>JAWHQI010000456.1:0-1364247 GCA_033032865.1 Dactylorhiza incarnata
TCCTAAATCCGAAATCCTAAATCCTAATCCGCAATCCAAAATTCTAAATCCTAAATCCACAATCATAATCCTAAATCGTAAATACGCAATACTATATCCTGAATCCTAAATCCTAAATCCGAAATCCTAACCTACAATTCTATACCCACAACCATAATCCTAAATCCTAAATCATAAATCCGCAATCCTAAATCCTAAATCTGCAATCCTAATTCCTAAATTCGCAATTCGTAATTCGTAATTCGCAATCCTATATTCGCAATTCAAAATCTAAATCCCAATCCTAAATCAGCAATCCTAAATCCTAAATCCGCAATCCTATATCCTAAATCCGCAATCCTAAGTCCTATATCCGTAATTCGCAATCCTAAATACTAAATCCTAAATCTTAAATCCTAAATCCGCAATCTGGAATCCGCAATCTTAAATATGCAATCCTAAATCCTAATTCCGCAAACCTAAATCTTAAATCCACAATCCGCAATCCTAATTCCTAATTCCTAAATCTTCAATCCTAAATCCTAAATCTTCAATCCTAAATCCTAAATCCCCTAAATCCTAAATCTGCAATCTTAAATCCTAAATCCACATTCCAAAAACTAAATCCTAAATCCGCAATCTTAAATCCTAAATCCATAATCTTAAATCCTAAATACGCAATCCTAAATCCTAAATTCTAAATCCTAAATCTGCAATCATAAATCATAAATCTTAAATCCTAAATCCGCAATCATAAATTCTAATCCGCAATCCTAAATCCGCAATCTTAAATCCTAAATCCGCAATCTTAAATCTTAAATCCTAAATCTGCAATCCTAAATCTGTAATCCTAAATCTTAAATCTTAATTCGCAATCTTAAATCATAAATCCACAATCCTAATTCCTAAATCCGCAATCATAAATCTTAAATCCTAAATCATATATCCTAAATCGGCAATCCTAAATCCGTAATCCTAAATCCTAAATCCTAAATCCCCTAAATCTTAAATCTGCAATCCTAAATCCTAAATCTGCAATCCTAACTCCTAAATCCTAAATCCTAAATCCTAAATCTTAATTCCGCAATCCTAAATCCGAAATCCTTATTCCTAAATTAACAATCCTAAATCTATATTACTTAATTCTAAATTCTAAATCCGCAATCCAAAATTCAAAATCCGCAATCCTAAATCCAAAATCCACAATACACAATCGTAAATCATAAATCCTAATTTCTAAATCCGCAACCATAAATCCTAAATCCGCAATCCAAAATCCAAAATCCACAATCGTAAATCTTAAATAATAAATCCTAAATCATATATCCGCAATCCTAAATCTGTAATCCGCAATCTTTAATACGCACTCCTAAATCCTAAATCCGCAATCCTAAATCGTAACTCCTAAATTCGTAATCCTAAATCTGAATTTCAGAATCTAAATCCTAAATCATAAATCTGCAATCCTAAATTCTAAATCCTAAATTCACAATCCTAAATTCCAACTCCTAAATCCGCAATCCTAAATCTGCAATCCTAAATCCTAAATGCTAAATCATAAGTATGCAATCCTAAATCCTAAATCCAAAATTCTAAATTCTAAATCCAAATTCTAAATCCTAAATTCAAAATCATAAATCCTAAATCCACAATCCTAATCCTAAGTTTTAAATCCTCCATCCTAAATCTGCAATCCTAAAGCTGCAATCCTAAATGCTAAATCCGCAATCCTAAATCCTAAATCCTAAATATGCAATCCTAAATCATAAATCCTAAATCCGCAATCATAAATTCTAAATCCTAAATCTACAATCCTAAATCTACAATCCTAATCCTAAATCCTAAATTCCCAATCCTAAATCCGAAATCATAAATCCTGAATATTGTATCCACAATCCACAATCCGCAATCCCTAACCCTTAATCCAAAATCAGAAATCCTAAATCCTAAAGTCGCAATCCGCCATCCTAAATCCTAATAAATCTTAAATCCTGTATCCACAATCCTAAATCCGCAATCCTAAACCCTTAATCTAAAATCAGCAATCCTAAATCCTAAAGTCGCAATCCGCCATCTGCCATCCTAAATCTGCAATCCTAAATCAGCAATCATAAATCAGCAATCCTAAATCCGCAATCCTAAATCTGCAATCCTAAATCCTAAATCTGCAATCTGCGATCCTAAATCCCAATCCGTAATCTTAAATCCTAAATCCGCAATCATAAATCATAATCCTAAATCCGTAATCCTTAATCCTAAATTCACAATCCGTAATCCTAAATCCGTAATACGCAATCCTAAATCATTTGCAATCTTAAATCGTAAATTGTAAATCCTAAGTACTAAATCCTAAATCCTAGTACGCAATCCTAAATCAAAAATCCTAAATCCTAAATCCTAATTCCTAATTCCTAAATCCAATATCCGCAATCCTAAATCCGTAATCTGCAATACTAAACCCAAAATCTGCAATCCTAAATTCTAATCCAAAATCTAAAGTCCGCAATCCTAAATCTACAATCCTAAATAAAAAATCTATAATCTACAATCCTAAATCGTAAATCCTGAATCCTAAATCTTAAATCTTAAATCCTAAATCCTAAATCTTAAATCTGCAATCTTAATTTCTAAATCCTAAATCCTAAATCTGCAATCTTAAATCCTAAATTCGTAATTCACAATCCTAAATCCATAATCCACAATCCACAATCCTAAATCCTATATCCGCAATCCTAAATCCTAAATCTGCAATCCTAAATCTGCAATCCTAAATCCTAAATGTACAATCCACAATCATAAATCCGCAATCTTAAATCTTAACTCCTAAATTCGTAATCCTAAATCCTAAATCTGTAATCCTAAATCCTAAATCATAAATCTGTAATCCTAGATCCTAAATCCTAAATTCTAAATCCGCAATCCAAAATTATAAAGTCGCAATCTGTAATCCTAAATCCACAATCCTAAATTCTAAATCTTAAATCTGCAATCCTAAATCCACAATCCTAAGTCCTAAATCCGTAATCCTAAATCCGCAATCCCAAATCCGCAATACTAAATCCGCAATCTGTAATCCTAAATCCACAATCTTAAATCATAATCCTAAATCTGCACTCGTAAATCCACAATCCTAAATCCGTAATACGCAATCCTAAATCTTAATTCCTAAATTCGTAATCCTAAATTCTAAATCATTCGCAATCCTAAATCTTAAATCCTCAATCCGCATTACGCAATCCTAAATCCTAAATTCTAAATCTGCAATCCTAAATCCTAAATCTGCAATCCTAAATTATAATCCTAAATCCGCAAGCCTAAATCCAAAATCCGCAATCAGCAATCCGATATCCCAAATCCGCAATCCTAAATCCTAAATCCGCAATCCGCAATCCAAAATCCAAAATCCGCAATCTTAAATCCTAAATCCACAATCCTAAATCCTAAAGCCTAAATCCGCAATCCTAAATCCGCAATCCGAAATCCTAAATCCGCAATCCTAAATCCTAAATCCTAAATCCTAAATCCTAAATCCTAAATCCGCAATCCTAAATCCTAAATCCGCAATCCTAAATCCTAAAAACGTAATCCTAAAACTTAAATCCGCAATCCTAAATCCTTAATTCGCAATCCTAAATCCTAAATCTGCAATCCTAAATCCTATCTCCTAAATTTGTAATCAAAAATCCTAAATCCTAAATCCGCAATCATAAATCCTAAATCTGCAATCCTAATTCATAAATCACCTAAATCCTAAATCCGCAGTCATAAATCCAAAATCGCAAGCTTAACTCCTAAATCCGCAATCCTAAATTCTAAATCCTACATCCGCAACCTAAATCCTAAATCCACAATCCTAAATCTTAAATCCTAAATCCGCAATCCAAAATACCCTAAGTTCTAAATCCGCAATCCTAAATCCTAAATCCGCAATCCACAATCAGCAATCGAAAATCCATAATCCGCACTCAACAATCATAAATCCTAAATCCTAAATCCACAATCATAAATCTGTTATCATAAATCCTAAATCCACAATCATAAATCCTAAATCCTAAATTCGCAATCCTAAATCCTAAATCAGCAATCATAAATCCTAAATCCGTAATCTTAAAACTGAAATACTAAATCTGCAATCCTAAATCCGCAATCCTAAATCTGCAATCCTAAATCCGCAAACTACAATCTACAATCTGCAATCTACAATCCTAAATCCTAAATCTGCATTCCTATATCCGCAATCCGCAATCATAAATCCTAAATCCACAATCCGCATACCTAAATCCGCAATCCTAAATCCTAACTCCTAAACCCACAATCTTAAATCCTAAATTTGCAATCCTAAATCCGCAATTCTAAATTTTAAAGCCTAAATCCGCAATTCTAAATTTTAAAGCCTAAATCCGTAATCTTAAATCCTAAATCCTAAATCCTGAATTCGCAATCCTAAATCCAAATTCCAAAATCAGCAATATAAAATTCTAAATCCTAAATCCACAATCCACAATCCACAATCCTAAATCCTAAGTACGCAATCCTAAATCCTAAATCCGGAATCAGAAATCTTAAATCCTAAATCCGCAATCATAAATTCTAAATCGGTAATACTAAATACTCAATCTGCAATTCTAAATCCTAAATTCTAAATCCTAAATTATATATCATAAATCCTTAATCCGCAATCCGAAATCCGAAATCCTAAATCCGCGATCCTTAATCCTAAATCTGCATTCCTAAACCCGAAATCCGAAATATGCAATCCTAAATCCTAAATCCGCAATCCTAAATCCTAAAGCAGCAATCCTAAACCCGCAATCCAAAATCCCCTAAATCATAAATCCACAATCCTAAATCTGCAATCCACAATCCTAAATCCGCAATCCTAAATCCGCAATCTTAAATCCTAGATCCTAAATCCTAAATCCTTATTCCGCAATCCTAAATCCTAAATCCACAATCATAAATCCTAAATCTGTTATCCTAAATCTTAAATCCACAATCCTAAATCATAATTCCTAAATCCGCAATCCTAAATTCTAAATACTAAATCCATAATCCTAAATGTTAAATCCTAAATCCGCAATCCTAAATTCGCAATCCCAAATCCTAAATCCTAAATCCTTAATCCGCAATCCTAAATCCACAATCTGCACTCCTACATCTTGAATCCTAAATCCTAAATCCGCAATCCAATATCCAAAATCCTAAATCCTTAATCCGCAATCCAAATTCTAAATCCTAAATCCACAATCATAAATCCTAAATCGTAAATTCGCAATATTATATCCTTAATCCTAAATCCGATATCCTAAATTTACAATTCTAAACCCACAACCATAATCCTAAATCCTAAATCATAAATCCACAATCCTAAATCCTAAATTCGCAATCCGTAATTCGTAATTCTCAATCCTATATCCGCAATCCAAAATTCAAAATCTAAAATCCGCAATCCTAAATCAGCAATCCTAAATCCTAAATCCTAAATCAACAATCCTAAATCCGCAATCCTAAGTCCTATATCCGTAATTCGCAATCCTAAATACTAAATCCTAAATCTTAAATCCTAAATCCGCAATCTGCAATCCGCAATGCTAAAAATGTAATCCTAAATCCTAATTCTGTAATCCTAAATCTTAAATCCACAATCCGCAATCCTAATTCCTAAATCCTAAATCCTAAATCCTAAATCTTCAATCCTAAATCCTAAATCCTAAATCTTCAATCCTAGATCCTAAATCCTAAATCCCCTAAATCCTAAATCTGCAATCTTAAATCCTAAATCCACAATCCAAAAACTTAATCCTAAATCCGCAATCTTAAATCCTAAATCCATAATCTTAAATCCTAAATACGCAATCCTAAATCCTAAATTCTAAATCCTAAATCTACAATCATAAATCCTAAATCTTAAATCCTAAATCCGCAATCCTAAATTCTAAATCTGCAATCCTAAATCCGCAATCTTAAATCCTAAATCCGCAATCTTAAATCTTAAATCCTAAATCTGCAATCCTAAATCTGTAATCTGTAATCTTAAATCCTAAATCTACAATCTTAAATCATAAATCAACAATCCTAATTCCTAAATCCGCAATCATAAATCTTAAATCCTAAATCATATATCCTAAATCGGCAATCCTAAATCCGTAATCCTAAATCCTAAATCCCCTAAATCTTAAATCTGCAATCCTAAATCCGCAATCCTAAATCCTAAATCCGCAATCCTAAATCCTAAATCTTAATTCCGCAATCCTAAATCCTAAATCCGAAATCCTTATTCCTAAATCAACAATCCTAAATCTATATTACTTAATTCTAAATTCTAAATTCTAATTCCGCAATCCAAAATCCTAAATGATAAATCCGCAATCCTAAATCCTAAATCCACAATACACAATCGTAAATCATAAATCCTAATTTCTAAATCCGCAATCCTAAATCTTAAATCCGCAATCCATAATCCAAAATCCACAATCGTAATTCTTAAATAATAAATCCTAAATCCGCAATCATAAATCTGTAATCCACAATCCGTAATACGCACTGCTAAATCCTAAATCTGCAATCCTAAATCTTAACTCCTAAATTCGTAATCCTAAATCCGAAATTCACAATCTTAAATCCGAAATCATAAATCTGCAATCCTAAATTCTAAATCCTAAATTCCAACTCCTAAATCTGCAATCCAAAATCCTAAACGCTAAATCATAAATATGCAATCCTTAATCCTAAATCCTAAATTCTAAATCCTAAATCCAAAATTCTAAATCCTAAATTCTAAATCATAAATCCTAATCCTAAGTTTTAAATCCTCCATCCTAAATCTGCAATCATAAATCTGCAATCCTAAATCTGCAATCCTAAATGCTAAATCCGCAATCCTAAATCCTAAATATGCATTCCTAAATCATAAATCCGCAATCCTAAATTCTAAATCCTAAATCCTAAATCTACAATCCTAAATCTACAATCCTAATCCTAAATCCGCAATCCTAAATCCGCAATCCTAAATCCTAAATCCTAAATCCTAAATCCTAAATCCTGTATCCATAATCCACAATCCACAATCCGCAATCCTTAACCCTTAATCCAAAATCAGCAATCCTAAATCCTAAAGTCGCAATCCGTCATCCTAAATCCTAATAAATCTTAAATCCTGTATCCACAATCCTAAATCCACAATCCTAAACCCTTAATCTAAAATCAGCAATCCTAAATCCTAAAGTCGCAATCCGCCATCTGCCATCCTAAATCCTAAATCATCAATCCTAAATCAGCAATCCTAAATCCTAAATCAGCAATCCTAAATCCTAAATCCGCAATCCGTAATCTTAAATCTTAAATCCTAAATCCGCAATCATAAATCATAATCCTAAATCTGCAATCCTAAATCTTAAATTCACAATCCGTAATCCTAAATCCGTAATACGCAATCCTAAATCCTAAATCATTTGCAATCTTAAATCGTAAATCGTAAATCCTAAGTATTAAATCCTAAATCCTAGTACGCAATCCTAAATCAAAAATCCTAAATCCTAAATCCTAATTCCTAATTCCTAAATCCTATATCCGCAATCCTAAATCCGTAATCTGCAATACTAAACCCAAAATCCGCAATTCTAAATTCTAATCCAAAGTCCGCAATTCTAAATCCTAAATCTACAATCCAAAATAAAAAATCTATAATCTACAATCCTAAATCGTAAATCGTAAATCCTAAATCTTAAATCCTAAATCTTAAATCCGCAATCCTAATTTCTAAATCCTAAATCCTAAATCTGCAATCTTAAATCCTAAATTCGTAATTCACAATCCTAAATCCATAATCCACAATCCACAATCCTAAATCCTATATCCGCAATTCTAAATCCTAAATCCGTAATCCTAAATCTGCAATCCTAAATCCTAAATGTACAATCCACAATCCTAAATCCTAAATCCTAAATCCACAATCCTAAATCTTAACTCCTACATTCGTAATTCTAAATCCTAAATCTATAATCCTAAATCCTAAATCTGTAATCCTAGATCCTAAATTCTAAATCCGCAATCCAAAATTATAAAGTCGCAATCCGCAATCCTAAATCCACAATCCTAAATTCTAAATCCTAAATCTGCAATCCTAAATCCACAATCCTAAGTCCTAAATCTGTAATCCTAAATCCGCAATCCCAAATCCGCAATACTAAATCCGCAATCTGTAATCCTAAATCCTAAATCCACAATCTTAAATCATAATCCTAAATCCGCAATCGTAAATCCACAATCCTAAATCCGTAATACGCAATCCTAAATCCTAATTCCTAAATTCGTAATCCTAAATTCTAAATCATTCGCAATCCTAAATCGTAAATCCTAAATCCGCATTACGCAATCCTAAATCCTAAATTCTAAATCTGCAATCCTAAATCCTAAATCTGCAATCCTAAATCATAATCCTAAATCCGCAAGCCTAAACCCTAAATCCGCAATCAGCAATCTGATATCCCCGCAATCCTAAATCCTACATCCGCAATCCAAAATCCAAAATCCAAAATCCGCATTCCGCAATCCAAAATCCGCAATCTTAAATCTTAAATCCTAAATCCACAATCCACAATCCTAAATCCTAAAGCCTAAATCCGCAATCCTTAATCCGCAATCCTAAATCCTAAATCCGCAATCCTAAATCCGCAATCCTAAATCCGCAATCATAAATCCTAAATCCGCAATCCTAAATCCTAAATACGCAATCCTAAATCCTAAATCCGCAATCCTAAATCCTAAATACGTAATCCTAAATCCTAAATCCGTAATCCTAAATCCTTAATTCGCAATCCTAAATCCTAAATCTGCAATCCTAAATCCTAACTCCTAAATTTGTAATCAAAAATTCTAAATCCTAAATCCGCAATCATAAATCTTAAATCTGCAATCCTAAATCATAAATCACCTAAATCCTAAATCCGCAATAATAAATCCAAAATCGCAATCGTAATTCCTAAATCCGCAATCCTAAATTCTAAATCCTAAATCCGCAACCTAAATCCGCAATCATAAATCCAAAATCGCAATCGTAATTCCTAAATCCACAATCCTAAATTCTAAATCCTAAATCCGCAACCTAAATCATAAATCCACAATCCTAAATCTTAAATACTAAATCCGCAATCCAAAATACCCTAAGTTCTAAATCCGCAATCCTAAATCCTAAATCCGCAATCCACAATCAGCAATCGTAAATCCATAATCCGCACTCAACAATCATAAATCCTAAATCCACAATCCACAATCCTAAATCTGCTATCATAAATCCTAAATCCACAATCATAAATCCTAAATCCTAAATTCGCAATCCTAAATCCTAAATCAGCAATCATAAATCCTAAATCCGTAATCTTAAACCTGAAATTCTAAATCCGCAATCCTAAATCCGTAATCCTAAATCTGCAATCCTAAATCCGCAAACTACAATCTACAATCTGCAATCTACAATCCTAAATCCTAAATCTGCAATCTGCATTCCTATTTCCGCAATCCGCAATCATAAATCCTAAATCCACAATCCGCATACCTAAATCCTTAATCCGCAATCCTAAATTCTAACTCCTAAACCCACAATCTTAAATCCTAAATTTTCAATCCTAAATCCGCAATTCTAAATTCTAAATCCTAAATCCGCAATCTTAAATCCTAAATCCTGAATTCGCAATCCTAAATCCAAATTCCAAAATCAGCAGTCTAAAATTCTAAATCCTAAATCCACAATCCACAATCCTAAATCCTAAGTACGCAATCCTAAATCCTAAATCAGGAATCAGAAATCTTAAATTCTAAATCCGCAATCATAAATTCTAAATCGGTAATACTAAATCCTCAATCTGTAATTCTAAATCCTAAATTCTAAATGCTAAATCCGTATTTCTAAATTATATATCATAAATCCTTAATCCGCAATCCGAAATCCGAAATCCTAAATCCGCGATCCTTAATCCTAAATCTGCTGTCCTAAACCCGAAATCCGAAATCTGCAATCCTAAATCTGCAATCCTAAATCCTAAAGCATCAATCCTAAATCCGCAATCCTAAACCCGCAATCCAAAATCCCCCAAATCATAAACCCACAATCCTCAATCTGCAATCCACAATCCTAAATCCGCAATCCTAAATCCGCAATCTTAAATCCTAGATTCTAAATCCTAAATCTTTATATTTCGCAATCCTAAATCCACAATCATAAATCCTAAATCTGTTATCCTAAATCTTAAATCCACAATCCTAAATCATAATTCCTAAATCCGCAATCCTAAATTCTAAATGCTAAATCCATAATCCTAAATCTTAAATCCTAAATCCGCAATCCTAAATTCGCAATCCCAAATCCTAAATCCTAAATCCTAAATCCTTAATCCGCAATCCTAAATCCACAATCTGTACTCCTAAATCTTGAATCCTAAATCCTAAATCCGCAATCCAAAATCCTAAATCCCAAATCCTAAATCCTTAATCCGCAATCCAAAATTCTAAATCCTAAATCCACAATCATAAATCCTAAATCGTAAATTCGCAATACTATATCCTGAATCCTAAATCCGAAATCATAAATCTACAATTCTAAACCCACAACCATAATCCTAAATCCTAAATCCTAAATCCGCAATCCTAAATCCTAAATCTGCAATCCTAAATCCTAAATTCGCAATCCGTAATTCGTAATTCGCAATCCTATATCCGCAATCCAAAATTCAAAATCTAAAATCCGCAATCCTAAATCAGCAATCCTAAATCCTAAATCAACAATCCTAAATCCGCAATCCTATATCCTAAATCCGCAATCCTAAGTCCTATATCCGTAATTCGCAATCCTAAATACTAAATCTTAAATCTTAAATCCTAAATCCGTAATCTGCAATCCGCAATCCTAAATTTGCAATCCTAAATCCTAATTTCGCAATCCTAAATCTTAAATCCACAATCCGCAATCCTAATTCCTAAATCCAAAATCCAAAATCTTCAATCCTAAATCCTAAATCCTAAATCCCCTAAATCCTAAATCTGCAATCTTAAATCCTAAATCCACAATCCAAAAATTAAATCCTTAATCCGCAATCTTAAATCCTAAATTCATAATCTTAAATCCTAAATACACAATCCTAAATCCTAAATTCTATATCCTAAATCTGTAATCATAAATCATAAATCTTAAATCCTAAATCCGCAATCCTAAATTCTAAATCCGCAATCTTAAATCTGCAATCCGCAATCTTAAATCTTAAATCCTAAATCTGCAATCCTAAATCTGTAATCCTAAACCTTAAATCTTAAATCCGCAATCTTAAATCATAAATCCACAATCCTAATTCCTAAATCCGCAATCATAAATCTTAAATCCTAAATCATATATCCTAAATCGACAATCCTAAATCCGTAATCCTAAATCCTAAATCCTAAATCCCCTAAATCTTAAATCTGCAATCCTAAATCCTAAATCCGCAATCCTAATTTCGCAATCCTAATAAATCATAAATCCTAAATCCTAAAGCCTAAAGCTACAATCCTAATCCTAAATCCTAAATTCTAATAAATCATAAATCCTGTATCCACAATCCACAATTCGCAATCCGCAATCCTAAACCCTTAATCCAAAATCAGCAATCCTAAATCCTAAAGTCGCAATCTGTCATCCGTCATCCTAAATCCGCAATCCTAAATCCTAAATCTGCAATCCTAAATCCACAATCCTAAGTCTTAAATCCATAATCCTAAATCATAAATCCTTAATCCTAAAACCGAAATCCTAAATCCGCAATCCACAATTCGCAATCCTAAGTCCTAAATCCGCAATTTAAAATCATAATCCTAAATTCGCAATCCTAAATCCTAATTTCGCAATCCATAATCCTAAACCCAAAATCCACAATCCTAATTCCTAAATTCGCAATCCTAAATCTTAAATCCTAAACCGTATATCGTAAATCCGCAATCCAAAATCCGTAATCTAAATCCCCTAATTCCTAAATACGCAATCCTAAATCCTAAATCCGCAATCCTAAATCCTAAATCTTAAATCAACAATCATAAATCCTAAATCCGAAATTCGTATTCCTAAATCAACAATCCTAAATCCGTATTACTTAATCCTAAATCCTAAATTCTTAATCCGCAATCCTAAATCATAAATCCGCAATCCTAAATCCACAGTCCACAATTCTAAATCATAAGTCCTATACCCACAATCCTAAATCCGCAATCCTAAATCCTAAATCCGTAATATGCAATCCTAAATCCTAAATCCGTAATATGCAATCCTAAATCCTAAATCCGTAATATGCAATCCTAAATCCGCAATCCGCAATCCTAAATCTTAACTCCTAAATTCGTAATCCTAAATCCGAAATTCGCAATTCTAAATCCTAAATCATAAATCTGCAATCCTTAATCCTAAATCCTAAATTCACAATCCTAAATCCTAAATCTTAAATTCACAATCCTAAATCCTAACTCCTAAATCCGCAATCCTAAATTCTAAATTCGCAATCATAAATCCGCAATCCGCAATCCTTAATCCGTAATCTGCAATCCAAAATCCAAAATCTGCAATCCTAAATTCTAATCCAAAGTCCGCAATCCAAAATCCAAAATCTGCAATCCAAATTCCTAAATCTTAAATATGCAATCTTAAATCCTAAATCCGTAATCCTAAATCTTAAATATTAAATCCTAAATCTTAAATCCGCAATCCTAAATTATAAATTCTAAATTTGCAATCTTAAATCCTAAATTCGCAATCCTAAATCCTAAATCCACAATCCTAAATTCGCAATCATAAATCCACAATCCTAAATCATAACTCCTAAATCATAACTCCTAAATCCGTAATTCTAAATCCTAAATATGTAATCCTAAATCCTAAATCTGCAATCCTAGATCCTAAATCCTAAATCCTAAATACGCAAGCCTAAATTCTAAATCCAAGATTCAAAATTCACAATCCTAAATCCTAAATCCTAAATCTTAAATCCTAAATCTGCAATCTTAAATCCTACATTCTAAATTCGCAATCTTAAATCCGCAATCCTAAATCCTAAATCCGCAATCCTAAATCATAATTCTGCAATCCTAAATTCGCATTCCTAAATCCGCAATCCTAAATCCGAAATCCTAAATCTGCAATCCTAAATCCTAAATTCGCAATCCTAAATCCACAATCCTAAATTCACATTCCACAATCCTAAATCTTAAATCCGCAATCCTATACTCTTAATCCTAATTCCTAAATCCTAATTCCGCAATCTTAAATACTAAATCCTAAATATTTAATCCACAATCTTAAATCCAAATCCTAAATTTGCAATCCCAAATGCATAATTCTAAATTCTAAATCCTAAATCCTAAATATATAATCCACAATCCTAAATCCTAAATCCTAAATATATAATCCACAATCCTAAATCCTAAATCCTAAATCCGCAATCCTAACTCCTAAATGCGCAATACAAAATTCACAATTCGTAATCCTAAATCCTAAATCTGTAATCCTAAATCCTAAATCCACAATCCGCAATCCGCAATCCTAAATCCTAAATCCACAATCCGCAATCCGCAATCCTAAATCCGCAATCCGCAATCCTCAATCCGCAATCCTAAATTCGCAATTATATGTCCTGAATCCGCAATCCTAAATCCCTAATCTGTAATCCTAAATCTGTAATCCAAAAAAAAAATCCTAAATCTGTAATCTGAAATCCTATATCCCATAAATTTTAAATCCACAATCCTAAATCATAAATCCTAAATTCACCATCCTAAATCCTAAATCCACAATCATAAATCCTAAATTCTAAATCCACAATCCTAAATCCTAAATTCGCAATCCTAAATCCGCAATCCTAAATCCTAAATCCTAATTCCACAATACTAAATACGCAATCCTAAATCCTAAATGCGCAATCCTAAATCCACAATCCGCAATCCTAAATCCTAAATTTGCAACCCGCAATCATAAATCCTAAATCCTAAATCTGCAAACCTAAATCCTAAATCTGCAATCCACAATCATAAATCCTAAATCCTAAATCCGCAAACATAAATCCTAAATCCGCAATCTGCAATCCTAAATCCTAAGTCCTAAATCCGCAATCCTAAATACAAAATACTTAATCTGTAATCCTAAATCCAAAATCAACAATCCTAATTCCTAAATCCTAAATCCTAAATCTGCAATCTGCAATCTTAAATCTTAAATTTTTAATCTTAAATCTGCAATCCTAAATTATAATCCTATATCTGCAATCCTAAATCTGCAATCCCAAATCTTAAATCCTAAATACGCAATCCAAAATTCACAATCTTAAATCTTAAATCCTAAACCTGCAATCCAAAATCCCATAAATTCTAAATCTGCAATCCTCAATCCGCAATCCTAAATCCTAAATACGCAATCCTAAATTAGCAATTCTAAATCCGCAATCCTCACCTTGATCCTAAATCCTAGACCCTAAATCTTAAATCCTTAATCCGCAATCCGTAATCCTAAATCCACAATCATAAATCCTAAATTTGTTATCCTAAATCTTAAATCCACAATCCTAAATCGTAATTCCTAAATCCGCAATCCTAAATTCTAAATGCTAAATCCGTAATCCTAAATCTTAAATCCTAAATCCGCAATCCTAAATCTTAAATGCTAAATCCGCAATCCTAAATCCTAAATTTGCAATCCTCAATCCTAATTTTGCAATCATAAAACCTAAATCCTAAATCTGCAATCCTAAATTCACAACCCTAAGTCCTAAATTCGCAATCCAAAATCCACGATCCTGAATCCTAAATCCTAATTCCTAATTCCTAAATTTGCAATCCTAAATTATAAATCCGCAATAATAAATCCTAAATCAGCAATCCTAAATCCTAAATTCGCAATCAGCAGTCCTAAATCCTATTTCTGCAATCCTAAATCCTAAATCTGCAATCCACTCTCCTTAATCCTAAATCCGCAAACCTAAATCCTAAATCATAAATCCACAATCATAAATCTGCAATCCGAAATCCGCAATCATAAATTCTATATCTGTAATCCGCAATCCTAAATCCTAAATCCGCAATCATAAATCCTAAATCCGCAATCCTAAATCCTAAGTTTTAAATCCTAAATCCAGAATCCTAAATCTGCAATTCTAAATCCTAAGTCCGCAATCCTAAATCATAAATATGCAATCTTAAATTCTAGATCCGCATTCCTAAATCCTATATCCACAGTCCTAAATCCTAAATCCGCAATCCGCAATCCATAATCCTAAATCTTAAATCTTATATTCGCAATCCTAAATCCAAAATCCAAAATACTTAAACTTAAATCCGCAATCCAAAATCTTAAGTCCTAAAACCTAAATACTAAATCCGCAATCTTATATCCGCAATCCTAAATCCTAAATCCAAATTCCAAATTCCGCAATCCTAAATACAAAATCCGCAATCCTAAATCCGAAATTCGCAATCCTATTTCCAAAATCTGCAATCCTAAATCCTAAATCTGCAATTCTAAATCGTAAATCCAAATCCGCAATCCTAAATCCGCAATCATAAATACTAAATTCGCAATCCTAAGTCTTAAATCCTAAATTCGCAATCCAAAATCCCCTAAATGCCAAATCCGCAATCCTAAATCCTAAATACGCAATCCTAAGTTCTAAATCCGCAATCCTGAATCAGCAATCTACAATCCTAAATCCTAAATCCGCAATCCTAAATCCTAAATCCTAAATCCGCAATCCTAAATCCTAAATACGCAATCCTAAATCCTAAATCCGCAATCCTAAATCCTAAATACGTAATCCTAAATCCTAAATCCGTAATCCTAAATCCTTAATTCGCAATCCTAAATCCTAAATCTGCAATCCTAAATCCTAACTCCTAAATTTGTAATCAAAAATTCTAAATCCTAAATCCGCAATCCGCAATCATAAATCCTAAATCTGCAATCCTAAATCATAAATCACCTAAATCCTAAATCCGCAATAATAAATCCAAAATCGCAATCGTAATTCCTAAATCCGCAATCCTAAATTCTAAATCCTAAATCCGCAACCTAAATCCGCAATCATAAATCCAAAATCGCAATCGTAATTCCTAAATCCACAATCCTAAATTCTAAATCCTAAATCCGCAACCTAAATCATAAATCCACAATCCTAAATCTTAAATACTAAATCCGCAATCCAAAATACCCTAAGTTCTAAATCCGCAATCCTAATCCTAAATCCGCAATCCACAATCAGCAATCGTAAATCCATAATCCGCACTCAACAATCATAAATCCTAAATCCACAATCCACAATCCTAAATCTGCTATCATAAATCCTAAATCCACAATCATAAATCCTAAATCCTAAATTCGCAATCCTAAATCCTAAATCAGCAATCATAAATCCTAAATCCGTAATCTTAAACCTGAAATTCTAAATCCGCAATCCTAAATCCGTAATCCTAAATCTGCAATCCTAAATCCGCAAACTACAATCTACAATCTGCAATCTACAATCCTAAATCCTAAATCTGCAATCTGCATTCCTATTTCCGCAATCCGCAATCATAAATCCTAAATCCACAATCCGCATACCTAAATCCTTAATCCGCAATCCTAAATTCTAACTCCTAAACCCACAATCTTAAATCCTAAATTTTCAATCCTAAATCCGCAATTCTAAATTCTAAATCCTAAATCCGCAATCTTAAATCCTAAATCCTGAATTCGCAATCCTAAATCCAAATTCCAAAATCAGCAATCTAAAATTCTAAATCCTAAATCCACAATCCACAATCCTAAATCCTAAGTACGCAATCCTAAATCCTAAATCAGGAATCAGAAATCTTAAATTCTAAATGCGCAATCATAAATTCTAAATCGGTAATACTAAATCCTCAATCTGCAATTCTAAATCCTAAATTCTAAATGCTAAATTCGTATTTCTAAATTATATATCATAAATCCTTAATCCGCAATCCGAAATCCGAAATCCTAAATCCGCGATCCTTAATCCTAAATCTGCTGTCCTAAACCCGAAATCCGAAATCTGCAATCCTAAATCCGCAATCCTAAATCCTAAAGCATCAATCCTAAATCCGCAATCCTAAACCCGCAATCCAAAATCCCCTAAATCATAAACCCACAATCCTCAATCTGCAATCCACAATCCTAAATCCGCAATCCTAAATCCGCAATCTTAAATCCTAGATCCTAAATCCTAAATCTTTATATTTCGCAATCCTAAATCCACAATCATAAATCCTAAATCTGTTATCCTAAATCTTAAATCCACAATCCTAAATCATAATTCCTAAATCCGCAATCCTAAATTCTAAATGCTAAATCCATAATCCTAAATCTTAAATCCTAAATCCGCAATCCTAAATTCGCAATCCCAAATCCTAAATCCTAAATCCTAAATCCTTAATCCGCAATCCTAAATCCACAATCTGCACTCCTAAATCTTGAATCCTAAATCCTAAATCCTAAATCCTAAATCCGCAATCCTAAATCCTAAATCCCAAATCCTAAATCCTTAATCCGCAATCCAAAATTCTAAATCCTAAATCCACAATCATAAATCCTAAATCGTAAATTCGCAATACTATATCCTGAATCCTAAATCCGAAATCATAAATCTACAATTCTAAACCCACAACCATAATCCTAAATCCTAAATCCTAAATCTGCAATCCTAAATCCTAAATCTGCAATCCTAAATCCTAAATTCGCAATCCGTAATTCGTAATTCGCAATCCTATATCCGCAATCCAAAATTCAAAATCTAAAATCCGCAATCATAAATCAGCAATCCTAAATCCTAAATCAACAATCCTAAATCCGCAATCCTATATCCTAAATCCGCAATCCTAAGTCCTATATCCGTAATTCGCAATCCTAAATACTAAATCTTAAATCTTAAATCCTAAATCCGTAATCTGCAATCCGCAATCCTAAATTTGCAATCCTAAATCCTAATTCCGCAATCCTAAATCTTAAATCCACAATCCGCAATCCTAATTCCTAAATCCAAAATCCAAAATCTTCAATCCTAAATCCTAAATCCTAAATCCCCTAAATCCTAAATCTGCAATCTTAAATCCTAAATCCACAATCCAAAAATTAAATCCTAAATCCGCAATCTTAAATCCTAAATCCATAATCTTAAATCCTAAATACGCAATCCTAAATCCTAAATTCTATATCCTAAATCTGTAATCATAAATCATAAATCTTAAATCCTAAATCCGCAATCCTAAATTCTAAATCCGCAATCTTAAATCTGCAATCCGCAATCTTAAATCTTAAATCCTAAATCTGCAATCCTAAATCTGTAATCCTAAACCATAAATCTTAAATCCGCAATCTTAAATCATAAATCCACAATCCTAATTCCTAAATCCGCAATCATAAATCTTAAATCCTAAATCATATATCCTAAATCGGCAATCCTAAATCCGTAATCCTAAATCCTAAATCCTAAATCCCCTAAATCTTAAATCTGCAATCCTAAATCCTAAATCCGCAATCCTAATTCCGCAATCCTAATAAATCATAAATCCTAAATCCTAAAGCCTAAAGCTACAATCCTAATCCTAAATCCTAAATTCTAATAAATCATAAATCCTGTATCCACAATCCACAATTCGCAATCCGCAATCCTAAACCCTTAATCCAAAATCAGCAATCCTAAATCCTAAAGTCGCAATCTGTCATCCGTCATCCTAAATCCGCAATCCTAAATCCTAAATCTGCAATCCTAAATCCACAATCCTAAGTCTTAAATCCATAATCCTAAATCATAAATCCTTAATCCTAAAACCGAAATCCTAAATCCGCAATCCACAATTCGCAATCCTAAGTCCTAAATCCGCAATTTAAAATCATAATCCTAAATTCGCAATCCTAAATCTTAATTTCGCAATCCATAATCCTAAACCCAAAATCCACAATCCTAATTCCTAAATTCGCAATCCTAAATCTTAAATCCTAAACCGTATATCGTAAATCCGCAATCCAAAATCCGTAATCTAAATCCCCTAATTCCTAAATACGCAATCCTAAATCCTAAATCCGCAATCCTAAATCCTAAATCTTAAATCAACAATCATAAATCCTAAATCCGAAATTCGTATTCCTAAATCAACAATCCTAAATCCGTATTACTTAATCCTAAATCCTAAATTCTTAATCCGCAATCCTAAATCCTAAATCCGCAATCCTAAATCCACAGTCCACAATTCTAAATCATAAGTCCTATACCCACAATCCTAAATCCGCAATCCTAAATCCTAAATCCGTAATATGCAATCCTAAATCCTAAATCCGTAATATGCAATCCTAAATCCTAAATCCGTAATATGCAATCCTAAATCCGCAATCCGCAATCCTAAATCTTAACTCCTAAATTCGTAATCCTAAATCCGAAATTCGCAATTCTAAATCCTAAATCATAAATCTGCAATCCTTAATCCTAAATCCTAAATTCACAATCCTAAATCCTAAATCTTAAATTCACAATCCTAAATCCTAACTCCTAAATCCGCAATCCTAAATTCTAAATTCGCAATCATAAATCCGCAATCCGCAATCCTTAATCCGTAATCTGCAATCCAAAATCCAAAATCTGCAATCCTAAATTCTAATCCAAAGTCCGCAATCCAAAATCCAAAATCTGCAATCCAAATTCCTAAATCTTAAATATGCAATCTTAAATCCTAAATCCGTAATCCTAAATCTTAAATATTAAATCCTAAATCTTAAATCCGCAATCCTAAATTATAAATTCTAAATTTGCAATCTTAAATCCTAAATTCGCAATCCTAAATCCTAAATCCACAATCCTAAATTCGCAATCATAAATCCACAATCCTAAATCATAACTCCTAAATCATAACTCCTAAATCCGTAATTCTAAATCCTAAATATGTAATCCTAAATCCTAAATCTGCAATCCTAGATCCTAAATCCTAAATCCTAAATACGCAAGCCTAAATTCTAAATCCAAGATTCAAAATTCACAATCCTAAATCCTAAATCCTAAATCTTAAATCTTAAATCCTAAATCTGCAATCTTAAATCCTACATTCTAAATTCGCAATCTTAAATCCGCAATCCTAAATCCTAAATCCGCAATCCTAAATCATAATTCTGCAATCCTAAATTCGCATTCCTAAATCCGCAATCCTAAATCCGAAATCCTAAATCTGCAATCCTAAATCCTAAATTCGCAATCCTAAATCCACAATCCTAAATTCACATTCCACAATCCTAAATCTTAAATCCGCAATCCTATACTCTTAATCCTAATTCCTAAATCCTAATTCCGCAATCCTAAATACTAAATCCTAAATATTTAATCCACAATCTTAAATCCAAATCCTAAATTTGCAATCCCAAATGCATAATTCTAAATTCTAAATCCTAAATCCTAAATCCTAAATATATAATCCACAATCCTAAATCCTAAATCCTAAATATATAATCCACAATCCTAAATCCTAAATCCTAAATCCGCAATCCTAACTCCTAAATGCGCAATACAAAATTCACAATTCGTAATCCTAAATCCTAAATCCGTAATCCTAAATCCTAAATCCACAATCCGCAATCCGCAATCCTAAGTCCGTAATCCTAAATCCTAAATCCACAATCCGCAATCCGCAATCCTAAATCCGCAATCCGCAATCCTAAATCCGCAATCCTAAATTCGCAATTATATGTCCTGAATCCGCAATCCTAAATCCCTAATCTGTAATCCTAAATCTGTAATCCAAAAAAAAAATCCTAAATCTGTAATCTGAAATCCTATATCCCATAAATTTTAAATCCACAATCCTAAATCATAAATCCTAAATTCACCATCCTAAATCCTAAATCCACAATCATAAATCCTAAATTCTAAATCCACAATCCTAAATCCTAAATTCGCAATCCTAAATCCGCAATCCTAAATCCTAATTCCACAATACTAAATACGCAATCCTAAATCCTAAATGCGCAATCCTAAATCCACAATCCGCAATCCTAAATACCTAAATTTGCAACCCGCAATCATAAATCCTAAATCCTAAATCTGCAAACCTAAATCCTAAATCTGCAATCCACAATCATAAATCCTAAATCCTAAATCCGCAAACATAAATCCTAAATCCGCAATCTGCAATCCTAAATCCTAAGTCCTAAATCCGCAATCCTAAATACAAAATACTTAATCTGTAATCCTAAATCCAAAATCAACAATCCTAATTCCTAAATCCTAAATCCTAAATCTGCAATCTGCAATCTTAAATCTTAAATTTTTAATCTTAAATCTGCAATCCTAAATTATAATCCTATATCTGCAATCCTAAATCTGCAATCCCAAATCTTAAATCCTAAATACGCAATCCAAAATTCACAATCTTAAATCTTAAATCCTAAACCTGCAATCCAAAATCCCATAAATTCTAAATCTGCAATCCTCAATCCGCAATCCTAAATCCTAAATACGCAATCCTAAATTAGCAATTCTAAATCCGCAATCCTCACCTTGATCCTAAATCCTAGATCCTAAATCTTAAATCCTTAATCCGCAATCCGTAATCCTAAATCCACAATCATAAATCCTAAATTTGTTATCCTAAATCTTAAATCCACAATCCTAAATCGTAATTCCTAAATCCGCAATCCTAAATTCTAAATGCTAAATCCGTAATCCTAAATCTTAAATCCTAAATCCGCAATCCTAAATCTTAAATGCTAAATCCGCAATCCTAAATCCTAAATTTGCAATCCTCAATCCTAATTTTGCAATCATAAAACCTAAATCCTAAATCTGCAATCCTAAATTCACAACCCTAAGTCCTAAATTCGCAATCCAAAATCCAAAATCCACGATCCTGAATCCTAAATCCTAATTCCTAATTCCTAATTTTGCAATCCTAAATTATAAATCCGCAATAATAAATCCTAAATCAGCAATCCTAAATCCTAAATTCGCAATCAACAGTCCTAAATCCTATTTCTGCAATTCTAAATCCTAAATCTGCAATCCACTCTCCTTAATCCTAAATCCGCAAACCTAAATCCTAAATCATAAATCTGCAATCCGAAATCCGCAATCATAAATTCTATATCTGTAATCCGCAATCCTAAATCCTAAATCCGCAATCATAAATCCTAAATCCGCAATCCTAAATCCTAAGTTTTAAATCCTAAATCCAGAATCCTAAATCTGCAATTCTAAATCCTAAGTCCGCAATCCTAAATCATAAATATGCAATCTTAAATTCTAGATCCGCATTCCTAAATCCTATATCCACAGTCCTAAATCCTAAATCCGCAATCCGCAATCCATAATCCTAAATCTTAAATCTTATATTCGCAATCCTAAATCCAAAATCCAAAATACTTAAACTTAAATCCGCAATCCAAAATCTTAAGTCCTAAAACCTAAATACTAAATCCGCAATCTTATATCCGCAATCCTAAATCCTAAATCCAAATTCCAAATTCCGCAATCCTAAATACAAAATCCGCAATCCTAAATCCGAAATTCGCAATCCTATTTCCAAAATCTGCAATCCTAAATCCTAAATCTGCAATTCTAAATCGTAAATCCAAATCCGCAATCCTAAATCCGCAATCATAAATACTAAATTCGCAATCCTAAGTCTTAAATCCTAAATTCGCAATCCAAAATCCCCTAGATGCCAAATCCGCAATCCTAAATCCTAAATACGCAATCCTAAGTTCTAAATCCGCAATCCTGAATCAGCAATCTACAATCCTAAATCCTAAATCCGCAATCCTAAATCCTAAATCCTAAATCTGATATCCTAAATCCTAAATCCACATTCCTAAATCCTAATTCCTAAATCCGCAATCCTAAATCCTAAACCCTAAATCCTAAATCCTAAACCCTAAACCCTAAACCATAAACCTGCAATCCTAAACCCTAAACCCAAAATCCTAAACCCTAAACCCTAAATCCTAAACCCTAAACCCTAAATCCTAAACCCTAAACCCTAAACCCTAAATCATAAATTCTATATCCGCAATCCGCAATCCTAAATCGTAAATCCTAAATCATTAATCCTAAATCCTAAATCCTATATTCGCAATCCTAAATCCGCAATCCTAAATTCGCAATCCTAAATCCTAAACCCTAAATCCTAAACCCTAAACCCTAAACTCTAAATCCGCAATCCTAAATATGCAATCCTAAATCGTAAATCCTAAATCTGCAATCCTAAATCGTAAATCCTAAATCCGCAATCTTAAAAACGAAATCCGCAATCCTAAATCCGAAATTCGCATTCCTAAATCCTAAATCTGCAATCTGCAATCCTAAATCCTAAATCTGCAATTCTAAATCCTAAATCTGCAATCCTAAATCCGCAATACTAAATCCGCAATCATAAATACTAAATTCGCAACCCTAAGTCTTAAATCCTAAATTCACAATCCAAAATCCACAATCCTAAAATCTAAATCCTAAATCCCATTCCGCAATCCTAAATCCTAAATCTTACATCCTAAATTCATAATCCTAAATCCGCAGTCCTAAATCTGCAATCTTATGTCCTAAATCCGCAATCCTTAATCCGTAATCATAAATCCTAAATCTGTAATCCTTAATCCTATATCTCATAAATTTTAAATCTGCAATCCTAAATCATAAATCCTAAATCCACAATCCTAAATACGCAATCATAAATCCTAAATTCTAAATCCACAATCCACGATCCTAAATCCTAAATCCACAATCGTAAATCCACAATCTTAAATCCACAATCTTAAATCCTAAATCGACAATCCTAAATACGAAATCCTAAATCCTAAATGCGCAATCCGAAATCCTAAATCCTGAATCTGTAATGCGCAATCATAAATCCCAAACCCGCAATCCTAAATCTGCAATCCTAAATCCTAAATATGCAATCCACGATCATAAATCATAAATTCTAAATCCGCAAACCTTAATCCTAAATCCATAATCTGCAATCCTCAATCCGAAGTCCTAAATTTACAATACTAAATCCTAAATCTGTATTCTTAAATCCAAAATCAACAATCCTAAATCTAATCTCCAATCTACAATCTACAATCTGCAATCAACAATCCTAAATTATAAATCTACAATCTTAAATCCTAACTTATAAATCCTATATCTGCAAACCTAAGTCATAAATCCTATATCTGCAATCATAATCCTAAATCCTAAATCCACAATCCTAAATCTAAAGTCCTAAATCCGCAATCCTAAATCATAAATTCTAAATCTGCAACCCCAAATCCTAAATCCACAATCCACAATCCTAAATCCTAAATCCTAAATTCGCAATCCTAAATCTACAATCCTAAATCCTAACCTGTATCCACAATCCTAAATCCTAATTCAACAATCCTAAATCCTAATTCCTAAATCCGCAATCCTAATTCTAAATGCTAAATCCGCAATCCTAATTCTTAAATCCTAAATCTGCAATCCTAAATCTGCAATGCTAAATCCAAAATCTAAAATCTTAAATCCGCAATCCTAAATCATAAATCTCTTAATCCGCAATCCTAATTCCTAAATCCACAATCCGCACTCCTAAATCCTAAATCTGAAATCCTAAATCCAAAATCCGCAATCCAAAATCCTAAATCCTAAATCTGCAATCCTAAATCCTAAATCCTAAATCTGCAATCCTAAATCCTGAATCCTAAAACCTAAATACGAAATCTGCAATCCTAAATCCGCAATCCGCAATCATAAATTCGCAATCCTAAATTTGCAATCCTAAATCTGCAATCCTAATGGCGCGAAAAAAATTGCGCTCGGGCAAAAAAATCGTGCCCGGGACACAAAATTGCGCCCGGGCGAAAAAATGAGCCCGGGCAAAAAATGCGCGCCCGGGCGAAAAAATCGCGGTTGTGCGAAAAAATTGCGCCCGGGCGGAAAAAATCGTTCTCGGGCGAAAAAATCATCGCCATGACATACATTTGTTTATGATATATGTGATAAATATTAGCTTCTTCGTAATATTTTTTCAATTCTTATATTGAATTTTATTTAACAAACGAACAAAAGTATTGATTAATTCCACAATATTCAACAATATTGTTTATTAGGCGAACGTTGGAATTGGAATTAGTCACCAATATTTAATTCCACAATATTTATTAATATTCAATTCCAATATCGAATTTCAATTCCGTCCAAACGAACGGACCCTTAGGGATTGTCTTAGTAAGTGAACCCCTCTAAATGTAGTTAGTGCGCTTTGAATAATCTTGATCTGTCTCGATGATATTAGCAGCATCTCAACAATATTGGCAATATCTCGACGACAGAGCTTGCCGTCACGCCGATTTATCTTGGACTTAGACTAATTTTGAAGTCTTCATAAATCTTCTTCAGAGAGGGATGTCTCGACGATATGAGATATCTCAGTTATACTTGTACTCACGGCGACATGAAGTCATCTCAATGATGTCGTCGTGAACATCTTGTCGATTTGAGGTCTTCTCGACAATGTCATTGAAATCATCTTGTCTTATCGATGATATCATCTTGTTCATTCAGAATTCTCATTGATATCATCTTGATCATCTTGACGATAAGCACACTTCTGTTGCAAACTATCTTCACGATTTCTGCCTTAGTCTTCTCGACGATAAGACTCCTTTACGACGATGTCGTCACCTTAACCGAATACTTTAACTTATATCTTATGGAGAGCTTCATCATATCAAACTTCACAACGATATTGTCCTGTGATTCTTGTTGACACGACGATACTATGACTAGTTCAATTCTTCTTGTTCTCACAATGATATCGTCGTGTGTACTTTGTTGTCACAATGATATCGTCGGATTGTCCATATTATCTCAACAATAATTAGCATAAGCATTATGCTGAGTTCTGTGAGTAGTCTCAACGATATATGAATACTATGATATGTCTAGTCCTTCTCGACGATTTTGGACTAGTTAAGTACTGGACATATAGCCTATAGTTTGTAGTAAGCCTTGATCCTTCATGAGTCTTCTCAATGATGATGTTTGTTATTTCAACGACATCGTCGTGTGCATCTTGTTAACACGATGATATTTGCCTTAGAAATTTTTGCTTGATCTATATTATGCTTAGTGAATATGATATTCTGACCTGTTCATGTCACATCAAATGCAAACTGTACTTTGTCCTGAGCACTTCTTCAAATCAGGAATATTGTTGGGCACTATTCCCAACAATCTCCCCTATTTGAAGAAGTCATAATTCATTCAATGATAAAGTACATCTAGAGAAAATCAACATAGAGTTTGATTATTTCTGTTTATTTTATATGATATGAGATGATCACAGTATAAAAGACAAATTTGAGAAACACCATTTCATTTATAAATAGTAAAATACATTTTGAAATTTTCAGCATTTTTACATTTGCCCAAAGTGAACCAGCCATCTATTCTTCTTATTAATTATTTCTTATAGCTTTCTTGACGTCAGACTTCTGTTGCTTTTTAGATTGCCTGATAAAATATTCATTTGGATTAGGATCATATTTGAGTGGCTCTGAAGCATCTGTTGGGATTCTTCCTGCTTGCTTGTCTCTTCTGTGGCTTCTTCTTAGCTCTTCTTTATTTTCATATTTGGTCCATTCTTGGGAGCTATACAACTTGTATCTTTCAACTTTGTTTATTGTAATGAGATCCCATGCATTTAGTATGATTTCTCTGGATTTGGGGCTCCATTTCTCATAGTCTTCTTTGTTCTCCATTTCTTCTCGATATCCTTTCTTTCTCAGTTTTACCTCATGTTCCTCGGTTATCGCCTTTCCATAAATCTGAACATTTGTAGTAGCATATGTATCAGCAGTAGCAGAAGGCTCATCATAGCAGATTGGAGGGAGATTCATTATCTCTCTGATTGTATTGGAGGTCCAGATGGCATGTTCGCCACTCGCCTTTATCATGGATCTCTCCCCCTTTCTGACTTCTTCTGATATGTCTCTTTGGAGGCTCCCCTGAAGATTCAGAATCTTGTCTTTAAGCATGTGAATTCCTTTTCTCAGATGATTCTTTATCTCAAGTAGATGACTGTCTAGTTCCTGATTGTAGTGATCTAGTTTTTTTAGGGTTGTTTTGTGCTTAGTCATCCACATGTTAGTGGTTATGTAGGCTTTCTCTTTGGTGTTAGATATTACAACTTGATTTCAAGAATTTTAGATATACCCTGGTGAGTGAGTTCTAGCTATTTGGCAGTGTTCTCTTGCAGACTCTTCATATCAATTCTTAGACTTGCAGTCTCATTAGATAGGTCCTTCCTTATGTCATTGATAGCAGTATCAACATAACTTTCAATTTTGATTCTCTGCTCTTCCAAGAGCATTCTTATTTGAAGCAGTAGTGAGGAGTTCTCTATCTTTCCAGGTTCTCCCTTAGTCTTCTTCTTCATTACCATGAATAGGTAGTCATCCATTCCTTCAGCCTCATCAAACATAGGATAAGGAGATCTTCTGAAGGAAGATTATCTCAATTCACCGTCAGGCACATTTGACTTTTCAGCATTTAGACGACCTCTGCTAGTCTCATCAGCGGGATTTTATTGATTGGCTTATTGTTGAGCTCCACTTGGGTCCTCTTGGACTACTAGTCCAGAATGGATAGCCTCCTCAGCCATATAGAGCTTGTTGATCACATCTTCCACATGAGCAGGGAGCTCAGTGTCATGCTCCCCCTTCGTTTTAGCATTCACTTGATCTGTTCTTGTAGTGGTCCTGGACCCCATGCTTAGTGCTGAAGTCTAGAGAGAGACATTCCTCTGCTCCACATGGATAGATCAGGATTGTGGCTAGGTTCATTCTCTGCAGAAGAGCTTTCTTCTTCACTTTCCACATTAGTTGCAGCTTTTATCCTCTTGGGAGGCTTTGTCAGAACCTTCTCCCACCTCTCAAGTATCTTTATATCTATTCTTCTCATGTCATGGATTTTTACTCATAGTCTCTTGTTGAAGTTTTCAGGATATGACAGTTGCAGGTATAGAGATAGTATTCTGCCAAGATTGAGCACTTGAAAGCTCTCTTGTATTCTCTTAAAGATGATTTGAGCCCAATCTATTTTCTTGGTTAGGATAATCCTTGTCATTAAGTTAAACATTGATCTGGATATCCTGTCATGTGACCCTATCTTGCATAGGAGGACTTTTACCACTATATCAGCCAGCAGCTTTCCCTGATGATTGAAATTCTTCCTTTCTAGAGACCCATAGGTCTTCTTGGAGTGCCCACACCATGAAAGAGCATTATCTTGGTCCTCTTGGGTGACCTCTTCATTCTCCTCTTCATTGGCAAAGTTGGATAGTTGAAGAACCCTAGCCATTCTTTTTGGGGTCACTTTCACTTTTATTCCATCGATCCAACTTTTGACTAACGTCCCTTTTAAATTACCCTTGGCATTTGAATAGAACTCTAGGACTGCTCTTTTCATTTTCACGGAAGACTCTGATAGTATGAATTCCAAGTTTACGGAGTCGAGCAGTCTAATAGTGCTTTGAATATCTCCATGTGCATTTAGGAATCCATTCCTCACTACCTCACTTCCTTCATATAGCTATCCTTCTTTCTTTAGGGCCATATCTTAGTTGTTCAAAGGATGCTTCAGCAATGTCGACTTGTTCACTTGTCGAAGGTGGAGAGTACACGATGGTTCATTTAGGGCAAATGTAGCATGTGCTCTTAATTTCAAGACATTTGACCCTATTTATAATTTCTGGTGTGGGAGATGAAGTGTCGCTTGTTAAATGGTTGATTATATCAGATTGAATGGTTGTGATCGATTTATTTTAGAGTTTTGAATTCTCGAATATATACTTAGGTATCGTCGTGACTTTACGACGAAGTCGTATTGTCATTTCGATGATACACTCAGTTATTACGACGATATCATTCTGTAGACAACGATATTGTCTTAGATTGTTCTTTAGCATAATTAGTGTGTTGTGTGTCAGCCTCAATATCATTCTTGTATGCTTTCTTAAGTATGCTTTGTTAATTTGGTGACATAAGATTATACATTAGTTATGGTGTTTAGTGCATTTTTATCTGATCTGCATTAACTTATTATTGGCTGGCAGATAAGGTAATTGTTAATTTTTTGCTAGCACAAGTTCAACATGTATACTGAAGAAATTGCATACTCAAGTATGTCACAAACTTTATTATCATTTCATAAATAAGCTAAATGTTTTCAAAATAGAATTACAACCACATTTGTTTATAGCTATCACATGAGCCAGTTCAGTTCCCTCTTTTCTCTGCATCTTTCTCCTTCCTTTGAAGCTTCTGCTCTTGTCTTTCAAAGTAGGAGAATGTCTTTGGGATGTACTATCAGGGATGGAAGGTGCATTCTCTAGCAGTGCTCTTCCTTATTGATGATGTTTATATAGAGTTCTCATAGCTTATGTCTTCATGTGCTTGTCCCATTCACTTGAGGGGTAGTGTTTGGATATGTTCTTGCAACATTCCCCAAAGTTCCTCCAAGTAGTCCAAACTATATGTCTTGACCTTGGACTTAAAAAGTTAAGGCTTGGATCACAAGGACCTTGTTCATCCTTTTTTTCCCTTGAGAGGTAGTTCTTCATCCATCACAATGGTTTTCCCTTTTTGATCTGACTCACCAATCCTCTATATGATTTGCTTAGTACTTTGCACTAATTTTGTGTTTAGAGCATCATGGGTGAATTCATTTGAGTCAATGCATCTAGCTATAATCAAATTTTGACTATTAACAATTTTTGTGGTTAGCCATTTAATCCCTCTTTCCAGATTTACACTTGCCTGCTGACTTTGTTGAAGTGAGGTGTATGCTCCTTCACCAAGGGATTGCAGGGCATTCATATTGATATCAATAGTTGTTCCTTCCCCTGTGAACTATCTAGTGATCTGAGCATTTATGTGATCAATGTCTGCCCTTATCCCATTCGTCTGAGCTGACATGTCATCTCTAATTTCTCTGACTGCCCTGTCCACATAGTCCTGATAGCTTTTCCTTTCCTCAGTGAGCAAGTTCTTTATTTGTTCAATTAAGGAGCCTGGAGCTTGCTCATGATGTGGTAGTGTAGAAGTTCTTGTAGGATCTTGCTTCCCATCATTTCATTTTCCTTCTAGGTCTTCACCCATATCACTACACAGATTTTCTAGCTCAAGATTTCCTTTTTCAAGGATAGTGTCTTTAGTAATCATCACGTAGCTTCTTAAGTCTTCTTGCATAGCACCCTCATTCTGAGTTGTTTCCTTAACCTATGGATCAGAGAGTTCATTTTGAGACTCCCCCTCAACAACAACCATATTCCTAATAGGTAACACAGTCTCTTGGGCTGAAAGCTCAGTATGAGTGTCCCCCTCAACCATAATCTTTCTGGCAGCCAGGTCTTCAATTGTTATCATGCCAGCAACCAGAGTCTTTGCATGTGGTTTTGAATGTGATGTACTGTTCCTTTCTGCTGAATGATTGTCCTCACTTTCAGTGGCCTTTTTCCCTTTCTTTGCACTTTTAGGGATAACTTTCTCTCATCTCTCTAGAATTTTCAGGTCAATCTTCTTTATGTGATGAAAGGGTGAACCCATATTTCATTTACCTGAAGTGAATTGATGAGATACAGAGAGATGATTCCCCCAAGATTAGGTGCTTGGAGACTTCCTTGGATCCTTTTGAAGAGAAACTGAGCCCAGTCACTTTTCTTGCATAGAATTATTCTTGTCATGATGTCAAACATATCCTTGGATATTCTGTCGTGAGATCCTACTTTGCAAATTAATTCTTTTGCCAACAATATCACTCAAAAGTTTTCCTCTTATATTGAGGTCAGCCTTTTTCAGGATACCATGTGGTTGTCCTGTATGATTGCACCACTTCCTTGCAGTCAATAGATCTTCCTCTGAGATTTCTTCCTCTATCTCTTCTTTTGAGAATCTAGGTAGACGGAGAGCCTTGGAAATTCATTTTACAGTCACTCTCAATGGGGTATTTCCAACCCTAGTCTTGATAGCATTTTTAGAGGTGTTCATCTTGGACTAGGCATAGAACTCTAGAAGTTCCATATGCATGATTGTAGTTGTCTATGAGAGTATATATTCTAGTCCCGCAGATTTGATTTCTCGATTGCTGACTTTATCTCCTCATTTGCGTTGATAAATCCATTGTACACCAGCTCACATCCCATATTGCAGTTGTAGTCATCCTTAATTGGTGTCATTTCCTTGAGTTGTCGAATTTACAGAGGTTCAGTATCGAGAGAGTTCGAGAGCTTGTCGTGATAGCTTAGAGCAAATGTGTGTAGTACTCTATTTCTAAACATGTGACCTAATTATATATTTTTACTTTTGACTGTGAAGGAGCGCATACCTGGGTTGATGGACTAAATGTGTTGATTTCGAATCAACGGTTGTGATTGTGAGATAAAATATGTTTGTTAAGCATGATGTATATGTTTTTGATGAATTTCTTCTTAATCCAGAATTATGACAGGATCACTTATTGTCCAATAGCCACCTTTATTAATGGTTGGCTATTTGGACAGACCTGCAAGACAAAGAGTTAATATTCCTTAGGAACCCAAATGAATTTGGGTCCTAGGTTCTTGTTAGCACTAACTACTAGAATTCTTGCATCCATACACTGACTAGTTTCTCATACCTTGCTCTAGGCACTATTGGGTTGAATCAACAATCTATAGCGAAGTGCTCAACCTTGCCACAGCACCAGCACCCAAATCTATTGTGCCTCCTTTTCTGAGTCACCTTTTGAGTGGAGGGTAGGGGACTAGAAGAGCAGGCTGCTTCACAGCAAGCATTTCTACTGATCATATGATTGTACCTTGATTTTGGAGTTGGTTGCACAGTCAATGATCTTACCTTAGGAATAGGCTTCTTAGGTAAAGCTTTTTCCTTATGTTTAGATGATGGTGCTTGTGGAGAGACAACTTTTTGAAAGACACTTCTATCTTGGGAAGTCTTTCCAACTTCCTTATTATATCCTAGTCCTCGTCGATATTGAGTGGAGAAGCAGTCTATAATGGGGAGAACAGTTTTGGGCCTAGAGAAGCTAGCCACAAGCTTTCTTTCTACAATAAGCTTGTTCTCTAGAGACTTGATTGTCCTATCCTGAGCTTCAGACCTCTTTTGAAGTAGGATAAGCTCATTAGACAATCTAATCACCTCATTGGTCTTCTCATCAATTTGAGATCTAAATGGCTTGAGGATACGTATTTCCTCAGCTTGAGATTTGAACAATTTCTTACTCTTTTAAGAGCTGCCAAAAGAATACTATAAGTTCCAGTAGATCAGTATGGTCCTCATTGTTGCATGATGACAGTCTTCTGCATCATCTTCAGATGATGAGCAATCATCTGATGCACTCTTGGTCTTTTCAAATGAAGCAGGTAATGGGAATGTGTGAGCAGTGCCTACCTGAGCAAGATTAGAGTCATCGTGATTTTCTTCTTTTGATAGAACAACCAGCCCATAGAACTCCTCATCCTCAGAGTCACAGTCTGAGAGAGTGAGTGGTGCTCTTATCCCTCTTCTAGCCACAGAGCATTCTTCATCCTCAGATTCACTGTCTGAGAGAGTAAGGGGTGCTCTGATCCCTTTTCCACTAAGCCTCATAAATCTTTCTTCTTCAGAGTAAGCGGAGCTGCAGCTGCTTTCACTTAGAGATCTAAACTTTTTTGTATTAAATCTTCTAACTTTCTTCATGGAGCTTTAACTTTTTGAGTTGATGATTTGACACACCCAATGGCAGATCTATTCAAGATGTTATGCTTTTTTTGAACAACCTCCCTCTGATACCACTTGTTAGTCTTAGGATGTTGTCTAATAACCTAGAGGATGGGTAAATAGGTATTTCAAAATCGTTTGAGCCTCTTTATTTCTATGAAGCTTCTAGTTTATGGATTTAAAAAATAAAAAGACATCACATAAAATACTCAGAGATTTATAGTGGTTCCCCTAGAAAAAATGTCTAGAGTACTCCACTGTCCCTCTGCGCCTATCTAGCAGTGCGCTAGAGTCGGCATCCTCCACCAAAACTCAGTCCCTCAAGCCCTACAGCTCAGGCCCTCAAGCCCTACAAACTCAGACCCTCAAGCCCTACAAACTCAGGCCCTCAAGACCTACAAATTCAGGCCCTCAATCCCTACAAACTCAGGCCCTCAAACCCTACAAACTCAGATCTATTTCAGATCCTACATCTCAGGCCCTCAAGCCCTACAAACTCAGATCTATTTCAGATCCCACAGCTTAAGCCCTCAAGCCCTGCAAACTCATATCTATTTCAGATCCTACAACTCAGTCCCTCAAGCCCTACAAAATCAGATCTATTTTAGATCTTACAGCTTAGGCCCTCAAGCCCTAAAAAGAGTACATGAAAAGTTCTTCTTTAGCCAGATGAAAACTGTCTTCTGGACTTGAATAGAATACTAAAGATCTTATCTTGTTGAATGCAGACTTTTCTTCAATCTTTTCTTCATTATGGAATAATGCTTATCAGTCAATGTTGTTAGACTGAGACTTGAAGAACACACAGTAAGATTGTTTCGTTCTCAAGTAGTTGTTCCTTCTTCATAGCCGCTTTACTATTTGATTGATTTGCATATTCTGTGCGATTGTTCTCTCTTCTTAATTAGGGACGACATTGATCCCTTTTATAATACTAAGGGACCGACTAACTATCTACTCAAACATCCTTTAAGTGTTAGAGGCTCATTCCTTAACGACATGCGTTGATTGGACCATCAGGCGGCGACATTAAATGCAGTCAGCGCATTTTGAATTATCTTTATCTGTCTTGACGATATTAGCAACATCTCGATGATATTGTAAACATATCGATGACAGAGCTTGCCGACACGCCGATCCATCTTAGACTTAGACAAATCTTTAAGTCTTAAATCTTCTTCAGAGAGGGATATCTCGACGATATGAGATATCTCAGTTATACTTGTACTCACGACGACATGAAGTCATCTCAATGATGTCGTCGTGAACATCTTGTCGACTTGAGGTCTTCTCGATGATGTCGTTGAAATCATCCTATCTTATAGACGATATCATCTTGTTCATTCCGACTTCTCATTGATATCGTCTTGATCATCTTGATGATAAGAAACACTTCTATTACAAACTATCGTCACGAGTTATGTATTAGCCTTCTCGATGATAAGACTCCTTTACGACGATGTCGTTGACTTAGCCTAATACTTTAACTTATGTCTTCTGGAGAGCTTTATCATATCAAACTTCACAATGATATCGTCATGTGATTCTTGTTGACCCGACGATACTTTGACTTGTTTAATTCTTCTAATTCTCATTATGATATCATCGTGTGTACTTTGTTGTCACAACGATATCAAAGGAGTGTCCATATTATCTCAACGATAATTAGCATAAGGCTTATGCTGAGTTCTATGAGTAGACTCAACGATATTTAAATACTTAATCGACGATATGTCCAGTGCTTCTCGACAATTTTGGACTTAGTGAGATTAGTTAAGTACTAGACATATAGCCTATACTTTGTAGTAAGCCTTGATCCTTCATGAGTCTTCTCAATGATGATGCTTGTTATTTCAACGATATCGTCGTGTGCATCTTGTTAACATGATAATATTTTCCTTAGATGTTTTTGCTTGATCCATATAGATTATTCTTAGTGAATATGATATTATGACCTGTTCATGTCACAATAAATGCACATCAAATACAAATAGCACTTCTTCAAATCAGGAACATTGTTGGGCACTATTCCCAACAATCATTATTAATCTTATGGCATAACATTGCATTCAAACTCATCATTCTAGCATCATCTCTTACTAATGGTAGAAATAAATTTTGATGCTAGTTATATCATGCCATGTTGTGGTAAGGTAAAATTGAATAATAAAATTTTGAAAAATCATGAAAATTATTTATCTTTAAAATCATTTGTCCTAATTACAATAATTATTCTAAAAATCCCTAAAAATAAAGCCAATGTGTATGAATATATATTTAGGTTTCAATATCTAGTATGGCCATGATCATTCACCCATGATTACATGTCTAACAATAACGGGGCGTAGAGTTGAGCGACCACTTGTGTGTGCATATGGGACTAACAGCCCAACCTACGACATGTGTGCAACTCCTCATGCCCATCCTCCATTTAGTATGGGGCTAGGGTGTAGACATATGGGCAGAGTATTTTTTTTTCTAGGACATACTTATATTACTCACTGCATGAACATTATTTCTTTTTACTATGATCACTTAAATAATGCATATTTGATTTGTTCTAACATTGTATCTTGTGTTTGCATATTTTATCATTTTGAGTTTTAATGATCTTATAAAACACAAGTATTTGAAAAATAAAAAATAAATATATGCTTAAAGAGCGTCCAAATTATCTCTATACTGTGTGAAATTTCTACACTAAGAAAGCCTTTATATAATAACTCTAAATTTAGGAAAAAAAATCAAAAAATACATATATCGATTACTGTTTTGGCGTTAAGAGTCAACGCCCAGCGTTAGGCGTCAACACCGGCGTTAGGAGTCAACACCTGTCGTTAGCCTTTTTGCTCAAATTTCCATTTTGTTATTTTGAAAAATCTCTAGTAATTTCTTATGTATATTTTTTTGGCAATTGTTATTAGCACACCAGTTTTGGCTATTCGCACACCAATTTCGATGAGTTATTATGCGCCTTTTGAAAATACGTCTTGTACATGCATTTTTAGGAAAAGTGTTCAACACAAAAGTTGTAGATCTCGTCTACACAAAATTTGTATATCTCGTCGAGATCTACAACTTTCGTGTTAAACACTTTTCCTAAAAATGCATGTGCAAGGCGTATTTTCAAAAATTCGTCAAAATTTCGCTATAGTTACGATCAGGGCGGCAATACGCGGTGTGCCTGCATTTTTAGGAAAAGTGTTCAAGACGAAAGTTGTAGAACTCGACGAGATCTAAAATTTTTGTGTTGAACATGTTTACTAAAAATGCATGGAGAAGGCGTATTTTCAAAAGGCGCGTAACAACTCATCGAAATTGGTGTGCGAATAGCCAAAACTGGTGTGCTATTAACAATTCCCTTTTTTTTTGTTCTCTGTTTTGAAAGATTTTATTTTATATTAATCTTTGTTTTTCATTATTCAAAAATGCACATGTTTGACCGGAAAATCCGCGACCTCTTCCTTGCAAGGCAAAATTGCGGTCTCATGCGGTCTCTATTTTGGTGATCGCTCCAGGTCTTAAGCTGCTTGCTGTCAGATTCTTCTAAGTTCCAAGCATCCGAAGCAAAGCGAGATCGTCAGAGATGGGCGATCAGAGTGTTTTCCTTTGTTTTTTACTATTTTGCCCTTGTATCCCGGGCAGCCCGTAGTTTTCGGTTCTGCCCGTCTGGGCAGCTCCTTCGTCTATAAATAGAGGGGTAGGGGTACCAGAAAAAGGACTTTTTGCTCTGAGGCTCCAGCTTACAACCTGTGTAAGCGGTCTCATTTTTCAGTGATCGCAGCCCTGTGATCGTTTTTCCTTTTGTCCAGCCTCTTTTGTCCTAGCAACCTGTACTTCGCAGTCTTCTCCTTTTTCCCCCTTAGTGTGTGAATTTTGGAGGTACCATTTTTGGTGCCAACAGAACGAACACGCGACCTTCAGATTCGAAGTGTCAGGTGAAGTTCTTGGACTTTCAAGATGGCTGAGCGTCGCAGAGGTCGTCCTGTGCGGTCTCCTAGCGGTCTTCCTTCCGATCATAATTCCTTAGAAGCGCTGGAGCGTCGCTTCGAGCTCCGTGTGGAGCAAGCTCTTCGCGAGGCCGCTCGAGCTCGGCAGGACGCCGCCTCCATCCAGCAGGAGATCGCGCGATCTCAGCAGGAGGCCGCCCGAGACCGCCAAGAAGCTGTCCGGACTCAGCAGGAGTCCGCGAAGCAGATTGAGGCCATGAACCAGGTTCTAGCCGCGATCTCCCAGAGAATTCTTCCTCCGCCTCCGCAGGTCGCCACCCCTGATCACATGGCGAGCGGTCATCCGCGCGATCACCCCAGTCTCCAGCCTGCAGCTCCTCAGCGATCTCAGCATGAGGAGTTCGCTGCTCGTCGTCATACCTTCCAAGCTGCAGCCCAGGGACCTCCGGCCCAAACTCTGAATTTCGAAGAGGAGTTTGCTTACCCCCAAGCTCCTCCCGCTTCTTGTCTTGCTCCTCCCGGCCCTTCACAATTCGGGGAGCCTTCTCCTTTTACCGACGAGATTCGTCGAGACCCAATTCCCCATGGGTTTAGGGAGCCTCGTCTTCCCATTTTTTCAGGGGAAAGCGATCCGATGTCTCATCTACAGGCCTTCGAGTCTGCTGTGGCTCTTAGGACCATCTCAGATGGGGTGAGATGTAAATTGATGGTCACCACCTTTGATGGGGCAGCTAGGGAATGGTTCTACAAGCTCCCCAATCAGTCCATCCCGAATTTTGTTGTTCTTAGGGAAGAGCTTTTACTAAGGTTTGCCACCGCGAAGAAGAGGAAGAGTGGTCCTGCGACCCTCTTCAAGATCCAGCAAGGGGGCAACGAGACTGTTGCCCATTTTGTTGATCGTTTCCAGAAAGAGATTCTAGGGATCCGGGATATGGATCCTGAGCTCTATATGGTGGCTCTGATCAGCGGCCTGCAGGAGGGCCCTCTGAAGTTCGAAGTCACCACCAAGGAGCCTAGCTCCTATCAAGAGCTGATTAGCGTAGCTAATCGTTTCATAGAAGGGGAAATCAACAACCCAAACTATGTAAACAATCTGACCAACAGAGGAGCCCAAAAAGGTTCTGCAGGATTCTATCCGGCTCCGTCTTCTTCGAAGCCTCGACAGGATCTTCCGCCTCCGGCTCCGAGAGGTAAAGGTTATCGCAACCACCACTCAAACCGAGGTAACCCATCTTCTTTCCCTCTTCAAAGTTCATTTTTTCAAAACCCCGTCGCTTCTGCTCCGCAAGCTACTCCAGTCCACCAGATTCAATACGCCCAACCTCCTTTTCTGTCCATCCCGTCTCTTTACAATGAATCCCAAGAGTCTTTCACAGACTTTGGGTTTCCAATGAGTGAGGTGCTTCAGACTGTTCAGAAGCAACCTTTTTTCAGAAGGCCGGCTCCGTTAAACTCAGATCCGAAAACGAGAAATCCGGCCCTCTACTGTGAATATCATAGAGAAAGAGGCCACTTGACAGAGAACTGTAGAGCCCTCCGTTTGTTCCTGGAGAAGCTTCTGAAGGAGGGAAAGATTTCTGACATTATTCAGAAAAGTGATCCTGCCAAAGCCTCAACTTCTAAAGCTAAGGAAGTGGCAGAGGTTCATTGGGAATGCGAGGAGGTAGATGATGTTGGCCATCTGGGCAACATTGGCTTTCCAAGTGAATGCATTGATGCTGATGATGAAGGTGCCTTAGGCAAACTTTTTTGCATCCATGGGGGAGCAGGCCCCGAGTCTTCAAGGAAAGCGAGTCTGAAGAGAGTTTATCAATCAGAGGTCGCAGCTACCTCTTCAGCCCCGATCCGAGGGACTGTCACATTTGGAGATGAAGATCTTCCTCAGACCGCAAATCCCTTCGATGACGCAGTTGTTATCAAAGCTGTGATAGAGAATTATACAGTAGAGAAGATCCTAATAGACACAGGAAGTTCAGTTAATGTGCTCTTCAAACCGGCTTTCGAAGCATTGAAGACAGGCAAACCCCTCCTATCAACTGAAGGACCTCTTTACGGTTTTTCAGGAGAGAAGAAGGAAGTTGAAGGACTCGTTACTCTTTCTGTGATCTTGGGAGGAATAGTGAGGCTGGTGAAGTTCATAGTCGTTGATGCTCCTAGTAGCTACAACGCGATCTTTGGGAGACCCTTCTTGAATGGGTATCAAGCCATCGTCTCCACTTATCATCAAGTGGTGAAGTTCGCTCTGAATGGCAAACAACATCGAATCAGAAGCGACCCGAGGAAAGCCAGAGAATGCTATGTAAAGACGGTTAATGTGATCGTATCTTCTCCCCCTCAGGAAGTTATGATGGCCGAGTCGCTTGAATTTCCCGAACAAATCCAAGCTGCGGAGGAAGCTGAAGAAGATACAAAAGATGGAGCTCACTTGGAACCTGCCCAAGTGACTCAGGCAATCCCAATCAGCGAGGAAGATGGGAGCAAGTGTCTCTCCATCAACGCTGAATTATCTGAAGCTGACAAGAGTCAGCTCATCTCTTGCCTTCTTCAAAATCTAGATATCTTTGCCTGGTCGGCGGAGGACATGCCAGGAGTAGATCCTGATGTCGCTTGCCATCATCTCAACATCGATCCTAGCTTCGCTCCAATTCAGCAGAGAAAGAGATCCGCTGCCACCACTCTAGCTCAGCCTATCCGTGGAGAGGTGGAAAAACTCCTGAAGGCGAAGTTCATCCAACCAATTCAGTATCCTGCATGGGTTTCGAATGTTGTAATGGTTAAAAAGCCAGGGGGGAAATGGAGGATGTGTGTGGATTTTACCAAACTTAATAAAGCTTGCCCGAAAGATTGCTACCCTCTGCCTCGAATAGATTCCTTAGTTGACTCGGCGGTTGGATACTCTTTTATGAGTTTTTTAGATGCGTTTTCTGGTTATCATCAAATTAAAATGCATAAGCCCGACATCCCTCATACCTCATTCATCACAGATGACGGTTGTTTCTGTTATGTAGTGATGCCTTTTGGGCTGAAAAACGCTGGGGCAACTTATCAGAAGATGATGGATACAGTTTTCAAAAATCAAAAAGGAAGAAACCTTGAAGTCTACGTTGACGATCTTTTGATAAAAAGCAAATCATTTTCCTCTCATCTCAGCGATTTAACCGAAACGTTTTCAACCCTTAGAAATTTTAACATGAGGTTAAATCCTTTGAAATGTGTGTTTGGAGCTAGTAAAGGAAAATTTCTTGGTCATCTTCTCACCCCAGGAGGGCTAGAACCAAATCCAGACAAAGTAAAAGCCATTCTAGAGATGCCGCCTCCCAAATCTTCTAAAGAAGTTCAGCAGCTAGGAGGGAGAATGGCAGGTTTGAGTCGCTTCATTTCTCGATCGGGAGACAAAAGCGCACCTTTCTTTAAGACTCTTCGGGGAGGAGGAAGATTTGAATGGACAAAGGAGTGTGATGATGCCTTCAATCAACTTAAGAAACAATTGACTTCAACCCCTTTGCTCCAAAGCCCACGAGAGGGAGAACCCCTTTTTCTTTATATGGGAGTTGGATCTGATGCCATAAGCTCTGTTTTAGTCCGTGAAGAGAAAAAGAAGCAGTTTCCGGTTTATTATGTAAGTCGAATCTTGAAAAATGCGGAAACTCGCTATCCCATCCTTGAAAAGCTGGCCTTAATGCTCGTAACCTCAGCAAGAAGGTTAAGACCATATTTTCAAGCTCACTCAATTCAAGTTGTCACTGATCTTCCGTTGAAGGGTGTCTTAGAGAAACCAGAGCATTCAGGAAGGTTAGCCAAATGGGCAATAGAACTCAGTGAGTTTGAAATTTCCTATGTTCCAAGGGTAGCAATCAAAGCCCAAGTCTTAGCAGATTTCATAGCAGACACTAAAGAACTTGAGTCGGAAAAAGGAAGCAAAGCACCCCTTGCATGGACAATTTTTGTAGATGGCGCTTCAGGAAGAAATTCTTCAGGAGCTGGGGTTATCTTGATCAACCCGAATGGAGTGAGGTTGGATCAAACGTTAAAATTCTTTTTCAAAGTGACGAATAACCAAGCTGAATATGAGGCTTTGTTAGCCGGACTCAGATTTGCCAGAGAGCTAGGAATCGATGATGTCAGGGTGCTAACAGATTCCTTAGTGATGGCTTCTCAAGTAAATGGAACTTTTGAAACTAGAGATAGCATTTTGAAGCAATATCTAACCTTGGTAAAAGCTGAGGTTGGAAAGTTTAAAAGCTTTACTATTGAGCATATCCCAAGAGGAGAAAATACGGATGCAGACGAATTAGCAAAGTTTGGTCTTCTCTCAGGTGGAACAACCTCGGAATTGTTTCGTCCGGCAATAGAAGAAGGAGAGATCATGGAGATTGATCAGCATCCGTCCTGGATGGATCCTTTTATTCTTTTTCTTTCAACTGGGAAATTCCATTCTACGGTAAAAGATAAGAAAAGATTTAAACAAAAAACGACTAACTATTACCTCGTTGCAGGAGTACTTTACAGGAGAACTTTCCTTTCTCCATTGGCACGATGCGTTTCAGAAGAGGAGGTTCCAATAATCCTTCAAGAGGTTCATGCAGGAGAGTGCGGCAGTCACTCAGGAGCAAGAACCTTGGAGAAGAGAATTCTAAGGCAGGGTTATTTTTGGCCTCAAATGAGAAAAGATGCGGAGAAATTTGCCCGGAAATGTGTCAAATGCCAAAAGTTTGCTCCACTCCAAAATCAGCCAGCTCAGCAGCTCAAATCAATAGCAACTCCGTGGCCATTTGCGGTTTGGGGAATGGATTTGATTGGGCCTTTTCCTATGGCAAGTGGTCAGCGTCGATATATTATAGTCATGATCGACTATTTCAGTAAGTGGATAGAAGCAAAGGCATTAGCCAAAATTACTACCCAAGTTGTGAAGAATTTCATTTGGGGAGAAGTAGTATGTCGGCATGGAATTCCAATGGCAATCATTACTGATAATGGCTCTCAATTTAATAATTCAACTCTCATCAGTTTCTGTGATCAAATTGGAATCGAGCTACGCTTCGCCTCTGTACATCATCCTAGAAGCAACGGGCAAGTAGAGGCTGCTAACAAGCTCATTATAAATCTTTTGAAGAAAAAAGTAGAAAATCTTAAAGGTAATTGGGCGGAACAGCTACCTTCGGTCTTATGGGCCTTGAGAACAACTCCAAGTTCTGCTACTGGAGAGACTCCCTTCAAATTATCACATGGATCCGAAGCTCTTATTCCAGTAGAGTTCGAGGTAAAAAGTCCGAGAGTATTACTAGCACAACAAAACCAAATTGATTGGATGGAAGAAAATGATGAGGAGTTAAAATGTAGCCTCGACTTGATTGAGGAATTGAGGGATACGGCAACTATTCGACAAGAAGAGGTAAAAAGAAGAATGGCCAAACTGTTTGATAAAAACGTAAGAACCAAGGAATTTGTTGCTGGAGACTTGGTCTTGAAGAAAGTAGATGCTGCGGCTAGAGCTGCTTCAGTTGGGAAGCTTAATCCTAACTGGGCAGGGCCATTCATAATAAAGAAGGTGCTCAAAAACGGTGCCTACCACCTCCAAAATCATGAAGGCGAGGAATTGCCTCACTCCTGGAGTGGAGATGATCTCAAACTCTTCTTTTCTTAAAAAGTTCGTATTCATGTTTTCTCACTCCTTCTCACCTTTTCTTTCTTTTGTAAGTCATGAAGACATGGCCAAAATGATCATGGCATGAATGGTTAAGCGGCAAGATAAGATATGAGTTAATCGACGGATCCTACTTCTTTCCCCTCGGCTTGATAACTTGACGTGTAATTCTGCCAGGACCACAGATGTCGGGGAGATTTCGAATCTGTGTAGCAGTGGCTCGCCAAGCTCGAGCGGTGAAAGTTTAGGATGCTGGGTCCTAGCTGACATCTGGCACACCTTAGCAAGAAGGGCTGGGTGGCTGGCTCAGCTCTGTCATGCATTAGAAAGGACATTGTTACGGTCTCAATGATCTTCGGGGAAAGCAATGTCGGTATAAGCCTCATCGGCATGACCACACCTGCCCCACTGATCATTTTGTTCTGTAACTCTCGATTATTCATTAAAAGCATAATTGGGGAAGTAAAACCCAACAATCCATCGGGGAAAGCAATGTCGGTATAAGCCTCATCGGCATGACCACACCTGCCCCACTGATCATTCTGTTCTGTAACTCTCGATTATTCATTAAAAGCATAATTGGGGAAGTAAAACCCAACAATCCATCAGGGAAAGCAATGTCAGTATAGCCTAAATCGGCATGACCACACCTGCCCTGGTTATTATTCTCTGGATCGGGCGGTCAAAAGTTTTTTAGACCGCCTGTTTCTTTTTCTGTTTCTCACAAGGCTTCGTCTCTTAAACATCAAGATCGAGCGATCAGAAGTTTTTTGAGACCGCATGTTCTATACTTTTTATAAACGGTGGCCTAATCTTCTTCAGGAACTGAATAAAGGTGGTCGCAGACCTGGAAATTCCGAAGGAAGTCAGAATTAATTCAGGTTTTAAGAGATCGCGGACAACTATTGAATAATAGCCTGGGAATTCATCAAGATGTTTTCCATCCAAATCAGCCTTCAAAACTGTCAGGAAGTTCATTAAACCTGGACTATTTACAGTTCACGGCGGACTGAGTAAATTGAGATCGTAATAAAAGTATTGAGTTCGAATTGTATTAACTCTTGAAGATGCGGTCTGTATGATTTGTGACCGAATGTGTTGATATACAAATCTGGTTTGGTTCATTAAAATTCTTCATTGACGATCTGACTATACTGAGATCGCAGCACTATCCAATACAGGGCTCAGATTCTTTTTTCAAGGGTTTAGGGTTTTCAATAAGGAATTATTATTTTAAAATCCTTTTCAACTATTGATTAGAGATCGAATGCTGAGTTTGTTTTCATAAAAGCGTGACCGCATGCAATATATATTGTGATCGATTCATCCCAATAACACAGCATAAATAATACAGATAGAGATTCTTGAACAAAGCAACATTTCTATTCATCTCAAAAATTGTTACAGCTTTAAAGTGCGGTCTGTGACCGATAATTACATCATGTTTCCTGGAAATAAGAACTATTTCTTTTGTTTTTTCTTGTGGGGAGACCGCTCCTCTGATGAAGAAGTTGACTCTTCTGAAGATTCAGTGCCGCTTTCGGGTTCTTTTGATCCGGAATCCGAGGCCGCCGCCGAACTCGTCTCCTCACCTTCAAAGATACTTCCACTAGGGGAAGCATGATCCCGTGTATCCGGACTCCCGCCGATCTCAATAGATTCATCCTCAGAACTCTCTGCGGTCTTCGATTCTTTGGCTTTCCTCTTCTCCTCTGCTTCCTCGATCATTTCTGCGACCTCAGGAAAGAGATCAGCAAAGGTTGCATCCCGGAATTCATCAGTTAGACCGCCTTTTTCTCGAAGAGTAGCAAGGGTCTTGTTTGACGCGTCTCTAACATGAGTATACAAAGACTTGAGGTAGTCAGGGTTGTGGATGTCATATGCGGTCTTCTTAAAATTCTGAAGGAAAAAGATGAATCAGATCGAAAACGGTCAAGGTAAAACAAATACGTTTAGATCGCGTCTTTTGATACTTACGTCAAAACGATCTTGCAGGCGTTCTGCATGTGCGAGAGATGCGCGAAGAGATCGCCCCATGTGGTGATTTAAAACTGTGCTTCGGGCGGTCACCTGAGCGCATACATCAGGAAGATCATCGATCCCGATCCTCAAAGCTTCATTTGCGTTTTTTCTCCCATAAAGGGCAGAGGTGACCGCAAAAGCCTGGTTCGTAAATCTACCACCCCAGAAAGGGAGATCGGTTGACACCTTCAAAGACTTGCCGGTCTCACTCCACCTTAATAAAGCTTTTCCCTTGATATCTTTCACTTTCTTTGCAAAACCCAGTAAGGGAAAGGGTCCCTCCTCAAGATCGCCCTCCACCGCGATCTCCTTCTCTTTCCTCTGGCGATCTTGGCGTAATCGTTTTTCTCTCTGAGTCAGAACTTCTCCCTTAGGAGTCACAGGATCGACATCCGGGATTGCAAAAGAAGCTGTATATATTTAAAGAAGAGCAGTTAGAATAAGGATGAAGTTATTTTTAAAAAACTACAGGAGATCGCAAGATTTTCTATTTACTATCTTCAGGCGAGACCGCAGAAACCTCTGGCCAGATCGCCAGGTAGTGAACCAGATCGAAGCGCTTGCCCGCAAGCCACTCCAAAATCGCCAGCTCTTCCTTTGAAATAAACTTCTCCTTCCTAAAAATCCGCTCTGCTCGCGGGGAAGGTCGGCTGGGGAGACCGCTGAGATCGCCCTCGAAAATCAGATACCTCTCAGTCCAAAGGGGAATCTTGTTAGGAAGATTAAGAATTTTTATTCCATTACAGCTAAAATACATCAGACCTTTGAATTCTTCCTTTTTCTGACCTTCCTTTAGTATTTTGACAGAGAAGGTCCCTCGGAAGATCGGCATGGTGAATTTAATTCTTGCCGATCTCAGGTAATTAATGAAGACATTCATCAGACCGATTGCGTTCGGTGGGAGTTGAGCGAGCACAAGACCATAATATTCCATCACTTCCAGAATTTCCCAAGGAATGGGAATCTGGAGACCGTAAACAAAATGATCGATTGGGATGATATATCTGCCTTCATCCCCAGAATTCAAGTCCTCTCCCTCAAATGGAATTCTGATCGTAATACTGTCATCAATCTTGTACGTCTCGATAAAAGAAGAAAATTCCTTCTCCGAGATGTGACCATATTTGTGATCGGAATCCAAGAAAACCTCAGCAGCTTTTGAACGTGCGGACACCATTTTATGAGATCGCTGGAGTTAATAGTTTAAAGAAAAAGCAAGAAGAATAGAACAGTGATCCGAAAAGCAACTATTTATAGAAAGTAAAAGTTGATTGAGTAATGATTGCATTTCTCAAGATCGCCTTGCAAATAACTCAGACCGCCAAAAGCTAACCAAATTCATTCACAGATCGCAGAGCATAAATTCAAACAAATTTAAGAGATCGCAGAGTAAGTATATATTACAGCATCATAGTACAGCACCAAAAATATATTACAAAACCAGGAGGAAATAATATTGTTTGAGAGATCGCTAAAGACGAGAATAATAAAATACGGTCTCATTTTCGCTGCTCCCTTTTTCTTCCAACGAAAGCTGCCACATCCTGCATTTCGTTGACCGCAGTCCAAGCAGATGCCAAGCTGTGATTGGCCACCATGGCAGCCCTATGGATTCTAGACATCTCGCGGTCTACCTGTTCCATAGGAATCACCACGATGTCTGCCGATCTCCTGTCTTGGTGACCGCTGGACGATCCTGCCTTCATGGACATCTGAGGACCACCCCGAAGGGCTGCTTTCTCAGTTGAAAGTGCAGCGGCCTTTCCCCTGTAGTATTCTGCGTCTTTTTCTACTTTTCGAAGTTTTTCTTCATATTCACCTCGAATCTGTTTTTCTTTAACTCCAAAGTCTGCAAGAAGTTGTTTTTCCTTTGTTTCAAAGTTTGCGGTCTGGATCCGAAGGCGATCCTCCATCAAGCGCTCGCGATCTCGCATAACCCTCATGTCTTCAATCATTGGCCTGAAAAGATCAGTGAACTCTGAAGGGATCAAGATTTTTCTTGGTATTTCGCCTTCTTCAGAAACTGAGTTCGCATGATCATCTGCGATCAGAAGGGAAAAGGTCAAAAATCAGAAGATAATTTTCAGAAGGAAAGAGTTTTACAAGGAAAATACTTGACGGAGTTGCAAGACCGCAGTCAAGTAAATTCTTCTCAACATCTTTTGAGACCGCAGTATTGGCGGTTAACAAAAGGCGGTCAGAACCCCTTAAGCGCTCTAGGTCGATTTTTTCTAATTGTTTTTTCTGTGACCGCTCTCCTTCTTTTCTCCTCCTTTTTAATTCGGCATTGCTAACAAGGATATCACCAGTCTCAATAATGACGACCTCAGGTCGTTTCTTAGGGGATGCAGGTCGAAAAGCGAGTTTGGGAAGTGAGTCAATCGATCTCGCGATCATTTTCGCCTTACCAGTCTTGATCGCCTCCAGCGCAGCTGCACGATCTGCTAACCCAGAATCTGTTTCCTCATCCATTTCATGAAAGAAGTTGCCGCGATCGCTCGACACCTCGATCTCATCTTTCTTCTCTTCTCTGATGGTTTCCTTCTTAGCGATCTTCTTTTTCTTCTTCTCTTTTTTCTCTTTTTTCTTCCCTGCGGCTAAAGCCCGCTCCTTTTTCTTTTCTTTCTTATCTTTTTCGATCGCTAAGGAGATCGCCTCCTTTGCGTTCCTCTCTTTTTCTTCCCTGGCGATCTCTTCCCGCCTCTTCCTCTCTTCTGCTTTTTCCTCTTCTATTCTCTTATCCTCAGCGATCGCCGCGAGCCTGGCGATCTCCTCGGCCTTTTTCTTTTTCTCCCTCTCTTCTTCTTCCTTCTCTTCTATCCTTTTTCTCTCAGCGATCGCTGTGAGCCGGGCGATCTCCTCCTTCTCCTCTTTCTCTTTCTTTTTCTTTTCTTCTTCTTTTCTTTTTTCTTCCTTCTTCTCCTCTTCCTTTTTCTTCTCTTCTTCAGCAGCTTTTTCTTCAGCAAGAATCCGAACTCGTTCGACTTCGAAAGGATCCATTGACTGTAATTTTAAATTTTTACATGGTAACTTGCAATTATCACTAAGTAAAAGTAAAGTTAAGAGTAGTAATTTGGTTACTTACATTCACAGCAGGATTGTTGTCTGAAAGATAATCTTGAAGAGAAATATCTTCGGCGGTCACTTCCTGACCGACAGTTGCTTTCGATCTCTTGACGATCTCCTCCTTCTCCGCGGTTTTCTCCAGATCGGCGATCCGGTTTCTAAGTTTTTCAGCTGAAAGACTTTGCTGTTGCAAAGCAGCCTTGATCGACTCTGTAGAGGCGGTCTTACCAGAAGGTCCTGCTGGTTGGCTCGTCACTACCGGGGGTATCTCAGTGGAAGCCTTTGTGATCGTCAGATCGACAATGTCATCCGGAGCGGAATTTCTCTTTCTCTTTGAACCCTTAGCAGGTTTTTCCTTGCCAGAATCCGCGGTCTTCTTCGAAATAATTTTCTTTGCTTTTGATGCAGACCTCGGAGATTGTCGAGATTGCGCTGATAGCTTCATCATGTCCAAAGCATCCATTCTGGAAAAGTTTTCTTTGTGCGATCTCAATAAATGATGATCGGTCAAGGTTCTGATTTTTCTCTATATCTTGGAAACTGGAGATCTGAGGTGCTATTTATTGCCCAAGCCGCATTTATGACAGTCGCGGTCTCAGCGGTCAAAGTTTACATTTTCGAAGTTTCAGAGCAACTTAAAAATGTGCGGGGATTATGTTTGACCGGAAAATCCGCGACCTCTTCCTTGCAAGGAAAAATTGCGGTCTCATGCGGTCTCTATTTTGGTGATCGCTCCAGGTCTTAAGCTGCTTGCTGTCAGATTCTTCTAAGTTCCAAGCATCCGAAGCAAAGCGAGATCGTCAGAGATGGGCGATCAGAGTGTTTTCCTTTGTTTTTTACTATTTTGCCCTTGTATCCCGGGCAGCCCGTAGTTTTCGGTTCTGCCCGTCTGGGCAGCTCCTTCGTCTATAAATAGAGGGGTAGGGGTACCAGAAAAAGGACTTTTTGCTCTGAGGCTCCAGCTTACAACCTGTGTAAGCGGTCTCATTTTTCAGTGATCGCAGCCCTGTGATCGTTTTTCCTTTTGTCCAGCCTCTTTTGTCCTAGCAACCTGTACTTCGCAGTCTTCTCCTTTTTCCTCCTTAGTGTGTGAATTTTGGAGGTACCATTTTTGGTGCCAACAGCACAAAAATCAAATAATCAAAAATTTTCAATATTATGCTTTGTCATGCTTTTGTTATATTATTTGACTATAGAATTTCACATGAGCAAAAATTTTATTGTTCTCTTCTCTTATGGTAAAAATTGACTAAGCATACTCTTAAAGATGTTCTTAAATGTTTAATTTTAATTTCAAGTTTTTTAAACATTATTTTTTGTTTGTCATGCCTTGACCTTAATCTTGTTATGTGCAATGAAATAGACTATAGAAAATTGTGTAAGATTGCCTAATATGCCTCTATGTATGCGTAATATTTTATGTTAAATAATGATTCATTCACTCACTCTTTTGGTAATCTACATATGATCATAATCTTAGTCTTCATAATTGTGTAGTGTACTAGTTTAACATGTTAAGTTGTATGTCTAAATTACCTACATCCTCCTTTCAAAAATAAATTTCTTGCACATATAGAAGTGTGATTTCAATTTTTTGTTGTTTGCAAAAACAAGTGAATTCGGACACCTGTATCCTAAATTAAAAAATATGAATAAAATGACGAAGATAACTCCATCAAGCACTACTCAGCTTCCTCATAAGTCTTAATGAGCATTGTGAGGTTGAGCACCTTGGAAAGAATTATAAAGTGTCTGCTGCAAACACATCTTTTTATCACTTCTATTTGTACATCGGATCACCCAAAATAAAAAATAATATAAAAATGCTTATATGTTCTCCCAAGCAATACTTCGCTCCTTTATAAGGCTTAATGAGCATTGTGTGATTGAAGCACTGATGTAGACTACGCTCTCCGACACAGTTATTACGGACAAACACGACTTTTCCCTCTACGTTCCAATCCTTCGTTCGCACAAATTTTTATTCGCAACACACACGCTTTGCAAAAGTTATCAATCAAAAGCTAAGATACAGGTCGGCAACACCCTTAAAGATCGAATAATGGCTATAGGCCAATATTCTCTCTAGCCAAATGGATCCACCCGATCCGGTCGAGCAAGTGTTGTACCAAAAGAGATCCACCGAAAAATAACGATTTCAAAAAATGGTAGATCTCTCCCAACAAAAAAACGAGGTTCGCCAATCCTCACGAATTCAAAAAATGGTAGATCTCTCCGAAAATCCAAAGAAGGAGAGAGGGGGTTAGCGGCTAGGGAGAGAGGAGGAGAGCAATTAGGAGGGGAAATCCAATTAGGGTTTATTTTTATCATCAATAATAATAATAATAATCCTTCTGCATCATGGCCTTATATAAGGCTTACAACACTTATGGCTACATGCAACCCAAATTAAGAAACATAATATAAAAATAGAATAAAGTCCCAAAACATTACAGATAATAATAAAGAAAAACATGATAACAATTAATTAAAAATTATAATTGAATAATTATAATTATTAATTATTATTCTTGCACCTCGGGCGGAGATTTTAGCGACGATGGCGTCGAAAGCCTTTGGTTGGAGACTCCATTATCTATAAGCGTGCCGACACCATCATCTTCATGTTGAGGGTCGTCGTCTCCATCAATCCTCCCCCGTTCAAAAGTACTCATCACCGATGAGTTGGCTTGAATGTACTGGCGTAGAAGAGCAGCATCCAAAACAGCCACCTCTAATTCAGGAAGCCACGAATCATCGGAGGTCGGACGATCATGCCATCGTATCAAGTAGCGGCGAATGTCACCATTTGGAGAGCACTTCATCTCGGAGGATCCTGTCTGGCACATTGGTGGTCCTGGGAACCTTGGAAAAGCATTAGGCAAATAAGGAGGAAAGGTTTTGTCATCAACATTCAACATACCTCCAGTGGAGACCGATGGAGAGGGCGATCCAGGAACACACTCACCACACAACCCATTATAAAATTCAGTCGAACAAAACGGACAGACAGATAAATCAAGTGGTGGAGAAACATAAGGCGTTAAATCTGAAACATTGGAAATCGGGGAAATTCCCTAATCAGTGGGTAACTCTAAAAGATATGTGTTTTCACCTAATTTATTTAAAATTCGAAACGGACCAGCTCGCCGATTCGCCAACTTTTTTATGGTGCCCGAAGGCAGCCGTTCAGGGATGAGACGCACCAAAACTAAATCGCCAACCTTCAAGTGAGACGCTCTCTTATGTAAGTTAGCATGAGATTGATAAGATGTGTATTGTGTGGTTAGCCCTTCGTTAATGTGCATATGTAAATTGTGAACATGAGAGGCAAACTCCTATGCGAATTGACTTGACTTATGATGCAGGCTACGCTCTCTGACACGATCGCTACGAACACGCACGCGTTCCCTCTCAACATTCCCAATTTATACGTTCGCACAAAAATTAATCGCAGCGTACACGCAACACAATATTTATCAATTAGATGCTAACGAAAGGGTAGTCACACCACTAGAGGTTGAATAAATGGCTATAGGCCAAAATTCTTTCCTACTAAAAGGACCCGCCCAGTCCGATCGAGCTAGAGTTGTACTAAAAGAGATCCACCAAAAATTACAATTCAAAAATGGTAGATCTCTCCCAACAAAAAGTGAGGTTCGCCAATCCTCTTTGAAATTTAATGAGATTAAGATGAACGCAAAAAATCGATCGAAGAAACCACGATTAATCAAGTGATTCGAAGATCACACCAAAATTACCACCACAAGAAATAACGAGAGGGAAATCTCACGAGTAGAAATTTCGTTACCCCGCTTGAGATGGTATTACCCTCAAGCATGCACTCGCCCAAATCGTTCTTCAACGGATCCACCGGAGCCGCATTGGATGGAGAGAAACTTGTTCGCCTTCGTCGCTTCACGCCAGATTGGATTCCATGAAACGACGGCCTCTTTCTCTTCTTTCTTCACCTTGGCTGAAATCTTCCCAAGAGGAGGAAGAGTCATTTAACCGAACAATATTGTAGAGAGGTGTTGGGGAATGCGAGTAGAGGGGAGAGGAAGAGAGGAGATGGCCGAAATTTTCAAGGAGAGGGGAAAAAGGAGGGTGGCCAAAATTTTCTAAGGGGGGGGGGGGGGGGGGGGGGGGGGGAAGAAGAGAGGGGGCGGCTAGGATAGAGGGAAAGCAAGAGAGAATATTAGGGTTAGATTTTTTATCATTCAATAATAATCAATTTCTATTACATGATAGCCTTTCATCGGCTTGCCAACAAACATAGCCATACGCAGTCCAATATTAAAATAAAACATGAAAATAAATAAAGTCCCAAATAAAAGAGAAAGCATGAATAAAATTAAATTAATAATTATAATAAATAATTATAATTATTAATTGTTAATCTTGCGCCGCGGGAGGAGGTTTTAACGGCGATGGCGTTCATCATGACGTAGGTCTTTGGTTTTAGAGGCGTCGTCATCCGTAAGCGCGTCGTTACTAACATCTTCATGTTGAGGGCTGTCATCTCCATCAATCCTCCCCCGCTCAAAAGTACTCATCATCGATGAGTTGTCTTGAATGTAGCGGCGGAGAAGAGCATCATCCAAAAGAGCCACCTCCAATTCTGGAAGCCACGAGTCATAGGAAGCCAGACGATCACGCCAACGAATCAAGTAGCGGTGACTATCACCCCTAGGAGAGGAGAGCACTTCATCTTTGAGGATCCTGCCAGGCACAAAAGCGGTTCGGGGGAACCTTGGAAAAGCATTAGGCAAATAAGGAGAAAAAGTTTCATCATCAACATTCGACGTACCTCCAGTGGGGACCGATGAATAAAGCGATCCAAGAACAACCTCACCCTCCAACCTATTAGAAAATGTAGTGGAACCAAACGGACAGTCGGTTAATTCAAGTGGTGGAGAAATATATGGCGTTAAATCAAAAACATTGAAAATTGGGGAGATTCCCCAATCAGTGGGTAACTCCAAAAGATAAGTGTTTTCTCCTAATCGTTTTAAAATTCAAATGGACCCGCTCGCCGATTTGCTAACTTTTTTATGGTGCCCGAAGTCAACCGTTCAGGGATGAGACGCACCATAACCAAATCGCCAATCTTCAAGTGAGACACTCTCTTATGTACGTTAGCATGAGATTGATAAGATGCGTATTGTGTAGTTAATGCGTCCTTAATGTGCTTATTTATTATGAACATAAGAGGCAAAGTCTTGTGCAAATTGACTTGACTTATATGATGGAGGTAAAGGAATCAAGTCACGTGGCACCGACGCCTTATATCTGTGCATGATTTCATTCAAAGATAACCAGTGGACTTATTTTTGGAATTATTGTACGCTAATTGAGCATGAGGAGGATGAGGTCCCACGTACCCTTGTACCTACAAGACAATGGAGTAAACTACCCAAACTTCGATTGACCACTTCCGTTTGCGCATCCGTCTGTGGATGGTATGCCGAAGAAAACAAAAGTTTGGTGCCCATAAGTTTCCAAAGGGTCTTCCAAAAATTACTAGTAAACTTTACATCCCTATCAGTCACTATAGTCTTAGGGACGCCCCGATGCCCAACGACCTCTTTAAAATATAATTTTGCGACATGTGACGCGTCATTTGTATTGTTACATGCAATAAAATAGGTCATTTTAGAAAACCGGTCCACCACTGCCAGGATAGAATCGTGATGCCTAAAGGTGAGTGGGAGGCCCAACACAAAATCCATACTAACATCTTCCCATGGGATAGACGGAATCGGGAGCGGGGTATAAAGTGCCGCATTTGTTTTGTTACCCTTAGCTAGCTGGCACACGCGACAACTTCCCACAATTTTACGCACCGTGGACTTAAGGACCAGCCAATAAAACTTATCCTCCACTAACGAGATGGTCTTGTCACGCCCAAAATGACCCACTAATCCGCCGCTATGCAATTACCAAATGATGAGATGGTGAAGGGACGAGCGTGGGATACATAGCTTGGCATGCTTAAATAAGTAATCGTCACGGATATAATATGTGGAAATGGTAGTGGGTGCGTCGCCTTGAGCGGATAGATAGATATCCTTGAAATCCGGGCAATGGACATACTCATCCTTAATGCGTTCAAACCCAATGACCTTCACTTCTAGCGTGGATAATAATAAAGAAACGCGACTATGGGCGTCCGCTACACGATTTAGATTTCCCTTAAGATGTTTTATGATAAAGGTGTACTCCTGAAGATCGGAGACCCATTTAGCATGTCGAGGGCTGACCTTACTTTGAGAGTTGACAAATCGCAACGCCTCATGATCGGATTGGATAACGAACTCCTTAGGGAGTAGATAATGCTGCCAATGTTGTAGGCAGCGAATAACGGCGTAAAACCCGCGGTCGTAATTAGAATAGTTCAGTTTCAGACCCACAAGCTTCTCACTAAAATACCCAACAGGATGTCCCTCCTGACTCAAAACACCGCCAATACCGATCACAGATGCATCACATGACAACTCAAAAACCTTACTAAAATCTGGCAGCCGCAAAAGGGGAGCTTCTGACATCCGAGCCTTAATTGTTTGGAACGCTTTAGTGGCATATTTCGTCCAAGTGAAATCTCCTTTTTTCATGCACTCTGTGATCGGTGCCATGATACTACTAAAGTCACGAATAAATCGATGATAGAACGTAGCTAACTCGTGAAAACTCCTAACATCTAGAATGTTGGTGGGTTCCGTCCAATCCTTGATGTCTTGGACCTACTTGGGGTCTACATGTATGCCCTCCGAACTCACAATATAGCCAAGAAATTCTACGGACGTCACATAGAAAGTACATTTTTTATAATGACAAATAATTTTTCCGCTCGCAACGTCGCTAGGATAGTCCTCAAGTGAGACTCATGATCGGTAGTAGACGTACTAAAAATGAGAATGTCATCAAAATAAACCACGATAAATTTTCCCATATATGGTTGGAAGACATGTGTCATCATCCTTGAAAAAGTACTTGGGGCATTGGAAAGCCCAAATGGCATCACTAACCATTCGTAAAGCCCTTCCTTAGACTTAAAGGCTGTCTTCCACTCGTCACCCTCCCTAATTCGAATATGATGGTAGCCACTCCTAAGATCCACTTTAGAAAAGATCGTGGCTCCGACTACCATGTCCAACAAGTCATCTAAGCGAGGGATGGTGAATCGATATTTAATCGTAATTTTATTTATGGCCCGACTATCCACACACATCCTCCAAGAGCCATCTTTCTTAGGAGCTAGTAATGCCGGAACGGCACACAGACTCTTACTATGACGAATGAACCCTTTTTGTAATATATCTGAAATTTGCGTTTGTAACTCCAAGTGCGCGGAAGGGTTTAACCGATAGTGAGGTAGGTTTGGTAACGAGGAACCCAGAATGAAATCTATCGCATGCTGGATGTCTCGCAAGGGGGATAACGTAGATGGTAACTCATCCAGATACACATCCTTAAATTCCTCTAAAATATCCCACAGCGCTGGCGGTGAGCTCTCAAATGTAGACACATCCTCCTTGACTTGCAGGCAAACTAACATATATAAGACACCATCCAATAATGTATGGCGCACGAACTTCTTATTACCTATCAAGATTAAGGTTTTCTTCTCGACAGGCACAATTGTGTCTTTAGAGACGACCGAAGGATCCTTTGGTGGAGTGGGTTTCAAGATAATAGTCCTGCCATTAAACTTGAACTCTTAAGTGTTGGCTCGCCCGGAATGAGTAACATCATGGTCATAAAGCCATGGGCGTCCTAATAACACATGGCAGGCATCCATGGGGATGACGTCACACCAAACCTTTTCAGAATAAGCCTTGATGGTAAGGGTTACCAAACAACGCCTCGCTACCGGAAGGGATGTCTTATTAACCCAAGCAACCTTATATGGGTGAGGGTGCGGTTCAGTGGCTAACATCATCCGGGTCACCGCATTCTCCGAAATGACATTGATACAACTACCGCTATCGATAATCAATTTACACCACTTCTCTCCACTCTTAAAATTTAATGAAAATATATTTTTCCTATTCCAATCATCTGAAGCACGCGGGGTAGCCAAGATACATCTCATCACCATCATATTGACGTCATCATCCAGATCGCTCGGCACTCCTTCCGAATCAGAGTCTGCACCGGCCTCATACATGAGCTAGGTGGGTTCAGACGAGGTATCTAATAGGGCTAGGGGCTTGCGCTTAGTGGGACATTCACTAGCGTACTGTCCTTGAATCCCACAAGTAAAACACATAGCATTTGTTTTGTTAATCTTACCCACCGGCAGTCTCTCACCAGTCGGGTTTCGTATATTCCTAGCCGTGATGACAAAAGAGTTTGAGTCAGCAGACCGGAACTTACCCTTATCTTTCAGGGATAATTGGGGGTGAGGTCCTAAGAGGGACTTTCCCTTTGGAAACGAACGTGTCTTGGATTTATGAGCCAGGTGCTTCTCGATATCCAATGTGGCATTATAGGTGGTGCTCAAGTCTGTGTGTCTTGGAGCAGACTCGAAGTTGATTGTTTATCTTGGTAATGATTCTTTTAACGATCTTGTATGTTCGATCTCACAGGTACTCGACCCCTTTGAATCAGAGCAGCTTCAGGAGGCCGCCGAAGAACGAGAGATCACTGAGAGGAAGACCGCAGAGGAAGAGTTAAGGAGAATAGAAGTGGAGGAGAAGAAGGATAGAGAAGAAAGAGAGGAGAGGGAAAGAGAAGAAGAGAAGAGAAGAAAGGAGGAGGAGGAGAAGAAGTCAGTGTTGATCGCTGCAGAAAATGAGAGAAAGGAGAAGGAGGTAGGGTTGGAGGAGGAGAAGAAGAAGGATAAGAAAAAATAGAAGATCGCTGAGAAGAAGAAAAAGAAGGAAGAAGGGAACGAGGAAGAAGAAGGAGCCCAGCATCTCAAGAAGGAGAAGACCACGCTATCTATTGGTCTGAAGGATCTTTCTGCCGATCAGGAGGCTAAGCTGGACAAGGCAGCGGTACACCGTGTGGTAGCAATCTCTACCCTACGGACTGGTAAGATGTAGCTGATCGCAAGACCGCCAGACTTTCTTCCTCTACCTGCTTTTCTACCTAGATCTCCATAAGAGCAGTGTGAGATTGTTATCATCGAAATAGATGACACTCTTGTCAGCAATGCAGAATTAAAAAGAAGAAGAAACGAAGGAGTGAGATCGCAAAAAAGGGAGTTGGAAAGAATGAACCTAGAATGCTTTATGGGATCATACCGTCATTTGCTAACCGCAGATCAGGCGGTCACAAAAGATGTTGAAAATGCCTTACATGACTGCGGTCTTGATTTCATTCCACGTATACTCTCTGCGCGATCTCTTTCATTTTTGAGTTGTTATAACTGAGCTAATAGTTATCTTCTTTTGAGCGCAGATATTGATGAGGTCGACTTGGTTCCTGAAGAATGGGAGATCCCACAAAAGTTGGTGATTCCTCCTCAGTTCGCTGACATTCTCAAGCCAATCTTTGAGGATTTCCATACTATGCGAGCTCGGGATGATCAACTCTGGGCTCAGGTTGTTGATTTTGAAGAGAGGCTACGCTCTACTGAGAAGAGAGTCCGCGAAGAGTGCGATCTGAAGATTGCCGAGCTCAGCAGGGTGCTTTGGAGGTCTGAGAAGGACACAGAATATTACAAGGGGAAGGTTGTCGCTCTAACCGCTGAGTTCATGAGACTTAGAGCTAGTCCCGCTCAAATGACAATGAGAGCGGGAACTTCTGGCTATCTCCCAGAAGAGAGACCATCTTCTGAGATTATCGTGGTCCCTTTGGAGCAGGTGGATAGGTACATCGTGAAGATCCACTGAGTTGTGATGTCAGTAAACCTGAGCTTGGCGACCGCTCTATCCGCCGTCAACGAAATGCAGGTCATCACGGCCTTCATTGGAAGAAACTGCAAACATGGAGATAGATTCTACTCTTGATTTCATGTGGTTTTGAGACACTAAGTTTTTGCACCAAAAATGTATCAAGTCCACACTTGCTCAAGCCAAAGAATGAGGGGGGAAACTGATGGGTGGTCGGTTACTTTGAGCCACGAGTGAAGGAGTAAGAGAGGGAGAAAAGAGATGTCGTGAGCTGGTAAGAGGTCGCCGGGGGAGATGGAATATGAAGGAATCATTGAGGTCGCTGGTGGAGATCGCCCAGACTGGTGGGAGATCGCCCAGGCAAGGAGGAAGAGGTCGTCGCGGTCTCAAAACTGGTGACCGCTCAAGTCACTGGCTGGGGGCTGGGAAACTCTCCGAAGTCACAAACTGGTACCCCTGCTCCTTTATTTATACGCACGGGGGCCTGCCCAAATGGGCAGGTCCGGGAATAACGGGCTGCCTGAGAAACATGCGACCGAAAAGGGGGAGCTCACCAGAAAGGGGGAGATTGACCGGAAGTAGATCACCCGGAGGGGGAGCTCGCCAGAAAGAGGGAGATCGCCCAGAGGGGGATCGCCCAGAGGGAGATCGCCCGAAAGGGGAGCTCGCCAGAAAGGTGGAAATCGCCCCTAGGGAGGTTGGCCGGAGGGAGATCGCCCGGAGGGGGAGCTCGCCAAAAAGGGGGAGATCTCCCGGAGGGAGATCGCCTGGAGGGAGATCGCCCTGAGGGAGAGCTCGCCAGAAAGGGGGAGATCACGCGGAGGGAGATCGCCCAAAGGGAGATCGCCCGGAGGGAGATCACCCAGAGGTGGAGCTCTCCAGAAAGGGGTAGATCTCCCGGAGGGAGATCGCCCAGCCGAAGGGGGAGACTGCCCGGAGTCTCTGAAATCACCTGGTACATGAAAAAGGTTAGATCGAAAAGGGGCTCGCCGATTTCTGGGTAAACATTAATTCTAAACAATTTGAGCTTGTTGTAATATATGTGACAATCTAATTTTTCATTATATGTAATCTCTGTGATTGTTGTGATGCTGATCTCTTTTCCTTATCATATTTATGTCTTGCTGTTTGAGATACTGCGGTCTAATTTTATTGTGACCGACTATACCGCCTGCCTTTTCTTTGTTACTTATGAATGTTCAACGGTCTGCACAACTTGCTGGGTGGTCTCAGAAAAAATAATCATTACGAAATTATCCCCCAGCTTCTATAAATAGCTGGCCTTGGAGTCTTTATTTCACACTTTCTAAATGCGCCCTGAGTACTGGTCTCAGCAAACAAATAATGGTGTCTGCTCGAGCTACCATTGTTGTGATCTTCCTTGAAGCTGATCATAAGCCTTGCAGGCTTTCAAGAGATGAATATGTGAACTTTCTGGAGAAGCACATGATACAAGCTCAAATCATTGACATGTTGCCTTCAGAGGATGAAGGTATAGCTTTGGCGCAGAGAACAAGTTCACCATCCCAATCGATCTCTTTGATTGCGGTCTGACGTTCCCTCTCCCATGGGAAGTTCTAGAGGTGATGAGTACTACAAAATTGTGTTTGCCCAGCTGCCATCAAACTCGATCGGTATCATGACAGCCTTCATCAACTACTTGAGATCGGAAAAAATAAAGTCACCATTACTCTGTTCCGCATGACCTTCACTGTGAAGTCGCTGAAAGAGGGGAAGAAGAAGGAGTTCAAAGTTCTCCTTTACTTCTTCTGCAATGGCATTAATATGCTCAACCTCCCCAAAAAGATAACTTACTGGACTGAGAGGTTCTTGTTCTTTGAAGGTGACCTCGGCGGTCTCAAATCTACGCCGGCCCGCCGAGCAGAAGGGGTCTTCTATAGACCCAAAGTCACCTTGGAATAGGAGATCAAGCTTTTTTCCTTCTTAGCGAATAAGCGCTTCGATCTCCTTCACTATCTGGTAATCAGGCCTGAGATCGATGTGATCACTCCATAGGAAAGTAAGATGCTTACCGCGGACTCATGCAATCTCCGCACCATTTTTCTTTGATTTTTCTCTAACTCTTTTCTCTTTTCAGCGACCTTTGTGGTCCCTACAACTTATCTGGTGGCGCCGGATGAAGAGGTTCTCACCCAAAGAGAGATGCGGAAGAAGAGAAACCGCTAGAGAGAGGCTGCCAAGACTGCCGAAGAGTTAGAGGCCGCTAACAAGCCTTTACCAGTGACCGGCTTTGGCAGAAAGCTGAAGGACGCCAAAGGGAAGTCCCTCCATAAGTGGAACGTGAAAGGCAAAAGTGTGAAGGTGTCCACCGCCCATCCTCTCTAGAGTAGGAATTTGACGCGTCACGTCCATGCGGTCACCTCAGTGCCCTATGGAGAGAGCAACGCTAAGGAGGCATGGAGACCAAAATGCTTCCTGACATCGCTGTGCAAGCGACCATCAGGAGCACGGTCTTGAATCATCATACGGGGCGATCTCTTCGTATGGCCCTGAAAGACATTGATATCCTGCAGGAAGAACTACATATAAGAATACTTTACCTGCAGTCTCCTGTTTTCTTTTCTATGACTGCACGATCTAATTCACTTTTTCTTCGCAGTAATCAAAGAAAGAGGCATGTGATGTTCAAAATCCTGACTTCCAGAAGGCCATGATGAACATATGAAAAATGCATCAGACACGACGATAACTGAGCTTCGTCAGCGTCGCAGTCTCACCTCTGAGTTCCAAGAAGTACAATTTGCAGATATCTTTCCTAAGGTGGCAAAAATGATAGAGGAGCAATCGATCGTGGTAACCGAGATGGTTGAAGAGGAAGAGGATGTCGAGATAGATGAGGATGCAGACAGAGGGAGCGGGGTCATTGGCGATGACACGAGCTCTGCTGCGGTCTTAAGATCTTGGTAAAGGAATCCACGAAGAAGCTCGGACGGGTCTTTAGAAGAGACCGATTCTTCATCATCAGAAGATCGGTCTCCGAAGAGACTGAAGAGCGATTAAGAGACCGGGAATTTTGTACAACAACCTTTCTTTTATTCTCTTTGAATTGTAATCGCCGGTTTTGAGACCGCGTGAAATCTGTACTTAGAAAAAGAATGAAATGAAAAAAAATTGCATACCTCTGTTTGTCTTGTGAATGAATACTCGTCTTATTGTTAAATATGCTTGTGTCAACCTTATTATTTGCAATCTCATCATAGTCTCTAATGAAGAAAAATTGATCACAATAGATACCAGTCGATCTCTGGACTAATAGCAGGAGAATGATCATCCTTATTATACGCGATCTCATTTTCTAGAGGAAAGATTGACATTCGATCTCAATGCTTCAGATGTTGCTGAACTTGAATAGACAATTGTATAAGAGAAAATACCATATAATAACTAATATTCAGAGAATATCCGATAACAAATAATGGCAGTCTCCTGTTCGTCAGACTGCCCTATAATAAGACGAGAAGTATTAACTTTAATCATATGAGATCACCATATTATGAGATCACTATATTTGGATAAGATTTCTTGTAAATAGCTATCTCCAACAATTGAAACCTTCTGCAGAGATATCAAATCATAATAATAAATAATCGACGATCCTGAACATTGCAATTCACTTACAACAAATCCTTAAGTAAGAGATGAGTGGCGGTCTCAAATAATTTAGACCCTTCCTTCTGCAGATGATAACCAGACCATGAAAAACCTTGAATTTCTATTAGAGATAGATTGCCAATGGTCTCAAATTTCGAAGATCACTTTTTGATAGAAAACGATTGAAGAGAGATCATAAGAATGATCATATATACTCCAGATTCCTTGATAATAAGATAAGTAAATGAAGTATTCAATATGTAACATCCCTTTTCCTTCTAGACCCCTTGGGTTAGTGTTAGGACTTGAATTGTGAGTAGAGGTCATAGTAAGATCCTAGGTTAACTTGAACTTAGGAAAATTGATATAAGCACCCCAAAAGTGCACAAGTCAACCTAGGCCAATTTATTTCAAATTGGACTCACCAACTCAAATTGAACATACCATTAGGTTCCTAACCCTAATAGAGACCCAAGTGACCCAAAAGCCCTACCACATGGTCACCAATTTTGGACAATTTGAAAAAAATCAACTCTAGGTCAAAATAGGTTAACATATGTCAATTCAACTCAAATTGTGTCAATTAGACTTCATATGATCAAATTGGCCCTACCACTGTATTACAAACCCTAATGTGGCTATAGTTGACTCAAAAGCCCCATCAAGTGCTCATCAATTGGCCCACATTGACCTAAGTCAACCTTAGGTCAACATAGGTCAATCCTTCACCAACAGGTCCAATTGACCCCCAAAACATAACATTGACCTCACCCTTAGTCTTGTAACATCATTGGGGACCCAATGGACTCAACATCGCCAATCAAGTGGTCATCAATTGGCCCAATTTGACCAAAGTCAACTTTCCCCCAATATCGGTCAAAATCACACATATTGGCTAAATTGGCCCAATTAGGGCATCAACATGACCCAATTAACATTTGGTGGTGTCAAGGGACTCAAGATCAACACTTTCGACCAGTCAACCCATCACTTTAACCAAGTCAAGCCCAAAGTCAACCATGGTCAAACCTAAGCCCAGATAGGGGAAATGAAAGCCCAAGCCTATTTCAATGGGCTAAAGCCTTCAAGATCAGCCCATCCTATAACACACTAGCCTAAAGACATTCATGCCCTCTGATTTCAGAAAATGAGGGGCATGCAAGGGCAAAATTGGACTTTTCCCCAATTTTTAATAAGGCCAAAAGAGATATTCATGGATTGAGTGTCAATTGGCACTCAATTCATCTCCCAAGGGATGCACCTTAACTCCCCATGGAGTTTCCTGCAGAATGCCAGCAACCCCTATGCCAAGTGGCAAGGAATTTCATGGATTTTTTCCTTGGCTGAAATCCCCATCATGGCACTCCCTTAAAACCTCCACCATCCTGCATATTGAACCCTCCATTAGCTTCAAAAGGTGAAAAGTAGTTGAAATCAAGTTTTGAAGTTAATCATTTGGTGGAGAATTGAGAGATCGCCAAGGAGCTCAAGGAGGGTCGTCAACCATGGCAAATCCAAGAATCCCTCAACCTCAAGCCCAAACAAGGTCTGGTTTCTCCTCCTCTCTTTTTATGCTAGTATCCTAGATCTTTAGGTGATGAGAATCGAGCCTCAATTGAAATTTTGATTTCAAAAAAATCCATGGCCAAAATGGAGAATGAGCCATGTTAAAAAAAAATAGGATTTCGGCCACCATTCATTTTAAAAATTACTCCCACATCTTCCTCTACTCAAGAGCAAACTAATGCCCTTAATTTCATGTAAAATGATGGTCCCAAGAGGTACAAATCAAAGCTTGAAGTTCTGGACATCTTAACCATCGGCTAGAGGAAGAAGACAACCAGTTTCCGTCGTATCTGCTTCCAAATTTGTGCAGAATCAGCTACAGGCAGGCCAAATGATAATATATCATTTCATACAATTTGTCACATTTTATATAGACATTTAAAACTCATTTTATGGTCCTTAGATGTTGTTGTAGGAAAAAAGTGCTAGAGACAAACATTGTATCACTTGAGGTCTATTTTGCATAGGACTTTGAATCACTTGATTTGGTACCATACAGCTCCCTGTAGGACAGTTTTAGTGGGACTGGTCCCTAGGAGGGGACAGACCATATTATTTAAATAACTTTTAAATGGTTGAAGGTATGAGGCTGAAATTTGGGGCATGAATGAATATATCATATACCCGCCTCCTGTCCAAAAATGAGAATTTTTGGACTATATTATTCTATAGTATTAGAAAATATTTAATAATCCATGCATGTGTTGATTTTTGAGTTTTATGAACTCAAAATCCATCAAATCTTCTCTGGAAGATCAATTAGGACAATGAAAGTCCATGTACAAAATTGTGGACTATTTGGAGCTATGCAAGTTGAAATTTTCAACATGCACGTTTTGTCTAGTATATGAAATGGTGTGCTTATAGCACAGAGAGTATTTTGAGTATATCTCTCCAATTAATGGGTGAATAAGTCTGAAATTTTAAACATAGGTATATTATACCCAAATACACCCTTTGACCAAAATTGAATATTTTTGGAAAACATTTCCCCATGGTTTTTATAAATATTTGATAAAACATGTATGTGTGCCACACATGTTTAGATTACACCAAATGAGCCAAAATTTTGATGGGTGATAAGGTAGGCCCCAATGAACCTCTGGTTAAAATTTGAGACCAGATGGATTCATGCATTGGTGGGATTCCAACTTTTTATGTTAGGTGGAAAGACTTCGTGTGCTAATAGCACAAACTTATAGATCAAAATTTTAGGGTCAAACCTACTCATTTTGAACAAAAACTGGGATGGCATGATAATAAGACCAGGAATATGCCCTTGTTAAAGGTTGAGCCCAATTGGACTCTTGTATGTGAATGAAATTCACATGCCAAAAATCCATTTGTTAAAAGGTGATCAATAAGGTACTTAAGCAATAATATTTTGAGAATTGAAGGGTATTCCCTTGGTCAATTCTTACGAAACTTAAAACATACATTTAGGGTTATATGATAATATCCCTTGGAGAAAATCATGAACCTTTGGGTTGATTTCACTAGGAAATTAGGTTTTATATGATTTTGTTACATAGGCCTTAAATGAGTATTATTGGGATCAAAGCTTTCAGAAATGTCATGAGACTCTGGTATTCACTTAGAGTGCTGATATTACACCTTGTGGAATTTTGTTAGATTTAATTGTGGAGAGGACATCATACTTCCTTCTCAATGTAGAACTTGGAGTTATAACTTAAGAATTTATATATCGAATTATTGACTCTAGAATGCTTTAGAAATTTGTGTATAGACTTTTGATAGCAATATAAACCTCTGGAAATTTTGTTAGGTTTATTTATTGAGAAGACATCATACTTTTTTCACAATGTAGAACTTGGAGTTATAACTTGAGAAATTTATATATTGAATTATTGACTCTGGAATGCTATAGAAATTTGTACATATACTTTTGATAGCAATAGGAACCTTTGGAAATTTTGTGAGATTTATTTGTTAAGAAGAAATCATAATTCCTTCACAATGTAGAACATAAAGTTATAACTTGAGAGATTAATATCTTGTATTATTGGCACTGAGATGCTATAAAAATTTGTGCATAGACTTTTGATAGCAATATGAACCTCTGGAAATTTTGTTAGATTTATTTATTGAGAAGACATCATACTTCCTTCACAATGTAGAACTTGGAGTTATAACTTGAGAAATTTATATCTTGAATTATTGACACTGGAATGCTATAGAAATTTGTACTTAGACTTTTGATTGCAATATGAACCTCCGGAAATTTTGTGAGATTTATTTATTGAGAAGACATCATACTTCCTTCACAGTGTAGAACTTGGAGTTATAACCTGAGAAATTTATATCTTGAATTATTGACACTGAAATGCTATAGAAATTTGTATATAGACTTTGGATAGCAATTTGAACCTCTGGAAATTTTGTTAGATTTATTTATTGAGAAGACATTATACTTCCTTCACAATTTAGAACTTGGAGTTATAACTTGAGAAATTTATATCTTGAATTATTGACACTGGAATGCTATAGAAATTTGTACTTAGACTTTTGATAGCAATATGAACCTCTGGAAATTTTGTGAGATTTATTTATTGAGAAGACATCATACTTCCTTCACAGTGTATAACTTGGTGTTATAACCTGAGAAATTTATATCTTGAATTATTGACACTGAAATGTTATAGAAATTTGTACATAGACTTTGGATAGCAATATGAACCTCTGGAAATTTTGTTAGATTTATTTATTGAGAAGACATCATACTTCCTTCTCAATGTTGAACTTGGAGTTATAACTTGAGGAATTTATTACTTGAATTATTGACACTGGAATGCTATAGAAATTTGTACATAGACTTTTTATAGCAATATGAACCTCTGAAAATCTAGTTAGATTTAATTATTGAGAAGACATCATACTTCCTTCACAATGTATGACCTTGGATTATAACTTGAAAAATTGATATCTTGAATCATTGTTGCTGGAATAGTATAAAAACTTGTATATAGGCTTTTGATATCAATATGTACCTCTGGAAATTTTGCTAGATTTAATTGCTGAGAAGACATCATATAGTCAACCATTTAAGACATGTGGTTTCACTTAAGGGTAAATTAGTCTGCGAATAGTAAATCTAAAATAATTGGTTTAGACACCCTCTGGTCATCACACCTAGAGTTAGTAACTCCCTGGTTTTGTATATGCATAAATTGATTGAAGGATTAACCATTAAGGGCACATACTATTAGTAGGGGTTGGGGTGCGTTTAGTAAAACTATCAATTCAGGAATATATAATGATATGATAGGAGATGTGAGGAATACCCATCAGCAAGTATAAGTTTGATTGATGTATGAATTGGGACCTTAAGTAGGTATTGAGTGGTGACATGCAAAAATAGTCGGTCACTAAGAAAGGTAGGGTTCGATGTTCAATTGAACCTCGACACTCATCTGTCCGATCTATTTGTAAACCACCTTAGGATTTTAGAGTAACTAGAGAGGGAATGGGTATAAAAGAATGGGTAGCCACCAATAAGAGTAAATATCCTGGATAGGGGGATTTGGGCTTATGACCATTGTATTCCCTAGTACCATTGTCAGCCCTTCACTAGGTAGACCTCGGGAAGTCCAGGATTCACCCTAAACTTTTAAGCATAACTAAACAATAGACAAGAGTAGCAAGTAGGGGAAACTTGATAAGTAAACATCATCCCAAATTTGGGATGGAACGGTACAAGGACAGGTTAAATCCGGCGAGTGGTAGGCTCGGTATTATATGAGGAAGGACGGGTTAAGTCCTGCGAGCTGGAGGCTCGGGAATTTATGATATCAGGATGCGTTGTCGTGCGTGTAGTAGGCTCGATGTTATATACGGAGGATAGGATAGTCTGGTGAGATGGATGCTCGGGGGAAATATTACTATGAGACGTCACTTACCAGATAGTATATGGATACCCTGTCTGTTCTTAGGGGCATACATAAGGTCTAGGCTGGGATGTGTCATACGAGCCTAGGAGTGGAGGACCCAATCAGCAACCCATGTTTTCCTCAACAGGGTGTACCTGAGCGGAGACTCGAAAAGTGGGATAGTGGTGGTACTTACCGGTAGTACATGTATTCCCTGTGTGTTCTTAGGGGCATACATAAGGTCTAGGCTGGGAGATATGTGACATAAGACTAGAAGTGGACATGCCCGATCCACTGCCCTGTTTGCCTCAACCGAGTACCTAAGTTGACACACTCGAATAGAGGGAACTAACAAAAGGTCTGTACGTACAGAGTCGAATGGGTGAGTTGCATCATTGCATTTGCACAGCATAGCATAACATCATTGCATAAGTAAGACCTCATCGTATAAATTAGTATGGGCTCTTTTATACGATGAGTTTACCTTAGTGCCAGATCCCTTAACTTATAAGTTTGTATGGGCATTCATATAAGTTAAGGTTATTTTCATAGATGCTCTCCCTTATTACAACATCTGCTCCTTTTTGTACTTCTTTTTATGCTGATATACCATATTTGTGCTAGTATAGAATCATTTTCAATACTTGTTTAGTTTATGTATACCTTGCTAGTCTTGCCACATGTCACCTACTTGTTTTTACCCCTTGTTGTCCTCCGCTTCGTCCTCCCGGACGGTGTCTAGGAGTTGCGGTGGGAGGCAAGGACAAAACTGTCTTATTCTTTATGACTAACGGTCCGTTGTGACCGTAACACTAGGTGTATGAGGAGCCGGAGTAGTAGCACGACCAGCGGGACATGATGGCAAGACTTGAGGAGCAGTTGCCGCTCTTCTACTACTACTACTACCCGACGACAGGTTGACGAGAGCTTGTAGCTTCCCCATAGAAGTAGAATGTGAGAGTGAGATTTTATTCTAATTTTGATCATGTACAGGGCATAAGCCCTTACTCACTTTTACTTATTGTACTCATTGGCAGACTTGTATTATTTTGATACATATATATGTGTGGATGTGGACTTGTTTACTTAGTTTTCTTCTTATCTCTTGTTGGCCTGTTTGATCATTCTTGACGGCAGGATCAGCATCTTGCGAAGGCGGCTAACTCGCGTGTTAGAGCCACCATAAGGCAGCGGATCTGGGCATAAGATCCGGGAACTCTCCAGGTACGGGAGAGGGATCTTACACAATCTGCGGTCTCAGTTTCTCCAGACCGCCTATTATAAGAATAAACATTAGAAAAGTCTTACGGTTGTTGACCCCAGATATCTCAGATCAACTCTTAACTGAAGCATGCATAGAGAAGACCTAGGCGGCAGTCTCAAATACTCCAGACCGCCCCTTCATAGAACAAAACCAAAAATCATAGAAGGCGGTCTTAAATGTTTCAGACCACCTTTTAACTTAACAGATAACCAAGAAGTATAGTGGCGATCTCAGATGCTCCATACCGCCCCTTAATAACTTAACCAAAAATTCTGAAAAATGGTGGTCTCAAAAACTCCAAACCGCCCATTCACAATAAAATAGTGGCTTGATGCCTGAGATAGAGAAGAAGGGGTGTACAATCCGAAATGATCAAAAGGGCAGGTGCGGTAATGCTGAAAAGCTACACTGACATTGCTTTCCTCAAGAGATCATTAAGATTGTAACACCCTAAGAAGAAGAAGAAAAAGAGGGACGCACAACTCAAAATGATCAAAAGAGCAGGTTTGGTCATGCTATAGAAGCAACACCGGCATTGCTTTCCTTAAGAGATCATTAAGGTTGCAGCACCCTAAGAAGAAAAAGAGACCTTGACGATCAGAGGCATACAAATCAAAATGATCAAAAGTGCAGGTGAGGTGATACTATAGAAACTACACTGGCAATGCTTTCATCAAGTGGTCATTAAGATTGTAATACCCTAAGAAGAGAGAGGGGGAAAGAAGAGAGGTGTACAACTATAAATGATCAAAAGGGTAGGTACGGTTATGCTGAAAAGCTACACCGACATTGCTTTCCTCAGGAGATCATTAAGATTGTAACACCCTAGCCACTCAAGGGCTCAGGTGATGGTCACAGATGCTCCTGACCGCCTCTTGGTTATCCTTTAACCAACTAGTATTCAAGGGTCAAAGAGCAAGATGATCAATAGGGCGGGTGAGGTCATACTAAGGAGTTTCACCGGTATTGGTTTCCTCTATGTATCATCAAAACTGTAATGATATCCTGTAATCCATGACAGAGTTGAACATTCACCTAGACCTCCCTTGATGCAGAGGTGTGTCAGATATCAGCAGGACCCGATATCCTAAAGTTCCTCCGCACAAGCTTGGTGGGCTACTACTGCACAGGTGCGAAATCTCCCCGCTACCTATGGTCATGGTAGGTTTACATCTCAAGCTTCAAGTTGAGGGGGCATCATGTAGGGCCCGACGATGTCTCTCTTAGTAGGATTTAGCCTTTGAAAACAATCCATCGCAATGCTTCCCTTTCAATATATGGATTACAAAAGGTTACAACCACATCATCATAATGCTTTGTAGAAGAGGAAAAGAAAGAATTGAAAAATACAAGTGAAAGATATGGGTTGTCTACATACACCTATGGGTGATTAGGTGTTTTCAATATTAATTGCTACTTTAAAAATCTAGCTATCACAGCACAGAAACAACACAGAAAACACACAAGATTTATAGTGGTTCCCTTCAAGGCAATGTGTCAATAGGTACTCCATTATCCCTCCCACCTATCTAGCAATGTGCTAGACTAGGAAACTTCTCCAACTCAGATCTCTTCTCAATAATTAGATCTTTTCACCCAGGTTCATACAGAATCCTACCAAACTCAGACTTTACAAGTCTTACAGTATCTCAGATCTTCACCAAGATCCTACCTAACTCAGGCTCACAAAGAACCCTACCAACGCTCAAATCTATTACAAGATCTTACCAGCTTAGGCTCACAAAGAACCCTACAATATGAGAAGGTGCTCTTGTTGTTGAAGAAGAGAAGGCTTCAGAGAAAAAACTTTTCACAATATGCTCTCCTTCTTCTTCTTGCAGATGTAGGCTCAGTGAGTTTTGAATCACCAAGTCTTTCTTGAATCTTCTTCTGAATATATCAGATTAAGATACTTGTATAGGAAGAAGATTCTTTCTTGTAGTCTTCACAGTACAGCAAAATGAAGATTTCTTGTTCAGCACTTTCTTCTTTTCTGATTGAGTGTGTAAGTGATAATGATTAGTTATCTTGATTTGAAAAGAAAATCTATTTATATTCCTCTGCACTTATGCATAAAGGCCCTCAATAAATTCCTTCCATAATTAATTAGGCCATTAAAGAATATAGACTGAACCGGCAGAATAAACTACCATAAATGATCTCTCCTTTTTGGAACTTGCAATATTTGTAAATATATAATATTCTTCTTAAATGATGTGTAAACGGCTATATTCTGCATAAGATATATCATTAATTATTTCTTAATTAATGCGCAAGATATGCGGCGTGCACATTCCCTGAATACCAATTTCTAAGAAAATTTGTGCATTAAATGCAGCTCTACATCTGTCAAGACGATAAAATTCCTTCAAGACGATATCGTCTTGATCGTGTCGATGATATGTAATCTTCACGATGATGTCGTCGACATAGTTCTTTCTTCAAGACTCTACTTGATATCTCAATGATACTTGTTCTAGACAATATCGTCGAGATGTTTCCTTCTATACGATATGACTTCAATCTTCAAGACGATATGTCTTCTTCGAGACGATATCGTCTAGATACCTAAACTTAGCTTTCTCAACAATAGAACTTCTTTAAAACGAAATCGTTGAAACTGTTTCGACGATATGTTTCCTTTTTTAATGATATGTCAGCTATGGCTCAAGCCGATATTTGACTTAGTAAAATTTCACTTCTTGTCTAGTTTTCATACTGAAGATATTGTCTTAACATACCTGTCACATCATGAACTAAAACATACATCAAAAATAATTTGTCCTATCTATACTTGTGTTCCTTCTTCAAATCTAGAAACATTGAGGGCACAATACCCAACAATCTCCCTCTATTTGAAGAAGCCAGAACCTATAAGTATAGATTGGCTTGACTAATAAATATATTCAATAAAGATCAACAAATAGAACTTTTATCATTGATCTGAGCACTTCTTCAAATCAAGAATATTGCTGGACATTGTTCCCAACAATCTCCACATATTTGAAGAAGTCATAAGTTACCTCAATGATAAATTCCACACATAAGCATAATCATAATTAAAGATACTCAGACAATTTTGAAATGATTCAACTACCAATTATATAAATAGATATGAGTTCTTAAAAGAAAATTTTTACAATCTTGTGCACATGTCATCTTCAAAACAAACAACTATGATTCTCAGGGCCTGCTGTTGTTTCGTTTGCATTTCTTTCTTTGCATTTCATAGAAGTTGGTTGTCTTTGGTATCTTCATTGGAGAAGGAGGAGGACTATGTGGGAATGCTAGTTTATAATTCTTACTTTTCTTCATTTGAGTGAGATGAAGATTCCAGTCAACGGAATAATAAACTCTTCGAGACCCATCTTGAGGGTATCCAAACGTCATACAAGCTTCAGAGATGAGGGTCCTAGAGTTAGGACTCCACTTTCCTGACTGTGGATCCTGCTCAATTTCTCTTAATCTTTTCCGCCTGTAGTTTTTTCTTTGAACTTTTTTCCTTTTCCTTGAAATTACAGATTCTCATATTTCAACCCTATATTCTTCTGAACCAGTAGTTTCAGATGGTTCTGCTAGATCATAAATTGAGGGAGACTTCTGAAGGGATTGCTTGATCTGATTGACAGTCTACATGGCCTGATTTGAGCCTTATTGCCTTCTCCCCCTTTAGGACTTCTTCAGTAATGTGATCATCTAGGGTTGTTTGAACCAAAACAACTCTTTCAGCCAGATGCTGGTCAAACTCATCCAAATTGCTTCTCACTTCTAACAAATGACCATCTAGGGTCTGAGTATTCACCTTTAATCTGTTCAGAATTTCATCTCTATCTTCATTCATGAAATTGATTGTTTGTTAAAAATCCCTTTCAGTATCACTTGATATTGTACCTTGATTTTGAATGATCTGATAAGTCTAATGTCGAACCTTGTTGATCTCCTCACCAAGTTGTTCCATAGTTGGAGCTGCCAAGTGAAGGAAATGAATATGTTGAGTATTGAGATGATGCATATCATCCCTCACAGTTTGCAGCTCGGCCTTCATTTCTTGCCTTAAGCCATCTACAATCTACAGAATGAACCTTTCTATCTTCTCCCGTTGAACATTCAGCAATGCTGATATCATGTGGAATAGAGAGCCTGATTGTTTAGTAGATGGTCCAGCAGTATCCACCTCTGGAGCAGCATTTCCCTCTGGAGGATTTACAGGAGTACTGTCTTGACCCAGAAGATCAAGAGAGACTACTTGCATCTGCTCTTCTTCTTCTTCCACCAGCACTTGCTTGCTTTTGATCAAAACTAAGTCAAGCCCAGTCTGGGGATCAATACTTCCAACCTTCTCTGGTACATTGCCTTCATCTTCCTTCTCTGGAGCATCCTTCTTCTGGACTCCTTTTTCAACAGGGATCCCCACCTCAGTTGTAGGTCCTTCAGCTTGACCTTCTAGGGTAGAGCACCCCAGATGGGGCTCCCCCTCAACCCTCTCAGTATCTTAGGCTGAGCACCCATGTAGGGACTCCTACTTAACTCTCTCAGTGTCTTGGGTTGAGCTCCCATGTAGGGACTCCCCCTCAACTGGATCACTGCCCAGAATTGGGCTTCTCCTCTCCTCAACATCCTTGGAAAGATTTGGATCTGGAATAGATGGGGCTTCCTCTTCTGAACTGCTTGACGACTCTTCCTCCTCTAAGTCATCAATTATTACAGCTTTCTTTTTCTTTTCTTTTACAGCTGCTTGGGCATCCTTAGGATTTTTGGAGATAATTCTATCCCATTTATCCAACATTTTTGAATCCAACTTCTTAGAATAATATTGAGGTGCTCCCATTTTTCTTTTCAATACTTCCCCAAGGGAATTCAGAAGAAAGAGAGAAAAGACTTCCAAAACTGGGAGACTTCAAGATGTTCTTTATCCTTTGAAACAGAAACTCTCTCAAGCCAGTCTTCTTTGAAGCAATGATTCTGTACATAACCTCAAACATTTCCTTGGAAATCCTGTCATGCAAACCAGGCTTGCACAGTAACACCTTCCCAACAATATCAGCAAGTAGTTTTCCCTTCTGATTGAATTTTTCTCTCATTATGGACCCATAGGTCTTGCCACTATGCCCACACCAGGCATATCCTGCAGAGAGGTCTTCAATAGTTAGACCTTCCACTTCAACCTCTTTCTCCAGCATTGTCATTCTCAAGTCTTTTCCTAAGCTCTTGGCAGACATCTTGATCTTCTTTCTGGCCACTACTGACTTTAGGATGGTCCCTGACTGATTGATTCTCGCTCCTTCAAAGAATTCCATGAGCTCCATGTTCATGAGAACACAAGGTTCACAGAGCAAATATTCCACTGCCGACTTCAGCAATCCAATTACTGACCTAATCTCTTCAGAGAAGGAGTTGAATCCTCCTCTCTGAAGATTACAATCGGAGATGACTGAGGATTCTTCCTTCTTGGGGGCCATTGAAGCAGAATGAACGATTGTGAGAGAGGAATGGAGGTTTGTCGCAGAAATGACTTAGGGCAAATGAAAGTGTAAATTTTGTCCGAAGCATTCATTCTATTTATAGTAGAGGTAGATGAAGAGGTGCGTACATTTTTGTCCTGATTAATAGATTAAGAGACCAACGGATGGCTCTGATTAAAGATCCAATATTGCATTGAGTATCTGGGTTGTATTTCGACGATGTGCATTTTTTCATCGATAGTATCGTTGAGATTACTTCAACCTAGTCGTTGGAATCACTTCAGCTTTGTCATCGAGACTCCAGTAATATCGTCGAGACTTAGATTTTGTCGTCGAGACTTTTCATTCTGTATCGCTGAGAATTCATCTATGTCGTTGAGATACCCATCTAATACTTGTCTAACTTGAGAAGATTGTCAACATCTTTTGAGAAATTCCTGGAGGCTGTGCTATTTATGTGAAATTTTTTGAATCTTTTTGGAGCGAGCACGCGTTAGTCAACTTAGAGTACACAAGCCAAACAACCAGAAGCAAATGGAGGCAAACAAGTAATCTTTATTGATAGCAGTACTTCAACTACAAGGCAAGGCATGCTTGGCGAGACATGATTTCGCCAGCACAAACACCAAAGAGAAAGGTACAAAGTTGAAGATAACTTGAGACTGCTCAGACCGCGCGACCTCCCTGTGACTTGAGCAAGTTGCCAGACCGCAGCGACCTGCCGATCACAGAACACCACCAAACCGCACTCCTTCTTCCGAACTCCTAATTCTCCTGAACTCCAGCACCACAACTCCAAGCCGCAGACCGCCCGACCACTTTCAGAGGAAGAGGTGATCGCTGCTGCCCACACTATCCGCAGAAGCTGCACAAGAAGAGTTCAATCAGCAGACCGCCCGGTCAGACAAATAGAGACCGCAAGAAAGAAGAGAACTCGGCTTACACTTGGTGTGTCTTAATTATTGCTGCCGATGGGTCCTATTTATAGGCGTGAGACCTGATCCAGTCACCACCCTATGAGATAGGATTACCACCCTCCAGACCGCGCGACCTGACCGGTCACACCGCGCGATCAGCAATAGAACTCCTGCTTCATTTTGGTGAACTCGCCAGCTTCAACATCAACCATGAGAGATCGGCACTCTCACAGCAGATCGCAACTCCAAAGGAGATCGCCAAACCGCCCGAAGCTGTTCACCCCCTGTGTTCGTCCGAGACGACGAACACAGCCAGTTCGCTAACAGACCGCGAACTCCTGTCCGCATGCCAGTCTCCACCTGAGACAGCGAACAGCGTCCAGCTTGCATACTAGTCTCCTCCCGAGACCGCAACCTGAGACCGCGCGACTAAGACCCTTAGTCCGCGAACACCACCAGAAAGTCCGGTCAACCACCAGACCGCATTCTGAAGAAAACCTAGAACAAGCTGAGCGGTCACACCATACCGCCACAGCCTTGAAGAAGACAGCCCGCCACGCGGTCACACACAGACCGCGCAGACAGCCCACCACGCGGTCAGAGACAGACCGCACGGCCTCCACCTTCAGCCGCCTTGGACCAGATACCAGCGATCAAGCCAGGAGACCGCAGCTAGGCTAAGACAAGCCAGACCGCAGAGGCAGACCGCCAAGTCATGCGATCACACCAGACCGCCCGACCTCCTCCCAGACCGCCCAGGTCCAAAAGGCTTCTAACTTCCACTTCAACAATTTCAACACTCCCCCTTGAAGTGGGAAGTTGAAACTAGCCCCAGTAGGCTCCTTAGCCGTGTGAATGGCCCTTTTGCCAGCGCCTTTGTGAAGATGTCCGCCACGTTATCCGCACTCTGCACATGCCCGACCGAAAGATATCCCTCCAGCACCTTCTCCCGTATGAAGTGATGCTCGATCTCGATATGCTTGGTCCTCGCGTGACAAACTGGATTGGTAACCAGTTTGAGAGCACTCTCGTTGTCACCGCGTAGCAGAGTCGGCTCTCGAACCTCCTTGTGGACGTCTCCCACCAACCTCCTAAGCCAGATGGCTTCCTGAGCTGCCAAGGCCGAAGCCTTGTATTCCGCTTCCGTGGTGGAGACCGATACGGAATCCTGCTTCTTGCTGCACCATGATATAGCTGTAGGGCCCGCCATGAAGACGAATCCAGACGTCGACTTCCGATCATCTGAATCTCCCCCGTAGTCAACATCCATGTACCCGTGCACCTCGAAGCCCGCATCCCTCCTGTATAGGAGACCCATGTCCGAGGTTGCCTTGACATACTTCAGAATGTTCTTGGCTGCTAACAGATGAGGTACCTGTGGCTCCGCCATATATCGACTCACTCTGCCAACTGCATATGCAATATCCGGCCTCATGATCGTCAGATAGATCAGGCTCCCAACCAGAGCTCGGAACACCAACGGATCATGCATAATCCTCCCCTCATCCTTCTGAAGCTTCATGGCCTTCTCTAGAGATGTGGAAGTGCACTTCCCTTCCTTCATGCCGAATCGCTCTACGATCCGCTCCGCATAACTGGCCTGGGTCACCAGTACTCCACCTTCCTTCCTCTGCACCTCGAGTCCAAGGAAATGGTGAAGTTCACCTAAGTCCTTCATCTCGAACCTGATGGACAGCTCGGCTCGAAGCTTCGCTACCTCCTCCTTCGAGTTCCTCGTCACGATCATATCGTCGACGTATAACAACACGATGACTTGAAGCTCCCCGCTCTTCTTGACGAACAAGCTTGAGTCTGAGTCTGAAGCACCGAATCCACAGAATAGGAGGTATTCTGCGATCTTCCCGTACCACACCCTCGGCACTTGCTTCAACCCATACATGGCCTTCTTCAACTTGCAGACATGCTCCGTAAAATCTTCAGACACAAAGCCTGGTGGCTGGATCATGAAGATATCCTTGTCAATCTCGCCGTACAAGAAAGCGTTCTTGACGTCAAGCTGCCAAATCTCCCATCCACTGAACGCCGCCAAGGCAATGATGAACCGAATTGAAGTCATTTTTGCCACCGGGCTGAATGTCTCCTTGTAGTCTTCACCGTATTGCTGCGAGAACCCCCGAGCTACAAGACGAGCCTTGTACCGCTCGATGCTGCCGTCAGCCTTCTTCTTAAGCTTGTAGACCCACTTGCATGTAACAGGAGTGGTGCCCTTGGGCTTGGGCACAAGAGACCAGGTCTCATTCTTCTCAAGAGCTGCCATCTCTTCTTGCATTGCAATGTCCCACTCCTTCACACCTCTGGCCTTCTCAAAGCTCGACGGCTCCCTCTCATCCAAGGGACCAGCGAAGAAACATGAGACGAAGCTCACTGCGTTTCCTCTTGTATAGCGATCAGGGGCGACGATCGCTCGCTTCGACCTCCTCAGCTCCTTCCCCTGAACCGCATTATCTCCAGCTGCTTCTTCCCCAGCTCCTCTTCCAGACGTGCTAGGAGCATCGCTCCCCCTGCTCCCTGAACCAGAAGCCCCTGTCTCAGAACTAGAAGGAGATGGACCACCTGGTGACACAGGTAGCTCCACCTAAAGATCCTCCACAGCTTTTTCTGGCACCTCCACCCTGCTCTCTTGTAGCTCCACATCAGAAGACCCCTTGTAAGATGTCACCTCATCGAACACGACGTCGCGAGATACCACAAACCTCCGCGTCTCCGGGTCTATGCACTTCCATCCTTTCTTCCGCTCATCGTATCCCACAAAGACTAGCTTCCTTGCTTTCGCATCTAGCTTCGACCGAAGAGCATCTGGAACATGCACGTAGTAGGTGGAACCAAACACGCTAAGGTGTGCCATGTTTGGCTTCTCCTTGAACATCATCTCATGCGGAGTCAACATGTTGATGGGACTCAAAAGCATCTTGTTGATGACGTAGGCAGCACAAGACATTCCCTCCGCCCAGAAGGACTTTGGGATACTCTTGGCATGCAGCCAACACTTGCAGGTCTCCGTCAGATGACAGATCTTCCGCTCTGCAACTCCGTTCTGTTGTGGAGTATATACACAAGTGAGCTCTCTCCGGATGTCTGCCTTCCTGCAAAAAGTAGAGAACTCACTGGAGGTGAACTCCCCTCCGTTGTCAGTTCTCAGCTTCTTCACCCGCAGTCCTAGCCGACCCTCCACGAGCTCCTTGAACTCCACAAACTTGGCAAACGCCTCCGCCTTCTCCTTTCGGAAATATACCCAGACATATCTGGTGTAATCATCGATCAACACCAGCATATATCTGCTGCCTCCGAGGCTTGGGGTAGCAGTTGGTCCCATTAAGTCACCGTGGATGCACTCCAACGGCACACTACTCCTTGTCTGCGACTTGTCAAACGGTAGCCGTTGAGACTTGCCGACCTGACATCCCGCGCAAATATGACCTTCACCGTAGGAAGATAGACTTTGCAGGCCCTTGACCAGACTTCTCACCGCCATACCTTTCAGCTTGTCCATCCCTACGTGCCCCAACCTCTCATGACATATAACGGCACCATCATTCGTCTTCATCTTGTCGACGTAGGAACTTGTCGATAAAACGAACAAGTCATTTGCCAGTCTCCCGACATGGACGACCTCCGCCTTTACGGCCTCAAAATTGTGTAGAAACTTCACTTCTGTTGGGCCGAACAGAACGTGATACCCAGCGTCTACAGCGTTGGTCACGGAGAAGAGGTTTTTCCTCATACCAGGCACGTGATAGGCACTCTTCAAAGTAAGTGGGCCTCTATCACTGCCCAAGGAAACAACCCCCACCTTCTCTACTGGATGCACAGTATTATCAGTAGTAATGATTGCATTGTTACCTGTATAGGGCTGTATAGAAGAAAGCTTGGTCTCGTCTCCGGTGAGGTGATGACCACACCCCGAGTCCATGATCCAGTCCTCCAGATAGTTGATAGGAGCGGAAGCTCCAACAGAAGCCGAGAAGGCTCCTCCCCAACCTCCTTCAAAGTGCCTGGCCTCAGCTTCCTCCTTCTCTGCAGCATGCCCAGCTTGGGTGACCACCTTGCAATCCTTCCTGATGTGGCCATACTTGCCACACTTGAAGCACTTCGGACCTTCACCCTTCTTCTTCCCGTCAGCCTTGGGAGCATACCCCCTTTCCTGCTGCCCAGAAGTTGAAGGCCCATAGCCTCCTCCAGCGGTCTTCTTCTTCTTATCCCACTTCTTCTTTTTGCCTGAGAAGAGCACTTCGCCATCTCCCCCAGCCACCGACACCCCCGCCATCTGCCTTGCCAAACTTTCTTGCGATGCAAGCAAGTTCTCCAGCTCCAACAGAGACGGCTGATTTGCCCATCCCTGCACCGACGTCACAAAAGCAACATACTCCTTCCGCAAGCCGCGGATGATGTGCCTCTTCAGCTTCGCCTCAGAGATAGGCTCATCAGGATCCAATGTTGAGATTTCAGCGCACAAGTTCTTCATCTTCAGAAAGAAAGTGGAGATAGAAAGATCTCCCTGAGCCGACCTTGCCAGCTCATTCTCCAAGAATTGTAGCCTTGCTACATTCTTCTTGTTAAACAGCCCATCCAGGGCTCTCCAGATCTTCGCAGCCGATCCACATCCCAAAATGTGAGCAAACAGATCAGGTGAAATTGCTCTCTTCAGAGTGAACTCTGCCTTCGCATTCGTCCTCCTCCAAGTTCTCACCTCTGCCCCATTATCCCCTTCCGGGACAACTTCCTGCGTCTGATCTCCTCCAACTACCTCCCAGAGGTCCTCACCTAGAAGATAGCTTTGCATACACGACTTCCACTTCTTGAAGTTAGTCGATGTAAGCATCTCAATTCCAAGACCTCTCGCTTCCATTGCTCTACCACTGGTTCCTTCTTCACAAAGGCGATGGCTACTCTAAGTCACTCACTGCTCAACCACTCCAACCTGGCTCTGATACCATGTGAAATTTTTCGAATCTTTATGGAGCGAGCAGGAGTTAGTCAACTTAGAGTACACAAGCCAAACAACCAGAAGCAAATGGAGGCAAACAAGTAATCTTTATTAATAGCAGTACTTCAATTACAAGGCAAGGGATGCTTGGCGAGACATGATTTCGCCAGCACAAACACCAAAGAGAAAATTACAAAGTTGAAGATAACTTGAGACGACTCAGACCGCGTGACCTCCCTGTGACTTGAGCAAGCTACCAGACCGCAGTGACCTGCCGATCACAGAACACCTCCAAACCGAACTCCTTCTTCCGAACTCCAGATTCTCCCAAACTCCAGCACCACAACTCCAAGCCCCAGACCGCCCGACCACTTTCAGAGGAAGAGGTGATCGATGCTGCCCACTCTATCCGCAGAAGCTGCACAAGAAGAGTTCAATCAGCAGACCGCCCGGTTAGACAAATAGAGACTGCAGGAAAGAAGAGAACTCGGCTTACACTTGGTGTGTCTTAATTATTGCTGCCGATGGGTCCTATTTATAGGCGTGAGACCTGATCCAGTCACCACCCTATGAGATAGGATCACCACCCTCCAGACCGCGCGACCTGACCGGTCACACCGCGCGATCAGCAATAGAACTCCTGCTTCATTTTGGTGAACTCGCCAGCTTTAACATCAACCATGAGAGATCGCCACTCTCACAGAAGATCGCGACTCCAAAGGAGATCGCCAGACCGCCCGAAGTTGTTCACTCCCTGTGTTCGTCCGAGATGACGAACACAGCCAGTTCGCTAACAGACCGCGAACTCCTGTCCGCATGCCGGTCTCCACCTGAGACCGCGAACAGCGTCCAGCTTGCATACTAGTCTCCTCCTGAGACCGCAACCTGAGACCGCGCGACTAAGACCCTTAGTCCGCGAACACCACCAGAAAGCCCGGTCAACCACCAGACCGCATTCTAAAGAAAACCTGGAACAAGCTGTGCGGTCACACCACACCGCCACAGCCTTGAAGAAGACAGCCCGCCACGCGGTCACACACAGACCGCGCACACCTGAAGACGAACAACCCGCCACGCGGTCAGAGACAGACCGCGCGGCCTCCACCTTCAGCCGCCTTGGACCAGATACCAGCGATCAAGCCAGGAGACCGCAGCTAGGCTAAGACAAGCCAGACCGCAAAGGCAGACCGCCAAGTCATGCGATCACACCAGACCACCCGACCTCCTCCCAGACCGCCCAGGTCCAAAAGGCTTCTAACTTCCACTTCAACAATTTCAACAATTTAGACTCCCTCCTTCAAGTCTCTTAATTAAAGATATTGATTTCATATTCACTTGATAGGCTTGGAGTCCTCTATGGGCTATATAGACTAAGGTTATTCTGTTTAATTCCAACCTTGTGATAGGAATAAGGGGTCTGGACAAACTTTATGTCCTTTTCCTGTATATACCCCTTTAACAACTCTTGAGTTGATTGATTTCCTCCTGCATTACTTGATTGACAGTTCCTTATAAATTACTCTTAAGGATGATACCTGCCTTGTCTTTATTAAATGACTTTACCAATTTCTACACACTTTACTCCAGTCATATGCTTGGAGCAACCACTATCCAAATACCAAATGGGTTGGCATTTGGACATACCTGCAAGAAGGATTACTTACCCTTAGGAGCATATTCTTTCTTGGTTACTAGGTGCTTGTTAGAGAATGATTTGAATTGGAGATCAACAACTTTCTTACTAATTCTTATGTGAGGAGAATTCTGGACAGTTGGATTAAACCAACAGTCTAAGGCAAAATGCCCTATCTTACCATAGCACCAACATTCAAATCTATTGAATCTAGATTTTCTTGTTGTGCTTGGTCTAACTGGGTTAAGCTGTTCTTTGGCAGCTAACCCTCCCTTCTTGGAAGTTGAAGAATTTTCCTATACATGATAATTTTTGAAAGCCTTCACAGGAGGATTCTTTTGAGGTACAGATAGTGCGCTCTTCCCAAGGAAAGTTTGTCTTTTGCTAAGCCAAGTAGAAGGGAGCATAGGACCACTCTCTGTCTCCTTGCTCTCTTTGAATCCATTGATGCTACTGTGATCATAGAGTTTGTGGGTATGATCACTTTTCTAAAGACTGTTTTCCTTGAGCAGATTTCCCATTGTTTTCACTTTGAGAGTAGCCCAAACCTTTCTTATTTGTTTATGAAAAGCTATCAATCAAAGGAAGAATAGTTTGTGGTTTGGAATAACTAGCCATAGTTTTCCTTTCCTCTAAGAGCTTATCCTCTAGCTCCCGGATTTTATAATTCTTATGCTTAATTACTTCAGTTAAAGTGCTAGTGCTCAGTGGAGAAATTGATAATTTGGTCTTATCTTGAGCTAGCTGAGTTACTTTCTCAAGCAGTTCATCTCTCTTGTCACACAAGGAGATGATCTCTGCTGCTTGTACCTTGCATAGAGTTTTTGCTTTCTTAAGGGTTCCAAGCAGAGCACCAAATTTCTCAATAAAGTCAGTGTCATCTTCTCTTACAGTTGAAGAGGAGCTGGCATTCGAATCTGTGTCAGATATAGTATGGGAGGCTTTAGGAATTACCTGATTATGACGGGTTTCATCACAACATTCTTCAACTAAAAAGGCCATTGCTGCTAGGTGACTGTCAGATTCTGATGATGATGACTCAGTGTCACTGTCACTGAGGGTTCTGACTTTCTTAGCTACAAAGCTCTTCTCCATCTTACTTCTCTTTGAGTGCTTTCTTTCTTCACTCTTTTCCTTTATCTTGAGTGGACACTCAGCAATGATGTGTCTAGGCTTCTTGCAGATGTAACAAATAATATCAGAATGAATATGTTTGTTAGGTTTAGTATCATACCTTTCTGATTTGTGTCTGCTCCAAGATTTATCTTCTCTCCTTAAGCGAAAGGGAGAACCTTCTTATCTTCTATTTCCTCTTCTTTTATTTCTTAGCAGCTTTTTGAACTGCTTTGTAAATAAGGAAAGTTCTCCATCAGAAAGATCAGAACTGGAATTGTTGATGCTCTCATCTTCTGAGATGCAAGTAGGTTCCACAGCCTTTGCTTTCTTCAAGTTTCAGCTTTAAAGGCTACTCCCTTTTCTCTGTTAGAGACTTTTGAAGACTCCTCTTTAGAATTTCTAGTACTCAGCTGCAGCTCATATGATAAGAGTTTGTCATATAGCTGTTGAGGCTCCATGTTTCCCGGATTTCCAAGTTCTCTGATGGCACAGAGCTTCATGCCCCATTCTTTGTTTAGAGATCTTAAGAACATATCATTGAGCTCATAATTTGTAAATTCTCTTCCATAAGTTCTAAGCCGATTAACAATTCTGAAGAACTTTTCATAGCATGTGGATATGTTGTCCTTCTTATCTTGCCTACAAGATTCATTTTCCTGTTTAGAAGGGATTTTCTGTCATGTCTAACTTCTTCTGTTCATTCCATGTAGACCACTAAAGAATCACACATTTCTTTTGTTGTTTTGCAGTGAATTAGGTTTTGAGATGTAGAGTCATCAATTGCATTGACAATGATGTTTTTAGCCCTTTTGTCCATGGTGACCAAGATTACTTCATCCTTGGTGAATTGAGATATGGTCTTAGGAATATGGAATCTTGTAGGTTCCACAGGAATGGTCATGGGGATATAGGATCCCTCTTCTACAGTAAAGTAGACTCTAGGATCTGAGGCTTCCATTTACAATATGATCCTCTGCTTCTAGATGGGAAAATTTTCTTTGGTGCAGATGAGCTTCTTCATTGAACTCATCTCCTTATGATGTTCACAGCCATAGTTTGCTAGTAACCCAAAATATTTTTGGGATCTTGTTCTAAGTTGTTTGGCCTTTGAACTTAAGCTACCTCTGATACCAATTGAAAGATATGGGTTGTCTATAATACACCTAGACGTGGGGTGATTATGTGTTTTCAATATTAATTACTACTTTATAATCTAGCTATCACAACACAGAAACAACATAGAAAACACACAGGATTTATAGTGGTTCTCTTCAAGACAATGTGTCAAGAGGCACTGGTTGGCGGGCACGTAACACCTGGCAGGGGAGAGATTAAATCGACCAAAATGCGTTGGACTGGTTTCAATCCCACGCCATTAAGAAGGCTAACCAGACCATCTCCACTAGGCCAAGAGAACATTGTTGTAAAAACAAGAACATATATATTATATATATTATATTATATTAATATATATAGAGTAACTATATGTATTCTATAGACGGGAAGGACAAATCGACATCCTGTCCCGTCGATCGACGAGAAGGGAAGTCAATCGACGGGATTTAAAATGGCGAGGAACTAATCGAGGGGACGGAGTGTCGACCGACGGGAAGGGCTGTCGATCGACGGGACTTTAAGTTTACTTCAAAAAACAAGTAAAAAAATGACAGGGACCACATCGACGGGACGAGATGCTGATCGATGGGACGGGATGTCGATCGACGGGAAGGGATGTCGATCGACGGGACTTTAAGTAGATTTCAAAAAAAGCAAGTAAAAAATGACGGGAATGGAAGTTATACTATATTTTAACTTACTTATAGTTTATATTTACATATATAGATATAGTTTTTATTTAGTAAATATTTTTAAATACTTTACATATATATTTAGTATACTCTTACATATTTACCTACATAAATATTTACATACTTACTATATAGTTTCATATATAAATATATAGTAAAATAGTACATTTTTACATATAAATATACATATATATATTAGTTAAAACAAATCATTTATTCAATAATGTACACGAAATATGTACAATATTACTTATAACTATGCTAAAAACTATACTAAAATACGTATAATTTACTATTCATCAACCACTCAGACTGCTACTGCTCTGAGCTTGAGACATTCAAAAGAAAAGAATGCCTCAGAAGGAAAGTGCAAGTGGCAGCAAGAAATAAAGCCAAGATTATATACATACAAGGGTTAACAGCAAATCAAAAGAACAGTTTGCAGGAATAGAGATTTTAACAGATCAATAATGATTAGCATGAAACAACCCGAGCCATCTCAATCAAGTGCACTCGGTAAGAGAAAATCCTGCACCAAAAGTAATGGCCATATTATATATATATATATATATTCAAGCACTTGAGACTTATCAGCTCGAGAAAAGGGGCATCATTTAACGTCGGGCAAAACACAAAGCCTCGGGTGTATGATCCACAAATAAAAGGTACTACGACGGTGGTACATTCCACTAACGCTCATAGCCCTACAAACCAACATGGGGTGCTGTGGTGGTGACTCCAGTCCACACAAACCAATAACACAAACAAGGGCACTGTGCTCTTAGTTCACACAACCAACAGACTCCAACAGAGCAAACATAGCTCATACCACCAATAGAGCAAACATAGCTCTTATAACAAACAGAGAAAACCTAGCTCTTATAACCAACAGAACGAACATAACTCTTATAACCAACAGGCCAAACAAAGGAGTACCAGGCAAGAAAACATGATTACATATGGATTTAACTACAACTCTTGACGAGAGGGACAATAAGCACAAGATTCAGCACATAACACATCAGTCAACATTCGACTTATTAAAGAGGTTGAAGATTTCAGCAAGTCGACACCATATAAGACTTAGCATCGGAACATGACAATGATACGGTTAACACGAAGGCCAAACACCGGAAAATACTCTTCAGATCATTAGAAAACACTCGGCGAGTCCAAACTTAACTCCTAACAAACTTCTCGTAACAACACGACGAAAGCCATGAAATAACACCATAAATGATCACTTAACATTACGGGACATCTCGACGAATAAAACATAACTTCACCTAAAGTCTCAACAAATGAACTCAAAACGCTTGACAACATAATTTAAGATACCCGGGAACACCCGATAAAAGGACTTAAAGTATTGATGGAACAATTCAGAATACACGATAAAATCGACGGAAAAACATAACAAAAATCGACGGAATAAACTGAACTCAAATAATTCAAGTCATAGATTGAAATAAAATACAATCACTCCCAAAATGTCTAAGCATTAAATCATAGCACACTACTCAATCACCCCAACAAGAGAGCTAACCTCTCACTATAGTGCAATAAATCCTTTGAAATGATTAGAAAATAAAGATACCAATATTAGGGGATTATTAACAGACTACCTGTAGCACAACTAAACATGTAGAGAAACTATCCAGATTTCAAGGGTATGACAGCTGGAATCAAGAAACCAAGAAAAACCAATCAAGACCCATAAGGGAATCAACGACCACTAACCTAAAATCTACAGATTAGGCATACAAGGAAGAAGGAGAAGACTGAAAAGAAGGACCTTCAATCACACATCAAATCAAGCCAAAGAGGACTACTACCACTTGGATAACGTAACTAACAGGAGAGCCTAGCATAACTAGATTTCAGGAAAAAGGGTAATCAAGGAGAAAAACTGCTACTTGCAGCCCATAACCACTAAGAAACTCGTTACATCCAGCCAGATTACTAAAAATAGTGAGGAAGAAGCATTACTCATCACTGAGAGTCACTACCTGAACAAAGAACCCACTCCAGAGAACAAATAGAAAGACAACTAGATGCTCATACCTTAAATTGAAAACTCACTCAAGACAAACAAAGAATAAAATCAGGCTACCTGCATTAAAGGAAGTGAAACAAGACATGAAAAAAGACTACAATAAGGGAAAAGGAGAAAATCGGCGGGAGCCCTCGTCGATCGACGGGAGGTCCCATCGATCGATGGGAGGTCCCGTCGATCCTCACTTGATGGACAGCCCCGACGATCGACGGTAGGTCCCATCGATTGACGTGATGTCCCGTCGATTTCTACTTGACGGGTAGTCCCGACGATCGACGGGGTGTCCCGTCGATCGATGGGATGTCCCGATAATTCTCACTTGAAGTCAACACAAGAATTTTCTAACTTCCAGAACATTTCTTCCAGAACTCAAATTAAACTGCAGACCCAACATTTGGAAAATTCAGGAGGAATATAATCTACATTAAGGTTAGGAAGGAAGATAATTGCATAATAACAAGAAATTTGATAGAACTTTGACAAGGGATTTTAGCTACTGGTCAGCAGGAATTTATTAGGGGTACGCTTCTAACTTAGGATTTAGGCACAAGATATATATAGCTAAATTCAGTGGGTTAATTGGCTAACAAAAAAACAAAGAAATAAAATGAAGGAAAATCAAAGAAAAAGGAATTTAAGATACTCCAGAGAGATCAAAGGGGAAGCAAACCACCACTTGCCTTAACCCCAAGCCACCAAATAATGGCCTTTCAAGCCATCCACACAAAGGATCGGCTCAAATCCGGCTAGGCACGAAGAATCTGCGAAGATTTGGCACTAAAAATTCACGAAACTTACAAAACTTACCACGCACGCGAGGAGCACGACGAGAGCTTTCCAAATCTATGCTCCGGCAAAGCTTTCGTGCACCAGAGCTCCAGGGGGGGCTGTTAGAAGCTCCACGGAAGCTCGCTCTTCTCTCTCTATCTCGCACTCATTGGCTCGATGATTCAGGGAGGAAGAAGAAGATGTAATATATATAATAGTAATAATAATAAGAATAAGAAGGGCCGAACCAAAGATCGCAGATTCCAACGAAATTTGCATCGAAGACGAAAACTGGCGCTACGAATCCAACAGAGGAGTCGAAATCAAAATCCGACGGGCCAATCTCGAGATATCAATTTTCAAAGTTTACGACAAACGATAATTCTACAAATCTTTGGAAAATCACCGGGGCTCTAATATCGCTCAGATCGCAACGAAACTTCGACGAGCCTTTCTAAAATTAATTAATGTAATTTTCTAATGCAAAATCTTCCAACTCCGGCACGCTTCAAAATTTGGTCGACTTGACCGAACGGATGCGAAAACGCGCAAATGATGGCGCACCGATAACTCCGCAGCAACGTAACGCCCTTACATCAAAATGACGTCAAAGAAGGATAAAATAATTTCTGAAAATTCAGGGGTGTTACACATCTCCAGCAAACTGCCTGCTGCAGTCTACTGCAGCTGCTGCAGCAAACTGCCTGTTGTAGTTTGCTGCAGCAAACTGGCAGATGCAGTTTGCTGCAGCTGCTCTAGCAAACTGGCAGATGCAGTTTGCTGCAGCTGCTGCAGCAAACTGGCAGTTGCAAGCTACAGCAAACTGCAGCTGCAGCAAACTGGCTGCTGCAGTTTGCTGCACAGTTTGCTGAGATACACCCTCTTAGTTTATTATTTATATGAAAGTAAATCCTTCTAACTTAAGCTCCTCTTAGTTAATTAAATAGAATCTTGAGGTTTTAGTTATTTGCATGGTTTTAGAATTGAGATGCACCCTCTTTGGGGAAATTGAGTCTTGTTGGCTGAGTTTGAATGTTGTTCTTCTCCTTCTCAATAATGGCTCGGAGGCTTGATTTTTGGTGCTTACTTACTTCTAACTCTCTTCCTCCTCCATGGTATTGATAAAAGGCTTCAACTTCTCCAACTTCTCTAATATTTAGTAAAATCCTACACTCTTATATGCATTATGGATGGCTTGGGAAATTTTCCAAGCAACACAACCATTAATGTTCCATAAATGGAATTCCATGCTCCTCCATTTCCCCTCCTTTTTAGATAATAATGAGATTGCTGACTAGAACTCAGAATCAAATGGGGATTTGAAATTTTTATTAAATTTATCTATGATTTATATGAAAGTAATATTAAAATGGAGAAGTTGGGATTTTGATTACTGTGGATGATTCTAGTGTAGACAAATTATTCTTCTTGTCATTGAACATATCAATTTTGGCTTGAATCCTCTATTTGAGATATATGTTGCATGAAAGTTCAAGGATTTGACAAGTCTTTGTTAAGTTGAATATAGTTCTAAATTCAAATCTCAGGGAGTTGGTTCGTTACTTATCAGTTATCTTATCCCCACCTTTTTGATAATTGAAATTTTTGAACTGGCCTTGAAACACTACTCACTACACAACACACTCACTGCACAACACAACTCACTGCGCAACACAGCTCAACACTCATTGCATAACACTACTCACTACACAACACATTCACTGCACAACACTGCCAACCACTCAGTCACTGCACAACACACTCTCTGCCCAACACACTCACTGCATATAATAACACTAATTGGACTACAAAACACTACACACTTACTGCACACTTACTACTCATTGCACAACACTACTCACTGCACAACACTACTCACTGCACAACACTACTCACTGCACAACACAACGTACTACTCACTCCACAACATAACACTACTCACTCACATCACAACACACTCACTGTACAAAAAATAACACACACTACACAACACAACACTCAACGCATATGCACACACATTACAGTACAACACTTTAGGGCAGTTTGCTGCAGCAGTTGCAGCAAACTGGCAGCTGCGACAATGTAGCAAACTGCAACTACAAGGTAAGAGCCTATTTCATTACTTTCTACACAACACACTACACTACTCACTCACAACACACTATGCACAACACACTCACTACAACGGATGACCTTTGAGAGTCAGTTGGGCGTCCTGGAGAGAGATTACATACAACTCATCTGCGAGATGGAACGCCAGGGGGGTGGGTGCGGGGAGACTTCCCCTAGGAGGCACATTGCGCGGGCTCGTGATCAAATGCGATTGGTCAACCAAGAACTTACAACGGTGAGCGCATATTACTACCCGCGAGTGCCCCCGAGGACAAGGAGGCGAGGTCGGGCTCGATGGCAGTGGGTTCAATACTAAGCCTACCGACACTCGCTCCCTGAAACTCCCCTCCACCCTTGGCGTTCATTTCTTTTCTTCACACTTTGAACAATTCGAGACCTGCTGTGTCTCGCGAAAAATTTCAACTTTTTGAAGGTATATTATGTGTTGTTACTTTGTCGAATGCCTTCTTGCGGAACCTTTTGCTTTCACTATGCTTTAACTTGATATCGCCTAAAGAGTCTCACGTGTAGCATTCGCCTCCCGTCGGCGACTGGAGTGTAGGTGGGTTGGTTTGTATCCCGAGATGTCGGGGTAGCGCTGTCACTATCTGCACCCCGCGCCTAGAGAGTTTCGTAATTTTCCAACTTTTTCTATAAATAGATAGCTCGCCTACTGCTTTTATTACGCCTTCATCTCTCTCTTCTTTTGCTCCCACAATATCACTCACCCTTCTCTCTAGGATTCCAACGAGACCCCCCCTTTGCATTCTACGATGGATAAAGAGACTGATGGCAGGGCTAAATGTGCTCAGCTGTTCGCCAATCGCGACTTCAAAACCTGCGATCTGTCGGAAGTTGAGTTTACCATGTCCATCGCTGACCACGTTCCGCCGAGGTTTGTCACGCGCCGCCCGGGGAACCACGACCTCATAAACTAGTTCTTGCCCGACACTCTTGCCATCCCCCTTGAGCACTTCGAGGTGGGGTTCCGCCTTCCGCTTTGTCCAGAGGTGCGCCAAACCCTTAGCTATTTCGACATCGTCCCTATGCAACTCAACCCTAACTCCATCACAATGATGGTAGCATTCGCCTGCTACCTGCGCGAGGAGGGGATTGACTTCTCGCTCCCGGTGTTCCGCAAACTATTCAACTTACAGGCGAAAGGCGGGGTAGCTTTCTTCTCCGGCCAGACCCCCCTCAGCGTCATCGACACAGTAAACAAAAATCACGACTGGGTCTGGCGATTCATCTTCGTCACCGAGAAGTTCGGCAACATCCCTCTCGCACTTGTGTAGGAGGATGAGTCGACCTTCTGACCTCCAATGCTGGGAGGTTATGAAGCCAAGTTCCACGCATACATCCATGAGCATGGCATGGATGTTATTTACCTGCGGAAGCACATTCTCTCGCTTTCGCCCATCCCGCCAGGAGAGGGTAAGATAAACCGATCCCACCTTAGCTTCCGCTTACCCTTTTTCTATTTTTTTTACTAACCACTACAATGCAGAAGTGTGAGATCTCCCTCTCCATCTGCCGCATGGGATCGTGGAAGTTCCGGGCGTGCCTCTGTTTCTCGCGAGGTCGGCCACCGAGGCTTTCCGCGAAAATCCACCCCTCCAAATCTAGCGGGCAGAAGCGAAAGCCTGACGCGGCTCCTGGCGCTTATTCCTCCAAACGGCCCAACACCTCAACCCTCAAAGGCAAGGGGGTGGCCGCTGAGACCCCTGGGGTGAGTGCCCTGATTGCTGCAAAGATGGCGGGTACCGTCGCTACAGTGGCTGGGACCTCCGGCGCTCCGACTAGGTCCTCTGTGAAACCTACTCCAAAAGGGCACCCAACTTTTGCCTGGGCGAGAAGTATATGGATGAGGCAGGTGACCCCCTGGTGTTGTGGGATGATAAGGCCAACCGTATCTCCATCTCTTCACTCCTTCCCTCCTGGCAGGAGCGGGACACCACCAGCGGCGAGGCATACACTCTCGCCTTCACACTTTATGGCCGGGAGGATGCTGCTGTCTATGATGCTGAGTCCACCCGGACCTTCGCGCACATGGCCGCACGCGCTCAGCTGCGTGCCCTGGAGCTGTCGCACATGACAGCGCGCAGTAGTATCACTCTCGCGTGGAACCTCACTGAGGTGGAGAAGATGATAGTCGCATCTTCTGTGGAGGTGCGGACCCTACATGAGCAAATGGATGCTTCCTAGAAGCTTTTCGCCGAACGCCATGTTCATGTCGTAAGTGATACCAATAATACTTGTGCTCTTGCGCCTTTTTTTTTTGCCTTCTTACCCCAAGCTAACCTTTTTCTCATTTCTTGCAGATCACCGCCAACGTAGACATTCTAACTGCGTGAGAGGAACAGGCAGATGCGCAGAATAGGGAGCTGCAGGCTGAGGTTAAACACCTGCGAGAGGTCGCTGCCTCACCGCCCCCCCCCCCCCCCCCCCCCGGAGAGGCGCGCACTCGGCATCGATTGACCAACTACGAAATCGAGGTGATGATGCATTAGACGGTCTATGGAGTGGCGAGGCATGCGATCGAGAGGCAACGAAAGGCTGGGCTTCTGAACGAAGGGAGCGACAGGCTCAACGCTCGCGACCTTCTGCCTGAACTCTACGATCCGGTGAGGGTGCCAGAGGGTGAAGCCAACCTCCAGCGAGAGGATGACCCCATCCATCCCATAAGCGAGATCAGCGACTCCTCCAGCGAGGAGTCCAGCGACCAACCTTGAAGATTTTTCTTTTCCTGCTTATCTTAATTGTAACTTGTACGGGGCGAGACCCTATTTTTGTAAATAGCCTTTTATGAACGAAATGAAATGTGATTTTCCCATTTATCTGAGTCTTTTGCTTTTCCCTTTTTATCTTCCTTGCTATTATTCGCCAACCACTCGCATACTGGTCTACGAGATGCTCATTCACTGTTCACGTATTTGCACGCCTTCACTCGCACTCTTGCCAATGACACGCGCTTATTAACTTCTCGCGCACTCGCACACCACCATTCGCACGCTTGCCAATGATGTGCACTTATTAGCTTCTCGCATACTCGCACACCACCATTCGCACGCGTGCCAATGATGTGCTCTTATTAACTTCTCGCACACTCACACACCACCATTCGCACGCTTGCCAACGATGCGCGCAAATTAACTTCTTAGGAGTATAGGTGGTCGCGATGATTCTGCCAAGAGCGCAACCCCACCGAGAGTTTGCCTCAACCCGAGTGGTCATGCCATCTTTTTAGATGAGGGGTTACCTTGGGTGTATTTTACGAATGAAAGCCTCCTTTTTGGGGCCACTCGCAGAATTGTCGGGCGAATGCCTCCTTGATTGGGGCAATTCGCATACTTTGACCCTTGGGATTTTCTCCTCATATTTTTCTTACATTCCTGCCATCAAGTGAGTCTGTTGCCATGCCAGCTAGATGAGAGTCTGGCCCTGTCATCTTCGTGAGAGCTTGTTACCCCGAGTCCAGTTCCACCTCTACCTAGCCAGCCTCTCCAGAGATCAACCTGACCTACCGTCTAATGAGAGCCCAACAGCGGAATCGAACTGGGGCATTCCAGCTCAAACCTTCCCTAGCCAGCCTCTCTAGAGATCAACATGACCCACCGTCTAATGAGAGTCTTAAAGAGGAAACGATCTGGGGCATTCCAGCTTAAACCTTCCCTAGTTAGCCTCTCCAGAAATCAACCTGACCCCCCGTCTAATGAGAGCCCGGCAGCGGAATCGATCTGGGGAATTCCAACTCAAACATTCCCTAGCCAGCCTCTCCAGAGATCAACCTGACCCACCGTCTAATGAGAGCCCGACAGTGGAATCGATCTGGTGCAATCCATCTCACACACACCTTGAGGGCTCATGATTATACAAGACATTGAAATCGACATAATAATGAATCAATCATATTATAAATTAATATAAAATGTTTAAGGATAGAAACACTTTAGGTCGTCCCCGCTCCGAGCTCGGCTGAGAGGTACCTCTTCCACACCCTGGAGGTGGTACCCTCCCGACTTGAGCACTTCATCTACAATGTAAGGCCCCTCCTAGTTGGGGTTGAGCTTTCCCACCGCAACCCCTCTCCTATCCGCATCGACCTTTTTCAAGACTAAATCCCCCTTCTCGAACTGCTTCACTCGGATGTGCTTGTCGAAGTACCGAGTCATCCGCCGCTTGACCTCCTCCTACCGAGTGGTGGTCAGGTCCTGAAGCTCTTCCACCAGGTCCAAGGACAGTCATTGCTCTCCTTCATTTTCCACTAGCCATTCTTCATCTCCTTCACCTACAGCGATTACCCTGGGTGACTTTACCTCGAATTCTATCGGGAGGACGGCCCACGAGTAGCTGCCACACTCCCCCGAGTGAATCTCCTCCAGGATACTTGGGACCTCCTCCTTCAACACGCAATGGGCTAGGAGTCCAGATAGGATCTTTCGATACAACCCACCTGCATGTAGGGAGTAGTATGCTGATTTATACCTGAGCCGACGCTTGTACACATCCCCTTCCGGGAACTTCCCCGATGTAAGGAAGGTGATGATGGGATCCATCCATAATGCTCATTGATCTATCTCCATCAACTCCCCTTCTTCGATGGATGGTCAGAAGTGTTCTGACACCGTCTCCCCTGCCCGGGGACCAAACATAGCCAGGAGGTCAGCCGAGACTTACTCCTCTCTCGGCACGTGTTGGATCGAGAAGGTGCGGAATTGCCCGATGACCCCATTGACCTTCTCTAGATAGCATTGGAGGGTTGGCTCCTTTGCCTCAAGCTCCCCCCTGATCTAACATGCTACCACCATGGAGTCCGTCGAGACCTCCACGTCTTACACACCCAACTCCCAAGCCAGTCGCAGGACTGCTATTACTGCCTCGTACTCGGCCTGGTTGTTGGTGAGCGGGAAGTGAATGTTGATGGCTTGCTCGATCCTTGTCCAATGGGGGCTCACTAGGACGACTCCCCCCCCCCCAAAGGAATGCTTCCCCGATGCTCCATCAACCAACATCTTCCAGGCCACTGAGTGGGGTGGCTCGGCTTCTTCCACCTCGGTCACGTAGTTCGCTAAGAATTTTGCCACTGCTTGCGCCTTTATCGATAGCATGGGCACGAATGAGATGTCAAATTTGCTCTGCTCTACCGACCACTTAGCCAACCTTCCCGAGTGCTCCACTCCTTCCATGATGTTGTTGGGAAAAACTCCTTGGATTTAACTTAACAAATTATCTAAAGTGATTTTATTAGGTTTTAATTACCCATTGTATAGTGAGAGTAATGTGCTCATTAGATGTCTTAGGATATCTCACACCACTTGGAGTGTCAAGACCAGAACAAGTCAAGCACAAATTGAGTTAAGTTAACAATTGCGTGGAATAGAAATCGACGCAACATCGAATTTATATCGATGCTACTTAGACTAGAAGTCCAAGCAACTCAACCTTTCTGTCGAAGTAGATCAAGTCGACGCTACGTCGAAAGGATATCGACGTAGAGGCCATGGACTGTCGAAATATCATTAGAAGTCGACGCAGCTTCGACTTCAACTCGACGCAGAAGGAAGAGTCTGTCGAAGCCATCATAAGTCGATGCAACGACGACTACAACTCGACGCAGATGATAAAGTTCAAAGCCAAGCCCTCAACTCGACGGTTACATCGATAAGTTATCGACGCAACGTCGACAGTAGAGTTCAATCAGAGCAAGAATGAATTCGAAACTGCTCTTACAAGAACTCGAAGGTGCGTCGATAAGAGATGAAGAGAACTCGACGCAACGTCGAATACAGACTGAAAAGGAAACCTTTTCAGCTGTCATTTTGGATCTCTCTCTCATGGGCCACAACACTGAAGAACATTCTCCAACGGCTTATTTATTTCCTCAAATGGAAAGGAGCATTCAAGAAGACAGGAAAGGTTTCTTGGAATAATATATTACAGTTGGTGGACAGGTCGTGAATTAAAAGAGGAAAGGAAGAGATATTGTCCAATCATATACCTTTTCAGGACATTCTAGAAGAGGAAACAAATTCAAATATAAACAATGACAATAAATAGGAAGAGAGCAGAGAGAAAACCAGAGCATTCATTACAATTTTCTGCTACTGTCAATTAAGGCTTCCTGCTTCTTCTTCTTCCTCTTGGAACCCTAAAAGACAGAAGAAACAAGAACTGCTCTCTCTCAGATCAAAAAAATAAAAGGCTGCTCCTCATTAATATTATACAGCAGCCAGATTTCAATAGAAGGAAGTAGAAAGGATCTTAAGCTCATAACCCTTGCAAATCATCACTATCTAAAGCAAGGGTTCATCATTTGCGGATCTAGAAAAGAGAAAACTGAAGCAGAATGCTTCATCAGAATTCTGATAGCAGAATTCTTCATCTTACTTCTTCCTCCTCTCCTTCACCTTCTCTTCAACTGTAAAAGAGTTTTTAGAATCCCTCTTTCAAAGGATTCAGTGGTTCAAGATCTCCTAATCAAAAGATCTGTGGTTCAAGATCTCCTTATCAAAAGATCTGTGGTTCAAGATCTCCTTATCAAAAGCTCTTTGGTTCTAAGAGTCTCCTTATCAAATGACTCGGGCACAGGTGGTGCATTCCTACCAGGTGGTAGAAGAGAGGAGTGACCACACTTTGGTGAACCTCTATAAAATCCTTTGTGTTTGTGTTGTGCTTTTCTGTGCTGTCTCATTTACTTTCTCAGCATTTACTTTCAGCAATATTTATTCTGCCTGTGGTGTTGTTTGTGAGCATAATACCTTAATTAGTTTATTGACTACACTGATTAGATAGAAATATTTTTAAATCTCTATTCATCCCCCCCCCCCCCCCCCTCTAGAGGATTCTCAGAGGCACACTGTGTACTTTCAGATGTTGTGAAAGGGGTGATCGGTCACCACCTTGATTGAATGCGCCTTGATGTAAGGCCGAAGCTTCCGGGCCGACACCACGAGAGCGAAGGCCAGCTTCTCTAAAATGGGATACCTAAGCTCGGCCTTCCTCAGGACTTGGATGACATTGTAAACCGAGAGCTGTTTCTTCCCTTCTTCTGGTACCAGCGCGGAGCTTATCGCTTCGTACCCTACCCCCAAGTATAGGGATAGGTCCTCTCCCTGCCTCGGTCCCTGGAGCAAGGGAGCCTGAGTCAGCTGCCTCTTCAATGCTTGGAAAGCCCACTCACACTCCGGGGTCAACTCGATCATTTGATTCCCCCTTAGCAACTTGTTGAATGATGCACATTTCTCACCTGCCTTGGAGTGAAATCTGTTTAGCCCAGCCAGTTTCCCGGTGAGACACTGGACCTCCTTTGCGTTACTTGGCAATCCAAGCTCAAAGATTGCCTTTACTTTGTCAGGGTTAGGCTCCAACCCAGCTGGGGTGAACAAGTTTCCTAGGAACTTCCTTCGGCTAGCCCCGAAGACACACTTCTGGGGTTTGAGTTTCATCTTGAATTTTTGCAAGGTCCCAAAAGTTTCTTCGAGGTCCCGAAGGTGGGACTCGAGGTCACGACTCTGGATCATGAGATCATCGATGTAGACTTCCAAGTTCCTCCCATTCTGCTCTCGGAAGACCATGTCCATCATCCGCTGATATGTTGCCCCTACATTTTTTAGCCCAAAGGGCATCATCTTGTAGGAGTAGCACCCATCCCCCGTGATGAAAGAGGCATCCTTGACGTCGGGAGGGTGCATGCGGATCTGATGGTAACCTGAGAAAGCATCTAGAAAACTCATTAGAGAAAAACCGACGGCTGAGTCAACCAGCGCGTCGATTCGAGGCAGGGGAAAGAATCCTTGGGGCATGATTTATTTAGCAAAGAAAAGTCTACGCACATTTTCCACCTACCATCCCCTTTCTTTATCATTACCACAATAGAGACCCAGCTCAGATACTGGATCTCCGATACAAAACTTGCCTTGAAGATCTTGCTCACCTCCTCCCGGATGGGTCCCTCCAGCTTGTTCACGATGGACCTCTTCTTTTAACGGTTGGGGCGAGTGGTGGGGTCGAGGTTGAGGCGATGGCAGGCCACATCCGCATCGATTCCAGGCATCTCTGCCGCACTCCAGGCGAAGATGTCCAAATTCTCCTGGACGCAAGCCAGGATATTCCTTTGCTCCTTGGGGCTAAGCTCCCCACAGATCTTCACTTTTTCCACCGCTCCCACACGGAAGGTGACCTCCAGCTCCACGACCTCTTCCACGGCCTCTAGCCGGGATTTCTCCCCCCATTCACCTTCCTTCTTCTCACCACAAGCGAGCGCTTCGGTGTCTTATACCTCCATCTTCTCCTCCCTCACCTCCAGCAGCTCCTCCCCTTCCTGCTGGGTTTGGTCTTCTTCTCCTCCTCCCACTCTCATTTCCTCCGCCTCGGGCCATCCAATGGCCCCTTCTGCTTCCTCCTGCCTTTCCATCTCTCGATCCATCCATTCTGCCTCCGCCTCCCAGGTGACGGTGTTGACCACGGTGACGTAGCACTGCCTTTCTACCTTGGGATCACCCCTCACCTGGACCTAGATTTTGCCCACGTTAAACTTGAGACACTGGTGGAAGGTGGAGGGGATGAATCGGAACGCGCTGATAAGGGGTCGCCCAAAGATGGCGCTATAGCTGCTCGGAGCATCCACAATGACGAAGAGTCAGTTACGGGACTGCCCCCCCGCCCCAAGACAACGTGGAGTCCTACTCCTCCCTCCCATCAAATAATGGGCCGTCCGAGGCCAACACTCTCCTCGCCTCCACCTTCATCTCGTCGAATGCCTTCTTAACGATGACATTGACCGAGCTCCCTGTTAAATTTTTGAAGTAGAAGTGGAAGGGGTCTAGGTGGTCTGCAGAAAGGAGAACGCAGAGACCACGCAGTCTGAGCGGGTGTTCTGGCCGACTTTTGCCTCGGGCGGTCTATTCTGGGAGAGCCATGGATTTGCCTTGGGCGGTCTATTCTAGGAGACCGCAGGGTTGCTGAAGAAGTGTTCTGCTCTTATTATGAGACCGAGCATTTTGTTTAGTAACCGCGCGGTTTAATAAGGCAGTTGCTGGCCATGCTGAGTTCGGGCAGTCTGACATATGAGACCGCTCGCGATCTGATGGGGGGTTAATGAATCTCATTTTGGGCGGTGACGACATCCGTCAGCTTGCCCATAAATAGGGGTGCAGGGCCCGTCATTTGTAGAGAGAACGGTAAGAACTATAACTTGGGTTGTTTGTGTCGGTCTCATATTTGAGGTCGCACGGTCTGGGAAGTGTCTTGACTGTTTGTTGTGTTCGCAGGTCAGCGGCCAGCAGGGTGCTGTCTCCTTCCTTGGTAATTTCCCAATTGAGAATAACCAGTTCGCCAGTGGTCTTCCTCTGGGCGGTCTGTGGTGTAGTTCTTGAGTTGTCCACAATGAACTTGGCGATCAGGAAACCTCAGCGGTCAGGCGATCTTAGTTTGCGGTCTGGTGGCAGCTTGTGCAGTTCCGTTCGCTGAAGCTTCTGTGATCAGGCGACCTCGCGGTCAGGCGGTCTCGAAGTGCAGACAGGTTTGGTTTTCAGCAGTTCAATAAAGCAGCATTCGAGCGGTCTGTGATTGCGGTCTAGAAGTTCGAGGTCATCAAGCCTGCTCTGTTATCGCGGTCTCAGGGTTAGCCGTGTGGCTTGGTTCTTCATGCGGTCTGGCGGTTTTTGCTTTGGTAGTTCGTTGGCGTCCTGTTTTTGTCTTGTGCTTCTCTCCTTTGTGATTCTTATGAATCAAGTCTCATCATGTATGTCTCGAGTTGTTCTTGGCGAGGACTTATAGGAGGTAGCCGGAGGAGAAGCAAGACAACCTGTTGTTCCTGCTAAAGGGAATGCTGAGCTCGTGAAGGCTTGGAAGAGAACGAATGCAAAGACTGAGTTCACTCTCAAGCGAGCTATCATTCCGTATTTGTTTGACCACATCATTGGATGTAGGTCAGCTGCTGAAATTTGGACAGCCTTGGATGGCTTGCTCAATAAGAAGAATGTAGCTCGGCTACAGTTCTTGGATGAGTTGGCTAAGGCAACTCAAGGAGACTTGTCCATTTCAACATTCTTCTTGAAGATGAATAACCTATGCGCAGAGATATCAGCATTGGACCCGGATGAGCCTATTTCAGAAGCGAAGCTGAAGAGGCACATAATTCGCGGCTTGCGGAGGGAGTATGTGGCCTTTGTTACTTTTGTGCAAGGCTGGGCCAATCAGCAATCGTTGCTGGAGCTGGAAAACTTACTTGCTTTGCAAGAGAGTTTGGCTATGCAAATGGCGGGGATGTCCGTCTCTAGGGGAGAAGGTGAGGTTCTCTTGTCTGGCAAGAAGAATAGATGGGACAAGAAGAAGAAGCCTGTTGGAGATGGTCCATCTACTTCATATCAGCAAGAGAGGAGTTATACTCCTAAGTCTGATGGAAAGAAGAAGGAAGGGATGAGATGTTACAGGTGCAACAAGCTTGGTCACTTCAAAAGAGACTGCAAGGTTAATCTTCAGTCAGGGCATGCTGCAGGAAAGGAGGAGGCTGGTTCCAATGCTGAAGGTAATTGGGGTGGTGGAGGTGCTTTCATGACGGGCACTTGTGTTCGGGCATTGGCTTCCATCAACTATAAGGATAATTGGATAGTGGACTCTGGGTGTGGTCATAACCTCACCGGAGATGAGTTGAAGTTCTCCTCGTCGCTAGCATACTCAGGTAATGATGCTATCTTTACAGCTGATGATACGGTTCATGCAGTAGAGAAGGAGGGTGTTGTCCCTTTAGGCAGTGATAGAGGTCCACTCACTCTGAGGAATGTTTATCATGTGTCGGGAATGAAGAAGAACCTCTTCTCAGTGACAAATGTTGTTGATGCTGGTTGTCACGTTATGTTTGGTCCAACATAAGTGAAATTTCTCTGAAATGTTTCAGCCATGAAAGCTGAGGTCGTTCATGTAGGGAGACGGGTAAAGGACTTGTTTGTTTTATCAACAAGCTCCTATGTTGATAAGATGAGGGCTAACGATAGCGCTGCTATCTGGCATGAAAGACTCGGGCATGTTGGGATGGATAAGCTAAAGGCTATGGCGGGAAAAGGCCTTGTGAAAGGTCTGCCTAGTCTATCATCTTTTGGTGATGGTCACGTTTGTTCAGGTTGTAAGTTTGGTAAGGCTCAACGCCTTCCGTTTGACAAATCACAAAGCAGATGCAAAGAACCATTGGAATGTATTCATGGTGATCTGTTTGGACCTACTGCAACTGCTAGTCTTGGAGGTAGCAGGTATATGCTGATCTTGATTGATGACTTCACCAGATATACTTGGTATATTTTCTAAAGGAGAAGTCAGAGGTGTTCGAGAGGTTTCTGGACTTCAAGGAGCTGGTGGAAGGTCGGCTCAACCTGCGGATCAAGAAGTTCAGAACCGACAACGGAGGGGAGTTCACCTCAAATGCATTCTTTAACTTCTGCAGGAAGCTTGGCATTCATAGAGAGCTCTCTTGTGCTCACACTCCACAACAAAATAGGTTTGCAGAGCGGAAGATCCATCATCTGACAGAGACCTGCAAATGTTGGCTTCATGCCAATAGTATCCCAAAGCCCTTCTGGGCAGAGGGAATGTCTTGTGCGGCCTATGTCATCAATCGGATGCCTCTCAGTCCTATCAACATGAAGACTCCTCATGAGTTGATGTTCAAGGAGAAACCAAGCGTGGAACACTTTCGAGTGTTCGGATCTACCTGCTACGTGCATGTCCCTAATGCTCTCAGAACGAAACTAGATGTGAAAGCAAGGAACCTATTGTTCGTCGGTTATGATGACAGGAAGAAGGGCTGGAGATGCATGGATCTTGAGACACGGAGATATGTGGTCTCAAGGGATGTGGTATTTGACGAGCTGACGTCATTCCAAGGTAGCTCTTCTGTTGAGTTACAAGAAGGCAAGTCAGATGGTGGACTTGGAGAAGCTGCAAGGGAAGTTCTGGTGGAATTACCTGTTTCTCCAGGTGCTCCAGGTGCTTCTAGCTCTGTGTCAGGTGCTTCAGGTTCTGGAAGCAGGGGGAGCGATGCTCCAAGAGTGCCTGAAAGGAGAGCTAGTCTAGAAGTTGCAGTTGAAGAGGTGGTTCAGAGTCGAGCTCTGAGGAGGTCCAAAAGGACTATCATTCCACCAGACCTGTATACAGGGGGAAACTTGGTGAGCTTCGTCTCATGTTTCTTCGCAGGTCCCCTGGATGAGAGAAAGCCATCTTGTTATGAAAATGTCGTTGGAGTCAAGGAGTGGGAAGGAGTCATGGATGAAGAGATGGCTTCCCTTAGGAAGAATGAGACTTGGGACTTGGTGCCTAAGGTTGAGGGAGTTACTCTAGTGACTTCCAAGTGGGTTTTCAAGCTGAAGAAGAAGGCTGATGGCAGTATTGAGTGATACAAGGCTCGCTTTATAGCTCGAGGTTTATCTCAGAAGTATGGGGAGGATTATGAAGAAACTTTCAGCCCTAGTGCCAAGATGACTTCGGTCCGGGTGGTGATCGCATTGGCAGCTTGCCAAGGTGGAAGATTTGGCAACTCGATGTGAAGAATGCTTTCTTATACGACGAGATTGATAAGGATATCTTCATGGATCAGTCACCTGGTTATGTCTCTGAAGAACACCCAAGACATGTTTGTAAGCTCAAGAAGGCTCTTTACGTCTTAAAGCAGTCACCTCGGGCGTAGTATGACAAGATTGTAGAATAGCTCTAGTTCTGCGGATACTTTGCTTCTGATTCAGATTCGAGCTTGTTTGTAAAGAAGGCGGGGGAGCTTGAGGTCTTGGTGCTATTGTATGTTGACGACATGATCGTCACGTGAAATTCTTAGATGGAGGTAGCTATGCTTTGTGCTGAGCTAGCTATCAGATTTGAGATGAAGGACTTGGGTGAGCTCCACCATTTCCTTGGGCTTGAAGTGGAGAAGAAAGAGAGTGATATGCTTGTTTCCCAGAAAGGCTATGCAGATCGGATCGTGAAAAGATTCGGCATGGAAGGAGGGAAGAGCAGCTCTACTCCACTGAAGGTTGGAGTTCATCTTCGATGAGATGAAGGGAAGGTTCTTACCGATCCTTTTGTGTTCCGGGCTTTGGTCGGAAGTTTAATATACTTGACAATCACGAGGCCATATATTGCTTATGTAGTTGGCAGGGTGAGTCGGTTTACGGCAGAGCCTCGGAAACCTCATCTTATGGCAGTGATAGGTAAAATTTAGGATGTAAATAATATTCTCCAAATTCTACGAACTATAGGCAAGAGCACCTATCGGTCATAGCATAGGATATTTAAAACAAATAAATATCAAGTGTCGTATTCCACGGGTCTGTTGATTACTTCTACTCACGCAAATTAATATTATTTTATCGAAAGTAAAATAGAGTTTTGTAAATAATTAAAAGAAGAAAAACATTTGATCGGGAATCCTTCTTAAGTAAAATATTTCATAAATCTAGAATTCGGAAGAAATCAATTTAGACAAACTTGACCGTGGAGGTTCCCAAAATATGATAGAACCTCTCTCGAGAGAACTACCACCTAACCTTAGGTTGATCGATTAAGACCCCTCGGCCAGTCGAAACCCCTAAGCTTGCTTTATGATGTGAGCCCCACTATTGGATTTGACTCCAATCCGGAAGATTTGCGACACCCTCTCTCGAGGAGTGCGAACAATTCTTTCTACCGATGAGCGATCTACCGTATTTAAGGATCTCTCGATACACTAAAATATGGATCAAACTTGATTATCATACCCTAGAAATATGAAACCAAAAATTGCAAATCAACTGTAAATCTTAGTTTTCAAAATCCAAACAATGAATAAAAGATTATGAAATATAAAAGCTTAGGAATTCATCCGATCAAATGCTACAAAATTAGCTACTCATGATTAAAGAAAAAGAACATTTTATAACTAAGAAAGAAGAATTACAATTGCTGGGAAAGTAAATCTAAAATAGGAAATAAAAGGACAAGACATAAAATAAAGTTACACTAAAAATGCAGGAAAACTATACTAGAAATGATCCAATCGAAGCATGGACTGGATGCCCATCACTTTGGCAGCAGCTGGCTTTTATAGGCAGAAAATTGGTGAGTTACGCCCTTGGTCACGCCCGTGACCAAGGGCGTGTAAGCTGTGTAACTGCGTATTGAAAGCCCGGGAACGTTGGGGAAGAGAAACCGCCAAAAATCAATTGCATGGCGGGTCACGGCCTCGGTCACGCCCGTGACCAAGGGCGTGTCTTGAACGGGTCTGGAAACGGCGGGAAACGCTGCGATCTGGAGTTAATCTGGCGGTTGCAGAAGAGTCACGGCCTCGGTCACGCCCGTGACCGAGGGCGTGTAAGCTAGAAACGGCGGGAATTGATTGCTGGCTGAAATGAATGCATTTCGGGCAAGTCACGCCCGTGACATTGAGGTCACGCCCTTTGTCACGCCCGTGTCAGAGGGCGTGTAATTTTAATCTGACGTGGCGGCTAACTTCTTCAATTGGAATACGCGGGGCTGGTTCACGGCCGTGACATAAAGTCACGCCCTTGGTCACGCCCGTGACCAAGGCCGTGTACTTTGCGATTTCGGCTGAAATTCTCCAAAAATTCTCCTGATTACTCTTATGAGCTTGAAATTGCTATTAACAGCCCCAGATTACCTGAAAACACAAAACAAAGTGAATTAGACATATATTAAACTAAAATTATATAAAAACTAATTAATTACTACTAAAATATTATATAAAAATAACAATAAATAATGTACTATCAAATACCCCCATACTTAAGCTTTTGCTATTCCAGAGCAAAACTAATTTATAAGCATGAGAAGAATTTATAGGACATTCCAAAAAGATTTACTTCCAATTATGTATTCCAAATTTTATAAGACTCATATCAAATTAAGTTAAGAAATTAAAATTTAGAATTATTAGAAATAATTTATAATTCATAAATTGAAATGAGTGGAATAAATATTAGTTTCAAAATTCTCTAACTAAATCTTCATAAACAAAATTGCATTGAATTAAGTAAAATAATCCAAGATTAAAATTATATAAACTTTACAATCATGAGAAACTTTTAGAAAACTACAAAAAATTAACTATGCTCTCTCAAAAATAGCTTGGATAAGCAAATAAACTTGGCTAATTGGGGTAAAATTGGCATTGAAGAAGTTACTTTGAATATAGGAAATGATGAATTTTATCCTCTCATTTCCATCTTTTTTTAAATTCCTTCTTCTTTAATATCCCAAATGTATATGTTTAGGAGTGATGAATTTTATCCTCTCATCTCCATACCATATAATCTTTTAAAAATTTAGGTGCATATGTTTAGGAATGATGAATTTTATCCTCTCATTCCATGACATATGATCTTTTCAAACCTTTTTTTTATGCCAAATAAAGGGTCAAATAAAATGGTAGGGGAAGGGATAGGGTTTAAAGGCTACAAAAATTCCAAAGATACATTTTAAGAGCATAGAAAACAAATTGAGCAATCTATAAGAAACTATGAGTTCAAGTTAATATAAGTAAAATCTAAAGATATTTAGCACAATTACTACAAAATTGAATTATGATATTTTAAAGAGAGAAAGTAAAACTAAGAAATATTCTAAACAAATCAAGATAATGAAAAACTCATTAAATCAAATTCATCTAAAAATTAAATCTAACATATTTTGAAGAGAAATATAAGATTAAAACTACATAAAAAGAAAACTCTTTAAAAAGCCTATAAAGAAAACTCATAATTAAAATCAATTTTGCATAAATGAAGTTTGGAGAAATTTAATATTACAAAATTTATTTTATTGGAAAAATAGTTTTTTAAATGAAAACATTTTTTTGAAATTTGTAAATTTTTATAACAAAATTGAAAATAAAGGAAAAAAAATCAATTTTTTTATGAGTTTTGAAAAAGATTTTCTAATTTTTTTTTGGATTTTTAATAAAAACTGAATATAGGAGAATACACCCCCATACTTAAAAATAAACATTGTCCCCAATGTTTATAAGCCAAGTAGGAGGGAAAAGAAAATAAAATGCGGAAAAAGTAAAGTGCAAGAAAAATAAAGATAAGCAAGGGGTGCCTCCCAAGAGCGCTTTCTTTTTCCCGTCTTTAAGCTAGACGGTTATTGTTAGGAAAAAGGAAAATAAAAAGAAAGGTACACAGGCAACTCCCTTAATTCATGCTCAGGTGAGCATGCAGAAATCCGCTGCCCGACTACTCCTCCGCTATAGTCGTGATTCTTTGGTTGTCCGTTAGCTTGAAATTGTGAATCCAAATTACCTATACATACCTTAGGTAATTTGGATTGCTGGAGATGAGCGGCAAATGGATCGGTGAAAATGTTTGGTTGCAACGGCTCATCATCTACAAGAAAATTATTAGTATAAAAAGAATCAAGATTAAGCGAGTCAGAAAATTTTTCACAAGGAGGAGTTTCTTGCGAAAATACATGATTAAGCGTCGGTTGTTTATTTTCAAAAATAAAAGAATTATCAGAAAAATCAATACAAAGGGGAGAAAATTCATGAGACACAATTTCTTCATGAATTATAATTTCATGAGAATGAGAAGAAAGGGCGGGCGAAGGAGAAGAAGAAAAATTTTCATTTTCTAATTCGTCCGGTGTCTCCATGACTTTGCGAAATTCTTGGTACAATTGTTCTTCTTGATCTTGAGAATAAACATTTAAAGTGGGAGAAATAACATTCGGAAAAATTTCAAGATCAGAAGAAGAACAAATTTGTGGAAAAGGCGAGGAATGCAAATCATAATTGAAGGAATTTCCATTTTCGCACTGAAAATTATCCGGGTGACCTTGCCACCATGAATAATCAACATCAGAGTAAGAAGGAAATTCATTCAAATCATTATTTAAAGAAAAATTATTTTCATCATAAAAATTATTATTTTCATTATAAAAATTATAATTTTCATTAGAAAAATTAATTTGATTGTCATTAGAAAAATGTTGAAATGAAAAATAGCATTCCTCACAAGAATGATGACCCCCACAAAAAGGACAAAAAATTTGGCGCATTCGTGCGGCTTCCAAAAGAATGACTTTATTTTGAAGCTCGGCAACTTTTGCGGCCAATTGCGATAACATCATGTTTGAAGAAAGAAAAATTTACAACCGTCACTTAATAGAATGAAATTTAAAAATAAAGCAAAAATAGAAATGGGGGTGAAGAAAGAGAATGATAAAAGTAATAAAATCTATGCTTTCAAAATATCAACCAAAATACTTCCCCGGCAACGGCGCCAAAAACTTGATAGGTAAAATTTAGGATGTAAATAATATTCTCCAAATTCTACGAACTATAGGCAAGAGCACCTATCGGTCATAGCATAGGATATTTAAAACAAATAAATATCAAGTGTCGTATTCCACGGGTCTGTTGATTACTTCTACTCACGCAAATTAATATTATTTTATCGAAAGTAAAATAGAGTTTTGTAAATAATTAAAAGAAGAAAAACATTTGATCGGGAATCCTTCTTAAGTAAAATATTTCATAAATCTAGAATTCGGAAGAAATCAATTTAGACAAACTTGACCGTGGAGGTTCCCAAAATATGATAGAACCTCTCTCGAGAGAACTACCACCTAACCTTAGGTTGATCGATTAAGACCCCTCGGCCAGTCGAAACCCCTAAGCTTGCTTTATGATGTGAGCCCCACTATTGGATTTGACTCCAATCCGGAAGATTTGCGACACCCTCTCTCGAGGAGTGCGAACAATTCTTTCTACCGATGAGCGATCTACCGTATTTAAGGATCTCTCGATACACTAAAATATGGATCAAACTTGATTATCATACCCTAGAAATATGAAACCAAAAATTGCAAATCAACGGTAAATCTTAGTTTTCAAAATCCAAACAATGAATAAAAGATTATGAAATATAAAAGCTTAGGAATTCATCCGATCAAATGCTACAAAATTAGCTACTCATGATTAAAGAAAAAGAATATTTTATAACTAAGAAAGAAGAATTACAATTGCTGGGAAAGTAAATCTAAAATAGGAAATAAAAGGACAAGACATAAAATAAAGTTACACTAAAATTGCAGGAAAACTATACTAGAAATGATCCAATCGAAGCATGGACTGGATGCCCATCACTTTGGCAGCAGCTGGCTTTTATAGGCAGAAAATTGGTGAGTCACGCCCTTGGTCACGCCCGTGACCAAGGGCGTGTAAGCTGTGTAACTGCGTATTGAAAGCCCGGGAACGTTGGGGAAGAGAAACCGCCAAAAATCAATTGCATGGCGGGTCACGGCCTCGGTCACGCCCGTGACCAAGGGCGTGTCTTGAACGGGTCTGGAAACGGCGGGAAACGCTGCGATCTGGAGTTAATCTGGCGGTTGCAGAAGAGTCACGGCCTCGGTCACGCCCGTGACCGAGGGCGTGTAAGCTAGAAACGGCGGGAATTGATTGCTGGCTGAAATGAATGCATTTCGGGCAAGTCACGCCCGTGACATTGAGGTCACGCCCTTTGTCACGCCCGTGTCATAGGGCGTGTAATTTTAATCTGACGTGGCGGCTAACTTCTTCAACTGGAATACGCGGGGCTGGTTCACGGCCGTGACATAAAGTCACGCCCTTGGTCACGCCCGTGACCAAGGCCGTGTACTTTGCGATTTCGGCTGAAATTCTCCAAAAATTCTCCCGATTACTCTTATGAGCTTGAAATTGCTATTAATAACCCCAGATTACCTGAAAACACAAAACAAAGTGAATTAGACATATATTAAACAAAATTATATAAAAACTAATTAATTACTACTAAAATATTATATAAAAATAACAATAAATAATGTACTATTAGGCAGCTATGAGTATTTTGAAGTATGTCAAATCCACCTCAGATTTGGGTCTCATCTACGGGAGAGATTCGGCTTTTGCTTGCACGGATACATGGATGCTGATTATGGAGGAGATTCAGATGATCGGAGATCAACTTCTGGATATGTCTTTATGACAGGCCTTACAGCTATATCATGGTGCTGCAAGAAGCAAGATTCTGTGTCTGCCTCTACCACGGAAGCGGAATACAAAGCTTCGGCTTTGGAAGCTCGGGAAGCCAACTGGCTTAGGAGGCTTGTGGAGGACATTCATAGGGAGGTGCGAGGTCCTACTGTACTACGTGGTGACAATGAGAGTGCTCTCAAACTGGTGAACAATCCAATTTATCATGCGCGTATGAAGCACATAGAGATTCATCACTATTTCATTCGTGAGAAGGTGTTGGAGGGATCTCTGACTGTCGAGCATGTGCAGTGCAAGGATAATATTGCTGACATATTTACAAAGCCGTTGTCGAAGGGACCATTTGGTCGGCTGCGGAGTTTGCTTCGATTGACTTCCACTTCCCACTTCAAGGGGGAGTGTTAAATTTTTGAAGTAGAAGTGGAAGGGGTCTGGGTGGTCTGCAGAAAGGAGACCGCAGAGACCGCATGGTCTGCGCGGGTGTTCTGGCCGAGTTTTGCCTCGGGCGGTCTGTTCTGGGAGAGCCAAGGCTTTGCCTTGGGTGGTCTATTATGGGAGACCGCAGGTTGCTGAACAAGTGTTCTGCTCTTGTTATGAGACCGAGAGGTTTGGTTAGTAACCACGCGGTTTAATAAGGCATCTGCTGGCCATGCTGAGCTCGGGCGGCCTGACATATGAGACCGCTCGCGATCTGATGGGCGGTTAAAGTATCTCATTTTGGGCGGTGACGACATCCGTCAGCTTGCCAATAAACAGGTGTGCAGGGCCCGTAATTTATAGAGAGAACTGTAAGAATTACAACTTGGGTTGTTTGTGTCGGTCTCATATTTGAGGTCGCATGGTCTGGGAAGTGTATTGACCATTTGTTGTGTTCGCAGGTCAGCAGCCAGCAGGGTGCGGTATCCTTCCTTGGTAATTTCCCAGTTGAGAATAACTAGTTTGCCAGTGGTCTTCTTCTGGACGGTCTGTGGTGTAGTTCTTGAGCTGTCCACTGTGAACTTGGCGATCAGGCGACCTCAGCGGTCAGGCGATCTTAGTTTGCGGTCTGGAGGCAGCTTGTGCAGTTCTGTTTGCTGAAGCTTCTGTGATCAGGTGATAAGTAGTAAAATATACATATTTGTAGTACATTTTTTTAGTATAATTTGAATTAATATTGTAAATATTTTAAGTAAATTAATCAATAAATTGCTTGTTTTAATATTTTCCTTACTAACTTAGCGTTTTTTTGTTTTTCAGCATTTTGGCAAATTTTTATGAAGTCATGCCCTGGGTCACGCCCGTGACCAGGGGCGTTTAATCTTAAAATGCCAATTTCCCGTCAATCGGCACCTGGTCCGGTCAATTTTTGCAAAGTCACACCCGTGACCTGAGTCACGCCTGTGTACCACATCCCGTCGATCTGCATCCCGTCCCGTCGATTTGCATCCCGTCCCGTCGATCTGCATCCCGTCCCGTCGATCGGCTTGCCGTCCCGTCAATTTTCCAAAGTCGCGCCCGTGTACATGGTCACACCCGTGATAGAGGCCCTGACCCGTCAAATCCTTCCAGAATCCAGCGCACACGCCAGCCGTCACGCCCCAGTTGAACCAGATGTGTGCCGCCCAAGGTCACGCCTGTGACACCTTAAGTCACGACCATGTACATCCATTTTCCAGGTCAAAAGCTTCCAGAAGGCGGCTGAAGCAACTGCAATCGCACGGGCAGAAGTCACGCCCTCGGTCACGCCTGTGACTGAGGGCATGTAAAAATAAAATTTTTCCTATAAATAGTGGGGCTCGGCTGAAGGAAAGGAATCCAGATTTTGAGAGTGTTTTAGTGTTTTGAGTTGTTTTGAGTGAATGTGAGTTTCTTTATGCAATTAAGTTCTAGTTCGTTTGTAATTTTCGCTTTCCTAGTTTAGTTGTAATGCATATTTTAGAAATAAAATGTTGTTTTTCTCATTTGGATCTTCGTTTTAAATTTATGTAAGTGTGTGTGTGTATGAGAATAAGTTTATTGCTTTCATAACTTAGGTTTATTGCTTTCATAACTTAGGTTTATTGCTTTCATAATTTAGGTTAAAAGCTTTTATAAAAATAGCTTATTGCTTTTTTTTCAACGCTTTATTTATCGCTTTCGTTTAACGCTTTCTTTCGATTCAGTCTTTTTATTACAAGTAGAGTGCGTGCGTGTATGAGATAGTGTTTTTGTTTTTTGTAACTTAGCTTTATTTCAAGTCTTATTACCAATCCCATCCCGGATGAGAGGCTAATTTTCTTTAGCGCTTGATTAAGATGGTTGGGACGGATAATATTTCTGCACTTTTATAAATATTTCATTTCTATACCACCCCCGTCCTGGATGAGAGGCTAAGTACTTTTTAGTGCTTGATTAAGACGGTTGGGACGGATATTATTTCTGCACTTTTATAAGTATTTCATTTCTATACCACCCCCATCCCGGATGAGAGGCTAAGTACTTTTTAGCGCTTGATTAAGACGGTTGGGACGGAAACTATTTCTGCTTTTATATAAGTCTTTTAATCTTTCTTTCACGTTTATATCCGCTTAAATTATTAACATGTATTTTCTAATTATTAATGTCGTCTCCATTCCGATGAGTGGCTAATTTCCTTTAGCGCACGATGTCGAAGAGCATTGGGACAAATTAATGGTTTTCTAAAAGTTAAAACATCTCTTTTCTAAAATTAATTAACGAGCTTAAGGTTTACCCGAGAAAAATGTTGAGTGGAACCATATAATCGATGTATGGTTTTCATTTCCGTCTTCGTACAATAGTTGGCCGAGAGGCTCGTGCGTACAGACTGATCGCTCATGGGTAAAGAGAATTGCACTCTACCCTCGAGAGAGGATGAGGTAAGTCTCCTGAATTGGAAATAAAAACCCAATAGTGGGGTTCACAACATAAAGCGAGTATTAAGGATATTCGACTAAAGAACGAGAGTTCGGTCGAATATTCTTAATCTCAGGTGGGCGTACCCTCGAGAGAGGAGCGTTTATACTTATGGAACCTCCACGGCCAAGACGTTTTAATATTTTGAAAAGTCATATCTCTTACTTCTAAAAAAGACTATTTTCGTCTCAAGGTAATTCGACATCGGACGCTATCTTGATCATCGTTTAGAACTCTAGTTATACGCATATTATCGCTATTTAAAACTATAAAACCAACGCAAAATATTACTCTGATAAAATAATAGTTCATTCCTTAAAAGTAGAAGTAATCAACAAGATCCACAGAAATATACGACCTCGTTATTTTCTAAACCAAAATATCATGTATTACAGGCGATAAGGTATACTTGCCTTTATCAAATGATTAGTTTGGATTAAAATTTAAACACAAATTTTTCAAATCCAAAACTTGCAAAACTCTCCTTTGCTATTTTAAAAAATAATAAAATTCGGCGTCGTAATCGGGGTGTAATCGTCAATACTTCGAAAGAATAATAGACCGTTACTTCTATCTTTCGATAGGATAACGGTTAGTCTCTTAAAGTAGGAGTACTTGCAAAACTCTTCGTAAACACCCGCCTAATTCGAATCTCGACATATAAAGGTTGCGCAAACCAAAAGAAGTTTTTCAAACTTAATCAACAAGTTTTTGGCGCCGTTGCCGGGGACTCATTGTCGTTATTTTGAAAAAAAGGAATTACAATTAATTTTATTATATATATTTACAAATAAAATCAAAAAAATAGAAAAAGCGAAAACAAAAAAAAACAATTTTTACTAATTAGTATATAACCCGAGGAAACTCCTCGGACGATTTGAATATCCCCTTTGACCCCGAAATTGAGCGCACCCTTCGTGAGCGCCTTCGATTTCGTGATCAAAACTTACTCGAGTTTCCCGAAGAATCTATCAGAGATACTTACACTGAAGCTATGAACGATCAAATTCCAAATGCGGCCCCACCACGGACCATGGCATATTAGGCCAGGCCGAATTTGGAAGATACCGGATCGATATTACACGCCCAACAGTGGCTAATAATAATTTTGAAATAAAATCTAGCATCATTCAAATGGTACAACAATCAGTACAATTTGACGGTTTGTCGGATAAGGATCCAAATCTACACTTTTCCAACCTCTTGGAAATTTGCGATACTTTCAAGATTAATGGCGTTACCGATGACACTATTCATCTACGCTTATTTCCATTTTCACTGCGGACAAAGGCCAAAGCGTGGTTAAGCTCTCTCCCCAGAGGATCCATAACCACATGGGCACAATTGACGGGGAAATTTATCACAAAGTATTTTCCCCTGTCTAAAACCGCTAAACTACGCACAGATATCGCCTCTTTCATTCAATACGATTCTGAGTCTCTCTAAGAGACTTGAGAGCATTTTAAAGAGTTCTTGCGTAGGTGTCCTCATCATGTGATGTCGTCCTGGCTACAGGTCTAGAGGTTTTATAATGGTTTGAATTTCTCAACGCGACAGATGATCGATGCAGCCGCCGGAAGAACGTTAAATAATAAAACCCCGGAGGCCGCTCAAGCTCTGTTCGAAGAAATGGCCATGAACTCCTATCAATGGAATGTGCCTAGATCGCGCCCTACTAAACCAACTGGGATATATGAAGTGGATGTCACTTCTCACTTAGCATCTCAAGTCGAAAGGTTAAGTAAGCAAGTGGCAGAGATGATTGTTTTCTCCTCCGCTCCCGCTTGGCCTCCAAATAATAATAATAATAATTTTGTCGAAGAAACTGTAGATTACCTAGGCAACCCAGTTAGGCCTCCCTTCAACCCTAATAACAATCCGTATAGTAATAATTACAATCCGGGTTGGAGGAACCACCCAAACTTCTCCTGGAGCAATCCAGACAATGCTCAGAGGCCCCCAAATGTGAATCCGCAAGGATTTCCGAACGGATTCCAGCCTCCACCTCCAAAACCTTCTCCGCTCGAAGATATTTTTGCTAACTACGTTGCATCCACCGAGTCAAATATCCGGAATATCACCGGATCGATTAAAATTTTGGAAAATCAGGTTGGACAGCTGGCAAAGATGGTCTCCGAGCGGCCATATGGAGCTCTACCAGGGAACACAGAGCCGAAACCGAGAGAAAATGCCAATGCCTTAAACCTTCGCAACAGCAAGGAGGTAACCTCCCCAAAACGGGTTGAGCCCAAGGTATATATTTCGACACCGACCCCTACACCCTCTTCTTTGTTAGATAATTCAACGAGTATTCCGACTGTGTCGAACGTTTTTAGCCCGTCCTTTCCTTATCCCTCAAAAATAAACAACGAGCGGAAGGATGAGCATTAAAAAAATTCTTACAAATTTTAAAACAAATCCACATAAACGTTTCTTTCTGCGAGGCGCCCTCCAAATGCCAAAATAGGCGAAATATCTTAAAGAGTTGCTTTCTAATAAAAAGCGACTCGAGAATGTTTCGCGTGTTTCTCTTAACGCGGAATGCTCGGCTGTTCTCCTTAACAAATTGCCACCAAAATTGAACGACCCGGGACGATTCTCCATCCCGTGCCTATTCGGCAATATGTTAATAAAGTACGCTCTAGCGGACTTGGGCGCTAGCATCAATTTGATGCCTTTTTCCCTTTTCAAAAAACTCAATTTGGGCGTCCCAAGCCCAACAAAGATGAGCATCCAACTCGCGGATCGCTCGGTAAAGTACCTGATAGGGGTAGTGGAGGACTTTGTCATCCTAAACATAGAGGAGGACGTTGAGGTACCTATTATACTCGGTCCCCCCTTCCTCGCAACCTCCCGCATGTTAATCGATGTTAGTAACGGTCGCCTCCTCCTTCGGGTCAGAGACGACGAAGTTAATTTACATATTAATCCCTCGATGCGGAACTCCCTGTCAAACGATGATTCCAGTTATAACCGGGAACCCGCATTTGAAGAGGAATGTTCTTCGCTTATTGAATTTCTCTCTTTAACACTAGATAATTTGGATTTGGCGAATCTATCTTGTCTCGATGACATGCTGACAGATTCGCCATTCGAACCCTTCGATTCAGAAGCGTTAAAAATTAAACCATCATATGAAGAACTGCCGGTCCTCGAACCGAAACAACTCCCTGATAATCTGAAATATGTTTGTTTAGAAAAAGACTTAAAACTTTCAGTTATTATCTCTTCCACTTTAAGTGATTCGGAGACCTCCAAATTAGTCGAAGTTTTAAGCAAGCACCGTCGTGCAATTGCATGGCGAATTTCAGATATCAGGGGAATAAACACCTCCTTCTGTACCCATAAAATTTTTTTGGAAGATAACTCCCGCAAAACCATTCAGCCTCAACGACAACTTAACCCGAACATGTGGGATGTCGTTAAGGCTGAGATTATAAAACTTCTTGACGCGGGATTATCTTGTTGGGTTTTTCTACAACCATACATCGTATATAGGCTCAGCGGAAATAAAGAGAAACAACCCAAAAGGTTCGGATCGGCTATGAACATTGAATCAAGAAGTAATGAAAACTACTAGGCATAAATTACCTTAGTGGAGTTGGATCGATTCCAACCTAGGTGCTCCAAGAAGAAGAATCCTGTCAGCGGCTATGCGAGAGTCCTCACGTAGAATGATGTCTACGTCTCTACAGTGATCCACATGAGCCGGGAGAAGAACGACCGCACCTTGCACTTCCACGAACTGCTAGGTTCGCTCCAGGAAGAACAATCACGGCCACGATCGCCGGAAGGAGGTCTGCGTAGACGAGCGAAACGGCGGAACACTTCCGTCGGCTAGGGTTCGTGAGGCGGAACTCTTCCGTCGGGTCTTCTTCCAGGAGGCGTAAGAAGAGCAACTTGAACCCTTAAAACAGGTCCTATTTATACCCGAAGTATAAAAAGACCTAGAAAAATCGCTATCCGCAGTCCATACAGAAGAACTTGAGGTTTCTATCAGCATTCGTCGAGTTTGCACGGAACAATCCGATGAATTCCGACGAATCATATCAGACGACAACATTTGCCGAGTTAAGGATCTCTGTAACAATTCGTCGAGTTTCCACGGAACAATCCGATGAATCCGACGAATCATATCAGACGGCAACATTTACCGAGTTAAGGGTCTCTGTGATAATTCGTCGAGTTTCCACGGAACGATCCGACGAATTCCGACGAATCCGACGAATCATATCCGACGAATTCCGACAGCAACATTTGCTTTACCTCCCCGATTCTATATGGTGATTGGTAACCTTTACCAACACAGTCAATCTTCCAACTTCTCCACATGCTCTTATGTGCGACCCTGCAGGCTCATATCGCGTTGGCAGTGAGATTACATGTTTGACCACTTCTAGATCACAATGGTAACTCCAACATATTTATCCTATATCCGACAGTACGTGGGTAAGCCCCGTACAAGTCGTCCCTAAAAAGGGCGGTATAACGGTCGTGGCAAACGAGAATAACGAATTAATCCCAACTCGTACTGTTACGGGTTGGAGGGTGTGCATCGATTACCGAAAATTAAATGATGCCACCAGAAAAGACCACTTCCCGCTACCGTTCATCGATAAAATCCTGGAGCATCTTTCAGGTCATCCTTTTTATTGTTTTCTCGATGGTCTCTCGGGGTTTTTCCAAATCCCTATTTCGCCCGAAGACCAGGAAAAATAACTTTTACTTGCCCTTTCGGCACCTTCGCATATTGAAGGATGACGTTTGGCCTCCGCAACGCGCCAGCTACATTCCAAAGATGTATGTTGGCGATATTCGACGAGCTTGTAGAAGATATTATGGAAGTCTTTATGGTTGACTTCTCCGTCTTTGGAAACTCTTTTCAAAACTGCCTGAAAAATTTAGATAGAGTTCTCCAGCGGTGTGAAGAAACAAATATAGTTTTAAACTGGGAGAAATGCAACTTCATGGTCCGAGAGGGTTTGGTCCTTGGCCATAAGATTTCTTCCAAGGGGATGAAGGTCGATAAGGCCAAAGCCGCCATAATCGAACAACTTCCCATACCTTCGAACGTAAAATCTATTCAAAGTTTTCTGGGTTACGCAGGTTTTTACCGGCAGTTTATACAAGATTTTTCTAAAATAACGAAACCGCTAACCCACCTCCTGGAGAAGGATTCCCCATTTATTTTTGATGTCGCCTGCGTAGAGGCATTTAACTTTATAAAACAACTTATCAACTCTCTCATTGTGGTGGCGCCAGATTGGTCCCTTCAGTTCGAGATAATGTGTGACGCAAGCGATATTGCGGTAGGAGCCGTACTAGGCCAACGCATTAATAAATATTTTCATCCAATCTATTACGCTTCTCGCACACTCACAGCCGCACATGCTAACTACACAATGACGGAAAAGGAACTTCTTGTCGTCGTATTTGCCTTTGATAAGTTCAGGCCCTACGTAACACTTTCAAAAGTAATCGTTTTTTCTGACCACTCCGCCCTAAAATATCTTTTGGGTAAAATAGATGTCAAGCCCCGCCTGCTTCGATGGATCCTCCTTTTACAGGAATTTGATTTAGAGATCTGGGATAAGAAAGGGACTGAAAATTTGGCAGTCGACCATCTCTCACTATTAGAACACCCCGTCGCAGAAGCACTCGTCGAACCCGAAATAGACAATAGATTTCTTGAGGAGCGCCTCTTAACTGTAAATAATATAAAATTTCTTTCACCCCTTGGTTCGTAGATTACGCGAACTATCTAGTCACGCGGGTCCTTCCAAAAGATTTTTCGACCCAGCAAAAGAAGAGATTCTTTTCTGACTTAAAAAACTACTTTTGGGAGGATCCCTTTCTGTTCCACGTCTGCGCGGACCAAGAGGTGCGGAGATGTGTTTCAAGCGAGGAGGGTGCGCAAATATTGCGATACTGCCATGAGGGGCCGGCTGGGGGGCATTATCAAGCCAACCGGATCGCGCGGAAAGTGTTAGTGGCGGGCTTTTATTGGCCCACTCTCTTTAAAGATGCTCACAATTTTGTGAGTAAATGCAATAACTGTCAGCGGTCGGGTAACATCTCTCGTCGTGATGAGATGCCCCAAAACCTTTTTCTCGAGTGTGAAATATTCGATTTGTGGGGCATAGATTTTGTAGGCCCCTACCTTCTTCTTTTAATAATCGCTATATTTTAGTGGCGGTCGACTACGTATCTAGGTGGGTGGAAGCGCAAGCTCTGCCCACCAACAATGCAAGAGTCGTCGTCCATTTTATAAAAAAATTATTTTCTCACTTCGGCACGCCCCGCGCAATAGTAAGCGATAGGGGTACGCTCTTCTGCAATGCCCAATTTACATTTTATCTAAATACGGTGTCACGCACAAGCTCGACATCGCCTATCACCCCCAAACGAGCGGCCAAGTAGAGGTAGTAAATCGCGAGATTAAACGTATCTTTGAGAAAACTGTTTATTTGAATAGGAAATATTGGTCCATCAAACTTGACGTCGCATTGTGGGCATATCGTACAACGTATAAGACCGCTATCGGTTGTACTCCCTATCGATTAGTCTACGGCAAACGTGTCATTTACCGATAGAGTTAGAACACAGTGCTTGTTGGGCCTTGAAATTTTTAAATCTCGATTCGAACTTAGCCTCCGAGAGTAGGAAATTCCAACTAAATGAACTCGATGAATAGCGTGCGAACGCTTATGAGAGTAATAAATTTTATAAGGAGCGTTCTAAGTTCTACCATGATCGCAAAATAAAATTTCCCAAAACATTTACGCCGGGCGATCTTGTCCTTCTTTATAATTCCCGCCTTCGTCTTTTTCCGAGTAAGTTAAAATCCTGATGGTCCGGCCCCTTTGAAGTCAAAGAGGTTTGGTGGTATGGGACCGTTCTTAACTCCCACCCCGAAAAAGGCGAATTTAAAGTCAATGGGCATCGTTTAAAACTTTACATTACGGGCGATCTAGTGGGCGATACTATCGAATCCTTAACCTTCCCCAATTTATAATCTCACCCCGCCAATTTATTCAAGCTACGTGACAGTAAACAAAGCGCTTGTGGGAGGCACCCCATGTTTATCTAATATTTTATTATGCTTTGTTCTTTTTACAAGTTTTTGCAGTGTTTCGTTTGGCCCCGCCAGTTTTAGTTCAGGGAAGCTTTTTTGCTCTCTCTCTCTATCTCTTTTTTGTACATACTGCATCTTTTTTATTTTCCTTCTTCATACTTAATTTACAACATTGGGGACAATGTTGAGTTTTAAGTATGTGGGTGTTTTTCCCCATTTGTAAATATAACATCGTAATATTTTACTTCATGTAAATATAAGCTTGTTTATTTCAAAATCTCGTATTTTCGGTATGAAATTTGTTTTTACATATATATGAACCCACAAAATTTCAAAAAAAAAAAATTTGCAAAACCCCCAAATTTTCAAAAAAAAATTTATAAAAACTTAGAAAATTCCAAAAATATAATAAACCCCTACTTTACTTTTATTCACCATTTAGTTTCAAGAATATCTATTTGTGACTTTTCATAATCGCTAGTTTTACTGTTCGTTCGTTTATCTAAGATCGATAGATTTAAACGTTCGGGATTAAGGTTTAAAGAATATCTTGTGTTTTTAATTTAAATAGAGGCTTTGTTTTTTAGCACTATTTCTACTAGCTAAAATAGAGACATGTGTATTATGTTGGCAAAACAACTTTAGACCGCAATTGTTCATACTTTATGTTTTTAAGAATCTAGGAATATTCAATTTACTAAGATTGCTCTCAAACTTTTTTTTATTATTCTAGATCATTTCTCTTAAAAACCCCTTATATGCACCGTTTAGCATGGCATGAAAAATAGAAAAAGAAAAAGATCTTATGTCAATGGGAATAAGACTTCATTCCGTAAACATAGGCACCCAATAAAAATTTAAAAGATCTTATGTCAATGAGAATAAGATTTCGTTCCGTAAACATAAGCATTGGGTTAATAAAAGAAACAAAAGAAACAAAAAAATTTCCCACGTACACCACGTGGGCACCAAAGAAAACTAAAAAGGAGGGATGAGAGGATAAAATCCATCACCCCTAATTCAAGTACTTTTCTTTTTGCCAAAGCTTTTTACCTCATTTCCCTTAGCCAATTTATTGTATCTAGTTATAATTCAAAAAATCAATTGAGAGCATAATTAGTAACTTGTATTTTTCCTTCATATTTCTTTAAACAAAGGTTCTTATAATCTCGATCTAATCTCGTTTACTAATGATTGTAATTTTGCTTGCTATTTAGTTAATTAAGAAGTCTTTTGGCTAAGACACTTCTTTCTACTTAAATCATTTGCAAAATTTAGGACTTAACACTTTATACTCTGGATTTTTATTTTTCAGTCTCTTATGATCAAATAAAACGATTGCAAAACATTAGAACTTATGTTAATCCCGTATAGATCTCTCTTACTTTTGTTATGGAATAGCAAAAGCTTAAGTATGTGGGTATTTGATAAGTAGTAAAATATACGTATTTGTAGTACGGTTTTTAGTATAATTTGAATTAATGTTGTAAATATTTTATGTAAATTAATCAATAAATTGCTTGTTTTAATATTTTCCTTACTAACTCAGCCATTTTTTTCTGTTTTTCAGCATTTTGGCAATTTTTTATGAAGTCACGCCCTGGGTCATGCTCGTGACCTTGAGTCACGTCCGTGACCAGGGGCGTGTAATCTTAAAATGCCAATTTCCCGTCGATCAACACCTGGTCCCGTCGATTTTTGCAAAGTCACGCCCGTGACCTGAGTCACGCTCGTGTACCACATACCGTCGATCTGTATCCCGTCCTGTCGATCGGCTTGCCTCCTGTCGATTTTCCAAAGTCACGCTCATGTACATGGTCACGCCCGTGAACATGGTCACGCCCGTGAACATGGTCACGCCCGTGACAGAGGCCGTGACTCGTCAAATCCTTCCAGAATCCAGCGCACACGCCAGCCGTCACGCCCTAGTTGAACCAGATGTGTGTTGCCCAAGGTCACGCCCGTGACACTTAAGTCATGACCGTGTACATCCATTTTCCCAGTCAAAAGCTTCCAGAAGGCGGCTGAAGCGGCTGCAATCGCACGCGCAGAGTCACGCCCTCGGTCACGCCCGTAACCGAGGGCGTGTAAAAATAAAAATTTTCCTATAAATAGAGGGGCTCGGCTGAAGGAAAGGAATCCAGATTTTGAGAGTGTTTAGTGTTTTTTGAGTTGTTTTGAGTGAATGTGAGTTTCTTTATGCAATTAAGTTCTAGTTCGTTTGTAATTTTCATTTTCCTAGTTTAGTTGTAATGCTTATTTTAGAAATAAAATATTGTTTTTCTCATTTGGATCTTCGTTTTAAATTTCGATAAGTGTGTGTGTGTGTGTATGAGAATATGTTTATTGCTTTCATAACTTAGGTTTATTGCTTTTATAATTTAGGTTAAAAGCTTTTATAAAAATAGCTTATTACTTTTTTTCAACGCTTTATTTATCGCTTCCGTTTAAACGCTTTTTTTCGATTCAGTCTTTTTATTACAAGTAGAGTGTGTGCGTGTATGAGATAGTATTTTTCTTTTTTGTAACTTAGCTTTATTTAAAGTCTTATTACCACCCACATCACGGATGAGAGGCTAATTTTCTTTAGCGCTTGATTAAGATGGTTGGGACGGATATTATTTCTGCACTTTTATATGTATTTCATTTCTACCACACCCGTCCCGTGAGAGGCTAAGTACTTTTTAGCGCTTGATTAAGACGGTTGGGACGGATATTATTTCTGCACTTTTATAAGTATTTCATTTCTATATCACCCAGGTCCCGGATGAGAGGCTAAGTTCTTTTTAGCGCTTGATTAAAATGGTTGGGACGGATACTATTTCTGCTTTTATATAAATCTTTTAATCTTTCTTTCACGTTTATATTCGCTTAAATTATTAATATGTATTTTCTAATTATTAATGCCGCCTCCATTCCGATGAGTGACTAATTTCCTTTAGCGCACGATGTCGAAGAGCATTGGGACAAATAAATGGTTTTCTAAAAGTTAAAACATCTCTTTTCTAAAATTAATTATCGAGCTTAAGGTTTACCCGAGAAAAATGTTGAGTGGAACCATATAATCGATGTATGGTTTTCATTTCCTTCTTCATACACTAGGTTGCTGAGATGCTCGTGCGTACGGACTGATCGCTCACGAGTAAAGAGAAGTGTGCTCTACCCTCAAGAGAGGATGAGGTAAGTCTCCCGAATTGAAAATAAAAACCCAATAGTGGGGTTCACAGCATAAAGCAAGTATTAAGGAGATTCGATTAAAGAACTAGAGTTCGGTCGAATATTCTTAATCTCAGGTGGATGTACCCTCGAGAGAGGAGCATTTATACTTATGGAACCTCCACGGCCAAGCCGTTTTAATATTTTGAAAAGTCACATCTCTTACTTCTAAAAAAGACTATTTTCGTCTCAAGGTAATTCGACATGTCAGTTCGTTGGCGGCCTGTATTTTGTCTTGTGCTTCTCTCCTTTATGATTCTTATGAATCATGTCTCGTCATTTATGTCTCGAGTTGTAAAGAGATAGTTAATCCCACAGCACTATTTGGTCTTCCCATTATCATTGGTTGTTATACTTGTGGATTGTGTTGAAGTGTTCTGCATTTTTACTTCACTCCGAACCTCTAAAATTTTAACACCCCGATTATCCACGAGGATCCGGGAGACGGTGAAGTTCTCGAAGGCTGTCTGGATAACCAACGCATTGCAGAATGGGTCCTCATGACCCGGCATATCCTTCTGAGAGAAGGTGATCTTTTCCGCTGGGGGAGTGGCTTGGGATGTCGAAGCCACGCTCCGACTGTACATGGTATAGAGGCTCGCCTTTCGGGTTGCCTCGATCCCCACACCCACATGGATCACCCTGATCCCTCCTTGGGTCCCCACATCGACCAAGTCTTCACATCTCTCTTCTTCCTTCTCTCGGGGCAGAACCTCCTTGATCCTCACCGGCCGCTGCTGCTGCGCCGGGTCTCTCGCCCCTCTCATCTTCAAGAACTCTAGGCAGGTGACCGTCTTGGAAGGATCCTTATGAACTATATTTATCAAAAGGAGAGTTCCATCAGTCTATCAAAGACAAAAGAAAATTCAAAAGAACCGAGAACCAGACCTTTTTTGGCTATTTGCAAACTAGGGGTGTGCAAAAATAACCAAAGAACCGAGAACCAGACCGGAACCGAACCGAATGGTTTGGGTCGGTTCCAAATAGGTTCGATTCGGGTCTGGTTCTCATAATACCAGAACCGACAATTTAGTTCGGTTCCTAGTTCCAAGGGTCGGGTACCCATAACCGACCCGAGAACCGACTATCAATGCTAAAGAAAATATTTTGAGACAACGATTATAGTCGTACTGCTTAATACACGAAAATAATTGAGAATATAGTCGTATTGCTAAAGAAAATAGTTGTTATACTTGTGTAGTTCTATGACTTCAATATTATAGAATCCTTATTCAATAATTTTGAGACAGTGATAACATATTACGAAGAATCATTAGTTTGAAGAGCCATTTTTTAATTATTTTGAGACAGGTAAAACTGAGAATCGAATCGGAACCGAACTAAAGCAAATGGTTCGGATCTGGTTCTATACTTTAGGACCATGGGTTAGTTCCGATTCCAAAAGTTTGTAATTGAACCTATATTGGTCGGTTCTTGGTTTTGGGTAGAACCGAACCGAACCGATCCGAACTGATCCGATCCGAGTTGCACCCCAATGGCAAACCATGAAAATTAAAAAAAATTGTTTTTTATCCAACCTAATAAGACTTAATGGCACCCCAAATAAAATATATCCCAACTGTATGACCATTGCTTCTCACGACACCTTACTTTGCCCGATCCCACACGCATTCGTTCGTTCGTTCACGCGCGCTCCCGTCGTGATTCCCTCACCCGAGCGCCGCCAACCGCCGGAGCTTCCTCCCTCCTTGATCCGCCGACTGCCCAGACACAACTCGCCAACCGACTGGAGCCTAATCCCACTGAGCCTCCTGCCTTTGGTGTGATAGGCGCCGATCTTGTAAGGATTAGGGCCGACTGCCTCTAGGTATTTGACACCCGCCGAGCCTCCTTTTTTCCTTTTGTAAGCTCTTTGGAATGTTGGATTTGAAGCCCTAAACCATTGGTCGTCTTCATGTATAGGTGATTACTTGAAAGTGTGAAGCTGAGGGAAACCCTGATCGCCTCTTTGTTATGCTTAACTCCAATTTTTCTACTTCATTTTTATTGCGTTCTTGGTTTTTATTCCTCAACATGAAAATCTTATGGTCACAAGTATTAATGTGTTTAAGTTTGTGAATGTGATCAATGTGTTGTGAATGTGAACAATGTGTTGTGAATGTGAACAATGTGTTGTGAATGTGGTGAATGTGTTGTGATAGAGTTGTGAATGTGTTTACGTACACCAATGGTTATGATTTAGGGAGAGAAAGAGATGAAACGGTGATGATCTAGGCATGAGTTTTCACCAAGGCTTTTGGCGCGAGTTTAACAAAGCGGTAAAAAGTTTGTCAAAGACATTATGTGGTGAAGTGTTTGAGCGGGATTTGGAGAGATTTTGATCGGTTTGTCTTCGTTGGGTTGGTAACCTTTATTTTTCCTCGTTGTACTTCTGACTTGCGAAGTGTGGTGATGCATTGTAGAATCATGTAGGGAGCGTAAAAGGCCGAATGTATTCTTCTATTCATGTTCATCCAAGTTTCTCCACTTTCTCTCCCTAAAACCCCATGCACAATTTTCTCTATAGAAATATCTTTCTAAAAATTGTACAAAATCTCATTAGAATTCCCTCTAAGAATATCACTAGAAGTCTTGTACTTCAATTTTGTTTTCTAGGATAATTTTCCCTCATTGCAAATCTCGGCTCGGTTTGGCGCGGTGGCGACGGTCGTGAACATGGTGGTTATGAACCGTCGTTCGTGAACGCCCGGCCTCACCTATGAAAATTCATCCACTTTTATGTTCAAAACTATCTTTTTTTTCTTAGTGGCGGACATAACCATTGTCATGTCAAACACACATTCCATGATGGTGGTGTTTTTATCCAAACTCATGGGAGCAAAAACCCCGCGCCAAACAGAGCCCTCATCAGGATCATCTCTCTCACCAAACATCATTTAAAATAAACTTAACCTATATTTATGTCTATAAATGTTAAAACCAACCTTATCTTGCAAACATTTACCTCAAAAATGTCCTCTTTTTTGTTACCAAGACCTTCATAGATTCAAATATCTTTCCTATAAATGTAAAGAATGCCAACCACACCTATCAATTTAAGCACTCTAAAATGAGCTCAAAATTTTAGTGAAAAAGAGTTGACTCCTTGAGTTGAGAAATTTTATTTGCATATCATTTGGGTCGACTTCTCATCGTGGTCGTGCATCTTTGACGACTCTCCGCACATCCTACCCATTCTAGCTTTTGAATCTTCATAGTTTAGGGGAATAAAAAAAAATTAGTTATTTGAAAAAATGACTGATTTGTCCTAAATGATGCACTTTGGGGATAATAATCCAATTTTAGTATGGTTTTGGATAAGTTGACCCCCAAAAATAATGCTGCAGTCACATAACCACATACGAAAGGTTTTCGACTTGAGCAAATGCGCCCAATGTTTACAAGGTCGATGCTGGAGGTGAAGCAACTTGTGCCACATGAGAATCGCCGGAGCTTCCACACAATCGCCGAAAATGGGCATGCCCTCCGCCGAAAAAATCACATGAAAAGATTGTTGGGCACAATGTCTGTGAACGAAGCACTAACGATGAGGATGAGCAGTGAGCAAGCATGGGTGCGGAGATCACGGGTTAATGCTGGGTGAAGAAAGGTATTAACATGTGTTCTATGGGGTGCTAATATGAATCAAATTTGTGTTATTTGGTATTTTTATAGAGCGCTAATATCTATAAGGGTGCTAAATTGCTAATATATAAATGCTCAAGCACATTTTCATTGAACAATTTGAAATCATTTTTACACATTCTCAAGCACATTTTCATTGAACACACATTACTTCCATGCATACAAGACATTTTTCTATTCAAACAAAAAGAGCAAAATTTAATTTATTTTGCATTAGGGCTGAGAACAACAAGATTTCGAGCGCGCGTGCGCGCGCACACACGCACACGGGCCTCCGGCCCTATGCAAGAGGCGACATTTATCGTGGAGGCAACATTTGTCGTGGTGGGCGACATTTGTCGTGGGGGAGACATTTGTCGTGGGGGCGACATGTGTTGTGGTGGGCGACCTTTGTCGTGGTATTATAACGCTGAAAATTTCCAACGTAAATCATAACGGCACTGGCATTATAACGGTTACAAAGGATAATTACCTTCAAATAATAGCACTGGCATTATAACGCTCGTATTAATAATCAATCAATGCAAATTATTTATTCAACCTAAGAATAACATTCTAAAAACTCGTCAATAACTTAGTACCTAAATTATAACATAAATAATTAAGGGAACACCTTAAAATAAAATAATCAGAAAATTAGATCAAAATATACAGTAGAACCATTTCATAAGTTCATCATCACTTTCCTAATCTGACACACACGTTGGGATATGCTCACAGAACATCAAAAACCTCTGCTCTAATGGATTTATGTATAAACACATGCACACTCAATATAGTTAGCTTGATCTATAGAATACTATTTGCATAATTTAATTAGTTGATTAGTCATGGAAGAATTGGTATATACAAAGCATCAATAGAAAGTGTTCAGCTTCCAACAATACCTTACAATAAATAATTATGCACAGTCTGAACCGTAGTTTCAAAACATAGAATAAGAAATTGTTGCATGGTATCAAATAGTTAACAGGCACCATCAGAAAAATAGGGCAACTTTCATCAGAGTAAGACAATATAAGAGTGCTCAAATCCTAGTAGCTTTAAATATAAAAGATATTAATTACACCAAGAAAATATAGAAAGAGAGACTTCAAAATAATAATATCAACTCAAACAACAATAGAAAGTATGGATCCGGAGAAAAGCACAAACTTCATAAGGAGCAAAAACCTATCTCCGGTGTATAGCAGCATAGATGTTCTCGATGACTTATATGGAGGAATACATTACTTGTGCTGCTATTCACTAACACATTGATCACAACATAGCAGTTTATGTTCTCGATGTTTTAAGAATTTATGGTCAGCCATTAAACTCTAAGAAAACTGAGATTCAACATTAGGATTTATCAATTTCCACTTTTCCATAACAATATATGGGTCTTTCATCCTGCCACCCATGTTGACTCCTAAGATCCTGACAATTTTCAGTTTAGAAGATGTATAGAAACAAAGTAAGGTTTCAAAACAAAACAAAAGGTATAAAATAATTAGCTTTTCATGGTTTGTGAATGTTGTAATGGAATCCTCATAAACACTGCACATACAATCTTGAACTCATCATAAGAGCATTTCAATATGATACTACGACATTTTAACTTATATGGATTGATCACTTGAGTAAACTATCAAATCTTAAGAGAATATGAAATGAGGAGTAAATAGATGCTTGTTACCCAAATTCGTCGGTACGAAGAAATGGCGAAGTGGACGAAGTTTGAGTTGGGGAGGGATGCCGGTGGAAGTCGAAGGCTGAAGAAGTGGTATCGGAAGTCGAAATGAAGCACTCGGTCGCAAGGGGGTGTCGAAGATGCCGCTAATAGACGTCAACGACATCGCCGAGAAACATAGCCATCAAAGATATCGACTTTCCTCGTGGATCTGAGATGTCGCCCTTCCTCCTGGATCTCCGTCCAGGATGAAACCCTTCGTGAGACTTGTCCTCAGAAGCCCAAATCTGCAAAAAATGTTCAGGTATGTGTTAAGATGGAGAAGAAGCCGATCTAAAGTGCGGAATGGGAGAAGTCGGTTGGGAGTGCGGAATCGTTCACCAAGGAATGAATTAGAGGGGCGGCGTGGATGGAGAAACTTACCGAGGTGTTGAGGGAGGAGTTTCGATGAGCACGCCGCAGGTAAATCAGCGACCCATTTCCGTTTGCGTATGAGAAGCGATGCCTTAGGAGGAGTCGAGGAGATGCTACGGCTTGAGGCGGCTTGAGTACGGCGGAATCGCGATGAAGAGGAGATGTGAGGGAGGACCTAGGTCGTGCGAAGAAAAGGGATATCGGGAATGAGAGAAGTTTTCATCGGCTTCTTTAGAGAAACTCTAAAGATCGGACGATCCCCAATTAGCGCACCATAATGGACGGTCCTGCTTTTTTACATGAATTTTTATTTCAGGCTATTCGCAGGCCCCAGTATTTCTTTTTAATATAGTATAGATATAGAGAGAGAGAGAGAGAGAGAGAGATACGGTTAATTACCGGGACCTCCCCTTGCACCCCTCTATCTTTTGAAATTACATTTACCTCCCCTCTATGTTTCCCCAGTTTACAAAAATGCCCCTTCCATTAGAAATATGGATGGAAAATGATAAAATTAGCCTAATTATTTTATGATATTCAATTTTAGTCATTGTAATGACTCTACATTGAAAGGTGTGACCTTTTCCTTTAGAAATATAGATGGAAAGTGATCAAATATGCCAAAATATTTTATGATACTCAAATTTTACCCTTTGTAATAACTCTAAATTGAAAATGGTGTGTTACATTTTACCCTTTGCAATGAATCTAGAATCATTGTAAAAGGATAAAATTGAAATATCATAAAATAATTTAGCTGATTTTATCATTTTTCATCCATATTTCTAAAAGAAGGGGCATATTAGTAAACCGGGGAGACTTAGAGGGAATGTAAATGTAATTTTGAATGATAGAGGGGTGCAACCTATAATTATGCAAACTCACAGAGGAGGTCCGGTAATTAACCCTATATATATATAATTATTAATTACCCATACCTCCCTGAGAGTTAGCATAATTATAGGTCACACCCTCTATCTTTTGAAATTACAAAAACCTCCCTAGTAAGTTAAATTTCATAACATGCAAGCACAAAATATCCCCCCCCCCCCCCCCCCCACACACACACTGTTGAAACCGAAATCTTGAGGACAAGACTTGGTCTCTGTGGAGTTCGGGGTCCCTAAGAAGGGGTGGTCTCACACCTACTTCCCTCGAGCCAACTCTCTAGGCAAGAGCACTTAGATTTGGAAACGGATCAAGGGCTTAGTGGGGAGGTCCCGCCACATACCCGAAAGTCCCCTTGGAACTTCCCCTCCCAAGCCACTACTAAGCTTGGGCACCACTGGAGCCTCTCCTCACCCTCTCTAGAGAGACTTGCTGAGGAGGGAGAGAGAGGAGAGAGCTAGCTAAGAATGAGGTCTCCAAAATGGTGCCCCCTTGGTCCTATTTATAGGTTTTTCGGGTTTGGACTGCGAATAGCCAAAACTGGACTGCAAATAGCCAAATCCCGCTGTTCTGAAGCGCTAAACGCAGACCGCTGGACTGCGAATAGCCAAATTTGGACTGCGAATAGCCGAGACGGGACGAGAAGGGATCTCCCTTGGGCGAAGGGTGTGCCTTACGGGGCTCGGCGAGCTCCCTTATTGGCGAGGGCGAGAGGGGGGGCACCCGCCCCTCCCCTCTCGCCTAACTTGGCGAGGGCGAGAGGGGGGGCACCCGCCCCTCCCCTCTCGCTTAGCTTGGCGAGGGCGAGAGGGGGGGCACCCGCCCCTCCCCTCTCGCCTAACTTGGCGAGGGCGAGAGGGGGGGGCACCCGCCCCTCCCCTCTCGCCTAACTTGGCGAGGGCGAGAGGGGGGGCACCCGCCCCTCCCCTCTCGCCTAACTTGGCGAGGGCGAGAGGGGGGGCACCCGCCCCTCCCCTCTCGCCTAACTTGGCGAGGGCGAGAGGGGGGGCACCCGCCCCTCCCCTCTCGCCTAACTTGGCGAGGGCGAGAGGGGGGGCACCCGCCCCTCCCCTCTCGCCTAACTTGGCGAGGGCGAGAGGGGGGGGCACCCGCCCCTCCCCTCTCGCCTAACTTGGCGAGGGCGAGAGGGGGGGCACCCGCCCCTCCCCTCTCGCCTAACTTGGCGAGGGCGAGAGGGGGGGCACCCGCCCCTCCCCTCTCGCCTCTAACTCCTCCTCTGGTGAGAGCTACAGGGATTCGCCGGGCGATACCCAAAGGTCTTAAGACCCCTTGGGTCTAGTCGACACGTATCGACGGCCCTCCATGCTGAGCCTCACTCGATGGATATGGGGGTTGTACACAATCCCCGCTCTTTGCGAGGTTGGTACAACCTCGGAAAGAAAAAGTCCAAGACCAAATATCCATCGAGGGGGGGGGGGGGGGCAGAACCTCGCTCCCGAGGATCATTCGACCCACCCAGCTAGTGAGAGCCTGGAGTGAGGAGGACATCTCGGCGTTGAACTTACCCATCCGAGGATCATTCGACCCACCCAGCTAGTGAGAGCCTGGAGTGAGGAGGACATCTCGATGGTAAGCCTTTCCTTCCGAGGATCATTCGACCCACCCAGCTAGTGAGAGCCTGGAGTGAGGAGGACATCTCGGCGTTGAACTTACCCATCCGAGGATCATTCGACCCACCCAGCTAGTGAGAGCCTGGAGTGAGGAGGACATCTCGATGGTAAGCCTTTCCTTCTGAGGATCATTCGACCCACACAGCTAGTGAGAGCCTGGAGTGAGGAGGACATCTCGGCGTTGAACTTACCCATCCGAGGATCATTCGACCCACCCAGCTAGTGAGAGCCTGGAGTGAGGAGGACATCTCGATGGTAAGCCTTTCCTTCCGAGGATCATTCGACCCACCCAGCTAGTGAGAGCCTGGAGTGAGGAGGACATCTCGGCGTTGAACTTACCCATCCGAGGATCATTCGACCCACCCAGCTAGTGAGAGCCTGGAGTGAGGAGGACATCTCGATGTTGAACTTACCCATCCGAGGATCATTCGACCCACCCAGCTAGTGAGAGCCTGGAGTGAGGAGGACATCTCGATGGTAAGCCTTTCCTTCCGAGGATCATTCGACCCACCCAGCTAGTGAGAGCCTGGAGTGAGGAGGACATCTCGATGTTGAACTTACCCATCCGAGGATCATTCGACCCACCCAGCTAGTGAGAGCCTGGAGTGAGGAGGACATCTCGATGGTAAGCCTTTCCTTCCGAGGATCATTCGACCCACCCAGCTAGTGAGAGCCTGGAGTGAGGAGGACATCTCGATGTTGAACTTACCCATCCGAGGATCATTCGACCCACCCAGCTAGTGAGAGCCTGGAGTGAGGAGGACATCTCGATGGTAAGCCTTTCCTTCCGAGGATCATTCGACCCACCCAGCTAGTGAGAGCCTGGAGTGAGGAGGACATCTCGATGTTGAACTTACCCATCCGAGGATCATTCGACCCACCCAGCTAGTGAGAGCCTGGAGTGAGGAGGACATCTCGATGGTAAGCCTTTCCTTCCGAGGATCATTCGACCCACCCAGCTAGTGAGAGCCTGGAGTGAGGAGGACATCTCGGCGTTGAACTTACCCATCCGAGGATCATTCGACCCACCCAGCTAGTGAGAGCCTGGAGTGAGGAGGACATCTCGATGGTAAGCCTTTCCTTCCGAGGATCATTCGACCCACCCAGCTAGTGAGAGCCTGGAGTGAGGAGGACATCTCGGCGTTGAACTTACTAATCATATAAGCAAAGTAACTTCATCCATCTAATGGGGGGATTTCCCTTGTCAAAAACCTCCTGGCCCAACCAGTGAGGGGTAGAGCTTGTTACAAAGGAAAACCACAAAAAACAAAAAATAAACACATCATGCCCCCCATGGTACTCGCCTCTCCGGCTGCTCGCGCGAGATGATCATTCATCTGCTTCTCCTGCCACTCCCATCTGGCTCATGCTCTCCATGATCTTCTCCATCTCCTCCGCCCCTGCTTGCCAAGAGATGCTGTTGACGGCTGTGACGTAGCAGTGCCTCGCCATCCAGGGGTCTCCGCGGATCCTGACTTGGATTCCTCCAGCGCTGAGCTTGAGGCATTGGTGGAAGGATGATGGTACGCATCGGAAGGCGTTGATGAGGGGTCTTCCGAAGATGGCATTGTAACTGCTAGGAGCGTCAACTATGACGAACCGACAGTTCCTTGAGCCTCCCCCCATCGTCACTTGGAGTCCAACTCCACCCTCCACCTCTTTCCTTTCTCCGGAGAATCCGAACAAGGGCCCATCTGAGGCCAGCACCCTCCTTGGCTCCACCTTCAACTCGTCAAATGCCTTCTTGAAAATGACGTTGACAGAGCTCCCGTTGTCAACGAGGATCCGAGAGACAGTGTAACCTTCGATGGCTGTCTGAATGACTAGCGCATCACAGAATGGATCCTCGTTATCTGGCATGTCCTTGCTTGAGAAAGTGATTTTCTCCTCGGGAGGTGGGTCCTGTGACGTTGAAGCGACGCTACGTCGATATACGGCGTGGAGGCTTGCCTTACGGGTGGCCTCGATCCCTACCCCCCCCCCCCCCCCCCCCCCCCGTGGATCACCGCGACCCGTCCTTTGGCTCCTATGTCAGTTCGGTCCTCGCAGATGTCGTCGTCCACTACTGCTCCAGGTGGAACTTCTTCAATCCGCACCGGCGGCTGCTGTTGTGCCTGACCTCTCGCCTCTCTCACCTCCAAGAATTCCGGGCAGGTGGTTGTTGCATGCCCCTCTGCTTGGTGGTAGTCGCAGTACGGCACCACCCTTCCCCCCTTTCTCCTACGGGCTGGGATGTCTCTTGCTTCCACTCCTCCTCCTCTTCGAATCGCCATAGCTTGAGCTGGTGGGGGTAGGAGCTGCCTAGGGGCCTGCCTCCAAGGAGGAGGGTTGGGCCTCCCTTGGCCTCCGTAGAAGTTCCCCCTCCTTGGGCGAGACCCCTCCCTTGCTCCTGACCCCCCTGGGGTCCCTGGTACCCTTGACCCCTCTGCTCTTCCCTCCTCCTTCCTTCCTGCTGCCTGAGGCCACCTTGCTCTCTTGGCTCGACCTCCACTAGCTTTGCCAACTTCTTTGCCAGCCCCGGGTTCGCCGCCTCAGTGGCTATCTCCTTTGCAGCTTTTTCCATCAGGTCCTCAAAGGACAGGGGAGGCTTCCTAGTTAGGCGCATTTTGAAGAGGCTCTCTCGTAGCCCCACGGTGAAAGCCATCTGGAGGGCATACCCTGGCACCTCCTGGATGTTCTGGATCTCCTCCTGGAATCTGTCCATGTACTGGGCCAACGTCTCCTCGTGCCTCTGCTTGACCAGGAAAATGGAATCAGCATTCTTCTTCCTCTTCTTGGATGTGGAGAAGCGTAGCTGGAAGCTTCGGCTCAAGTCATCAAAGCTGTAAATGGAGCCGACCGGGAGCTGGTGGAACCAGTCCCTAGCTTTGTCCCTCAGGGTGGTGGCGAAGAGACGACACTTGAACGCATCCGTCATGGGCCTGATGGAGACGGTATCCTCGAACCATTGTAGGTGCTGAACGGGATCATCCTTCCCGGTATAGAAAGTCATGTTGGGCTCCTTGAAGCCTTCCGGGATGGGAGCTGAGATGATCAGCTCGCTAAAGGGTGACCCCCCCCCCCCCCCCCCCCCACTCGCCGGCTTCGCGAACTCCGCTCGCGCGACTCCTGCTCCGAGCGAGACCCCACTCGCCGGGCTGGGAAAAAGCACTCGCCCGGCGAGGTCTCGTTCGCCACTCTCGGTCACTGGCTCCTTGCCTGGCCGACCCCCTGGGGCGACCTCTCCTGACCCCCCTGGGCGAGCACTCCTTGCGACCCAGAAGGCGGTGTCTGGGGGGAGGGAGCCGAGCAGTCACCTCCCCTGGAGATGCCTTGGAGTAGCTCCATGATTCCCTTGATGGCCGTCATGAACTCTCCCCTTCCTACCACCTCACTTGGGATGTGAGACCCCTCATCGTCTCCTCCTCCGAGGTCTCCTGTCATGAGATTCGGCTCAAGGACTTCTGTGCTGACCACTCTCCACGCTCACCGCACCAAAATGTTGAAACCGAAATCTTGAGGACAAGACTTGGTCTCTGTGGAGTTCGGGGTCCCTAAGAAGGGGTGGTCTCACACCTACTTCCCTCGAGCCAACTCTCTAGGCAAGAGCACTTAGATTTGGAAACGGACCAAGGGCTTAGTGGGGAGGTCCCGCCACATACCCGGAAGTCCCCTTGGAACTTCCCCTCCCAAGCCACTACTAAGCTTGGGCACCATTGGAGCCTCTCCTCACCCTCTCTAGAGAGACTTGCTGAGGAGGGAGAGAGAGGAGAGAGCTAGCTAAGAATGAGGTCTCCAAAATGGTGCCCCCTTGGTCCTATTTATAGGTTTTTCGGGTTTGGACTGCGAATAGCTAAAACTGGACTGCAAATAGCCAAATCCCGCTGTTCTGAAGCGCTAAACGCAGACCGCTGGACTGCGAATAGCCAAATTTGGACTGCGAATAGCCGAGACGGGACGAGAAGGGATCTCCCTTGGGCGAAGGGGGTGCCTTACGGGGCTCGGCGAGCTCCCTTATTGGCGAGGGCGAGAGGGGGGGCACCCGCCCCTCCCCTCTCGCCTAACTTGGCGAGGGCGAGAGGGGGGGCACCCGCCCCTCCCCTCTCGCATAGCTTGGCGAGGGCGAGAGGGGGGGCACCCGCCCCTCCCCTCTCGCCTAACTTGGCGAGGGCGAGAGGGGGGGCACCCGCCCCTCCCCTCTCGCCTAACTTGGCGAGGGCGAGAGGGGGGGCACCCGCCCCTCCCCTCTCGCCTAACTTGGCGAGGGCGAGAGGGGGGCACCCGCCCCTCCCCTCTCGCCTAACTTGGCGAGGGCGAGAGGGGGGGGGCACCCGCCCCTCCCCTCTCGCCTAACTTGGCGAGGGCGAGAGGGGGGGCACCCGCCCCTCCCCTCTCGCCTAACTTGGCGAGGGCGAGAGGGGGGGCACCCGCCCCTCCCCTCTCGCCTAACTTGGCGAGGGCGAGAGGGGGGGGGGGGGGGGGGGGGGGGCACCCGCCCCTCCCCTCTCGCCTCTAACTCCTCCTCTGGTGAGAGCTACGGGGATTCGCCGGGCGATACCCAAAGGTCTTAAGACCCCTTGGGTCTAGTCGACACGTTTCGACGGCCCTCCATGCTGAGCCTCACTCGATGGATATGGGGGTTGTACACACACACTGAAGCTTTCCTCCATGGAGTATTTTTGTGCATGCATGTTATGTAATGTGAACTTAGGGAGGTTTTTGCAATTTGAAAAGATAGAGGGTGCAACCTGTAATTTTGCAAACTTAGAAGGGAGATCCCAGTAAAACCATATCTATCTATATATATATTTTTTTTGATAAATGTTGCTTCTCCTTTACTAGGAGAGCCAACAATATATCATGTTACGATCAAGGGGATGACATGATAGAAGATTTGAGTACCCTAGTCGGCATAAGTGATGATCAAGGGGATAATGTGAGAGCGACATTTAGGACAGGTTCCTCCTCATATGGTACAAAGAGGGGTATGTACAGAGGTAAACAAAGTGCAATTAGGAAAAATAGTCCTGGGAGATATAACATTGTTGAGTTTGTTGAGACAACAATCAAAGTTGGAAAAACTTTATCACAGCCTCCTAAAACGTCTGTTCATTTATATATGATCCATGAAGCAATTAAAGAATTGGAAAAGCACCATGAAAATTTGTTGAAACCGACTACTCGGTCTCTGTGGAGTTCGGGGCCCTCAGCGAGGCTGAGGGGCGACCAACCCTTACTTCCCCCAAGGGAGAGCTCTAGGTTGAAGGTGCTGGAACTAAGAACTGGACCGAGGGCTTAGTGGGGAGGTCCCGCCACATACCCGGAAGTCCCCTTGGAACTTCCCCTCCCAAGCCACTACTAAGCTTGGGCACCACTGGAGCCTCTCCTCACCCCCTAGAGAGCTTGGGGAGGGAGAGGGAGAAGGAGAGAGCTAGCCTAGGATGAGAGATCCCTCCAAATGGTGCCCCCTTGGTCCTATTTATAGGATTTTCGGATCTGGGCTGCAAATAACCTAAACTGGACTGCAGAATACCCAAAATACCCTCGGATTTGGACTGCGAATAGCCAAAACCGGACTGCAAATAGCCAAATCCCGTTGTTCTGGGATGCTAAACGCAGACCGACACCTCCCCCCGAAACTGGGCGAGAGAGGTACCTCGCGGGGCTCGGCGAGCCCCCTAACTGGGGTGGGGCGAGACCCGGGGATGCCCCCCCCTGCTGGTCTCGCCCCTTAGCTGGGGCTGGGCGAGACCCTGCCAGGGGCGGTCCCCCTGGCCGGTCTCGCCCCTTAGCTGGGGCTGGGCGAGAACCTGCCAGGGGCGGCCCCCCTGGCCGGTCTCGCCCCTTAGCTGGGGCTGGGCGAGACCCTGCCAGGGGCGGCCCCCCTGGCCGGTCTCGCCCCTTAGCTGGGGCTGGGCGAGACCCTGCCAGGGGCGGTCCCCCTGGCTGGTCTCGCCCCTTAGCTGGGGCTGGGCGAGACCCTGCCAGGGGCGGTCCCCCTGGCTGGTCTCGCCCCTTAGCTGGTGCTGGGCGAGACCCTGCCAGGGGCGGTCCCCCTGGCCGGTCTCGCCCCTTAGTGGGGTTCTCGCCCCCTTCCTTGGATCCTGCTGAGGAACGATGTTCCGAAATGCCTCTTGGCTCGAGTACCTACTTGGCGAATACAGGGTTGTACACAATCCCCGCTCTTTTCGAGCGAGATACACGCTCAGAAAGAAATGTCCAACCCTGTATATTCGACGAGTGTCGCTGGAAATCCGACTAACAGAGCTACCTTGGGGAAAAACACTTAGTATTCCCGAGAGGTCCTCCAACCTCGTCGGCTAATGAAGCCACCTCGGGGAAAAACACAACCTCTCCGAGAGACCTTCTTACCCTGTCAGCCAACGTGGGGAGCAAATTACCTAACCCCCCTGGGAGGTCAACCTGGCCTGCCGTCTAGTGAGAGCCCGGTCAGCGGAACCATCCGAGGGGTGAAGAACATAGCCTCCCTGGGAGGTCAACCTGCCCTGCCGGCTAGTGAGAGACCGGTCAGCGAAACCATCCGAGGGGTGAAGAACATAGCCTCCCTGGGAGGTCAACCTGCCCTGCCGGCTAGTGAGAGCCCGGTCAGCAGAACCATCCGAGGGGTGAAGAACATAGCCTCCCTGGGAGGTCAACCTGCCCTGCCGGCTAGTGAGAGCCCGGTCAGCGGAACCATCCGAGGGGTGAAGAACATAGCCTCCCTGGGAGGTCAACCTGCCCTGCCGGCTAGTGAGAACCCGGTCAGCGGAACCATCCGAGGGGTGAAGAACATAGCCTCCCTGGGAGGTCAACCTGCCCTGCCGGCTAGTGAGAGCCCGGTCAGCGGAACCATCTGAGGGGTGAAGAACATAGCCTCCCTGGGAGGTCAACCTGCCCTGCCGGCTAGTGAGAGCCCGGTCAGCGGAACCATCCGAGGGGTGAAATCACTTAACCTCCCTGGGAGGTCAACCTGGCCTGCAGTCTAGTGAGAGCCCGGTCAGCGGAACCATCCGAGGGGTGAAGAACATAGCCTCCCTGGGAGGTCAACCTGCCCTGCCGGCTAGTGAGAGCCCGGTCAGCGGAACCATCCGAGGGGTGAAGAACATAGCCTCCCTGGGAGGTCAACCTGCCCTGCCGGCTAGTGAGAGCCCGGTCAGCGGAACCATCCGAGGGGTGAAATCACTTAACCTCCCTGGGAGGTCAACCTGGCCTGCCGTCTAGTGAGAGCCCGGTCAGCGGAACCATCCGAGGGGTGAAGAACATAGCCTCCCTGGGAGGTCAACCTGCCCTGCCGGCTAGTGAGAGCCCGGTCAGCGGAACCATCCGAGGGGTGAAGAACATAGCCTCCCTGGGAGGTCAACCTGCCCTGCCGGCTAGTGAGAGCCCGGTCAGCGGAACCATCCGAGGGGTGAAGAACATAGCCTCCCTGGGAGGTCAACCTGCCCTGCCGGCTAGTGAGAGCCCGGTCAGCGGAACCATCTGAGGGGTGAAGAACATAGCCTCCCTGGGAGGTCAACCTGCCCTGCCGGCTAGTGAGAGCCCGGTTAGCGGAACCATCCGAGGGGTGAAATCACTTAACCTCCCTGGGAGGTCAACCTGGCCTGCCGTCTAGTGAGAGCCCGGTCAGCGGAACCATCCGAGGGGTGAAGAACATAGCCTCCCTGGGAGGTCAACCTGCCCTGCCGGCTAGTGAGAGCCCGGTCAGCGGAACCATCCGAGGGGTGAAGAACATAGCCTCCCTGGGAGGTCAACCTGCCCTGCCGGCTAGTGAGAGCCCGGTCAGCGGAACCATCCGAGGGGTGAAATCACTTAACCTCCCTGGGAGGTCATCCTGGCCTGCCGTCTAGTGAGAGCCCGGTCAGTGGAACCATCCGAGGGGTGAAGAACATAGCCTCCCTGGGAGGTCAACCTGCCCTGCCGGCTAGTGAGAGCCCGGTCAGCGGAACCATCCGAGGGGTGAAGAACATAGCCTCCCTGGGAGGTCAACCTGCCCTGCCGGCTAGTGAGAGCCCGGTCAGCGGAACCATCCGAGGGGTGAAATCACTTAACCTCCCTGGGAGGTCAACCTGGCCTGCCGTCTAGTGAGAGCCCGGTCAGCGGAACCATCCGAGGGGTGAAGAACATAGCCTCCCTGGGAGGTCAACCTGCCCTGCCGGCTAGTGAGAGCCCGGTCAGCGGAACCATCCGAGGGGTGAAGAACATAGCCTCCCTGGGAGGTCAACCTGTCCTGCCGGCTAGTGAGAGCCCGGTCAGCGGAACCATCCGAGGGGTGAAATCACTTAACCTCCCTGGGAGGTCAACCTGGCCTGCCGTCTAGTGAGAGCCCGGTCAGCGGAACCATCCGAGGGGTGAAGAACATAGCCTCCCTGGGAGGTCAACCTGCCCTGCCGGCTAGTGAGAGCCCGGTCAGCGGAACCATCCGAGAAGTGAAGAACATAGCCTCCCTGGGAGGTCAACCTGCCCTGCCGGCTAGTGAGAGCCCGGTCAGCGGAACCATCCGAGGGGTGAAATCACTTAACCTCCCTGGGAGGTCAACCTGGCCTGCCGTCTAGTGAGAGCCCGGTCAGCGGAACCATCCGAGGGGTGAAGAACATAGCCTCCCTGGGAGGTCAACCTGCCCTGCCGGCTAGTGAGAGCCCGGTCAGCGGAACCATCCGAGGGGTGAAGAACATAGCCTCCCTGGGAGGTCAACCTGCCCTGCCGGCTAGTGAGAGCCCGGTCAGCGGAACCATCAGAGGGGTGAAATCACTTAACCTCCCTGGGAGGTCAACCTGACCTGCCGTCTAGTGAGAGCCCGGTCAGCGGAACCATCCGAGGGGTGAAGAACATAGCCTCCCTGGGAGGTCAACCTGCCCTGCCGGCTAGTGAGAGCCCGGTCAGCGGAACCATCCGAGGGGTGAAATCACTTAACCTCCCTGGGAGGTCAACCTGGCCTGCCGTCTAGTGAGAGCCCGGTCAGCGGAACCATCCGAGGGGTGAAGAACATAGCCTCCCTGGGAGGTCAACCTGCCCTGCCGGCTAGTGAGAGACCGGTCAGCGGAACCATCCGAGGGGTGAAGAACATAGCGTCCCTGGGAGGTCAACCTGCCCTGCCGGCTAGTGAGAGCCCGGTCAGCGGAACCATCCGAGGGGTGAAATCACTTAACCTCCCTGGGAGGTCAACCTGGCCTGCCGACTAGTGAGAGCCCGGTCAGCGGAACCATCCGAGGGTTGAAGAACATAGCCTCCCTGGGAGGTCAACCTGCCCTGCCGGCTAGTGAGAGCCCGGTCAGCGGAACCATCCGAGGGGTGAAGAACATAGCCTCCCTGGGAGGTCAACCTGCCCTGCCGGCTAGTGAGAGCCCGGTCAGCGGAACCATCCGAGGGGTGAAATCACTTAACCTCCCTGGGAGGTCAACCTGGCCTGCCGTCTAGTGAGAGCCCGGTCAGCGGAACCATCCGAGGGGTGAAGAACATAGCCTCCCTGGGAGGTCAACCTGCCCTGCCGGCTAGTGACAGCCCGGTCAGCGGAACCATCCGAGGGGTGAAGAACATAGCCTCCCTGGGAGGTCAACCTGCCCTGCCGGCTAGTGAGAGCCCGGTCAGCGGAACCATCCGAGGGGTGAAATCACTTAACCTCCCTGGGAGGTCAACCTGGCCTGCCGTCTAGTGAGAGCCCGGTCAGCGGAACCATCCGAGGGGTGAAGAACATAGCCTCCCTGGGAGGTCAACCTGCCCTGCCGGCTAGTGAGAGCCCGGTCAGCGGAACCATCCAAGGGGTGAAATCACTTAACCTCCCTGGGAGGTCAACCTGGCCTGCCGTCTAGTGAGAGCCCGGTCAGCGGAACCGTCCGAGGGGTGAAGAACATAGCCTCCCTGGGAGGTCAACCTGCCCTGCCGGCTAGTGAGAGCCCGGTCAGCGGAACCATCCGAGGGATGAAGAACATAGAAAAACTTTTATTTCATTAGTTATCCGGTTACATGCAAGAGACTCTAAGTAAGGAAACCAACTATCACACTACATGGATTTAAAGAAAAACTAAGCACGGAGACCAGGACTTGGACTTCTACCCCCAGACATGGTCCTCCTCGACCTCTTCTGGTTGTTGACGATGCGGCTTCGGACACCTCGCCTCCCTTAACTCCAAGAACTCAGGGCAGGCGGATGTCGCGTGACCCTCCTCCTGATGGAAGTCACAGTAAGGTAACTCCGCCCAGACGCCCCCTCTTCCTCCCCTACGATTTCTTCTTCTTCTGTGGCCTATCACCATGGCTTGCTGGGGTGGTGGAGAGGGTGCTTTCGGGCCCTGCCTCCACCCTGGGAGGTCAGTCTCTTCTTCCTGGAGTTGTCCTCCTCTTGGTCGAACTTCCTCTTGGGAGCCTCTACCTTCCTCCCATGCTGCCTTGCCTCTGGCTCACTCAGCTTGGCCAGCCTTCTTGTGAACTCCGGGTTGGCCTCCTCACTTTCAACTTCTTCTGCCACCCTTTCCATCAACTCTTCAAAGGACAAAGGAGCTCTTCTCTTGAGATCCATCTTGAAGAAGCCCTCCCGCAGCCCCACCGTGAAGGCGAGCTTGAGGGTGTACCCGGGCACCTCTTCGACGAGGTGAACCTCTTCCCTGAACCGTTCCAGATATTGAGTCAGCGACTCTTCTGGCTCTTGCTTGATCTTGAAAAGTGCTTCGGCATCTTTCTTCCTCTTCCTTGACGTCGAGAAGCGCAGCAGGAAACCTCGACGTAAGTCTTCGAAGGCATAGATGGATCCCGCAGGGAGCTGGTGGAACCAATCTCTAGCCTTCTCCTTCAGAGTTGTCGCGAAGAGTCGACATTTGAAAGCGGCTGACATGGGCATGATGGAGGCCATGTCTTCAAACCACTGTAGGTGTAAGATGGGGTCATCCTTGCCGAAGTAGTGAGACATCTTCACCCCCTTGAACCCCTCCGGAATCGGGGCCGAGAGGATCAGCTCACAAAAGGGACCTCCCGTGCTCGCCCCCTTTTGGGGCTGGGCGAGTGGGGGCCTGGCGCCTCCCCACTCGCCCCCTTGGGGCTGGGCGAGTGGGGGCCTGGCGCCTCCCCACTCGCCACCTTGGAGCTGGGCGAGTGGGGGCCTGGCGCCTCCCCACTCACCACCTTGGAGCTGGGCGAGTGGGGGCCTGGCGCCTCCCCACTCGCCACCTTGGAGCTGGGCGAGTGGGGGCCTGGCGCCTCCCCACTCGCCACCTCCTGGCACCTCTCTGGTTGGTTGGTTGAGAGGGATCTCACCCTCCTGTCGGGGTGAGACCTCCGAACCACTTCCTCTCCTGCTTTCGCCTATCGAGGCGAAAGTCACCTGCAAGGTCTGCAGGACCTCTTGCCTGAAATTCTCGAACATCTCCAACATCACCCCAGCCACCGGGGGCTGCGAGTGATCCGGGTCGGAACTTCCTCCACCTCCGCCCATGGAGCTCATCTTGAGGGTTTCTTGAATCGATCACACTCCACGCTCACCGCACCAAAATGTTGAAACCGACTACTCGGTCTCTGTGGAGTTCGGGGCCCTCAGCGAGGCTGAGGGGCGACCAACCCTTACTTCCCCCAAGTGAGAGCTCTAGGTTGAAGGTGCTGGAACTAAGAACTGGACCGAGGGCTTAGTGGGGAGGTCCCGCCACATACCCGGAAGTCCCCTTGGAACTTCCCCTCCCAAGCCACTACTAAGCTTGGGCACCACTGGAGCCTCTCCTCACCCCCTAGAGAGCTTGGGGAGGGAGAGGGAGAAGGAGAGAGCTAGCCTAGGATGAGAGATCCCTCCAAATGGTGCCCCCTTGGTCCTATTTATAGGATTTTCGGATCTGGGCTGCAAATAACCTAAACTAGACTGCAGAATACCCAAAATACCCTCGGATTTGGACTGCGAATAGCCAAAACCGGACTGCAAATAGCCAAATCCCGCTGTTCTGGGATGCTAAACGCAGACCGACACCTCCCCCCGAAACTGGGCGAGAGAGGTACCTCGCGGGGCTCGGCGAGCCCCCTAACTGGGGTGGGGCGAGACCCGGGGATGCCCCCCCCCTGCTGGTCTCGCCCCTTAGCTGGGGCTGGGCGAGACCCTGCCAGGGGCGGTCCCCCTGGCCGGTCTCGCCCCTTAGCTGGGGCTGGGCGAGAACCTGCCAGGGGCGGCCCCCCTGGCCGGTCTCGCCCCTTAGCTGGGGCTGGGCGAGACCCTGCCAGGGGCGGTCCCCCTGGCCGGTCTCGCCCCTTAGCTGGGGCTGGGCGAGACCCTGCCAGGGGCGGTCCCCCTGGCTGGTCTCGCCCCTTAGCTGGGGCTGGGCGAGACCCTGCCAGGGGCGGTCCCCCTGGCTGGTCTCGCCCCTTAGATGGGGCTGGGCGAGACCCTGCCAGGGGCGGTCCCCCTGGTCGGTCTCGCCCCTTAGTGGGGTTCTCGCCCCCTTCCTTGGATCCTGCTGAGGAACGATGTTCCGAAATGCCTCTTGGCTCGAGTACCTACTCGGCGAATACAGGGTTGTACAAAATTGTTTCGATCCAATGCTCTATGATTTTGCGACTATTTTTAATGGACACCAAAAAATAGAGAGTTGTTTCTGGGCTAGCTCTAAAAAGGTTTGGTGGCTCAGAAATCGCATGTTATGAAAAATCATTAGGTTCACTTTCATCAAGGGTCCTTTTGGCACGGTGGAATTAGAATTGGACCCCCCCCCCCCCCCCCCCCACACACACACACACACCACAACCTCAATACCAACCTAATTTCGAAATTGCCCAAAAAATACTCACAGTATGTGAATAGGTCTTTCACTCTTTCCCTCTACCCTCTGCGGCTTGCATCCCTTGATGGACAAGATTGTTAATGAACAAAATGGGGGTTGTGGCTTCTCTAACTGCAACCATCATGTCTATAATGACACGTAATACGCTCAAATTCCAAGTAGGCTTACAAATTCAATTATGATCAATACCTTTTTAGATTGGCTCACAATAAAATTGTAAATTTCAATTATGCATATTGAAATCTGTTATACGGTCCAACGTCATAATTGAATTCAGCCAAACTTCAATTCCAGTGGGAACCAAAATTATTCTGAATTTCAATTCCAATTCCTTTCAACTGAACGAACCCTAATGATTTTGAAGGGTTTAGAATTTTAGGGTGCTCTTTTATTTAGTGTCCTTTCAACGGATTTAAACTGGACGTGTTTTTTTATTTGAAATGATTGCAAGTAACTTAACAATGAAAATGAATGATATAAGTCATGTTTAATTAGAACATCAATTACAAAATAACTTTCATAAGTACTCCGAGCTTACCAACACTTGAAAGTACAAAACCAGACAATATGTCCTCTTCTTCTACTCCAGAAACTCACTCTAACATTTTCGCCGGGCCCAGCCGTCTCTTCTTATTTTCATCACAGTGTATGGCAAGCACTTTAACATGTGCCTGCATATACGAATGAATGATGGAGATATTAAAGTCCTCTACAGTCAATTTTTTGAATGAAAGAACGACAATTAATCATGTTGACTTGGAAGAAATGGAACGTACTTTGCTGGGCATGATCAATAAGCTATCGCCTTCATGGATGGTTCCAGACTCGATCTTTCCCATCAACACCATTCCCATATCCTTGTATTTATCGATAATTGGCATCCTAGAAAATCATTTTATCGAGCAAAAAGGTAAATAAAATTATTATTTGAAAAATATGTATTACAGAAGAGGGAATGGTAAGCTGATGTGATACCTAACAGGTGCTTCAGGATCTCTCAGAGGAATTTCAATTCCATCCAAAACTTCGAAAAGACATGGCCCATCCCACCAACTACAAACTTTCTTATCCATTCTTTTTGCGATATTTGATCCAACCAAACCAGATAATGGAAGAAAGTGAACATCTGCCAGGCATCAAACCAAGCAAGTATCAACTATATGGCTGTTACACATGGAGGCTGATAACATCACTCCATCCATTGTCTCAGAAGTCAAGTAATATTACTTACAAATTATAAAAATTTAAGTTCGATTACAACTTCATTTATATGAACCCTATGCTAAAATATATGTGTGAGGTGCATGCAACCAATTCAGAAAGGACACGCACAGGGCCCAATAGGCTAAAATGTTAGTTCTTTAGATAAAATATTTCAACAAACATAAAACAAAGATAAATCTTTGATAGAGTATCATTCACACTTGAAAGCAAATGGTAAAGGTCCCTCCAAACAATACCCATAAAAGACTGGGGGTCAGTACATATATGTATGTTTACATATGTATATGCATATGTATGTATGTATATATACAAGTGACAGGCATGGGGCTCCGCCCCTTCGGCCAACCACGACAGTACCCCGACTGCAATGGGCACGGGCTCCGCCCCTATCAAATAATTAATGCAGCTTAAAATAAACACAATCAATTAATTAATACGGAAAGTAATTATACACCACTTTTCGATTTTTGTTAAAAAAATCCTCATCTTAATGCATATATCATCAACTTTAATAAAATTAACGGGTTTAATGGTAACTCTTCGAAAAATACCGCTGACATGCCTAATGACATTCTTCCTTGAGACATGCCTAATGACAACCTACCATAGTAGGTATACGAGCTCTACTAAAAACTTTTTCAATTTTATGGTTTTACCTTTTAATATTGTAAAGATATATCAAAAGATTGGGGGTCAGTAAACTACTATTCGAAAGCCGCATCACCAAAAGAAGATCATCCACTTTAAATTTTACTTATAATATAACCTTTTTGAGAGAATATTAAGGATTATATTTGAGGGTGTAATAGTCCATAGTATCTTTTCGTTTCCGTTATACTTTAGATTGCATAAATACCTTACCTCGCATTGAGGAATGTAGGTTTTTTCTTCTCCAGTATGGTTTAGGGTGTAACAGTCCATAGTATCTTTTCGTTTCCGTTATACTTTAGATTGCATAAATAACTTACCTCGCATTGAATTTTACTTATAATATAACCTTTTTGAGAGAATATTAAGGATTATATTTGAGGGTGTAACAGTCCATAGTATCTTTTCGTTTCCGTTATACTTTAGATTGCATAAATACCTTACCTCGCATTGAGGAATGTAGGTTTTTTTTTCTCCAGTATGGTGTTTTACATGGTATTAGAGTCTTTTACGGGAGAAAGAATGGCGCCTCCTCCAATCTTCAATCACCGCATGTCGTAATACTGCCAACCACACAAGGTGCGTTGACTCCATCTCTTATTGACAAAAGATCATGTGCGTCTTGTGGTCAATGAAGAAGGCTCATGCATCTCTCACCGGCGATGAACAAGTGTATTTCTTGGATGCGATAACGCTCTGCATTCAGCCTCGTCCTCCTCTAGCCGACTGAGTCTTCGGCTTCGCATAATTTATCGGATCCTCTACCTGATTCCTGATATAGCCAACCGAGTCTTTACCCTTGCCTATTTCGTTGGATCCCTTTGTCGATCTCTCTGGTGAACATTGTATTTATTTTCGTCACTTCTGAAGGGTCGTTTACATCTCCTTTAAGGATCGTTGCCCATTTTCATATAGTTCTTTTGATACGTCGTAATCGTATCAAGAGTGTGTTGTGGGCTTGTTTTGTGGTGGATAATTGGAGGTTGGATGCAGCAGAGAAGCTCTGGAAGTGGAGATAGAGAAGTTAGAAGAAGAAGCTTGGAGAAGAAGATGCCCTAGAGGAGAAGGTTAGAGAGAGAGAAGAATTTTAGAGAGATAAAGAGAAGCTCATATTTAATTGATTGATTCTTGTTGCATGACTTCCCGGATTTATGTAACAAGACCGAGGGGCAGATACGTAAATACATCAAAAATACATAAAATATTAAACTACATGAAAATAATAAAAATATTAAAATACTCCTACGACTAAATGTGACTCGATTTATAAAGACTTAATACAATATGACTCAAGACTCTAATATTGGATAACTAACGGCGTGGGATCCATAATAGAGTATGAATAAGAAATTTGCATTGCATTACACAAACATAAAGATACAATCAAGAGGCAAGCTCTCGCTAAGCATCCGGAGGCTGGGTCCTCCTTGACACTCCACTCTCCAACAGAGCTTAAGCTCTAAGACTCAAAAGATGAAACATAATTCCCTATGGGCTCCTTATATAGATGGAGGCCCCACTACAGGACAAATACTACATGACTAAATACCCTTCGTGTGCGTATCATCTTTCTCATGCAGTAATCTACCTCCATGATATAAACTAAAATCATTACTCATGATTTCTATGGCAGATTCAATAAACTTACCCTTCTTTTGTGATCTTTTTGAATTGGATTCTTATTATTGTCGAAAGACACTCCTACCGTTTCTACTACCTTGCATAATGACTATAATATGTTTCCTCCCACTACCAAAAATTAGACCGCTATCTTGATATCCTCCAATTTTCAATTATGGAAGAAGGATACGACCATGTCTGTTTGGCATGCACCATCTTAGATGTCTTCCAGTTCATACATTGTGAAGTAGTGAGTATGAAGACTGGTGTAGTGATGGCCATCAAAATTTTTTTTTGTCCTACTCAGTTCTATGGATCCCTCATTTTAACAAATATGCAAGAATTGTAACAATATCAAGAAATTATGGGGCACCCTTCATATGATGCTCTCACAAGCCAGCAAGCTTACTCGGGTGAACCGTTCACAAAGAGGGTTAACTGAAACAAACTTCTTGTCGATGAAATCTTCGATCTATAACATTGATATATTAACAATTTAACAATTATTGAAATTCAAAATCTATCAAATTAGTATACATTTTGTGTAACACAAGTAATAACAGTATAACACAAGGAAGAAAGCAAGATAAAGCAAGAAGCTAGGAAGTCGTCGACGACAATCAAACATAAACAATACTCAATCCAAAATCCAAAAACCAAGCATAACAACATCGATGGTGAACAGGCGCGGGGAAAAAAGTCAGAGGAAACAAGAAAAGAGTCGAAAGCTAGGCACAAAATAACCTAGTCAACGAAATAATTTCTTTTTGTTGTCTATTAAACCATATATGCTAAATAAATAAAAAAATCCAGTCAATATACCATTAGGACATATTAGCTGATATATCGATCAATATACATCGAGTCAAAATCCAGTCGATAGCTGATACATCAGTCGATATATTTCAAAAGGATATTTCGCAAGAAAAAACATCGGAAACGTGTCGTTTTGAACATGAAACCTTTATGTTGACCTTCGGACGATATCCACAACATTAATCTATAGGAAATTCCTTCTACTAGAGGAACATCGGGCTCAACAGGAACATATCGTCCTGCTTTGGCTGTTGAATAGCCTCGCACCAAACTTAGCTACTCCAAGACAAAGATGTTGGTTAGTCCAGCTACCAAACAAACTGCTAGGGTGAATCATCATCTGACCAAGACACTGTCGACCACTATTGATATAGCTCCATATGTCCACAAGTAAATTGAAGTCGGTTGATCTTGCATCAAGTGGTGGTCGGGGATGCTAATCGTAGTCGTGACACTGATACTAAACATTGCGCTCATTGTGGACCTCATGGTCCCACAAAGGATACCTGTTGGACAATTCATGGGAAGTCATGTGGACTTCCAAACCTACTTTACAACCTCATTCAACAAGCTCCGCTTATGTTGCTGATACATGGGCCCAAAAGACAATTAAAGTAAATCTAATGGAAAAACAATCTGAACCATTTTTTTAATTTTTCAAGATTTGTGAGATGGAATCTTTACTCAGTTCCCTATTCGCATGAAGTGTCATTGTACCGACAATGGTCGGGAGTATTTATCTTATTTTATGTATACTTTTCTTTGTGACAAAGGTATTTTACATCAAACTACTTACCCAGACACAACAACAAAATTGGTTTGGTAAACACAAGAATGGTCATCTACTTAAGGTCGCACATAGCTTAGCACATCACATGAAAATAGCTATATAGTTTTCGTGTGACGTTGTCCTCACAAGTTCATATCTTATTAATTGATGCATCCTTCGTCGCATCTTAAGTCACACATTTTAATTTTTCAGCATTTATTTTCTATCATGTATTTTTTTCGCGTACCTACTTTTATTTGAGATTGTTCGGCCCTTCGGGTTGACCGACCGATGAGATCTTAAATAAAAAGGTCCGGTAATTTAAGTCGTTAGGACGTAACGGGCAAACTTAAAAATTATTTAAAATGTATAAATTTAAAATTCAAATTCAAAAGAAATGAGAAATGTTATGTTTGGAATTTATTTCAAAAGCTATGAACAATTGAAAAATATTATTTAGGAATCAAATTTGTTGGAGAGATATTGATTTTTGGAAAGTTTCCAATGGCTGTCATGTTTAGAAATTTTGGAAAAAAATTGAATTGGTAAACAATCAAGCCAAATTTACCATGAAGAGCTACCACTATTAAAGCAGCATGCCAGGAAGAAGAAAGCGGACCGGACTAGAAGCAGGGAGCGGACATCTTGTTCGTTGCCCTGTATTGCCCGCGAAACCCTCCAGCCCCTATTCCAGCGCGCAAGTCCAGCCGAAGACCTCGCCAATGGGAATCCTTCCAGGCGTCACCGCCACCCCGGCTTCGGCGTCAACTTCCGACGGAGCATCTCCGCCCACTTCAATCCTGCGCCACCAAAGGCTTCCAGCGACCGCACTCTCCGCCAAGTCTTCGTCGACCTCACTGTTGACTCCACCCGACTGACGTCGACTTCAACTCCTCTCTTCCGCTAGTCAGTCGTGAGTACCGATCCATCCACCGCTCCTGACGCCCACTTCACCCCAAACCATCCTCAGTCTACTGTTGGAGCTCCATTGTGTCGATTGGGCTTGAACCGGATTCATGCCCTAGGTAATCTCACAACCTCATTGCTTCTCTGGTTGGACTTAATTTTATGCATTCTAAATAACTAATTTAAGCTTGCCTGAAAGTTCAACCACCTTTATTACCATATTTCGTAAATTGTTATGTGTAATTGCTTGTGGATCTACAACTCTCGCCACAACTCAACTCGCTAGACGCTCGCGAGAGTTTCTCTCAAATAACGATTAACGATTTTGCAAACTCCAACGTAAGAAAGTGAATTTGCGCTCAAAACTCGATTCGGACGCTCGGCCCCTTTTCAAATTAAACAAAACGCATATTAATCAAATATTTTCAAGACTCCTAATTTTATTTTATTTTTAAATATCTTGATTTTAAAATATTATAATTTTAAACCCTAATTTATTTTACATCAGTTTGGTATCAGAAGGGGTAGGTTCGATTCGCTCCTATTGCGAATCAAACGATCCGGTTTTCAAAAAGAAAAATTTAGATCTTCATTTTATTTAAAAGAAAAAAACTTCAAAATTTATTTTCTTTTAACAAAAAAAAGAGGTTAAAATTAGTTGCTCTTTGGTTTGAAATTTTAGAAAAGTTGAATTATTTTAAATAAAAAAATGTGTGGGTAAAATAGAAGATAACGTCACCGCTCTGAGCACACAAATTCAAAATCTAACAAAATCAATTGAAGCATTAACCGCTAGTGTCAACGAGAATCAGAGAAATGTAGGACAAGTGCTCACTGGATTACGAGCGAGCGTTAATGCTTTAGAGGCCAACCAACACTTAGGACTAAATCCACCACCCCAGGTCGAGCACTACCCAGATCATAGGAATTTGGAAATAGAAAATCCGGATCGACGACCTTTCGAACCGGTAGTCAGCAATATAAGAGAGACGTCTCGTTGGGATTTAGGAGTTAAGTTGGATGTTGGTGATTTCGAGGGTCGACTAGAACCCGAGGGATGTCTAGAGTGGTGTGATAGGATGGATCGTTTCCTAGATTGGAAGCAATTGCCCCAGGCCAGGCAAGTTGAGTACACAGTCCTTAATCTTAAGAATTCCGCGTTGGTTTGGTAGGGTCAGTTTGAGCGGTCTAGATTCAACTTAGGATTACACCTGATTACCACTTGGGGTGAGTTTAAAATTCAACTACGAAAGCGGTACGTCCCAGCCGATTATTTGCAAACCCTCTACCGTAGGTTCCACAACCTACGGCAAGATAAACTAACGGTGGATGAATACACCAATGAGTTCCTAGTTCTGCAGCCTCACCACGACCTCTGAGAGGATGATGATATGACCGTGTCCTGTTATCTGAATGGGTTGTGATATTCCATTATAGACCAGCTAGAGCTATTTGATTATAAGGACTTAGGGGAGATATCGAGCCGAGCACGGAGAGTGGAGTTCTCACAGAAGCGGACATCCAGAGTTAGGTCTACTGATAGACCCACATCGAGCGTCACCACTGCACCAACTACTAGGGCCTTGGATTCCCTCCACCCTCCCATCACTACTGGGACCCCTGCTCCACCCACTAATCTCTCTAAGGGTAGAGAGACTATTGAGACTAAGCACGACACTGGAGTATTCCGATGCTTCAAGTGTATGGAGTCGGGGCACAAATCATTTGAGTGCCCGCGACGCCACTTCGTCGCTATTATCGATTCTACAGATGGACGTGAACCAGAATATGGAGTTTACGTAAATGAGTCTCAACTTGAACCCGAGCCTGAGCACGAGTCAGAGGATGTCGTAGAAGTGGAAGGCGAACACGGTGAACACTTAGTCTGTGTCTTACGATATAGCCTTATCACCCCTAGTGAGTCTACTGAGGATGACCATAGGAGGCACGCATTTTCCGCACTACTGCACACATCCAGGGACAATTTTCTTCCATTATCATCGATAGTGGCAGTATCGAGAATTTCGTCTCTCGGCGCATGGTCGACATATTAGGGCTTGTGACGCATCCGTTAGAACAACCCTACAACTTATCCGGAGTCAATAATTATTTGACTATGCCCGTCACACACTACTGTCTAGTAGAGTTTTCTATCGGGAGCACGTATTCGGATAGAGTTCTGTTTCATGTTGCAGTCATGGATGTCTGCCACATCCTATTGGGAAGATCTTGGCAGTACGATCGACGGATCATGCACGACGGCACGAGGAACGCTCAGTCCTTCGAGCACCACGGACACAAGATTGTTCTTTTACCCCAGAAGAACTCTATTATCCCAAGGGCACGCGAGGGGACCTCTACGACTTCTATATCACTTTTCACTGACTCCACCACATTACTACTCACCGCACTCCCGCCTGAAACCCCATCCCATGAAGTGACTTATGACGCAGATGTGGCGCTCACCCCACATCTATCGATTCCTGACGTACCACCTGATATTCCTCAGTCTTTTGGTACTATATCTGAAGATCACTCACTCCGCACACATCACTCTATCGATTTCATATTTAGAGGCGACACTTTTATTTCACTTCACTATTATTTGGAGATAAACAGATTTGTGGAGTTGCAACAATATTTTAAATATTTTAAGTCGTATTTTTGGAACATCTTCTGGGATCGAAAGAGAATCAAACTCGAATTTAGTAGCATTTATCACTCTCTAACAAATTGATGGAATGAATTCGTTAATAAGAGTTTGGAGAACCTTCTTAGGCGTTTAATTGAGGAGAATCCGCCGCAATGGGATCTAATACCTCCACGAGCAAATTTCACATGTAATAATTCTAAAAGCCGCTCTCTTAATATATCTCCTTTCGAGATTTTGTATGCATTGCTCCACCCACCTGACCGCCATCATCTTTCATTCCATGAACGTATTTCTTTCGATGCACAAGCTCATATTAATTATTTTAAAGAACTGCATAAAATTACTGTTAATATTTTGCGAGCAACCTTTGAACATTACAAACTCACAGTCGGTCGATATCGCCATGAGTTGTACTTTTCAAAGGGAGGTCTGGTGATCGCTTATTGCAGGAGGTTGGGTCTAGTTCATGTTCAGCAGCGCATTGGGCCACCAGTTGAGCCACCCATCGAGGCTTCATATATTCGACCCGATCTAATACCAGTGACGATATCAGATCTCTCCTTTGCCAGTTTTTCTGAAGTCTCGTCGGGGTCGAGCTTTTTCAACCCCGAGAGAATTGATGCATCCTTCGTCGCATCTTAAGTCACACATTTTAATTTTTCAGCATTTATTTTCTATCATGTATTTTTTCGCGTACCTGCTCTTATTTGAAATTGTTCGGCTCTTCGAGTTGACCGTCCGATGAGATCTTAAAAAAAAGGTCCGGTAATTTAAGTCGTTAGAACATAACGGACAAGCTTAAAAATTATTTAAATGTTATTGATTTAAAATTCAAATTCAAAAGAAATGAGAAATATTATGTTTGGAATTTATTTCAAAAGCAATGAACAATTGGAAAATATTATTTAGGAATCAAATTTGTTGGAGAGAAATTGATTTTTGGAAAGTTTCCAATGGTTGTCATGCTTAGAATTTTGGAAAGAAATTGAATTGGTAAACAATGAAGGCAAATTTACCGTGAAGAGCTACCACTATTAAAGCAGCATGCCAGGAAGAAGAAAGCGGACCGGACTAGAAACAGGGAGCGGACATCTTGTTCGTTGCCCTATATTGCCAGCGAAACCCTCCAGCCCTTATTCCAGCGCGCAAGTCCAGCCGAAGACCTCGCTGACGGGATTCCTTCCAGGCGTCGTCGCCACTCCGACTTCGGCGTCAACTCCCGACGGAGCATCTCCGCCACTTCGATCCTGCGCCACCGAAGTCTTCCAACGACCGCACTCTCCGCCAAGTTGTCGTCGACCTCGCTGTTGACTCCGCCCGACTGACGTCGACTTCAACTCCTCTCTTCCGCCAGTCGGTCGTGAGTACCGATCCATCCACCGCTTCTGGCGTCCACTTCACTGCAAACCATCCTCAGCCTACTGTTGGAGCTCCATTGCGTCGATTGGGCTTGAACCGGATTCATGCCCCTGGGTAATCTCACCACCCCATTGCTTCTCTGGTTGGCCTTAATTTTATGCATTCTAAATAATTAATTTAAGCTTGCCTGAAAGTTCAACCACCTTTATTATCGTATTTCGTAAATTGTTATGTGTAATTGCTTGTGGATCTACAACTCTCACCACGGTTCAACTCGCTAGACGCTCGCGGGAGTTTCTCTCAAATAACGATTAACGGTTTTGCAAACTCCAACGTAGGAAAGTGAATTTGTGCTCAAAACTCGATTCGGTCGCTCCGCCCCTTTTCAAATTAAACAAAGCGCATATTTATCAATTATTTTCAAGACTCCTAATTTTATTTTATTTTTAAATATCTTGATTTTAAAATATTATAATTTTAAACCCTAATCTATTTTACATCAGTTTGGTATCAGAGGGGGTAGGTTTGATTCGCTCCTATTGCGAATCAAACGATCCGGTTTTCAAAAAGAAAAATTTTGATCTTCATTTTATTTAAAAGAAAAAAAATCTTTAAAATTTATTTTCTTTTAACAAAAAAAAGATTCTCTTAAAATTAGTTGCTCTTTGATTTGAAATTTTAGAAAAGTTGAATTATTTTAAATGGAAAATTGTGTGGGTAAAATAGAAGATAACGTCACCGCTCTGAACACACAAATTCAAAATCTAACAAAATCAATTGAAGCATTAAACCGCTAGTGTCAACGAGAATCAGAGAATTGTAGGACAAGTGCTCACTGGATTACGTGCGAGCGTTAATGCTTTAGAGGCCAACCAACATTTAGGACTAAATCCACCACCCCAGGTCGAGCACTACCCAGATCATAGGAATTTCTAACAGCCGGGACACCACCGGCAAGGAAAGTGTGGATCGGGTGCCGGCCTCCTCGTCCGCACCAAAGGGTCGGGCACTTGACCGAGCACCGGCAGGCACATGTTTCAAGTGTCACCAACCCGGCCATTTCGCCTCCCGTTGCCCTCTGCTTCGCCAACCCGTCCACACGGTTGCACAGGACGAGGAGGGAGAGGATAACATTGGAGAGGCCGACGAAGTCATTGATGAGTATGACGAGGAGGGCGAGTTCGCCGCTTGTGTGGTGCATCGCCTACTTCTCACACCACGAGTGGATGAACACGCCCAACGCAACAATATTTTTCGGAGCTACTGCACCATCAAGGGGAAGATCTGCGACGTACTGATTGACAATTGCAGTTGCGAGAACTTTGTTGCAACCCGGTTGGTCTCCTATTTACAGCTGACGACGGAGCCTCATCCCCACCCATATTCCATCGGTTGGATTCAGCGCGGCCCGTCAGTTCGGGTCACCCACCGCTCTCACGTTCCTGTTGCCATTGGGAAGCATTACCGGGCCGATGTTTGGTGCGACGTCGTGGAGATGGATGCCAGCCACCTACTCTTGGGGCGGCCGTGGCAATATGACACAGATGTTTGTTATAAGGGCCGCGAGAATGCTGTCACCTTCACTTGGGCCGGCAAGAAGATACAAATCATTGCCCGGGTCGGAGGAAAACCCGAAGTCAGCCCACCGTCCGATAGGGAGCGTAGCTTGTTGGTGATGCCCGAGGACGCTTCTATGTTTGAGCAGGACGTGGCTGAAGCTAAGGAAGTGGTGGCACTTGTCTCCTACGGGTTGTACACCACTCGTGAGCAGGAGGAGGAAGACGCACCGCATGACGTGCGTGCGTTGCTGCACGAGTTCCGAACCATCACGACGGACGACTTGCCTGACCGTCCTCCTCCTCTTCGGTATATCCAGTATCAGATCGACTTCATTCCGGGAGCTAGCCTTCCGAATTTACCGCACTACCGCATGAGCCCCAAGGAGCATGCCATCTTGCGTGAGAAGGTGGAAGAATTGTTGAAGAAGGGATTCATTTCGGAGAGTCTCAGCCCCTGCGGAGTCCCGGCACTCTTGGTCCCCAAAAAGGATGGTTCATGGCCCATGTGCGTCGACAGTCGCGCGATCAACCGGATCACGATCAAGTACTCATTTCCCATTCCTCGACTTGATGACATGCTAGACATGTTAGATGGTTCCCAGTTCTTCTCCAAGATAGATCTACGCAGTGTGTACTAGTTACCACCAAATCCGCATCAAGCCAGGTGACGAGTGGAAGACGGCGTTCAAAACGCCGGACGGCCTCTTCGAGTGGAAGGTAATGCCTTTTGGATTATCTAACGCTCCAAGTACTTTTATGCGCCTCATGACACAGGTACTGCGACCTTTTCTGGGAAAGTCGGTCGTCGTCTATTTTGACGACATCTTGATCTTCAGCAAGAGCCGGGCAGATCATCTCTCCCATCTTCGGGCTGTTTTGGAGGTGTTGGCGGCACACCAACTGTTCATTCACCTCAAAAAGTGTACCTTCCTCGCTCCGCGGCTGACATTTTTGGGTTTCGTTGTGGGCGTGGATGGCATCCGGGTTGATGAGGAAAAGATCCAGGCGATCTGAGATTGGCCGGCTCCCATCTCTCTAACGGAGTTGCGGTCATTCCACGGCTTGGCCACCTTCAACCGGCGGTTCATCCGAGATTTCAGCACCATTACCGCTCCCATGACCGACTGTTTGAAGAAGGGGCGGTTCCTTTGGGGCGACGAGGCCAAACGCTCCTTCGACTTGATCAAGCAGAAGCTAAGCTCGGCCCCAGTCTTGGCACTGCCCAGCTTTGATAAACTCTTTGAGGTGCAGAGTGATGCTAGTGGCATTGGTATATGGGCTGTCCTCTCCCAGGACAAGCGCCCCGTGGCATTTTTCAGCGAAAAATTAAGTGAAGCTCGACGGAAATGGGCCGCCTATGATCAGGAGTTCTATGTGGTCGTACAGGCTCTCAAGCATTGGGAACACTACTTACTGCACAAGGAGTTCATCTTGTCCACAGACCACCAGGCTCTCAAGTTCATCAACAGTCAGAAACGCATGGATGGAATGCACCTTCGTTGGACCACATATCTCCAACGGTTTCCATATATTATCCAGCACAAGCCGGGGACGGCCAATGTCGTAGCCGACGCACTTAGCCGACGCAGTTGTCTGTTGGCGACTATGCACCACGAGATCATCAGGTTTGATACTCTCGTCGACTTGTACGCTGAGGACGTTGACTTCCACGAGATTTGGCGCGCTTGTTCCTTAGGCGGTTCGCATCAAGGTTTCCTCTTACTCGACGGATTCCTGCTTAAAGACAACCGCCTGTGTATTCCTCGCACTTCCTTAAGGGAGAAGCTCATTCGTGACTTGCATGGTGGCGGGTTAAGTGGACACCTGGGCCGAGACAAAACACTTGCCAACCTCCAAGAGCGTTACTTCTGGCCGCAACTATCGAAGGACGTGGGGAACTTCGTTCGGAAATGTTATGTGTGTTAACAGTACAAGGGACACGCCCACAACACTGGGCTCTATACTCCCCTCCCGGTTCCCGCCAGCGCTTGGGAGGATCTCTCTATGGATTTCGTCTTGGGTCTCCCGCGCACGCAACGCGGGGTCGATTCCGTGTTTGTCGTGGTGGATCGCTTCTCTAAGATGGCCCATTTTCTCCCTTGTCGCAAGATGTCCGATGCTTCTCACATTGCGCGCCTCTTTTTCCGGGAGGTGGTTCGTTTGCATGGCGTGCCAACCACTATCACATCGGACCGCGACCCCAAATTTCTCGGCCACTTTTGGACAATGCTGTGGAAGATGTTCGACACCTCTCTTAAGTTTAGTAGCTCCGCCCACCCTCAAACTGACGGTCAAACTGAGGTTGTGAACAAGACCTTGGGGAACCTCGTTCGCTGCATTTGCCAAGATCGCCCGAAGCAATGGGATCACGCCCTCGCGCAGGCTGAGTTTGCTTACAACAACGCAGTGCACATCTCTACTGGTCTCTCGCCATTCTCCATTGTCTATACCAAGGTTCCCCGGCATGCACTCGATCTCGCCCGCCTCCCGGCCGCTCCTCCTTCCGCGGCCCAGTTGGCGGAAGAAACCCGCGACATCCAAGTTGATACCCGGCTCAAGCTGCTTGAGTCTAATGCCAAATACAAGGCTATGGCCGACAAACACCGGCGCGAGAAGATCTATGCGGTGGGAGACTTGGTGATGGTTTTCCTCCGCAAGGAGAGGCTTCCCGCGGGCCACCACCACAAACTCATGCCAAAGAAGTACGGCCCTTTCCCCATCACCCGCAAGATCAATGACAACGCTTATGTGGTGGACCTTCCACCGGACCTCAACATCTCCAAGACCTTCAACGTGAGCGATTTGTCCCCTTTCTACCCGGACATTCCGCTTTACCCCGAGCACTCGAGGTCGAGTGCCTCCCAAGCGGAGGCGAATGATGAAGGATGCATCGCAGACGGCAACAACGCGACTGGAGGATCGCCCGGCGAGACCGGAATCGCGTGGCTAGAAAAGATCGACCCGCTTTGGAAGCCCCGGGCCGTTTAATTATTTCCGTAGCATATGTTGTTTTCTATTTTATATTTGCATGTCTATGTTGCACTTTTATTTTGGTGTGCCATTAGCGGGTGTGCTAATAGCGGTATTTTTCCCCTCCTAGTATAAAGGGTGGAATGTGTTATGTTGTATGCAGTTTTTGAGGATTAAGAAGTTTGGTTTGCCCTAGCCGCCACCGCCCTCACCCTCTCCGTGCGAGAGTTGGCCCGTCCGGAAGGATTTCGCAACTCCCATCCCGATGCTTTCTACGTCAGTTACCCTCTCTCATCAATATAAGGGGGAGGGGTTTAGGTGTTTAGGAATCTTGAATGTTCTAGGTTTTGGGGCTCTCTTTGGAGAGAAGGATCTTGGAAGACCCAGCCTCCTTGATCTTGGTCGGAGCTTGCTCCGGATTGTATCTTGTGCTTCCCTTCAATTAAAGCAATCGTATGTTCATTTCTCCAACTGGTAACAATGGCCCGACTTGCCGCCCTCATCCACTTGTTCCAAGTCGTCGGAGACCGTGCCACGATGAACACCCGCCTCAACGTCGTCGAACGTCGCCTCGACGAACTGTCTGCCTCCCTCACCTCATTGTATTCCTCCGTGCAGGCACTTATCCTTGAAATATTGCATTCGCATTAAAGGAAAAATAAAAATGATGGAAAATCAAAAGGGCGCCATGCTCTCCCGGTCTTTCTAAACAAGCTCAAGAAATTTCGCGGAGAAGCAAGCACTATCGGTCCAGTGGAAAACAGAGAGTAAAGCATGACGAGCACAATAGTCAGCCGCTCGGTTGGCCGCCCGGGGGACAGATCGGAACAGAATCTTCGGGAGCTCAAACAAGAAGTCCAGGTCCTCCCACTCTGAGGGGGCAGCGGCCCCATGCCTCCGCAGAGGGCCAGCACAGCAGAAATCCATCAAATTGGAGCAGTGGCTCTCAATAATAACTCCCCGACACGCAATAATATCCGCAGACAAAAACTTCTTGATGGCCGCCAGCGCCGCATGCTCCGCACCGCCCGGATCCCAATGGTGAATCGTATGGCCCGCAGCAAATAGAACGGCCCCCGCATCAATCCTCGCAACAATCCCAAGGCCCGCTTGGCGATTCGAGGAAAGAGATCCATCAATGTTCAGCTTGACCCAGCCAAGGGGAGGGGGACACCACGAGTCGGAGTAGAACAACCGCGAAGGCTGGGTGGTGTTCCAGTGCCCTTGCAAAGGATAAGCCGTAGAGGTAGAGAGAGATTCCAGTATATAAGTAACCATAACCGTAGCAGTGGCGTGGTCCTGTCGATGAACAATTGCATTCCGAGCCCGCCAGGCACTTATCCAGCGCCTTGACGACTGCAACCTTCGTGCGGCCAACTACTCCACTCTGCAGCTGCCACCTCTTAGTTTGCGAACCGTCGCATCAACATATTCCGCCATGGCCCTTCTTTCCATCTCGTCTCTACCAGAGCAGTTGCTGCTCCAGCCCTTGGCCAGATTTCCGTCGACCTGAGGTTGCTGAGCCCTCAGCGTGTTGTTGTCCCACCTACGCTGAGGTGCTCCGCCCCCATGACTGCCCCTGTTGCCAACGGGACCGAATGTGAACGGCTCTTTCCGTAAACGTGCCTCCCCTCCTTCCCTTCCATCGACCCATTCCACCCCTCATGCATTTTTACCAGCACTGCAGTCATTGCACGGCTCGACGCCCTGCCTCCACATCCCATCCAGCCGCTCCAGCGTTCACCCTATATGCGTTCCTTACGCCCTCTCCCCGCCCTTCTAAGCCGCACCTTTTTCTTTCCCACGGGCCACGCCTCATACACCCCACCCGAAACAAGCCCCACTTTGCCCACGCCGCCAACAGCCAATTTCCTTTCCTACACTAAAAGACAAACCCCCCTCTTGTCACACGCCCTTCATTTAATTCTAACCCGTACCCCTTTTTCTTTTTCTTTTTTACTTTTCCCTAGCTACCAACTCCCCTATCTTGTCTACTTCCCTTTAACCCCACCGTCTTTCACACGCACATCCCCATCTTTTTCCCCTTCACTATCCGGTCACATTTTTCCCAAGTCGAGCCCCCCATTTCATTTTACTTTCCCATCAATTCCCCTCTGTTTCACCCCGCGGCCACAAGTTATACGTCGCTCCCATTCTAAAAGATCCCGCCAAAAAATTAAAACTCGACCTTGAGGGCAAGTTCGATTTTCGAGGCCAGTATAATGTTACCCTCACGCATTTGCCGAAGGAGCCACTCCTCGTCGGAACCATTGGAGCGCGCATTTGGAAAACGCTGTGATTATTTCTTATAATTAACTTGTATTAATTAATTGATTAATAATAATTATTTAATATTAATTAGATTAATTAATTACTTAAATGATTTTGTATTCCCTTGTATGGTTACCCTCCTTCATCTATATAGGGGGGTTAGGTGTTTAGGTATCTTGAATGTTCTAGGTTTTGGGGCTCTCTTTGGAGAGAAGGATCTTGGAGGACCCAGCCTCCTTGACCTTGGTCGGAACTTGCTCTGGATTGTATCATGTGCTTCCCTTCAATTAATGCAATCGTGTGTTCATTTCTCCAACCGCTAAAAGGGCATATAGGAAAAATGGCAAGGAAGGCGTCGTGGCGCACGGAAAAAATGACAAGGCTTACTTGTTGAGATATCGTATGACGAGATACTGATGGTATATCTGTTTAGTGGAAGTAGATGTCGCAAAAGAAGAGAGGCGTGATGGCAACTCACGACGGAGTAATGCGGCAGAATCGTCCTAATCTGAGTAATAATCGTAAGTTGAGGATGCAGTCACCCCCCAATCGCCGTAAGCATAACTAATTATTACTCTCATTTTAAACATTTGCATGCATTGTTTTAGTGACCTAAAATCTGTTGAAACTATATTTTTAGTATATCATACATGGAGTGGGGGTAAGAAAGGAGCGTATTCTAGATGTCTCAAGTTCAAGTCATGAAAAAGTGCACTCTATAGATGCATAGATCAAGTTGAGTTGGGCATGCAACCCTCCAAGGTCATGTATTAGCAAGAGCTACGCACAGGTACAACACTTCTTTGGTAAATCAGACATGAGGACGGTCCAAACTAGGAAAACCACATATTATTATTTTGACAGTTGTCAATCCTAACATCATATCTCATAATCAGGAGGGGTTAGCTAGGAAATCAACAAGTATTATTTTGACCATATCAAGGTCATGTTCGTTGGCATAAGACTGCATCTTAAAGCACAAGTAGTTAAATTTTAATCTTTAAGCATTCCATAGTAAATATGAATTAGGAATAAACCAGAAAAGCATCTAATTAAAGATTAACCAAATTGGTTCATACATATCACAGAGAAAAATTACTAAGTCCAACAGAAACTAAAACAAAGAGTCAATTATTATCTCGCAACTATATGGAGAGGAAGAACTCAGGTTGAATATAAAAAGTTTTTACACCACCAGTATGACAAATAGTCAAAGATGGAAATAAAATCAACCCTCTCGATTGCAACAAAAAAGATTAGACATAAAATCATATGTACTTTATAATAACAGTATGGAAAAAATCATATTTATAGAATAAGGGAAAATGAGACTAATTTAGCAATGGTACAACAAGGTCACCGTTGAGACTGAGCTCATTGGCTCGCTTCCATGCATGAGCAGCTTTCCTCAAAGTACTTCTAAATATCTCCTTCCGCCCAAGCATTGTTCTGTCATTCTTGCAAAATTCCTATAAGAATAAAATTTACTCCTGAGGCCAAAACTTTGAGAAAATTGCTACATACCAAATACAGTTGAATTAGATGAAGGCAATGAACTAAAGCCCATTGTAAAGGCCCACTATAAAGGCTTATGTTTCTCTTTGTTATTTTTAGTGTCACCTCTAATATTGGTTTAGGTTCTTCTCATTTGTGTATATATTAGATAATTTAGATTTGAAATAATATTTTATTCCTTCTCTCAACGTGATATCAGGGCGAGGCATTTTTTCCACTCCTCCATTTTTTTCGTCCATTTGTTGTTTGGTGTAAAACCAGCCGATGCCAGTCTCAATCCTGGATGAAAAATGGTGAGGGTTGTGTTAGGTAGACAGCCAGCGTAAAATTTAGGCACCCTTATGAATATGGATCTTTTGAGAAATTGTGCTAAAGCTAGGTTGTTCCCCATAAGGAACGCGACGTATAGTCCGAATGCGGCGTCTTGCAAGGACCGCTACATCTCCAAGACTTAGGTGTAGTGTTAAATAAGCAAGAGTCATCGTCGTATGGTCTGAATGCGGCGTCTTGGCAAGGACCGTTGCACCTCCAAGAGGACTTGGGTATGGTCTTAAATATGCAAAAGCCCTCACATATTAGGCGTCCTAGAAAAGTAGATCGTAGGATATGTGATCGACTTAGGTTTGGAAGTTGGAATATAAGTACGCTAACGAGAAAAGCGATGGAAGTAGTGCATACAATGATTAGGAGAAGGATAAATATTTTATTTCTACAAAAGACTAAATAGGTGGGTGAGAAAGCTAAATTTCTAAATAATTCAGATTTTAATTATGGCACACATGAAAAAATAAAACAAACAATGAAGTAGGTATTATTATAGATACTACTTGGAGGGATGGAGTTGTTGGGGTAAGAAGAAAAGGTGATAGAATCTTAGCTCTTAAATTAATCGTAGGAAAAGAAACTATTAATGTAATTAGTGTTTATGCGTCATAAGTAGTATTAAGTGAAGCTATTAAAGTACAATTTTGGGAATACTAGGATTATTTGGTAAAAAAATCTCACAAAGTAAGAAAATTTTCATTAGAGGAGACTTAAATGAACATGTAGGGAAAAAATACGGATTATACAGACGTTCATAGAGGATTTGGGTATGGAGAAAGAAATGAAGGAAGAATTATTCTAGACTTTGTCATAGCACATGAGCTAATTGTGCAAATACGTTCTACACGAAAGGGAAGAACACTTAATTACGTTTAAGAGCGAACAAATAAGCCACAAATTGACTATTTTATGACTCGCAAAATGGATAAAAATATTTGTAATGATTGCAAAGTCATACCAGGAGAAAGTTTGACAACGCAACATAGGCTAGTGGTGTTGGATGTCCAAATTAAATATAGTAACTTTAAGAAAAAGACAAAAGTGTTGCCAAAAATTCGGTGGTGAAACTTAAATAAGGAGAAACAGGTTGCTTTCAAGGCGACTGTTATTGAACAACTAGTTGATGATGTCTTCTCATTTAAGGATAAGTGAGAAAAACGTACTTAGAGAGTCAAAAGATCGTGCGCCCCCATATAAAGAATCTTAGTGGTGGAAAAAAAATACAAGACAAAGTGAGGGCAAAGAGTGTCAGTTACAAAACATTATATGTCTGTAGGAATGATAAAAATTTGACAAAATATAAATTCGTCAAGAAAGAAGCTAAAAATGCAGTAAGTAAAGAAAGAAGTCAAACTTATGAAGAATTTTACAAACAACTAGATACCAAAGATGGGGAACGTGATATATATAAAATTGCTCGATCTAGAGAGAGGAAGACGAGAGATTTAAGTCAAGTGAAATGTATAAAAGATGAAACAGATACGGTTTTGATGGATGATGTGGCTATTAAGGAACTATGGAAAAGATATTCTTATCAACTATACAATGAAGGAAAAAACAAAGAACTGAACTTGGAAGAGTTAGGTAAATCGGAGGAGTACATAAACATAACTTTTTATCGTAAAATTCAAACATCAAAGATAAATGACGCTCTGATGAAGATGAAAAATGGAAAAGCGGTTGGGACAGACGATATACCCACTGAAGTATGGAAATGCTTAGGGAGAGAAGGAATTTTATGGCTTACAAGTTTTTCAATAATATACTGAAGACAGAGGATGTCAGACCAATGGAAAGAAAGTATTTTGGTACCTTTGTATAAGAACAAATGAGATATACAAAATTATGTCAATTACATGGAAATTAAATTAATGAGTCATACTATGAAACTATGGGAACGAGTAATAGAGAGAAGAGTAAGACGAGAGACTAGCATCTCAAAGAATCAATTTGGATTCATGTCAGGTAGGTCAACCATGGAAGCTATACATCTCTTAAGGAGACTCATTGACAACTATCGGGAAAGATAAAAAGATTTGCATATGATGTTTATCGATCTGGAGAACGCTTATGATAGGGTTCCAAGAGAGGTCCTGTGGAGAGTCATAGAAAAGAAAGGTGTAAATGTATCATACATTGACGTAATCAAAGATATGTATACAAATTCAGTGACCAGGGTTAGGACATCTGGAGGATTAACATAGGAATTCCTTATTGTTGTTGTCTTACATCAAGAATTAGCTTTAAGCCCTTATCACTTTACCCTTATCTTAGATGAGCTCACCGGACATATCCAACAAGCAAATGGTGTTTTATTATTTGCAGATGATATTGTTTTGGTCGATGAGATGCGCGAGGGAGTAAACGCGAAACTTGAATCTTAGCGAGACACTTTAGAAAAGAAGGGTTTTGGTTGAGCGGGACAAAGACGGAGTATAAAGAGCTTAAATTTAGTAGTGCAAGAAGGTCGGATGACTCCGTCATTAAATTGGGTGACCAAGATATTTCCTCAGTGAGTGTTTTAAATATCTGGGATCAATAATTCAAAAAGATGGAGGTGTAGATAAAGATGTGATACATAGAATCCAAGCAGGTTGGTTGAAGTGGAGAGGCGCGTCTGGGATCTTATGTGATCGTAAAGTACCATTAAAACTTAAAGACAAGTTTTACCGTACCTCAATTAGGACAGCAATGCTCTACGTTTGTGAGTGTTGGGCAGTGAATGGTGTACATGAGCAAAAAATGGGAGTTGCGAAGATGAGAATGCTTAGGTGGATGTGTGGTCACACGAGACTGGATAAAATTAAGGATGAATGTATCAGGGATAAGACAGGAGTGGCGCCAATTGTAGAGAAGATGTGAGAAGGTCGATTAAGATGGTTCGGACATGTACATAGGAAACATTAGAGGCATTTGTTAGGCGTTGTGGGAGTTTAGTCACTAGACATGTTTAGGGGTGCGACTCGGGTTGGTTCAGATCGGTTCCACCCAAAACCAAGAACCGACCCATGTAGGTTCAGTTCCAACTTTTGGGAACCGGAACCGATCCATGTACCCAAGATATAGAACCGGATCCGAACAGCAAAGCTCGGTTTGGTTCTCGGTTCTACTCAGACTTCGTAATTTTTTCCGCATACCCTTATACATGTAAGCATTCCTAATGATTAAACAAAAAATTTATAAAATCAAATACTTCATCTTAAAGAAATTGTTCAAATATTATATTGTTGCAAATAAATTCAATCATTACAAAAGTACTCACAAACTAGTGAATCACGCTAAATAATAATTTAATTGAATCAAATTTTATTTTGATAACTCTAGAAATTCATAGGTGTAGTTTTAATAATCGGTTCCGGATCAGTTCTCGGGTACCCGAGCATAAGAACCGAGAACCGAACCGAACTACTCGGTTCTAACTTTTGTGGATCCAGAACCGAACCGAGACCCATGAGAAATGATCGAAACAGCTCGGTTCAGTTCAGTTTCGGTCCGGATCTCGATTCTTCGGTTATTTTTGCACACCCCTAGACATGTTAAACAGGGGAGGGGTAGACCAAAAAAGACTCGGAATGAAACTATAAGGAAAGACATGATGTACTTAGGCATTAGTGAGACTATCGTGGTTCCTACGACTCTTTCTGGATTACAATGTGCCTTTAGACGGTTCCAATTATCGAATGGTCCCGGACGGCATAACATGTCATTTGTAGTCATCAACTATATGGGTGCATTGATAGGACCAATGTTCAACCTCCCAGTACTAATCCATCATGGTGGAAATGGGGTGCTGATAATTCTCTTGTGGTCTTGTTGCTTCTTCACTCCATGTCTCACTTAGTCTATCGTAGCTACATTCTTATGAACTCTGCCTTGGGGACTTGGCCTAGCAAAACTTATTCACAAATTGATATATAGAGACCAAGCTATGCTTTCCTTCAGTGCACATCATCACAATGTTGCACCAAAAATATACAGCATGTTGGCTGGTAGAAATTAAGAAATTTTCTGGCTCTTCTATTAAAATATCAGTTATTTAGAGAGCAATTTATGCTTCCTTCAGTGCACGTCATCACAATGTTGCACCAAAAATACGTTGCCAGATATGTTTTGAGATGCTTATAAATTCATGCACATGCATGATGGTATGCTAAATGATTTTATACATGTGATCAAGAACAACCATTGGCTGTCTAATCCCTGTAGTTTGAGGATGCACACAAAGGTCAAAAGGAAGATGAAGAAGAGCCCGTGGATTCTTTCTTCTGCTCTCTCAACAATATTTCACATTTTCTTTTTGAGATCTTTGAGGAGACCCGGACTTACACCCAAAACTCTAGAATTTATTCAAGTGATCTCAATTTTCACAGAGGTGTTAGGTCTCCTCATTGTGTGGGCTTGGAGAATGTTCAAAGGGTATTCATTGGTAACCCGACCATATTAGTGGGGTTGTATAGCATTATTGAATTGCCTACTATACGACTTGAAGGAGTTCAAGGTTTCTTTGCAGCGACCTCCTCCATCCTCCCCAGAACAATCTTATACCTAGATTCCTCTCTGTCCCCATTAATACATCACAAGACTTGTGGACTCCCACAAAACGAAGCATTACAAGGGTAATATTTAGTTGATGATACAAACAAAATTCATTTCCTACTTACCACTAGGACTATGCTTACGTCATCAACACTAAGTTGCCAGAACAAATACATAAGGCAATGGGATCCAGAAAAATATTGAAGGGGATGCCCAAAAAATTTTCAAAATTACATCCATTGGTCTAAATTGATAAATAAAAAATAGATGAAATAACAATTAATCACATCATCATTGTAAACTTCTAAAAAACCTCGGTAAAAATAACTATGCAATCATTCAACATTTGATCACACATACTATTTCGCAACCTATTCTTGACATAATTCATGGTCAAAAATACTCTTTCCACACTTGCGGTAGCCATTGGAAGAATCAGCACATGCTTCAAAAGCTTATAGATTTGTTGATATGCAGCATGTTTCTCAACAAGTTTCATAGAGAGATGATCAATATCATCAAATCAGAAAATCTCTCATCGCTCCTCATATCAACAATAAAGTTGTCGAGTTGAAAATCAAAATTAAACAACTCTAAACTTAAAAAGTTATTAGGATAAAACTCTGCAAATCTTAACACATTTTGCTCATCTAAACAACCAAATTAGTTAATAGGATTCAAACAAGCCATACAATTAAGCAACTTCATACTCACGTCATCAAATCGGTTGTTAAGCTCTTGTAGTTGTAGATTAACGACTTTTAAGAATATTTCAAACCGATAATGATGAAGATTTGTGTAATCATTAGCAAACCATCTTGATCTTCCTCGGGAAGTATATTGATCATCTTTATTAGGAATTTGAATGTCATGTTTTCCATGCAAAAATAAGACATTATTGAACAGTGTCCCAGTCATCATCTCTCAAGGTTTGTAATTGTCAGTGATGCTGATGCAGGAGCGGTGGTTGTTGGGATTCGGAAGAAAACTTCTCGCAAGTAGGGTCGTAGGTAGTTGCGACCGGTTTCCGCCGATTGAAGCGAGTATCAGGCGTGGGCAAATTCGTGGAAAAGAGGGCAGCATAGTCGTAAAGGAGAATAGTGCGCGAATAGCGCAAAATGGTGCGTGAATAGCGCAAACGGGTGCGCGAATAGCGCAAACTGGTGTGTGAATAGCACAAATTGATGCGCGAATAGCGCAAAATGGTGTTTGAATAGTGCAGCATGGTGCTTATAACAAATCTCAGAAAATAATGTGGGGTCAGTGTCCCTAGGGCCCCCTCTGGATCCCCCCATGATATAAGTTGATGATAGTAGAAGCTTGCAAACAGATTAAATGGGAGCATGATTAGTTGAATGGAGGTATACCGTATACCCGATCTCGTGGTTTAGTCGCCCAATCTATCAACATTGGAGACATGATGCCTTGATGTCCAAGGAGTTTGATTAGCCTCCATGAATGGCATCTTATCAGTTAATTCTATTAGATTGGGGTGGAAGTGTGTGTAGTGAAAATGTGTCTTTCGAATCTAATATCAACCTACCTACCAGCATAGAGTTTACAATACTAGCTTGACTTAATGATTCAAAGATGTGAAGGAGGTTGGTTGTGAATTTAAAGGTGTGGCATGGCCATCAATCATTTCATAAGTCTCAATTTGATTAGAAGGAGCATGTCTGGGACATTAATTTTTGGTGAGTTTGAGTGAGCGGGCCTGAGCTAACTCAAGGTTTTGACAGCACATGGCCTTGAGTCTAGATATCATGTTTGGACCTTAGTCCAAAAGGCCAAGGGAAGATTTGGTTGGGGCTTACATCTCACGGGAATTCTAAGGATATTTTATTAGTATTTGGCCTTAAGAGGTCGTGGCATGATGCCAACCTACTTGAAGGGTTGTCTTTCGTCTTTGTAGAGGCGCGTGGATGGAACTTACAATTCTGAGGATGTGACAATCACGGATAGGCTTACATTTCTCAACATGTAAGAGAAGACCCACGTTATACATGAGTTGGGATTACGGTCTAAGCATATATGTTGTGGTAATGAAATGTGATGTAATGTGATTTTGAAATCTTATCCAAAAGGTTGGTTCTTACATCCAAAAGGGAAGGCCTAATGATAATTGACTCCAACATGCAATGTCAAACTCAGGTTCATGGCGTATCTTCCTAATCAACTAAATTAACATTGTATAAATTTGTGGGTCATGCCTTGGCATAAATATGGAGTGGATGGCTCGAATCAATTGGTAGGGCACAGGGTCAAACAAGGGTCCTTGGCAATATGTCTGATTTATCGAGTTGACCCTATGTCTTGTATGAGTTAAGGCCCTGGGAGCATTTTGCTAATTCAAACTTGGATATTTCTTTATTATAGTGGTTAGAGCCTCGACCACCACCCTTTGGATCGTAGGATTCACTAACGTTTCATCCATCTCTATCGGAAAAAGGATGTACCTGAAGCTTGAACTTTAGTCAATGAGGACGAAATTAATGGGCCGGAGTTATTCTTAGAAGGAAACTTTGAATACAATAGATGTTTGACTCTTTTAGGTGCATTAGAACGCTTAAATGAACTAACAATCTTTTTAATGCATCAAAACATGCATGCATGTGATGTGTGCAGCATACAATCATAAAGATGAGTCATTCTATTATGAATATTTCGCATGAAATTTCATGATTAGGGTACTAGGCGCACTCATCGTGCATCAGAAGGGGAACTGATTTCCAGTTGTATAGCTCAGGCAAGGGAGCATTTAGCTAATTAGAGCTGAGGCGATGATGGATCATCTAGGTGGCGAGTGGTTCGCAAGACGATGTGGGCAAGGAACAATTGAGGGTGTAATAGTCTTGAAATTTCGTGAGCGTATTTAGGTCGTGGAATCTGACATTTGTGAGAATTCACGTGGATTTAGGATAAACAAGAGGAGTTTCAATCATCATCGATACACTTATGGCAAACTTCCCCTAAAGCTTTATGCACCTTCGGTGCCCGCCTTAAAGCGTATGCTTAATCATGTTGCCAACACCATTATGTAAAGTGCTTATTACCGACCTCTTCTTGTTGACATCATTGTTGATTAATCTTTGTCGAGTACCAAATTAATGAATACTTTATGTTTACTTCCAAAGTCGTTTACTATTTATGTCGCAGGAAATACAGATATACAGTTATGTACCCTTTTGTAGATATATGTTATATTGTTATTGAAACATAAATACAAAAAACTCCTTCGGACATAAGGTATAGACTAAATCAACCTCTCAAACTTTTTTTCTCTTTCTATCATCTCATATTCTCATGTTACAGGAGTTGCCTTTTTGCTAAAAAAAGAGATCTTATCATTTGGTACAACATGATGTTGATCACCCATCACCAATCAGAAATTGCATCAGATTCAAAAAAGCTTGAGGATGTGCTTACGCAAACAATGATGTCCATATCTCCCACGTATCTGATATAAATTAAATCTCGTCTACTATCTACTTCGCAATCACCATTATGATATGCATCAAAACTTGACAAGCTTCGCATTAATCCATCACCCATCTCAACCACAACCGGAACAAACCCTAATATCACATGATCAACAATCCCCTCTCCACCTAGAGTTTTCACACTTCAATGACATTGAATCACTCAGTTATATCTTTACATCCAAAAAAAATTCTCCTTGCACATAAAATTCAATAAATAATGCTTCACCATCACCTCATTCTACACAGATGGTTCTACCTTGGGTTGGTTTCAATGAAATTTCAATAACAATTTATTCTCTTCAAGAGGTGTTAACAATGTTTCTCTGAGGCACATTCTAGTTCATCCTCCTATGTTAACTGATAGGGCATATTTCCCATGTCGTTGCATTATTCCATAATGAATGCTTATGAAAATCTTTTGAAACATTTGCTTAGTTGTTTTGCCTCGATATTTTGCCTAAAATCAATCGAGAAGTCCAGGTCTTACGACTAACTTCAACATCGCAAGTTGTGGGCCTTGTTGGACTCTATTAAAGTGAGTTCTTAAAGCACCAGCACAAATCAAAATCTCACCACCTCCAGCAACCACCAATAACCCTGCGGTAATGACTATTTGTCGTCTCACACCTAATAAAATGCAACACTATCGCAAGTAAGACGTCTACTCTAATACAAAACTTCATCATGGATATAGTTGCAAAACTATAATAAATCCTCGTATAACTTCCAGCGGCCCCAGAGGTGATGAACTATTTTTTACCTAAGGACAACCACCTTACCTACTTCCCTATTGACTATTGAGCCATCACCACCAATAATATTCCAACCATAAATTTCCTAACATACTCATATAAGGGAGACATCACCTTACATAGTCTTCTGTTATGGGCTTGTTTCGTTGAGATCGTTGGAGGCGGGGATACACGGGCAAGCCCTGGAAATGGTGGAGGAGATGAGAGAAGATGAAACCCTAGTGGGTGGAGGAGGGAGAGAAGAGCTTAGAGAGAGAGAGGGAGGAATTAGAGAGAGAAGGAGAAATTTCTTTAATTCATTGCTTAATTTTTCAAATACATGGTCGGGTCTATTATATAGAACCCCGGGGGCAACCCCGTAATTACATCCAACACATAAAATAATAAAATGCATAAATACTAATATAATACGACTTGACTCACTAAAACACCTAAAATACTCTAACTTGACTCAATCATAATAAAGACTCAACATAATAAAGACTCGATACAACATACTACTAATATAATATGATAACTGACGGTGGACCCGTAACACTCCATCCGTCCTTGACATCGAGCCTGCCCTCAAGCTCGAACTCCAGTAGGATGATCAGCTCCTCTGGCTCCTTGATCTCGCGCCAATATAATGCCTGGTAGTTCATCGCGGCAGCGGCAGCGAGGAGTAGCGGCGGCGCCTTTGGGAAGACGAGTGGCGGAAGGAATGGGGACGGCTGGTCCGACAGAGCGGCGGGAGGCCAGAGTAGTAAGGCAACCGAAGGAACAACGGTCGGCAAAATGAAGGGGTCCGGCGGGAACAGAGGTGCGGTGCGAGGCAGCAAAGGCCATGCGGCCGAAGGGGCTAACAAAGTAGTGGCCGACAGCAGAGGCAGCGGCGTGGTCGGAGGCGGCAGAGCAGAAACCGGCAATGAGGCGGACGGTAGAGCAGAAGGCGATGTGGCTGGAGGGACCGGCAAGACAGGGGCCGGTGGCGCAGGCGGCGGAATGGTCGGCGGTGGAAGCACCCTCGGGAGGCGGTCAGAATGGGTCGGGGAGGCGGCTGAGGAAAACCGCAGAGCAGAATTCACCGGAGGTGATGGTGGAGCGTGAAGAACCTCGGCGAGCGCTGGAGAGACAACTGCGAAATCGACGGTCGCATCGGTGGGCAAGCGGTGTGGGAAATGGCGGTAGAGTGCACGAGCGGGGAGGGCGCCGACACTGGAAGAGGCGGGAGTCTGAAGTGTCCCGACGTCGCCAATTTGTCGAATGTGGTGTTAAGGCGAGAGGCGGAAGCCTGAAAGGACTTCAGCGTTTTCCACAACTTGGAACAAAGGTCGGCTTCGTCCGTGGCACTTAATTGTATATCGCATAATCGCAGGTTCATCATACTTAGTGGATTAAGTTATTAATTCAATAAGAATTAATAATAGTAATAAAATCAAGTGGAGAGGGCATGCGGAACAGGCGCGCAGATGTAGCACCAGAAGAGTGGTGCAGGTTTCAATGAGAAAGCAGAATAGCGGCGCAGGGCTCAATGAAAAGTTGCGTCGGTTGGGGAGGATGTGTGACGTGCTTGTCAATGAAGTCACAGCAGAAGAGCGTCGACAAGGAAAAGCGGTTGTCGGACGTGATGTCGTGTAGTAGCGAGAAACGGAGACGATGAAGGAGAGAGCAAGCGTCGATGAAGATGGAGGAAGACGTGAGGAGGGAGGCTTGCGGCTAAGCTCTAGATCTGATATCGACCAAAAAATAGCGTCGACAGACGGAGCTGCGGTTGGGGTCACAGAAACGGCGCAGGCGGAGCTCTGCTAGGGCGATGGATGGGCTCGGGCTTGTAACTGAGCGGAAGCTGACAGGGGAAGAGGGAGGCTTCTGATTGTTGCACGTCTGGATGGGGTAGTTGTAGGGAGTGGTCGACGATGACAATGTATTGGCTGCGACTGCGGCTGCGGAAACAGCGGGAGCGGCGGATGGTGAGCGGCGGAAGCGGTAGCTGCAGTGGCGGAAGACGGCGGAAGTGTCGGGAATCGAGTCGTCAGCGTTTATCTCTGATACCAAGATGTTATGGGCTTGTTTCGTTGAGATCGTTGGAGGCGGGGATACACAGGCAAGCCCTGGAAATGGTGGAGGAGGAGATGAGAGAAGATGAAACTCTAGAGGGTGGATGAGGGAGAGAAGAGCTTAGAGAGAGAGGGAGGGAGGAATTAGAGAGAGAAGGAGAAATTTCTTTAATTCATTGCTTAATTTTCCAAATACATGACCAGGTCTATTATATAGAACCCCCAGGGGCAACCCCGTAATTACATCCAACACAAAATATTAAAATGCATAAATACTAATATAATAAGACTTGACCCACTAAAACACCTAAAATACTCTAACTTGACTCAATCATAATAAAGACTCAACATAAAAAAGACTCGATACAACATACTACTAATATAATATGATAACTGACGGTGGACCCGTAACATCTTCATTCGCCAGTGCCATTCATAACATCTCAGTCTATTTCCTTGTGTATGAAGACAATATCTAAAACTTCATCCAATCATGACTCAAAAAATCTAACTCTCAATATACCATCCTTCTCTTTTTTTTTATCTTGGTACGAAGCATCAAATAACTAACATGCATCAACCTCTATGCCCAAGATCCTCTCACCATTACCAGCCACATCTTTCAAAACATCTACGTCACATTCCTCTATGTTGTCAACATTGTTCTTGACTCACTCATGTCACGGTAGACTAATTTAATCTTATCAAATTTCTCGACTAATCCTAACCCATCACCCTATGCCACGATAGACCCTTGTCATCTCATCTAAGCCACCACAACTCACCCCTAACTAGGTGAATTCATCAATTGGCTCAAAACACAACCCTCCAAACCAGTCAATTGTATAATCAGAAGTCGCCACGTCCTATTTAGTTTCAACTAACCTTCTCCAAAGTGCATGGTCTCCCACCTCGCCATCATGTCACACAACGCCAAACTGCATAATCCCCAATTAATACTCACCCTTACCGCTATCGTCACTTTCAAAAATAACAATTCATCTCATGCTAAAAAATAACTTTATTTAGTCAATCACCAACCTATTTTCCTCACCCTGCCTATGAGTCAGCAAAAAGGATAACTCTTAGAGATTTTGCGTCGACTATCACGTTCTTATATCATTATCATCAAAGACTCGCTTCCTCATTCCTACTGTAGACGAACTATTCGATGAACTGCATGCACCACGTACTTCTCCAAACACAATCTTAGACCTGGATTCCATCATGTTCTTATATATCATATGTTACCGTTGCATGTCTTGTCCTTTGTTCGATGGCGTAGCATCATACCACATGCATACAGCTAATTTACGCATCCGCGGGGCAACTATGAGTTTCTCATCATACTCTTTTGATTGGTGAATGTGCCTTTCACATTGCAAGTAGTGATGAGTCAAACATTATGCTAGTTCCTCTATGGATTTGTTCATATCCTTTTATGACATACTGATCCGCAACCCTAGCTGAACAACCCACTTGGGACACCTCTTTGTCCTCCTACTCCTGCTCGACACAAACTACATTGTCAAAACATTCTGGTGCCTCCTTTCTAGCAATAGCTTGAATATTCTACTAACATACTCTCGGGCAAGGGCATTCAAGTTGATCATTCAAAAATTTAACGTCATCACCTATTGGCTAACTGCTAACACCAACAACCATGTAAGCACAATGCAACCTCCTCGTCCTTGCCAACTAATATCGGTGATACGTCCAACACTACGCCTCCATCACAGCCACACTCACTGATCTCCTTCGTTAAACCTACTTTCTCCAACCCCAACTTGAGAAGCTCGTACTTGCCAACCTCATAAAAACACTCAAAAATGTCAGTATTTCACAGCTTGTCCGTCATTAACGACATAATGCCTCATTGGCGTTGTCCTTCACCAAATTAAGCACCCCCTAGCCTTCTACAACCTCAAGATCTCAACCTGCATGCAAACAGTTTGCAAGTGGCTCCAATACCTTTTTGGGCCATAAGTTCTTGTTGCACCAATCTATAAAACCTCGAACACCTTCCTCAAAAACACATTCAAGTCATAGTTTGCAAAAGAGTAAATCTTATTCCTCTTTTCAAATGAGATTGCATATACATATATAGGAACCTTGGAGCATAGCTAAACTCACATAGGTGTGTGAGATTAAATACATATATCTATACTAATATATAAAGATATCACCTTATGGCGTAACATGGTCGACAAACGAATACGAGCCGTCGGATCAAGATCCAAATGATCATATCCATTCGCATGTGTTCTGCGAATAGTCTTTCAGTTTTGCGATGGTTAACTATTCGCAGACCACCGTAGTCTGCGAATAGCCAAACAGTTTTGCGCCGGTTAGCTATTCGCAGACCACCTGCGTAGCGTTTTTTTTCGAAAAATTATAATAAAATACCGTATATATAAGTAATTTAAAAAATGGAAAAAATTTATTAAAAAAATGCAAAATACTGAAATAATTTAAAAAAATAAATTAAACCAAAAAATTAAAATAAGCCCGCCGATCGGAGGCGGGCGAAACACGCCGCCGCGGGGCGGGTACTGTCGCACGGGGCATGGGGGGCCCCCCGTGCACTATCACTCGTATACAATATATAAGATTATACTTCCCCACAAGTTGGAGTATATATATTGATCATGCCTAGCTAAGATGTAATGACGTAGGAACGTCGAGCGGGGAGGGGTGACGCCTTCCGGCGATGATCTTCCTCACGGGAAGAGGGGAGCGGACGGCGGCGGGGTCCTTCCGGACGGGACTCTCTCGCACGGAGAGGGGAGGAGATGCGGCTAGGGCAACCAAATTACTTTCTTAATCGTCAAAAACTGCTTACAACATAAGATATCCCACCTCTTATACTACGAGGAGAAAGCCACAACTATTAGCACACCCGCTAACAACACACCAAGCAAAAAGAGCAAAATAAACATGCAAATACAAATAGAAAACAGCACATGCTAATGAAAATAATTAAATGGCCCGAGGCTTCCAAAGCGGGTCGATCTTCTCAAGCCAAGCGATTCCGGTCTCGCCGGGAGTTCCACCTGTCGCGTTAGTTCCATCCACGATGCATCCTTCATCATTTGCCTCCACTTGGGAGGCAGTCGACCTCGAGTGCTCGGGGTAGAGCGGGACGTCCGGGTAGAAAGGAGATAAGTCGCTCACGTTGAAGGTCTTGGAGATGTTGAAGTCCGGCGGGAGGTCAACCACATAAGCGTTGTCATTGATCTTATGTGTGATGGGGAAGGGGCCGTATTTCTTCGGCATGAGCTTGTGATGGTGTCCCATTGGGAGTCGCTCATTGCGGAGGAAGACCATTACTGAGTCTCTCACCTCAAAAATCTTCTCGCGACGATGCTTGTCGGCCATAGCCTTGTATTTAGCTTTAGACTCAAGCAGTTTGAGCCGGGTGTCGGTCTGGATGTCGCGGGTCTCTTCCGCTAGCTGTGTTGCTGAAGGAGGAGCCGCCGGTAGGCGGGCAAGATCGAGCGCATGTCGGGGAACCTTGGTGTAAACGATGGAGAAAGGCGTGCGACCGGTAGAGCTGTGCACCACATTGTTATAAGCAAATTCAGCTTGCGCGAGGGCATGATCCCATTGCTTTGGGCGATCCTGGCAGATGCAACGAACGAGGTTCCCCAAGGTCTTGTTCACGACTTCGGTCTGGCCGTCAGTTTGGGGATGGGCGGAGCTACTGAACTGGAGGGAGGTATTAAACATCTTCCACAACATCTTCCAAAAGTGGCCGAGAAACTTGGGGTCTCGGTCGGACGTGATGGTGGTCGGCACGCCATGCAAACGACCCACTTCCCGGAAGAAAAGTTGCGCAATGTGAGAAGCATCGGACGTCTTGCGGCAAGGAAGAAAATGTGTCATCTTCGAGAAACGATCCACCACGACAAACACTGAATCAACCTCGCGTTGTGTGCGGGGAAGTCCCAAGACGAAATCCATGGAGAGATCCTCCCAAACGCCGGAGGGGACCTGGAGGGGTGTATAGAGCCCAGTGTTGTGTGCATGGCCCATGTACTGTTGGCACACATAACACTTCCGAACGAAGTTCCCCACGTCCTTTGTCAGCTACGGCCAGAAATAGCGCTCTTGTGGACTGGCAAGAGTTTTGTCTCGGCCCAGGTGGCCACTCAGCCCGCCACCATGCAAATCATGAATGAGCTTCTCCAGCAAGGAAGTGCGGGGAATACACAGGCGGTTGTCTTTCAGCAGGAACCCATCAAGTAATAGGAAACCACCATGTGATCCGCCCAACGAACAGGCGCGCCAAACCTCTTGGAAATCAATGTTGTCGGCATACAAGTCGACGAGAGTATCAAAACCGACGATCTCGTGGTGCATAGTCGCTAACAAAAAACTCTGCCGGCTAAGTGCGTCGGCGACGACATTGGTAGCCCCCGGCTTGTGATGGATAATATATGGAAACCGTTGGTGATACGTGGTCCAACGAAGGTGCATCCCATCCATGCGCTTCTGATTGTTGATGAACTTGAGAGCTTGATGGTCCGTGTACAAGATGAACTCCTTGTGCAGCAAGTAGTGCTCCCAATGCTTGACGGCCCGGACGACGGCATAAAACTCTTGATCATAAGCGGCCCATTTCCGCCTGGCATCACTTAGTTTCTCGCTGAAGAACGCAACTGGCCGCTTATCTTGGGAGAGGACCGCTCCTATACCAATGCCACTAGTAGCATCACTCTGCACCTCAAAGAGCTTATCAGAGCTGGGTAGCGCCAAGACCGGGGCCGAGCTAAGCTTCTGTTTGATCAAGTCGAAAGAGCGACTGGCCTCTTCTCCCCAAAGGAACCGCCCCTTCTTCAAACAATCGGTCATCGGCGCTGTAAGGGTGCTGAAGTCACGGATGAACCGCCGGTAGAATGTGGCCAAGCCATGGAACGACCGCAACTCCGTTAGCGTCGTTGGAGTCGGCCAATCTCGGATTGCCTGGACCTTTTCCTCATCAACCCGGATGCCGTCCGCGCCCACAATGAAGCCCAAAAAGTTCAGCCGCGGAGCGAGAAAGGTACACCTTTTGAGGTGAATAAATAGTTTGTGCTCCGCCAACACCTCCAATACAGCACGAAGATGCGACAGATGCTCCGCTCTGCTCTTGCTAAAGATCAATATGTCGTCAAAATAGACGACAACAAACGTTCCCAGAAATGGCCGCAGTACCTGTGTCATGAGGCGCATAAACGTACTTGGAGCGTTAGATAATCCAAAAGGCATTACCTTCCACTCGAAGAGGCCGTTCGGCGTTTTGAAAGCCGTCTTCCACTCATCACCCGGCTTGATGCGGATTTGGTGGTACCCGCTGCGTAGGTCTATCTTTGAGAAGAACTGTGAACCATCTAACATGTCCAACATGTCGTCAAGGCGAGGAATGGGAAAGGAGTACTTGATGGTGATCTGGTTGATCGCGCGACTGTCGACGCACATTCTCCAGGAACCGTCCTTTTTGGGGACTAAGAGGGCCGGACCCCACAGGGGCTGAGGCTCTCGGAGATGAATCCCTTCTTCAACAACTCTTCCACCTTTGCACGCAAGATGTCATGCTCCTTGGGGCTCATGCGGTAGTGAGGCAAGTTCGGAAGGCTAGCTCTTGGAATGAGGTCGATCTGGTGTTGTATATCCCGAAGGGGAGGGGGATGGTCGGGTAGGTCCTCCGTCTTGATGGCTCGGAAATCGTGCAGCAGCGCTCGCACGTCCGGGGGTGCGGCTTCCGCCTCCTGCTCGCTAGTGGCGTACAACCCGTAGGAGACGAGGGCCACCACTTCCTTGGCCTCTGCAACGTCTCGCTCAAACAGTGAGGGGTCTTCGTGCATCACCAACAGACTACGCCTTTTATTTGAAGGCGGACTGGCTTCGGGTTTCCCTCCGACCCGGGCAATAGTTTGTATCTTCTTGCCCGCCCAAGTGAAGGAGTAAACATTCTCGCGGCCCTTATATGAAACATCCGTGTCATATTGCCACGACCGCCCCAAGAGTAGGTGGCTCGCGTCCATTCCCACGACGTCGCACCAAACGTCTGCCCGGTAGTGCTTCACAATGGCAACAGGGACGTGAGAGCGGTGGGTGATCCGTACTGACGGGCCGCGCTGGATCCATCCAATGGAATAGGGGTGTGGGTGCTGCTCGGTCGTTAGCTGCAAGTAGGAGACCGACCGGCTCGCAACTGCCGCTGTCAATCAGGACGTCACAGATCTTCCCCTTGATGTTGCAGTAGCTCCGAAAAACATTGCAACGTTGGACGTGCTCATCCAGCCGTGGTGTAAGAAGTACACGATGAACCACGCAAGCGGCGAAATCGCCCTCCTCGTCATACTCATCAATGACTTCATCGGCCTCCCCGACGTCGTCCTCCCTCTCCTCGTCTGGTGCTACAGTGTGGACGGGCTGGCGAAGCAAGGGGCAACGGGAGGCGAAATGACCAAGTTGCTGGCATTTGAAACATGTGCCCGGTAGTGTGCGGTCAAGTGTCCGACCCTTTGGTGCGGAAGAGGATGCCGGCACCCGGTCCGCAATCTCCTTGCCGGTAGTGTCCCGGCTGCTAGAACCCGAAGAATCTGTCCACGGACGGCGAGAGGCCGCGCGGTGTAGTGGCACTGCTGTCTTCTCCATTTGCTCCGCCTTGAGGGCCATGTTGTAAGCCTCATCGGCCGTGCGCAAAACATGCAATCCAATATTCTCCCGTAGGGAGGGACGTAGCCCATGTAGGAAACGAGTAACACGTTGGCCATCCGTCTCGGTTAGGCCGTTGCGGTCCGCAAGTCGGCTTATCTCAGCCAGGTACTCCGTCACCGTACGAGTTCCTTGCGAACAACTCTGGTAGAACTGAAACAAGTGCTGGTCGTAGTCGGGTGGGAGGAACCTATTCCGCAACAACTTCTTCATCTTCAACCACGTGCGAACGAGGGTCTTGCCTTGGCGGTTGCGGTTGAGTTGAAGTTGGTCCCACCAAACCGCCGCGCCGGATTTAAGGCGGTAAGCGACCATCTTCACTTGGCGGCGGTCGTCGATCTCGGCCATTTCAAAGAAACGTTCGACTTCCGAAATCCAATCGAGGAAGTCCTCGATGCCCAGGTTGCCATGAAAGTGGGGGATGTCCGTGCGCAGTCGGTACCCCGGTTGGTACGGAGGCTGCTGGTCACCCCAGCGAGGAGGGTTGCCGCTGTCGGGGAGATCCTCGTCGGAGCTGGACCCGGAGAGGGCTGGATTGGGGGACGGGGCGGCCGGCGGCACGCGGCCACGGCGGTATTACTGCCCAAAGTATCGATCAGCTGGAGCGTTGGCGTCGGCGGGAGGCGGGTGCTGGTTGCGGCCTGGCTGTAGGTCGCCGAGGGCGGTGGTGAGGGTGGCAAGTTGGGCGGTGATGTCGTTGATGGTCGCCCATAAGTCGGCGTCATCACGTGGGGTGTCGCCCATCTGCAGGATGCAGTGTCGAGCGGCGAGCGGGAGCGTCGAGCGGCGAGTGAGAGCATCGAGCGAGAGCGGCGAGCAAGCGGGGACGGCGTCGATGCAGCGAGTGGGAGGGAGCGTCGATGCAGCGAGCGGGAGCGTCGAACGGCGAGCGAGCGGGAACGCGACGAGTCGCGCGCGAGCGGGAGGAAACAACGCCGAGCGTAGGAGTCGACGGAGACCTCTGATACCAACTGACGTAGGAACGTCGAGCGGGGAGGGGTGACGCCTTCCGGCGATGATCTTCCTCACGGGAAGAGGGGAGCAGACAGCGGCGGGGTCCTTCCGGACGGGACTCTCTCGCACGGAGAGGGGAGAAGATGCGGCTAGGGCAACCAAATTACTTTCTTAATCGTCAAAAACTGCTTACAACATAAGATATCCCACCTCTTATACTACGAGGGGAAAGCCACAACTATTAGCACACCCGCTAACATCACACCAAGCAAAAAGAGCAAAATAAACATGCAAATACAAATAGAAAACAGCACATGCTAATGAAAATAATTAAATGGCCCGAGGCTTCCAAAGCGGGTCGATCTTCTCAAGCCAAGCGATTCCGGTCTCGCCGGGAGTTCCACCTGTCGCGTTAGTTCCGTCCACGATGCATCCTTCATCATGTAATGTATGTGAAGAGTACTCGAGACAGAGGCTTTGTGAGGATGTCTGCAATCTGTTTTGTAGATAGCATGAGTTGGATGACTACTTTCTTTTTTTTTACTCTCTGATAAAGTGACAAATAATTTCAATGTGTTTAGCCCTTCCATTAAATATACAATATATGAGACTACGACTACTACATACTCTATAAGCCTGGCCATGACAATCAAACTGCCTACACTATTTCCCTCCCCATGATCTTGATATGGATCTTTTATGTATCTCCAACATTACCTCCCTTCAATTCTAATTCTTTCATTGCTTCTACAACACACTTTGCAATGACCCTGTGTGCACACAACTTGTAGAAGAATGAAAAGGTTTAGGTCTCCAAAGTGGAGTCCTAACATATATATATAATATCTCAAAGAGTGGATAATTACAACTAAGCCTTACAGCAATACACACGATATATGCAGACCATAAATATACAAATACACAGATAATAATAACTCCAATACTCCCCCTCAAGCTGGAGCAAAGATGTCAATCATGCCTAGCTTGGAAATGGTCAAATCTGATCGAGTCGGACCAACAGCTTTAGTGAAGGCGTCAGCAAGCTGGTCGGTGGAGGATACGTAAATTGGAAGAATAGTCCCGGTACGAACGTGATCACGCAGAAAATGAACATCCATCTCGATATGCTCGGTGCGCTCATGTAGCACCGAGTCCTGAGTAAGAAGGAGAGCTGATTTATTATCACAATAGAGGGTCGGGCCAGTAGTGAGGGATAGGCCGAGTTCAGTCAGCAGCGATCGGAGCCAAACCAACTCAGTAACGTCGTGGGCCATAGCTCGGTACTCTGATTCAGCTGACGAGTGAGATACAATAGGTTGTTTCTTACTCCGCCAGGAGACAAGATGATCACCATGGAAAACACAGAGACCGGATGTGGAGCGTCGATCGGTCAAAGAGCCAGCAAAATCAGCATCAGTGAAGCATGAGAGACTGGTTGGTATCCATAGGAGTATTCGCAGGACGACACCCAAGTAGACCTGTGTCCCGAAGAAGATCTAAGGTGTACTTGCGCTGCGATATGGAGATTCCCTTCCGGGAGCGAGCAACTTTAATCCCAAGGAAGTAACCGAGGAGTCCCAGGCCTTTCACATCAAAGGCTGAGCGTAATGTAGCTTTCACCTCAGAGATGCCAGAAGAGTCATCCCCAGTGAGAATAATGTCGTCAACATAGACCATGACAATGGCACGACGGCCCTCTGGAGTGGCACGAATGAAGCAAGTGTGATCTGCATGGCACTGAGTAAAGTCGGACTGGAGAATAACTGAGTTGAACCATTCAAACCAGGTACGTGGAGACTGCTTTAAGCCGTACAAAGATTTGTGCAGTCGACATACTCTTCCTAAATACTCCCCCTTAAGGGCAAACCCTGGAGAAGGAGCCATATAAACCTCCTCTTGTAAATCACAGTGCAGGCATTTTTGACATCGGGCTGGTGGAGCGGCCACGCCCGAGAGGCAGCAAGCGAGAGAAGAAGGCGGACACTGGTCAACTTAGCCACGGGATAAAATGTGGCACCAAACTCGTCGGGAGCCTGAGTAAAGCCCTTGGCCACCAAACGAGCCTTATAGCGGTCAATTGCACCATCAGCAAAGTACTTCACAGTATAGACTCATTTGCACCCAACTGTGCGTTTTCCGGCAAGAAGAGGAACCAGAGACCATGTCCCAGTACGATGGAGAGCGGACATCTCCTCCATGGCCTGAACCCACCGCGGGTTAAGGAGAGCCTCAGCGGTCGAAGCAGGTAGGCGAACAGAATCAGCAGCAGCCACAAAAGCCTGGTAAGATGGTGAGAAACGCTGGTAGGAAACAACACTAGCCAACGGGTGCTCCGTAACAGGGGGACGAACACAAGCACGCTTACCATTGCGCAGGGCAATAGGTAAGTCAACAGAAGTAGTAGAGAGAGACTCAGGAGAGGTACCTGTGACTGGAAGAGGCTGCTGATCCGGGACTGGAGGAGAAGTGGGTGTACGCTGGCGGCGAGAGTAAGTCAGCAGGATAGGCGGAGCGGCAGGTGGATCAGTGACTAGTGAAGGAGGAACAATCGAGAGAGGTTGCACAACGGTAGGAAGAATAGGTGAAGGAAAATGGGCTGAGAAGAAGGGAACCTCCTCATGAAATGTTACATCCATGGAGTAAATAACCCGTCGCAACTGAGGGTCATAGCAGCGGTAACCCTTAATGGTAGTGGAGTAGCCGAGGAAAAGACAACGGATGGCCTTGTCGTCGAGTTTAGTCCGAGAAGGGAGACGGTCCTGGACAAAACACACACAACCGAAGACGCGGAGGGGAATGGGAAAGGCGGAGACGGATGGATGAGGTTGTAGGGGGTAACGCCACCAAGAGGACGAGAGGGAGTCCTATTAATAAGGAAAGTTGCTGTAAGAAGGGCAGCACTCCAATAGGACTTGGGAACATTCATTCCCCGAAGAAGACAACGAACAGAGTCCAAAAGGTGACGGTTTTTGCGTTCATCTACCCCATTCTGCTCGGGGGTACCAGGACAAGAAAATTGATGGAGAGTGCCTTCATTCCGAAGGAAGTGATCAAAAGAACGAGAAGAATATACGCCCCCATTATCGGAGCGAAGAATGTGAACAGGTGTGCCATGCTGAGTCTGTATCTTACGAGAAAACTGAGAATAAACAGATAAGACCTCAGATTTATTTTTTAGGAGATAAACTCATAAGCAACGAGAATAGTCATCTATAAAAGTCACAAAATAAAAGAAACCATCAAATGATATAACCGGGGCAGGGCCCCACACATCAGAATGAACCAATTCAAAATAAGAAGTAGCACGACTAACAGAAGGAACATATGTGCTACGTGTGTGTTTCGACAGTTCGCATACATCACAGCGAAAGGGGAAAATAAAGGACACTTCCGGACAGACAGAAACCATCCGCTGAGGGCTAGCATGGCCGAGACGTGCGTGCCAAAGAGAACTGGACGACAAAACATGGGACGCTGCAGAAGAAGTAGACGGACAAATGTCGGTGGTGGTGGTCGCAGTAGTGGGAGAAGGTAGCTCCAGGTAGTACATCCCACTCCTCTCATATCCCGTACCAATAGTCCTCCCGGATCTCAGGTCCTGAAAAACACAACGATCAGAAAAGAAAGTTACTGAGCAGTTTAAAGACCGAGTAATACTACTAACGGAGATTAGATTGAGAGTCAACTGAGATACAAGGAGAACAGAGTCAAGAGAGAAAGAGGAGGAGAGAGGGGCGGTGCCACGGCTGAGGACAGGGGTAACTGAGCCATCAGCAAGGCGCACATCCCGGTGGGAACAGGGGACAACCTGAAGCAGACGGGAAGACGTACCAGTCATATGGTCAGTTGCCCCAGAATCAATCACCAAGGGTGACGAATCCTGGTCAACTGTGGCCACGAAGCAAGCAAACGGAGTACCTAAGGAAGAAGAGACAGTGGAAGCAGAGGCAGTAGTGGAAGGCTGAGACTGCTTGAACTGCTGGAACTGCTGGAACTGCTGAAACTGGGCCATCATCTGACTGAACTCGGAGGAGTTGGCACCCAAAGTGTGCTCAACTGGCTCAGAAGACTCGGCAGAAGCAACAGTGTGTCTGGGAACACTACCAGGACTGGTACGCTCAGAGCCCTTCAGCTGGGGGTATAGCTGATAGCAGCGACTACGGTTGATACAAGCGTCCGCAGTGAGAGCAAGGGCCAGGAGGGCCCGCAGAGCCACGACCACCAGGAGAGCCACGACTGCCAGATCGACCACCCCGGTTCCGAGAGCCGGAGGTGGGAGGTCGGTAAGAAGCGGCAAGGGCCATATGTTCAGTAGGAAGAGAAGAGGTAGTACGGGCGCCAGAAAGACTAGATTGCCTCTGCATACGTTTCTCATGCTCTGCAACAATGGAGTAGGCCTCAAGAAGATCAGGCAAAGGAGACATACCCACAATCTGAGCACGGGTAGACTCATATTCGGGGTGAAGCCCCATCTAGAACTGATATGTCTCCCGCCACTGTCGCTGTTTCCGAATAAGAGCAATATCATTGGTAGACTCCAGATCGCTAAGAGGCTCAAGATCGTTTAGCTCAAGGAAACGGTCCTGAAGGTATGTGAAATATTCCTGAACAGAACGCTCCCCCTGAGTGGCGGAAGCGATGTCCTGAAAGTTGCCGAAGATCTGGGCATCAACCCGTGTATGACCAAAGGTGCGCTGAAGGGCAGACCATAGTTCAGAGTTATCCTCAAAATGCATGAACTGACTGAAGATGCGGGGCTCCATCGAGCACTGAATCCATCCAAGAACCATGTACTTTTCGGTCGACCACTTGACCAACTCCTCTCTTTTGTCATCCTTGTCGGTCGGTTGGGGCATAGAGGGGCCGCCGGTCAGCCATGAAAGCTTATTCCGACCGGCGAGAGCAACCTTCATCGAGGTCGCCCACGAAGGATAGTTTTTCTCATTAAGGAGAATGCTAGTGATCCGTCCCGTAGAGGATCCATAGGTGTCCTTGGACTCCATGAAGAAAGAAGATCCCTCCCGCAAAGGAGATCGGGGACCGAAGGAAGAAAAAAGGGCTGGCGCGATGGAGGAGATGACAAGGAGCCGGCGGCAGAAGGAGTCGGCTGCTTGAATAGGACCTGTCGGCTGCAGGACGAGGGCCGACGGCAGTTGGAGGCCAAGGGAAGAAGCCGGACGGCTGCTGGAGGCGACCCGAACGAAGCAGCACGAAGAGGGGAGAGTGCGGATGAGCGGCTGCAGCAAGATGCGAGAACAGGCGCAGAACAGGCGGAAGAGCGGCGGCAACGAGATGCGAAAACAGGCGCAGAACAGGCGCACACGCGAAGGAGCGAGCGAGCGAGGAAGCCGCAGACGCGAATGCATGAAGGAGAGTCTACGGACTGGTACGCGCACGCACGAAGCAGCGGCAGCAAGATGCGAACGAAGGAGCGAGCGAGGAAGACACGGAATCAACAAGATGCGGAGTCGGCGAGAACAGGCGAATGCACGAAGACGAAGCGCAAAGGTTGAACCCTAGACGGAGGCGCGGTTTCCCTCTGATACCATGTAGAAGAATGAAAAGGCTTAGGTCTCCAAAGTGGAGTCCTAACATATATATATAATATCTCAAAGAGATGGATAATTACAATTAAGCCCTACAGCAATACACACGATATATGCAGACCATAAATATACAAATATACAGATAATAATAACTCCAATACAACTCTGCCCAACATTTCCACTTGCCTGGTTAAATTTCTCCACTATCGAGCCACCCATGACATAATCTACCACCACAATTGTATATTCCATTTCATAGACTCTCCTCTCTGATAAGCATTCTGCATCAAACTATGCAATAACCCTATTGGGATGATTTTATTATATGAGAGAGAAAAATATGGATTGCCATGAAAAAGGGAAACAACTACTGTAATATGGGGGTGATGAAGGGAGTAAAGGAGATTCTCGGATTCACTAAGGGTGGTTCTTTCATATGCATTTATGAGTTGCGAGTAGGGTTGTTCGCAAATAGTATAGTTCGTGAAGAATTCGGGATTCGATTCGTGAAGATTCGATTAAAATTTGTATTTTTCGAATCCGAATTCGGATCCGAATAAATTTTCGAATCCGAATCCGAATAATTTTATTCTTGTTCAAAGGATTCACGAATAGTAAAATATATAATTAAATAAATTTATATATGTTATTAAATATTAAATATAATTATATTTGACCATTATATATAATTAAACATTATAAAATCCGAATTTGAATCCATGCTCGAATCCGAATTCGAATCTAAATTCGAATCCAACATTTCATGACGAATCCGAATCCGAATCCGACTCAGAATATTCGAACGAATCCGAATCTGAATCTTTGCATTCTATGTCAAATTTGGATTCAATTGAAGAGTTATTCGATTCGATTCGTGAACGCCAATGTCTATCTATGTGATCATTTTTTTTAATTTGGTCTTTGTTTATAGATGCTCATGTATGTGATAATGAGCCCTCTTTCGTGATGTATGTTAATACCCCTACATTTTTGACTGTGTCAGACAACTGTCTATACTGTGTGATCATAGGGAGGCAACTATTTTTATACATCCATCTCTCCGATGCTTGTGGCCAATAAACAAGCCATTGCTTCTAGGATAAGGACCTCCTCCACCTTTCAACATGACTCAAATATTTACATCACGAAGTGTGATTGTGGAGAGTGTAGGTCAGATGGTGAATATTGGATGGGGTAGATAGAAGATCATGGTAGGAGGTGTATGCTGGGACAATTAGTTGACTTGACTCCCACATCGAGGAAAAAAAGGGGCATGCACATCAATGTCGTTAAATCAGAATCATTGAACGGGTCATGTATCATGTCACAATCAAACATATGATGCTTTGTGGCTAAGGATCTCAAATAGCAAGATCAACACAGAGCGAATCTAGAATCAAGAAGATTGTAGCCCACTTAGATGCCAACACGCATGGACCTCTGAGTCTTGATCTCCAAAATGCCATTGGGGCAACTTAATAGTTATTACTTGGGGTTTTTTTCTCAAGTTGTATAACATGTATAGTATTAATATTTGTGGCTAAAGTCCAGGAGGGATAGCACTATTGCACTGGGGACAACATCCCCAAGTTGGGGTACTAACCTTTAGTTTGGACATGTTATTATATTCAAGCCAACACATCCATCCAAACTCTACTGACATTCCAGACCGTCTTTGTCATGCAACAAAAGTCAAGCGGGAAAAAGTCACTAAAGAGCCAAAGAAAATCTTGATATAAGCATTCACAACAAGGTTAAGTAAAACAAAATTGTTTGATATTCAAAGAGAAAAAAAAACATATTTGTTTCACGATTCATAGATTATTTTTCTCCCTAAAGGATATATAATCATTATGAGCATTTTGATAAGGAAGCATCGAAATAAAATAATGACATTGAAGACCTGGAAAACCGTCATTTTCATCTATAAATCTTGAACAAATTCTTTATAAAAAAAAGTGCCTTTGCTCTTAGATATTCAAAGAAAAAATTGGCCAGTAATCTTCATGATGAATCCATGATGTGCCAACAAAAATAACAAAATAAAAAACATTCAGTCACCGTATGAAGACAACTACCAATAACTACACAAACTTAGCTCTAGTTAAACCCAAATGATAGCATATTTGTTGAATCCAAAATTGCACAGCCACGATCTACTCGAGGAAACCGGGGGAAAAGGAGGCCGCGAGCAGTTGGTCACTTGAGTCGCGAGTGAAGAGGGAAGGAGGTCGCGCGGCCTATTTGATGAGGTCGCCCGTCCTGCTTGGTGAGGTCGCCCGACCTGTCTGATGAGGTCGCCCGACCTGGCAGTTAGGAGGTCGCCGGACAGCCCGCTACCAGGTGCGGTCTAATTGGTCTAGCCGCAGGATTCTGACCTCTCGACCGGTGTCTTTTCTGAAGAGGCATGGGGGCCTATTTATAGGCCCAGGGTGGAGTCTTCTAGAAGTTGATGACATCTGCGCCAGGAGAACAAAAAAAGAGGTCGCCCGGATTGCGACCTCACAGGGAGAGGTCGCCCGGTTAGCGACCTCACAGGGAGAGGTCACCCGGCTAGCGACCTCACAGGGAGAGGTCGCCCGGCTAGCGACCTCACAGGGAGAGGTCGCCCGGAATGCGACCTCACAGGGAGAGGTCGCCCGGAATGCGACCTCACAGGGAGAGGTCGCCCAGCTAGCGACCTCACAGGGAGAGTTCGCCCGGCTAGCGACCTCACAGGGAGAGGTCGCCCGGAATGCGACCTCACAGGGAGAGGTCGCCCGGCTAGCGACCTCACAGGGAGAGGTCGCCCGAAATGCGACCTCACAGGGAGAGGTCGCCCGGAATGCGACCTCACAGGGAGAGGTCGCCCGGCTAGCGACCTCACAGGGAGAGGTCGCCCGGAATGCGACCTCACAGGGAGAGGTCGCCCGGAATGCGACCTCACAGGGAGAGGTCGCCCGGAATGCGACCTCCTGAAGCGAGACAGCCCGGACGGTAGAGACCGCCCGGAAGGGGGAGCTTGCCCGGCAGGGGCAAGGCCGCCCGGAAAGAGGGAGCTCGCCTGGGAGCTCCAAAAACGCCCGGTACCTGAAAAAGGGCGGCTCGGAGGGGATTGCCAATTTCTGGGTAAACATAATCCCCGCACTTTTTTAAGTTCCCTAGAGAACTTCGAAAAAGTAGAACTTACCCATGAGAATCGTGAATCGCCTCCCACAAATTGCCAGAAAAGGCATGAGCCCAGGAATCGGCGATCCTACCCTGGGAGTCCTCTTTTGCTACCTTTTTGCAGATTATGCGCCCAGGAAGGATTAGACCTCACGCGAAGGCACTTTTTACACCCGAAGTGGTAAGAAGGGGCAGCCCCATCCTTCAAACCGCCCAAGTGGGGCGGCCTCTCCATTCAAACCGCCCAAGTGGGGCGGCCTCTCCCTTCAGTCCGCGCGGGTAGGCGGCCTCCTCCTTCAGTCCACGTGGGTAGGCGGCCTCCTCCTTCAGTCCACGCGGGTAGGCGGCCTCCTCCTTCAGTCCCCGCGGGTAGGCGGCCTCCTCCTTCAGTCCGCGCGGGTAGGCGGCCTCCTCCTTCAGTCCACGCGGGTAGGCGGCCTCCTCCTTCAGTCCACGCGGGTAGGCGGCCTCCTCCTTCAGTCCGCGCGGGTAGGCGGCCTCCTCCTTCAGTCCGCGCGGGTAGGCGGCCTCCTCCTTCAGTCTGTGCGGGTAGGCGGCCTCTTCCTTCAGTCCGCGCGGGTAGGCGGCCTCCTCCTTCAGTCCGCGCGGGTAGGCGGCCTCTTCCTTCAGTCCGCGCGGGTAGGCGGCCTCCTCCTTCAGACCGCGCGGGTAGAACTCTAGTCACCGGCTCACCGGAGGTGACGACATCGACCCAGAGCCTATAAATAGGACCCTCGACCATGAACAAAGGACAAGCAAGTGGGGGGACAAAACCGGCGGCTAGAAATAGTCAGACTGCACAAAGCTGCGACCTGTCCGGGCGACCTGTCCGGGCGACCTGTCCGGGCGACCTGTCCGGGCGACCTGTCCGGGAGACCTGTCCGGGCGACCTCTGCGAACAGGCCTCGGCGACTAGTCCAGGCGACCTCGACATACAACCCGCGCGGCTTACACTTTTCTTACCCGCAACTCTCTTGTATTTTCTCTTATTTCCATGTACTAAGCACAACAAGATGTAATACAGATTATTAAATAAAGGGAAAGCCCGTCGCAGGAGTGGCATTTGCCGCGGCGGGCGAAGTCTGGCCTCGCCGCAAGCTAGCAGCCCTCTCTTCTTCTCTCTCACTCAGCTCTTCATTTGTGACTCAAGTAACCAGCTGCTCGACCGTTACCCGCTCTCTTTCCTCTGGGATTGAGCGTCGAGGGCGTGGGGATGATTTTGGATTCAACAGAAACACGCGACCTTCAGATAGCAAGTGGTTGATGAACAACAGTTGCGATGAAGACGCGAGATTTGGCCTAAAATACATTCAATTTTAAAACGGCCATAACTTTTTATCCGGGTGTCGGAATTCAGAAATTCAAAGCTGCGACCTGTCCGGGCCACCTGTCCGGGCGACCTGTCCGAGCGACCTATCCGGGTGACCTGTCCGGTTGACCTGTCTGGGCGACCTGTCCGAGCGACCTGTCCGGGCGACCTCTGCGAACAGGCCTCGGCGACTAGTCTAGGCGACCTCGACAAACAGCCCGCGCGGCTTACTCTTTTCTTACCCGCAACCCTCTTGTATTTTCTCTTATTTCCATGTACTAAGCACAACAAGCTGTAATACAGATTATTAAATAAAGGGAAAGCCCGTCACAGGAGTGGCATTTGCCGCGGCGGGCGAAGTCTGGCCTCGCCGCAAGCTAGCGGCCCTCTAGCGGCCCTCTCTTCTTCTCTCTCACTCAGCTCTTCATTTGCGACTCAAGTAACCAGCTGCTCGACCGTTACCCCCTCTCTTTCCTCTGGGATTGAGCGTCGAGGGCGTGGGGATGATTTTGGATTCAACAGAAACACGCGACCCTCAGATAGCGAGTGGTTGATGAAGAACAGTTGCGATGAAGACGTGAGATTTGGCCTAAAATATATTTGATTTTAAAACGTCCATAACTTTTGATCCGGGTGTCGGAATTCAGAAATTCAAAGCCCGACGCGACCGGATCGAGCCGAACTATCCAAAAATTGAACTGGGTTACACGTTCAGGCACTTTTCAGCCCTCAGATTTCAAAAAGTTGGCTAACTTTTCTTGCAAGATAATAGCAAGACTCGGGCATCCCCCCGAACATCCAGAAAAGCGTGTGCAAAACAACGACGTCCCTCTCCTATTAGCAGAGAACATTCAACTCAAAGGACAAGTGAATTCTCAACATAATGCTACGTCAGCTGCTAACTCGGCTTGAAGCAGAAGAATTCTCTATTCCTCACCATGAGTTCTATAAGGTGAGTATGAATAATTCTCCATATCAAGTTGATGGGCTAACTTTTCTTGCAGAATAATAGCAAGACTCTTCCCATTATCAAACAAAATCTGTTGGGAGGTGGCTCCGAGTCGAACCTCGTCCTGCCATATCAGGTCCTATTGGGAAATTAAGTCCTAACTGGGCAGGCCCATTTATCATCAAGGAGTTAAGAAATGGAACTTATCATCTCTAGACAAGTGTAGTCAAGTGATGGTGAAGACATCTAGGAGCGGCGACGATCTCAAAACGGTTATGTCCTGAATGATAATGCTCTCATTTGTTTGCATTTTGATATCAAATGAAGTGGATACAATAATGACACTCTTCCTTGTGACTTGTTTATTCATTTTTACTTATTATCAAACTCACTGAACCGCGGAGACATCGCCAAGTTCTGCTCGAACCCCCTCGGATTGTAGTCATTAGCATAAAACCACGAAGATCATGTGTAGCGGGGAGTTTTCGCACACGTGTAGTGGTAGCTTGCCAATTCCCGTGCGGTGGTCTTCAGAATCTTGGATCCCGACTGATATCCGATACACCCCTGCATCAAGGGAGGTCTAGGTGAATGTTGGCTCTATCATGCCCCGAGAGGGATATAGTTACAGCTTTGATGATCTTTCTGAGGAAAGCAATGTCGATATAGCCTCCGCGGCATAACCACACCTGCCCAACTGATCATCTTAGTCTGTGACCATCGAATACTCCAAGGTACTCTCAAGTGATGCCTAAGCGGGACCCACGACTAAGTTGATCTCTCTGAGGAAAGCAATGTTCGCCGCCTAGGCCCACCTGCCCAATTGATCAACTCAGCTTGTATCCCTAGGCAAGAGAGCAGTTGAGTCGTTTACAGCCCTTATGACCACTTGAGGAAAGCAATGTTTGCCGCCTAGGCCCACCTGCCTACTTGGTCATCTGGGTCTGTACTTACTTTTTCTTTATTTCTACAGCTCTTATGACCACTTGAGGAAAGCAATGTTCGCCGCCTAGGCCCACCTGCCCACTTGGTCATCTGAGTCTGTAGCCATTCCTTTTTCCTTACAGGAAAAGTATCTCTCTTATGATCCTTGATCATTTGGAGAAAGTAGTATCTAACAGGTACAAATATTGGCCCACTTGGTCATTTAAAAGTTGAAAAACTTTTAGACCAGGGGGTTTTATCTATCAAGCCGGTCGGTTTGAAAGAGTACTACAGGTTATGAAAAATGGCTGCATAATATGCTAGCCAAGTGGGTAAAATGTATCTCGCCTTAAAGCTGGAAAGCGGGCTACAACAGGAAGCCAAAAGGCAATATTTCCGACTCGAGATAATCAAGTCAAGGCTTTCATTCTAATAGTCGGGAAATGGACTTATTGATCAGAGCTTATGAAGATATAATCTCTGGCAGTTTCAGGCTGCGATTCATCTTCACTGAGGCAATTATTCTTTTGGAGATATCCGCAGTTTTTTAGAAAGGATTTGAAGTTTTATAAAGAATAACGCTAAAAGCAGAAGATCGCATATGAATATCCGCAAGTAAGTAAAATAGAAAAGACTAACAGTTATGTATTCATTTATACCTGCTCTTGAGTTCTCTTTTGCAGAGATTAGTAGGTGTTCGCGAGTTCTGTTCAGGTACTCGCGTTATAGATTGTTTTATACCTGCTCTTGAGTTCTCTTTTGCAGAGATTAGCAGGTGTTCGTGAGTCCTCTTCAGGTACTCGCGTTATAGATTGTTTTATACCTGCTCTTGAGTTCTCTTTTGCAGAGATTAGCAGGTGTTCGTGAGTCCTCTTCAGGAACTAGCGTTATAGATTGTTTTATACCTGCTTTAAGTTCTGTTTTAGTAGAGATTAGCAGGTATTCGCGAGTTCTATTCATGTACTCGCGTTATAAGATTGTTTTATACCTGCTCTTGAGTTCTCTTTTGAAGAGATTAGCAGGTGTTCGTGAGTCCTCTTCAGGAACTCGCGTTATAGATTGTTTTATACCTGCTTTAAGTTCTGTTTTAGCACAGATTAGCAGGTATTCGCGAGTTCTCTTCAGGTACTCGCGTTATAAAATTTGAGTTCTCTTTTGCAGAAATTAGTAGGTGTTCGTGAGTCCTCTTCAGGTACTCGCGTTATAGATTGTTTTATACCTGCTTTAAGTTCTGTTTTAGCAGAGATTAGCAGGTATTCGCGAGTTCTCTTCAGGTACTCGCATTGTATTATATTTTATACCTGCTTTGAGTTCTCTTTTGCAGAGATTAGCAGGTGTTCGCGAGGTCTCTTCAGGTACTCGCGTTATGTTTTATACCTGCTTTGAGTTCTCTTTTAAAGATTAGCAGGTATTCGCGAGGTTCCTTCAGGTACTTGCGTTATGTTTTATACCTGCTGTGAATTCTCTTTTGCAGAGATTAGCAGGTGATCGCGAGTTCTCTTCAGGTACTCGCGTTATAGATTGTTTTGCCTGCTGTGAGTTCTCTTTTGCAGAGATTAGCAGGTGATCGCGAGTTCTATTCAGGTACTCGCGTTATAGATTGTTTTGCCTGCTTTGAGTTCTCTTTTGCAGAGATTAGCAGGTATTCGCGAGGTCTCCTCAGGTACTCGCGTTATGTTTTATACCTGCTGTGAGTTCTCTTTTGCAGAGATTAGCAGGTGCTCGCGAGGTCTCTTCAGGTACTCGCGTTATATTATATTTTATACCTGCTTTGAGTTCTCTTTTGCAGAGATTAGCAGGTGTTCGCGAGGTCTCTTCAGGTACTCACGTTATGTCTTATACCTGCTTTGAGTTCTCTTTTAGAGATTAGCAGGTATTCGCGAGGTTTCTTCGGGTACTCATGTTATGTTTTATACCTGCTGTGAGATCTCTTTTGCAGAGATTAGCAGGAGATCGCGAGTTCTCTTCAGGTACTCGCGTTATAGATTGTTTTGCCTGCTTTAAGTTCTCTTTTGCAGAGATTTGCAGGTATTCGCGAGGTCTCTTCAGATACTCGCGTTATGTTTTATACCTGCTTGCAATTCTCTTTTGTAGAGATATTAGCAGGTGTTCGCGAGGTCTCTTCAGGTACTCGCGTTATGTTTTATACCTGCTTGGAATTCTCTTTTGTAGAGGTTAGTGTTGAATCCAAAATTGCACCTCCACGATCTACTCGAGGGAATTGGGGGAAAAGGAGGCCGCGAGCAGCTGGTTACTTGGGTCGCGAGTGAAGAGGTGAGAAGAAGAGAGGGCCGCTAGCTTGCGGCGAGGCCAGACTTCGCCCGTCGCGGCAAAAGCCACTCCTGCGACGGGCTTTCCCTTTATTCAATAATCTGTCTTACAACTTGCCACTTTTAATACATGGAAATGAAATGAGTAAAAGAGGATGACAGATAAGAAAAACAAGTCGCCCAGGATGTTTTGTTGAGGCCGCCCGGCCTGTTTGTTGAGGTCGCCCGGGCTGCTTTTCTGAGGCCGCCCGGCCTGTTTGTTGAGGTCGCCCGGGCTGCTTTTCTGAGGCCGCCCGGCCTGTTTGTTGAGGTCGCCCGGGATGCTTTGCTGAGGCCGCCCAGCCTGGCCGCTGCTAGGTGCGGTCTGGCTGTTTCTAGCCGCTAGTTTTGCCCCAAACTTGCCTGTCCTTTGTTCATGGTTGAGGGTCCTATTTATAGGCTCTGGGTCGATGTCGTCACCTCCGGTGAGCCGGTGACTGGATCCCTACCTGCGCGGTCTGAAGGAAGAGGCCGCCCGGCTTGGCGGCCTGACGGCGGAAGCCGCTCCTGCTGGGCGGCCTGACGGCGGAGGCTTCCCCCCGCTGGGCGGCCTGAAGGAGGAGGCCGCCCCCTGCTGTGCGGCCTGACGGAGGAGGCCGCCCCCTGCCGGGCGGCCTGACGGAGGAGGCCGCCCCTGCCGGGCGGCCTGACGGAGGAGGCCGCCCCCTGCTGGGCGGCCTGACGGAGGAGGCCGCCCCCTGCCGGGCGGCCTGACAGAGAAGGCCGCCCCCTGCCGGGCGGCCTGATGGAGGAGGCCGCCCCCTGCCGGGCGGTTTGACGGAGGAGGCCGCCCCCTGCCGGGCGGCCTGATGGAGGAGGCCGCCCCCTGCCGGGCGGTCTGACGGAGGAGGCCGCCCTCTGCCGGGCGGCCTGACGGAGGAGGCCGCCCACTGCTGGGCGGCCTGACGTAGGAGGCCGCCCCCTGCCGGGCGGCCTGACGGAGGAGGCCGCCCACTGCTGGGCGGCCTGACGGAGGAGGCCGCCCCCTGCCGGGCGGCCTGACGGAGGAGGCCGCCCCCTGCCGGGCGGCCTGACGGAGGAGGCCGCCCCCTGCTGGGTGGCCTGACGGAGGAGGCCGCCCCCTGCCGGGCGGCCTGACGGAGGAGGCCGCCCCCTGTTGGGTGGCCTGACGGAGGAGGCCGCCCCCTGCCGGGTGGCCTGACGGAGGAGGCCGCCCCCTGCCGGGCGGCCTGACGGAGGAGGCCGCCCCCTGTCGGGCGGCCTGACGGAGGAGGCCGCCCCCTGCTGGGTGGCCTGACGGAGGAGGCCGCCCCCTGCCGGGCGGCCTGAAGGAGGCCACACGCCTTGGGCGGTCTGAAGGAGGAGGTCGCCCCTTCTTACCATTCTGGGCGCGTCATGTATAAAAACGTCGCGAAAAAGCCCTCCTCGGAGAGGATCGCCGATTTCTGGGTAAACATAATCCCCGCACTTTTTCAAGTTCCATAAAGAACTTCGAAAAAGTAGAACTTACCCACGAAAATCGCGATCCGTATTTCGCAAATTGTCTTTCTTCTGCGAGGGAGAAGAGTTAAGGCACTTATAAAAAGGAGAAGAGTCTTGCAAGTACCTTATCATGCTTTGCCAATATATGCTAATTTCTGCAAGGCAAAAGTTAGATTACGCAGAAAGAGATAGGAACACGCGAGTACCTGGAGAGAACTCGCGATCACCTGCTAACCTCTGCAAAAGAAAACTTAAGCAGGTTTTTAATATAGCGCGAGTACATGAAGAGAGGGGCTAAAAAGTGCTAATCTCTGCAAAATAGAACTCAAAGCAGGTGTAAAGCAAACTACAACGCGAGTACCTGAATAGAACTCGCGAACACCTGCAAATCTCTGCAAAAGAACTTAAAGCAGGCAAAAGAATCTATAACGCGAGTACCTGAAGAGAGCTCGCGATCACCTGCTAATATCTGCAAAACAGAACATAAATCAGGTATAAAATAATCTAATACGCGAGTACCTGAATAGAACTCGCGAATACCTGCTAATCTCTCCAAAACAGAACATAAAGCAGGTATAAAATAATCTAATACGTGAGTACCTGAAGAGAACTCGAGAATACCTGCTAATATCTGCAAAACAGAACATAAAGCAGGTATAAAACAATCTAATACGCGAGTACCTGAAGAGAACTCGCGAACACCTGCTAATATCTGCAAAACAGAACATAAAGCAGTTATAAAACAACCTAATACGCGAGTACCTGAAGAGAACTCGCGAATACCTGCTAATCTATGCAAAACAGAGCATGAAGCAGGTATAAAACAATCTAATACGCGAGTACCTGAAGAGAACTCGCGAATACCTGCTAATATATGCAAAACAGAACATAAAGCAGGTATAAAACAATCTAATACCTGAAAAGAACTCACGAATACCTGCTAATCTCTGCAAAACAGAACATAAAACAAGTATAAAATAAACTAATACGCGAGTACCTGAAGAGAACTCGCGAATACCTGCTAATCTCTGCAAAACAGAACATAAAGCAGGTATGAAACAATCTAATACGCGAGTACCTGAAGAGAACTCGCGAATACCTGCTAATATCTGCAAAACATAACATAAAGCAGGTAAAAAACAATCTAATATGCGAGTACCTGAAGAGAACTCGCGAATACCTGCTAATATCTGCAAAACAGAACATAAAGCAGGTATAAAACAATTTAATACGCGAGTACCTGAAGAGAACTCGCGAATACCTGCTAATATCTGCAAAACAGAGCATGAAGCAGGTATAAAACAATCTAATACGCGAGTACCTGAAGAGAACTCGCGAATACCTGCTAATATCTGCAAAACAGAACATAAAGCAGGTATAAAACCATCTAATACGCGAGTTCCTGAAGAGAACTCGCGAATACCTGCTAATCTCTGCAAAACAGAACATAAAGCAGGTATAAAATAAACTAATACGCGAGTACCTGAAGAGAACTCGCGAATACCTGCTAATATCTGCAAAACAGAACATAAAGCAGGTAAAAAACAATCTAATACGCGAGTACCTGAAGAGAACTCGCGAATACCTGCTAATATCTGCAAAACAGAACATAAAGCAGGTATAAAACAACCTAATACGCGAGTACCTGAAGAGAACTCGCGAATACCTGCTAATCTCTGCAAAACAGAGCATGAAGCAGGTATAAAACAATCTAATACGCGAGTACCTGAAGAGAACTCGCGAATACCTGCTAATATCTGCAAAACAGAGCATGAAGCAGGTATAAAACAATCTAATACGCGAGTACCTGAAGAGAACTCGCGAATACCTGCTAATATCTGCAAAACAGAACATAAAGCAGGTATAAAACAATCTAATACGCGAGTTCCTGAAGAGGACTCGCGAATACCTGCTAATATCTGCAAAACAGAACATAAAGCAGGTATAAAACAATCTAATACGCGAGTACCTGAAGAGAACTCGCGAATACCTGCTAATATCTGCAAAACAGAGCATGAAACAGGTATAAAACAATCTAATACGCGAGTACCTGAAGAGAACTCGCGAATACCTGCTAATATCTGCAAAACAGAACATAAAGCAGGTAAAAAACAATCTAAAACGCGAGTACCTGAAGAGAACTCGCGAATGCCTGCTAATATCGGCAAAACAGAACATAAAGCAGGTATAAAACAACCTAATACGCGAGTACCTGAAGAGAACTCGCGAATACCTGCTAATCTCTGCAAAACAGAGCATGAAGCAGGTATAAAACAATCTAATACGCGAGTACCTGAAGAGAACTCGCGAATACCTGCTAATCTCTGCAAAACAGAATATAAAGCAGGTATAAAATAAACTAATACGCGAGTACCTGAAGAGAACTCGCGAATACCTGCTAATATCTGCAAAACAGAACATAAAGCAGGTAAAAAACAATCTAATACGCGAGTACCTGAAGAGAACTCGCGAATACCTGCTAATATCTGCAAAACAGAACATAAAGCAGGTATAAAACAACCTAATACGTGAGTACCTGAAGAGAACTCGCGAATACCTGCTAATCTCTGCAAAACAGAGCATGAAGCAGGTATAAAACAATCTAATACGCGAGTACATGAAGAGAACTCGCGAATACCTGCTAATATCTGCAAAATAGAGCATGAAGCAGGTATAAAATAATCTAATACGCGAGTACCTGCTAATATCTGCAAAACAGAACATAAAGCAGGTATAAAACAATCTAATACGCGAGTTCCTAAAGAGAACTCACGAATACCTGCTAATATCTGCAAAACAGAACATATAGCAGGTATAAAACAATCTAATACGCGAGTACCTGAAGAGAACTCGCGAATACCTGCTAATATCTGCAAAACAAAGCATGAAACAGGTATAAAACAATCTAATACGCGAGTACCTGAAGAGAACTCGCGAATACCTGCTAATATCTGCAAAACAGAACATAAAGCGGGTAAAAACAATCTAATACGCGAGTACCTGAAGAGAACTCGCGAATACCTGCTAATATCTGCAAAACAGAACATAAAGCAGGTATAAAACAACCTAATACGCGAGTACATGAAGAGAACTCGCGAATACATGCTAATCTCTGCAAAACAGAGCATGAAGCAGGTATAAAACAATCTAATACGCGAGTACCTGAAGAGAACTCGTGAATACCTGCTAATATCTGCAAAACAGAGCATGAAGCAGGTATAAAACAATCTAATACGCGAGTACCTGAAGAGAACTCGCGAATACCTGCTAATATCTGCAAAACAGAACATAAAGCAGGTATAAAACAATCTAATACGAGAGTTCCTGAAGAGAACTCGCGAATACCTGCTAATATCTGCAAAACAGAACATAAAGCAGTTATAAAACAACCTAATACGCGAGTACCTGAAGAGAACTCGCGAATACCTGCTAATCTCTGCAAAACAGAGCATGAAGCAGGTATAAAACAATCTAATACGCGAGTACCTGAAGAGAACTCGCGAATACCTGCTAATATATGCAAAACAGAACATAAAGCAGGTATAAAACAATCTAATACCTGAAGAGAACTCACGAATACTTGCTAATCTCTGCAAAACAGAACATAAAACAGGTATAAAATAAACTAATACGCGAGTACCTGAAGAGAACTCGCGAATACCTGCTAATCTCTGCAAAACAGAACATAAAGCAGGTATGAAACAATCTAATACGCGAGTACCTGAAGAGAACTCGCGAATACCTGCTAATATCTGCAAAACAGAACATAAAGCAGGTAAAAAACAATCTAATACGCGAGTACCTGAAGAGAACTCGCGAATACCTGCTAATATCTGCAAAACAGAACATAAAGCAGGTATAAAACAATCTAATGCGCGAGTTCCTGAAGAGAACTCGCGAATACCTGCTAATATCTGCAAAACAGAACATAAAGCAGGTATAAAACAATTTAATACGCGAGTACCTGAAGATAACTCGCGAATACCTGCTAATATCTGCAAAACAGAGCATGAAGCAGGTATAAAACAATCTAATACGCGAGTACCTGAAGAGAACTCGCGAATACCTGCTAATATCTGCAAAACAGAACATAAAGCAGGTATAAAACAACCTAATACGCGAGTACCTGAAGAGAACTCGCGAATACCTGCTAATCTCTGCAAAACAGAGCATGAAGCAGGTATAAAACAATCTAATACGCGTGTACCTGAAGAGAACTCGCGAATACCTGCTAATATCTGCAAAACAGAGCATGAAGCAGGTATAAAACAATCTAATACGCGAGTACCTGAAGAGAACTCGCGAATACCTGCTAATATCTGCAAAATAGAACATAAAGCAGGTATAAAACAATCTAATACGCGAGTTCCTGAAGAGGACTCGCGAATACCTGCTAATATCTGCAAAACAGAACATAAAGCAGGTATAAAACAATCTAATACGCGAGTACCTGAAGAGAACTCGCGAATACCTGCTAATATCTGCAAAACAGAGCATGAAACAGGTATAAAACAATCTAATACGCGAGTACCTGAAGAGAACTCGCGAATACCTGCTAATATCTGCAAAACAGAACATAAAGCAGGTATAAAACAATTTAATACGCGAGTACCTGAAGAGAACTCGCGAATACCTGCTAATATCTGCAAAACAGAGCATGAAGCAGGTATAAAACAATCTAATACGCGAGTACCTGAAGAGAACTCGCGAATACCTGCTAATCTCTGCAAAATAGAGCATGAAGCAGGTATAAAACAATCTAATACGCGAGTACCTGAAGAGAACTCGCGAATACCTGCTAATCTCTGCAAAACAGAATATAAAGCAGGTATAAAATAAACTAATACGCGAGTACCTGAAGAGAACTCGCGAATACCTGCTAATATCTGCAAAACAGAACATAAAGCAGGTAAAAAATAATCTAATACGCGAGTACCTGAAGAGAACTCGCGAATACCTGCTAATATCTGCAAAACAGAACATAAAGCAGTTATAAAACAACCTAATACGTGAGTACCTGAAGAGAACTCGCGAATACCTGCTAATCTCTGCAAAACAGAGCATGAAGCAGGTATAAAACAATCTAATACGCGAGTACATGAAGAGAACTCGCGAATACCTGCTAATATCTGCAAAACAGAGCATGAAGCAGGTATAAAATAATCTAATACGCGAGTTCCTGAAGAGAACTCGCGAATACCTGCTAATATCTGCAAAACAGAACATAAAGCAGGTATAAAACAATCTAATACGCGAGTTCCTAAAGAGAACTCACGAATACCTGCTAATATCTGCAAAACAGAACATAAAGCAGGTATAAAACAATCTAATACGCGAGTACCTGAAGAGAACTCGCGAATACCTGCTAATATCTGGAAAACAAAGCATGAAACAGGTATAAAACAATCTAATACGCGAGTACCTGAAGAGAACTCGCGAATACCTGCTAATATCTGCAAAATAGAACATAAAGCAGGTAAAAAACAATCTAATACTCGAGTACCTGAAGAGAACTCGCGAATACCTGCTAATATCTGCAAAACAGAACATAAAGCAGGTATAAAACAACCTAATACGCGAGTACATGAAGAGAACTCGCGAATACCTGCTAATCTCTGCAAAACAGAGCATGAAGCAGGTATAAAACAATCTAATACGCGAGTACCTGAAGAGAACTCGCGAATACCTGCTAATATCTGCAAAACAGAGCATGAAGCAGGTATAAAACAATCTAATACGCGAGTACCTGAAGAGAACTCGCGAATACCTGCTAATATCTGCAAAACAGAACATAAAGCAGGTATAAAACAATCTAATACGAGAGTTCCTGAAGAGAACTCGCGAATACCTGCTAATATCTGCAAAACAGAACATAAAGCAGGTATAAAACAATCTAATACGCGAGTACCTGAAGAGAACTCGCGAATACCTGCTAATATCTACAAAACAGGGCATGAAGCAGGTATAAAACAATTTAATACGCGAGTACCTGAAGAGAACTCGCGAATACCTGCTAATATCTGCAAAACAGAACATAAAGCAGGTATAAAACAATCTAATACGCGAGTTCCTGAAGAGAACTCGCGAATACCTGCTAATCTCTGCAAAACAGAACATAAAGCAGGTATAAAATAAACTAATACGCGAGTACCTGAAGAGAACTCGCGAATACCTGCTAATATCTGCAAAACAGAACATAAAGCAGGTACAAAATAATCTAATATGCGAGTACCTGAAGAGAACTCGCGAATACCTGCTAATATCTGCAAAACAGAACATAAAGCAGGTAAAAAACAATCTAATATGCGAGTACCTGAAGAGAACTCGCGAATACCTGCTAATATCTGCAAAACAGAGCATGAAGCAGGTATAAAACAATCTAATACGCGAGTACCTGAAGAGAACTCGCGAATACCTGCTAATATCTGCAAAACAGACCATAAAGCAGGTATAAAACAATCTAATACGCGAGTACCTGAAGAGAACTCGCGAATACCTGCTAATATCTGCAAAACAGAGCATGAAGCAGGTATAAAACAATCTAATACGCGAGTACCTGAAGAGAACTCACGAATACCTGCTAATATCTGCAAAACAGAACATAAAGCAGGTATAAAACAATCTAATACGCGAGTTCCTGAAGAGAACTCGCGAATACCTGCTAATCTCTACAAAACAGAACATAAAGCAGGTATAAAATAAACTAATACGCGAGTACCTGAAGAGAACTCGCGAATACCTGCTAATATCTGCAAAACAAAACATAAAGCAGGTATAAAATAAACTAATACGCGAGTACCTGAAGAGAACTCGCGAATACCTGCTAATATCTGCAAAACAGAACATAAAGCAGGTAAGAAACAATCTAATACGCGAGTACCTGAAGAGAACTCGCGAATACCTGCTAATATCTGCAAAACAGAACATAAAGCAAGTATAAAACAATCTAATACGCGAGTACCTGAAGAGAACTCGCGAATACCCGCTAATCTCTGCAAAGCAAAACATAAAGCAGGTAAAAGAAACTTCATAATGCGAGTACCTGAGGAAAACTCGCAACCACCTGTTCATCTTCTCATATAAACATCTATAAAAAAGAAGTTTTTGGATGTCTAGATACAATATGGTGATATTCACCTCATTTGTAAGCAAAAAGCTAGCATAGCTCCTGTATCATATGCAAAGGAAGCAGTAATGCTCAATTGGAGCAACCACTATAATGTGGATATATAAAGATGAAACTATAAAGAGGCGACCATCAAAAGATGGGTTCAATTGCTTTTAAAGATTTGGGCGACCATCGGAAGATGGGTTTGATTGCCTTTAGATATTTTGGCGACCATCGAAAGACGAGTTTGATTGCCTTTAAAGATTTTGGCGACCATCGAAAGATGGGTTTGATTGCCTTTAGAGATTTTGGCGACCATCGAAAGATGGGTTTGATTGCCTTTAGAGATTTTGGCCACCATCGAAAGATGGGTTTGATTGCCTTTAGAGATTTTGGAGACCATCGAAAGATGGGTTTTGATTGCCTTTAGAGATTTTGGAGACCATCGAAAGATGGGTTTGATTGCCTTTAGAGATTTTGGCGACCATCGAAAGATGGGTTTGATTGCCACAACATTCACAAGTCATTTTCAACCATGTATGCATTTGAAGGAAAGAGCTAATGCAAACATAACTGAAAGAGTTTTAAGACGAGCTTTAAGACAAACCTTTCTGCCAATGAAAGTAGATCCAGCATCACTTCGAGTGAATAACCGATATTGCTAGAAAAGATTTTACAATAATATTTTTAAGCAACATATTCCCGCAGTCTGCCTTCTTTCGACAACTTCTCTACAAGCTTATGTAGAGCGCGACACTTTTCAGTATCATGACCCACACACATGTGGTATTGACAAAACAAGTCTTTGTGACAATTCCTATGATCAGGTCGCATGAGAGAAGGCCTTGTAAAACCAGGTTCTTGCTGGATAATCTGAAGAGCTTCTTTCATTGAGATAGTTAAACCTGTATACCTTCCTCGGAGCTTATCTTGCTTATGCGGGCGAGGAGAATTACATGACCTGTAACTATAAGTCTGAGTTGGGATATGAGGGTTGACAAGACATAGCTCTGATTGATTTAGCTGCAGGAAACTTGGAGAAGCAGATAGATGCTCATAATCATAGCATATTTCACGTTGAGATGATAAGTTGGGACCTTGTTCATATTCTAACAAATAGCCACGGCGATTGATAGGAAGATGACCATGAGAAGAATAATCCTTCTGTTGTTGTTGAGGCCTCTGAATTAAAGAAGAAAAATAATCGGGGTTCGCATCCTCAGCCTTAATGAACTGATTTGCTATTTCAATAAGATGAGCATAAGATTCTGGCTCTTTCATGGTGACTTCAAACTTAAGAGGACCTTCCTGGAGACCATTAATTAAGGCATGTTTATAGAGACTTTGATCAGCATTAACAACATCAAGGATTTCTTTTTGAAAGCGATCGATGAAGTGAGCCGTGGATTCGTTATCCATTTGCTTGATCTGAAAAAGAGCTGGAAGACCTCTCTTACGTTTCCTTAAAGTGCTGAACCTCAAATAAAATTCTCTTCGAAGATCTCCGAAGCAATTGATCGATTGAGATGGTAAATGGTAGAACCAATCCAAAACTTGACCGTCGAAGGTCATGATGAGAAGTTTACACTTGATACCATCTGATAGAGCTCTTAGTGAGGTAGCTACCTCAAAGGCTTGCAGATGAAAAACCGGATCACTCATTCCAGAATAGACTGGCAGACGAGGCTCTTTGAAGTCATTTGGGACTACTTCCCAACGAATTTTGTATGATAATGGGGAAGGTTCTTGTTCTTCTCCTGCAGGAATTGTTAGTCTATCAACAAGGTAAGGTGGATCACCCATACTAACCTTATGAGACTCATAATGAGGAATAGAGAGTCCTGGTGCTTCAGGTTGTAACAAATGTTCTAGATGACTGCTAGAAGGCTTGTCATAAGTAGCTGTTATAGTATTAAGTTGAGAATCCACTTGTCTTTTGAGGTGGGCGATCTCTGCTAATAGGGGGTTTATGTCGCCACTTTGAACAGGAACTTCAAGATGATTGGAAGGATGCTCGAGGTCTTCTGACGGATGATCCATGAAAACAGGAAATGTTGAAAGAGAAAAACTGAAATAACATTCAAACGGAGCCGAATTTCTGAAATCCGAGGGCTAAAAAGTGCCTGAACGGCCGAATCCTCGCCGTCATACACCGGCGGCTTGGTTCTGACTCAGAGGGAAAAAAGGCAGAGGAGAAACAAGCCGCCGGTGTATGACGGCGAGGATTCGGCCTCCTCCGACGACTTCTCTTCTCTTCTCTTCAATCCTTCAGCAAAGTGAAGGATTTGAAAGGCCGCATGGTCTTGTCCTGACACCCAGACAGCGATGGTGTCCAGGTCTCCACTGCACTCCCCCACTAGATAAATGAAAAATCTGGCCGACACGCAGAGGCCGCCGGCATTGCCATGTATGGCCAGCGGAACTTTAGGTGGTTAAGGAGGATTCTTGAAGAGGAGCTCGCCCGGCAGGCCGCGCGGGTTGGTGCTGAAAGTTTTATTACCAACCACTTCATGGGCTTGACCTTCAAAAGTTTAATCAGAGCGAATGATCATTTAGAAAAGAAGGTCTCTGCATTGGAAAAGGAAGTCGAACGACTGAAGGAGGCAGAGTTGGTAAGTTATCACTGAAAGTGCACAGTTAACCTCACTAGAATTCTCTAGAGGGGGGGTGAATAGAGATTTAAAATATTTTGTGCTAAGTTAATATATATATATATATGTGTATGATCACAGATTAGAGCTTCCCACACATCAACAAGAATTAGACAAGTAATTAAAGTAAATGCAAGAGAGAAAATCACAGCACAACACAAGAAAATATAGTGGTTCCCCAAACTTTGGGTAGTCCACTCTTCTACCCCCTTGGTAGGAATTCACTATCTTGCACTGAGTCTTTTGATAAGGAGACTCTTAGAACCACCCTGAGTCTTTTGACAAGGAGACTCTTAGAACCAACTGAGTCTTTTGACAAGGAGACTCTTAGAACCAGTACACTGAATTTTTTGAAGAGAGATTCTAAAAACTCTTTTACAATATTTAAGTAAGTAAGAAAGAAAGTAAGAAACAATAATGAATCTTCTTCCTAGCAAGAAGATTGGAAGCACAAGAAGTGAATTAAATCTTTCTTCTATAGAGAGAAGAAGATTTGTAGCCTTTCTCTCTTTTAGTGAGAGCAATCAGATTTTGCAGCAGTGAGCAGAAGAAGAAATGGTTGAATATTGCTGCAGAGCTTTTTCTCAATTTCTCTCTTTTCTCTTGGGAGCTTTTCCTCTATTTCAAAATGTATGTGGTAGATCACTCAACTGCTTTTCCTGCCGACCTCCTCTTTATTTTATAGCTCTGTGTAATAAGATAGCACTATAGAAGAGGAATAAATTAGCAGCCAGAGATTTAGGAGGAGAGAAATATTTCCATAGCAGATATAACATAAATGGAAAATATTAATTCAGATTTCAAATAATTTCCAAAATAGAGTTAGTCAGATTTTAGCCAAGAATCAAATAGAAGGAGAATGATTCAGAACGGCTATAAAATATTTACTTTATTCCATATAAATTAGATCTACAGAAATGAAGGAAAGAGATCTGGCGCATATTTAAATCTGTCATATAGATCGATGTGCGTCGATTACTATTCGACGTAAGCGTTGAATTCATCTTAGCCAGACGTCGAGAGGGATATAAGGAATGTGCGTCGACAAAGGTGCGTCGACTTCTCTGTATGCGTCGACTAGAAATAAGAGTAGCGTCGACAACACATACGTCGAAATATTCCTAAATTTACTTTGACATATCCTGAAGAAAACGTCGACTATATTTCGACGTTGCGTCGAATACTATTCGACGCATTTTTACTTAGTCTTGTTTTTCATTCATAAAACTCTTTCTTTAACTCATTTCTAGGGGTTAAGAGAAATCATTTCCCCAACAATCTCCCCCTATTTGTCTTAACCCTATTTAGAGAGAAATTGTACTAGCATAAAATCAACTCAGCCTATAAGAAGTATGTCACTTTAAAAAGTGAAATTTAGATAAGGAGATCAAATATTCCAGAATCATATAAACAGATTTCATTTTCATACCAATTCATTTTCAACTATAGGATGAGATATATCAGCAATGTTTTCAAATATTACTCAGGTGGGGTAGGAGGAGTCTTTCTTTTTCTCTTGAATACTAATGTATGAGGAGAGGAGGATTTCTCTTTCCCACTTGTAAGAAGTTCATTTAGCTCCCCCTGAGCAGGTAGCTCCCCCTGGGATAGAGCTCCTTTTATTCTTTCTTCTTCAGGCAATAGAATATCTGTCTCTTTTTCTTTTCCAGTATCAGCTTCATTTCCATCTAGATTTGTACCAGTTTCATTTTCAGCCTCATTCACTGCTCTGCTTCCTTCCCCCTGTAGTGGTGTCATTTGATTTGCAGCATCTCTTGCTATGTTGAGTATCTCTATTGTTTGTTCATCAATATGGAGCTCAGGTACTATCTCATTCCCAAGGGTTTTGAGCAGTGCTTGACTGTCAGTTTTTGAGGTAGGAAGGGATTTGTGAGAGGGAGATTTAGGATTGGAGAGCTGATCTTCATCTAGATTCTCCCCCTTCTTGACCTTCCTGGCCAAGGAGGTTAAGAAAGACCTAGTCACTCTAGAGGAAGAGAGAGATGACTTTAGATCTTGCACAGAGGCACTGACCCCATCTATTTGGGTGTGCATGTGTAGGATGGAGGAGTGAATCTGTGAGCAATGCTCATCTAGCATTGCCTGGAATTTTTGGGCTGCAGATTGGATGCACTGAGTGAGTAGAGCCTCAGTGGATGCAGATGGTGGAGGAGGAGGAGATAATGGTGGAGGTGTATGAGAGGAATTTGGAGAGGGAATACTATCATATTGGGTTGGTGTATTTGATGGAGGAGGTGGAGGAATAGAAGAGAGCTGAGCATGGGATTGAGGTGGTATTTGTGTGGATGATGATGGGAGAGAGGAGAGATTTGTTTGAGGAGGAGGAGGAGTAGAATGAGTAGGAGAGTTAGAAGGAGAGGGAGACCTTTCAGGAATGGAACCAGGCTTAGGGATTTGCCTGGCCCATTTAGAAAATAGGGCTATGGACATCCTTTTTCCTGGAGGGATGGGAATTCCTTTTGACCTACGTAGGTCAGGGAAGGAATGGAACAGTACTTGACTCATCATTCTCATGTAGGCATTCTCTTTGTGAGAGTATTTAGAGCCTATCACCTTGAGTAGCCATGTGGCCCAGTCTACCTTCTTCTTCAACACAAGGGCCCCCATGATGTTCAGTTGTTGTTTTGGTACTGCATCATGTGCTGAGATCTTGCACAGTAGAACTTTCCCTACTATATCAGCCAGCAGCCTATATTCATCAGAAAAGTCTACCTTTTTCAGATGGATTGGTCTGTCTTTTGAGAATTTCATGGTGGTAAGTAAATGCTTGACTTCATCAGGTGTGAGTTCAATGGATTCATCACCTAATAGGGGAATAATTTTATACTAGATGAGTCATTCATGAGAAACTCATTTTCTTTTCCTATTTTATTGAAATGAAGATGACATTAGGATATACCTGATAGGAGGTCAAAGGTGACCCTAATGTGGTCTGCTGAAATTGAGACTAGTGTCTCATAGAGTGTTCCTTGGATTTCTCCTTGTTCGGAAATCTGAACATGAGTTATGAGCTCAGTGAGCTCAGTTTCCAGGAGCTTGCACCTAGTGGAGATGAGCTTGTTCAGTCCTGCTTCAGTGAAGAGAGCAATGATGCTTTTATAGTTCTCTGCTGCTGCTTGGAAGGATTCGAGATCGATGTCGAACCCAAAATTTATTTTGGGAGCCATTGAAGATCAGTGAGAGAGGAGCAAGACGAATCAGCTGGACACAGGAGCACGGAGGATAAAAGATGCAGAGTAGTGGAGGTTTCTGAAGAGTCTTTTTAAGTCAGGTGAAACGTCGAGACAGGGCTCAATTCGAGGCTTTTTCGGTACTCTAGTGGATGTGACCGAAAATATTCTAATGTTGCCGCTCTTTATCATGAAGTCGACGTTACGTCGAGTGGAATTCGACGTCATCGTTGATATAGACAGAGTTTGAGATGTTTAGGGTTTTCAATCGACGTATGCGTCGATTTTGGTCGACGCATGCGTCGATTTATTGTGTTGGTTATCGACGGTGCGTCGACAAGAAGTGACTATTAAAAAGAATTTTAAATTTTTATTTCTCTTTATTTCTTTAATGTTTTCTAAGTTAGTTTTGAACTAGATTTTACAGATAGTTTGATTGATTGTACCAACATTGCTTGGTAGTGTGGCCAGCTTTGTTACATATATAGCACTTGATTATCCTAGTATTAAGGGAATTTGAATTTAGAGCAGGATAGAAGTGTTGATTAGGATAAGAGTGTTGGTTTGAATATAGGTTTTGATTAAGATGGGATTTTTGGTTAAGATAAACATTTTTTTTGGGATTGAAGTGTTGATTTGGATAAAATTCATGATTAGGATGACTGGGTCCTAAAAGAGGGTTAGGATGAAAGACTTTTGGAGAAAATGTATTTAAGTTGCTCTGAACATTTGTGCGTCGATATCTATTCGACGTATGTTGATAGTCGCGTCGATTTGTATTCGGCGCTTTCTCCAGATGACGTCGATCTGATTTCGACGCATAGAAAAGGTTGGGTCGATTTAAAGTCGACGTGCTTTTGTTCAGCCGTCTAGAAGAGATCGAAGCATCTGAGAGATTGCGTTGAGTAGAAGTCGACGCACTATCGTGCATGCGTCGATATGAAGTCGACGCATCTGTGTCTTCACAAATTTTCATTTCGCCTTTCTCTGTTTTTACTCCTTTATGTGTTGTTTTTCTTGGATTGATTGTTTCTTCAGATGAAGTTTGTGAGTCATCAGCTGAATAATAAGATGTTTCATCAAATTCTTTTATTTCTTTGAAGGAGTTTTCTTCCTGTGGCTCTTTTTCTGGTTTTAACAAATTAACAGGTTTAGTGAATTTTACAGGGCTCATCCAAGCAGGTTTGTTGGATGGAATTGGGCTGATTAAGGGATCAGCCCCTAGCCCAAGATACTTGTGTCTTAGTTTTTGTTTTTCAGTGATTTCCTTAAGAGTTTGGCTTCTTATTTTTATTGATTCTTCAAAGGCCTTTGCCTGAGTTACTTTATCTTTAAGGTACTGATTTTCTATTCTAGCCCTTTCTATTTCTTTAGCTTTTAGTGCATAATCTTTTGAGCATATTTTCTCTTTAACACTTTGGTTTTTAACCATGTTAATTTGTTCTTTTAGATCTTTGATTTCTTGTTTTGTTTTTAGTTGATCTAGGTACATTCCCATAAAGTCATTTCTAAAATTATCACATTGAAAATCTATTTCATCAAAAATGCTTACCTCATCCTTATCCTCAGATTCCTCTATGAGAATAAGGCTATTTTCTTTTTCATCATCAGAATATATGCTTTCTTCTGATCCTGTTTCACTCCATGATTTATCATCATTCATTGACCCTTCAAAGGCCATCAAGCATATATCTTCTTGCCTAGGTTCTTCACTGTCACTCTTAGAAGAGGTACTGTCCTCAGAGTTAGTTTCACTCCAAGCTTCTGCAATGAAGCCTCTTTCTTTCTTCTTCCCCTTTTCCTTGAGATCTTTCTTTTTCAGACCTTTCTTTGTCTCAACATTCTCTGGACATTCTGAAGCAATGTGTCCAGGTTTCCTGCAAGAATAACACAATTTCTTTAGTAGGAGTTTTGTCATACCTTGGTTTTGACTCCCTTCTTCTTGATCCATCAGTCTTGACCCATCTCTTAAATCTTCTGGCCAAGAAACTGAATAGTTCATCTTCAGAGACATGAGTCCCTTCTTCTGTTGCTTTCAGGGCAATGTTCCTGTCTTTTGAGGAAATTGAAGTGTTTTCTCTTCTTTCCTTCTCTTCTCTAGTTTTCAGCAATTGCTCATAGGATCTGAGTTTTCCTAAGAGAGCATCTGTTGAGATCTCTTTTTGTCCTCTTGTGTCTCTTATTGCCCATATTCTTGAGTCCCATGAACTAGGGAGACTCATTAGCAATTTGTCATTAATCTCAGTAAGAGAGATTTCTCTATCCAAGTCTCTTAGTTGATTGATGATCAGACTGAATCTGTCATACATTTCAGAGATGCTTTCTTCAGCCTACTTTTGAAAGTTCTCATATTGAGAGATCAATAGGGCCTTCTTGTCTTTCTTTTCATCAGCACTTCCTTCCACCATCTTTGTGAGGGCATCCCAAATTTCCTTGGATGATTCACAGTCAACAACCTTTTGAAAGATGTCATCTGAGAGAGTTGAGACAAGTATGTTCATGGCCTTTAGATCATGAGTTCTTGCCTTCTTCTCATCTTCTGTCCATTCAGATCTTGGAACAAGTGTTTGTGTGATGTTGCCATTTGCATCCTTTCTGTAAGGCTTTGGGGGGCCTGCTACAGTAATATTGAACAAGTCAGCATCAATGGAATTCATATAGATTCTGATTCTTGTTTTCCAAACTGCAAACTTTTCAAGATTGCACATTGGTGGTCTGGTGGAAGCATAATCTTTGATTTGTGCCATGTGAAAAATAGTTTTGAAAATATATATATATATAAGAGGTAGGATCTTTTTGATCAAGGAGTTATCCTTTTTAGATCAACCTTGCTTTGATACCAATTGAAAGTGCACAGTTAACCTCACTAGAATTCTCTAGAGGGGGGGTGAATAGAGATTTAAAATATTTTGTGCTAAGTTAATATATATATATATGTGTATGATCACAGATTAGAGCTTCCCACACACCAACAAGAATTAGACAAGTAATTAAAGTAAATGCAAGAGAGAAAATCACAGCACAACACAAGAAAATATAGTGGTTCCCCAAACTTTGGGTAGTCCACTCTTCTACCCCCTTGGTAGGAATTCACTATCTTGCACTGAGTCTTTTGATAAGGAGACTCTTAGAACCACCCTGAGTCTTTTGACAAGGAGACTCTTAGAACCAACTGAGTCTTTTGACAAGGAGACTCTTAGAACCAGTACACTGAATTTTTTGAAGAGAGATTCTAAAAACTCTTTTACAATATTTAAGTAAGTAAGAAAGAAAGTAAGAAACAATAATGAATCTTCTTCCTAGCAAGAAGATTGGAAGCACAAGAAGTGAATTAAATCTTTCTTCTATAGAGAGAAGAAGATTTGTAGCCTTTCTCTCTTTTAGTGAGAGCAATCAGATTTTGCAGCAGTGAGCAGAAGAAGAAATGGTTGAATATTGCTGCAGAGCTTTTTCTCAATTTCTCTCTTTTCTCTTGGGAGCTTTTCCTCTATTTCAAAATGTATGTGGTAGATCACTCAACTGCTTTTCCTGCCGACCTCCTCTTTATTTTATAGCTCTGTGTAATAAGATAGCACTATAGAAGAGGAATAAATTAGCAGCCAGAGATTTAGGAGGAGAGAAATATTTCCATAGCAGATATAACATAAATGGAAAATATTAATTCAGATTTCAAATAATTTCCAAAATAGAGTTAGTCAGATTTTAGCCAAGAATCAAATAGAAGGAGAATGATTCAGAACGGCTATAAAATATTTACTTTATTCCATATAAATTAGATCTACAGAAATGAAGGAAAGAGATCTGGCGCATATTTAAATCTGTCATATAGATCGACGTGCGTCGATTACTATTCGACGTAAGCGTTGAATTCATCTTAGCCAGACGTCGAGAGGGATATAAGGAATGTGCGTCGACAAAGGTGCGTCGACTTCTCTGTATGCGTCGACTAGAAATAAGAGTAGCGTCGACAACACATACGTCGAAATCTTCCTAAAGTTACTTCGACATATCCTGAAGAAAACGTCGACTATATTTCGACGTTGCGTCGAATACTATTCAACGCATTTTTACTTAGTCTTGTTTTTCATTCATAAAACTCTTTCTTTAACTCATTTCTAGGGGTTAAGAGAAATCATTTCCCCAACAATCACCTTGTTAGCTGGCTTTCTTATTTACCAGACCGTGCGGTCTTACCTTTATTTCTTTTTGCAGAAAAAGTATGATGAGACCGACTCGGTCTACCAGGAAGAGCTCTTCCCCCACATAGCTTAGGGCATTGATGGAGATTTTGACCGCCTGAGGGAGCTTGGCAGATTGGCGCCCGGCTTTCAGAACTTCACCTTCTCGGATGCCTATCCGATCGTGCAAAAGAAGCTGGACAAGCTTAGGAGGAAAGCAAAATGGAAGAATAAGGTCAACGGGACCAGTTCAGAGGAGATTGACGATGATGAGGACGATGAAGCTGGAGAACCCGCTGCGGCTAATGAGGGAGAGAGCGGCTCGGACTCTGAGTCCAGTGGTTCTTGAGAAGAAGAAGTTGAACGCAAGTCGGGCGAACTGAGCAGCTCGTCTTCGTCGGGCAGCGAGGGCTACTCTCTGAATGTTTCGATTGATGGCAGCGAAAACTCGAGCACTCCTACATCAAAAAGGCAAAAGCTCGGAGGCATACATCCAATGGAGCACAATTTTAAACCATTCCAGCTCATTTTAGTGGTCAATATACAGCGGTTTGCAATGACAATGAGGGATTTAGCTCCTCTTTACACATTAACTGTAACAGCCATAACTTTTGATCTGGTTGTTTGATTTTATCGCACAACACCTTTTTGGAATGAGCTCGGAGCCTACATCCAATGGAGAACAAGTTTTCCCCATTCCAGTTTGTTATTGGTCAATATACAGCGAGTTGGTAATAAGGTATTTAGCTCGAAAGGACACCTAAACTTCAAACGCCCATAACTTTTGATTCAGTTGTCCGATTTTCACCCACAATACCTTTTCGGAATGAGATCGGAGCCCTAACTCCAATGGAGAACAATTTAAACCAATTCCAGCTCGTTTAGAGACGGTCGCGTCGGGCTTTGAATTTCTGAATTCTGACACCCGGATCAAAAGTTATGGCCGTTTTAAAATTGAAGGTATTTTAGGCCAAATCTCGCGTCTTCATCGCAACTGTTGTTCATCAACCACTCGCAATCTGAAGGCCGCGTGTTTCTGTTGAATCCAAAATTGCACCTCCACGATCTACTCGAGGGAATTGGGGGAAAAGGAGGCCGCGAGCAGCTGGTTACTTGGGTCGCGAGTGAAGAGGGGAGAAGAAGAGAGGGCCGCTAGCTTGGGGCGAGGCCAGACTTCTCCCGTCGCGGCAAAAGCCACTCTTGCGACAGGCTTTCCCTTTATTCAATAATCTGTCTTACAACTTGCCACTTTTAATACATGGAAATGAAATGAGTACACGAGGATGACAGATAAGAAAAACAAGTCGCCCAGGATGTTTTGTTGAGGCCGCCCGGCCTGTTTGTTGAGGTCGCCCGGGCTTCTTTTCTGAGGCCGCCCGGCCTGTTTGTTGAGGTCGCCCGGGCTGCTTTTCTGAGGCCGCCCGGCCTGTTTGTTGAGGTCGCCCGGGCTGCTTTGCTGAGGCCGCCCAGCCTGGCCGCTGCTAGGTGCGGTCTGGCTGTTTTTAGCCGCTAGTTTTGCCCCCAACTTGCCTGTCCTTTGTTCATGGTCAAGGGTCCTATTTATAGGCTCTGGGTCGATGTCGTCACCTCCGGTGAGCCGGTGACTGGATCCCTACCTGCGCGGTCTGAAGGAAGAGGCCGTCTGGCTTGGCGGCCTGATGGCGGAGGCCGCTCCTGCTGGGCGGCATGACGGCGGAGGCTGCCCCCCGCTGGGCGGCCTGAAGGAGGAGGCCGCCCCCTGCTGGGCGGCCTGACGGAGGAGGCCGCCCCCTGCCGGGCGGCCTGACGGAGGAGGCCGCCCCCTGCCGGGCGGCCTGACGGAAGAGGCCGCCCCCTGCCGGGCGGCCTGATGGAGGAGGCCGCCCCCTGCCGGGCGGTCTGACGGAGGAGGCCGCCCCCTGCCGGGCGGCCTGACGGAGGAGGCCGCCCCCTGCCGGGCGGCCTGACGGAGGAGGCCGCCCCCTGCCGGGCGGCCTGACGGAGGAGGCCGCCCCCTGCCGGGCGGCCTGACGGTGGAGGCCGCCCCCTGCCGGGCGGCCTGACGGAGGAGGCCGCCCCCTGCTGGGCGGCCTGACGGAGGAGGCCGCCCCCTGCCGGGCGGCCTGACGGAGGAGGCCGCCCCCTGCCGGGCGGCCTGACGGAGGGGGCCGCCCCCTGCTGGGCGGCCTGAAGGAGGCCACACGCCTTGGGCGGTCTGAAGGAGGAGGTCGCCCCCTTCTTACCATTCTGGGCGCGTCATGTATAAAAACGTCGCGAAAAAGCCCTCCTCGGAGAGGATCGCCGATTTCTGGGTAAACAGTTAGCAGGTGTTCGCGAGGTCTCTTCAGGTACTCGCGTTATATTATATTTCATACCTACTTTGAGTTCTCTTTTGCAGAGATTAGCAGGTATTCGCGAGGTCTCTTCAGGTACTCGCGTTATGTTTTATACCTGCTTTGACTTCTCTTTTGCAAATATTAGCAGGTGTTCGCGAGGTCTCTTCAGGTACTCGCGTTATATTTTATACCTGCTTTGAGTTCTCTTTTGCAGAGATTAGCAGGTGTTCGCGAGGTCTCTTCAGGTACTCGCGTTATATTTTATACCTGCTTTGAGTTCTCTCTTTTGCAGAGATTAGCAGGTGTTCGCGAGGTCTCTTCAGGTACTCGCGTTATATTTTATACCTGCTTTGAGTTCTCTTTTTGCAGAGATTAGTAGGTATTCACGAGGTTTCTTCAGGTACTCGCGTTATGTTTTATACCTGCTTTGTGTTCTCTTTTGCAGAGATTAGCAGGTGTTCGCGAGTTCTCTTCAGGTACTCGCGTTATATTTTATACCTGCTTTGAGTTCTCTTTTGCAGAGATTAGCAGGTGTTCGCGAGTTCTCTTCAGGTACTCGCGTTATGTTTTATACCTGCTTTAAGTTCTGTTTTTGCAGAGATTAGCAGGTATTCGCGAGTTCGCTTCAGATACTCGCGTCATAGATTGTTTTATACCTGCTTTATGTTCTGTTTTTGCAGAGATTAGCAGGTATTCGCGAGTTCTCTTCAGGTACTCGCGTTATAGATTGTTTTATACCTGCTTTGAGTTCTCTTTTGCAGAAATTAGCAGGTATTCGCGAGGTCTCTTCAGGTACTCGCGTATTAGATTGTTTTATACCTGCTTTGAATTCTCTTTTGCAGAGATTAGCAGGTGTTCGCAAGGTCTCTTCAGGTACTCGCGTTATATTTTATACCTGCTTTGAGTTCTCTTTTAAAGATTAGCAGGTATTCGCGAGGTTCCTCCAGGTACTCGCGTTATGTTTTATACCTGCTGTGAGTTCTCTTTTGCAGAGATTAGCAGGTGATCGCGAGTTCTCTTCAGGTACTCGCGTTATAGATTGTTTTGCCTGCTGTGAGTTCTCTTTTGTAGAGATTAGCAGGTGATCGCGAGTTCTCTTCATGTACTCGCGTTATAGATTGTTTTGCCTGCTTTGAGTTCTCTTTTGCAGAGATTAGCAGGTATTCTCGAGGTCTCCTCAGGTACTCGCGTTATGTTTTATACCTGCTGTGAGTTCTCTTTTGCAGAGATTAGCAGGTGCTCGCGAGGTCTCTTTAGGTACTCGCGTTATATTATATTTTATACCTGCTTTGAGTTCTCTTTTGCAGAGATTAGCAGGTGTTCGCGAGGTCTCTTCAGGTACTCACGTTTTAGATTGTTTTGCCTGCTGTGAGTTCTCTTTTGCAGAGATTAGCAAGTGATCGCGAGTTCTCTTCAGGTACTCGCGTTATAGATTGTTTTGCCTGCTTTGAGTTCTCTTTTGCAGAGATTAGCAGGTATTCGCGAGGTCTCTTCAGGTACTCGCGTTATGTTTTATACCTGCTGTGAGTTCTCTTTTGCAGAGATTAGCAGGTGTTCGCGAGTTCTCTTCAGGTACTCGCGTTATGTTTTATACCTGCTGTGAGTTCTCTTTTGCAGAGATTAGCAGGTGATCGCGAGTTCTCTTCAGGTACTCGCGTTATAGATTGTTTTGCCTGCTGTGAGTTCTCTTTTGCAGAGATTAGCAGTTGATCGCGAGTTCTCTTCAGGTACTCGCATTATAGATTGTTTTGCCTGCTTTGAGTTCTCTTTTGCCAGAGATTAGCAGGTATTCGCGAGGTCTCTTCAGCTACTCGTGTTATGTTTTATACCTGCTGTGAGTTCTCTTACAGGTGATCGCGAGTTCTCTTCAGGTACTCGCGTTATAGATTGTTTTGCCTGCTTTATGTTCTCTTTTGCAAAGATTTGCAGGTGTTCGCGAGTTCTCTTTAGGTGCTCGCGTTATGTTTTATACCTGCTGTGAGTTCTCTTTTGTAGAGATTAGAAGGTGCTCGCGAGGTCTCTTCAGGTACTCGCGTTATATTATATTTTATACCTGCTTTGAGTTCTCTTTTGCAGAGATTAGCAGGTGCTCGCGAGGTCTCTTCAGCTACTCGTGTTATATTATATTTTATACCTGCTTTGAGTTCTCTTTTGCAGAGATTAGCAGGTGTTCGCGAGATCTCTTCAGGTACTCGCGTTATGTTTTATACCTGCTGTGAGTTCTCTTTTGCAGAGATTAGCAGGTGATCGTGAGTTCTCTTCAGAGATTAGTAGGTATTCGCGAGTTCTCTTCAGGTACTCACGTTATGTTTTATACCTGCTGTGAGTTCTCTTTTGCAGAGATTAGCAGGTGATCGCGAGTTCTCTTCAGAGATTAGCAGGTATTCGCGAGTTCTCTTCAGGTACTCGCGTTATGTTCTATACATGCTGTGAGTTCTCTTATGCAGAGATTAGCAGGTGATCGCGAGTTCTCTTCAGGTACTCGCGTTATAGATTGTTTTGCCTGCTGTGAGTTCTCTTTTGCAGAGATTTGCAGGTGTTCGCGAGTTCTCTTCAGGTACTCGCGTTATGTTTTATACTTGCTTTGAGTTCTCATTTGCAGAGATTAGCAGGTGTTCGCGAGGTCTCTTCAGGTACTCGCGTTATATTATATTTTATACCTGCTTTGAGTTCTCTTTTGCAGAGATTAGCAGGTATTTGCGAGGTCCCTTCAGGTACTCGCGTTATGTTTTTTACTTGCTGTGAGTTCTCTTTTGCAGAGATTAGCAGGTGCTCGCGAGTTCTCTTCAGGTACTCGTGTCGTAGTTTCTCTTATACCTGCTTTGAGTTCTCTTTTGCAGATGTTAGCAGGTATTCGCGAGTTCTCTTCAAGTACTCGCGCCACGTTCTTTCTTTACTTATCGAGTTCTCCTCAGAGACTAGTAGGTGATTACTAGTCAACCTCAGAGGACAAAGTGAGTCGATGTTCACAAGTTCCCTTCAGGTACTTGTGAATTGTGTTTTATATTTGCTATGACTCTCTTCCCTCACAGGAGAAAGAATAGGCATTCACTAGTTCCTTTGTGGAGAGGCATCAGGTACTCGTTCCCTTTTTGTCTTTCCCACTCTTTCGATAGTTAACCAGCAGCGGATCACGATTTTTGTGGGTCAATACCTACTTTTTCGAAGTTTCTTGGAAATTTGAAAAAGTGCGGGGATTATGTTGACCCAGAAATCGGCGATCCTACCCTGGGAGGCCTCTTTTGCTACCTTTTTGCAGATTATGCTCCCAGGAAGGATTAGACCTCACGCGAAGGCACTTTTTACACCCGAAGTGGTAAGAAGGGCAGCCTCATCCTTCAAACCGCCCAAGTGGGGCGGCCTCTCCATTCAAACCGCCCAAGTGGGGCGGCCTCTCCCTTCAGTCCGCGCGGGTAGGCGGCCTCCTCCTTCAGTCCACGCGGGTAGGCGGCCTCCTCCTTCAGTCCACGCGGGTAGGCGGCCTCCTCCTTCAGTCCCCGCGGGTAGGCGGCCTCCTCCTTCAGTCCGCGCGGGTAGGCGGCCTCCTCCTTCAGTCCACGCGGGTAGGAGGCCTCCTCCTTCAGTCCCCGCGGGTAGGCGGCCTCCTCCTTCAGTCCGCGCGGGTAGGCGGCCTCCTCCTTCAGTCCGCGCGGGTAGGCGGCCTCCTCCTTCAGTCCGCGCGGGTAGGCGGCCTCTTCCTTCAGTCCGCGCGGGTAGGCGGCCTCCTCCTTCAGTCCGCGCGGGTAGGCGGCTTCTTCCTTCAGTCCGCGCGGGTAGGCGGCCTCCTCCTTCAGACCGCGCGGGTAGAACTCCAGTCACCGGCTCACCGGAGGTGACAACATCGACCCAGAGCCTATAAATAGGACCCTTGACCATGAACAAAGGACAAGCAAGTGGGGGGACAAAACTGGCAGCTAGAAATAGTCAGACCGCACAAAGCTGCGACCTGTCCGGGCGACCTGTCCGGGCGACCTCTGCGAACAGGCCTCGGCGACTTGTCCAGGCGACCTCGACAAACAGCCCGCGCGGCTTACTCTTTTCTTACCCGCAACTCTCTTGTATTTTCTCTTATTTCCATGTACTAAGCACAACAAGCTGTAATACAGATTATTAAATAAAGGGAAAGCCCGTCGCTGGAGTGGCATTTGCCGCGGCGGGCGAAGTCTGGCCTCGCCGCAAGCTAGCGGCCCCCTCTTCTTCTCTCTCACTCAGCTCTTCATTTGTGACTCAAGTAACCAGCTGCTCGACCGTTACCCCCTCTCTTTCCTCTGGGATTGAGCGTCGAGGGCGTGGGGACGATTTTGGATTCTACAATATTGAAGCAGAATAGCAAACAAACCAGTAAAAGCGCACGGAACTCACCGGATCGCTGGCAACAATGCGGGACATCCGATCGGCGATGTCGTAGGCGCGGCGGGAGCGGCCCACATGACCTTCATCGCCTCTACATTGAACTCCTCCGTCCTCCTCTCATGCGCCAAGTGATCGACCTCCACCATTTCCCTAAAATCCGCAATGTCAGGCAGAAACTCACAAAAATACTTTTGTCTACAATAAAGATGAACGAATCCACGTTACGAGTATTTTATGCTCCCTTTCCTTGCATATATATCACTCGCCGATCACCGAATGCCGGGGAAAGATCATCAATGCCAGTAAGCGATGAATGACTGCTCAGAAGAAAATTACAGTAATCACCCTTCTGTTGAACTGGCGCTGGTGTATTCGTTGTTTTACTTGTAATCCAGACATCATGCTTTTTCCTTGAGACGGTCCATATCATTTGGAATTTTGCGCCGGCGGGTCGCCGGGAATCGACAAGGTATGATGCAGGACCAGATTAACAAGTCCACCAAGTTTGAACGAATAAAGAAGACAGTTGATATTAGCAGTCCAATCGCAACCCAAAAATTGAAAAAATTCTAATTATATTCGCAGTCCAATTCTCGCTAATCGCACCCCATCGAATAACCTTCTCCTTCCTATCTCTCTCCGCCCGTTGCCTAAACCCTAGCCATAGTTCTATCGGTCGCGTCGTCTTTCCTACTCTTTGATTCACCTTCTTCAAAAAAGAAGGAAATTATCAAGTGAAAATCCCCAAAAAAGTAGTCAGTTTTCTGGTTAAAGAAAGATTTGCATGTCATTTAACTTGATTTAGAGTTGATTCCTCTATGCATGTCATTTAACTTGTTTTTCTGCTAGGGTTTTAAATTGTTTTAGAGTCTTTAAGATGTTTCTCTAGGCTTCTAGTGCTTACTAAATCAGCAAAGTGTTTCACTTATTTGGGATGGGAGTGGCGTGCAAATATAATTTTGGAGTACAAATAAAATTTATGGACTACAAATAGCTACTTTCGGACTGTTAATATCAACTCCCACAAAGGAATAAGATGATCAGTGGTGGGCTAGCTAGCTACCCAATTAAGCTAATCTGACCTTATTTTTACCAAAATTGAGTCGGGCTGACCTAATATGTCAATTTACCTGATAGTGACTCGTCGTGACACTAATGAACCATGGTGTTTATGAGTCAATTGAACCACGTGATGGCGCCAAGTGAGTCGATTTGATCGATTTAGTCTAATTGACCCAGATGACCCAACAACAACTCCTTGAGCTCAATATAGCCTAACATAAACCAAATACGATCTCTTTGAGATCCAATGACTATGTTGATCTCAATTAAAGCTTCGTTTGGCACATCGGTGGCAGTCATAAACACATGGGTTAAACTGTCATTCATTAGCGATCACCTAAAAATGTTCGTCCGTTTGAACATAAAAACGGTGCCTAAGTCTTTAAACAGCATTAAATGAGATGATTCAACTCAGATAGTTGAATTGATCGGTTTGACTCGCTAGCAGGCCGATTAGTTCATTTGTGATCTAGAGTGAGAATGACTACCCTAGAAACCAGGAAGATGATCGCCAGAGAATCAGAGAGCACAACCGCAGCACGCCAGACGGCCAGAGAGAGTCGATGAATATGACACGAGTGGAATGAAATCAGACACAGGATATTCGAAACAAAATCTTAAAAAATAAATAAATATCTGTCACTTCCAGGTCATTTTTTTACCATACGTTGAACACCTGCAATAATTGAAGTATTAATGTCATTGTCCGAAATTGCACGAGTGATCTTGTGCTTGTTTTTCATTACCATGTTCTTCCTGTAGCTAAAACCAATTTTGTGTGGGCAATGAGCAAAGGCTAAGAGTACTATATGCATTGTGCATTGCACATGTGAGGGACACCATGCATTCCCGCTAGTATGTATGTGAGTTATTACAGTACATTTTTATCTTTTCAACATTGTTCGTGCTTGCTTTAAGCCATGCAAAACATCCTTCAATCTATAAATTCATGACAATCTTTTTTGTATACTTTGGGTTGCTCAACATATACTTTTTTTTGTGATATTCGTCATAAAAAAAATGAATTTCACAGCTATTTGATAGATATGCGCACTTTTTTCTAGCAAGACAAATTTCAAGCAGATATTAACTATACGAGTAACAAGTGTAAATACCTCATCATTGTTGATGTCTATCTTTTGTTTGTGTCCTTTTACGACCACCCATGCTATGCACTTCTCCCTTTGCATTCTCCTTCATTGCTTATCTGTGGTCTGAGAAAGTCCGCTTCTCGATGGACCTCTTTAGAAGGATCTTCTCGGTGCGGGCTATTCCGGATTTCGAATCGAATGTATTTAAAGGCCACTTGTATTTCGGTTGCCGGGGATTGAAATTGGTTAACCTTGCGAACAAGGTTACGTCCTGGTCAGAAAGATATCTGATGTTTGAAGGCCGCCTCGGTCTGCTAAACCCCAACCCGCAGGTTCGGCCGGAGGAGGCCTTTCAACAAATTGTCGTCAACGAGGTTGAGATGAAGACCTGCAAACTTCTTGAGAATGAGCGGCTTAATGTAAGCCACTACATTCCGCTGCTTGCTGAGCTGGAGAATATCTGGCCTGAGGACATTAAGTTTTCTTCAAACCACTTCCTGTTTTGATATTGATCGTGCGGCCTCCTGTTCTGATATTTCCACTTCTTTTTTCCACCCGAGGCTATAGTTTCCAAGAACAAACCGGTCAGTCCGGCCGGCTTGGTTCTGACTTAGAGGGAAAAAAAGGCAGAGGAGAAACAAGCCGCCGGTGTATGACGGCGAGGATTCGGCCTCCTCCGATGACTTCTCTTCTCTTCTCTTCAATCCTTCAGCAAAGTGAAGGATTTGAAAGGCCGCATGGTCTTGTCCTGGCACCCAGACGGCGATGGTGTCCAGGTCTCCACTGCACTCCCCCACTGGATAAATGAAAAATCCGGCCGACACGCAGAGGCCGCCGGCATTGCCATGTATGACCGGCGGAACTTCAGGCGGTTAAGGAGGATTCTTGAAGAGGAGCTCGCCCGGCAGGCCGCACGGGTTGGTGCTGAAAGTTTTATTACCAACCACTTCATGGGCTTGACCTTCAAAAGTTTAATCAGAGCGAATGATCATTTAGAAAAGAAGGTCGCTGCATTGGAAAAGGAAGTCGAACGACTGAAGGAGGCAGAGTTGGTAAGTTATCACCTTGTTAGCCGGCTTTCTTATTTACCAGACCGTGCGGTCTTACCTTTATTTCTTTTTGCAGAAAAAGTATGATGAGACCGACTCGGTCTACCAGGAAGAGCTCTTCCCCCACATAGCTGAGGGGATTGATGGAGCTTTTGACCGCCTGAGGGAGCTTGGCGGATTGGCGCCCGGCTTTCAGAACTTCACCTTCTCGGATGCCTATCCGATCTTGCAAAAGAAGCTGGACAAGCTTAGGAGGAAAGCAAAACGGAAGAATAAGGTCAACGGGACCAGTTCGGAGGAGATTGACGATGATGAGGACGATGAAGCTGGAGAACCCGCTGCGGCTAAGGAGGGAGAGAGCAGCTCGGACTCTGAGTCCAGTGGTTCTGGAGAAGAAGAAGTTGAACGCAAGTCGGGCGAACTGAGCAGCTCGTCTTCGTCGGGCAGCGAGGGCTACTCTCTGAATGTTTCGATTCATGGCAGCGAAAACTCGAGCACTCCTGCATCAAAAAGGCAAAAGCTCGGAGGCATACATCCAATGGAGCACAATTTTAAACCATTCCAGCTCATTTTAGTGGTCAATATACAGCGGGTTGCAATGACAATGAGGGATTTAGCTCCTCTTTACACATTAACTGTAACAGCCATAACTTTTGATCTGGTTGTTTGATTTTTGCGCACAACACCTTTTTGGAATGAGCTTAGAGCCTACATCCAATGGAGAACAAGTTTTCCCCATTCCAGTTTGTTATTGGTCAATATACAGCGAGTTGGTAATAAGGTATTTAGCTCGAAAGGACACCTAAACTTCAAACGCCCATAACTTTTGATTCAGTTGTCCGATTTTCACCCACAATACCTTTTCGGAATGAGATCGGAGCCCTAACTCCAATGGAGAACAATTTAAACCAATTCCAGCTCGTTTAGAGATCGATATACACTGAGTTGTAGTGAAAATACGATATTTTGCTCCAAATGACACATACACTTCAAAATACCAGAATTTTTAATGCGGGTTGTAGTGAAAATGAGAGATTTAGCTCCAAATGACACTCAAACTTTAAACCGCAACAACTTTTGATGCGATTGTCTTATTTTACCCCCACAACACCTTTTCGGAATAATCTTGGAGCACTACATTCATTGGAGCACAAGTTTTACCCATTCCAGTTCATTTAGTTGTCAATATATAGCGGGTTGCAGCGATAATGCGAAATTTAGCTCCAAATGACACCTAAACTTCTAACAACCATAACTTTTGATTTTTATGTTCGATTTTTGCTCACAACACCTTTTTGAAATATGCTCGGAGGCATACATCCAATGGAGCACAAATTTAAACCATTCCAGCTCATTTTAGTGGTCAATATACAGCGGGTTGCAATGTCAATAAGGGATTTAGCTCCTCTTTACATATTAATTGTAACAGCCATAACTTTTGATCTGGTTGTTTGATTTTTGCGCACAACACCTTTTTGGAATGAGCTCGGAGCCCTACATCCAATGGAGAACAAGTTTTTCCCATTCCAGTTTGTTATTGGTCAATATACAGCGGGTTGGTAATAAGGTATTTAGCTCGAAAGGAGACCTAAACTTCAAACGCACATAACTTTTGATCCGGTTGTCCGATTTTCACCCACAATACCTTTTCAGAATGAGATCGGAGCCCTAACTCCAATGGAGAATAATTTAAACCAATTCCAACTCGTTTAGAGGTCGATATACAGTGAGTTGTAGTGGAAATATGAGATTTTGCTCCAAATGACACATACACTTCAAAATACAAAAATTTTTAATGCGGGTTGTAGTGAAAATGAGAGATTTAGCTCCAAATGACAGTCAAACTTTAAACCGCAACAACTTTTGATGCGATTGTCTTATTTTACCCCCACAACACCTTTTCAGAATAATCTTGGAGCACTACATTCATTGGAGCACAAGTTTTACCCATTCCAGTTCATTTAGTTGTCGATATATAGCGGGTTGCAGCGATAATGCGAAATTTAGCTCCAAATGACACCTAAACTTCTAACATCCATATTTTTTGATTTTTATGTTTGATTTTTTCCCACAACACCTTTTCGGAATATGCTCGGAGGCATACATCCTATGGAGCACAATTTTAAACCATTCCAGCTCATTTTAGTGGTCAATATACAGCGGGTTGCAATGGCAATGAGGGATTTAGCTCCTCTTTACACATTAACTGTAACAGCCACAACTTTTGATCTGGTTGTTTGATTTTTGCGCACAACACCTTTTTGGAATGAGCTCAGAGCCCTACATCCAATGGAGAACAAGTTTTTCCCATTCCAGTTTGTTATTGGTCAATATACAGCGGGTTGGTAATAAGGTATTTAGCTCGAAAGGACACCTAAACATCAAACGCCCATAAATTTTGATCCGGTTGTCCGATTTTCACCCACAATACCTTTTCGGAATGAGATCGGAGCCCTAACTCCAATGGAGAACAATTTAAACCAATTCCAGCTCGTTTAGAGGTCGATATACACTGAGTTGTAGTGGAAATACGAGATTTTTCTCCAAATGACACATACACTTCAAAATTCCAAAATTTTTAATGTGAGTTGTAGTGAAATTGAGAGATTTAACTCCAAATGACACTCAAACTTTAAACCGCAACAACTTTTGATGCGATTGTCTTATTTTACCCCCCACAACACCTTTTCGAAATAATCTTGGAGCACTACATTCATTGGAGCACAAGTTTCACCCATTCCATTTCATTTAGTTGTCGATATATAGCTGTTGAATCCAAAATCGCACCTCCGAAGGAAATCGGAGGCTACGGGCTGCCAGTTACTTTTTAGTTAGAAAGAGAGAGACTTCGCCCGTCACGGTGAATGCCACTCCTGTGACGGGCTTTCCTTTGATTAAGAAGAAGCGGTTACAGCGGGTTACAAGTGCAGGAAAGCGGAAGCCGGCCGGTCAGACAGGTCGCAAGACTGGGAACTCGAGACCGTAGCTCAAACAAGCGAGCTCCTGGATTCGAGTGTGCGTCCCTTGGGAACGTCGTCGCCCCCTATTTATAGGCTCGGGGGCCTGCCCGAACGGGCAGGGATAAAATAACCGCCTGCCCGGGTACAGGAGAGTCGGGCAGGCGGTGACGGGATACAGAAAGGAGAAAAGAAAGAAGCCGCGCGGCTTGGCGGCTTGCGCTTGCCGTCTGTCTAACAGAAGGGCTGAAGATGGCGCGACCAAGGCGATGATGCAACCCGGACGGTCTCCGACTTGAGACCGCGGCTTGCCCTTGGGACTTGGACTTACTGCTCCTCATGGTGTAACCCGGGCAGTCTCCGACTTGAGACCGCGGCTTGCCTCTTGTACTTGGGCTTTCTGCTCCTCAATATTTGGAGGCGATCTGAGTCGTGTCAGACCGCCTGGTTTGTGCTGGTTGGTACTAATGGGTCTTGTCAAATCTGAACTGAGCGGCTTGTATCCTCAGACCGCCCGGTCTGCGAGTAATGCTATTCGGAAGCGGTCTTCTGGGTAAACATAATCCCCGCATATTTTCAAATTCTGAGAAGATTTCGAAAATATTAGTTCTAGCCGGAGACCGCACCGATCTTGCCTTGTGGGTTATAAATGTTCTGGAAGCTTCTATTTTTGCATAACTGTAATGCTATCACGAGTCACTACTCGCCCCTCGCGGTTAGAACTTTCAGACTGAACAGCCCAATCAAGATGGTAAATCTTATGGCTCAGTTCGAAGGTCGCTAGAAGCCAGGCAAAGACCGCGAAGGAGATCGCCCGAAGGATAAGAAGAAGAAGAAAAAGAAGACACAGCCTGACAACACAGTGACTATTGCCTCCACGGGTAAGCCAGCCGACCTGCCTCCTGTGCTGACAGTCGACTTGTCGACTAGAAACGAAGCGGGTTGCTCGAACCCACCCCCAGTTGATCCTCCTGCTGTTTCTGATAAGGAACCAACCTGTCCCCTCCTCCGGACAAGACGGACTTGGAAGTTGCCGTTCCGAAGGGCGATGGGGACGATTCCCTTAAAGTGGAGGTCACTCCCTCTGGCGTATTCCACCTAAAGATAAGAGATGAAGGGGGAGAGGCGGTTGACTCCCCCAGGCCGAGCGACCAGCAGGGTCTGATAGTGAATATTGAAGACAGCCCGGTTTCCCCAAAACAAGCCGGCCTGAAGTCGACCAAGAAGAGGAAAAAAGATGAGTCCACGACGGACAGGCTTCTGAAAAGGGTGAAGGGCCTAAAGGCCAAGAACAAGGCGGCTTCCAGGAAACCGGGAGCGGGTAGCCTGCAAGGCAAGTCGCGCGAGAAAGAAGTTTCTGAGGGCATATTTACTCCTTCACCCAAGTCGAACGACCAGGTCCCCATCGATGCGCACAGCATCTCTGTAAGTGACATCATCAGGGACTTTGACTCCCTCCAGAAGCAAGACGATCTGTTGAGAACTTCTTCCAATCTGCAGGCTGCTGATCCCCCTGGAAAGAAGGAGGCTGACCTGGCTGAGGATGCGACCAGCATTAAGAAGGCAGGCCTGGCTGAGGCTGCGACCGGAACCGGGAAAGCCGCACCGGCTCCTGAAGATTCTGTGATGACCGGGCTCCGGCTTATGCAGGTGAAGGCGGAGAAAGTAAGGGATCAACTTACCAGACCGCCACCGCCGCCATCCAATCCTCTATTGCAAGGTAAAGGGGTCGCGGATTACTGCCCTGTTCGTTTTTTCAAGACGTGGTCTCGAAACAAGTCGCGCGACTTGTTGTTGAACCCGTCACCAAGCTTCTTTCCCTCCGCCGCTCAATTTTCTGCTGCCAAGCGGAGGCAAAGCGAGAGATCGTGGAGAGAACAACGTCGAAAGATCGATACCGAGCAAGCAAAGCGATCTATCCGCCTGAATTTTACTCGAACTGCAGCGGCTCGTAAGCGAGGAGAATTTGGAAAGAGCGGTCTTCTTTTGATAATTTTCCTGTTATATGAAGTTATATTCGGCCGACCTTCTTGACTGTCTTTCTCATTTGCAGATGATCGCGATTCCATCCTGAAACCGGGCGAACTGATGACTTATCTTCCTCCACTTGATCCACCTTTGCTGAGTTCCTCGCTTATTCCGGATACCCGAATGGAGGACGAGATGACCCGCCTTCAAAGGAATTTCAAAACCCTTACGAAGCAGTTGAAGGCCCTTGAGGAGCGGGAGAAAGCTGCTCAAGATGAAAAAGCTGCGCTGCGGGCTGAGATGGAAGCCAAGAGGAAAGAGAATCGAGCTGCACTGGAGGTCGAACGGAGAGAGCGCCGGGAAAAGGAAAAGGCGCAGCAAGACCAGGTGGCTGCCCTGACTGCCCGACTTGATCGAGGAAAGAAAGAGATCCACAAACTTGAAGGGGATTGTGCCTACTACAGAGATAAGTACCTTCATCTGACAAGGGAGGCCGGCGGAAGCCGGCGTCCTATTAATGTAGCTGATGAGGGTCGGCGTGGGTCACACCGCCCGGCTGCTGGAACGGGCTTGACTCTTCCAGTAGCTGGGACGATCCACCTTGTTGCTAGTGCAAATGTGGCCGCGATGACCTTACCTACTCGCGTGATTCCTGCAACGCGAGTAGAAAGGGATGTCGCGCGACTTCATAGCATGATCAACCACCTCAATCACAGCATTGATCAGATGCAAGGGACTGTCCTTCAGATCGGCGACCATGTCGCGCGACTTCATAGGGAGGATGCACCGAGTGATACCCGCCAGTGATAAGCGGTTTTAAGACAATCATTTGTAATAATATTTTTATTCGGTCCCTTGGACAACTTAACTGCCTGAGCTTGATTTCACGATATTTGGTCTGTCTTTCAGACCGCTCGGTCTGTGTATTTTGAATGTACTTTATATTCTTCCTTCATATGTCAATTGACGCATGTGAATTGCTTTATAAGCCGAACGGCTTGTTTCTGTCGTTTCTTTAATCCGCCTTCTTGAATTTTTACTTGTGGTTTGTTAGCTTTGTATAGGAATGTGCCCGCGCCGGTTGATTAGCCTAGCCGCGATTTGACCCTTGCTAAATGCAGATCACCCGTTCTTTATAAGTAGCGTCTTTCCAAAGACCTTTTTACCAGAATTTCAAGATGGGAGCAAAGCGCCAGCCGAAGCGACCTGCGAAGACCTCTGCTACCCACTCTGAAGCCGCTCTTGCGTTCCATTCGACCGACCTTGAGGAATGTCGTCTGACCAAGGCCGAATTGGATGAATTTGTTGAGAAGCATATGGTTGATAGTCCGCTGCTCGCGCGACTTCCGCTCCGTGATGAGCGAATGAACTCTTCTGGACCGAACCAAATCGCCATCCCAATCGATCATTTCGATTGCGGCTTCAAGTTCCCCATATCAATCGAACTCGCCATGGTCTTTGACCACTATGGAGTTGTCCCCGGCCAAATCTCCCCTAACTCGATGGCCGGGATTTGCAGCTTCATTTCATACCTGCGGTCTGAGAGAGTCCGCTTCTCTATGGACCTCTTTAGAAAGATATTCTCGGTGTGGGCTATCCCGGACTCTGAGTCGAATGTGTTCAAAGGCCGTCTCTACTTCGGCTGCCGGGGGTTGAAGATAGTCAACCTTGCGAATATGGTCACGACTTGATTTTCGAAGGCCGACTTGGTTTACTGAACCCGAACCCGCAAGTGCGACCAGAGGAGGCCTTTCAAGAGGTCGCTATAAGCGAGATCGAGAAGAAGACCTGCAAGCTTCTCGAGGATGCGCGGCTTAATGTAAGCCACTACCTCCCGCTGCTTGCCAAATTAGAGAATGTTCGGCCTGAAGACAGTAAGTTTTCCTTCAACCCGCTCCCTGTTTCAATGTTGACCGCACGATCTCTTGTTCTGACTCTTCTCTTTTGTAGCCGAGGCCATTGTCCCCAATAACAAGCTGGTCAGCCCAGCCGGTTTGATCTTAACTCAGACGGAGAAGAGAAAGAGACAGGTCAGAAACAAGCCGCTGCTATCCGATGGGGAGGATTCGACCTCCTCGGGCGACTTCTCTGCCCTCTGTTCCTTCAGCAAGGTGAAGGATTTAAAAGGCCGTACGGTCTTGACCTGGCATCCGGATGGTGATAGCGTCCAGGTCTCTACTGCGCTCCCCCACTGGGCGAATGAGAAGTCGGGCCGGCATGCTGAGGCCGCCAGCATCGCCATGTTTGGCCGACGAAACTTTGGGCGATTGAGGAAGATCCCTGAGGAGGAGCTTGCCCGGGAGGCCGCGCGGGTTGGAGCTGAGAGCCTCATCACCAACGTCTTCATGGGGATGACCTTCAAAAGATTGATCAGAGCGAATGATCATCTAGAGAAGGAAATTGCCGAATTGAAGAAGGAAAACGCGCGGCTAAAGGAGGCCGAGTTGGTAAGTTATCACCTGGCTAGCCTTCTTTCTGCTTTTGCCAAACCGTGTGATTTCTTACCTTTACTCTTTCTTTGCAGACAAAATATGATGAGACCGATCCGGTCTATCAAGAAGAACTTTTCCCTCATGTTGCCGAGGGAATTGATAATGCTTTTAACCGCCTGCGAGAGCTCGGAGGGCTCGCAACCGGTTTTGAGCATTTCACCTTTTCTGATGCCTACCCGACTTTACAAAAGAAATTAGAGAAGATCAGGCGGAAGGCCAAAAGGAAGAACAAAGTCGATGGCTCTAGTTCGGAGGAAAGTGATGACGAGGATGATGAAGTCGAAGAGCCCGCAACGGCTAAGGACGATGAGAGCGGCTCAGACTCTGAGTCCACCGACTCTGACGAAGGGGTCTGGCGCAAGTTGGGCGAACTGAGCAGCTCGTCTTCGTCGGGAAGCGAGGGCTATTCCCCCGAGGTTTCAGTCGATGGCAGCGAACATTCGAGTGTTCCTGCATCTAAGAAACTCAAGCTGGATAATCAATAGTTGTATTTTGTTTTTTATTTTGAATAGTCGACGGCTTGATTTTGTTAGCCGGTCGGTTAAAGCACAATGTAGGAATATTTTGATAATGAAATGGAAAGTTTTTACCTGTCTGGCCGTTTACTTTCTGCGACTTAGTTGTAATGGTTTACTATTTCTTTCTGCTTCGGAAAATTGGCTCTTCTAACCAAGTCGTGCGACTTAATATTAACTCAACCGGTCAGGACACTGATCTTCATAGAATTCCGGTTAAGTAATCATTAGAAAAACTTGTTGAAATAGCTTGTTTCTTCAATCCGGATCAAGTGGATTTGATTCATCCTGAGCAAGTTGAAGTATCTAGTTGCCTACCTAAATCACCTAGAGGGGGGGGGGGGGGGGGGGTGAATAGGTGATCTCTACGTCTTTTGCGGAATTAAGATATTAAACGTAAAGCACAGCACAGAAAAGAAATTACAGCCACAGATAACACAGGAATTTATAGTGGTTCCCCGTACTTGGGTACTCCACTGCCGGCCTCGCCAATCTAGCACCACAGCTAGACTTGACTACTTTCTGAAACTCGAATCAAGAACGATCCTACTGTCTCGGAGTCAAAACTCCTACAAACTCAGAGAAAAACTTCTCTTACAACTCGGAAATAACAACTCCTACACCTCGGAGAACAACCTCTCCTACAACTCGGAGAACAACTCCTACAACTCGGAGAACACTCTCTCCTACAAGGATGATAAAAGTTTTGAACAAAACAATACCAGATCTGAAAGATAGAGGTGTATTCTTCCTTCTTCTTGAATGGCTTTAGGGAACGGTGAGGAAGAACTAAGATCCTTCAAATCTGACCTTTGCAATCCGAAACGATCCAATAGAGGTTGTAGAATCAGACCTTGGATCGATCGAATCTTCCCTGAATGAAATCGACAACTCCTATGAGAAGATCAATCTCCAAACGTAGGCGACGGCGAGGCGGCGCTTTTCTCGTTCTTCTAGATCGGGAAAGAGAATTAGGGCTTGAATGATTAGAGAACTTGTTTTTGAAACCCCAAAACTAATCCTATATATAGAGAAAGGTAATATAGGTATAAACCAGCCTTAAATGCTCTCAAGAAAGCCGTTAGGATCGGAAATGAGCGATCACGGGTCGTCAAGAACAGAGAACAGAGAATATCAAGATTTAGACAGATGTCTCGAGACAAATGGGACTTCTCGAGACATGAAGAGTATCTCTCGAGAACAGAGGAAGGAGTAATCATCAGACCAATGTCTCGGGAAAAGATGGATCTCTCGAGACATAAGGAATAGCTCTCGAGACCTACCAAATATCTCGAGACATCAGAAATCTATCTCTCGAGAACTGAGATAAAGAGATCAAAAGATTGCAGACTCGAGTAAAGCAGGATCTCTCGAGTAAAAGGAAATCTCTCGGTCCAGTAGTTCTCGAGACATGGTTGATCTCTCGAGACATCCAGATAGAGTTTCCGGAAAGAGCAGAGGCTGTATCTCGAGACAAGCCTTGACTTCTCGAGACAAGCTCGATCTCTCGAGACATCCCTTTAGAAAAATTATTTTCTTTTTCTCCTTTTCTTTTCTTGACCACTTGCTGCAGCTGCACTCCAAGGTCTTTAATAGTCTTGAAAATGAAGTGTATCTCAATAGAGAGATCACATATGAGTCATCACCATGTTTCATAGAATGAGGAATTTCATTCTATGAAACTGTGTTTGCAGACTCATTGTGACCTGACATTGATTTACACTTAGCAATGGTCATCTGTAAAACCATACTTGGAAAAGCATATCAAATACAAAAGTAATTCAATCTTAGTTTAAGGGTGACTTCTCACAAATCAAGGTAATTGTGAAAACAATTCCCAACAATCTCCTTCTATTTGTAGAAGTCAGAACCCTTTACACTAAGGTGAATTACAACAATAAAGAATAAATATGCTATACTACACAATGATATGGAAATAGACAATTAGAGAACATCAAATCAACAATTATATATATATATATATGAATTGAATTGTTTGGTAAACTTGATGTTCACAAAATCAGCATCAAAACAAATAGGTCTTGGCAGCAACAGCAACAGCAACATTCTCCTTCAAGATCTTCTTTTCAACTTTTCTTCTTGTCTGGAGAAATAAGCATGAGGCTTGGGATGGTAAAACGGAGGGGGTTCCGGAGCATCAGCATTATTATAACCAAAAGCTCTGAAATGAATCCTTCGCTTCCTTTGAGCTGTCTCATGCTTCTCCCATTCAGAAGAACTGTAACATTCAGATCTGCTCATCTTACCTTCATAAACTAACTTATAAGTTTCAAGAATAATATCTTTTGAGACTGGGCTCCAGAGTTCTGGATAACTTTTCTCAACTTTAGCCTTGTAAGAACCTGCAGAACTGGAGGAGGGAACAGATCTAGTAGCAGAGGGACCCTCACCATAATTTCTTTTTCTTTTAGACCCAGTCCTATCTGACTGATCTGCAACAGAAGGAGCCTTGCCAACAAAATCTTCTGGTCTAGGAGAGAACTGAGGAACAGGAACATTAGGATCAATTTCCAATTCAGGAAAGATCTGATTATGCAGCCACGTTGCTGTTTTGAAAGAGTAAGCATTAATATCAGCAACTTGCTTCAACATCCTGGTAGAGAACTGCTCAAACTGAGAATTCCATGAGCTTTGAAGAGCAGATACTGAGCTTTCAACCAAATCTGTCATTTGAGCTACTATATTTTCCTCCCCCTTTCTGACTTCTACAGATAGGGTTTGGAGAGTATCATCTTTAAACTTGCCCACTTCATCAACAACTTTGAAAGTGTTGGCTTCAGCATCATTCAGCATAGTTTGTTGAAGTTGAGTTATGATTACAGTCTGCTTCAGCACAGTGCCTACACCGGCAGTTGCATGCTCCACTGACTTGCTTCCATGGCACATCAAATCTGAAAGATGTTCATAATTTGTCTTGATCTTGGCTAGCTCCCGACCAAACTCACTTTCCACTGAAGTAATCCTCCTGTGGACAGTCGTCAAGGAGTGTTCAAACTGTTCACTTTGCCTTTTTAGCATAGCCTCTATTTGTCCCAGAAGGGAACCTGCATCATGTACTGGAGGAGAAGAGTGAAAGGATGGTAGAGGAGCAGTAGGAGCAGCAATATGAGTATCTACTGGAGCTTCTTCATCACCGGGAATGTCTTCAATTTCACAAGAAGGTGCTACCTTACCGTCTTCACAACCTAGCTCATCCGGAGCATGCTTGGTTGTATCAATCTCTGACTCCCCCTCAACATGTACTGGGGAAGGTGTTGAAACATGTACTGAATCAACATCATCATCTTGAAAGAAGGCAAAATCAGCACCAGACCCTGCCTGCTGGCCACTGGGACTGTCTCATTTGCCAAGGAGGCTTCTTCTTCAGTAACTGAAGGAGGAGGAGATGGAGGTGGTGGAACTGAAACTGTAATGGGAGTTTGAGATGGTGAAGTAATATTATCGAATGGAACTGATGGAACTGCTGGATCTGATGGAACTGATGGAGGAATGGGAACTTCTGGAGCTGAGGAGGGCTGACCTTTGGTCTTTGAACGGATTGGCAGCTTAGCTCTGCCTGAGGCTTTAGGTCTAATCTGAGGAGGAAAGGGAAATGAGGGTACTACAGGTACCTGTCCTTCAGAGGGAATACCAGCTTCTGCAGACTGCTGAGGCTCCCCCTCAGAAACTGCACTAGCCACTCCCGGCTTCTTGATCCGAATGTCCCATCTCTGCATGGTGACGACATCGATCTTCTTGAGGTGATGAATAACTGCACCTTTGGACATGTCAAAAATGGCAGAATTGAGCTGATTCAGAAACAGAGTGATGATCCTTGCAAACTTTGGAGAGCTGATTGAGGCCTTGATGTTGGAGAACAAGATTGAGGCCCAATCTCTCTTCTTCCCAGTGACTATTCCAACCATCAGAAGAAAGGTCTCTTCAGATACATGCCCCTGTGTGCCTTGCTTGCAAAAGAGAACTTTTAGAATTATATCCACCATGAGCTTGCCTGCATCATTCATCTTGCTCCTTTTAACAGCAGAAAAGTCTGATTCCAGACCACAGTATCGAGCTGTTCTCAACCAATCACTGTCACTTAACTCTTCTTCAAAATCAACTTTAGTGAGGTGCAAATGTTTCACAAGGGTCTTGGGAGACATCTTGATTTTGATCCCTTTTACGAAAGAGACCAACATCCTTCCGTCCTTGATAGCCTTTGCATTCTTGAAGAATTCTTCAACCTCATCAAACAGGATACGGCAAGGATGCTCAAGAACAAATTCCAAACCGGCGGCATCAAGCATACAGAAGAGATTCTGGAAGTCCTCGGATAAATCGGCAATACCCGAGCGAACAACCTCATTGCCAACTCCGATCTTGGGATTTGAGGAGGGAGCCATCGAAGGATTGGAGAGGAGGAGAAGAACAGGGGAGACGATCCACTTCCGAGAACCACGAAGTCGTCCAGTCGCCGCTCGAGAGGAAGTCGAAGGGTCGAGGTCTCGGGATCGAAGGTTTAGTGAACATCAAGTTTCCGATAGGATGTATATATATATATATATATATATATATATATATAACCTTGATTTGACGTTTTAGGTGACATTTTAAAAAAAATAGGGGAAACGGCACATACCTGAGTTCCGGAATAGTTTAAAACAGACCTATGTCTCGAGACATCGGCTATGTCTCGAGAACTCTGGAAACTCTGCGCGGTTTGACTTGTCCTGATGTCTCGAGAGATAGATTAAGTCTCGAGACATTACCATTTCCCGAGTTCTGACTATGTCTCGAGAGACTTGTCATGTCTCGAAAACTCCCAGAAGTCCTTTAGATTTGTTTCGAGATCTTGAAGTGACAGAGTTGTCGAGAGACCTTGTAGTTCTCGAGACAATCTATAGTTCTCGAGACATCAACTTGAAATTGTCCAGGAACAGGTTTTGAGTCTTGAAATCTCCAAGTCTTCATGATTTGCTTGAATGAACATTACTCCATGTTGAGCATTCCAAGTTCCGTCTTGAAGAAAGAGAACTTAGTCTCATCCAGCGGCTTCGTGAAGATATCTGCAACTTGCTTATCCGTGGGGACATATCTCAGACTTATGTCACCCTTCTCCACATGCTCCCGGATAAAGTGATATCGAAGCTCGATGTGCTTTGTCCGACTGTGAGAGACTGGATTATTTGCGATAGCAATTGCACTGGAAGAGTCGCAAAACATGGGAATATCTTTGATCTTCATGTTGTAGTCTTGAAGTTGATTCCTTATCCATAGAAGTTGCGCGCAACAACTGCCAGCAGAAATGTATTCCGACTCGGCGGTTGAAATTGCGACACAATTCTGCTTCTTGCTACTCCAGGAAATAAGTCTCCTTCCTAGGAATTGACATGTCCCGGAAGTGCTTTTCCTGTCGTCTTTGCTACCTGCAAAATCTGCATCTGAAAAACCAATTAGTTCGCTATCATTACTTCTTGGGTACCATAAGCCAAGATTTGGTGTGCCTTTAAGGTATCTCAAAATCCGCTTCGCAGCAGTATAGTGGGATTCCTTAGAGTTCACCTGATATCTAGCGCATACACATGTAGAGAACATTATATCAGGTCTACTGGCAGTAAGATAGAGCAAAGAGCCAATTATGCTTCTGTACTTGGTTTCATCAAAAGGTTTCCCTTTTTCATCCTTGTCCAGAGACATAGCTGAGCTCATTGGAGTCCTCATAGAGGTTGCACTCTCCATTCCAAATTTCTTAATCAACTCCTTAGTGAACTTTGTCTGAGAGATGAAGGTTCCATCTTCTGACTGCTTCACTTGAAGTCCTAAGAAATATTTCAGCTCACCCATACTGCTCATTTCAAATTTCCCTTGCATAAGTTTAGAAAACTTTTTGCAAAGGTTATTATCCGTAGAGCCAAATATGATGTCATTGACATAGATTTGCACTAGCAAAATCTTGCCTTTTACTTCCCTAAGAAATAATGTTTTATCTATCTTTCCTCTTGTGAACTTGTTCTCAAGAAGAAAGTTAGACAGCGTCTCGTACCAAGCTCGAGGAGCTTGTTTCAAATCATATAAAGCTTTTTGTAATAAATAAACATGATTGGGATGATCAGGATCAACAAAACCTGGGGGTTGTTCAACGTATACTTCCTCTTTGATGTCTCCGTTTAGGAAAGCGGACTTGACATCCATCTGATATACGGTGAAACCCTTGAAAGCAGCATAAGCAAGGAAGAGTCTGATCGCTTCGAGCCTTGCTACTGGAGCGTACGTCTGATCGAAGTTGATACCTTCCTCTTGTCTGTATCCCTTAGCTACAAGTCTGGCTTTGTTCTTTATAATTGTTCCTTCTTCATCCAGCTTGTTTCTGTACACCCACTTTGTTCCAATGACATTCTTGTCTTTGGGTTTTGGAACAAGTGTCCAAACCTTGCAGCGTTTGAACTGGTTTAATTCTTCTTCCATAGCGATTATCCAAGATGGATCTTCATTTGCCTCTTGAAATTTCTTTGGTTCAACCTGCGAAAGAAAACTTAGGTGCATATTTTCGTTAATGGTACCTCGTCTTGTTCTTATTCCTTCATGAGGATCTCCTATGATCTGATCAACTGGATGATCCCTCAAGTGTCGTAGCCCGAGGTTCCTTGCATGATTTTGACCAATAGGAGTTTCTTCTACAGTTGGAGTATCTTCCTCCACTTGGATTGGCTCTTCATCAGGATTATCTTCTTCATAGGTAGTTGTTGGGGGAATCTTGATGAACTGTTGAGAACTTCCTTCAACTGGCTGATCCAAGCTTAAATCCTGTAGCTTTGAACCTGTGTCTACAGAAGAAATGCTAGAAGAACTGCCTTGTAGCATGCTCGTCTCATCAAATACAACGTTAATAGATTCTTCTACCACCCGGGTTTTCTTATTAAAAACTCTATATGCCCTACTATGGCTACTATAGCCTGCAAAAATACCTTCAAAGCTCTTTTCACTGAACTTAATTTTGTAATGCTTTCCATTGTTTAGTACAAAGCATTTACTACCAAAGATTCTAAAATAAGAGATGATTGGTTTCTTGCCCTTTAGAAGTTCATAAGGAGTCTTTTCATGGTTTTTGTTTATGAGTGCTCTGTTTTGCACATGGCATGCAGTGTTGACAGCTTCAGCCCAAAAGTATTCAGGTAATGAAGAGTCACTCAACATGGTTCTGCAAGCCTCAATGAGTGTTCTATTCTTTCTCTCAGCTACTCCATTTTGTTGTGGAGTTCGAGGAGAGGAGAACTCATGAAAGATACCGAGGCTTTCACAGAATTCTGTCATGGCTCCAGATTCAAATTCTGTACCATGGTCACTTCTGATTTTGACCACCGAACAGTTAAATTCATTCTGGACTCGTCTGACAAAACTAGTGAAAGTGTCAAAGGTGTCTGACTTGTGTTTCAGAAAGAATACCCAGGCAAAACGAGAGTAATCATCTACAATAATTAATGTGTAAGATTTTCCTCCTAAACTCCTAATTTGCAAAGGACCAAACAAATCCATGTGGAGCAGGTATAAACACCTGGTGGAATCTTTGCCAATAATGCTCTTGAAGGTAGCTCTTGTTTGCTTGCCTTTTACACAAGCATGACAAGGTCTATCTTTAATGCACTTAACATCAGGAGCATCGCGCACCAAGTTTTGTGAAAACAATTTATTAATAGTTTTGAGATTTATATGTGATAATCTCTTATGCCATTGGTCGACAAGAGATGCACTATCTTTAGCTAAAAGACATACGGGTGTAGAAGATGATATGCAAAGAAAATTTAAACAAAATATATTTCTACAGCGAATGCCTGATAAAATCGTTTCATTATTTTCAGCTGACTTTATAAAACATTTATCTTTATGAAAATCAACAATGTATCCTTTATCACAAAGTTGACTTATGCTTATCAGATTATGTTGTAATCCTTCCACATAAGCTACATCGGAAAACGATACATTACCGTTAGAAATCATACCATAGCCTTTTAGTTATTCCTCTGTCTGAACTGCCAAAAATAACTTTTGGACCGTTCGCAACTGGAATGTAGTTTTGCAAAAGGCTTCTTGTCCCGGTCATATGCCGAGAGCATCCACTGTCCAAATACCAGATAGGATTCTTGTTGGCCTTTGGACATACCTGCAAAAACAGATTATTTTGCCTTAGGAGCCCAAACATATTTGGGTCCTTGGTCCCTTGTCAGTTGAGCACCACGATAAATGTTAACATTGCGAGTGGTCGGTCTTGCAATGTTCACTTGTGGTCTCCCAGTATACGTTGTATTAAACCAACAATCAACGGCAAAGTGACCAATCCTACCGCAGCACCAACAGTTGAATCTGTTGTACCTTCTTTTTACACTTTCCTGCTTTACTTTTTGAGCGTTAGCTCTTGCAGGAGCAGCCCTTCTAGATGAGGATGCCTCATGAGGGCAGCACACACAAGGTGGTACTGTCTTCTTTGGCTTTGGTGCAACAGCCTTCACTTTTGGTGCCTTCTTAGCACTCGGGCCATGAACAAATGGACCGTACCCTTTCCGATTAATCTCTTGATAGGGTGCTTGAAAAGCACTATCACCAAAGTTTCGGGGAGGAACCCATTCCTTATGATCATTCACAGGTGAAAAAGGAATTGGTCGTGTGAAATGACCATAGGAACTCTCCATATCATAAGCATTCGTAGGGAATATGACTCTCTTGAATGCTACAGGCTCTTGATGAGCTTTCCCTTTTTCTTTGGCGGTAGCTTTCTTAGCAACAAAACCATTTTTCTTAGCAATTGTATTTTTTGAAGAATTGCTAGTACTAGCTTCATGCCCTATACCGCTTCCTTTTGCCTTAGTGGTAAAAGTACCAATAATTGGCAGAACAGTTTTAGGTTGAGAGAATGCTTCAACCAGCTTCTTCTCAGCCGCAAGCTGTTCCTCCAATACATTTATCGAATGATCTCTCAGGGCAAGAGTCTCTTCCGAGCTTTTGATCTTGTCTTTCAAGGATTGGACTTCCTCTTTGAGAGAAGAAAGTTCTTCAACTTCTTTTCTCAAGTTAGATTCCATCTCCTTGAGAGCCATGATCTCCTTACCCTGAGTTTTGACAACCTTTCGGCACTTGTCAAAACTTTGGAGCATTTTGGTATATTGAGACATGAGCTCAGATTCATCGTCTAAGGAGTTATCCTGTTGTTCAGCCGAAGCATTATCAGAATCAGATAGAATAGTGTGATCATTTACCTTTCCGGTGAATGGGGGTGCTTCTTCATCATCAGACATAGCCATCAGACCGAAGTAAGCTTCTTCTTCATCACTCGACTCATCGGAGTCACTGTCGCTCAGAGTTTTGGCTTTCTTAGCGACAAAGCTTCTATCTGATTTCTTCTTTCCATGAGTGGATTTCTTGTCTTCTTTTCTTCCACCTTCTTTCTTTTTGTAGGGACACTCAGCAATCATGTGCCCTGGCTTATTACAACAGTAGCAAATAATGTCAGAAGAAATATGTTTGTTCTGTTTGGATTTATACCTTCCATTATTGCTTGAGCCCTTCCTGTGATAGTCGCCATCACGACGAGAATGTTTATGATCCGAGGAAGACGGCTTGTTGTTCATGTGCCTTCGTTTGTTCAGCAGTTTCTTAAATTGTCGGGAAATTAAAGAGAACTCCCCATCAGACAGTTCGGAACAGGAGGAGCTGGCTTCCGATTCTTCTTCAATATCAGATTCCTTTTCTCTGATCGGTATCGCTGCTTTGCTCTTCTTTGAGTTCTCTGCCTTCAAAGCTAAGGTTCTTTCTTTGCTTGAGGCTCGATTTACATCCTCTTCAGACTTTCGGATGTTCATTTGTAATTCATGAGACAACAGCTTCCCGAACAGATTTTGAGGTTCTAGACTTGGCAGTTTTCCAAACTCTCTTATGGCAACAATTTTGCTATCCCAGTCTTTCGTTAGGGAACGCAAGAATTTGTCATTTAGTTCACCATTTGTGAACTCCCTGTCGTAGTTCCTCAAACCATTGACTATCTTGAAGAATCTTTCGTACGCATCAGCACTGCACTCCTTCTTATTCTGCTTGAACGCCTCGTACTCTTGATTAAGTAGAGACCGTCTATCTTCTCTTACCTCGTCAGTACCTTCCATTAGAACAATTAAGGATGTCCACATCTCTTTGGCTGATTTGCAGTGGATTAAGTTTTGCAACATGGAATCGTCCACTGCACTAGCAATTATGTTCTTAGCCTTCTTGTCAAGAGCGACAAGAGCTATCTCATCCTTATTCAAATCCATCATTTTCTTAGGTATCTGAACAGTAGGATTTGTTGACGAAGCAGTCATAGGCACATGCGGACCTTCTTCCACGACTTGGAAGATTCTGGGATCTGCAGCTTCCATATAAAAACGGACCCTTTCCTTCCACATAGGAAAGTTGGCCTTGGTGCAGATGGGCAATTTCAGAGAGGATTCCTTGACTCTATCCATGGCTTGCTAGCAACTAGAAGGATGGATCCTGTTCAAGGTGTTAACCTAGCAACGAACAACCTACCTCTGATACCAATTGAAGTATCTAGTTGCCTACCTAAATCACCTAGAGGGGGGGGGGGTGAATAGGTGATCTCTACGTCTTTTGCGGAATTAAGATATTAAACGTAAAGCACAGCACAGAAAAGAAATTACAGCCACAGATAACACAGGAATTTATAGTGGTTCCCCGTACTTGGGTACTCCACTGCCGGCCTCGCCAATCTAGCACCACAGCTAGACTTGACTACTTTCTGAAACTCGGATCAAGAACGATCCTACTGTCTCAGAGTCAAAACTCCTACAAACTCAGAGAAAAACTTCTCTTACAACTCGGAAATAACAACTCCTACACCTCAGAGAACAACCTCTCCTACAACTCGGAGAACAACTCCTACAACTCGGAGAACACTCTCTCCTACAAGGATGATAAAAGTTTTGAACAAAACAATACCAGATCTGAAAGATAGAGGTGTATTCTTCCTTCTTCTTGAATGGCTTTAGGGAACGGTGAGGAAGAACTAAGATCCTTCAAATCTGACCTTTGCAATCCGAAACGATCCAATAGAGGTTGTAGAATCAGACCTTGGATCGATCGAATCTTCCCTGAATGAAATCGACAACTCCTATGAGAAGATCAATCTCCAAACGTAGGCGACGGCGAGGCGGCGCTTTTCTCGTTCTTCTAGATCGGGAAAGAGAATTAGGGCTTGAATGATTAGAGAACTTGTTTTTGAAACCCCAAAACTAATCCTATATATAGAGAAAGGCAATTAAGGTATAAACCAGCCTTAAATGCTCTCAAGAAAGCCGTTAGGATCGGAAATGAGCGATCACGGGTCGTCAAGAACAGAGAACAGAGAATATCAAGATTTAGACAGATGTCTCGAGACAAATGGGACTTCTCGAGACATGAAGAGTATCTCTCGAGAACAGAGGAAGGAGTAATCATCAGACCAATGTCTCGGGAAAAGATGGATCTCTCGAGACATAAGGAATAGCTCTCGAGACCTACCAAATATCTCGAGACATCAGAAATCTATCTCTCGAGAACTGAGATAAAGAGATCAAAAGATTGCAGACTCGAGTAAAGTAGGATCTCTCGAGTAAAAGGAAATCTCTCGGTCCAGTAGTTCTCGAGACATGGTTGATCTCTCGAGACATCCAGATAGAGTTTCCGGAAAGAGCAGAGGTTGTATCTCGAGACAAGCCTTGACTTCTCGAGACAAGCTCGATCTCTCGAGACATCCCTTTAGAAAAATTATTTTCTTTTTCTCCTTTTCTTTTCTTGACCACTTGCTGCAGCTGCACTCCAAGGTCTTCAATAGTCTTGAAAATGAAGTGTATCTCAATAGAGAGATCACATATGAGTCATCACCATGTTTCATAGAATGAGGAATTTCATTCTATGAAACTGTGTTTGCAGACTCATTGTGACCTGACATTGATTTACACTTAGCAATGGTCATCTGTAAAACCATACTTGGAAAAGCATATCAAATACAAAAGTAATTCAATCTTAGTTTAAGGGTGACTTCTCACAAATCAAGGTAATTGTGAAAACAATTCCCAGCACAAGTGTCAACTATAATGTGGCGATACGTAGTCGAAGTGGCTTGGATACATAATCGAGCGGACAGAAATCCAAGTTCTGCCTTATCTTATTATGAATGCCTTGTGATAACCAGGAAACCGAGCATAACTAAACCGCGCGATTATTACTAGACTCTGCATAATTGCTTTACAGGATAAAGAATGCCAAGTCATAAGAACAATCAGTAGGCCGAGCGGCCAGCACTTTAACTCGAACGACTTATAACTCAGATTGCTGCAAATCTCATCCCTGTGAATATAACCAATAACCGGTACGCCCGAGCGGGATTTTTATAACTCGGACGGATGGAAATCCGGACAGGAAATTGACATGACCAAGCCGCGCGATTATAAACTGGTTTTTCGTAATTGCTTCGCAAGACAGAATATCAAGTCATAAGAAAGCAACTGGTAGGTCGTGCGATTAATACTTAACCCGAACGATTTATGTGACTCAGCTTTCCGCAAATCTCACTCTTCCGAATAAACCCGAACGAATTTATATAACTCAGCCTTACATATCATTGGCCAACAAACCCGCGCGGACTATACATAGTTTGAGCGGTTAGTAGCTTGATAATGAGAATCATAATTGCTTGATTGTGAAGAGCCCGTTATTAACCGAACGGATAGAGTTGAGACCCATAAAGATGATAGGTTCACAAACCGAATGTTGAGACCGATCATGATTATGCTTGACCCTCTTATACTTGTGCCATTTTATGATATCCTGCTTATTTTAAACCGCCCGGTTTAAAAACCGGATTGTATGATATATCCTTGGCACTGGCCTATTTCAAACCGTCCGGTCTGAAAACCAGACCACATGATATCTTTGGTACCTGCTTATTTCAAACCGTCCGGTCTGAAAACCAGACCGCATGATATCTTTGGTACATGTTTATTTCAAACCGACCGGTTTGTGATGTACCCATAAAAATCTTGTTTTTTCTCTAAACGGTCTAGAGTGACCGTATAAGATGAGATAATTTCCTGTAACAAGAAATGGCTACAGACTCAGATGACCAAGTGGGCAAGTGGGCCTAGGCGGCGAACATTGCTTTCCTCAAGTGGTCATAGGAGCTGTAGAAATAAAGAAAAAGACAAGTACAGACCCAGATGACCAAGTGGGCAGGTGGGCCTAGGCGGCGAACATTGCTTTCCTCAAGTGGTCATAAGGGCTGTAAGCGACTCAATTGCTCTCTTGCCTAGGGCTACAAGCCGATTGTATCAATTGGGCAGGTGGGCCTAGGCGGCGAACATTGCTTTCCTCAGAGAGATTAACTCAGTTGTGGGTCCCGCTTAGGCATCGCTTGAGAGTACCTAGGAGTATTCGATGGTCACAGACGAAGATGATCAGTTGAGCATGTGTGGTTATGCCGCGGGGGCTATACCGACATTGCTTTCCTCAGAAAGATCATCAAAACTGTAACTATATCTCTCTCAGGGCATGATAGAGCCAACATTCACCTAGACCTCCCTTGATGCAGGGGTGTGTCGGATATCAGCCGGGATCCAAGGTTCCGAAGACCACCGCACGGGAATTGGCAAGCTACCACTACATGTGTGCGAAAACTCCCCGCTACACACGATCTTCGTGGTTTTACGCTAATGACTACAATCTGAGGGGGTTCGAGCAGAACTTGGCGATATCTCCGCGGTTCAGTGAGGTTGATATATAAGAAAGTGTAAAAAAGAAACATCAGACATGGAGAAGGGTCAGTATGAAGCTTCTCATTAAAATATCCATAAAATGCAAGAAAGTAAAGAGGACATTTCAAGGATAGAACCGTTTTAGATCGTCACCACTCCAGGTGCGTGAGATATCTTCTCCTTCACTTGTCTGAAGGCGGTAAGCCCCACTTTTTAGTACTTCCTTGATGATGAAAGGTCTGGCTCAATTGGGATTCAGCTTACGGACGTTGCCTATTCTGGCTGCTGCATCAACTTTCTTTAGCACAACGTCTCCGACTGCAAAATATTTTACTCTGACATTCTTGTCAAAGTACTTCGCCATTCTCCTTTTAACTTCTTCCTGTCTGATTGTTGCCTCGTCCTGAAGCTCTTCGATCAGATCCAGACTATACTTGATAGCTTCATCATTATCTTCTATCCAGGCTTCTCCTCCTTCCTTTGCATACACAACTCTTGGAGTGACCACCTCAAATTCTACAGGAACAACAGCCTCCGATCCATGAGATAGTTTGAATGGTGTCTCCCCTATAGCTGAAGATGGAGTAGTGCGAAGAGTCCAGAGGATGGAAGGAAGTTGATCTGCCCAAATTCCTCTTTGATTCAAGACCCTCTTCATCAAAAGCTGTTGGATCTGCCTGTTTGTGGCTTCTACCTGGCCATTCGTTCTCGGATGATGCACAGAAGAGAACCGAAGGTCAATCCCAACCTGATCACAGAAGGTTATCATCTCTGAATTGTTAAACTGCGGACCATTGTCAGTGACAATTGCTAGCGGAATTCCATGTCGGCAGACTATCTCTCCCCAGATGAAGTTTCTGATAATTTGAGTTGTAGTTTTTGCTAACGCCTTTGCTTCAATCCACTTGCTGAAGTAGTCAATCATTACAATAATAAAGCGACGCTGGCCGCTTGCTATTGGGAAGGGTCCGATAAGATCCATCCCCCAAACTGCGAAGGGCCATGGCGCAGTTATTGATCTGAGTGACTGAGCAGGCAGATGCTGAAGAGGAGCGAACTTTTGACACTGAACACATCGCTTGGAGAATGCTTCAGCATCCTTCCTCCTGGTTGGCCAGAAATACCCCTGCCTTAAGATTCTCTTCTCCAGAGTCTTTGCTCCTGAATGGCTACCACACTCCTCGGAATGAACCTCCTGAAGTATGGTTGGGATTTCATCCTCGGAAACACACCGTGCTGAGGGAGAGATTAATGTCTTCCTGTAGAGAACTCCCGCTATCAGATAGTAGTATGCCGCTTTCCTTCTGAATTTTCTTCTGTCTTTGATGGAATGATGGAACTCCGCTTTTGACAAAAACAGCTCACGGGGGTCCTTCCATGAAGAATTCTGATCAATTTGCATGAGTTCTGCTTCATCTATTGCCGGATGGAAAAGTTCAAAGGTCACTCCCCCTGATGGAAGACCGAACTTTGACAACTCATCTGCTTCCTCATTTTGTGTTCTTGGAATATGCTCGATAATGAATGACTTGAATTTCCCAATCTCCTTCTTAGTCAGCAGTAGATATTTTCTCAGAATCGGATCTCTTGTCTCGTAGTTCCCCAAAACTTGAGAGGCCATTACCAACGAATCAGTTTTTACATGTACATATTCTATGCCCAACTCTTTTGCAAGCCTTAACCCAGCCAGAAGTGCTTCATATTCAGCCTGATTATTCGTAACCGGAAAGAAGAATTTGATAGCTTGCTCCAGCTTGATGTCATTCAGACTAATTAAAACTACTCCGGCTCCCACAGAGTTTTTTCCAGAGGCCCCATCCACGTAAATGACCCAAGCCAAAGGAGACTTCACCACCTGTTCAGGATCGGATTCTGTCGTATCCACCAAGAAATCTGCCAAGACTTGTGCTTTGATTGCTGTTCGGGGGATATATGATATTTCAAACTCGCTCAGTTCAATAGCCCATTTGGCCAACCTCCCCGAATGATCTGGCTTCTCAAGTACATTTCTCAAAGGATGATCTGTGATCACTTGGACGGGATGAGCCTGAAAATAGGGACGAAGCCTTCGTGAAGACATAACCAAGGCCAAGGCCAGCTTCTCCAAGATTGAATATCTGGTTTCCGCATCTTTGAGAATATGGCTAACATAATATATTGGGAACTGCCTCTTCCTTTCCTCCCGAACGAGGACAGAGCTTACCGCATCTGGGCCGACTCCCAAATATAAGAATAATATTTCCCCCTCACGGGGACTTTGGAGTAACGGAGTTGAAGTCAACTGTACTTTTAATTGCTCGAAAACCCTGTTGCACTCCTCGCTCCATTCAAACTTTGATCCTCCCCGCAGTATTTTAAATAATGGGGCACTTTTATCTCCTGATTTGGAGATAAACCTGCTCAATCCTGTCAATCTTCCTCCAAGTTGCTGAACTTCCTTGGTATTTCGAGGAGGGGTCATATCAAGGATGTCCTTCACCTTATCTGGGTTCGGTGCAAGGCCATTAGGAGTTAAGAGATGTCCGAGAAACATTCCCCTGTTTGCTCCGAACACACATTTCAACGGGTTTAATTTTAACTTGAACCTCCGTAGAGTAGCGAACGTCTCTACGAGGTCTTTCAAGTGCAATGAAAATGTTTTACTTTTCAGAAGGAGATCATCAACGTAAACTTCGAGGTTCCTGCCTTTTTGATGCTTAAAGACGGTATCCATCATTTTTTGATATGTTGCGCCCGCATTTTTAAGACCGAAGGGCATTACGAGATAGCAGTAACACTTATCGTTTGTGATAAATGAGGTATGCGGTATGTAAGGTTTGTGCATTTTAATTTGATGATACCCAGAGAAAGCATCGAGAAAACTCATAAAATCATACCCAACCGCGGAATCAACTAAGACATCTATCCGATGCAGAGGGTAGCAATCTTTGGGACACGCTTTATTAAGTTTGGTAAAGTCCACGCACATGCGCCACTTTCCACCAGATTTCTTAACCATTACAACATTCGACATCCACGTGGGATATTGAATTTCAGAAATAAAACCCGCTTTCAGGAGTTTGGAAACCTCCTCTCTGATGGGCAACGCCAGCTTGGTTGCCACTTCTCTCTTCTTTTGCTGGACGGGCTTGAACTCAGGAGATATGTTCAGATGATGACAAGCCACGTCTGGATCCACTCCTGGCATATCCTCCGCCGACCAGGCGAAGATATCCAGGTTCTCCAAAAGGCAGGAGAACAGCTCCACTTTCTCCTCCTCCAGCAACTCAGCATTGATAACCAGCTTCTTCTCTTCCCCTTCAGCAATAGGGACTTCTTGGGTTGCCTGGGCAGGTTCCAGGTGAGCCCTTCTCGATCTTTTCCTTCCTCAGCAGCCTTTGAGGATTCAGCAATCTCCAAAACTTCAGCCACGGCCTTGGGAAGTGACACATCGGTGATCATGTTGACAGTTCGGACGTAGCACTCCCGAGCCACCTTTGGGTTACTTCTAACCCGGTACTACCTTCCTTCGGCGACAAACTTAAGAGCAAGATGGAAGGTAGACATTACTGCCTTGTATGCATTAAGAATCGGCCTCCCGAAGATGGCGCAGTAGTGTTGAATCCGAAATCGCACCCCCGAAGGAAATCGGAGGCTGCGTGTTGTCGGTTACTTTTTAGTTTATAAGAGAGAGACCGCTGGCAGCGGTCAAGGCCAGACTTCGCCCGTCACGGCGAATGCCACTCCTGTGACGGGCTTTCCTTTGATTAAGAAGAAGCGGTTACAGCGGGTTACAAGTGCAGGAAAGCAGAAGCCGACCGGTCAGACAGGTCGTAAGACGGGAAACTCGAGACCGCAACTCAAACAAGCGAGCTCCTGGATTCGAGTGTGCGTGCCTTGGAAACGTCGCCGCCCCCTATTTATAGGCTCGGGAGCCTGGCCGAACAAGCAGGGATAAAATAACCGCCTGCCCGGGTAGAGGAGAGTCGGGCAGGCGGTGACGGGATACCGAAATGAGAAAAGAAAGAAGTCGCGCAGCTTGGCGGCTTGCGCTTGCGGTCTGTCTCGCATAAGGGCAGAAGATGCTGCGACCAAGGCGATGATGCAACCCGGGCGGTCCCCGACTTGAGACCGCAGCTTGCCTCTTGTACTTAGGCTGTGATAGTCTTCAATCTCTGGAGGCGATCTGAGTCGTGTCAGACCGCCCGGTCTGTGTTGGTTGGTACTAATGGATCTCGCCAAACCTGAACCGAGCGACCTGTATCCTCAGACCGCCCGGTCTGCAAGTAATGCTATTCGGAAGCGGTCTTCTGGGTAAACATAATCCCCGCATATTTTCAAATTCTGAGAAGATTTCGAAAATATTAGTTCTAGCCGGAGACCGCGACGATCTTGCCCTGTGGGTTATAAATGTTCTGGAAGCTTCTATTTTCGCATAACCGTCACGCTATCACGAGTTACTACTCGCCCCTCGCGGTTAGAACTTTCAGACTGAACAGCCCAATCAAGATGGTAGACCTTATGGCTCAGTTCGAAGGTCGCCAGAAGCCGGGCAAAGACCGCAAAGGAGATCGCCCAAAGGATAAGAAGAAGAAGAAAAAGAAGACACAGCCCGACAATACGGTGACTATTGCCTCCACGGATAAGCCAGCCGATCTGCCTCCTGTGCTGACAGTCGACTTGTCAACTGGAAACGAAGCGGGTTGCTCGAACCCACCCCCAGTTGATCCTCCTGCTGTTTCTGATAAGGGAACCAACCTGCCCCCTCCTCCGGACAAGACGGACTTGGAAGCTGCCGTTCCGAAAGGCGATGGGGACGATTCCTTTAAAGTGGAGGTCACTCCCTCTGGAGTATTCCACCTGAAGATAAGAGATGAAGGGGGAGAGGCGGTTGACTCCCCCAAGCTGAGCGACTAGCAGGGCCTGATAGTGAATATTGAAGACAGTCCGGATTCCCCAAAACAAGCCGGCCCGAAGTCGACCAAGAAGAGGAAAAAAGATGAGTCCACGACGGACATGCTTCTGAAAAGGGTGAAGAGCCTAAAGGCCAAGAACAAGGCGGCTTCCAGGAAATCGGGTGAGGGTAGCCTGCAAGGCAAGTCACGCGAGAAAGAAGTTTCCGAGGGCGTATTTACTCCTTCACCCAAGTCGAACGACCAGATCCCCGTCGATGCGCACAACATTTCTGTAAGTGACATTATCAGGGACTTTGACTCCCTCCAGAAACAAGATGATCTGTTGAGAACTGCTTCCGACCTGCAGGCTGCTGATCCCCGTGGAAAGAAGGAGGCCGACCTGGCCGAGGATGCGGCCAGCGTTAAGAAGGCAGGCCTGCCTGAGGCTGCGACCGGAACCGAGAAAGTCGCACCGGCTCCTAAAAATTCTGTGATGACCAGGCTCCGGCTTATGCTGGTGAAGGCGGAGAAAGTAAGGGATCAACTTAACAAACTGCATCCGCTGCCGCCCAATCTTCTCTTGCAAGGTAAAGGAGTCGCGGATTATCGCCCCGTTCGTTTTTTCAAAACGCGGTCTCGAAATAAGTCGCGCGACCTGTTGTTGAATCCGTCACCAAGCTTCTTTCCCTCCGCTGCGCAATTTTCTGCTGCCAAGCAGAGGCAAAGCGAGAGATCGTGGAGAGAACAACGCCGAAGGATTGATTCCGAGCAAGCAAAGCGGTCTACCCGTCCAAATTTAAACCGAACTGCTGCGGCTCGTAAGCGAGGAGAATTCAGAAAGAGCGGTCTTCTTTTGATAATCCTCCTGTTATATGAAGTTATACTCGGTCGGCCCTTTTGACAGTCTTTTTCATTGCAGATGATCGCGATTCTATTCCGAAGCCGGGCGACCTTGTGGCTAGCCTCCCTCTGATGATTTCGCCCCTCCCAAGCTCCTTATTGATCCCAGACACCCGAATGGAGGATGAGGTGACCGGTCTTCAAAGGAATTTTGAAATACTCTAGGAGCAGTTGAAGGCTCTCGAGGAGCGGGAGAAAGCCGCTCAAGATGAGAAGGTCGTACTACGGGCTGAGATGGAGGCTGAGAGGAAAGAAAATTGAGCTGCACTGGAGGTCAAACGGAGAGAGAGACGGGAGTAGGAAAAGGCGCATCAAGACCAGGTGGCTGCCCTGACTGCCCGACTTGATCGAGGAAAGAAAGAGATCCATAAACTTGAAGGGGATTGTGCCTACTTCAGAGATAAGTACCTTCGTCTGACAAGGGAGGCCGGCGGAAGCCGTCGTCCTATTAATATAGCTGATGAAGGTCGGCGTGGGTCACACCGCCTGGCTGCTGGAACGAGCTTGACTCTTCTGGTAATTGGGACGATCTACCCTGTTGCTAGTGCAAATGAGGCCGCGACGACCTTGCCTACTCGCGTGATTCCTGCAGCGCGAGTAGAAAGGGATGCCGCGCGACTTCATAGCATGATCAACCACCTTAATCACAGCATGAATCAGATGCAAGGAACTATCCTCCAGATTGGCGACCATGTCGCTCGACTTCATAGGGAGGATGCACCGAGTGATACCCGCGAGTGATAAGCGGTTTTAAGACAATCATTTGTAATAATATTTTTATTTGGTCCTTTGGACAACTTAACTGCTTGAGCTTGTTTTTATGACATTTGGTCTATCTTTCAGACCGCTCGGTCTGTGTATTTGAACGTGCTTTATATTCCTCCTTCGTATGTTGGTTGATGCCTGTGAATTGCTTAATAAGTCGAACGGCTAGTTTCTGTTGCTTCTTTAATCCGGCTGCTTAAGTTTTACTTGTGGTTTTATGAATTAGCCTCGTATAGAAATGTGCCCGCGCGGGTTGATTAGTCTAGCCGCGATTTGACCTTTACTAAGTGCAGATCACCCGTCCTTATAAGTAGCGCCTTTCCGAAAACCTTTTTACCAGAATTTCAAGAAGGGAGCAAAGAGCCAGCCGAAGCGACCTGCGAAGACCTCTGCTACCCGCTCCGAAGCCGCTCTAGCATTTCATTCGGCAGACCTCGAGGAATGCCGTCTGACCAAAGCCGAATTGGATGAGTTTGTCGCGAAGCACATGGTTGATAGTCCGCTACTCGCGCGACTTCCGCTCCGCGATGAGCGGATGAACTCTTCCGGACCGAACCAAATCGCAATCCCAATCGATCATTTCGATTGCGGCTTCAAGTTCCCCAAATCAATCAAGCTCGCCATGGTCTTTGACCACTATGGAGTTGTCCCCGACCAAATCTCCCCTAACTCGATGGCCGGGATTTGCAGCTTCATTTCCTACATGCGGTCTGAGAGAGTCCGCTTCTCTATGGACCTCTTTAGAAGAATGTTCTCTGTGCGCTCCATCCCGGATTCTGAGTCAAACATTTTCAAGGGCCACCTCTACATCGAATGTCGGGGATTGAAAATGGTCAACCTCGTGAACAAGGTCACGGCGTGGGCGGAGAGATATTTGATATTCGAAGGCCGGCTTGGCCTACTGAACCCGAACCCGCAGGTGCGGCCGGAGGAGGCCTTCCAACAAATCGCTATCAGAAAGGTCGAGGAGGAAACCTGCCAACTTCTCTAGAATGAGCGGCTTAATCTACGTCACTACATCCCGCTGCTCGCCGAACTGGAGAATGTCCGGCCTGAGGATAGTAAGTCTTCCTCAACCCGCCTTCGACTTTAATGTTGACCGTTCGAGTTTTTTGTTCTAATCCTTTTACTTCTCTTCTGTAGCTGAGGCTGTTGTTCCCAAAAACAAACCGGTTAGCCCGGCAGGCTTGATCCTTACTCAGGGCGAGAGGAGAAAAAGGCAGGTCAGAAACAAGCCACTGCTATCCGATGGGGAGGATTCGACCTCCTCGGGCGACTTCTCCGCACTTCGTTCCTTCAGCAAGGTGAAGGATTTAAAAGGCCGCACGGTCTTGACCTGGCATCCGGATGGTGATAGCATCCAGGTCTCTACCGCGCTCCCTCACTGGGCGAATGAGAAATCAGGCTGGCATGCTGAGGCCGCCATGTAAGACCTCAAATCAGAAAGTTGGATTTCTGGAATCCAGCGCTATCGCTGGCGATAGCGGCTATCGCCCGGCGATAGCGTTCTGTTGAGAAGGTTTCTGTCGAGAGGCTGTCGCGCGGCGGTAAGTCTAACGCTGGTGACACCGTGACACGTGTCATGCACTGTTCAAAGTAGTGGCGTTGACTGGTCAGAGTCGGTTCTTTAGAGCTATCGCCAGGCGATAGCGCTAACGCCCGGCGACTGCGGCAATTTGTACTTTGCGGCCGAAATCGTGGGCATTGATGGCACATCGACTTTTGGGGCTGGATTTGGGTTGATTGGCTCGGGAGCTGGCATAAGGTGGCCGAAAACCCCCTTGTTTCCTCTTTCCACTAAGGGTTTTAATTAAGAGAGAGGGAGGGCTTTGGAGAAGGAGATCAAATAGTAAACCCTAGCCTAGAGCTTGGATTTGGTGGAGCTACACTCATCGGAATCCCTCAATGTTGGTGGCTACGCGTAGAGGAGGGCTAGACGCTCCTTTCTAACCGTGCCAAAAATCAAGCCATGGCCTCAAAGCGACGTCTAAGGGTAACGATCTTTTCTACCCTCTTTTGGACATGTGTTAGTCCATTTCCGTGCATAATTGAGGTCCCTACCCAAAAGGGTGAGGTCGTGACCTCCGACGGGTGGATTCGTGTTATCCCAGTCAGATCTTGCATACATGTAGAGTCCATGCGTGAAATGGACGTAGAGGCGCTGTGTGAAGCCCATCCGAGACAGTTCGTCCGGATTGGTGATGCTTTTTGATATTATGCGTGTCGGGGAAAACTCCGTGTTGATATCCTGCTTCGTAGGACTAGAGGGTGCTACTGCATGCGCAGCAACGCCTGGGGGTGTGCCCCGGGGAGCACCCGAAGTTAGAAGCGGAAATGGCGTTTCTGTTCACTGTCGCCTGGCGTTAGCGTTATCGCCGGGCGGTAGCTCCCAGACTTGGTTCTGGTGATTTTGTGCGTTCTGAGGCAGTGGGAGTGCTACTGCATGTGCAGCAATGCTTGGGGGTGTGCCCCGGGAAGCACCCACAGCTAGAAGCCAAAATGGGGTTTCTGTGCACTATCGCCAGGCGTTAGCGTTAAAGCCGGCGACAGCTCCCAGACTGAGTTCTGGTGATGTTGTTGTGCCCACCTGTTGAGAGGACCTGAGGCCTGTGTGCCCGACCTGTGAGGGTGTCCTGGTGGATGACTTAGCGGCCCGTAGAGCCGGCTAATTGAGAATACCTGGGCTGAGGGGACGCCATACCCGCTTTTCGTGTTGTACAACGAGAGCTGTGAACAACGGGCATTTGGCGAACTTGAAACCGCACCATCGCAGCACCTGATTAGTAAGTCTCGAATAGCATGTCAGGAAGCAATGGGAAAGAGTCTTCGGACTACGGGATGTTCACAATTAAAGCACGGGAGAGCCCTGGTATTCGGGCCACCGACTTTAGCCTCGAAGGGCAAAGCCATCAAGAGTGGATGGTGGTGGAAGGCGGAGTACACCAAAGAGTGCCTGAGAGCACGAGACGTGGAGGCCATTCCCACGTTTGTGATTGATGCGTATGTATGAATTGTTGTGGGCCGTGTCAGCCGCTTCATTCTGTTATATATATATGATGTGATGCTCTTGCAGGGACGGGAAACTGCCACCCCCTCGAAGGGGTGGGGTCGTTATATTTTGGTCAGCCGTTGCTGACCGTTGCCCTGTTTTGCCACCATTTTTGGTGGGCTTGTTGTACAGGTGCTGGACCGAGCGGGAACATAGCGGGCTCTTGGGGGGTTGAAGCCCCTGCGCTGCTGCGGCCCTTGAAGGCCTTTTGTTGTTCTCTTGTTTTCATGTATGGCCGGCCTGCCCACCGATGTTGGTAAATTGTAAGGCCATCGTGCCTAAATTTTGTGTTGTAAAACATTTATTCCTATTTAGTAAAAGTGGACATACCCAGGTACGGGTTTTGGGGTTTATCTTGTCTCTTTTCAGCTTCCGCGTAGAATGCTCTGAGTTAGGCTTCGTTGTATAGCGTCGTTCGATATTTCAATTAAGTGACGTTCCCGTTTGTTTTGTAGTATATGGCGTGGGGCCCCGGCCGGACCCTCTGTTATATGCTCCCGAACGGATGGGGGTGTTACAAATTGGTATCAGCTTATAGGGTTCTGTGTCCTTCTAAGGAATTCGTGGATGAATTCTTTTAAGGAGTGGTGAGCACATGTGTGCGCTACCGTCGAGACGTAAAATAAACCAAAAAATGTCCACTTAGGAATAAAATGTAACAACAAACCAACAATTATTGCATGATTTTGGAACCTGAGTGTTCCTTTTATTGTTAGTTGCGATTGTGCTGTCGCCTAACTGTGTGATGCACTCGTGTAGGGCACTCGAAGTGCGGCGGGACCGTCACCTCCCCGTGACGTGGTGGAGAGTAGCGGGTCTGCAGAGGCTCCTACACCTCCGTCTGCTGAGATGGTGCGGCTTGTCACAGAAGCCGTTCTAGCTGCATTGAATGGCCAGCCTGAAAGGCAAGGTCAACCGCCGGTGCAGGAAGTGGCCCCAGAGCCACTAAGAGTGGAGCAAGTCCCCGTGAGGCGTGCTGCTGAGCAACAGCTGAAGCACTTCCTGAGATTTCGACCTCCTCCGTTTACCGGGGTTGAATCCCCAGCTGAGGCCGAGGACTGGCTGTCGCATATGGAGCGAATTCTGACAGCGACACAGTCAGATGAAGCGCAGAAAGTGACCTTCGCTACTTTCTTGTTGGAAAAGGAAGCCAGGCGGTGGTGGGATGAGGTAGAGAAGTGCCAGTTTGCGGGAAGGCGACTGGTTGATGTGCCGATGGAAGAGTTCTCGAGAATCTTCTTGGCAAGGTATGTGCCTCCGTCGCAGCAGATCGCGATGGAAAACCAGTTCCTGGCTCTGATGCAGGGTGATAGACTGGTTGATGACTACCTGTATGAGTTCACCCGCCTCGGGCGTTACGCTGGAACTTCTTTTGATGACGAGGGGAGAAGGGTGAACAGGTTCTACGGAGGCTTGCGTAGTGAGTTGCGGTACCTTCTGACAGGGCCGTTGACGCAGGGTTTCACAACCCTCGTTAGTTCAGCCCGAGCGCTTGAGCAGGACATGCTCAGGGAGAAGGGCAAGGTGGCTATGGTCGAGGCAGTGCCAGAGGGCAAGGCGCCGAGTGCGGCAAAGTTGCGGAGGTTGAATCGCTGGAAGAAGGCTCGACTATCTGAGCCTGCACCCTCTGCTTCGGGCGCGTCGTCTGGACGTGGCCCTCTTATTTGTTTTACTTGTGGCAAGCCTGGCCATTTCTCTCGGGATTGCCGCAGTGGGCTTCCAAGGTCAGAGAAGAAGACTGGGCCATCTTATTCTGAGAAAGGGAAGGCGGTTGAGTCCACTGCCTCCCGTATGGCTCCCCCGCAGCCCAGAGTCTTCAATCTTGGTCAGCAGGAGGCTATAAAAGCCAAGGATGTCGTGACAGGTATAATTTAAGATAGAGTCCTTACTGTTTTATATACCTGTTTTAGTGTTCATGCTAACCTTGTTTGGCGGCGTAGGCTTTGTAAATGTTTTAGGCGTTACTGCGAGAGCGCTTTTCGATACTGGAGATTCGCACTCCTTCTTATCGTCGGACTTCGTCCAACGTATTGGTGCGCCGTCGATTGCTTCTGCAGATGGACTAGAGGTCCTACTGCCGAATGGATATTCGATGCGTGTGGAGAGGAGTTGTTGCGTGAAGGTTCTAGTTGGAAGCCAGGAGTATGACCTGAAAGCATCGTTACTCCCCCTGGTTGAGTTCGATGTAATCTTCGGCATGGACTGGCTATCGGAGCAGCGTGCGTGCATCGATTGCACCACCAAGGAGGTGAGGTTTGGGCAGTGTGCCGATCGCGAGACGGTCTTTGCGGGCATGCGTGGATCGAGCAAGATGCTGATGTCTGCTCTCTAGGTGTCCAAGGCAGTGCGATAGGGAGCAGAGTTATTCCTTGCTCTAGTGGAGGCTTCAACGCCGAGGCCCAGCCTAGTAGATGTTCCGGTGGTTTTAGAGTTCCCCGATGTGTTCCCGAGCGATCTTCCTGGTGCTCCACCGCAGCGGGAGATAGATTTCACGATTGAGCTGGTGCCAGGCGCTAAGCCTGTGGCCCGCTCGCCGTATCGTATGGCTCCGAAGGAGTTGGCGGAGTTGAAGCTGCAGTTGCAGGAGCTGCTTGAGCAGGGCTACATGCGTCCGAGTTCCTCACCTTGGAGTGCACCGGTCCTCTTTGTCAAAAAGAAGGACGGTAGCCTGCGGCTTTGCATCGATTATCGGGAGCTGAACAAGCTGACCGAGAAGAACAAGTATCCTCTTCCGAGGATAGACGACTTGTTCGACCAGCTCGTTGGTTCGACAGTATACTCGAAGCTGGACTTGAAGTTTGGCTATTATCAGGTGCGGATCAGGGAGTGCGACATCCCAAAGACTGCCTTCAGTACAAGGTACGGGCAGTATGAGTTCACCGTGATGCCGTTTGGGCTGTCTAATGCGCCTTCGGTGATTATGGACTTGATGCACCGGACTTTCCGAGAGTACCTCGACCGGTTTGTGATCGTCTTCCTTGACGACATACTGGTCTACTCTAAGTCCGAGGAGGAGCACGGTGATCACCTGCGAGTAGTCTTGGAGGTTCTGAGGAGGAACCAGCTGTATGCCAAGTTCTTGAAGTGCGAGTTCTGGCTACCTTCCGTGGCGTTCTTAAGCCATATGGTTAGTGGAGCGGGTGTGGCGGTAGATCCGGTGAAGGTTGCGGCCATCAGGGAGTGGCCTGTTCTTTCTTCTATAGCGGAGGTCTGTAGCTTTCCCGGGCTGGCCGGCTATAACGGCGCTTCGTGGAGAACTTCTTACGGATCGCGCTGCCTCTTACGACGCTGACACAGAAGATGCAGGAGTTTATTTGGACGCCCGCGTGTGCGCAGGCTTTTGAGGAGTTGAAGTGGCGGCTTACCACGGCTCCGATCTTATGTTTGCCTTGCGGCACGGAGGGCTTTGAGATCTACAACGACGCTTCTGGGAGCGGCCTTGGCTGTGTTCTGCAGCAGCATGGCCAGGTAGTAGCGTACGGATCTCGCCAGCTGAAGGTGCACGAGCGGAACTATCCGGTCCACGACTTAGAGTTGGCGGCCGTGATATTTGCCCTGAAGCTTTGGCGGCATTATGTGTATGGCGTGAAGATCGACATCTTCACAGACCATAAGAGCCTGACGTACCTTCTGACGCAGAAAGGGCTGAATATGCGACAGCAGAGGGGGATGGAGTTCCTTGGGGACTACACCTTCGAAATTCATTACACTCCCGGGAAGGGGAATGTTGTCGCGGGCGCGCTTAGTCGCAGGGCTCCAGCACAGGCCAACTGGATTCAGATGCATGATGAGCACCTGATACGTGACCTGGAGGCCTTGGATATTTCTTGCGTGGAGAAGAGGAGCAGTGCTGATGCTTGCCTCTGTTGGACTGAGGTGCAGTACGACCTCGCAGATAGAGTCCGCCAGGCTTTAGAACTCGATCCGAGTTTAAAGCACTACGCGGAGGAGGCTGGTGGTGGGCCGGATGCCCAGTTTCAGGTGCGTGACGGGTCGCTGTGGAGAGGCGACCGTTTGTGTGTCCCCAAGGCGGGTGAGCTGCGCGATGAGTTGATGTACGAGGCGCATCGTACCAGGTATGCAGTTCATCCGGGGAGCACGAAGATGTACAAGGACATGAAGGTCCTTTTCTGGTGGCCGGGTATGAAGAGGGACATCGCTCACTACGTGGCCAAGTGCCACACTTGTGCGCTAGTGAAGGCGGAATGTCAGAAGCCCGGTGGCTTTTTGAAGTCATTACCGGTTCCGGAGTGGAAATTCGATGACGTTTCCATGGATTTCGTGCACGGGCTGTCGAGATCGCAGCGCGGGAACGATGCCATCTGGGTAGTCGTAGACCGGCTGACGAACGTGGGCACTTTATCCCCAACCGGAGGGATGACTCGGTGGAGAAGTTGGCGAAGCTGTATGTTGATACAGTAGTGCGACTGCACGGTGTGCCCCGTAGCATCGTCAGTGATCGAGATGGACGCTTAACTTTGAGCGACTGGAGGCTAGTCAACCGTCTATTGGGTACGAAGCTGCAGTTTAGCACGACCTTTCATCCTCAGACGGATGGCCAAACTGAGCGTACCAATAGGACGATGGAGGACATGCTCCGGATGTGCGTCCTGGATTTCGGTAAGGGGTGGGAAGATCACCTCTTTCTTGTTGAGTTCGCGTACAACAACAACTACTAGGCGAGTATTCAGATGGCGCCTTTCGAGGCCCTCTATGGAAGGAAGTGCCGCACTCCCTTAGCTTGGGCGGAAACGGGCGAGACGAAGCTCTTCAAGAGGAAAGACGTCGAAGAGGCGACTTCGGCAGTACGTATGATCCGGGAGAGGCTTTTAGTTGTGCAGGACAGGCAGGCGAAGTACTATAATGCGAACCACCGCGACATCTAGTTCGCTGTTGGCGATTGGGTTTACTTGAAGATCAGGCCGTTCAAGGGTGTATCCAGGATTCGACGCTTGAAAAAGCTGAGTCCGAGATACCTTGGACCGTTTGAGATCATTGAGCGCGTCGGCGAGGCGGCTTATAGGATTGCACTATCGGTGGAACTGAGCGGGCTACACGATGTATTCCATATCTCCGTGTTGCGGAAGGCAGTGCAAGAGCCTACGCATGTGGTTGCGGCGGATCAGGTGCCCGTGGATAGTGGGCATAAGACGGCGGTCAGGCCCGTTAGCATCGAGGATGCGGAGGTGCGTCAGTTGCGGAACAGGGCGATCCGTATGGTAAAGGTCCGTTGGGACAACTGCGGTCGCGAGGAACTCTTATGGGAGCGTGAGCAGACCATGATGGAGGAGTTCCCCGAGCTGTTTCGGTGACATTTATCTCTCTTTTTCCCCTTTATGTAAAGACCTTTTTGGATATATATATATATATGACTGTTTTTACAAATTTCGGGACGAAAATTTTATAAGGAGAGGGAGGGTTGTAAGACCTCAAATCAGAAAATTGGATTCCTGGAATCCAGCGCTATCGCTGGCGATAGCGGCTATCGCCCGGCGATAGCGTTCTGTTGAGAAGGTTTCTGTCGAGAGGCTGTCGCGCGGGGGTAAGTCTAACGCTGGCAACACCGTGACACGTGTCATGCACTGTTCAAAGTAGTGGCGTTGACTGGTCGGAGTCGGTTCTTTAGAGCTATCGCCAGGCGATAGCGCTAACGCCCGGCGACTGCGACAATTTGTACTTTGCGGCCGAAATCGTGGGCATTGATGGCACATGGACTTTTGGGGATGGATTTGGGTTGATTGGCTCGGGAGCTGGCATAAGGTGGCCGAAACCCCCCATGTTTCCTCTTTCCACTAAGGGTTTTAATTAAGAGAGAGGGAGAGCTTTGGAGAAGGAGATCAAATAGTAAACCCTAGCCTAGAGCTTGGATTTGGTGGAGCTACACTCATCGGAATCCCTCAACGTTGGTGGCTACGCGTAGAGGAGGGCTAGACGCTCCTTTCTAACCGTGCCAAAAATCAAGCCATGGCCTCAAAGCGACGTCTAAGGGTAACGATCTTTTCTACCCTCTTTTGGACATGTGTTAGTCCATTTCCGTGCATATTTGAGGTCCCTACCCAAAAGGGTGAGGTCGTGACCTCCGACGGGTGGATTCGTGTTATCCCCATCAGATCTTGCATACATGTAGAGTCCATGCGTGAAATGGGCGTAGGCGCGCTGTGTGAAGCCCATCCGAGACGGTTCGTTCGGATTGGTGATGCTTTTTGATATTATGCGTGCCGTGGAAAACTCTGTGTTGATATCCTGCTTCGTAGGACTAGAGGGTGCTACTGCATGCGCAGCAACGCCTGGGGGTGTGCCCCGGGAAGCACCCGAAGTTAGAAGCGTAAATGGCATTTCTGTTCATTGTCGCCTGGCGTTAGCGTTATCGCCGGGCGGTAGCTCCCAGACTTGGTTCTGGTGATTTTGTGCGTTCTGAGGCAGTGGGAGTGCTACTGCATGTGCAGCAACACCTGGGGGTGTGCCCCGGGAAGCACCCACAGCTAGAAGCAAAAATAGGGTTTCTGTGCACTGTCGCCAGGCGTTAGCGTTAACGTCGGCGACAGCTCCCACACTGAGTTCTGGTGATGTTTTTGTGCCCACCTGTTGAGAGGACCTGAGGCCTGTGTGCCCGACCTGTGAGGGTGTCCTGGTGGATGACTTAGCGGCCCGTAGAGCCGGCTAATTGAGAATACCTGGGCTGAGGGGACGCCATACCCACTTTTCGTGTTGTACAACGAGAGCTGTGAACAACGGACATTTGACGAACCTGAAACCGCACCATCGCAACACCTGATTAGTACGTCTCGAGTAGTTTCTCGTCTTGAGTACTGTCTGACCGGCCGGCTTCTCTTTTCCTGCACTCGTAACCCGCTGTAACCACTTCTTTCTAATCAAAGGAAATCCCGTCGCAGGAGTGGCATTTGCTGCGGCGGGCGAAGTCTGGCCTTGACCGCTGCTAGCGGTCTCACTCTTTCACATAAAAAGTAACCGGCAACCCGCAGCCTCCGGTTTTCCTTCAGAGGCGAGTAGTGACTCGTGGTAACAATGGAGTTATGCCAGAATCGAAGCTTCTGGAACATTTATAACCAACAGGGTGAAATCGGCGCGGTCTCCGGCTAGCACTAATATTTTCGAAATCTTCACGGAAATTTAAACATATGCGGGGATTATGTTTACCCGGGAAACCGCCTTCAAGAGAATTACTCGCAGACCGTGCGGTTTACAGATCCAAGTCACCCGGCTCAGGTTAAACAAGGTCCATCGACACCAGCTAGCACAGGTCGTGCGGTCTGACATAATTCAGACCGCCCCCCCAGTACTAGAGATAATCCAAGCCCAAGTCCAACAGGGCAAGTCGCAGTCTCAAGTCGGAGATCGCGCGGTTTATGCCATGGAGATAAGCCATGGTTCAAGATCAAAGAACAAGCCGCGGTCACAAAACAGAGACCGCTCGGTCAGCATCGTCGCCTTGGCCGCATCATCTTTAGCTTCTGGTCAGACAGGTCGGAAGGGCAAGCCGCCAAGCCGCGCAGCTTCTTTCCTTCTTTGTGTATCCCGTCACCGCCTGCCCGTTTCTCATGTACCCGGGCAGGCGGTTATTTTATCCCTGCCCGTTCGGGCAGGCCCCCAAGCCTATAAATAGGGGGCGGCACTGTTCCTAAGACACGCACACTCGAATCCAGGAGCTCCCTTGTTTGAGCTGCGGACTCGAGTTTCTCGTCTTGCGGACTGTCTGACCGGCCGGCTTCTCTTTTCCTGCACTCGTAACCCGCTGTAACCACTTCTTTCTAATCAAAGGAAAGCCCATCGCAGGAGTGGCATTTGCCGCGGCGGGCAAAGTCTGTCCTTGACCGCTGCTAGCGGTCTCACTCTTTCACATAAAAAGTAACCGGCAACCCGCAGCCTCCGGTTTTCTTTCGGAGGTGCGATTTCGGACTCAACACGTGCGGTGGTCTTCAGAATCTGGGATCCCGGCTGATATCTGACACACCCCTGCATCAAGGGAGGTCTAGGTGAATGTTAGCTCTATTATGCCCCGAAAGGGATATAATTACAGCTTTGATGATCTTTCTGAGGAAAGAAATGTCGGTGTAGCCTTCGCGGCATAACCACACCTGCCCAACTGATCATCTTGGTCTGTGACCGTCGAATACTCCTAGGTACTCTCAAGCGATGCCTAAGTGGGACCCACAACTGAGTTGATCTCTCTGAGGAAAGCAATGTTCGCCGCCTAGGCCCACCTGCCCAATTGATCAACTCGGCTTGTATCCCTAGGCAAGAGAGCAGTTGAGTCGCTTACAACCCCTTTTGACCACTTGAGGAAAGCAATGTTCGCCGCCTAGGCCCACTTGGTCATCTGGGTCTGTACTTACTTTTTCTTTATTTCTACAGCTCTTATGACCACTTGAGGAAAGCAATGTTCGCCGCCTAGGCCCACCTGCCCACTTGGTCATCTGGGTCTGTACTTACTTTTTCTTTATTTATACAGCTCTTATGACCACTTGAGGGAAGCAATGTTCGCCGCCTAGGCCCACATGACCACTTGGTCATCTGGGTCTGTACTTATTTTTTCTTTATTTCTACAGCTCTTATGACCACTTGAGGAAAGCAATGTTCGCCGCCTAGGCCCACCTGCCCACTTGGTCATCTGAGTCTATAGCCATTTCTTGTTACATTACTGGAAATTATCTCATCCTATCTTGTATGGTCGCTCTAGACCGTTTGGGAGAAAAAGCAGGATTTTTATTAGGTATATCACAAACCGGGCGGCTAGATGCCTAAACCGGGCGGTTTGAAATAAGCAGGTACAGAAATTATCGGGCGGTCTGGTTATTAAACCGGGCGGTTTCAAGCAAACAGGATATCACAAAATGCCATAAGGCCTATCAAAGTGTAGATCATAACAGTGACCGATCGGTCTTATCATCCTATTTAAAATCTATCATTCTTATGAGTATTAATTCTATCCGTTCGGGTAGAAACCGGTTCTTCGCATGGAAAGTAATTATGATTCTTACAAGATAGAGATCACTACATTAACCGCTCAAGTTATATACAGATCACACGGATTCATTCAGTTAAATCTTACGTTCAAGAGTGGAACTTTCGGAAAATTGAATTACGAGTCGTTCGAACTCAATACTGAATTCACGACTTGACGATTATCTTTTTCTGATTCGGTATTCCCTATTCTTGGCAAGGCAATTATGTAAGACCGGAAAGTAATCGCGCGGTTTGAATGCACATATACAGAGACCCAATCATATGAGATATGTTCAAATCGCACCATTTACAGTGAAAGTGTAACTACTGCAGCGGCTTAAATTTACATTCGGCCAACTCAGGGTATTCAGAATTAAGAACCTAGAAAATTCGAGTTCATGTCCGCCCAACTATATATTATAACTGCATCGAATTATTTGCCGAAGTATGAATGGTCGATATTCTTCTGTGTTATATGACGTTCGCCAAGTTGGGATCGCAGGAACAAGCCACCCGAACAGGGTTTATAGCGTTCGAAGGGCTATCAGAATTTTTGAAGGTTCAGTACCTAAACTGGATGGATCATTATTAAGCCACACGGCTTGGCCAGAAGAGAGTTAATTATCCGAAGAACAATCACAAGTAAGTCGCAGAAAGTGAACGGATAGACAGGTAAAAAACTTTCCATTTCATTATCAAAATATTCTTACATTATGTTTAAACCGACCGGGTAACAAAATCAAGCCGTCGACTATTCAAAATAAAAACAAAATACAACTATTGATCATTCGTCTTGAGCTTCTTAGATACAGGAGCACTCGAATGTTCGCTGAGTCCAATCGAAACATCGGGAGAATAGCCCTCGTTGCCCGACGAAGACGAGCTGTTCAGCTTGCCCGACTTGCGCTCGGCCTCTTCCTCAGAATCGCTGGACTCAGAGCCCGAGCCGCTCTCACCGTCCTTAGCCGTTGCGGGCTCTTCAACTTCATCATCCTCATCGTCACTTTCCTCCGAACTCGACCCATCAACTTTGTTCTTTCCTTTGGCCTTCCTCCTAATCTTCTCTAGTTTCTTTTGTAAGGTCGGGTAGGCATCAGAAAAAGTGAAATATGTAAGACCTCAAATCAGAAAGGTTGGATTTCTGGAATCCAGCACTATCGCTGGTGGTAGTGTTACCGCCCGACGATAGTGAGTTGTCGACACCAAGGATTAGGTGTTGGCCCAGGTGGTTGGTCGACCAGTGGGCTCAGAATTCTTGAGCAGGCACTATCGCTGGCGATAGCGATTATCGCCCGGCGATAGCGTTCTGTTGAGAAGGTTTCTGTCTAGAGGCTATCGCGCGGCGTTAGTGTTAACGCCGGCGACAGCGTGACGCGTGGCAGTCACTGATCAAAGCGGTGGCGTTGACCAGTCGGAGTCGGTCCGCCGGCGGTAGCGGCAATTTTGTACTTGGCGGCCGAAATCGTGGGCATTGATGGCACTTGGACTTTTAGGGCTGGATTTTGGCTAGTTGGCTCGGGAGCTGTCATAAAAAGGCCGAAAACCCCCATTATTCCTTATTCCACTAAGGGTTTTGTTTGGTGAGAGAGGGTGAGCTCCAAAGTGATGATGAATAGGGTTTCTAAACCCTAGGGCTTGGATTTGGTGGAGCTACACTCATCGGAATCCCTCAACATTGGTGGCTACACGTAGAGGAGGGCTAGACGCTCCTTTCTAACCGTGCCAAAAATCAATTTATGGCTCCGAAGCGACGTCTAAGGGTAACGATCCTTTCTACCCCATTTTGGACATGTGTTAGTCCATTTCCGTGCATCTTTGAGGTCCCTACCCAAAAGGGTGAGGTCGTGACCTCCGATGGGTGGATTCGTGTTATCCCCGTCAGATCTTGCATACATGTAGAGTCCATGCGTGAAGTGGACGTAGGCGCGCTGTGTGAAGCCCATCTGAGACAGTTCGCCCGGATTGGTGATGCTTTTTGATATTATGCGTGCCGGGGAAAACTCGGTGTTGATATCCTGCTTCGTAGGACTAGAGGGTGCTACTGCATGCGCAGCAACGCCTGGGGGTGTGCCCCGGGAAGCACCCGAAGTTAGAGCAGAAATGGAGTTTCTGTTCACTACCGCCGGCGTTAGCGCTATCGCAGGGCGGTAGCTCCCAGACTTGGTTCTGGTGATTTTGTGCGTTCTGAGGCAGTGGGAGTGCTACTGCATGTGCAGCAATGCCTGGGGGTGTGCCCCGGGAAGCACCCATAGTTAGAAGCCAAAATGGGGTTTCTGTGCGCTATCGCCAGGCGTTAGCGTTAACGCCGGCGATAGCACCCAGACTGAGTTCTGGTGATGTTGTTGTGCCCACCTGTTGAAAGGACCTGAGGCCTATATGCCCGACCTGTGAGGGTGTCCTGGTGGATGACTTAGCGGCCCGTAGAGCCAGCTAATTGAGAATAGCTGGGCTGAGGGAACGCCATACCCGCTTTTCGTGTTGTACAACGAGAGCTGTGAACAATGGGCATTTGGCGAACATGAAACTGCACCATTGTAGCACCTGATTAGTGAGTCTCGTACAGCATGTCGGGAAGCAATGGGAAAGAGTCTTCAGACTACGGGATGTTCACAATTAAAGCACGGGAGATCCCTGGTATTCGGGCCACCGACTTTAGCCTCGAAGGGCAAAGCCATCAAGAGTGGATGGTGGTGGAAGGCGTAGTACACCAAAGAGTGCCTGAGAGCACGATACGTGGAGGCCAATCCCACATTTGTGATTGATGCATATGTATGAATTGTTGTGGTCCGTGTCAGCCGCTTCATTCTGTTATATATATATGCTGTGATGCTCTTGCAGGGACGGGAAACTGCCACCCCCCCTCCGAAGGGGTGGGGTCGTTATAATTTGGTCAGCCGTTGCTGACCGTTGCCCTGTTTTGCCACCGTTTTTGGTGGGCTTGTTGTACAGGTGCTGGACCGAGCGGGAACATAGCGGGCTGAAGCCCCTGCGATGTTGCGGCCCTTGAAGGCTTTTTGATGTTCCCTTGTTTTCATGTATGGCCGGCCTGCGCGCTGATGTCGGTAATTTGTAAGGTCGTTGTGCCTAAATTTTGTTGTATGAAACATTTCATTCCAAGTAATAGAAGTGGACATACCCAGGTTTGGGTTTTGTGGGTTTTATATCTGTCTCTCTCTTTTGCTTCCGCATAGAATGCTCTGAGTTAGGTTCGTTGTTTAGAGTCGTTCGATATTTCAATTAAGTGACGTTCCCATTTGTTTTGTAGTATATGGCGTGGGGCCCCGGTCGGACCTTCTGTTATATGCTCCCGAACGGATGGGGATGTTACAAATTGGTATCAGATTCTAGGGTTCCGTGTCCTTCTAAGGAATTCGTGGACGAATTCTTTTAAGGGGTGGTGAGCACGTGTGCGCTACCGTCGAGACGTAAAATAAACCCAAAAATGTCCACTTAGGAATAAAATGTAACAACAAACCAACAATTATTGCATGATTTTGGAACCTGAGTGTTCCTTTTGTTGTTAGTTGCGACTGTGCTGTCGCCTAACTGTGTGATGCACTCGTGTAGGGCACTCGAAGTGCAGCGGGACCGTCGCGTTCCCGTGACGTGGTTGAGAGTAGCGGGTCTGCTGAGGCTCCTACACCTCCGTCTGCTGAGATGGTTCGGCGAGTTACAGAAGCCGTTCTAGCTGCGTTGAATGGCTAGCCTGGAAGGCAAGGTCAACTGCCGGTGCAGGAAGTGGCCCCAGAGCCACTAAGAGTGGAGCAAGTCCCCGTGAGGCGTGCTACTGAGCAACAGCTGAAGCACTTCCTGGGATTTTGACCTCCTCCGTTTACCGGGGTTGAATCCCCAGTTGAGGCCGAGGACTGGCTGTCGCATATGGAGCGAATTCTGACAGCGACACAGTCAGATGAAGCGCAGAAAGTGACCTTCGCTACTTTCTTGTTGGAAAAGGAAGCCAGGCGGTGGTGGAATGAGGTAGAGAGGCGCCAATTTGCGGGAAGGGGACTGGTTGATGTGCCGATGGAAGAGTTCTCGAGAATCTTCCTGGCAAGGTATGTGCCTCCGTCGCAGCAGATCGCGATGGAGAACCAGTTCCTGGCTCTGACGCAGGGTGATAGACTGGTTGATGACTACCTGTATGAGTTCACCCGCCTCGGGCGTTACGCTGGAACTTCTTTTGATGACGAGGGGAGAAGGGTGAACAGGTTCTACTGAGGCTTGCATAGTGAGTTGCGGTACCTTCTGACAGGGCCGTTGACGCAGGGTTTCACGACCCTCGTTAGTTCAGCCCGAACGCTTGAGCAGGACATGCTCAGGGAGAAGGGCAAGGTGGCTGTGGTCGAGGCAGTGTCGGAGGGCAAGGCGCCGAGTGCGGCGAAGTTGCGGAGGTTGAATCGCTGGAAGAAGGATCGATTATCTGGGCCAGCTCCCTCTGCTTCGGGCGCATCGTCTGGACGTGGCCCTCTTATTTGTTTTACTTATCGCAAGCCTGGCCATTTCTCTCGGGATTGCCGCAGTGGGCTTCCAAGGTCAGAGAAGAAGACTGGGCCACCTTATTCTGAGAAGGGGAAGGCGGTTGAGTCCACTGCCTCCCGTATGGCTCCCCCGCAGCCCAGAGTCTTCAGTCTTGGTCAGCAGGAGGCTATCAAAGCCAAGGACGTCCTGAAAGGTATAATTTAAGATACAGTCCTTACTGTTTTATATACCTGTTTTAATGTTCATGCTAACCTTGTTTGGCGGCGTAGGCTTTGTAAATGTTTTAGGCGTTCCTGCGAGAGCGCTTTTCGATACTAGAGCTTCGCACTCCTTCTTATCGTCGGACTTCGCCCAACGTATTGGTGCGCCGTCAATTGCTTCTGCAGATGGACTGGAGGTCCTACTGCCGAATGGATATTCGATGCTTGTGGAGAGGAGTTGCTGCATGAAGGTTCTAGTTGGAAGCCAGGTGTTTGACCTGAAAGCATCGTTACTCCCCCTGGTTGAGTTCGATGTAATCTTCGGCATGGACTGGCTGTCGAAACAGCGTGCGTGCATCGATTGCACCACCAAGTAGGTTAGTTTTGGGCAGTTTGCCTATCGTGAGACGGTCTTTGTGGGCATGCATGGATCGAGCAAGATGCTGATGTCTGCTCTCTAGGTGTCCAAGGCAGTGCGACAGGGAGCAGAGTTATTCTTTGCTCTAGTGGAGGCTTCAATGCTGAGGCCCAGCCTAGTGGATGTTCCAGTAGTTTCAGAGTTCCCCGATGTGTTCCCGAGCGATCTCCCCGGTGCTCCACCGCAGTGGGAGATAGATTTCACGATTGAGTTGGTGTCAGGCGCTAAGCCTGTGGTCCGCTCGCCGTATCGTATGGCTTCGAAGGAGTTGGCGGAGTTGAAGCTGCAGTTGCAGGAGCTGCTTGAGCAGGGCTACGTACCTCCAAGTTCCTCACCTTGGAGTGCACCGGTCCTCTTTGTCAAAAAGAAGGACGGTAGCCTGCGGCTTTGCATCGACTATCGGGAGCTGAACAAGTTGACCGAGAAGAACAAGTATCCTCTTCCGAGGATAGACGACTTGTTCGACCAGCTCGTTGGTTCGACAGTATACTCGAAGCTGGACTTGAAGTCCTCCTATTATCAGTTGCGGATCAGGGAGTGCGACATCCCGAAGACTGCCTTCAGTACAAGGTACGGGCAGTATGAGTTCACCGTGATGCTGTTTGGGCTGTCTAATGCGCCTTCGGTGTTTATGGACTTGATGCACCGGACTTTCTGAGAGTACCTCGACCAGTTTGTGATCGTCTTCCTTGACGACATACTGGTCTACTCTCAGTCCGAGGAGGAGCACGGTGATCACCTGCGAGTAGTCTTGGAGGTTCTGAGGAGGAACCAGCTGTATGCCAAGTTCTCGAAGTGCGAGTTCTGGCTACCTTCCGTGGCGTTCTTAGGCCATGTGGTTAGTGGAGCGGGTGTGGCGGTAGATCCGGTGAAGGTTGCGGCCATCAGGGAGTGGCCTGTTCTTTCTACTATAGCGGAGGTCCATAGCTTTCTCGGGCTGGCCGGCTATTACAGGCGCTTCGTGGAGAACTTCTCACGGATCGCGCTGCCACTTTCGACGCTGACACGGAAGATGCAGGAGTTTATTTGGACGCCCGCGTGTGCGCAGGCTTTCGAGGAGTTGAAGTGGCGGCTTACCACGGCTTTGATCTTATGTTTGCCTTGCGGCACGGAGGGCTATGAGATCTACACCGATGCTTCTGGGACCGGCCTTGGCTGTGTTCTGCAGCAGCATGGCAAGGTAGTAGCGTACGACTCTCACCAGCTGAAGGTCCACGAGCGGAACTATCCGGTCCACGACTTAGAGTTGGCGGCCATGATATTTGCCCTGAAGCTTTGGCGGCATTATGTGTATGGCGTGAAGATCGACATCTTCACGGACCATAAGAGCCTGAAGTACCTCTGACGCAGAAGGGGCTGAATATGCGACAGCAGAGGTGGATGGAGTTCCTTGGGGACTACACCTTCGAGATCCACTACACTCCAGGGAAGGGGAATGTTGTCGCGGACGCGCTTAGTCGCAGGGCTCCAGCGCAGGCCAACTGGATTCAGATGCATGATGCGCACCTGATACGTGACCTGGAGGCCTTGGGTATTTCTTGCGTGGAGAAGAGGAGCAGTGTCGGTGCCTGTTTGAGTTGGACTGAGGTGCAGTACGACCTCGCAGATAGAGTCCGCCAGGCTTTAGAACTCGATTCGAGTTTAAAGCGCTACGCGGAGGAGGCTGGTGGTGGGCCGGATGCCCAGTTTCAGGTGCATGACGGGTTGCTGTGGAGAGGCGACCGTTTGTGCGTCCCCAAGGTGGGTGAGCTGCGCGATGAGTTGATGTACGAGGCGCATCGTACCAGGTATTTAGTTCATCCGGGGAGCACGAAGATGTACAAGGACATGAAGGTCCTTTTCTGGTGGCCAGGTATGAAGAGGGACATCGCTCACTATGTGGCCAAGTGCCACACTTGTGCGCTAGTGAAGGCGGAATGTCAGAAGCCCGGCGGATTTTTGAAGTCATTACCGGTTCCAGAGTGGAAATTCGATGACGTTTCCATGGATTTCGTGCATGGGCTGCCGAGATCGCAGCGCGGGAACGATGCCATCTGGGTAGTCGTAGACCGGCTGACGAAGGTGGCGCACTTTATCCCCAACCGGAGGGATGACTCGGTGGAGAAGTTGGCGAAGCTGTATGTTGATACAATAGTACGATTGCACGGTGTGCACCGTAGCATCGTCAATGATCGAGATGGACGCTTTACTTCGAGCGACTGGAGGCTAGTCAACCGTCTATTGGGTACGAAGCTGCAGTTTAGCACGGCCTTTCATCCTCAGACGGATGGCCAAACTGAGCGTACCAATAGGACGATGGAGGACTTGCTCCGGATGTGCGCCCTGGATTTCGGCAAGGGGTGGGAAGATCACCTCTTTCTTGTTGAGTTCGCGTACAACAACAGCTACCAGGCGAGTATTCAGATGGCGCCTTTCGAGGCCCTCTATGGCAGGAAGTGCCGCACTCCCTTAGCTTGGGCGGAAACGGGCGAGACGAAGCTCTTCAAGATGAAAGACGTCGAAGAGGCGACTTCGACGGTACGTATGATCCGGGAGAGGCTTTTGGTTGCGCAGGATAGGCAGGCGAAGTACTATAATGTGAAGCACCGCGACGTCCAGTTCGCCGTTGGCGATTGGGTTTACTTGAAGATCAGGCCGTTCAAGGGTGTATCCAGGATTCGACGCTTGAAAAAGCTGAGTCCGAGATACCTTGGACCGTTTGAGATCATCGAGCGCGTCGGCGAGGCGGCTTATAGGCTAGCACTATCGGCGGAACTGAGCGGGCTACACGATGTATTCCACATCTCTGTGTTGCGGAAGGCAGTGCAAGAGCCTACGCAGGTGGTCGCGGCGGATCAGGTGCCTGTGGATAGTGGGCTTAAGACGGCGGTCAGGCCCGTTAGCATCGAGGATGCTGAGGTGCGTCAGTTGCGGAACAGGGCGATCCGTATGGTAAAGGTCCGTTGGGAAAACTGCGGTCGCGAGGAACTCTCATGGGAGCATGAGCAGACCATGATGGAGGAGTTCCCCGAGCTGTTTCGGTGACATTTATCTCTCTTTTTTCAACTTTTTGTAAAGACCTTTTTGGATATATATATGCCTGTTTTTACAAATTTCGGGTCGAAATTTTAATAAGGAGGGGAGGGTTGTAAGACCACAAATCAGAAAGGTTGGATTTCTGGAATCCAGCACTATCGCTGGCGGTAGTTTTACCGCCCGACGATAGTGAGTTGTCGACACCAAGGGTTAGGTGTCGGCCAAGGTGGTTGGTCGACCTGTGGGCTCGGAATTCTTGAGCAGGCGCTATCGCTGGCGATAGCGATTATCGCCCGGCGATAGCGTTCTGTTGAGAAGGTTTCTGTCTAGAGGCTATCGCGCGGCGTTAGTGCTAACGCTGGCAACAACGTGACGCGTGGCAGTCACTGATCAAAGCGGTGGCGTTGACCAGTCGGAGTCGGTTCTTTAGCGCTATCGCCAGGCGATAGCGCTACTGCCGGCGGGTAGCGACAATTTTGTACTTGGCGGCCGAAATCGTGGGCATTGATGGCACTTGGACTTTTGGGGCTGGATTTTGGCTAGTTGGCTCAGGAGCTGGCATAGAAAGGCCAAAAACCCCCATTATTCCTTATTCCACTAAGGGTTTCGTTTGGTGAGAGAGGGTGAGCTCCAAAGTGATGATGAATATGGTTTCTAAACTCTAGGGCTTGAATTTGGTGGAGCTACACTCATCGGAATCCCTCAACGTTGGTGGCTACGCGTAGAGGAGGTCTATACGCTCCTTTCTAACCGTGCCAAAAATCAAGCTATGGCTCCGAAGCGACGTCTAAGGGTAACGATCCTTTCTACGCCCTTTTGGACATGTGTTAGTCCATTTCCGTGCATCTTTGAGGTCCCTACCCAAAAGGGTGAGGTCGTGACCTCCGACGGGTGGATTCGTGTTATCCCCGTCAGATCTTGCATACATGTAGAGTCCATGCGTGAAATGGACGTAGGCGCGCTGTGTGAAGCCCATCCGAGACGGTTCGTCCGGATTGGTGATGCTTTTTGATATTATGCGTGCCAGGGAAAACTCCGTGTTGATATCCTGCTTCGTAGGACTAGAGGGTGCTACTGCATGCGCAGCAACGCCTGGGGGTGTGCCCCAGGAAGCACCCGAAGTTAGAGCATAAATGGAGTTTCTGTTCACTACCGCCGGCGTTAGCGTTATCGCCGGGCGGTAGCTCCCAGACTTGGTTCTGGTGATTTTGTGCGTTCTGAGGCAGTGGGAGTGCTACTGCATGTGCAGCAATGCCTGGGGGTGTGCCCCAGGAAGCACCCACAGCTAGAAGCCAAAATGGGGTTTCTGTGCGCTATCGCCAGGCGTTAGCGTTAACGCAGGCGATAGCTCCCAGACTTAGTTCTGGTGATGTTGTTGTGCCCACCTGTTGAGAGGACCTGAGGCCTGTGTGCCCGACTTGTGAGGGTGTCCTGGTGGATGACTTAGCGGCCCGTAGAGCCGGCTAATTGAGAATACCTGGGCTGAGGGAACGCCATACCCGCTTTTGGTGTTGTACAACGAGAGCTGTGAACAATGGGCATTTGGCGAACCTGAAACAACACCATTGCAGCACCTGATTAGTGAGTCTCGTACAGCATGTCGGGAAGCAATGGGAATGAGTCTTCGGACTACGGGATGTTCACAATTAAATCACGGGAGAGCCCTGGTATTCGGGCCACCGACTTTAGCCTCGAAGGGCAAAGCCATCAAGAGTGGATGGTGGTGGAAGGCGGAGTACACCAAAGAGTGCCTGAGAGCACGAGACGTGGAGGCCATTCCCACGTTTGTGATTGATGCATATGTATGAATTGTTGTGGTCCGTGTCAGCCGCTTCATTCTGTTATATATATATGCTGTGATGCTCTTGCAGGGACGGGAAACTGCCACCCCCCCCCCTCGAAGGGGTGGGGTCGTTATAATTTGGTCAGCCGTTGCTGACCGTTGCCCTGTTTTGCCACCATTTTTTGTGGGCTTGTTGTACAGGTGCTGGACCGAGCGGGAACATAGCGGGCTCATAGCGGGCTGAAGCCCCTGCGATGTTGCGGCCCTTGAAGGCTTTTTGATGTTCTCTTGTTTTCATGTATGGCCGGCCTGCGCGCTGATGTCGGTAATTTGTAAGGCCGTTGTGCCTAAATTTTGTTGTATATAACATTTCATTCCAAGTAATAGAAGTGGACATACCCGGGTTCGGGTTTTGTGGGTTTTATATCTGTCTCTCTCTTTTGCTTCCGCATAGAATGCTCTGAGTTAGATTCGTTGTTTAGAGTCGTTCGATATTTCAATTAAGTGACGTTCCCGTTTGTTTTGTAGTATATGGCGTGGGGCCCCGGCCGGACCTTCTGTTATATGCTCCCGAACGGATGGGGATGTTACAAAATAGTCGAAACCGGGCGCGAGCCCTTTGAGGTCTCGCAGGCGGTTAAAAGCATTATCGATTCCCTCGGCGACATGAGGGAAAAATTCTTCTTGATAGACCGGATCGGTCTCATCATACTTTGTCTACAAAGAAGAGTGAAAGGTAAGAGACTGCGCGGTCTGGAAAGATCAGAATGATGGCTAGCCAGGTGATAACTTACCGACTTGGCATCCTTTAACCGCGTGACCTCCTTCTTCAATTCGACAACTTCCTTCTCTAGATGATCATTTGCTCTGATCAATCTTTTGAAGGTCATCCCCATGAAGACGTTGGTGATAAGGCTCTCAGCTCCAACCCGCGCGGCTTCCCGGGCGAGCTCCTCCTCAGGGATCTTCCTCAAACGCCTGAAGTTTCGCTGGCCAAACAGAGCGATGCTAGCGGCCTCAGCATGCCGGCCCGACTTCACATTAGCCCAGTGCGGGAGCGCAGTAGAGACCTGGACGCCATCGCCGTCCGGATGCCAGGTCAAGACCATGCGTCCTTTTAAGTCCTTCACTTTGCTGAAGGAACGGAGAGCAGAGAAGTCGCCTGAGGAGCTCGAATCCTCCCCATCAGATGGCTGCGGCTTGTTTTTGCCCTGTCTCTATCTCTTCTCGCTTTGAGTTAGGATCAAACCGGCTGGGCTGACCGGCTTGTTGTTGGGAACAATGGCCTCGGCTACAAAAGAGAAGGGTCAGAACAAGAACTCGTGCGGTTAACATTTAAACAAGAAGCGGGTTGAAGGAAAACTTACTGTCTTCAGGCCGAACATTCTCTAACTCGGCGAGCAGCGGGAGGTAGTGGCTTATATTAAGCCGCTCATTCTCGAGAAGCTTGCAGGTCTTCTTCTCGATCTCGCTTATAGCGACCTCTTGAAAGGCCTCCTCTGGCCGCACTTGCGGGTTCGGGTTCAGTAGGCCAAGTCGGCCTTCGAATATCAAATACCTCTCCGACCAGGCCGTGACCTTATTCGCGAGATTGACCATCTTCAACCCCCGACAGCCGAAGTAGAGATGGCCTTTGAACACATTCGACTCGGAGTCTGGGATAGCCCGCACCGAGAATATTTTCCTAAAGAGGCCCATGGAGAAACGGACTCTCTCAGACCGCAGATATGAAATGAAGCTGCAAATCTCGGCCATCGAGTTAGGGGAGATTTGGCCGGGGACAACCCCATAGTGTTCAAAGATCATGGCGAGTTCAATTGATATGGGGAACTTGAAGTCGCAATCGAAAGGATCGATTGGGATTGCGATTTGGTTCGGGCCAGAAGAGTTCATCCGCTCATCACGGAGCGGAAGTCGCGCGAGCAGCGGACTACCAACCATGTGCCTCTCAACAAACTCATCCAATTTGGCTTTAGTTAGATGGCATTCCTCAAGGTCTGCCGAATGGAACGCTAGAGCGGCTTCGGAGCGGGTAGCAGAGGTCTTCGCAGGTCGCTTCGGCTGGCGCTTTGCTCCCATTTTGAAATTCTGGTAAGAAGGTCTTTGGAAAGGCGCTACTTATAAAGAACGGGTGATCTGCATTTAGCAAAGGTCAAATCGCCGCTAGGCTAATCAACCAGCGCGGGCACATTTCTATATCAAGCTAACAAACCACAAGTAAAAATTCAAGAAGGCGGAATAAAGAAACGACAGAAACAAGCCGATCGTCTTATAAAGCAATTCGCAGGCGTCAATTAACATACGAAGGAAGAATATAAAGCACGTTCAAAATACACAGACCGAGCGGTCTGAAAAACAGACCGAATATCATGAAATCAAGCTCAAGCAGTTAAGTTGTCCAAGGGACCGAATAAAAATATTATTACAAATGATTGTCTTAAAACCGCTTATCACTGGCGGGTATCGCTCGGTGCATCCTCCCTGTGAAGTCGCGCGACATGATCGCCGATCTGAAGGACAGTCCCTTGCATCTGTTTAATGATGTGATTAAGGTGGTTGATCATGCTATGAAGTCGCGCGACATCCCTTTCTACTCGCGCTGCAGGAATCACGCGAGTAGGTAAGGCCGCCGCGGTCTCATTCGCACTAGCAACAGGGTGGATCGTCCTAGCTACTGGAAGAGTCGAGCTCGTCCCAGCAGCCGGGCGGCGTGACCCGCGCCTACCTTCATCAGCTACATTAATAGGACGCCGGCTTCCGCCGACCTCCCTTGTCAGTTGAAGGTACTTGTCTCTGAAGTAGGCACAGTCCCCTTCAAGTTTATGGATCTCTTTCTTGGCTCGATCAAGCCGGGCGGTCAGGGCAGCCACCTGGTCTTGCCGCGCTTTCTCCTTCTCCCGGCGCTCTCTCCGTTCGACCTCCAGTGCAGCTCGATTCTCTTTCCTCTCGGCTTCCATCTCAGCTCGCAACACAACTTTTTCATCTTGGGCAGCTTTCTCCCGCTCCTCAAGGGCCTTCAACTGCTTCGTGAGGGTTTTGAAATTCCTTTGAAGACGGGTCATCTCGTCCTCCATCCGGGTATCCGGAACGAGCGAGGAACTCGGCAAAGGTGGATCAAGTGGAGGAAGATAAGTCATCAGTTCGCCCGGTTTCAGAATGGAATCACGATCATCTGCAATGAAAAAGACAGTCAAAAAGGTCAGTCGAATATAACTTCATATAACAGGAGGATTATCAAAAAAAAAGACCGCTCTTTCCAAATTCTCCTCGCTTACAAGCCGCTGCAGCTCGAGTAAAATTTGGGCGGATAGATTGCTTTGCTTGCTCGGTATAGATCTTTCGGCGCTGTTCTCTCCACGATCTCTCGTTTTGCCTCCGCTTGGCAGCAGAAAATTGAGCGGCGGAGGGAAAGAACTTGGTGATGGGTTCAACAACAAGTCACGCCACTTGTTTCGAGACCACGTCTTGAAAAAATGAACAGGGCGGTAATCTGCGACCCCTTTACCTTGCAATAGAAGATTGGGTGGCGGAGGTGGCGGTCTGGTAAGCTGATCCCTTACTTTCTCCACATTCACCTGCATAAGCCGGAGCCCGGTCATCTCAGAATCTTCAGGAGCCGGTGCGGTTTCCTTAGTTCTAGTCACAAACTCAGGCAGGCCTGCCTCCTTAATGCTGGTCGCATCCTCAGCCAGGGCAGCCTCTTTCTTTCCAGGGGTGTCGGCGGCCTGCAGGTCGGAAGAAGATCTCAATAGGTCGGCTTGTTTCTGGAGGGAATCCAAGTCCCTGATGATATCACTTACAGAGATGTTGTGCGCATCGGTGTGGATCTGGTCGTTCGGCTTGGGTGAAGGAGTAAATACGCCCTCCAAAACTTCTTTCTCGCGCGACTTGCCTTGCAGGCTACCAGCTCCCGGTTTCCTGGAAGCCGCCTTATTTTTGGCCTTTAGGTTCTTTAGTTTTTTCATAAGCCTGTCCGCCGTTGGTTCAACTTTCTTCCTCTTCTTGGACGACTCCTGGCCGGCTTGCTTTGACGAAACCGGGTTGTCCTCAATGTTCACCACCAGGTCCTGCTGGTCGCTCGGCTTGGGGGAGTCAACCGCTTCTCCCCCTTCATCTCTTATCTTCAGGTGGAATACGCCAGAGGGAGTGACCTCCACTTTAAAAGAATCATCCCCATCGGCCTTCAGGACGGTGGCTTCCGAGACCGTCTTGACCGGAGGGGGGGGGGGGGGGGGGGGGGGGGGGGGGGGTTGGTTCCCTTATCAGAAAGTGCAGGAGGATCAGCTGGGGGTGGGTTCGAGCAACCCGCTTCGTTTCTAGTCGTCAAGTCGACTGTCAGCTCAGGAGGCGGGTCGGCTGGCTTACCCGTGGAGGCAATAGTCACTGTGTTGTCAAGATGTGTCTTCTTTCTCTTCTTCTTCTTCTTATCCTTCGGGCGATCTCCCTCGCGGTCTTTACCTGACTTCTGGCGACCTTCGAACTGGGCCATAAGATCCAACATCTTGATTGGACTGTTCAGTCTAAAAGTTCTAACCGTGAGGGGCGAGTAGTGACTCGTGATAGCGTTGCAATTATGCAAAAATAGAAGCTTCCAGAACATTTATAACCCACAGGGCAAGATCAGCGCGGTCTCCGGCTAGAACTAATATTTTCGAAATATCCTCGAAATTTGAAAACATGTGGGGATTGTGTTTACCCAGAAGACCGCTTCCGAATATCATTACTCGCAGACCGGGCGGTCTGCGGAAACAAGTCGCCCGGTTCAGGTTTTACAAGGTCCGTCAGCACTAACCAGCACAGACCAGGCGGTCTGACATGATTCAGATCGCCTCTGTGTATTGAAGACTACCAAAGACCAAATACAAAAGGCAAGCCGCGGTCTCAAGTCGGAGACCGCCCGGGTTACGCCATGAAGATCAGCGAGGTCTAAGTCCCAAGTGTAAGCTGCGGTCTCAAATCGGAGGCCAACCGGGTCGCGCCGTGAGGATCAACAAGACTAAGTCTAAGAAGACAAGCCGCGGTCTCAAGTCGGAGACCGCCCGGGTAGCATCATCGCATTGAGCACAGCATGTTCAGCCCCTCTACGAGGCAGACCGCAAGCGCAAGCCGCCAAGCCGCGCGACTTCACTCTTTTTCCCTATCTGTATCCCATCACCGCCTTCCCGATTCTCCTATACCCGGGCAGGCGGTTATCTTATCTCTTCACGGTCGGGCAGGCCCCCAAGCCTATAAATAGGGGGCGGCGACGTTCCCAAGAGGCGCACACTCGAATCAGGAGCTCGCCTGTTTGAGCTGCGGTCTCAAATTTCCTATCTTGCGACCTGTCTGACCGGCCGGCTTCTACTTTCCTGCACCTGTAACCCGCTGTAACCGCTTCTTCTTAATAAAAGGAAAGCCCGTCACCAGAGTGGTATTTGCCGTGATGGGCGAAGTCTGGCCTTGACCGCTGTCAGCGGTCTCACTTTCTCCAAGTAAAAAGTAACCGGCAACCCGCAGCCTCCGATTTCCTTCGGAGGTACGATTTCGGACTCAACAAAAGGAAAACAACTTCCTATGAAAAAGAAAAAGATATTGTTCAAGTCTGCCTCAGGCACTGGTAAACCCTAATCAACCTTTGTTGTACCAAATCCTGATGGGGACTCAGAGTCAGATGATCTAGAATTGGAAACCATAAACCTCTTGACAGCAAAGGTGCTTGATCTGGGCTTCACCATAAAAGATGTTTCTCCTGAAATAGAAAGTGACCTAGCAAAGCTGTTCAAAGGCCATGAGAAAATACAAAGGAATCCAGAGAAGGCAACCCCTGTAAATTTCATGTATGTGGAAAGAAAGTTCAGAAGAATCTATGAGGATTTATCCAATTTTCTGAATGGAAGAAAGTAGATGTATTATTGGGTAATCTCTGTTAAACTCTTGTGGAAATTAATCAGATACACTTCTGCTTACTGGTTCAATCTAGTCAATTATTCTATGTCTTATCATCTTGTCTGTATTATTCTTGAGTATATAAGAAAAATGTGTAAAATCACTTTGAACAAACTGTAAAATTTGTTAAGATAAATAGGGGGAGATTGTTGGGAAAAACACCTATGATTTAACTTAACAAATTCACTAAAAGTGATTTTATCCCTTAGGATTGAATTACCCAGTGTATAGTGAGGGTAATCTGGTCATTATATGTCTTAGGATATCACACTCAAACTAGGGGGTCAAGACCAAGTCAAGAGAAGCAAAATTTGGGTGAAGTTAACAATTGCGTCGACTAGAAATCGACGCAATGTCAAGTGATTATCGACGCTACTCTGACTAGATGTCCAAGTAGTTCACCCCTCTTTCGAAGTAATCCAAGTTGACGTTGCGTCCAATAGATATCGACGCAGAGGCCATGGACTTGTCGGAGTACTTGAAGAAGTCGACGCAGCTTCTACTTCAACTCGGTGCAGAAGGAAGTATCTGTCAAAGTAATCTAAAGTCAACGCAACGTCGACTTCATCTTGACGCAGATAATGAAGCTCAGAACTATACCATCAACTCGACGGTTACGTCGATAGGGTATCGACGCAACGTCGACTAGCATAGTTCAGTCACAGCAAGGATGAATATGAAGCTGCTCCTACAAGAACTCGAAGGTGCGTCGATAAGAGAGGAAGTGAACTCGACACTACGTCGAATACAGTCTGAAAAGGGAAACCTTTTTAGCTGTCATTTTTGACCCTCTCTCATGGACCACCTCTTTCAAGACTGTTCCCCAACGGATCCTTAATTGCCTCAAATGGAATGAAGAATTAACTGAGGTCAGGGAAAAGCTTTCTTGGAAACAAGCTTAAATGTTGGTGGATAGGTCGAGAAGTAAAGAAGGAAAGAAAGATTTATTGTTTAGACAAATATACCCTTTTAGGACTTACCTGAAAGGGAAACAAATTCAAATTGAACAGGGGAACAATAAAAAGGCAAGAGAAGAAAGAGAAAAATAGGGCATTCATCACAATCGGCATACATCTGCTCTCCAGGCTTCTGCTCTTCTTCTTCCTCCCTCAGGAACCCTAACTGAGAAGACATAGGGAAGATAAGAACAGTTGCGCATCATCACAATCACATAGCAAGCTGATCTTAATCAGAAGAAAAGCACAAAGGATCTAAAAGTTGTTCTTCATCACCATCTCATAACAGCCAGATCTCAATCAGCAGAATCACAAAAGATCTGACAATCAAAGCTCCTGCAAAACATCACTATTATAAGCAGGAGTTCATCAAGAGTAGATTCAGTGATTGATACAAGAAGCTGTGTATCATACAACCTTCATAAGAATTCTAAGAACAGAATTCCTACACCATTTCTCTTCCTCCTTCTCCTTCTAAATCCCCTTCTGTAAAAGAGTTTTATTAATCCCTCTTCAGAGGATTCAGTGGCTCAAGATCTCTTTATCAAAAGATCTAGTGGTTCAAGATCTCCTTATCAAAAGACCTGGTGGTTCATGATCTCCTTGTCAAAAGATCAGTGGTTCTAAGAGTCTCCATACCAAAAGACTCAGGCATAGTAGTGCATCCCTACCAGGTGATAGAAGAGGGGAGTACCCACATTTTGGGGAACCTCTATAAAAATCTGCGTGTCTTCTGGTTGCTAATTTTCTGTGTTGTCCATATAGCTAGTTTACATTACTGTTTTCTGCTTTATATTTTAGCACTATTTATTTTGCCTGAGATCTTGATTGAGCATAAATCCTTAGATTATTGTATTGTACTCACAGTTAGAATAGTAATAATTTTAAAATCTCTATTCACCCCCCCTCTAGAGGTTTCTTAGAGGCACATTGTGCACTTTCGAAGAGATTAGTTAGGTTTGGAAATACGAGCGGTAGGCTCGGTGGTTGTTGGCACGGAAGGGTTAGTCTGGGGAGCTTATGGCTCGGGATATTGTAGGACTCATAAAAGTATGCTCATAAGGTGGTGGGTCTTTAGTGTTGACGGTCGTCGCACAGACGTTGATACTTTGACTCGGTAAGTGTGGATAACACTTTACCAAGAAAAGTCTGGTGGACTGGCCAGCAAGAGTACGCAGGAGCTCCGCTGTTGTGTTCTTAGCGTTGAGGCGTACGATAGGTCTAGGTTAGGTAGTGCAGATACCAACCTAGAGGTGGGTGAGGCCCAACCCACCGCTTCTATTTGCCACTACGGGAATATCCTAGGAGTTTTGCTAGCTCCAAAAAGGGGGAACTAAAGGTATGTGCGCATAGATCGTAGTGTGTGAGTTGCACTTATATGAACATAGCATAAACTGCATAACCTTGCATGACATAGCATAAACATTGCATTTCAACCCCAACCCTTATCGTATAAATTGTTTATGGTTCTTTTTATACGATAGGCCCTACTAAACGACTCCTTGGTCTATAGGTTTGTATGGGCATTCCTATAAATCAAGGTTACACTTCTTTAATAATGTTTCCTAATTACTATTATGCTTAGTACTGCTTTACCTATTACTACTGCATACTTGTTATTGTTTTACCTCTTGCTGCTTACTCATTATACTATTTGTTGCATAGCGATAGACCCTTCCGTAGTTAGATTCAATGTCATCTGCTTTTGATTATACCCCTTGCTGTCCTCCACTTCATCCCTCCCGCTCGGTGCCTAGGAGTCGCAGGGAGAGGGGTGGGGGATTGGCTGAGTCAAGTTTGACTGACGGTCGGTGGACCTTATCATTTTAGGGGACCGAGGACACGTTGCAGCACCAGAGGCCGATGTAGATGGAGGCGGGACAGTATAGCACGAGGGCACCGATGACAGGATCTGTGAGTGTTCTATTAGTTTTGCTTCTGTGAGAGAACTTGTAGCGAGGAATTGATGTATCGGGCAGGAGACCTTTTTATTGTTATCTTTTATTCAGTTACTCTATGTGGAACTCTTTATTCAGATATTATATTCATGTGGTGTGAACTTGATTTCAGTTATTTCATGTGGACATCTTTTATTCTAGATATTATAATTCATGTGATGTGGACTTGACTTTTAAAAGTTTGTTTATGCTTACTTCTTTTGTGTTCGATATGGCCGGTAGAATCGGCGTTTTGTAGTGGCGACCTTCCCGAGTGATGGTGCCACCGCAAAGCGGCAGTTTTGGGCATAAGACCCAGGTTTTTGAAAGAAAAAAATGGGGTCTTACAAACTGGTATCAAAGAAAACCTCGATCCGAAGAAAAGAAGTCCACAAACCCTGGGCCACCCCGTGCTAGTTTAGTTTGAGGACAAACTTGTTGGACATGTGTGTCACATCCCTTTGTTTGAGAATAACAAACCCCAAATTGTATTTGATCTTGCTTGTCATGTGTTTATAGTGTGCAGGAACAATAGGTGCAATACTCCACTGGTAGAAAGCAGCTGAATTCAAACATCTGGAAGAATGCACTACCGCCAGCGTTAGTGCTAACGCTCTGCGGTAGATCATTCCGTCGCAGCGGTTTCGTCTCAGCGGTTTGGTTCGGTCTCAGCGGTTTCGTCTCAGCGGTTTAGTTTCGTCTCAGCGGTTCCTTAGCACTACCGGCAGCGCTAGCGCTACCGCCAGACGCTTGCTCAAGTTCATGCACAGTGCCACGCCGCCGACGGTTTCGCAACCGCTCCACACGAACGCTACCGCAGGCGCTAGGAGCTGCCGCAGGCGCTATCTTCAAGTTCTATAAATTGATGGGCTCTCTCGTTTTGAGTGAGTGCTCCAGAGAGATTACTTGTGCCAAATTTCCAGAGCTGCTCTGCCGAAAGTTCATCTCCCACTCAAAGCTTCAACCTCGGTTATGCTACAACGATCCTTCATCCTCATCTTCAGAGATCTCATATAGGGAGTTTTATTATTGTTATCTTTATTTTTATTCCATATATTTTTGTAACCGTTTAGAGAATTCGCCTTGTGTTGGCGACTAGGTCTGGGTAGGACTTAGGGAGGAATTCGCCTTATGTTGGCGACTAGTTCTAGGTGATTAGATCTAGGGGTGCTCGAGGCCATATCCGGGGAAGGATTGGCTAGAGCGGCTTGAGGCCATATCCGGGGAAGGATAGGCTAAAGCCAACCGGTTTGTGGGGATACAAGTCGGTATAGAAAAGGAAAACTTGTTTTACTTTGTACGCCTCCGATTTCTAGCGATATTGAAATCAAATTTATGTAAACACTTTTTATATAATATAATCATGTCTCTTTTGTGTTTACTTGGTTTCTATTATTTGGCATAATTTATAGAATTGCAAATTACAATTGTTTCCTCCTTTAAGTTAAATTGTTATTTTGTTCTAATTTTCTCTAAACAATTTAGTAAATCGTCTAAAATTATAAAAAGAATTTTTATTCTCTTATTCACCCCCCCCCCCCCCCCCCCTCTAAGGGCGCCAATCGATCCAACAAGTGGTATCAGAGCGAGATTATTCCAAACGGTTTAAAAACTAGGAATAATGGCGTTAGAGAATTAGTAGACCTCCACTCTTTACCGGGTCAGATTATAATTATTGGAAAAATAGGATACGTTGTTTTCTTATGACCCTAGATATTGAGGTATGGAATATGGTCGAAGAGGAATACTCTCCTCCTACATGTGTAGTTGGAGAGATAACTTTAGAGAAACCAAAAGATAAATGTGATGATAGGGATAAGCTAAAATGCAAAAACAACGCCAAGGCCATGAATGCTTTATTTTGTGCGTTAGATAGAAATGAATTTAATAGAATTTCTGCATGTACTACTGCTTATGAAATTTGGAATCATATGGAAGTTACTCATGAAGGTACATCGCAGGTTAAAGATTCAAATCTTTTCCAACTTGAGTCGGAATATGAAAAATTCTGGATGGATGAAAGTGAAGATGTTGATGCCATGTACACGCGCTTCACAAAGATCGTCAATGCCTCCAAAGGACTTGGAAAGACCTTCTCCAACGGCGACTTGGTCTGAAAGATCCTTCGTTCCCTTCCACCAAAATTCAACCTAAAGGAGACGGCCATTTCAGAATCGCACAATCTAAGGACGCTCCAAGTTGAGAGCCTCATTGGAAATCTCAAAACCATGAGGTAGAACTCAAAATCCAACATGATGAATACAACAAGGAGCCAAAGAAGAAGGCGTTGGCATTAAAATCAAAGGAGTGCCAAGAGGATGAGGATGAAGATGAATAAAGTGTTTTGGTGAAGAACTTCCGAAAGTTCATGTGAAATCCGAAAAGGCGAAACACTTTCCGGAAATTTATCCAAAAGGATGCAAGATGGAAAGGGCCGTCCTCAAAGAAGGAAAAGGAGAGCGACGATGAAGAAGAAAGACCTCCACCGGAATGCTTTCATTGTAGGAAGATCGGGCTCATTCGGAGCCAGTGCCCAAAGTTCTTGAAGGAGAAGAAAGAAAAGCGGCACAAAGGGAAGGAGAAGATGAAAGTGCTAAAAGCTAGAACATGGGATGACTCCTCCTCCTCCGAAGAAGAAGAATCAAGCCGGTCTTCATCAAGCGAAGATGAGGAAGCAAACATGTGCCTCATGGGACATGGAAACGACGGCGACGACACCAGTGTTCTTAGAGACACTGAGGTAACTCCTCCCACTTATGATGAACTCTTTAATGAATTCCTTGAAACTTGCAAAGCTTTTGATAAAAATATGAAAGATAGTATTTTATTGAATCGTGAAAATGAATCTCTTATTAAAGAAAATCAAAAGCTTGCCAAAAAAGGTAATTGTTTTAGAAAAGAGAAAGGTTTCTTGCCAAGAGTGTGATCACTCCACTAAATTGGCAAGAGATATTGAAGAGTCACTTTCTAAAGCCCTCTCTCATAGCAAAACTCTTACAAAAGAGAAGGGGGAATTAGAAAGGAAATTAGAAGCCTCTCTTTTGCAAATCAAAAATAATAAAAAAGGTTTTGAAAATAGGTGTGTCATGATTGTGAAAGAAATTTTTTCACTTAAAGCACAAGTTCATGATCTCACCATAGCCATTAAAAAAATTTGGAATAGGCCAAAAATCACTGAAAATGATTTTAGGGAATAAGTGTCATGGTTTTGGAAAATTTAGGCTCGGATATCGAGGTGAGGGCTACCGCCCGACACTAGCCACTAACGCCGGCGCTAGCACCTCTTATAAGAAGCCTGAATTTTCTTTCTCAAAATATTTTTCTTCTGTAAATCCAATTTCTTCCAGCAAGAAAATATTCCATAAATGGGTTTCAACCCCTTTTATTTCGTGTGCAAACTGTTATAGGTTAGGTCACACATCTAGTTCTTGCAGAAAAATAAAACAAAATACTTTAAAGCAAATTTGGGTACCTAAGGCTTCCACTTATTCTATGGGTGGTTCCACTTGGGTATCCGGATCTTTACTCTCATCTTCTTTCTAGATGTGCATGCAGGCTAAGGACAATGAAGACGTGTGGTACTTGGATTCAGGATGCTCCAAGCACATGACGGGCAATAAAGCAAAGTTCCTTAGCCTAGAAAAGAAGAAGGGAGGGATCGTGACGTTTGGTGATAATGGAAAAGGAAGGTTCATGGGAATTGGTACAGTGGGTAACAAGTCCTTTACTATATCTAATGTTCTTTATGTGAAAAGATTAAAACACAACTTAATTTCTATTAGCCAATTATGTGATAAATGATTAGATGTGTTATTTGAATCTTCCACTAATCTATGCAAAATATCTAATCCTACTACAAAAGATATTTTACTAACTGCACCAAGAATACATAATGTTTATATAGTTTCTTTTCATGATCTTTCTAAATCATCTATAAAATGTTTTATCACTAAAAATGATGAATTAGAACTTTGGCATAGAAGACTAGGGCATGCTAGCTCAAAGCACAATGTAAAACTTGCCAAAAGTAATTTAATTAGAGGATTGCCTATGTTAAATGGAACTTTACCTTCACTTTGTTCATCATGTCAAAAAGGTAAATTTTCTAGATCCTCTTTCAAAAGTAAAAATTTCATTTCTACTACAAGACCTTTGCAAATAATTCATGTGGATCTTTTTGGTCCCGTTAGCACTCCAAGTCTTGGTGGTAGATTATATACATATGTTTTAATAGATGATTTTTCATGATATTGTTGGACATTATTTCTCTCTTCCAAATCCGATGCATTTTATGAATTTGCAAAATTATGTACTCGTATTCAAAATGAAAGTGATTTAAAAATTAAATGCATTCGCTCGGATCATGGAGGAGAATTTGAAAATGAAAAATTTACATCCTTTTGTGATATGTTAGGCATTAAACATGAGTTCTCTACACCACGCACACCACAACAAAATGGTGTTGTAGAAAGAAAGAATATGACACTTCAAAAACTAGCACACACTATGTTATGTGAATATAAATTACCTAAGTCCTTTTGGGCAGAAACCATAAATACATCATGCTATGTTATGAATAGAATCATGCTTCGCCCATCTCTTAATCTCACACCATATGAACTCTATTTTCAAAAGAAGCCTAATGTATCTTATTTCAAAGTATTTGGTTGTAAATGTTTTATTTTGAATACAAAAGATAGCTTGGGAAAGTTTGATGAAAAATGTGATGAAGGAACTTTTCTTGGGTACTCTTCAACTAGCAAAGCTTATAGAATTTTTAATAAAAGAACTAGTAGAGGTGAAGAGTCAATAAATGTAAAATTTGATGAGTTTGTTCCTTGTGTAGAAAAACTTTCCGCAGGCAACGAGGATGATGTATTACCACCTTTGGAGCATGGTGATAAAGAACCTTCCAAAGAAGAAGAAGAGGAGGCCAAGGAAGATGAATATGTACCTCCAAGTACCTTAAAATTCACAAAGGATCATCCACAGGAATTGATAATTGGTGAACCATCCATCGGGGTAAGAACTCGCTCTTCTCTTCATGAATCTTTTTCAAATATTTGTTTTGTTTTCGAAATAGAACCAAAAACTGTTTTTACTGCTTTAAATGATGAATTTTGGTTTTTGGCTATGAATGAAGAGTTAGAACAATTTGAGCGACACAATGTTTGGAAATTATTTGAAAGACCATCTAATCACCCGGTTGTAGGTGTAAAATGAATTTTTAAAAATAAATTAGATGGTGAGTCAAGAATCTCTAGAAATAAAGCACGATTAGTAGCACAAGGATATTCTCAAATCGAAGGGATAGATTTTGATGAATCTTTTGCACCCGTTGCTAGATTAGAGACTATAAGAATTTTTCTAGCATTTGCAAGCTTTAAGAGAATAAAACTATTTCAAATGGATGTGAAAAGTGCTTTTCTAAATGGGTTGGTAAAAGAAGAAGTTTATGTTGAACAACCCCCCGGTTTTATTAGTGAAAAATTTCCAAATCATGTTTATAAACTAGAGAAAGCACTTTATGGTTTAAAACAAGCGCCTCGTGCATGGTATGAAAGACTTACATCATTTTTATTAAAGCACGGTTATATTATGGGAAGTGCGGATAATACTCTCTTCATCAAGCACAACAATGATGATATGATTATTTTACAAATATATGTTGATGATATTATTTTTGGATCTACTAATGAAGAGATGTGTAAAGAAGTTATTTTAGTGATGAAAAATGAATTTTAAATGAGTCTTGTAGGTTAACTTTCTTATTTCCTTGGTTTTCAAATATCACAAAGAATTAATGGTATCTTTGTATGTCAAACTAAATATGTACATGATATGCTTAAACGTTTTGGATTTGAAAACCTTAAACATGCTTCTACAGCAATGAGTGCATCACTAAAATTAGGAAAAGATGAATCAGGAATTTCTATAGATCAAACTTTATATAGAGGTATGATTGGATCTCTACTTTATCTAAGTGCAACTAGACCCGATATTATGTTTGATGTATGCTTATGTGCTCGATTTCAAGCTAATCCAAAAGAATCTCATTTAAAAATGGTAAAACGAATTTTTAGATATCTCATTGGGTCATCTAGATTAGGATTATGGTACCAGCACAATAATTCATTTACACTTCACGGCTACTCCGATTCGGACTACGCCGGTTGTTCACTTGATAGAAAAAGCACTAGTGGTACTTGTCATTTTCTAGGACCTTCATTAGTTGCATGGTCTAGTAGGAAACAAAATTCAGTTGCTCTCTCCACCACGGAGGCCGAATACATTGCATTAGGGAGTTGTTGTGCACAAGCAGTATGGATGAGCCAAACTTTAGAGGACTTTTTAGTTTTCATCTAAAACTTTTTGAACTAAAATGTGACAACAAAAGTGTCATTGATCTCACAAATAATCCGGTACACCATTCTAGATCCAAACAAATAGATGTACGTCATCATTTCATAAGGGATCACATTAAAAAGGAGAATGTTAGAATAAGTTTCATTGGCACGGACTCTCAACTTGCTGATATATTCACTAAACCTCTTCCCGATGCAAGGTTTCAAATGTTAAGGTTGGAATTAGGAGTCTTAGACATCTTAGATGAATAACATGTAAAATGCTAATGTTTTATACAATTTGAGCAATCAAGACATCTCTGAAAATTACAAAATTTCTGCATAAGACTACTCTTAAGACCCCTAATCAATATCAAAAATCAAATTTTTAAAATTCTTAAAAAATCGTGTACTGTTTCCAGCGCTAGCGTTAGCGCCGGCGCTAGCGTGAATGTTTGAATTTTCTGATTTTTAAAATTTCTAAAAATCCTTAAAAATATGTTAGTTTATATGTACTAATTTATTTGTGTTTCTGACTATTTTATTTTTGTTTTATTTGTATTATGAAAAATCAACTACAAAAATTCAAAAATACAAAAATATGTTTGTGTGATTTTTCTGTTTTTATTTCATTAAAAATTTTCAAAACAACAAAAAAACTGTATGATCTTTATTGCTAATATCAAGCATAAATGAATTCTATTATTTAGAATTATTTACAATGATAAAATTTATTCCTTGAAATTACTATGAACATTGTTTTGTTTATCATGCTTTGATATATCTATTTAAAGTACATCAATTGTATTGGAAAATATGTGTAGAACCAAGCTTATCATGCCTCTAAGTATGAGTAAATGTTTTATAATTGATAATGATACATTTCACTCACTTATTTTGATAATCAACATGTGTTTAAATCTAAAATGCTTGCTTGTGTATTGCATTTGTACAATGAATTAAAACTTGCATAAGTTTATTGCCTACACTACATTTGAATTGCACTTATGAAATTTAGAAAAGTGGTTAAGTTAAAAAATTGGGTTTGCAAAATGAGTGTATTCGGAGAATGTTGTCTCACAAATGTGAACAAAAAAATTCTATATGTAGACAAATATAACTCCACCAAGCACTACTTGAACCTCCTGATAAGTCTTCATAAGCATTGTGAGGTTGAGCACCTTGGAAAGAATAGTAAAGTGTCTTGTGCAAACCTTGGTTACTACACCACTTTGTTAAAAATTATGTGCATTAAAAGTGTGCGAAAGTTGATATACTTGTGTTTTATTGTGCACTTTACTCTACATATGTCTTGTATTTTGTGATTTAAATCAATTGTTAACATTGCTCAAAATACACTTATGTGCACATCATTATCATTCATAACACTTCTTCTCATGAGTATTGGATTCTAATGCTTTATCTATACTACCCTTTATATAAAAAATGCACTAGATAACCTAGCATGATCTCTACAATGTTTTTGGTAACTTAAATTTAAGTAACATTGTAGTATCTTCCCTTTTTCATATGTTCATTTCATGCTTGGTATCTTTATGAAAGACTTTGAGATTTCAAAAAGGTTAAAACATCTTTCAATTTTGAACTAAAACTCATATTTTTACTTATGCTGTTCATGCTTACAAAAAGATGTTTCTTATAATCTTCCGCTTGCTTAAAACTCTTATCTATTTATTTGAAATCTCTTCAATATTATACTTAAACTCTTTTTCATTTCATATATTACAAAAGCTCGATCATGATTTATAAGTAGCCTAAAGAATGCCTCCTTACTACCCTCACCCTACCTTCTTTTGATAATACCAAAAGGTGGAGATTAATTGAAGAAATCTATATAGGAGAAATATAGAAGATTAAGGGGAGAATAATTCATGTAATCTATCATTTAGGGGGAGTAAAACATAAATTGCATTTATGTAGGCATTAAGATAGGGGGAGTATGCACATTTCTCATCCTTATCATATTCTATAGTTGCATTATTTATCATGCTTATCATATACTATAAACACTATTGTTGATTTCTTGCTAAGAGGGTTTGTTATTATCAAAAGGGGGAGATTGTTGGACATGTGTGTCACATCCCTTTGTTTGAGAATAAGAAACCCCAAATTGTATTTGATCTTGCTTGTCGTGTGTTTATAGTGTGCAGGAACTATAGGTGCAATACTCCACAGGTAGAAAGAAGCTGAATTCAAACATCTGGAAGAATGCACTACCGCCAGCGTTAGTGCTAACGCTCCGAGGTAGATCATTCCGTCTCAGCGGTTTCCTCTCAGCGGTTTCATCTCAGCGGTTTAGTTTCGTCTCAGCGGTTCCTTAGCTCTACCGCCAGCGCTAGCGCTACCGCCAGGCGCTAGCTCAAGTTTGTGCACAGTGCCACGCCGCCGACGGTTTTGCAACCGCTCCACACGAACGCTACCGCAGGCGCTAGAAGCTACCGCAGGCGCTATCTTCAAGTTCTATAAATTGATGGGCTCTCTCTCGTTTTGAGTGAGTGCTTCCAGAGAGATTACTTGTGCCAAATTTCCAGAGCTGCTCTGCCGAAAGTTCATCTCCCACTCAAAGCCAAAGAGGATTTCTGGAGAAGGAAGCCACCACGGTGCATCCGAAGAACGATCGCTTCAACCTCGCTTATGATATAGCGATCCTTCATCCTCATCTTCAGAGATCTCATATAGGGAGTTTTATTATTGCTATCTTTATTTTCATTTCATATATTTTTGTAACCGTTCAGAGAATTCGCCTTGTGTTGGCGACAAGGTCTGGGTAGGACTTAGGGAGGAATTCGCCTTGTGTTGGCGACTAGTTCTAGGTGATTAGTTCTAGTGGGTGCTCGATGCCATATCCGGGGAAGGATTGGCTAGAGCGGCTTGAGGCCATATCCGGGGAAGGATAGGCTAAAGCCAACCGGTTTGTGGGGATACAAGTCGGTATAGAAAAGGAAAACTTGTTTTACTTTGTATGCCTCCGATTTCTAGCGATATTGAAATCAAATTTATGTAAACACTTTTTATATAATATAATCACGTCTCTTTTTGTGTTTACTTGATTTCTATCATTTGGCATAATTTATAGAATTGCAAATTACAATTGTTTCCTCCTTTAAGTTAAATTGTTATTTTGTTCTAATTTTCTCTAAACAATTTAGTAAATCGTCTAAAATTATAAAAAGAATTTTTATTCCCTTATTCACCACCCCCCCCCCCCCCCTCTAAGGGCGCCAATCGATCCAACAAAACTAAGCAGCGGAAGCAATGGTGTGCCCATATGGGAATCATATGAAAAGTCCACTTTTAACTGAATTTTTAGGCAAACCCTCTTACGAGTGTCAATTTTCTTTTGTAGCCCGCGACGAACCCTACCCCACACCATGGAGTGCCTCCGACTCCAAATGTCGTCCCACCTCCACTGGCTCCTACTCCTTTCCAATAGACGGAGATGGGGCAGACACTGACGGCCATATTGGATGCATTTAGAGCACAGCAGGCACCGACTCCTCAACCAAACCCTGGGGCCAACTGGTTGAGTGTCTTCCGAGGTCTCTCTCCTCCATCATACCTCGGGGCGGAGGCAGTTGTGCGGACTGAGGAGTGAGTAGTCATCATAGAGGAGATGCTGATAGGGATTTAGTGCCCGACAGAGATTGAGGTGCCACTGGTGGTCTCATGCTTGGAGTCCCATGCAAAGAGATGGTGGAAGTCGCTGCTGGACACCACTTATGCTGGATTAGAGGCTGCTGATGCTTCCTGGGATGACTTCAAGGAAACACTGCTGGAGCATTTTGTGTCGCGATCTACAAGAGACGAGTTAGAGGATAGATTCCTGCAGTTGAGGCAGGGGAGCAGGACAGTTCTGGAGTACCACCGGGAGTTTACCCACCTGGCCCGGTTTGCGGACTCGTATCAGCTGGATGATGCAGGATATGCAAAGAGGTTCTACAAGGGCCTTCGTGACGAGCTGAGACAGGCCCTCCTCTTTATCTCTGACGGCAGTATGACCAAGATTTTGGACATTTCCAAGAAGCTGGAAGCAGTCCAGCACACCGTTCGTGGAAGGAAGAGACCGATGGAGGAACAGGGACGGGGTGGCAGGAGAGACCAGCAGAGAGGCTGAGATGCTGGGGAAAGAAGGACAGAGAACCAACCCCGCCAAGAGGAGAGACAGGAGCAGAGGGAGCCGGTAGTGTTAGCTCCTCAGCCTCTACAGATGCGGGAGATGTCGAGAATTGGAGGAGGTGGGCCACCTCCCCCACCAGAGTGCTACCGCTGCCACCAGACTGGCCACATCCGGAGGAACTACCCTCAGAGAAATGCACCACCAGCACTACAGGCTGCCCCACCGGCCCAGCATTTCGGGGGTAGAGGACGTGGTCGAGGCCGTGGATTTCAGGGCGGAGACCGAAGACAGAATAAGGACCAGATGTACGCTCTGGACCTAGCTCAGCCCCGAGACCCCGCAAGGGTCATTACAGGTACTTTTGATATCATTTTTTTATGTTCACTAGTACCTAGTAAAACCTTAGCTTTACCTTAGCATTGAACCAAACAAACAAAAATCACTCAGGTATAGTACTCGTCTACGGCAAGCCCGCATACACTTTATTCGACACGGGTGCCTCACACTCATTCATCTCGGAAGAATTCGTGGATGATCTGGACCAAGTCCAGCAATTGGAGGGCATCTACAAGAGGGTACAATTCCCGGACTGATTGAAGATAGTAACGAACACAAAGTGCAATATGAACGTAGAGATTGGAGGGAAGTTGTTTAAAGCGTCGGCGACGCTCTTGAAGATGAAAAACTTTGACCTGATCCTGGGCATGAGATGGCTGCACGGGAACCAGGCAAGGATTGACTGCCCGGCGAGGAGGATTGTCCTAAAGCATGAGGACACGGATATAGTAGTCGAAGGTATCAGACCCACCTCCTGTCCCTTATTATCATCTATTCAGGCCTCCAAGGCCCATCTACAGGGAGATGAAGTATGCAGGGTGATGTTCGAGGCGATTGAGGCGAAGGATTCCGTGGTTAGTATCCCAGTAGTGTAAGAATTTGCCGATGTATTCCCAGAGAAGCTGCCAGGAATGCCACCGCATCGCGAGAAGGATTTTTAGATCCAGCTAGTGTCGGGGGCTAAGCCGGTATCTAGAGCTCCTTATCGGATGGCCCCGAAGGAGCTAGCAGAGTTTCAGAGACAGCTGCAGGAGCTGGTGGAAGCTGGGTTCGTCAAACCGAGTTCATGGCCTTGGGGAGCTCCGGTGTCATTCGTGAAGAAGAAGTATGGGTCGCTTAGACCCTGCATTGATTATAGAGCCTGAGCAGGCTGACGGTGCGGAACACGTACACATTGCCGAGGATAGACGAGCTATTTGACAAGCTAGAGGGAGCCCACTACTTCTCGAAGCTGGATATGATATCAGGATATTATCAGCTGCGGATTCAGGAGGAGGACATCCCGAAGACGGCTTTCAGCAGCCGATATAGACTGTATGAGTTCACCGTGATGTCGTTCGGACTCACGAATGCACCATCAGCATTTATGAGTGTGATGAACCAGGTGTTCGAGCCTTATCTCGGCATCTTCATCATCGTGTTCATCAACGACATCCTCATCTATTCGAGGACGGAGGAGGAACATGCACGACATTTGGCACTAACATTGGAGAAGCTTCGAGAGCACCGCCTGTATGCGAAGTTCAGCAAGTGTCAGTTTTGGCTGAAGGAGGTGGCCTTCCTAGGTTATATTATCAGTGGAGCTGGTCTAGCAGTGGATCCAGCGAAGATCCAGGCAGTACAGCATTGGCCACCGCTGAAGACGGCCACCGACGTGCGGAGTTTCTTGGGACTTGCCGGTTATTACCGAAAGTTTGTAAAGGGGTTTTCCCAGATAGCCCTCCCGCCCACGTCCTTAATGAAGAAGGATACTGCATTCATTTGGACGCCGCAGTGCGAGGCGGCCCCCATCCTTAACAAGCTGATAGGTGTTGTTCTGATGCAGAATGGGCACGTTATGTTAAATTTTCGTGCTGCTACCAATCAAGTGCACCAACGATGAACAAAGATGAAGTAACTCTTTATAACTAGGCAATTGATTACAAATTGACAAGCTGAATACAAGGTGCATACACCTTGATTCACAACAGCTAAAATAAAAGAAATAACTTGTCGCGGACTAGGTCCGCTTCTCCACTAGGTGTCGTTGAGCTTGTCAACGCACTCTCCACTTCACAACACACTCAACCATGTACTCTCCACCTCACATTGCACTCTCCACCTCTCATTGAGGTACAGGTTGGGGTTGGACTCTCTTGGGGTGTAGGCACACTCCCACTCTCTCTCAACAGCTCACCTCACCTCAGCTCACTAGTTCTCTCCTCTTCTCGCTCTTCGCATTAACTTTTTGGTGTGTGGGTGGGTGGGGGTGGTATTTATAGGAAACACAAAAATAGGAGAGATGAGGGGGGGGGGAGGGGTGCACTCACCTCAACACATGCTCTAGCCCCTCCCAAACATTGCACTCGCCAACTTCACTCTTCCACTCTCCCCAATACATGCACTCGCCAACCCCCATGCTCCACTCGCCTCCTCTCCTTCATCCACTCGCCCCTCTCCTTCATCCACTCGCCACTTCCCCTCCCAAGCTCCACTCGGCAAGACCCACTTGACCCCCCCTCTACAAGCACTCACCCAGCTCCAACAGCCCACTCGCCAACACCACTCGGCCACTTCACATGGCCCACTCGCCCAGGCCTACTCGCAAGCTCCACTCGCCCAGGCAAGGCTCCACTCGCCCAACTCCAACTCCTCCACTCGCCCCTCCTCCTTTGCACACTTCAACTTCAACACTCCCCCTTGAAGTGAGCATCAGGGACAACTCTAAGGCAAGCGCGAAGCTTCTTGAACGACCCCGCAGATAGGGGTTTTGCGAAGATGTCCGCCAGGTTCTCTTCACTCCGCACGTGCTCCACCGCAAGCGAGCCACCCAACACCTTCTCTCGGATGAAGTGGTGCTCGATCTCTATGTGTTTTGTCCTTGTGTGACACACTGGGTTAGTTGTCAGCTTCAGAGCACTCTCGTTGTCTCCACGCAGCACAGTAGGTCTGCTGACCTTCTCATCCACGTCTTCCACCAGCCTCCTCAGCTAGACACACTCCTGAGCTGCTAAGGATGACGCCTTGTACTCAGCCTCAGTGGTGGAAAGGGAAATGGAGTCCTTCTTCTTGCTACACCATGAGATGGCAGTGGCTCCAGACATGAATACGTAACATGATGTCGACTTGCGGTCATCAGCGTCACCTGCGTAATCTGCATATGTGTAGCCATGCAGCTTGAAGTCAGTCCTCCCTCCATAGAACAACCCCATCTCAAGGGTCCCCTTCACATACTTCAATGTCCCCTTAACTGCCTCTAGATGAGGCTTCCGCGGCTCCTGCATGTATCGACTCACTCGGCCGACAGCAAAGACGATGTCCGGCCTTGTGATGGTCAGATAGATAAGGCTACCCACCAGTGCCCGGAAGATCTTCGGGTCAGGAAGAATCCTCCCTTCTTCCTTCCGAAGCTTCAGCCCAACCTCCAGTGGAATGAAACTGCTCTTCCCCTCCTTCATGCCAAATCTCTCGACGATCTTCTCGGCATACGCCTTCTGGGTCACGAGCAGCCCGCCACTTCTCTTCTCCACTTGAAGTCCAAGGAAATGGTGCAGTTCACCAAGATCCTTCATCTCAAACCGGATGGCTAGCTGCTGTCTCAGCGTCGCGGCCTCTTCACCGTTGTTCCCAGTCACGATCATGTCGTCGACGTACAACAGCACCAACACGTGAAGGTCTCCACTCTTCTTCACGAACATGCTAGAGTCTGAGTCTGTGGCATCGTAACCACAGAACTGCAGATACTCTGTAATCTTCCCATACCAGGCTTTTGGCGCCTGTTTCAACCCAAGAGGGCCTTCTTCAGCTTGCAGACATGACGTGGATGAGACTTGGACACGTATCCAGGTGGTTGCACCATGAATATATCCTTGTCAATCTCTCCATATAGGAATGCATTCTTCACATCAAGCTGCCACGACTTCCACCCTCTGCACGCTGCTAGGGCAATGACCATCCTCACCGACGTTATCTTCGCCACAGGACTGAATGTCTCCACATAGTCCTCTCCATAGGTTTGTGAGAAACCTCGAGCGACAAGCCTAGCTTTGTACCGCTCCACTTCTCCATCAGCTCTCTTCTTCACCTTGTACACCCACTTGCAGGTGACAGGCCTGATGCCCTCCACCATGGGAGCAAGGTCCCATGTCTCATTCTTCTTCAGGGCCTCCATCTTCTCATCCATGGCCATGTCCCACTCCTTAGTGCTAACAACATCTTCAAAGCGGGCAGGTTCCCTCTCGTCGAGTGGTCCTGCGAAGAAGCATGAGACCAAACTCACGAAGTTCCCCTCCTTATAGCGAGCAGGCGGGACGATGGTCCGCTTCGACCTCCTCAAGGCTTGGCCACTTTCTACCACTCTGGTAGACTTCTCCTCTACAGCTCCTCTCTGACCTCCTCTTGAAGCAGTGCTCTCCCTGCTTCTAGAGCTCGAAGCTACCCCTTAGCCAGAAGCTCCCCCTAAGCCAGATGGCGATGGGGCACTTGGAGATACCTCCAACTCCAGCATAAAGTCCTCAGTGACTCTCTCTTCTTCTTCCCTGCTTGATTCTCCACTCTCCGGCAGCACCACAGAAGAGACTCCCTGATACGATATCAGTTCATCAAACACAACGTCGCGCGAGACGACGAACTTGTGGGTCTGTGGGTTCATGCACTTCCATCCCTTCCTCCTCTCGTCGTAGCCTATGAAGACATACTTCCTCGCTTTCGGCTCCAACTCGGTTCTCTCAGGCTCTAGAACGTGTACGAAGCAGGTAGAGCCAAACACCCTCATGTGACTCACATCTGGCTTCTCCCCGAACATGAGTTGGTGTGGAGACACCATCCTGTTGGGACTCAGAGGTAGTCGGTTGATCACATGGGTAGCACATGTCATTCCCTCCGCCCATAAGGCTTTGGGAATCCCCTTGGCATGTAGCCAACTCCTAGTAGTCTCCACCAGATGGCGGATCTTCCTCTCTGCAACCCCATTTTGTTGAGGGGTGTGGGCGCAGGTGAGCTCTCGCCGGATGCCAAACTTCCTGCATAAAGTGTTAAAAGCGTCAGAGGTAAACTCCCCCCCCCCCATTATCACTTCTTAACTTCTTCACCCTCAGGTTTAGCCTCCCCTCCACTAGTTCCTTCCACTCCTGGAACTTCTCAAACACCTCCGCCTTCTCCCTAATGAAGTAAACCCACGTGTAGCGGGTATAGTCATCCACCACGACCAGCGCATACTTGTTTCCTCCATACGTCAGGGTGGCGCATGGCCCTATCACATCAGTGTGTACGCACTCAAGAGGTGCCTTACACCTGGTCTTTCACTTGTCAAATGGAAGTCGATGTGACTTTCCAAATTGGCAACCCTCGCACACATGGTCGTTGCCGCAGGAGGAGAGATTGGGCAGGCCAGACACCAGACCCTTCGTCGCTATCATCTTCAACTTGTCCATCCCTACGTGACCTAGCCTCTCATGCCAGATCGATGCGCTGTCATTTGTCTTCAGCTTGTCCACATAGGCACTTGCAGATAGAACGTACAAGTCCTTCACCCTTCTCCCGGTGAGCGTGACATCAGCATCAACAGAAGACGGGTTCTTCAGGAACTTCACCTCCTTCGGTCCGAACAGCACGTGGTATCACGCATCCACTACATTCGCAACCGAGAAGAGGTTCTTCTTCATGCCCGACACGTGATACACACTCTTCAGTGTCATGGGCTTCTCTTCACTTCCCAGGGATACCATCCCTTCCTTCTCAACTGGATGCACCATATCATCCGCCGTGATGATAGCATCAGTTCCACCATATGCCTTCAAGGAGGCAAACTTAGACACATCTCCAGTGAGATGGTGCCCGCAACCGGAGTCCACTATCCAGTCGTTCTCAAAGCTGATGGAGGCTAAGGCATCGACTGACATTGCCGTCATCTCAGCCAGGAAGCAGTTGTCTCTGCTTTCACCACCCTAGTGACCTCGACCTCTTCCTCCACCTCTCTGATGGTCTCCACCTGTCCGGTGGTATCCCTCTCTCTCAGCAACATGACCTGCCTTGAGATTAGACCGGCCCTCCTTTGCCATGTGCTCGTACTTCTTGCAGGCAAAGCAGAGGGGTCTCCCCCTCTGGTCATATGGGGGGAGAAAGTTCTCCCTAACTCCCTGAGAGGCCGTTGAGGGTCCATCTCCGGAGTTCTTCTTCTTCTTGTCCCAAGGCTTTCTCTTGCCTGAGAATAGCGCCTCGCTATATCCCCCTGAGATAGACACTCCTGCCATCTGCTTCGCCAAGCTCTCCTGTGATGACAGCAGGTTCTCTAGCTCCAGTAAGGTGGGCTGAGTAGCCCATCCTTGCACAGACGTGATAAACGGAACATTCTCCTTCCGCAGACCTCGGAGTATGTGCCTCTTCAACTTTGCCTCTGAGATCGGCTCATCAGGATCCAAGGCCGAGATCTCTGCACACTGGTTCTTCACCTTCAAGAAGAAGGTGGATATCGACAACTCTCCCTGAGTGGATCGCGCCTACTCATTCTCCAGGAACTGTAGCCGCGCTATGTTCTTCTTGTTGAATATCCCATCAAGGGCACTCCAGATCTCTGACGCTGACTTGCACCCCAGGGTGTGGTCGAACAAGTCAGGTGAGATAACCCTCTTTAAGGTGAACTCAGCTTTGGCGTTGGTCTTCCTCCACGCCCTCACTGCTGGACCATTGTCTCCGGCAGCTACAATTTCCTCTTGCTCAGCTCCTCCAACGACCTCCCATAGGTCTTCTCCAAGAAAGTAGCTCTCCATGCATGACTTCCACTTCTTGAAGTTGGTCTGGGTGAGCAACTCAATGCCTAGACCTCTCGCATAAACTCCTCCGCCTTCCATCTTGGATGACAATCTTGAACCTAGATAGCACACACGCTCTCACCAACCTCCCTCTGATACCATGTTAAAATTTTGTGCTGCTACCAATCAAGTGCACCAATGATGAACAAAGACGAAGTAACTCTTTATAACTAGGCAATTGATTACAAATTAACAAGCTGAATACAAGGTGCATACACCTTGATTCACAACAGCTGAAATAAAAGAAATAACTTGTTGCGGACTAGGTCCGCTTCTCCACTAGGTGTCGTTGAGCTTGTCAACGCACTCTCCACTTCACAACACACTCAACCCTGCACTCTCCACCTCACAGTGCACTCTCCACCTCTCGCTGAGGTACGGGTTGGGGTTGGACTCTCTTGGGGTGTAGGCACAGTCCCACTCTCTCTCAACAGCTCACCTCACCTCGGATCACTAGCTATGTACTAGTTATCTCCTCTTCTCTCTCTTCGCATTAACTTTTTTGTGTGTGGGGGGGGGGGGATATTTATTGGAAACACAAAAATAGGAGAGATGAAGGGGGGGGGGGGGGGGGGGATGCACTTACCTCAACACATGCACTAGCCCCTCCCCAACATTGCACTCGCCAACTTCACTCTTCCACTCGCCCCCATACATGCACTCGCCAACCCCCATGCTCCACTCGCCTCCTCTCCTTCATCCACTCGCCCCTCTCCTTCGTCCACTCGCCACTTCCCCTTTCAAGCTCCACTCGGCAAGACCCACTTGACCCCCCCCCCCCCCCCCCCTCTACAAGCACTCGCCCAGCTCCAACAGCCCACTCGCCACCACCACTCAGCCACTTCACATGGCCCACTCGCCCAGGCCTACTCGCCAGCTCCACTCGCCCAGGCAAGGCTCCACTCGCCCAACTCCAACTCCCCCACTCGCCCCTCCTCCTTTGCACACTTCAACTTCAACACGTGATAGCATACGCTTCCCGCCAGTTGAAGAACCATGAGCGAAATTACCCGGTGCTCAACTTGGAGATGGGAGCGGTCGTATTCGCTCTAAAGATCTGGCGGCACTACCTCTACGGCGTCCACTGCGATATATTTTCAGATCACAAGAATCTGAAGTACGTAGATACACAGAAGGAGCTGAACATTTGACAGAGATGTTGGGTGGAGTTCTTATCCGACTACCAGTACACGATGCATTACCACCCAGGGAAGGAGAATGTGGTGGCTGACGCACTGAGCAGGAGAGCTGCCACGTAGGGAGCAGAGCCCAAGTTGATGGCCATGGAGATGGTACGGATGTTCGAGGACATGCAGATCTCCTTAGTATCTGAGGACAATCCGTAGCTTTATTAGGAGTACATGGCGGCGATGAGTACCACATATGACATCCGAGACCGCATCAGGGATGGGCAGAGGCAGGATACCAAGCTAGAGCCGATATTCAGAGCCTTGGAGGCAGGCTCAGTCGGAGACTATTCGTTGAAGGACGGCATGTTGAGTTTTAGAGGCCGAGTATATATACCGACAGGGGGCCGGATTCGGGAGGACATTATGACAGAGGCTCACTGCAGTAGGTATTCGGTGCACCCGGGTATCACCAAGATGACGGCGTAATTTAAGAGGACCATGTACTGTCCGGGCATGAAGAGGGATATCACTTACTTTGTGACCCACTACGAGTCTTGCCAACTCGTGAAGGCGGAGTGCAAGAACCTGGCTGGACTATTGCAGCCACTCCAGGTGCCGGAGTAGAAGTTCGACGACATCGCGATGGACTTTATACACGGTCTTCCCCGATCACATGCGGGGAATGACTCGATATGGGTGATCGTCGACAGACTGACAAAGGTGGCCAGATTCATTCTAGTCAGAAAGGACACTCCGGTTGGTGATTTGGTGCGCAGGTTCGTGGAGCAGTTTGTTTGGTACCATGGCATGCCTAGGACGATTATGTCAGATCGGGATGGACAATTTACATCGAGCGAGTGGAGAGAGGTGCAGGTTTACCTGGGCACACGATTGACATTCAGCACTACATTCCACCCCCAGACAGAATGGCAAACAGATCATACCAACCGGACCTTGGAAAATCTTCTATGTCTATGTATTCTATACCGCGAGGAGCCATGGGAGAGATTGTTGTCGTTATTCGAGTTCTCGTACAACAATAGTCACCAGGCCAGTATAGGCATGTCACCCTACGAGGCATTATACGGACGAAGGTGCAGGACCCCATTGTCTTGGTTCCAGGATGAGGATCCCAAGGCACTTGGCTCAGAGTTCGTGGAGGACACTGAGGCTTAGGTGCGGCTAATTCGAGACAGGATGCTGGACGCCTAGATCCTGGCCAAGTATTACGATGCGCGACATCGTATGGTAGAGTTCCAGGTGGGGCATCGGGTATTCTTGAAGATATGTCTGAAGCATGGAGTCTCGCGGGTACGTGGGCGAAAGAAGCTCATTCCGAGATATATGGGGCCCTATAGGATCCTGGAGCGGATCGACCCCTTGGCTTACAGGCTGGAGCTACCGCCGGAGTTAGCAGGATTACACGGTGTCTTCCACGTCTCCTCACTTAGGAGGGCTCTACATCAGCCAGAGCAGCAGATATCTACTACAGAGGGTCCGGTAACTACTGATCGATCGGTTCATCTGGAGCGGTCCGGATAGACGATACGGAGATGCGAGTCCTACGACGTAAGAAGGTTCCGTTAGTCAAGGTCCTGTGGAGGAATCAGGGACAAGAGGAGCACACCTGGGAGCCACTGGACTTGATGCAGCAGATGTATCCAGAGCTCTTTACGATATGTATAACTTAATTTTTGGGATATTACATTTAACCACTTGATGTAGGAAACCCACAGGCCTAACCTGAATTTTGGGGACAAAATTTTTATTTTTATGTATTGGGATTTGTAACATCCCCCAAACAACTAGACCCCTAAGTTAGTTTTGTCATGACTAGGTCATGACAAAACCATAGGAAGCACTTAAGACAATGTGAACATAGGCAGGAAAGAGGAAAATCATGGTGGTCTGCAAATAACAATTTCTAGTTAACAAGCCTAGGGTTGGACTTTAGGGGCCTCACCTTGATCCTTTGACCCCACCATAACATCCCTAACCCATTAGTGGTCCCTTTAGAGCACCAGGGACCCATTGGGGTCAACCAAAGAGGCCCAATTAGGATCAATTGGCCTCCACCATGCCAAATTGACCTTGCCCCTACCCTTATAAGGATACTAGGCACCCAATGGACCAAAAATCCCCAACTTGGGGCCTCCAATTTGGCCAATTTGACCAAAGTCAAACCTAGCCCTAATTTGGTCAAAGTGGCCTATTAAGGATCAATTGACCCTCCCCTTGCCAAATTGACCCTACCTAGACCATAGGAAGCACTTAAGGCCAGTAAGAGTATGCAGGAGCTCCGTTGTTGGGTTCTTAGCATTGAGGCGTACTGTTGAATCCAATTGTCCTCATGCCCTCGACGCTCAATCCCAGAGGAAAGAGAGGGGGTAGTGGTCGAGCAGCTTGTTACTTGAGTCGCAAATGAAGAGCTGAGTGAGAGAGAAGAAGAGAGGGCTGCTAGCTTGCGGCGAGGCCAGACTTCGCCCGTCGCGACAAATGCCACTCCTGCGGCGGGCTTTCCCTTTACTTAATAATCTGCATTACAGCTTGTCGTTTCTAGTACATGGAAACAGAATGAGAACAAGAGAGTGGCAAATAAGAAAAGTAAGTCGCTCGGGCTGTTCGCTGAAGCCACCCAGACTAGTCGCCGAGGCCACCCAGACTAGTCGCCGAGGCCGCCCGGACTAGTCGCCGAGGCCGCCCGGACTAGTTGCCGAGGCCGCCCGGGTTGTTCCTCTGGAGATCGCCGGACAGGCCGCTGCTAGGTGCGGTCTGGCTGTTTCTAGCCGCTGGTTTGGTCCTCCCCACTTGCCTGTCCACTGTTCATGTCGAGGGTCCTATTTATAGGCTCTGGGTCGATGTTGCCACCGCCAGTGAGCCGGTGACTGGAGTTCTACCCGCACAGTCTGAAGATGGAGGTCGCCTACTTGGTGACTTGAAGGGAGAAGCCGCCCCACCTGGGCGACTTGAAGGGAGAAGCCGCCCCACCTAGGCGACTTGAAGGGAGAAGTCGCCCCACCCGGGCGCCTTGAAGGGAGAGCCGCCCCACCTGGGCGACTTGAAGGGAGAAGTTGCCCCACCTGGGCGACTTGAAGGGAGAAGCCGCCCCACCTGGGCGACTTGAAGGGAGAAGCCGCCCCACCTGGGCGACTTGAAGGGAGAAGCCGCCCCACCTGGGCAATTTGAAGGGAGAAGCCGCCCCACATGGGCGACTTGAAGGGAGAGGCCGCCCCACTTGGGAGGTTTGAAGGGAGAGGCCGCCTACCCGGGCAGTTTGAAGAAGGAGCTCGCCTACCCGGGCGGTTTGAAGAAGGAGGCCACCTACCCGGGCGGTTTGAAGAAGGAGGCCGCCCCTTCTTACCACTTTGGGTGTAAAAAGAGCCTTTACGTGATGTCTAATCCTTCCTGGGCGCGTAATCTGCAAAAATGTAGCAAAAGAGGCCTCCCAGGGGAGGATCGCCGATTTCTGGGTCAACACGTACGATAGGTCTAGGTTAAGTAGTGCAGATACCAACCTAGAGGTGGGAGAGGCCCAATCCACCACTTCTGTTTGCCACTACGTAAGTATCCTGGGAGTTATGCTAGCTCCAAAAAGGGGGAACTAAAGGTCTGTGCGCATAGAGTTGTAGTGTGTGAGTTGCACTTGTATGAACATAACATTAAACTGCATACTTTGCATGACATAGCATAATCATTGCATTTCAACCCCTACCCCTATCGTATAAATTGGTTATGGGACTTTTTATACGATAGGCCCTGCTAAACGACCCCTTGGTCTATTGGTTTGTGTGGGCATTCATATAAATCAATAGTTACTTTTCTATTTTACTTATTGTTCTCTACATGCTCTTTACTATGCTTTATTTAATGCTTCAATTATATATATACACTTGTGTAGTGGTAGTTATTCCTGTAGCTAGGTCATGTCACCTGCTTGTTTTATACCCCTTGATGTCCTTCGCTTCGTCCTTCCCGCACGGTGCCTAGGAGTCACCGGGGGAGGGGTGGGGGATTGGCTTAGTCTTTTGACTAACGGTCGGTGGACCTTATCATTTTAGGGGACCGAGGAGATGCTGCAGCACCAGAGGCTGGTGCAGATGGAGGCGTGGCAGTCTAGCATGGCAGCAACGAAGACATGATCAGTGAGAGTCTTATTAGTTTTAATAGATTATGCTTCCGCGAGTGAAATTATAGTGAGGAATTGATGTACAGGGCATGAGCCCTTCTACTGTTATCTTTTATTCAGTTATTTCATGTGGACATCTTTTATTCTAGATATTATAATTCATGTGATGTGGAATTGATTTCTAAAAGTTTGTTTATGCTTACTTCTTTTGTGATCGATATGGCCAGCAGAATCGGCGTTTTGTAGTGGAGACCTTCCCGAGTGATGGTGCCACCGCAAAGCGGCGGTTCTGGGCATAAGACTCAGGTTTTTGAAAAAAAAAAGGGTTTTATAAACTGGTATCAGAGCAAACCTCGATCTGAAGAAAAGAAGTCCACAAACCCTGGGCCACCCCGCGCGAGTTTAGTTTGAGGACAAACTAAGCAGCGGAAGCAATGACCATTGGGGAATCACATGAAAAGTCCACTTTTAACTGAATTTTTAGGCAAACCCTCTTACAAGTGTCAATTTTCTTTTGTAGCCGCGACGAACCCTACCGCGCAGCATAGAGTGCCTCCGACTCCAAACGTCATTCCACAACCACCGGCTCCTACTCCGTTTCAGCAAACGGAGATAGGGCAAACACTGACTACCATACTGGAGGCATTCAGGGCCCAGCAGGCACCAACTCCTCAGCTAAACCCCGAGGCCAACTAGATGAGTGCCTTCCAAGTACTTTCCCCTCCATCATACCTTGGGACAGAGACAGTGGTTCGAACTTAGAAGTGGGTGGACATTATGTACGAGATAATGGCAGGGATATAGTGCCCGACGGATATGGAAGTACCCCTAGTGGTTTCGTCCCTGGAATCTCATGTGAAGAGGTGGTGGAATTCACTACTAGACACCACCTATGCTGGACTAGAGGCGGCTGACATCTCATGGGATGAGTTCAAGATGGCGCTACTGGAGCACTACGTACCGCAGTCAGCAAGGGATGAACTAGAAGACAGGTTATTGCAGTTGAGGCAGGGTAGTAGGACAATGGTGGAGTATCACCGGGAGTTCACACACCTAGCCCAGTTTGCGGACTCCTATCAGCTGGATGATGCAGGCTAGGCAAAGAGATTATACAAGGGCCTCCGTGATGAGCTGAGGCAGGCCCTCTTCTTTGTCTCTAATGGCAGCATGGCCAACATCTTGGAGAAGGCCAAGAAGCTAGAAACCGATCAGCACCATGTTCGAGGTAGGAAGAGGCCGATAGAGAACCAGGGAAGGAGTGGCAGGAGAGACCAGCAGAAGGGTCGTTACATTTGGGAGAGAAGAGTGGAGGACCGAAACAGCCAGGAGGAGAGGCAGGAGCAGAGGAAGCCGGCAGTGTTGGCTCCTCAGCCTCTACAGATGCGGGAGATGCCGAGAATTGGAGGAGGTGGGCCACCTCCCCTACCAGAGTGCTACCACTGCCACCAGACTGGCCACATCCGGAGGAACTGCCCTCAGAGGAATGCACCACCAGCACTACAGGCTGCCCCATCAACCCAGCATTTCGGGGGCCGAGGACGTGGTCGAGGACATGGATTTTAGGGCGGAGACCGGAGATAGAATAGGGACCAGATGTACGCTCTGGACCTAGCTCAGCCCTGAGACCCCGCAAGGGTCATTATAGGTACTTTTAATGTCCTTTTGTTTTATGTTCATTAGCACTTAGTAAACCCTAGTTTTACCTTAGCATTGAACCAAACAAACAAAACCACCAAGGTATAGTACTCGTTTGCGGCAAGCCTGCATACACTTTATTTGATACGAATGCCTCGCACTCGTTCATCTCGGAAGAATTCGTGGACGATCTGGACCAAGTCCAGCACTTCGAGGGCATCCACAGGTGGGTGTGGTTCCTGGACGGATCGGAGATAGTAACGAACGCAAAGTGCAACATGAACATAGAGATTGGAGGGAAGTTGTTTGAAGCACCGACGACGCTCTTGAAGATGAAAGACTTCGACCTGATCCTGGGCATGAGCTAGCTGCACGGGAACCAGGCAAGGATTCACTGCCCGGCGAGAAGAATTGTTCTGAAGCACGAGGACACCGAAGTAGTAGTCGAAGGTATCATACCCCCCTCCCATCTCTTACTATCATCTATTCAGGCCGTCAAGGCACACCTACAGGGAGATGAGGTATACCAGGTGCTGTTCGAGGCGATTGAGGCGAAGGATTCTGTGGCCAGCATCCCGGCAGTACGGAATTTTGCCGACGTATTCCCAAAGAAGTTGTCGGGGCTACCACCGCACTGTGAGAAGGCTTTTCAGATCCAATTGGTGTCGGGGGCTAAGCCGGTATCTAGAGCTCCTTATTGGATGGCCCCGAAGGAGCTAGCAGAGTTTCTGAGCCAGCTGCAGGAGCTGGTGGAAGCTGGGTTTGTCATACCGAATTCCTCACTTTGGTGAGCTCCGGTGTTATTCGTGAAGAAGAAGGATGGGTCGCTCAGACTCTGCATTGATTATAGAGCCCTGAACAGGATGACGGTGCGGAACATGTACCCTTTGCCGAGGATATACGAGCTATTTGACAGCTAGAGGGAGCCCACTACTTCTCGAAGTTGGATTTGAGATCAGGATATTATCAGTTGCGGATTCGGGAGGAGGACATCCCAAAGACGGCTTTCAGCAGCCGATACGGACTATATGAGTTCACTGTGATGCCATTCGGGCTCACGAATGCACCATCAGTATTTATGAGCATGATGAACCGGGTGTTCAAGCCATATCTCGACATCTTTGTCATCGTGTTCATTGACAACATCCTCATCTATTCGAGGACGGAGGAGGAACATACTCGTCATTTGGCACTAACATTGGAGAATCTTCAGGAGAACCGACTGTATGCGAAGTTCAGCAAGTGTCAGTTTGGGCTGAAGGAGGTGGCCTTCCTGGGTCACATTATCAGTGGAGCTAGTCTAGCAGTAGATCCAGCAAAGATCAAGGCATTACGGGAATGGCCACCGCTGAAGATGGCCACCGACGTCCGGAGCTTCCTAGGAGCCCCAGTTGATGTCCATGGAGCTAGAACAGATGTTCGAGGACATGCAGATCTCCATAGTATCTGAGGATGATCCGGAGATTTATGAGGAGTACCTGGCGGCAATGAGTACCACATATGACATACGAGACCGCATCAGGGATGGGCAGAGGCAGGATTCCAAGCTAGAGCCGATATTCAGAGCCTTGGAGGCAGACTCAGCCGGAGATTATTCATTGAAGGACGACCTGTTGAGCTTTAGAGGCCGAGTATATATACCGGCAGGGGGCCGGATTTGGGAGGACATCATGACAGAGGCTCACTACAGTAGGTATTCGGTGCACCCGGGTATCACCAAGATGACGGCGGACTTGAAGAGGACCATGTATTGGTCAGGCATGAAGAGGGATATCACCTATTTTGTGACCCACTGCGAGTCCTGCCAGCTCGTGAAGGCAGAATGCAAGAACCCGGCTAGGGATGATATCGAGTCAAGTTCGAGCGATTTTTGCACGGCTCGAAATCAAAATTTTCGAGTCGAACTCGGCTCGAAATCGGCTCGAAATCGATTTCGAGTCGACTCGACTCGACTCGAAATGGCTCGATTCCGAGCTGGCTCGAAATCGAATCGAGCTGGCTCGAAATCGAATTGAGCTGATTCAAATCGAATCAAGCTGGCTCGAAATTGAGCAATTTTTCTCTTTATTCGTAATTGCCTCGAAATTAAATTGAGAAACATTTAAATTTAGCAAATAAAACAATTAAAACCTTCAATATTTTTATTTAGGTTTAAAATTTAATGTTTTTAATTTTAAAATAATAACATATTTATAAATAAATAATATTTTTAATCAATTCGAGTTGATTCAAATCATATTTCGAGCGATTCAGGGCTGGCTCGAAATCGACTCGAAATCAGATTCGAGTCAAATTGAATCGACTCAAATTGAGTCGAATCAATTGTAACCGATTCCGGTTCGGCTCAATATTCGAGCGATTTTCGAGCGACTTTTGAGTTTCAAATATTATACGCAGCCTTAAACCCGGCTGGATTATTGCAGCCACTCCCGGTGCCGGAGTGGAAATTCGACGACATCGCGATGGACTTTATACATGAACTTCCGCGATTACATGCGGGGAATGACTCGATATGGGTGATCGTCGACATAATGATGAAGGTGGCCTGATTCATTCCAGTCAGAAAGGACACATCGGTCGGTGATTTGGTACGAAGGTTCGTGGAGCAGTTTGTTCGGTACCATGGCGTGCCTAGGACGATTGTGTCAGATCGGGATGGACGATTAACATCGAGAGAGTGGAGAGCGGTGCAGGCTTACTTGGGCACACAACTGACATTCAGCACTGCATTCCACCCCCAGACAGACGGGCAGACGGAGCGTGCAAACTGGACATTGGAGGATCTTCTACGTCTATGTATTCTAGACCACGGGGAGCCATGTGAGAGACTGTTGCCATTGGTCGAGTTCACGTACAACAATAGCCACCAGGCTAGCATGGGCATGGCACCTTACGAGGCATTATACGGACGAAGGTGTAGGACCACATTATCTTGGATCCAGGATGAAGATCCCAAGGCGCTTGGCTCAGAGTTCGTGGAGGACACGGAGGCTCGGGTGAGGCTGATTCGAGACAGGATGTTGGATGCCCAGAGCAGGCAGGCCAAGTATTACGATGCACGGCATCATATAGTAGAGTTCCAAGTGGGAGATCGGGTATTCTTGAAGATAAGTCTGATGCATGGAGTCTCTGGGTACGCGGGTGGAAGAAGCTCAGTCTGAGATATATGGGGCCCTATAGGATCCTGGAGCGGATCGGCCCCTTGGCTTACAGACTGGAGTTACCGCCGAAGTTAGCGGGATTGCACGACGTCTTCCACATATCCTCACTCAGGAGGGCACTACTACGGCCAGAGCAGCAGATATCTACTACAGAGGGGTCGGTAGCTATAGATCGGTCAGCTAACCTGGAGTCGGTCTGGATACGGAGGTGTGAGTCCTTCAGCACAAGAAGGTTCCATTGGTCAAAGTCCTATGGCAAAATCATGGACAGGAGGAGCACACCTGGGAGCCACTGGACTTGATGCAGCAAAAATATCCGGAGCTCTTTACGACAGGTATAACTTAATTTTATTTGGGATGTTACATTTAATCACTTTCTATAGGAACCCCACAGGCCTAACCTGAATTTCAGGGACAAAATTTTTATTTTTATGTATTGGGATTTGTAACATACCCCAAACAACTAGACCCCCAAGTTGGTTTTGTCATGAATAGGTCATGACAAAACTATAGGAAGAACTTAAGATCATGTGAACTTAGGTAAGAAGGAGAAAACCCAAGTGGTCTACAAATAGCAATTTTCAGATACCAAGCCAAGGGTTGGACATTAGGGCCTCACCTTGATTTCATGATCCCATTATAACATCCCTAACCCATTAGGGGTCCCCTTAGATCTCCAGAGACCCATTGGGGTCAACCAAAGAGGCCAAATTGGCCAATTTCAACCCTAACCCTAAATTGGTCAAAGTAGTTTAATTAGGGCCAATTGACCTCCACCATGCCAAATTGACCTTTCCCCTACCCTTATAAGTATACTAGGGACCTAATGGACCAAAAAGCCCCATCATGGGGCTCCAATTTGGCCAATTTTAGCAAAGTCAATCCTATCTCTATTTTGGTCAAAGTGACATATTAAGGGTCAATTGACCCTCACCTTGCCAAATTGACCCTACCTAGACCTTCCTAACCCTTAAGGGAGGCCAATGGGTGACTAACCACCCATTTGGGTCAACCCAAATGGTCAAATTTGCTAAAGTCAATTCTAACTCAAATTTTGGTCAAAATGACCTATGTTGACCTAATCAAGCCCAATCCTCTTGGGCTAGACCCAATTGTGGTGGTCTACCACCTAATGGGGTTGGGTGCTAATGAATAGGCCCTTCAATTTCAAGGAAATCGGTCAGGAGAGAGAAAGCCCAGTTTGAAACAGAGAGAGAAGGGGGAGTTAATGGGGAGGAAGAAGAAACCTCCAATTCCCCCCTATTGATGGCACCATTCATCTCCTCTTGGGGAGAGAAGGAGTTTCCAGCCTTCTCCCGGCTACATTGATGCCCAATTCACCTCTCCCCATATGAAACTGAAATTTTCCATCAAGGGCATTAATGGCCACCATGTGAAACCCCCATCTTGCCTCCAATTGAGGTCTTTAACACCTTCAAAGGAGTGAGAGGAAGAAAACCCCCAACATTCCAAGAGGGATAGTGCACTGAAGACCAGGGGAGGCATGGTGTTAAAAGCTCGAGTTCCGGCCATGGCAACCCACTGGAATCCATGACCTCAGGTCACCACACAGGTCTGATCCTCCTAGCCTCCCCTAATGCTAAATTCTCATCTAGTTTGGGGCTTGATTCAGGCCAAATAGGGCTCGACTCAAGCTCCCTAAAGCGCTCATTTCGAGCCCTCTTTCCCCGCTACAACTCCTCGTTCCAGCCACCTCCGGCCGGCCAACCACCCATAATCGTCGGCCACCGCCTCAACAGAGGTTGTGGTGGCATTAGTCGGTCAGGGCAACGCTCAGGTGGCCGGCAAAATGAGGCGGAAGGAGGCCCAGGCGCGGGCAATCGGGACCGTCGGCTAGAGGAAGAAGATAGCCCGATGCCGTCCAATCCTGCGCCAAGATTTGTGCTGATCTAATTTCATTTAAATGTTAATGTATGTATTTATGTCACACTTTTTGTAGTACTTGGATTAATTTATTAAAAATACATAGGCCCCTCTGATGAAAATTGGCCAACAACAAAGTTGTAGCTCTTTGTGTGTAATTTAATCTAAAATTTGTTACAGCCCAAAAGGAGCGTTGTAGCTCCCTGTAGGGCCATTTTAGTGGGACTGGTCCCTAGGGTAGGACAACCACTATTTCTTGAATAACTTTTGATAGTGAAATGATATTGACATGAAAATTGAAATATAGGTTATTTGTACCCACACCCTTAACATATCCAAAGATGGGAATTTTTGGAAAACATTTTTCTAAATTTTTTGTAATAATTTAATAATTCATATATTATTTAATTATCGGATCTAATGACCTCCAATCCCCTCCAATTTTTGTTGGGTGCTCTTTAGGGTTATTATATGACGCTGGTAAAAATGTCAGCCCAATTGGGACTGATTTGGTTGGGTAATTAGTTAACCCAAGTTTGATCAAACTAGGTCAAACTAGGTCAAAAGTGCACATGATGGAATTAGGTGGTCAAATCTCAGCAAAGTGGTGTGAAACTTTTGCCGCTGGTTTAGGATCACATAAGACACCCTGATAAGTAATTTGAGGTGATGTGGGGTGGATATGCCCTAGGACCCTAGTTCTAACCTTAGGGTTGCACTTTAAGCCTTGTGAAAGACATGGACATGTGTTCTTGAATGGTCATGAAACTTGGTAGATAAGTTCATGGGGTGTAAATATTCCCTAGGAAAGTTTATGAGAATTTTAGGAACATTTATCCCCTCTGATTTAGGTTATAACCATTTTAGGGAACCTTCTTATAAGAGAAATTTACATACTCAAATTATCTTGGATGTTGATGAAAGTTTGGTAGATTACATAAAATCATGCGATAGACCTCTGGTAATTTTTGTGTAATAATTGAATTAATTTAATTAGCACTTCATTCACAAGTCATCTATTTTGTCTTAGGAATATGTTAAATAAATGAGGGCCAAATATCCTCTGGAAAATTATAAAACTTGGTGGTAGGATATTCTAGGGAATTGGAGAGCTCTGTGAATTTTTGTATATTTTTTGGAATTATTTATCAGTAGATTACTTCACAATTTTCCCCATTATGGGTTTACTTGGAATATTTATTTATGTGACTAATTAGTTTTGATAAATTCTAAAATTTGGCCAGTATGCTTTTTTGATAATATAAAAGTCTGGTAATTTTCCCAAAAAATTTGGACAAGTATTTTGGTGGTTCCTTCTTTAAATTCTAATTTGGGGAATTAATCAATATTATAATTAGAGGCGGCCATATCATAAGGGGATTTTATACTTCATGTTCAATTTCATACTGGGTCAATGTTGAGGAAAATTATAATAAATGACATTTAAATAAGGAAAAATATGATCCTCTGGATTTAGTCTTAGAATATCATGATAGACTCCAGTAATAATCTTGAGTCAGTTGGATGAATATTTGGGGTACCTCCCCTTATGCAACTCATATAACTCATTTGATCTACGTATAGTAAAATCGTAAAACTTGAGTAATTTATGGATCATTAGGTGGGAATGGAAGGTAGATGGTGTACCTAGTCTGTTAGAGAGGATGTGAGGTCACCATTATGGGTTTATATGCTGGGTGTACCCGATAAGCTAAGGGGTAAGGTCGTGTTCGGGACCAACGAAAGATCGTCTTTCCCCTTGGATGGTCATAAAATACGTAGGGTAATCCAAGTGTAATGATAAGAAGGGTATACTTATGGGTAGTCACTAATAACATTAAGTGCCTTGGAAATAGAGCTTTGGGGTGTCATACCATTATAGTTCTTAGTACCGTAGCGAGCACCTCACAGGGTAGTCCTCAGGAAGTCGATGCACTACAAGAAAAAACATTAATTAGCAAGGAGCTAAATCCCTTGCAAATTTGTTAAATTCCTTGTTAATTTTAATTAGCTAGGAATTTAGAAACAAAAAATTTTCGTAGCTAATATGCTCCTAGATAAATTTAGCAAGGAAAATTTTCCTTCCTATTTTGCAAGGCTTGTTAGGAAGGAAATTATTCCTTTTTAAATTAGCAAGAGATTCTATTTGGCTTGTTAGTTTTGATAAATTCTAAAATTTGGCCAGTATGCTTTTTTGATAATATAAAAGTCTGGTAATTTTCCCAAAATTTTTGGACAAGTATTTTGGTGGTTCCTTCTTTAAATTCTAATTTGGGGAATTAATCAATATTATAATTAGAGGCGGCCATATCATAAGGGGATTTTATACTTCATGTTCAATTTCATACTGGGTCAATGTTGAGTAAAATTATAATAAATGACATTTAAATAAGGAAAAATATGAGCCTCTGGATTTAGTCTTAGAATATCATGATAGACTCCAGTAATAATCTTGAGTCAGTTGGATGAATATTTGGGGTACCTCCCCTTATGCAACTCATATAACTCATTTGATCTACGTATAGTAAAATCGTAAAACTTGAGTAATTTATGGATCATTAGGTGGGAATGGAAGGTAGATGGTGTACCTAGTCTGTTAGAGAGGATGTGAGGTCACCATTATGGGTTTATATGCTGGGTGTACCCGATAAGCTAAGGGGTAAGGTCGTGTTCGGGACCAACGAAAGATCGTCTTTCCCCTTGGATGGTCATAAAATACGTAGGGTAATCCAAGTGTAATGATAAGAAGGGTATACTTATGGGTAGTCACTAATAACATTAAGTGCCTTGGAAATAGAGCTTTGGGGTGTCATACCATTATAGTTCCTAGTACCGTAGCGAGCACCTCACAGGGTAGTCCTCAGGAAGTCGATGCACTACAAGAAAAAACATTAATTAGCAAGGAGCTAAATCCCTTGCAAATTTGTTAAATTCCTTGCTAATTTTAATTAGCAAGGAATTTAGAAACAAAAAATTTTCGTAGCTAATATGCTCCTAGATAAATTTAGCAAGGAAAATTTTCCTTCCTATTTTGCAAGGCTTGTTAGGAAGGAAATTATTCCTTTTTAAATTAGCAAGAGATTCTATTTGTCTTGTTAATATTTAGTATTTTATTTAATTATTTGTTAAAATGAAAATAACAAAAAAAAACACTCGTTTTTATTAATCAAGGCTATGATTCGAACCCACCACCTATCATATTACATAAAGCAATCTTAACCAACTCTCCAAGCACAACAATCTGTTAGAAAGTGGAGATATTTTAGATATATTACCGCAGCAAATATATATATATATATAAATATATCTCCATATAATATATTGTTCCGTAATAGTTCATATATAATATATATACTCCTTAATAGATATATATATATATATTTATATTTATATTTCCTTAATAAAGATATATTTCCTTAATAATATACATATATCCTTATAATATATATATATATATATATTTCTGTACATTCTTATAATATATATTTTCGTACATTCTTATATAATATATATTTTCATATATATATATATCCTTATATAATTATAATCTATACAAATTTATAAATATATATGTAGATATTTATATAATTATATACAGAATTTAATGTATTATTAATTATTTAGTTGAATATAAAATATTAATGCTAATTTATAAATATATATAAATAACAATAATGTTTTACAAGAGAGGAATAAAAATAAAAATAAAAGTATTTTCTAGAAAGAGAGATGAATTTTTTTGAAAAGAAATTAATTTTTCTCTATATAAATATTTAGCAACAAAAAAATCCGTTGCTATTTTGCAACAAAATATTTTGTTTTCATTTTAGCAACAAATATTTAGCAACAAATATTTAGCAACGAAAAAATTTGTTGTTATCTTTGGAACAAAAAAAATCCTTGTTATTTTCGTAGGTAATGTAAAAATTCATTTACCTAGCTAAATTCGATGCTAATTAGGAAGGAATTATGTGGCCTTTCTAAATTTCCTTGCTAAATGTGAGTTTTCTTGTAGTGATGGTTAACCCTAAAGTGTATGCATAAATGGTGGTGCAAGATTAACTTAATAATGCACACACCCACACTCCATGTTTAAGGAGGCTAGTTAGGTTTGATCTTACGAGCGGTAGGCTCGGTGATTGTTGGCACGGACGGGTTGGTCCGACGAGCCGGTGGCTCGGAAGGTTATTTTGTCGGACAGGTTAGTCTGAGGAGCTTAGGGATCGGAGATAGATGGTAACATATTGTATGTGCATAAAGGTGGTGGGTCATTAGTGTTGACGGTCGTCGCACCGACGTCGATACTTTGGCTCATTAAGTGTGGTTAACACTTTACCAAAGATAAGTCTGGTGGACTAGATAGTAAGAGTACACAGGAGCTCCGTTGTTGTGTTCTTAGCATTAAGGCGTACGAGAGGTCTAGGTTAGGTAGTGCAGATACCAACCTAGAGGTGGGCGAGACCCAGCCCACCGCTTTCGTTTGCCACTACGGAAGTATCCTGAGAGTTTTGCTAGCTCCAAAAAGGGGGAACTAAAGGTCTGTGCGCATAGAGTCGTAGTGTGTTAGTTGCACTTGTATGAACATAACATTAAACTGCATATCTTGCATGACGTAGCATAATCATTGCATTTCAACCCCTACCCCTATCGTATAAATTGGTTATGGGACTTTTTATACGATAGGCCCTGCTAAACGACCCTTGGTCTATATGTTTGTGTGGGCATTCCTATAAATCAATGGTTACTTTTTTATTTTTACTTACTGTTCTCTACATGCTCTTTACTATGCATTATTTACTACTTCAATTATATATAGACCAGTGTAGTGGTAGTTATTCCTTTAGCTAGACAATGTCACCTGCTTGTTTTATACCCATTGATGTCCTCTGCTTCGTGCTACCCGCACGGTGCCTAGGAGTCACTGGGGGAGGGTGGGGGATTGACTTAGTCTTTTGACTAACAGTTGGTGGACCTTATCATTTTAGGGGACCGAGGAGATGCTGCAGCACTAGAGGTCGGTGTCGATGGAGGCGGGGCAGTCTAGCACGGGAGCACCAATGACAGGATCCGTGAGTGTCTTATTAGTTTTAGTAGATTATGCTTCCGCGATTGAAATTGTAGTGAGGAATTGATGTACAGGGCATGAGCCCTTCTACTGTTATCTTTTATTTAGTTATTTCATGTGGACATCTTTTATTCTAGATATTATAATTCATGTGATGTAGACTTGACTTCTAAAAGTTTGTTTATCCTTACTTCTTTTATGATCGATATGGCCGGCAGAATCGGTGTTTTGTAGTGGCGACCTTCCCGAGTGATGGTGTCACCGCAAAGCGGCGGTTCTGGGCAAAAGACCCGAGTTTTGAAAGAAAAAAAATGGGGTCTTACAAACTGGTATCAGAGCAAACCTCGATCCGAAGAAAAGAAGTCCATAAACCCTGGGCCACCCCGCGCGAGTTTAGTTTGAGGACAAACTAAGCTGCGGAAGCAATGGTGTGCCCATATGGGGAATCACATGAAAATTCCACTTTTAACTAAATTTTTAGGCAAACCCTCTTACGAGTGTCAATTGTTTTTGTAGCCCGCGACGAACCCTACCCCACGGCAGCATGGTCAAGATCTTGGAGATGGCCAAGAAGCTAGAAGCCGACCAGCACCTTGTTTGAGGTAGGAAGAGGACGATAGAGGACTATGGAAGGAGCTGCAGGAGAGACCAGCAGAAGGGTCGTTACATTGGGGAGAGAAGAGTGGAGGACCGGCCCCGCCAGGAGGAGAAGCAGGAGCAGAGGGAGCCGATAGTGTTGGCTCTTCTGCCTCTACAGATGTGGGAGATGCTAAAAATTGGAGGAGGTGGGCCACCTCCCCCACTAGAGTGCTACCATTGCCACCAGGCTGGCCACATCCGGAGAAATTGCCCTCAGAGGAATGCACCACCAGCACTATAGGCTGCCCCACCGGCCCAGCATTTCAGGTGCCGAGGACGTGGTCGAGGCCGTGGATTTCAGGGCGGAGACCGGAGACAGAACAGGGACCAGATGTACGCTCTAGACCTAGCTCAGCCTCGAGACCCCGCAAGGGTCATTACAGGTACTTTTAAAGTCATTTTGTTTTTTGTTCATTAGCACTTAGTAAACCTTAGTTTTCCCTTAGCATTGAACCAAACAAACAAAAACCACTCAGGTATAGTACTCGTCTGCGGCAAGCCCGCATACACTTTATTTGATACAGGTGCCCCACACTCATTCATCTCGGAAGAATTCGTGAACGATCTGGACCAAGTCCAGCACTTCGAGGGCATCCACAGGAGGGTGCGGTTTTTGGACGGATCGGAGATAACAACGAACGCAAAGTGCAACATGAATGTAGATATTGGAGGGAAGCTGTTCGAAGCACCGACGAGGCTCTTGAAGATGAAATACTTCGACCTGATCCTGGGCATGAGCTGGTTGCACGGGAACCAGGCAAGGATTGACTGCCCGGCGAGAAGAATTGTTCTGAAGCACGAGGACACGAAAGTAGTAGTCGAAGGTATCATACCCCCCTTCTCGTCTCTTATTATCATTTGTTCAGGCCGTTAAGGCCCACCTACAGGAAGATGAGGTATACCAGGTGTTGTTCGAGGCGATTGAGGCGAAATATTATGTGTCCAGCATCCCGGTAGTACGGGATTTTGCCGACGTATTCCCGGAGAAGTTGTCGGGGCTGCCACCGCACCGTGAGAAGGATTTTCAGATCCAATTAGTGTCGGGGGCTAAGCCCGTATCTAGAGATCCTTATCGGATGGCCCCGAAGGAGCTTGCAGAGTTTCAGAGCCAGCTGCGGGAGCTGGTGGAAGCTGGGTTCGTCAGACCGAGTTCCTCGCCTTGGGGAGCTCCAGTGTTATTCGTGAAGAAGAAGGATGGGTCGCTCAGACTCTGCATTGATTATAGAGACATGAATAGGCTGACGGTGCAAAACACGTACCCTTTGTCGAGGATAGACGAGCTATTTGACCAGCTAGAGGGAGTCCACTGCTTCTCAAAGGTGGATTTGAGATCAGGATATTCTCAGTTGCGGATTCAGGAGGAGGACATCCCGAAGACGACTTTCAGCAGCCGATACGGACTATATGAGTTCACTGTGATGTCATTCGGGCTCACGAATGCACCATCAGCATTTATGAGCCAGATGAACCGGGTGTTCGAGCCATATCTTGACATCTTTGTTATCGAGTTCATCGACGACATCCTCATCTATTCGAGGACGGAGTAGGAACATGCACGTCATTTGGAACTAACATTGGAGAAGCTTCGGGAACACCGCATGTATGTGAAGTTCAGCAAGTGTCAATTTTGGCTGAAGGAGGTGGCCTTCCTGGGTCACATTATCAGTGGAGCTGGTCTAACAGTAGATCCAGCAAAGATCTAGGCAGTACGGGAATGGCCACTAATGACGGCCACCAACGTGCGGAGCTTCCTAGGACTTGTCAGTTATTACCGGAAGTTTGTACATGGGTTTTCCTAGATAGCCCTCTCGCTCACATCCCTGACGAAGAAGGATACTACATTCATTTTGGACGCCGCGGTGCGAGGGGGCCTTCCAGGAGCTGAAGGGTCGGCTTACGATGGCCCCCATCCTTGCCCTTCCATCGGGGAAGGAAGGATTTTAGGTGTATAAGGATGCGTCATACCAGGGGATGGGTGCCGTTCTGATGCAGAACGGGCATGTGATAGCATACGCTTCCCTCCAGTTGAAGAACCATGAGTGGAATTACCCGGTGCACGACTTGGAGATGGGAGCGGTTGTTTTCGCTCTAAAGATTTGGCAGCACTACCTCTAAGGCTTCCACTTCGACATATTTTTAGATCACAAGAATGTGGTGGCAGACGCACTGAGCAGGAGAGCTACAACGTCAGGAGCAGAGTCCCAGTTGATGGCCATGGAGCTAGTATGGATGTTTGAGGACATGTAGATCTCCTTAGTATCCGAGGATGATCTGGAGCTTTATGAGGAGTACCTGGCCGCGATGAGTACCACATATGACATCCGAGACCGCATCAGGGATGGGAAAAGGCAGGATGCTAAGCTAGAGCCGATATTCAGAGCCTTGGAGGCAGGCTCAGACGGAGACTATTCATTGAAGGACGGCCTATTGAGCTTTAGAGGCCGAGTATATATACAGGCAGGGGGCTAGATTCGGGAGGACATCATGACAGAGGCTCACTGCAGTAGGTATTTGGTGCACCCGGATATCACCAAGATGACGACGGACTTGAAGAAGACCATGTATTGGCCGGGCATGAAGAGGGATATCACCTATTTTGTGACCCACTGCGAGTCCTGCCAGCTCGTGAAGGCGGAATGCAAGAACCCGGTCGGATTATTACGGCAACTCCCGGTGCCGGAGTGGAAATTCGACGACATCGCGATGGACTTTATACACGGACTTCCCTGATCACATGCGGGGAATGACTCGATGTGGGTGATCGTCGACAGATTGACGAAGGTGGCCCAATTCATTACAGTCAGAATGGACACATCGGTCGATGATTTGGTACGAAGGTTCGTGGAGCAGTTTGTTTGGTACCATGGCGTGCCTAGGACGATTGTGGCGGATCGGGATGGGTGATTTACATCGAGAGAGTGGAGAGCGGTGCAGGCTTACTTGGGTACACGACTGACTTCTAAAAGTTTGTTTGTGCTTACTTCTTTTGTGATCGATATGGCCGGCAGAATCGGCGTTTTGTAGTGGCGACCTTCCCGAGTGATGGTGTCACCGCAAAGCGGTGGTTCTGTGCATAAGACCCCAGTTTTTTAAAGGAAAAAAAGGTCTTACAATAGGGGTCCCCTTAGAGCACCAGGGACCCATTAAGGTCAACGAAAGAGGCCAATTTGACCAAAGTCAACCCTAACCCTAATTTGGTCAAAGTAGCCCAATTAGGGTCAATTGGCCTCCACCATGTCAAATTGACCTTACCCCTACGCTTATAAGGATACTAGGGACCCAATGGACCAAAAACCCAACATGGGGCCTCCAATTTGGCCAATTTGACCAAAGTCAACTCTAGCCCTATTTTGGTTAAAGTGGCCTATTAAGGATCAATTGACCCTCCCCTTGCCAAATTGACCCTACCTAGACCTTCATAACCCTTAAGGGAGGACAATGGGTGACTAGCCACCCATTGGGGTCAACCCAAATGGTCAAATTGACCAAAGTCAACCTTATCCTAAATTTAGGTCAAAATGACTTATTTTGACCTAATCAAGCCCAATCCTCTTGGGCTAGACTCAATCAAGATGGTCCATCACCTAATGGGCTTGGTAATTACTGAAATTTCCATTCAATTTCAAAGGAGTCGTCCAGGAGAGAGAAAGCCCCAAAATAGTGGAGAGAGAGAAGGGGGAGTTAATGGGGAGGAAGAAGAAACCTCCAATCTCCTCCATCAATGGCACCATTCATCTCCTCTTGGGGAGAGGAGGAGTTTCCAGCCCTCTCCCGACCACATTAATGCCCTATTCATCCTCCCCAAGTGAAACTGAAATCCTCACTAATGGCCATTAATGGCAATTCGAGAAACCTCCCCCCCCCCCCCCCCCCCCCATTGTCTCAATTGGCCTCTTTAACACCTTCAAAGGAGTGAGATGAAGAAAACCCCCAACATTCCAAGAGGACTCGTGCACTGAAAACTAGAGGAGGCATGACACCAAAAGCTCGAGCTCCGGCCATGGCAACTCGCCGGAATGCGCGGCTTCAGGCCACCACACAGGTCTGATCCGCTTCTCCTCTCCTAGTGCTAGATCTTCATCTTATTTGGGGCTTGATTCGAGCCAAATTGGGCCCCCGCTAGAACACCTTGTTCCAGCCACCTTCAGCCGGCCAACCACTGCTAATCGTTGGCCACCACCTCAACGGAGGTGGTGGTGCGCATTGGCCGGCCGGGGCGGCGCTCTGGTGGCCGAGAAAATTGGGTGGAAGTCAGCCCAGGACGGGCTGATCTGGGCCCTTGGTTGAAGGTAGAAGATGACCAGCAACCGTCAGATCTGCGCCAAGATCTGTGCAGGATCAATAAATATAAATGTTTTATTATTGCATTTTTGTCATACTTTTTGCAGTACCTAGATTAATTTATTAAAAATACTTAGGCCCATCTGATGAAAAAGTGGCCAACACCAAAATTGTAGCCCTTGGTGTGTACTTCAATTTAAAATTTGTTTTAGCCCAAAAGGAGCATTGTAGCTCCATGTAGGGTCATTTTGGTAGGACTGGTCCTTAGGGTAGGACAGCCACTATTTCTTGAATAACTTTTGACTGGTTAAAGATATGGACTTATAATTTGAAGCATATGTTGCTTATACCTACACCTTTAGCATATCCAAAAATTGGAATTTTTGGAGAACATTTTTTTAAGGTTTTTTGTAAAAATTTAATAATTCATATATTTATTAATTATAGGGTCTAATGACCTCCAATCCCCTCCAAACTTAGGTGGGTGGTCCTTAGGGTCATGATATGTCTCTGGTAAAATTTTCATCCCATTAGGGATTGAATTGTTTGGGTAATTAGTTAACCCAAGTTTGGTCAAACTAGGTTAAATTAGGTCAAAAGTGCACATGATGGATTTAAGGGGTCAATCCTCATCCAAAAGTGATGAGACTTTGGTCACTGGTTTATAATCACATAAAGCATCACCATGAGTGGTTTGGGGTGGTTTATGGTGGATATGCCCTAAGACCCAAGTTCTAATCCTAGGGTTGAACTTTGAGCCTTGTGAAGGACATAGGGGCATATTTTCTTGAATGGTCATGGAACTTGGTAGATAAGTTCAAAGGGGGTAAATGCCCTAGGAAATTTTATGAGAATTTTAGGAACACTTATCCCCTCTAATTTAGGTTATAACCTTTTTAGGGAACCTTTTTATAAGAGAAGTTTACATGCTCAAATTATCTTGGATGTTGATGAAAGTTTGGTAGATTACATAAAATCACGATATAGACCTCTGGTAATTTTGTGTAATTTTTGAATTGATTTAATTAGTACTTCATTCACAAGTCATCTATTTTGTCTTAGGGTTATTGTAAATAAATGAGGGCCAAATATTCTCTGGAAAATTGTGAGACTTGGTGGTAGGACATTTTAGGGCGTTAGAAAGCTTTGTGGATTTTTGTATAATTTTTGGAATTATTTATCAGTAGGATACTTCACAATGTTCTCTAGTTTGGATTTACTTGAACTATTTATTTATGTGACCTGATGGTTTTTATAAATTATGAAACTCTGTCAGTAAACTTCTCTGATCAGCCACCATACCGCTTTGCCTCTTAAGATATTGGGTACCTAATACCTGGTGAGTTTGTTAGTTATTGCCTTCTATTGAGGTCGCTTTTGGCAGGTCGCTTTGGCGAGGTTGTTTTCAGCAAGCCGGAACCGATTGCATGAAACCATATGGTGCGCTCGCTAAAGAAGAGAGCTCTCACTGGGGGTCTCGCCAATAGGCGAGTTCTCAATTTCTTGTCTAGTGAGATTTCTGGTAGTATAGGCGAGTTCTCGAATCTCCTTGCTTGATCTTCTTGTCCTTGCTTCTTTAGGTTGATGGCCACTTTTTAGAGGTAAGGGGGCTCACCAATAGGATGGGGCCCACTATATCACCCCAGGTTCCCTGTAGTAAAAAACAAATCAAATATGGAAGCTGATAGCTAACGCCAAGCATTAGTGATAATGTCGGCGATAGTATATCGACCAGACAGCTTGTCGACAAGATGGATTGTCGACGAGATGTCTTGTCAATGAGATGGATAACACCGAGCGGTAGTACTACCGCTGGCGATAGCTATGTCGACTAGAAGCTCTGACTTGTCATTGTGAAGCTCCATTGTGTCGTTGAGAGGTCTCGACGACAAAACATCGACTAGACGCTAACATCAGGCGTTAGTGCTAATGTCGTCGGTAGGTCTTCTAGTCGATATTACTCAAAATATCGACGAGACTTTACATCGATATGCTGACTTTCTGGATAAGATAAGACCACTGCTTAAGAGCTAACGTGATGCATTAGCGATAACGTCGGCGGTAGCTGACGGAACAGATTCGCAAATATGTGATCGTGGTCGTTAAATCCTTTATGGATTTTGATCAGACGCTCCAAAACAGGCCGCCCTGTTTTGCTAAATAGTCAAACAGATACTTTCCTCCTTTATTTTGAATTAAAAGCTTTGGCTAAGGCTTGGTATTGGAGAGGAAGAAGAAGGAGATAAGATACCATTGTTGGAGCTTCAAAGTTCCAAATCACAAGCCGACTTCAGATCCAAGGAGAGTGTTCCATTGCGGTCCTTTTTAAATGGCTAGATTTCTGATTCATGGCGCCGAAACGATTATCAAGGGTAACGATCCATCTCTCCGGTCTTAGGACGTGCTTGTCCTATTTTATGTTGATATATTTGCATAGGAAGAGGCTCCTTTGCTAATTAGCAAAGTGCATGACCTCTATCGGGTCATTGTGTCCGTCCCCGACATATATTTGCATATAGAAATTTGATTAGTTTGCGGATTTAGGCATGCTGTGTGAATCCAATCTACGTCTGGTGGTCGAGATTGGTGATGCTTGATTTGCGTGTTAGAGAAGACTCAGAGAAATGAGTAGTTGCATTGCGAGAGGTTGGACTAAGGGAGTTCTTGAAGCACTTAGTAGAAACCCCATTGTGGAGGTGGGAGAATGCAAACCTTCTCCACCTATTCCGTAGTGGAGTGCACTACGATGGTTGCGATTGTGAAGCCTATGTCCTTTCGAGTGGATTGGGTGTGTATCATGTAGCGTTATGCTATGTTGAACACGTGCAGGCCGTGAGTGCCTAACTTGGTGCATTGATAACGTTTGTTGTCTTGCATACTCACGGGCAGAGGTGAAGCCGTACCCGCACCGCGACGTATGATTCTGGTGATCTTGATCCTGGGCAAAGCTGAACCAAACCAGTTCCATGCATTTTGGTGGGAGGTCGCACCACTTAGTCACTTATTGAACATGGGGAAGACCGGAAGACGTGTAGACGTAGACCTGCCAAAGCTCAAGTAATATCTAAGATGCATAACTTATGATGGAGGTGGGACTCGGGATAGAGTACACTAATTGGCATGCCTTGAGTGCATGGAAACATGTGGTCGTACGTACCAAAGTTTATGATTGATGTTTGTTAACCTCATGCTTAGGCGGTTGAAGGAACCTTCAGATAAACCAACCAACATCATGTGCATATCTAGGTTCACATACTTTGATGCTCAACCTAGACGAATTGATTGTGCTTGGAAATTCACTATGGTTAGAGTAATCATACTTTCTTTTGCTATATATATGTACTGCTTGTATGGCTTGCTTGCACGATAGCGGAACCGCCACCCCGCAGTCTGCTAGGTGGTCGGGGTGGGGTCATTACACCATTTGTGGTCAGGCAAAATCTGACCCTCATTTACCGCCTCTTTGTGGATGGTACAGGTACCGACGAGCCGAGCATGAAATAGTGGGAAAGGGGCCCAAAGCTGGGATGGCCCTCGAAGGCCGAAGTGTTTTATAGCTTTCATGTATTGTCGACCTGCGCGCCGAAGTATGTAAACCATATAACGTATAACACTTTTGATGAAAAGTATGTAAGGCCTTAAGGCAAAGACAAGGGTTTTGTGTACATTCCTTGTGTTGTAGTGGACATTCTTGTTAATGAATTAAAATGCTTCCGCTAGTGTTTATCTCTGTGATGAATAAATTGTTTATGGCTGGTAATTATTAAGTAACTCTTTGTCTGTGCGCTCGATATGGCGTGGGGTCCCGGTCGTACCTGTTATAATATTGTTTGTTATAATTAGGGTGTTATTTATACCCACCTCGATTAATATGGGCTGGGGCACTCGTATGGATCATATGAGTCTAACGAACTGATAGAAGTCAATTCTGAGCTCGTTTGCTCAAAACAATGTTTCAGGGTCGTTGTGCCGAACAATGTTATATAAACCAGTCACTTTCACTAAACGGCCTCGGATTTGAACAAAATGAGTTATGTTGCACTTGTATCGATCATTCGAGTCTAACACAACTGACAGAAGTCAATTCTGAACTCGTTTGATCAAAACAACATGTAGAGGTCATTGTGTCGAACATCGTTACTTAAAACGGTCACTTTCACTAAATGACCTTGAATTCGAATGAAATGAGTTGCATTTCACTTGTATGAATCATACGAGTCTAACACAACTGACATAAATCAATTTTGAGCTTATTTGCTCAAAATGATATTTCGGGGTTGTTGTGTCGAACAACCTCACTCAAAATGTTCACTTTCACTACATGACCTCGAATTCAAACTAAACGAGTCGTGTTGCCCTTGTATTGGTCATACGAGTCTAATACAACTGACATAAGTTAATTCTGAGCTCATCTTCTCAAAATGTCATGTTGAGGTCGTCACGTAGCTTAACATATCCTAACTTAGACAACAAGGCGTGAATGGTGTTGTTGAGTTTAATATGATCTCACGAGAGCACTACTACTGATCGAGATCGATTCCAAGTTGATCTACCCAATTTTTCAGATTATGTCCTCGCACCACAATTTGACATTTATATGAGACCGAGGTCGGGTTGTGGCTCACTGTGACGTGGACTAAACTCTTCCAAGATCCAGTTGAACATGATAGGCCCCTTATCTAAGTTGGGATGTTACAACATGTCCTAGTTGGATTTAAAGATCCACATCTCTCCAGTTTTACGGAAAGTGAGGATCCCATATATCACCTCCATGACTTCCGAGTCTTCAATTCCTGCACGAAATATCTTAAATGGTATCCATTATAAATTGCTCTCTATGTACTTCGAAGGGAAGGATATGGAATGGTTTTATAAGCTTCCTCTGAAATCCATTTATTCATTTGTAGATTTGAGGAGAAAACTCATGATAAGATTAGCTACCTTTAAAAAGAGGAATACCTCTAGAAATAGGAAGAGCATGCCACATGCCCTTTTCCATATTAAGCAAGATGAGTATGAGACCATTGGTTGCTCATCGACTTATTCCATGAAGAAACTTTGGGGATTCATGATGTTGTTTTGATAATGCATTGGGTCGCCTTAATTTGTGGTGTTCAGGAAGGGCTCTTTAAGTTTGAAGTAAGCAGGAAACTCTTAAATTTCCATAAAGAACTTACAAACATGGTGAATCATATTGTTGAAGGTGAGACGATCAATCTGGGGTTTGTCTATTAACTCAACTTGTGTAGTGGCAACTTGAGGAGAGTTCTTTTGTGGGCAAAAATCATGTTAATCAAGATAACCAGGCTGTCAAGACTCATCCTGATCATCCTCCTATGCCTCAAGGAGGGAGGACTTTTCACCACAATCATCCACCTTTGCACCTTCATTTTCAGCAGATGGTTGTAAGACTCCAAATCAGAAAATTCAGAATTCTGGAATCCAGAGCTGTCGCCGGCGACAGTGGCTGTCGCCCGGGCGATAGCGCTCTGTTGAGAAGGTTCTGCCGTGAGCTGTCGGACGGCGTTGACTGGTCAATGTCGGTTCATATCGCTGTCGCCTAGGCGACAGCTCAAAGTTGGACTTTGTGGCCGAAATCAAGGGCATTGATTGCACCTTGACTTTGGGGGCTGGTTTTGGCTTGGGAGGCTCGGTGGCAGCATAGAAGGCCGAAATTCTCTTCTTTTTCATTATTTCCTTAAGGGTTCTTAAGAGAGAGAGAGAGAAGAGCTTGGAGAAGAAGGAGAAATAGTAAACCCTAGCTTGGAGCTTGGGTTTGGAGGAGCTACACTCATCCAATCCCTTCAACATTGGTGGCTACGCGTAGAGGAGGGCAAGACGCTCCTTTCCATCCGTGCCAAAAGTCGAGCCATGGGCTCAAAGCGGCGTTTAAGGGTAACGAACTCTTCTAACCCCTTTTGGACATGTTCTAGTCCTTTCCCATGCATCGTTGAGGCCCCTACCCAAAAGGGTGAGGTCGTGGCCTCCGACGGGTCGATTTGTGTTATCCCCGTCAAAGCTTGCATTCATGTAGAGTCCACGCGTGAGATGGACGTAGGCGCGCTGTGTGAAGCCCATCCGAGACGGTTCGTTCAGATTGGTGATACTTTTTGGTATTGTGCGTGCCGGGGAAAAACCCCGTGTTGTTATACTTGCCTCATCGGGCTAGAGGGTGCTACTGCATGTGCAGCAATGCCCGGGGGTGTTACCCGGGGAGCACCCGAAGTTAAAAGGCAGAAATAGAGTTTTGTCTAGCTGTCGCTGGCGCGACAGTGAATGTCGCCTGGGCGACAGCTCCCCAAAATTGGGTTTTGGTGATTTTGGGTGTTCTGAGGCAGTGGGAGTGCCACTGCATGTGCGTTCTCCCGTAGTAGCTGCGATTTCGTCGTTCACAGGAGTCGCCGGATCTCTAGTGTAGCTCGTGCTTTGCCGCTGGATTTTGTCGCCGCCTGTTCGAGGTTTCTTGCCGTCGGGTTTCTCCAGATCTGCGCTTGCTCACGCCAGATCACTCGCTGAAGCCATCGATCGCGCTTCCAAGCTTCAGGATCTCTCTGATCTGTGGTTTCTCCGACTGATCAGATCGCCGAATCTGTGGTTTCTCCGCCTGTTCCAGTCGCCGGAGTAGGGGTTTCTTCTAGATCTGCGCCTGCTGCTGCCAGATCCCGTGCCGGAGTTCCCATTTCTGCTTCCCAGTCGCCGGATCTCGTCGCTGCTTCGTCGCCGCCGCTGGGATAGCCTTCTTGCTGTCATTCCTCGCCCGATCTGTGCTCGGCCCTGCCAGATCTCTCGCCGGAGTTCGGTTTCTTGTTCAGACTCAGTGGACTCATCATCCTAGCTTGTTGATTCGCGCTTGCAGCCCCTTCCCTGCTTCTGTTCCAGCAAGGGATCGCCAGATCCACTCAATTTTGTGGGCTGTCTTCTCCAAATCTTGCGGTAGACAACTGCCATAGTGGATTTTCCTTCAGATCAGTGATCGTTCGGGCCGATTTGTTGAGTTTCTGCACTTGGATTGGATTGGATCCGAAGACTTGGTGGTGTTCCTTCTCCGATCAGGTGACCTCGTTCCGTATTTTACTACTTTTTCAGAAATGTCGAAGTATCAGTCTACCGACATCCGGAAGCTCCAGTCTTTCGACGTCACCGAGTTTCTCGGGTGGAAGATGCACATGCAATTCGGCATGAAGGGGCGTGAAATCTTCTACACAGTGCTCAGTGATTACGAGACGACCGAAGAGGACGTGTCGGAGGCTCAGTGGGTGAAAGACGAGGACTTCTGCAGGGATTATCTCCTGAATTCCCTGAATACCCGTCTAGCTATTGCGTATAGCAACATCAAGACCGCGAAGGGCATATGGGATCAGCTTCAAGCGCATTTCACCATGGAGGAAGAGGTGTCGAAGTCGCTCCTCGCGGAGTCTTTCTTCAATTTCAAAGTTGATCCGACTTCGCCCATCACTTCTCAGTTGATGGATCTTGAGAATCTGCGCATCAAACTGGCGAATGCTGAGTCTCATATCTCGGACAAGCTGTTCATTGGGTTTATACTGAGTAAGCTTCCACCTGAATGGATTCTCTTCAAGACTGAGCTGCATAGGCGGAAGGAAGGGATCTCCATTGATGAGTTCAAGCGCTTCATACATATTGAGGATCAAAACTTTGCTCAGAGACGTGCATAACAGGTTAGTCATCCATCTAAGGTGGCGCACTTAGCTTTGCACTCTGGTAAATTTAAAAAGAAAATTCAGCCCCAAAAGGGTGCGTCCTCTTCCCAGTTGCCGGCCAACAAGCCTTCCTCCCGCAAGAAGAAGGGCAAGTGCCACAACTGTGGGAAGTGGGGCCACTGGGCAGCTGAATGTAGATCCCAGAAGAAGCCTCAGGAAGTCTTACCTCAGAGTCGGACTAACATGCTGGTGGATAGCTCTGGTCCTCAGTCATTCGTAGGGATGATGAGGCACCGTGCTGGCAGTTCTTCGTCTGACTGGTGGCTAGACAGTGGAGCAACATGTCATGCTACTAATGACAAAGCTCAGCTCACTGAAGTCACAGCTGTTAAAGACTCAGTTGAAAATTGCAATGGTGGGACTACTGTTGTTACGCATGCTGGCACCGCTTCTTTGGAGTTATCTTCAGGTAAAACACTCACTTTTTTACATGTTAGAGTAGTTCCCTTTTTAACCAAAAATTTTATTTCTATGAATTTGCTTGATAAGTCCGGTATGTCTTTTTTGACTCAAAACGGTAGAATGACATTATCTGTCAATTTACATTATTTTGGGTGCGTGTATCTTATAGATGGCATGTATCGACTTAGCCTTAACAATGATCACATCAACCAAATCAGCACTAATCTGATTGATCCAAAGTTGTTACACAACAGACTTGGACACGTAAACTATAGGAAAATGTGCGATCTAGCTAAGAGTCATAACATCCCTCTTGATACCTCCATTCGATTTGATAGGTGCGAGGTGTGTGCACAAACCAAGATCACTAGAAAACCCTTTAAGTCAGTTTCTAGGAGCACTCAACTTCTTGAGCTCATACATTCTGACCTCTGCGACTTTCAGAGTCAACCTTCCAGAGGGGGAAAGAAGTATTTGCTTACGTTCATAGACGACTCTTCCAGTTTTGTCATGTGTACCTACTGAGATCGAAGGATGAGACTTTCGAGACCTTCAAGGTTTTCAAAACTCGTGTAGAGAATCAACTTGGTTTGAAGATAAAGCGATTTAGAAGTGATAGAGGTGGCAAATACACTGTAACTGGTTTTAAGGAATTTTGTTCCGCTGAGGGCATAATACTTGAGACCACCGCCCCCTATTCAGCCCAATCGAATGGTGTAGCCGAGCGTAAAAATAGAACTTTGACTGAAATGTTGAATTCTATGCTTTTAACCGCTGGCCTGCCTTCCTCCTTCTGGGGCGAAGCAGCTCTAACTGCTAATCACCTTCTGAATAGGTTGTCGCACTCTAAGCTGTCGTCGACACCTTATGAGCTTTGGCATCAGCGTCCTTGTAGATATGACACTCTGAAGACTTGGGGTTGTATCGCTTATGTAAGGGTACAAGACCTTAAGAGATCCAAGGTGGGACCAAAAACCACAACCTGTGTTTACCTAGGGTGTGCTGAAGATAGTGCAGCTGATAGGTTTTTTGATCTATCCTCTCACTCGGTGATAGAATCTCGTGATGCTACGTTCTTTGAAAATAAATTTGTCAAGGATCTAGGCACTAACCTATCTGGGTCTACAGACATGATTTCAGAATCTCCTGTGGAATCCGAAGCAGGCCCCTCACACACCGCTACCCAACCGTTGGAGGATGTTCCCCATCCGCTCAGAACGTCTACAAGAGAGCGATTTCCTAAGGATTTTGGTGAAAATTTTGTCACCTATCACCTAGAGGATGATCCATTCTCCTACCAGGAGGCAATGCGATCTAGAGATTCGTTTATGTGGGCAGAAGCCATTGACGATGAAATGGACTCATTGCTACAGAACAATACCTGACGTCTAGTTGACTTGCCCAAAGGCGCAAAAGTTATTGGATGTAAGTGGATACTTAAGAAGAAATTAAATAGTGATTGGTCAGTAGCCCGCTATAAGGCACGTTTGGTTGCTAAAGGCTTTAAGCAACAAGAGGGAGTGGACTACTTCGACGTCTATTCACCTATGTGTTGTAACACCCCAAGTCTGGTAGTTCCGCGAAGTAGGCGGAGTGGTAGTGCGGCACGTGAAGCAGGCTAGAATTTTCCCTGTCTGCTCTTAGCGCACGATCAGTGGCCTCATCGCGCACGACCAGTGATCGTGTGCCAGCGATCGTGCGTTAATTCAGAAGAGAATCGAGTTCTGTCTCGGACAGTGCGCACGACCATTTCCCTCTTCGCGCACGACCAGTGATCGTGCGCCAGCGATCGTGCGCTTATTCGCAAGAATTCAGAGTTCTGTCCCGGATAGTGCGCACGACCATTGCCCTCGTCGCGCACGACCACTGACCGTGCGCCTGTGATCGTGCGCCCTGTTTATTCTGTTCCGCGATTTTGAGCGGAGAAGAGGTTCCGACCGATCAAATTTCTTGGAATTCGATCCAACGGCTGGGATTTGATGCTGGGGGGTCTTAGGGCTTTGGAGAGGGATTAAACCCTCATTATTTCATAGTGTTTCTCTCTCCTAGGCTAGAGGAAGAAGAAGGGGGCAAGGAAGAAGAAGAGGAGATTTCGCCATTGACGGAGCTCCGGAGCTCCGTTTCGCGAGCCGTTTCCAGATCCGGAGAGTGCAGCCCGGTGCGGTTCTTTCCCTCCGCGTAGAATCTCGGATCCATGGCGAAGAGGAACACGTCTAGGGTAACGATTCTTCCTCCCGAACTTTGGACTTGTATTTGTCCATTTATTCCTCTTTCTTTGCTTGCATGAGGTATCTCTTTCACCAAATGGGTGAAGTATAGGATTTCCTCAAGTCCTTCGGGACTCCGGGTAGATTGTGTCCGTCCCCGGCATATTGCATGTAGAAAATCCGGTAGTCGTGCGGATTTAGGCATTTTGTGTGAAGCCTATTCGTGGCCGTGAGCCCGAATCGGTGATGCTTGATTTGCGACGTTGCATTTAGGTTAGACCTAGAATGCGTGCCGGAGAATGACTCCGTGAACTCACCTATAGTATTGCGGGAGTTAAGTGTAGGCGTCTTGTGAAGATCCCTACGAAAGCCCCATGCTTTGAGTTTTGGATGAAGGCAAACCTTCACCACGTTATTGATGCGGAGCGTATGTACCTCCCTTGTTGAGAATTCGCGAAGCCTAGATCCTTGTGAAGGGGTTAGGTGCGTAGCGTATATTTTTGTGTAGCACTTGAAAGTGCTAAACCCTTACGGGCCGAGGTGAAGCCGTACCCGCGTCGTGCGATAGATCGCGACGATTAGAGCACGGGCAAAGCTGAACCGAACCCGTTTCCATGCAGATCGGCGAGAGGTCCCTTCCTCATGAAGGCCGTGTGATCATGGGAGAGGTCGTGGAAGGTGTCATACCTAGACCGACCAAAAGCTCTTGTTTCCCACCTAAGGTGGTGACCCTTAGGGTGGAGTGTTGTGAATTTGATGTTATGTTTAGCCTCATGCGATTTGCTTAGGCGGTTGTGGGAAACCTTCGGGTGAACCCAACCAACATCATGTGCATACCTAGGTTCCCTTCTTTTTGATGCTCAACCTAGAAGATTGATTGTGCTTGAAACCTCACCTTGTGTAGTTGCACTCTCTTTAGATTAGTACTTGTGCTAGTATGGCTTACTTGCAGGGTAGAATCTCCGCCACCCCGGGAAAGGGGTGGGGTCGTTATAATTTGGTCAGCTGTGCTGACCGTTGCTTTGTTTACCACCGCTTGGTGGAATGTTCTTATGCAGGTGCAGATGAGCCTAGCGAGAAATAGCGGGCGTTGGTCCTTTTGCTGTCCTTTTGCTGAGTTGGCCCTCGAAGGCCAGCCTTTTTCCTGTTTTCTCATGTATTGCCGGCCTGCGTGCCGATGTATGCTTTTTGGAGTTTTGTACATTGATTTGATGTAAGGCCCTAAGGCCGTAACTCTTATTTCTGGATTCATTCCTATGATAGTGGACATGTCTATTTGAATGGTTTAATTAATGCTTCCGCTTACGTTTTGTACTCTCGTTAGTTGTTACTTTTCTGGTTATCACCTTTTAACTCCTAGCTAGTGTGGTTTGTATGGCGTGGGGTCCCGGCCGGACCTGCTGTTATACTTTTTGTACTGGCAGGGTGTTACAATTTGGTATCGGACTTAAGGCGTCGATCCGTAGTTTAGCGAATTCGGGACGAATTCCTTTTAAGGGGTGGTGCGCACGGGCTGTGCATTCACCTAGAACGTCAAAAACTAATAAGAATGTCCACTTAGGAATGAAAAAACATACTTGTTTGCGGAACCTGAGCGTTCCATGTTTGATGTTTGATACGTTTAGGGTCACTAAATTGTGCCTTGCATGATTATAGGTAACTAGAAGTGCTGCGGGGCGGTCTCAACCCCGTAACACCGCTGAAAGTAGTGGGTCGGCTGAGGTGCCAGCGACCACTCCTTCAGCTGAGATGATCAGAATGGTCGCAGAAGCAGTCTTCGCGATGATCAATGCTCAACCGCAAAGGCTTGCACAGCCTGCTACGCATACTACTGATGCGGCCCCGGTAATTGAACCTGCAGTGGAACCTGCGGTAGCACCAAGGGTTGATGCCCCTGTGCCAGTAGCTGCAGTGGAACCGGCGTTAGCACCGAGGGTGGAGCGTCAAGTTGCGCAAGTAGTTGCGGGGCGAGCGCGTGACCAACAATTAAAGCACTTCTTGAGCTTTAATCCTCCTACCTTCTCGGGATCTGAGTCCCCAACGGAGGCAGAAGACTGGTTGTCAAGAGTTAGAAGAACTCTGAGGGCGACGGCGACGGACGAAGCCATGATGGTCACCTTAGCCACTTTCCTTCTTGACGGAGAGGCTGTGCTGTGGTGGGAAGAGCAGGAACTGCACAAGTTCGGCGATAGAGACATTACTGAAATAACAATGGCTGAGTTTTCAAAGTCGTTCCTCCAGCGGTTTATCCCCTCTGCCCAACGCATTGCGTTACAAAACCAGTTCCTGAGGTTAACTCAAGGTGATCGCTCCGTTGACGATTACTTACATGAGTTTACCAGACTGAGTCGCTATGCGGGGGCATTGGTGGAGGATGAGGAGACGAAGACGAATAAATTCTATGAAGGGCTTCGGGACGAGTTGAGGCTGCTCCTTGCAGGCCCTATGACGTTTGGCTTCCAAGTGATGGTGCAAACCGCCAGATCTTTGGAGTTGGACATGAAGAGGGTACAAGCAAAGAGTGTTGTAAAGAAACCCGAGTTTCATGCGCCGGCCTCTCAGTCCAAGCCGGACTTCAGAAGGAACAAGCGGAAGTTCAAGCAGGCGGAACCAGCTTCTTCGAACGTTTCGGGAGCCACGACCGCGCGGACTCCTATTACGTGTTTCACCTGCGGGAAGGTGGGACACAAAGCTGCGGTGTGTCGAAGTGGTCCCCCAAAGGCGGCAAATCGAGCGGTGGATTATGCTCGGGCTGCGGAAAAGGGCAAAGCGGCAGAGTCTTCGGCCTCCCAACACATTCCGACTCAGCCGAGAGTCTATTCGCTTGGCCAACAAGAAGCCATACGACAAACCGATGTCGTCACAGGTACGAATTAGAAGTTAGCTTTTACAGCTATGTATATGATTCTTTCGGTTGTACGACTGTATGTGTTATTTGTGTACAATTAGGTTTCGTCCTAATTTTCAACTATCCGGCGAGAGCTCTATTCGATACCGGTGCATCGCACTCTTTTCTGTCCGAGGACTTCGTGGTGCGAATCGGAGTGCCGTCTACCTTTGTAGAGGATAGACTGGAAGTAGTGCTACCCAATGGATCTCGAATGAGTGCGGATAGAAAGAGCCGTGTGAAGGTGCAGATCGGAAGTCAAGATTTCGACTTGGAAGCGTCGTTACTACCGTTAGCTGAATTCGATGTGATCTTCGGCATGGACTGGCTCTCGGAGCAGCGAGCATGCATAGATTGCAACGCAAAGGAGATCACTCTGGGAACGAACACCGACGATGAAACCACCTTCGCCGGTATGCGAGGGGCGAGCAAGACGCTGATGTCTGCTCTCCAAGTGGTTAAGGCGGTGAGAAAAGGCGCCGAGTTGTTCTTCACCTTGTTGGAGGCTTCGGAGCCAAAGCCCAGGTTGTGTGATGTCCCAGTTGTAGCGGAATACGCCGACGTGTTTCCTAACGAACTCCCTGGGGCTCCGCCTCATCGGGAGATTGATTTCTGTATCGAGTTGGTGCCAGGTGCCAAACCTGTGGCCCGCTCACCATACCGAATAGCGCCAAAGGAATTGGCAGAGTTGAAGGTCCAATTGCAAGAGCTGCTAGAGCAAGGCTACGTACGTCCAAGTTCTTCGCCTTGGAGTGCACCGGTCCTCTTTGTGAAAAAGAAGGATGGGAGCTTGCGTCTATGTATCGATTATAGAGAGCTAAACAAGTTGACCGAGAAAAACCGATATCCGATTCCTAGAATCGATGATCTATTCGACCAACTGATGGGGTCGACGGTTTACTCCAAGCTAGACCTAAGGTCCGGCTACTATCAACTGCGAATAAGGGAATGCGACATCCCAAAGACAGCGTTCAGTACCCGCTTTGGGCACTTTGAGTTCACGGTAATGCCGTTCGGTCTATCCAACGCACCGTCGGTATTCATGGACTTGATGAATAGGACATTCCGAGAGTATTTAGATCAATTTGTGATCGTCTTCATCGACGACATTTTGGTATACTCTCAGTCGGAAGAGGAGCATGTAGGGCATCTGCACGCAGTCCTGAGCACCTTGAGGAGGAGTCAGCTATATGCCAAGTTCTCCAAGTGCGAGTTTTGGCTACCGTCAGTGGCATTCCTTGGTCATGTTGTTAGTGGCGAAGGAATTGCAGTTGATCCGTCGAAGATAGAAGCGATCCAAGCGTGGCCTTTGTTGAAAAACGTAGCGGAAGTCCGAAGTTTCTTAGGACTTGCCGGCTATTATAGGCGCTTTGTGGAAAACTTCTCGAGGATCGCACTTCCTCTCACAAAACTGACTAGGAAGGATCATAAGTTCGTTTGGTCGCCCGAGTGCGCACGAGCTTTTGAAGAGCTAAAGAGCCGTCTGACCACGGCGCCCATTCTATGCTCGCCACAAGGTACGGAAGGCTACGAAATATATAGCGACGCCTCAGGAAGTGGTTTGGGTTGTGTCCTAGTGCAGTTCGGGAAGGTAATTGCCTACGGCTCCCGGCAACTGAAGGTTCACGAGAGGAATTACCCGGTCCATGATTTGGAGCTAGCGGCCGTGGTTTTTGCCCTCAAACTTTGGAGACACTATCTATATGGCGTGAAGATCGATATCTTTACCGACCATAAGAGCCTCAAGTACTTACTAGACCAAAGGGAGTTGAACATGCGCCAAAGGAGGTGGATGGAGTTCCTTGGGGACTACACCTTCGATATCAAGTATACTCCCGGTAAAGGAAACGTAGTTGCAGACGCGTTGAGTCGTCGGGCTCCCGCACAAGCAAATTGGATTTTGATGCACGATGAGCGTCTAATCCGTGAGCTAGAAGAAATGGAGATCATATGCATTGATAGGAGAACGTCTACTTCAGCATGCTTGAACTGGACGGAAGTTCACTACGACCTTGCCGACCGAGTTCGACAAGCATTGGAGTTGGACGAGAGCTTGAAACGATACAAAGCGGAAACCGTTGAAGGGTTAAACGCTGATTTCTCCTTCGAAGACGACCTTATGTGGAAGCAGGAAAGGTTATGCATCCCAAACGTTGGTACTCTACGGGCGGAATTGATGTACGAGGCTCATCATACCAAGTACTCGATCCACCCGGGGAGCACTAAAATGTTTATGGATATGAAGAAACTGTTCTGGTGGCCGGGCATGAAGAAAGACATTGCCCTTTACGTAGCCAAGTGTCATACTTGCGCGTTGGTGAAAGCGGAATGTCAACGTCCCGGTGGGTTTCTGAAGTCCTTGCCGATTCCGGAATGGAAGTTTGATGATATTTCGATGGATTTCGTGCACGGATTGCCGAGATCGCAACATGGAAACGACGCCATATGGGTGATCGTGGACCGTTTGACAAAGGTATCACACTTCATTCCGAACCGGAAGGATGATTCCGTAGAGAAGCTAGCAAAGCTCTATGTGGATAGTATCGTGAGACTGCACGGTGTCCCTCGTAGCATCGTCAGCGATCGTGACGGGCGTTTCACATCGAAAGATTGGAGGCTTATCCATGAACTGTTGGGCACAAAATTGAAGTTCAGCACGGCCTTCCACCCGCAAACGGATGGACAGACCGAGAGAACCAACAGGACTATGGAGGATATGCTCCGAATGTGCGCTCTAGACTTTGGAAAGAGGTGGGAGGATCACCTCTATATGATCGAATTCGCCTACAATAATAGCTACCAAGCCAGCATAAAGATGGCTCCTTTCGAGGCCCTCTATGGTAAGAAGTGTCGTACGCCGTTGTCTTGGGCGGAAACGGGCGATACTAAGCTATTGAAGCGAAAGGATGTTGAAGAAGCAACTTCGACGATCCGGGCTATACGCGAAAGGCTATTGGTTGCCCAGGATAGGCAAGCAAAGTATTTCAACGCCAAGCATAGGAACTTAGAGTTTGCCGTCGGTGACCGGGTTTACTTGAAGATCAAACCGTTCAAAGGGGTATCAAGGATTCGACGCTTGAAAAAGCTCAGTCCGAGGTACTTAGGACCGTTCGAGATCGTGGAGCGTGTTGGTGATGCGGCTTATCGGCTTGCACTATCTGCAGAGCTGAGTGGTCTGCACGAAGTGTTCCACATTTCAGTGTTGAGGAAGGCAGTGCAAGAGCCTACTCATATCGTTGCGGTCGGCAAAGTTCCGGTCGATAGTGGGTTGTCGACGAAAGTCAAGCCTTTACGCATCGAAGATACCGAAGTAAAGCAGCTGCGGAACAAGTCCATTCGGATGGTAAAAGTCCGGTGGGATAACTGCGGCCGAGAGGAGCTCTCTTGGGAGAGAGAGCAAACGATGCTTGCGGAGTATCCCGAGCTATTTCCCTCAGGTAAAGTATAACTGTAATTTATGCTATTACTGTTTCCTGGATTTCGGGACGAAATTCTTTTAAGGAGGGTGGAGTTGTAACACCCCAAGTCTGGTAGTTCCGCGAAGTAGGCGGAGTGGTAGTGCGGCACGTGAAGCAGGCTAGAATTTTCCCTGTCTGCTCTTAGCGCACAATCAGTGGCCTCATCGCGCACGACCAGTGATCGTGTGCCAGCGATCGTGCGTTAATTCAGAAGAGAATCGAGTTCTGTCTCGGACAGTGCGCACGACCATTTCCCTCTTCGCGCACGACCAGTGATCGTGCGCCAGCGATCGTGCGCTTATTCGCAAGAATTCAGAGTTCTGTCCCGGATAGTGCGCACGACCATTGCCCTCGTCGCGCACGACCACTGACCGTGCGCCTGTGATCGTGCGCCCTGTTTATTCTGTTCCGCGATTTTGAGCGGAGAAGAGGTTCCGACCGATCAAATTTCTTGGAATTCGATCCAACGGCTGGGATTTGATGCTGGGGGGGTCTTAGGGCTTTGGAGAGGGATTAAACCCTCATTATTTCATAGTGTTTCTCTCTCCTAGGCTAGAGGAAGAAGAAGGGGGCAAGGAAGAAGAAGAGGAGATTTCGCCATTGACGGAGCTCCGGAGCTCCGTTTCGCGAGCCGTTTCCAGATCCGGAGAGTGCAGCCTGGTGCGGTTCTTTCCCTCCGCGTAGAATCTCGGATCCATGGCGAAGAGGAACACGTCTAGGGTAACGATTCTTCCTCCCGAACTTTGGACTTGTATTTGTCCATTTATTCCTCTTTCTTTGCTTGCATGAGGTATCTCTTTCACCAAATGGGTGAAGTATAGGATTTCCTCAAGTCCTTCGGGACTCCGAGTAGATTGTGTCCGTCCCCGGCATATTGCATGTAGAAAATCCGGTAGTCGTGCGGATTTAGGCATTTTGTGTGAAGCCTATTCGTGGCCGTGAGCCCGAATCGGTGATGCTTGATTTGCGACGTTGCATTTAGGTTAGACCTAGAATGCGTGCCGGAGAATGACTCCGTGAACTCACCTATAGTATTGCGGGAGTTAAGTGTAGGCGTCTTGTGAAGATCCCTACGAAAGCCCCATGCTTTGAGTTTTGGATGAAGGCAAACCTTCACCACGTTATTGATGCGGAGCGTATGTACCTCCCTTGTTGAGAATTCGCGAAGCCTAGATCCTTGTGAAGGGGTTAGGTGCGTAGCGTATATTTTTGTGTAGCACTTGAAAGTGCTAAACCCTTACGGGCCGAGGTGAAGCCGTACCCGCGTCGTGCGATAGATCGCGACGATTAGAGCACGGGCAAAGCTGAACCGAACCCGTTTCCATGCAGATCGGCGAGAGGTCCCTTCCTCATGAAGTCCGTGTGATCATGGGAGAGGTCGTGGAAGGTGTCATACCTAGACCGACCAAAAGCTCTTGTTTCCCACCTAAGGTGGTGACCCTTAGGGTGGAGTGTTGTGAATTTGATGTTATGTTTAGCCTCATGCGATTTGCTTAGGCGGTTGTGGGAAACCTTCGGGTGAACCCAACCAACATCATGTGCATACCTAGGTTCCCTTCTTTTTGATGCTCAACCTAGAAGATTGATTGTGCTTGAAACCTCACCTTGTGTAGTTGCACTCTCTTTAGATTAGTACTTGTGCTAGTATGGCTTACTTGCAGGGTAGAATCTCCGCCACCCCGGGAAAGGGGTGGGGTCGTTATAATTTGGTCAGCTGTGCTGACCGTTGCTTTGTTTACCACCGCTTGGTGGAATGTTCTTATGCAGGTGCAGGTGAGCCTAGCGAGAAATAGCGGGCGTTGGTCCTTTTGCTGTCCTTTTGCTGAGTTGGCCCTCGAAGGCCAGCCTTTTTCCTGTTTTCTCATGTATTGCCGGCCTGCGTGCCGATGTATGCTTTTTGGAGTTTTGTACATTGATTTGATGTAAGGCCCTAAGGCCGTAACTCTTATTTCTGGATTCATTCCTATGATAGTGGACATGTCTATTTGAATGGTTTAATTAATGCTTCCGCTTACGTTTTGTACTCTCGTTAGTTGTTACTTTTCTGGTTATCACCTTTTAACTCCTAGCTAGTGTGGTTTGTATGGCGTGGGGTCCCGGCCGGACCTGCTGTTATACTTTTTGTACTGGCAGGGTGTTACATGTGTCATCTATCGACTATTAGGATTCTTCTAGCTTTAGCCACTATTGAGAACTTCATAGTTCATCAGATGGACGTAAAGACAACCTTCTTGAATGGAGAGCTGAACGAAGAAATCTACATGACTCAACCTGAGGGTTATGTTGTTGAAGATTCTCAGCATAAGGTATGCAAACGAAATAAATCAATCTATGGGCTTAAACAAGCGCCTAAGATGTGGCACCTCATGTTTGATCATGTGGTAAAGAGCCATGGATTCCAGTCCAGTCTCTCTGACAAATGCCTTTCTCATCGATCAATGTTGGATAAGACAGTCATCATCTGTCTCTACGTTGATGATATGTTAATATTAGGGTCAGATCTCTCGGCAGTGAGTGATGTCAAATCCACTCTTGCAGAAGCATTAGACATGAAGGACCTCGGTCCAGTTGATACTCTTCTAGGTCTTAAAGTCTGTATCGACAAGCGTGGAGTCACACTCAGTCAGGCTCACTATGTGGAGCAGTTACTGACGACCTGGGGATATGCTGATTGCAGATCAGTTGAGACACCAGTTGATCACACTATCAGGTTGAGTCCGAATGAAGGGACCACCGTTGGTCAGGTGAATTATGCTAAGATCATTGGTAGCCTCATGTATGCATCGTGCTGCACAAGGCCAGACATTGCTTACACTGTAAGTATGCTGAGTCGTTTCACGAGTAATCCAGGAAAGGAGCACTGGGATGCCCTAGATAGGCTGATGAGATACCTTAAAGCAAAGGATCTAGCTCTGTGCTACACTGGATATCCGCATACCGTTGAAGGTTATTCAGATGCCTCGTGGTGTTCTGAAATTGGCAATAGTAAGTCTACGAGTGGATTCATATTCACATTGGGTGGAGCTGCTATAACGTGGAAATCAAAAAGGCAGACTTGTATAGCCTTGTCGTCTATGGAATCTGAACTATTTTCCCTGGCTTCAGCTGGTGAAGAGGCAGATTGGATTCGGAATTTGATTCTTGATATTCCACTATCTAAGTTACGAGTCAATTCGTTGAGCTTGTATTGCGATAATCAAGCTGCTGTTCAGATCGTTCAAAATGCTCTCTATAATTCGAAACGGAGACATATATGACTGGGACATGCTCTGCTGAATGATCTTAAGGAGCAAGGCATTATCACCTTGGTCGATGTGCGATCGAAGGATAACTTAGCCGATCCTCTGACAAAAGGAATGCCCAAAGCCAGGTTTATCAAAACCGTGGGGGAAATGGGACTAAAGGCGATTTAGATCAGCCTTAGATTTTCGTTTTGATCAAATCTGATTTCCTTTGTCCAAAGTAAGCTTTGTTGTGTTTCATTGATGTTCTACGTTGCTGATTGTGGATCTGGTAAGTTTGCGTTCATTCCAAATTGATGAATGCGATCTCGCTAGATTCCTTCTTCCTGTGTTGAGATGGTATCATTCCAAACTTGATGGTATTCATTTTGACATAAGGGTACAGTGACAATGACATTCCAAATTGGTACACAGATTTAGCTACGAGAGCCTACTATAAGAAGTTCATATGTCATTTTGCTTCTTGAAACCGACAATGATTTCTCGATTAGAACACACTATTCTCGATAGTTGGAGTACTCCACACACTCAGGACTCTGGTCTTTCTACGTTCTTTTGTCGAACTAGATATACGTAAATTCAATTGTATGGATTCATTCTAATATGAAAATTCATTTTTTCCGGATTTACAGGCACCGAAGGAATAGGAGGAGTACCTGTTGTTTGGGACATGGATGAGGATGACCTGTTGGACGTCTAGTACCGACGCCTTCTCTGCGTCCATCTTATCTTTTGCTATATCATAGCTAGTAGTTCTTTTGGCTGGTGACTTGTTTGCACCATTTTCTCATTTCCTATCTGCATATGTTTATGTTTTGGACACTATGGTTTTGGTAGATTGCTAAACTAGAGCTCGTACGAGACTCTGTGTTGGATCCTACTTGTTTTATTAGCTTCTGTGATGGTGATTTCATTTTGTTGATTTACCCTGCATAGAACTATTGTGTAGCCTGTCCATTACTGTTTTTACTCATATGTTTTGACACGTTTGTGGATGATTCCTGCTGCTTGGACATTACACTTTTACCTCTTTATTGTAGTCGTGTTGGTGACGGACATAGGAGGAGATTGTTGAGGTATGTCCGCACGTTACATACACGATAAGGACCTGCAGGTTACGTGTGCACCTAGGGCGTTGCCCTACTGCTGGGAGCACTATTTATATCCCATTCCAAACTCGATGGGTGACAGTAGAATGCTTTGAGCTTCTCTATTCCTAACATGCTCAAGGCCATATCCGGGGTTAGGATTGGCTAGAGCGGCTTGAGGTCATATCTGAGGAAGGATAGACTAAAGCCAACCGATTTGTGGGGATACAAGTCGGTATAGAAAATGAAAAGATATTTACTCTTGTACGCCTCCGATTTCTAGCGATATTGAAATCAAATTTATGTAAACACTTTTTATATAATGCAATTATGTCTCTATTTGTGTTTACTTGATTTCTTTCATTTGGCATAAATTTTATTATTGCAAATTACTTTTTGCTAAATTGTTATTTTGCTCACATTTATTCCTAAACAATTTAGTAATTTCCTTACAATTATAAAAAGAATTTTTATTCCCTTATTCACCCCCCCCCCCCTCTAAGGGCGCCTATCGATCCAACAACATTATCTCTGTCAACATGATCAGGGATCACCCTCCCCAAGAAGAAATAATGACTGAACATAAGAATGTCTGCTTGCAGTTAGCTCCATTACACTACTTTTGCAGTTAGTTTCATATGTCTTTGCCTCATGTAGATGAGTAGTTTTCTTATAAGACTTTCAACTTTGAAGCAGGGAATAGATGCCGAAATGACACTATCTCCATTCAAGTCAGTTGTGATTAGTGTCCTCCATTGTTCATTTCATTCTGGAATCTGGTAAGATATATTTTTTCATCACAATATGCAATTTCCATTTCTAGGCCTCCATGTTATGCTCTTTCACTGGATGTATTCAATTCTTCTTTGGTGTAGATGTTCATACACATAATCTCTAAATTATTTATAGGCCACTTAAAATTTATCCATTACTTGTGATGTTGAAACCAAAGCATATTCTGGCTCATTCATCCACCCCTTGATTCTCTTTGTTACTCCATTAAACCGAAATGTAATTTTCTAACTCAATTTTTTTTCATGCCATCCATGAAGATATAAAGTATCTCTATACTTCTTGAGGCGGCAATAATTAGATTACTTTTTGGCTATGCTTGAAGGTCATAATAATTAAAAAAATTCTCTCTGTATTTTCTCTTTGTCAACTCTTAGTTTACTCTATCTCCTCTTTTGGTATTTTTGGTTACTGCGGTCAACTTCAGATTACTCAATATAACTAACAATATTATATATCTCAATTTCTTTGGAAGGATAAAAACAAAGTTTTTTCTAATAATACTATTATATGATTTTGCTAACACAAAAAATATGAGTGTAAAACATCATAGTTAATTGATGTTTCTTGGAACAGATGGAGTGATCGGCATCGGAATCACGACAATTGCTGTTGGACTCGTGGTTGGCGGAATTTTTGTTGACGTAGCTCGGAAGAGATGAATGCTAAGTTGTTTGTGCAGTTTGTTATGGTAAATAATTTTGTATAATATTCTTGATAATTAGAAGGTGGAAATTATAGAAATATTGTCAAATAGTAAAAGTAAGGGCCATCCATTATATTAAAGCGCACTTAGTGCGGTTGTAAATGCCATCTCTAAATCTGGAGACGCGACCCGTATACAAAAATTCCTCAAACCAATGGGGGCCCACTGAACAAATTGGAGGGTCTTTTGGATTTCCCCGGTATAGAACCATTTTGTTGGAGTGGTGCCCACCTCAATTTGAGGCGAGGCTACTCTGATTAGGTGAAGATGCAAATTCAAGCTAGCTTGGGCTAGCATGATTGGTCAATTTGAGGAACTGACTCAATGAGTGGGTACACGAGAGACCCCTTGTTGGAATATTGTATCGAATATTCCTAAATATGTATATATTTTTTAAGAAAACAAGCAATAAATTTAAACATAACACAATATATATAATTTAGAATCGAGCATGGCGTGTGGTCACTGCCATAAAGAAGTTGCACCACCCTTCGACAGGATTTTTCACTGATGCTCACACCTCCAAGGTACAACACCCAGCTAGATACCGAGAACTCCGATGTGCTCGGACACCGAAGAAGCACAAAGCACCCGAACTTCCACTTGGTGAAGCAAATATTAAGAAAGCGGAATAGCCAAAACCGCAGTAAGAACGAGACAGATTAGTGCAGGTTTTTTCTGAGAGCGTCTTTAAAAAGAATCAGAAAATCTCGTAAAATAGGAGTTTTGTAAAACGGTAAGAAATTAATCACGCAATAATAACAACGATTATAATTAGTAAGTTTTTTTTAATCGTGGAGAGAAACGTTGGATTTCCAACGTATAACAGTAAAGACAAGAAAACGCGTAAAAGCAGTTAGAAAATTACGCGTAATAAATGCAAAGAAAACGCAAAATGACAGAGGTTGCGTCGAATTCATATCGACATTGCGTTGAGCTCGTATCAAGGCCACTCGACATTGCGTCGAATTTTTGTCGATGGGTCGAAATCATATCAACGCTACTCGACGTTACGTCGAGTTATTATCAACGAAAGTCGAGTCGAGTAAAGGCTGCGTCGATTTCATATCGATGCAAATCCAAGTTACTAGGACTTCCATTCGACGCAAGTCTAGGTGCTTGGAATTCTATTCGAAGCAGCTTAACTTCAATATTTTTATCAAAACAAGTTGGCTTGACTATAATCAGGTAGTTCAAGAGTGGTGGGATCGACGAATCCGCCATCTCCCCGCACCACATTAGGGTTAGAGATGCACACCAAGCCACCAATCACCTTTAAAATCAAACATCACCACGGGGAACAACTGTAGTTGTCAAAACCATAGGCTTAGAAAGTTGGCGGTGCCCCAATAAACTCTCGATCTCGATGTGATGCAAGAACGAGCGTTGTGCCGACATCGGGCATGTGAATGCTATCTTCACAGTATTGAGAAAAAGGGTGAACCTTAAATCAATAGGGAAAGAGGGCCCGATGCTGGAGCCTGCCTCCCTTCATTAGAGCCCGCCTTCCGTCGTTGGAGCCGCTTGAACAATCATCAAGGCCCGTAATGAATAAACCGTCGTCGGGGCCGGTAAGAATATTTATCTTAATTTATTATAATTTTAAAAATATTTATGAAATATGTTTGATATTTATTTACAAAAACATTTATGCAATACTTTTTTAGTAAATTTTAAAACAATTTAATTATTGATAATTTATTAAATGTTGAGTTATTACAAAAAATATAGTTACTCGATTAATTGATAATATCTCCACTTAAAAATTCGATATAAAATTAATTAAAATAATTTTATCAATACATTACTTTTGAAAATAGTAATACAAAAAATAAGATATTAATTATAATTTTAATTAATTTTTATTTAATGCAACTAATATAATTGGTAAGATTTGTTGGAAGAACAGAAATAAGTAATAGAAATATTTGTAAATCTATTTATATAAAAATATAAAATTAATTTATTTATAAAAGTTTTTTTTATTTTCTACGTGCTAAAGAAGACCGTTAACTGCCTTGTATGTGCGTCTCTTTCGGCCAGGAGGAGGCTCGGGAACTCGAGCGTTTGTGCTCGGGGGCGGGGCGACGATTCTTTTGCATCTCTTTCGGCCAGGAGGAGGCTCGGAACCTGGTGGGTTTTGGGGGCGGCGATTCTTACTTTGGATCCACTGTCGAGCAACGCCTCCAGATCTCTTTTTTTTTTTTATCTCGAGCAACGCCGCCAGATCTCTTTTTTTTTTATCTCGAGCAACTCCACCTTCACATTTCTTCTCTCAAACGCAGCTCCCTAACAGATCTCGCCACTGAGCTTGTGTGTTCTCTTATCCCACTGATTCTAATCGGTGTTTCCTATTTCACACTTTTTGCTTTTACACGCACTCCTCCCTGAAGTAGAAGTTGCATCCCCACCTTCTTTGTCCTACATTCGGGATTTTCTTGACTCCAGATTTCAAAGCATCGTCGTTTACTTCATACACGGAACCCATCTAATGCTTCTTTCTTCAATGGTAGGTATGATTTCAAGTATTTTGCTCCTCTTCCCCCATTTCTCAGGTTCTGTGCAGTATCAAAGCGTCTCTTTTGTTCAGGAGGAGGCTCGGGACCTGGAGGGTTTTGGGGGTGGCATTTTTTAGACATTTTTTCTCGCATTTTGTATTGGATTACTTTGGATTCTTGAATCAGCATTTTGTGTCTCTTTCGGCCAGGAGGAGGCTCGGGACCTGGTGGATTTTGGGGGCGGCGATTTTTTACTTTGGATCCACTGTCGAGCAACGCCTCCAAATCTCTTTTTTCATCTCGAGCAACTTCACCTTGACATTTCTTCTCTCAAACGCAGCTCCCTAACAGATCTTGCCACTGAACTTGTGAGTTCTCTTATCCAACTGATTCTAATCGGTGTTTCCTATTTCCCACTTTTTGCTTTTACACGCACCCTGAAGTTGAAGTTGCATCCCCCACCTTCTTTGTTCTACAGTCGGGATTTTTCTTGACTCCAGATTTTAAAGCATCGTCGTTTACTTCATACACGGAGCCCATCTAATGGTTCTTTCTTCAATGGTAGGTATGATTTCAAGTATTTTGCTCCTCTTCCCCTATTTCTCAGGTTCTGTGCGGTATCAAAGCGTCTCTTTTGTCCAGGAGGAGGCTCGGGACCTGGATGGTTTTGGGGGTGGCATTTTTTAGACATTTGTTTTCTCGCATTTTGTATTGGGGATTAGGTTTAGTTTTCCAATACAGATTTGGTTTTGGATGGAGGATGTGCTTCCCGTATCGATGTGGCTCTTGGTACCAACAAATCAAGGATATCTCTGGATTTTGCTGGTGCACCAGGGCTATCTCTTATTTTGTCTAGCTCTTACCAGGTAATTGGCAAGGAAATAGCTGTTACTTTTAAATTGTAAATTTTCATGTTTTCTTCAAGGATGACAAAAAGATAGTAGAGCAGATAACATATACTGATATTAGAGGTTAGTGAGGGTTGTAGGAGGTGAATGACGTCTAGTAGCTATTAAGAGAATTTTTCCATGTTCTCTTTTCTATTATATGTTTGGACACAAGTGATGGTGTCACCATCTTCAATTAAAGGTGGTTACTCCATCTTACGCACATGTTAATATGCCTCTAAGCAGCAGACCAAGGCCCTTACTTTTTCCACATGTAGGAATTGCTATGATTTGGTGGATGAATCTGTGCTACTGAGTACACATGGTCAAATCAATCAATTTTGATTACAATGATGAGAAGAAAATACCATAGCTAAAATACATGTTATTATTTGCTTCTACCCTAACCCTTATATGATGTAGCTCATCTCATGTGATATTGTCATGTACGAGTTATGTTGTGCATGCAGGGTTGTCAGTCAGGTTGAGTATCCTTAACTTGTTGACTTGAGAGTACTTCTCTTGGACCTTGTTGCACAACTTGTAGGTGCTTTATCAAGGATCAGGTATGTTAAAACATTCTTCTTGTTTATGGAATAATCTTCTTGTTTATAGCTCAAAATTCCCGGCAATTCTTACTTGAAAAAGTTTAGAGTGGCTCAATCCGTTGTTTAATTGTAAATTCACAACTTTTTACTTATCTAATTGAATTTATAAAAGTTTAAAATGTACATCTTCAAATTTTGTTTTTTTGATATTTTTAATGCCAACAAAAAAGTGTTGACTAGAAGCAAATACCACATAGTTGACATAAGGCTAATGATGAAGATGATGAGATTAGTTATTAGCCAACAAAAAGTGTTGACTAGAAGAAAATACCAAATAGGTGACATAAGGCTAATGATGAAGATGATGAGATTAGTTATTATGATATGCTTGAGTGTTATTTTTTATTATCTCGTGCGAAAATGGCTAAAGAATTGCTAGGTGGTTGCAAGGTTTTTATCAATTAGTGATAGTGCATGTGGTCCCTGATACAATGTGCATGACGACATTACTTTGCCTTAGAAGAGTAGCCGATCTAACAACATCGTATACGCAAAGAGATTGCTCCTTCCGTGTATTCCCCCCTCTTTTTCTTTGTTGATGTTAATTGGTATTCCTAGAACCGTTCGCAATCTTCAGCTTGCATTCTATCTCCCGTCTCAATGAATCATACACGTAGGACACCAAAAGACCGTATGTTTTAATAGATAATTTAAACTCACGAATTCTTATAATACCGTTTAATTACGATCATGTGATTATTATAATTTTATCTAAGTTAATTACCAAGGATTTCTTCATAATATAATCCCACAATCAGAACTCTTATTAGGCTCTCGTAGCCTTATGCACTTAACATAAATCCCGAGCCACTACACCTATAACCAGTTGGCTTTAAGTTGAATGCTTAGATTCTAATATGGTTTCATTGACAGATGTTATTTATGAAAATGACAAATGATGTGATACTTTATATTTTCTTAGGAACATTTGTCTTTTGAGAACTTTTCCTTAGAAGAGTAGTCGATCCAACGACATCCCAACTGAAAGAGATTGCTCCTTCCGTGTATTTCCCCCTCTCTTCTCTTTGTTGATTTTAATTGGTATTCCTAGAGGTATTTGCAATCTTTAGCTTACATTCTATCTCCCGTCTCAATGAATGATACATGTAGGATACCACAAAGCTCTATGTTTTAATAGATAATTTTAAAACTCTTGATTTCTTATAGTACCATTTCATTACTATCATGTGATTATTATAATTTTAAATAAGTTAATTACCAAGGATTTCTTCGTAATATAATCCCACAATCGAAACTCCTATGAGGCTCACGTAGCCTTGTGAACTTAACATAAATCCCGAGCCACTACGCCTATAATCAATTGGCTTTAAGTTGAATGCTTAGATTCTAATATGGTTTCATTGATAGATGTTATTTATGACAAATGACAAATGATTTTGTACTTTATATTTGCTTAGGATCATTTGTCTTTTTCAATACGCGCTTCTATAAAAAATGACAGTCTTATAATATATGTAATCATTAATCTTAAATCCTAGATCTGCAATCCTAAATCCTAGATCTGCAATCATTAATCTTAAATCCGCAATCCTAAATCCGCAATCCTAAATCATAAATCCACAATCCTAAATCCACAATCTACAATCATAATTCCTAAATCCGCAATCCTAAATCCTAAATCTTATATTTTAAATCCCCAATCCTAAATTCGCAATCCTAAATCCACAATCTTAAATCCCCAATCCTAAATCCGTAATCCTAAATCCGTAATCCTAAATCCGCAATCCTAAATCCTAAATTATAAATCCGCAATTCTAAATCCTAAATCCTAAATCCGCAATCCTAATCTTAAATCTTAAATCCTAAATCCGCAATCCTTAATCTGCAATCATAAATCCTAAATCCGCATTCCTAAATCCGCAATCCAAATCCACAATTCTAATTCCTAAATCCGCAGTCCTATATCATATATCCTAAATCCTAAATCTAAAATTTGTAATCCGCAATCCTAAATCCTATATCCGCAATCCTAAATCCTAAATCCGCAATTCTAAATCCTAAATCCGCAATTCGCAATCTTAAATCTTAAATCTTAAATTCTTAATCTACAATCCTAAATCCATAATCCTAAATCATAAATCCTATATCCGTAATCCGTAATCCTAAATACTAAATTCAAAATCATAATCCCTAAATCTTAAATCCTAAATCTGCAATCCTAAATCCTAAATCCACAATCCTAATTCCTAAATCATAAATTGAAAATCTGCAATCCTAAATACTAAATCCTAAATCCGTAATCCTAAATCCTAAATCCGCATTCCCAAATCCCAAATCTTAAATCCTAAAATCTTAAATCCACAATCCACAATCCTAAATCCGCAATCCGCAATCCTAAGTAATAAATCCCCATAAATCCTAAATCTGCAATCATAAATCCTAAATCTGCAATCCTAAATCCTAAATCCTAAATCTTTAATCCGTAATCCTAAACCCTTAATCCTAAATCCATAATCCTAAGTCATAAATTCTAAATCCGCAATCCTAATTCCTAAATCCTAAATACGAAATTCTAAATCATAAATCATAGATCCTAAATCCGCAATCATAAATCCTATATCCGCAATTCTAAATCCTAAATCCACAATCCTAATCCTAAATCCACAATCCACAATCCGCAATCCTAAATCTGCAATCTGAAATCTTTAATCCAAAATTCTAAATTCACAATCCACAATCCACAATCCTAAATCCTAAATCCCAAATCCCAAATCTTAAATCCGAAATCCTAAATCCACAATCCTAAATCTGCAATCCTAAATCCGCAATTCTAAATCCGCAATCCTAAATCCTAAATCCGCAATCCTAAATCCTAGATCTGCAATCCTAAATCCTAGATCTGCAATCATTAATCTTAAATCCGCAATCCTAAATCCGCAATCCTAAATCATAAATCCACAATCCTAAATCCACAATCTACAATCATAATTTCTAAATCCGCAATCCTAAATCCTAAATCTTATATTTTAAATCCCCAATCCGAAATTCGCAATCCTAAATCCGCAATCTTAAATCCGCAATCCTAAAACCGTTATCCTAAATCCGTAATCTTAAATTCGCAATCCTAAATCCTAAATTGTAAATTCGCAATTCTAAATCCTAAATCCTAAATCCACAATCCTAATCTTAAATCTTAAATCCTAAATCCGCAATCCTTAATCTGCAATCATAAATCCTAAATCCGCAATCCAAATCCACAATTATAATTCCTAAATCCGTAATCCGCAGTCCTAAATCATATATCCTAAATCCGAAATCCAGAATTCGTAATCCGCAATCCTAAATCCTATATCCGCAATCCGCAATCATAAATCCGCAATCATAAATCCGCAATTCTAAATCCTAAATCCGCAATTCGCAATCTTAAATCTTAAATCCTTAATCCACAATCCTAAATCCGTAATCCTAAATCATAAATCCTATATCCGTAATCCGCAATCCTAAATACTAAATTCAAAATCATAATCCCTAAATCTTAAATCCTAAATCTGCAATCCTAAATCCTAAATCCTAAATCCTAAATCTACAATCCTAATTCCTAAATCATAAATTGAAAAGCTGCAATCGTAAATCCGTAATCCTAAATCCGTAATCCTAAATCCTAAATCCGCATTCCCAAATCCCAAATCCTAAAATCTTAAATCCACAATCCACAATCCACAATCCTAAATCCGCAATCCTAAATCCTAAATCTGCAATCATTAATCCTAAATCTGCAATCCTAATTCCTAAATCCGCAATCCTAAATCCGCAATCCTAAGTAATAAATCCCCATAAATCCTAAATCTGCAATCATAAATCCTAAATCCGCAATCCTAAATCCTAAATCCGCAATCCTAAACCCTTAATCCTAAATCCCTAATCCTAAATCATAAATTCTAAATCCGCAATCCTAAATCCTAAATCCTAAATCCTAAATACGAAATTCTAAATCATAAATCATAGATCCTAAATTCGCAATCATAAATCCTATATCCGCAATTCTAAATCCTAAATCCACAATCCTAATCCTAAATCCACAATCCTAAATCCGCAATCCTAAATCCTAAATCCTAAATCTTTAATCCAAAATTCTAAATTCACAATCCACAATCCACAATCCTAAATCCTAAATCCTAAATACGTAATCCAAAATCCTAAATCCAAAATCTTAAATCTTAAATCCGCAATCCTAAATACGCAATTCTAAATTCTAAATTCTAAATCCTAAATCTACAATCCTAATCCTAAATTCTAAATCCGCAATCTGAAATCCGAAATCCTAAATCATGTATCCACAATCCACAATCCTAAATTCGCAATCCTAAATCCTCAATCCAAAATCAGCAATCCTAAATCCTACAGTCTCAATCCTCAATCCTAAATCCACAATCCTAAATCTTAAATCTGTAATCCTAAATCTTAAAACCACAATACTAAGTCCTAAATCCGTAATCCTAAATCATAAATCATAAAACCTAAATCTGCAATCATAAATCCGCAATCCTAAATCCGCAATCTTAAATCATAATCCTAAATCCACAATCGTAAGTCCTAAATTCGCAATCTGCAATCCTAAATTTGTAACCCTAAATCGTAAATCCTAAATCCACATTTCTCAATTCTAAATCTGCAATCCTAAATCCTAAATCCGCAATCCTAAATTATAAATCCTAAATTCGCAAATCTAAATCCTAAATCCTAAATCCTAAATCCACAATCCTAATCCTAAATTCTAAATCCTAAATCCTAAATCTGCAATCCTAAATCTGCAATCCTAAATCCTGTATCCTAATCCTAAATCCCAAATCCGCAATCCTAAATCCTTACTCCAAAATCCGCAATCCTAAATCCTTACTCCAAAATCCGCAATCCTAAATCCTAAAGTCGCAATCGGCAATCTTAAATCCTAAATCCGAAGTCTTAAATTCGTAATCCTAAATCCGCAATCCTAAAGTCCTAAATCTGTAATCCTAAATGATAAATCCTAAATCCACAATCCTAAATCCGCAATCCTAAATCCGAAATCCGCAATCCACAATCCTAAATCCGCAATCTGTAATCCTAAATCCTAAATCCGCAATCTATAATCCTAAATCCGCAATCTTAAATCATAATCCTAAATCCACAATTGTAAATCCTAAATCCGTAATACACAATCCTAAATCCATAATACACAATCCTAAATCCGTAATACACAATCCTAAATCATTCGCAATCCTAGATCGTAAATCCTAAATCCGCATTACACAATCCTAAATCCTAAATTCTAAATCTGCAATCCTAAATTCTAAATCTGCAATCCTAAATCATAATCCTAAATCCGCAATCCTAAATCCTAAATCCTCAATCAGCAATCCTAAATCCTAAATCTGTAATACGCAATACTAAATCTTTAATCCGCAATCATAAATCCTTAATCCCAAATTCGTAATCATAAATCCTAAATCCGCAATACTAAATCTTAAATCAGCAATCCTAAATCCTAAATCCGTAATCCGTAATCCTAAATCCTAAATCCTAAATTCTAAATCCGCAATCCTAAATCCGCAATCCGCGTCCCTTAATCCTAAATACACAATCGTAAATTCGCAATCATAAATCCTAAATTTGCAATCCGCAATCCTAAATCCACAATCCTAAATCCACAATCCTAAATCATTCGCAATCCTAGATCGTAAATCCTAAATCCGCATTACACAATCCTAAATCCTAAATTCTAAATCTGCAATCCTAAATTCTAAATCTGCAATCCTAAATCATAATCCTAAATTCGCAATCCTAAATCCTAAATCCTCAATCAGCAATCCTAAATCCTAAATCTGTAATACGCAATACTAAATCTTTAATCCGCAATCATAAATCCTTAATCCCAAATTCGTAATCATAAATCCTAAATCCGCAATACTAAATCTTAAATCAGCAATCCTTAATCATAAATCCTAAATCCGTAATCCGTAATCCTAAATCCTAAATCCTAAATCCTAAATTCTAAATCCGCAATCCTAAATCCGCAATCCGCGTCCCTTAATCCTAAATACACAATCGTAAATTCGCAATCATAAATCCTAAATTTGCAATCCGCAATCCTAAATCCACAATCCTAAATCCACAATCCTAAATCCTAAATACGCAATCCTAAATCCTAAATTTGCAATCCTAAATTCACAATCCAAAATCCAAAATCCGCAATCCTAAATCTTAAATAGGCAATCCAAAATCCCATAAATTCTAAATCTGCAATCCTACATCCTAAATCCTAAATCTGCAATCCTAAATCTTAAATCCTAAGCCCTATATCCGCAATCCTAAATCCTAAATCCACAATCATAAATCCTAAATTTGCTATCCTAAATTCTAAATCCACAATCCTAAATTCTAATTCCCAAATCCGCAATCCTAAATTCTAATTGCTGAATCCGCATTCCTAAATCAACAATCATAAATCCAAAACCCTCGATCCCAAATCCTAAATCCACAATCTACAATCATAATTCCTAAATCCGCAATCCTAAATCCTAAATCTTATATTTTAAATCCCCAATCCAAAATTCGCAATCCTAAATCCGCAATCTTAAATCCGTAATCCTAAATCCGTTATCCTAAATCCGTAATCTTAAATTCGCAATCCTAAATCCTAAATTGTAAATTCGCAATTCTAAATCCTAAATCCTAAATCCACAATCCTAATCTTAAATCTTAAATCCTAAATCCGCAATCCTTAATCTGCAATCATAAATCCTAAATCCGCAATCCAAATCCACAATTCTAATTCCTAAATCCGTAATCCGCAGTCCTAAATCATATATCCTAAATCCTAAATCCAGAATTCGTAATCCGCAATCCTAAATCCTATATCCGCAATCCGCAATTCTAAATCCTAAATCCGCAATTCGCAATCTTAAATCTTAAATCCTTAATCCACAATACTAAATCCGTAATCCTAAATCATAAATCCTATATCCATAATCCGCAATCCTAAATACTAAATTCAAAATCATAATCCCTAAATCTTAAATCCTAAATCTGCAATCCTAAATCCTAAATCCTAAATCTACAATCCTAATTCCTAATCATAAATTGAAAAGCTGCAATCGTAAATCCGTAATCCTAAATCCGTAATCCTAAATCCTAAATCAACATTCCCAAATCCCAAATCCTAAAATCTTAAATCCACAATCCTAAATCCGCAATCCTAAATCCTAAATCTGCAATCATTAATCCTAAATCTGCAATCCTAATTCCTAAATCCGCAATCCTAAATCCACAATCCTAAATCCGCAATCCTAAGTAATAAATCCCCATAAATCCTAAATCTGCAATCATAAATCGTAAATCCGCAATCCTAAATCCTAAATCCGCAATCCTAAACCCTTAATCCTAAATCCGTAATCCTAAATCATAAATTCTAAATCCGCAATCCTAAATCCTAAATCCTAAATACGAAATTCTAAATCATAAATCATAGATCCTAAATCCGCAATCATAAATCCTATATCCGCAATTCTAAATCCTAAATCCACAATCCTAATCCAAAATCCACAATCCAAAATCCGCAATCCTAAATCCTAAATCCTAAATCTTTAATCCAAAATTCTAAATTCACAATCCACAATCCAAAATCCACAATCCTAAATCCTAAATCCTAAATATGTAATCCAAAATCCTAAATCCAAAATCTTAAATCTTAAATCCGCAATCCTAAATACGCAATTCTAAATTCTAAATTCTAAATCCTAAATCTACAATCCTAATCCTAAATTCTAAATCCGCAATCTGAAATCCGAAATCCTAAATCATGTATCCACAATCCACAATCCTAAATCCGCAATCCTAAATCCTCAATCCAAAATCAGCAATCCTAAATCCTACAGTCTCAATCCGCAATCCTAAATCCACAATCCTAAATCTTAAATCTGTAATCCTAAATCTTAAAACCACAATACTAAGTCCTAAATCCGTAATCCTAAATCATAAATCATAAAACCTAAATCTGTAATCCTAAATCCGCAATCCTAAATCCGCAATCTTAAATCATAATCCTAAATCCACAATCGTAAGTCCTAAATTCGCAATCTGCAATCCTAAATTTGTAACCCTAAATCGTAAATCCTAAATCCACATTTCTCAATTCTAAATCTGCAATCCTAAATCCTAAATCCGCAATCCTAAATCATAAATCCTAAATTCGCAAATCTAAATCCTAAATCCTAAATCCTAAATCCACAATCCTAATCCTAAATTCTAAATCCTAAATCCTAAATCTGCAATCCTAAATCTGCAATCCTAAATCCTGTATCCAAATCCTAAATCCTTACTCCAAAATCCGCAATCCTAAATCATTACTCCAAAATCCGCAATCCTAAATCCTAAAGTCGCAATCGGCAATCTTAAATCCTAAATCTGAAGTCTTAAATTCGTAATCCTAAATCCGCAATCCTAAAGTCCTAAATCCGTAATCCTAATTCATAAATCCTAAATCCACAATCCTAAATCCGCAATCCTAAATCCGAAATCCGCAATCCACAATCCTAAATCCGCAATCTGTAATCCTAAATCCTAAATCCGCAATCTATAATCCTAAATCCGCAATCTTAAATCATAATCCTAAATCCACAATTGTAAATCCTAAATCCGTAATACAATCTAATCCGTAATACACAATCCTAAATCCATAATACACAATCCTAAATCCGTAATACACAATCCTAAATCATTCGCAATCCTAGATCGTAAATCCTAAATCCGCATTACACAATCCTAAATCCTAAATTCTAAATCTGCAATCCTAAATTCTAAATCTGCAATCCTAAATCATAATCCTAAATCCGCAATCCTAAATCCTAAATCCTCAATCAGCAATCCTAAATCCTAAATCTGTAATACGCAATACTAAATCTTTAATCCGCAATCATAAATCCTTAATCCCAAATTCGTAATCATAAATCCTAAATCCGTAATACTAAATCTTAAATCAGCAATCCTTAATCCTAAATCCTAAATCCGTAATCCTAAATCCTAAATTCTAAATCCGCAATCCTAAATCCGCAATCCGCGTCCCTTAATCCTAAATACACAATCGTAAATTCGCAATCATAAATCCTAAATTTGCAATCCGCAATCCTAAATCCACAATCCTAAATCCACAATCCTAAATCCTAAATACGCAATCCTAAATCCTAAATTTGCAATCCTAAATTCACAATCCAAAATCCAAAATCCGCAATCCTAAATCTTAAATAGGCAATCCAAAATCCCATAAATTCTAAATCCGCAATCCTACATCCTAAATCCTAAATCTGCAATCCTAAATCTTAAATCCTAAGCCCTATATCCGCAATCCTAAATCCTAAATCCTAAATCCACAATCATAAATCCTAAATTTGCTATCCTAAATTCTAAATCCACAATCCTAAATTCTAATTCCCAAATCCGCAATCCTAAATTCTAATTGCTGAATCCGCATTCCTAAATCAACAATCATAATTCCAAAACCCTCGATCCCAAATCCTAAATCCGCAATCCTAAATCATAAATCCTTAATACGCAATCCTAAATCCACAATCCGTACTCCTAAATCCAAAACCCTAAATCCAAAATCCAAAATCCGCAATCCAAAATTCTAAATCGTAAATCTGCAATCCTAAATCCTGAATCCTAAATCCGCAATCCTACCGCAATCCGCAATCTTAAATCTTAAATCGTAAATCCTAAATCCTCAATCATAAATCCTAAATCCGCAATCCTAAATCCGCAATCCTAAATCCACAATCCTATATCCTAAATCCTTAATTCGTAAATCCGCAATCCTAAATCCTAAATCCACAATCCTAAATCCTATATCCATAATCCGCAATCCTAAATCTAAATCCTAATTTCCAATTTCTAAATCCTAAATTCGCAATCCGCAATCCTAAATCCACAATCCTAAATCCTAAATCTGCAATCTTAAATCCTAATTCCGCAATCCTAAATCCTAACTCCTAAATCCACATTCCGCAAACCTTTAATCCTAAATCCACAATCCGCAATCCTAATTCCTAAATCCGCAATACTAAATCCTAAATCTACAATCCTAAATCATAAATCCGCAATCCGCAATCCCCTAAATATGCAATCCTAAATCCTAAATCCTAAATCCGCAATCATAAATACTAAATCCTAAATTCGCAATCCGCAATCCTAAATTCATTATCCTAAATACTAATTACGCAATCCCATATCCTAAATCCGCAATCCTAAATCTTAAATCCTAAATCCGCAATGCTAAATCCTAAATCCTAAATCATAAATCTCCAATCATAACTCCTAAATCCTTAATCCTAAATTCGCAATCCTAAATCATAAATCCGCAATCCGCGCTCCTTAATCCTAAATCCTAAATACACAATCCTAAATTCGCAATCCTAAATCCTAAATTTACAATCCGCAATCCTAAATCCACAATCCTAAATCCTAAATACGCAATCCTAAATCCTAAATTTGCAATCCTAAATTCACAATCCAAAATCCTAAATTCGCAATCCTAAATCTTAAATACGCAATCCAAAATCCCATAAATTCTAAATCCGCATTCCTACATCCTAAATCCTAAATATGCAATCCTAAATCTTAAATCCTAAGCCCTATATCCGCAATCCTAAATCCTAAATCAACAATCATAAATCCTAAATTTTCTATCCTAAATTCTAAATCCACAATCCTAAATTCTAATTCCCAAATCCGCAATCTTAAATTCTAAATGCTAAATCCGCAATCCTAAATCAATAATCATAAATCCAAAACCCGCGATCCCAAATCCTAAATCCGCAATCCTAAATCATAAATCCTTAATACGCAATCCTAAATCCACAATCCGTACTCCTAAATCCAAAACCCTAAATCCAAAATCCAAAATCCAAAATCCAAAATCCAAAATCCTGAATCCTAAATCCGCAATCCTACCGCAATCCGTAATCCTAAATCATAAATCGTAAATCCGCAATCCTAAATCCTAAATCCGCAATCCTAAATCCTAAATTCGCAAACCTAAATCCTAAATCCTATATCCTCAATCATAAATCCTAAATCCTAAATCCGCAATCCTAAATCCACAATCCTATATCCTAAATCCTTAATCCTTAATCCTAAATCCTTAATCTTAAATCCTAAACCCACAATCCTAAATCCTATATCCATAATCCGCAATCTTAAATCTAAATCCTAATTTCTAATTTCTAAATCCTAAATACGCAATACGCAATCCTAAATCCACAATCCTAAATCCAAAATTCTAAATTTGCAATCCTAAATCCTAATTCCGCAATCCTAAATCCTAACTCCTAAATCCATATTCCACAAACCTTTAATCCTAAATCCACAATCCGCAATCCTAATTCCTAAATCCGCAATACTAAATCCTAAATCTACAATCCTAAATCATAAATCCGCAATCCGCAATCCTAAATCCCCTAAATATGCAACCCTAAATCCTAAATCCGCAATCATAAATACTAAATCCTAAATTCGCAATCCACAATCCTAAATCCATTATCCTAAATCCTAATTACGCAATCCTATATCCTAAATTAACAATCCTAAATCCTAAATCCTAAATCCGCAATGCTAAATCCTAAATCCTAAATCATAAATCTCCAATCATAAATCCTAAATCCGCAATCCTTAATCCTAAATCCAAATCCACAATCCTAATTCCTAAATCTGCAATCCGTAATCTTAAATCCTAATTCTTATATCCTAAATCCGCAATCCTAAATCCTAAATCTGCAATCCTAAATCCTAAATCCGCAATCCTAAATCCGCAATCCTAAATCCTAAATCTTAAACCCGCAATCCTAAATCCTTAATCCTAAATCAACAATCCTAAATCCTAAATCCGTAATCTTAAATCCTAAATCCTAAATTCTAAATCCGCAATCCTATGTCCTAAATCCTAAATACGCAATCCTAAATCCGTAATCCTTAATTCTAAATCCTAAATTCGTAATTCTAAATCCTAAATCCACAATCCTTAATCCACAATTCTAATCCTAAATCCTAAATCTTAAATCATAAATCCGCAATCCTAAATCTGCAATCCTAAATCCTAAATCATGTATCCACAATCCTAATTCCTAAATCCGCAATTCTAAATTCTAAATGCTAAATCCGCAATCCTAAATCCTAAATCCGCAATCATAAATCCCCAATGCTAAATCCAAAATCCACGATCCTAAATCCTAAATCCTAATTCCGCAATCCTAAATCATAAATCCTTAATCCGCAATCCTAAATCCTAAATCCACAATCCCCACTCCTAAAACCTAAATTCGCAATCCGCAATCCTAAATCCTAAATCCGCAATCCAAATTCCTAAACCCTAAATTCACAATCCTAAATACAGAATCCTAAATTCGAAATCCCCAATCCTAAATCTGCAATTCTAAATCCTAAATGTTTAATCCTAAATCCTAAATCTACAATCCACAATCCACTATCCTAAATCCGCAATCCTAAATCCTAACTCCTAAATTCGCAATCCTAAATCCTAAATCTTAAAGCCTAAATCTGTAATTCTAAATCATAAATCACATAAATCCTAAATACGCAATCCTAAATCTTAAATCCGCAATCCAAAATACCATAAATTCTAAATCCGCAATCCTAAATCCTAAATCCGCAATCCCCAATCCTAAATTAGTAATCATACATCCTAAATCCTAAATCCGCAATCCTAAATCCTGTATCCAAATCTGCAATCTTAAATCCTAAATCCACAATCATTAATCATAAATATGTTATCCTAAATCCTAAATCCACAATCCACAATCCTAAATCTTAAAATCTAAATGCTAAACCCGCAATCCTAAATACAAAACCCGCGATTCCAAATCCTAAATTCGCAATCCTTAATCATAAATCCATAATCCGCAATCCTAAATCCACAATCCGCACTCCTAAATCCAAAACCAAAATCCGCAATCCAAAATTTTAAATCCTAAATCCGCAATTATAAATCCTGAATCCTAAATCAGGAATCCTAAATCGTAAATCATTAATCCGCAATCCTAAATCCACAATCCTAAATCCTAAATTCGCAATCCTAAATCATATATCCTCAATCAATCCTAAATCCACTATCCTAAATCCTTAATCCTAAATCCGCAATACTAAATCCTAAATCCGCAATCCTAAATCATATATCTATAATCCGCAATCCTAAATTTAAATCCTAATTTTTTTATTTCTAAATCCTAAATCCTCAATCCTAAATCCGCAATCCTAAATTCTACATCCGCAATCCTAAATCCTAAATCCTAATTCCGCAATCCTAAATTCTAAATCCTAAATCTTAAATCCGCATTCCGCAAACCTAAATCCTAAATGCACAATCCGCAATCCTAATTACTAAATCCGCAATCCTAAATCCAAATCCTTAATCTACAGTCCTAAATCCTAAATCCGCAATACGAAATCCTAAATCCTAAATCCGCAATCATAAATACTAAATCCTAAATCCTAAATCCGCAATCCTAAATCCTAAATCCTAAATCCATATTCCTAAATCCTAATTACACAATCCTAAATCATAAATCTGCAATCCTAAATCCTAAATCCGCAATGCTAAATCCTAAATCCTAAATCCGCAATCCTAAATCCTAAATCCTAAATCCGCAATCCTAAATCCAAGTCCACAATCTTAATTCCGCAATACGCAACCTGCAATCCGCAATCTTAAATCCTAAATCTTATATTCGCAATCCTAAATTCGCAATCCTAAATCCTAAATACGCAATCCTAAATCCTAAATCTTAAATCCGCAATCCTAAATCCTTAATCCTAAATCAACAATCATAAATCCATAATCCGTAATCTTAAATCCTAAATCCTAAATTCTAATTTCGCAGTCCTAAATCCTAAATCCTAAATACGCAATCCTAAATCCTAAATCCAAAATCCTAAATCCGCAATCCTTAATTCTAAATCCTAAATCCTAAATCCGCAATTCTAAATCCTAAATCCACAATTCTAAAACTAAATCCTAAATATTAAATCCTAAATCCGCAATCCTAAATCTGCAATCCTAAATCCTAAATCAAATATCCACAATCCTAAATCCTAAATCCACAATCCACAATCCACAATCCTAATTCCTAAATTCCCAATCCTAAATTCTAAATGCTAAATCTGCAATCCTAAATCCGCAATGCTAAATCCAAAATCCGCGATCCTAAATCCTAAACAAGCAATCCTAAATCATAAATCCGCAATCCTAAATCCTAAATCCACAATCCACACTCCTAAACATCCTAAATTCACAATCCGCAATCCTAAATGTTGAAACCAGCAACTGGTCTCTGTGGAGTTCGGGGCCCTCAGCGAGGCTGAGGGGCGACCAACCCTTACTCCCCCCAAGGGAGAGCTCTAGGTTGAAGGTGTTGGAAGTATGAACTGGACCAAGGGCTTAGTGGGGAGGTCCCGCCACTTACCCGGAAGTCCCCTTGGAACTTCCCCTCCCAAGCCACTACTAAGCTTGGGCACCACTGGAGCCTCTCCTCAGCCCCTGGAGAGACTTGGGGAGGGAGAGAGAGAGAGGAGAGAGCTAGCCTAGGATGAAAGGTCTCTTTAAATGGTGCTCCCTTGGTCCTATTTATAGGATTTCTGGATTTGGGCTGCAAATAGCCAAAAACTGGTCTGTCAGATTACCAAAATGCCCTCGGAAATGGCCTGCAGATAGCCAAATCCCGCTGTTCTGGAGCACTAAACCCAGACCAACCCCTCCCCCCGGAACTGGGCGAGAGGGGGTACCTCGCGGGGCTCGGCGAGCCCCCTAACTGGGGTTGGGCGAGACCCAGGGGTCGCCCCCCCCTGCTGGTCTCGCCCCCCTGCTGGGGCTGGGCGAGACCCAGCCAGGGGCGGCCCCCTGCTGGTCTCGCCCCTTTACTGGGGCTGGGCGAGACCCAGCCAGGGGTGGACCCCTGGCTGGTCTCGCCCCTTACTGGGGCTGGGCGAGACCCAGCCAGGGGCGGCCCCCCTGGCTGGTCTCGCCCCCCAACTGGGGCTGGGCGAGACCCAGCCAGGGGCGGCCCCCCTGGCTGGTCTCGCCCCCCAACTTGGGCTGGGCGAGACCCAGCCAGGGGCGGCCCCCCTGGCTGGTCTCGCCCCTTACTGGGGTTGGGCGAGACCCAGCCAGGGGCGGCCCCCCCTGGCTGGTCTCGCCCCTTACTGGGGTTCTCGCCCCCTTCCTTGGATCCTGCTGAGGAACGATGCTCCGAAATGCCTCTTGGCTCGAGTACCTACTCGGCGAATACAGGGTTGTACACAATCCCCGCTCTTTTCGAGCGAGGTACACGCTCGGAAAGAAATGTCCAACCCTGTATATTCGACGAGTGTCGCTGGAAATCCGACTAACGGAGCTACCTTGGGGGAAAACACTTAGCCTTCCCGAGAGGTCCTCCAACCTCGTCGGCTAACGAGAGCCCGACTAGCGAGAGCCTGGTCAGCGGAACTATCCGAAAGGAAAAATACATTTAGAGAACTTCCGGCCACCGAGCGGTTCCAGGCCCTGCCAGCTAGATGGGAGCCTGGTCAGCGGGCCAGCATCGAGGTTAAGTACCTTGAAATCCTTCTGCCACCGAGCGGTTCCCGACCCTGCCAGCTAGATGGGAGCCTGGTCAGCGGGCCCGCACCGAGGCTAAGTACTTTTGAAACATACGGCCATCGAGCGGTTCCCGGCCCTGCCAGCTAGGTGGGAGCCTGGTCAGTGGGCCAGCATCGAGGCTAAGTACTTTGGAAACATCCTGCCATCGAGCGGTTCCCGCCCCTGCCAGCTAGGTGGGAGCCTGGTCAGCGGGCCAGCATCGAGGCTAAGTACCTTGAAATCTTTCTGCCACCGAGCGGTTCCCGACCCAGCCAGCCAGATGGGAGCCTGGTCAGCGGGTCCGCACCGAGGCTAAGTACTTTTGAAACATACGGCCATCGAGCGGTTCCCGGCCCTGCCAGCTAGGTGGGAGCCTGGTCAGCGGGCCAGCATCGAGGCTAAGTACTTTTGAAACATCCTGCCATCGAGCGGTTCCCGGCCTTGCCAGCTAGGTGGGAGCCTGGTCAGCGGGCCAGCATCGAGGTTAAGTACCTTGAAATCCTTCTGCCACCGAGCGGTTCCGGGCCCTGCCAGCAAGATGGGAGCCTGGTCAGCGGGCCCGCACCGAGGCTAAGTACTTTTGAAACATACGGCCATCGAGCGGTTCCCGGCCCTGCCAGCTAGGTGGGAGCCTGGTCAGCGGGCCAGCATTGAGGCTAAGTACTTTGGAAACATCCTGCCATCGAGCGGTTCCCGGCCCTGCCAGCTAGGTGGGAGCCTGGTCAGCGGGCCAGCATCGAGGCTAAGTACCTTGAAATCTTTCTGCCACCGAGCGGTTCCCGGCCCTGCCAGCTAGATGGGAGCCTGGTCAGCGGGTCCGCACCGAGGCTAAGTACTTTTGAAATATACGGCCATCGAGCGGTTCCCGGCCCTGCCAGCTAGGTGGGAGCCTGGTCAGCGGGCCAGCATCGAGGCTAAGTACTTTTGAAACATCCTGCCATCGAGCGGTTCCTGGCCCTGCCAGCTAGGTGGGAGCCTGGTCAGCGGGCCAGCATCGAGGCTAAGTAGTTTTGAAACATCCTGCCATCGAGCGGTTCCCGGCCCTGCCAGCTAAATGGGAGCCTGGTCAGCGGGGCCGCACCGAGGCTAAGTACTTTTGAAACATACGGCCATCGAGCGGTTCCCGGCCCTGCCAGCTAGGTGGGAGCCAGGTCAGCGGGCCAGCATCGAGGTTAAGTACCTTGATATCCTTCTGCCACCGAGCGGTTCCCGGCCCTGCCAGCTAGATGGGAGCCTGGTCAGCGGGCCCACACCGAGGCTAAGTACTTTTGAAACATACGGCCATCGAGCGGTTCCTGGCCCTGCCAGCTAGGTGGGAGCCTGGTCAGCGGGCCAGCATCGAGGCTAAGTACTTTTGAAACATCCTGCCATCGAGCGGTTCCCGGCCCTGCCAGCTAGGTGGGAGCCTGGTCAGCGGGCCAGCATCGAGGCTAAGTACTTTTGAAACATCCTGCCATCGAGCGGTTCCCGGCCCTGCCTACTAAGTGGGAGCCTGTCAGCGGGCCAGCATCGAGGCTAAGTACTTTTGAAAACTTCATAACTTTGATTGTCATATTACACGTAAGGAAACTAAGCCTGAAAGTAGGCCACCATACATGGACTTAAACAAATGCCTCTAATGTTTCCTATGTACATGTCCGAACCATCTTAATCGACCTTCTCACATCTTCTCTACAATTGGCGCCACTCCTGTCTTATCCCTGATACATTCATTCCTAATTTTATCCAGTCTCGTGTGACCACACATCCACCTAAGCATTCTCATCTTCGCAACTCCCATTTTTTGCTCATGTACACCATTCACTGCCCAACACTCACAAACGTAGAGCATTGCTGTCCTAATTGAGGTACGGTAAAACTTGTCTTTAAGTTTTAATGATACTTTACAATCACATAAGATCCCAGACGCGCCTCTCCACTTCAACCAACCTGCTTGGATTCTATGTATCACATCTTTATCTACACCTCCATCTTTTTGAATTATTGATCCCAGATATTTAAAACACTCACTGAGGAAATATCTTGGTCACCCAATTTAATGACGGAGTCATCCGACCTTCTTGCACTACTAAATTTAAGCTCTTTATACTCTGTCTTTGTCCCGCTCAACCAAAACGCTTCTTTTCTAAAGTGTCTCGCTAAGATTCAAATTTCGCATTTACTCCCTCGCGCATCTCATCGACCAAAACAATATCATCTGCAAATAATAAAACACCATTTGCTTGTTGGATATGTCCGGTGAGCTCATCTAAGATAAGGGTAAAGAGATAAGGGCTTAAAGCTGATTCTTGATGTAAGCCAACAACAATAAGGAATTCCTATGTTAATCCTCCAGATGTCCTAACCCTGGTCACTGAATTTGTATACATATCTTTGATTACGTCAATGTATGATACATTTACACCTTTCTTTTCTATGACTCTCCACATGACCTCTCTTGGAACCCTATCATAAGCGTTCTCCAGATCGATAAACATCATATGCAAATCTTTTTATCTTTCCCGATAGTTGTCAATGAGTCTCCTTAAGAGATGTATAGCTTCCATGGTTGACCTACCTGACATGAATCCAAATTGATTCTTTGAGATGCTAGTCTCTCGTCTTACTCTTCTCTCTATTACTCGTTCCCATAGTTTCATTGTATGATTCATTAATTTAATTTTCATGTAATTGACATAATTTTGTATATCTCATTTTTTCTTATACAAAGGTACCAAAATACTTTCTTTCCATTGGTCTGACATCCTCTGTCTTCAGTATATTATTGAAAAACTTGTAAGCCATAAAATTCCTTCTCTCCCTAAGCATTTCCATACTTCAGTGGGTATATCGTCTGTCCCAACCGCTTTTCCATTTTTCATCTTCATCAGAGCGTCATTTATCTTTGATGTTTGAATTTTACGATAAAAAGTTATGTTTATGTACTCCGATTTACCTAACTCTTCCAAGTTCAGCTCTTTGTTTTTTCCTTCATTGTATAGTTGATAAGAATATCTTTTCCATAGTTCCTTAATAGCCACATCATCCGTCAAAACCGTATCTGTTTCATCTTTTATACATTTCACTTGACTTAAATCTCTCGTCTTCCTCTCTCTAGATCGAGCAATTTTATATATATCACGTTCCCCATCTTTGGTATCTAGTTGTTTGTAAAATTCTTTATAAGTTTGACTTCTTTCTTTACTTACTGCATTTTTAGCTTCTTTCTTGACGAATTTATATTTTGTCAAATTTTTATCATTCCTACAGACATATAATGTTTTGTAACTGACACTCTTTGCCCTCACTTTGTCTTGTATTTTTTTTCCACCACTAAGATTCTTTATATGGGGGCGCACGATCTTTTGACTCTCCAAGTACGTTTTTCTCACTTATCCTTAAATGAGAAGACATAACTTTCCATGTGACACTAGGATCAACATAAGGATCATCAACTAGTTGTTCAATAACAGCCGCCTTGAAAGCAACCTGTTTCTCCTTATTTAAGTTTCACCACCGAATTTTTGGCAACATTTTTGTCTTTTTCTTAAAGTTACTATATTTAATTTGGACATCCAACACCACTAACCTATGTTGCGTTGTCAAACTTTCTCCTGGTATGACTTTGCAATCATTACAAATATTTTTATTCATTTTGCGAGTCATAAAATAGTCAATTTGTGGCTTATTTGTTCGCTCTTAAACGTAATTAAGTGTTCTTCCCTCTTCATGTAGAACGTATTTGCACAATTAGCTCATGTGCTATGACAAAGTCTAGAATAGTTCTTCCTTCCTTCATTTCTTTCTCCATACCCAAATCCTCTATGAACGTCTGTATAATCCGTATTTTTTTTCCCTACATGTTCATTTAAGTCTCCTCTAATGAAAATTTTCTCACTTTGTGAGATTTTTTTTACCAAATAATCCTAGTATTCCCAAAATTGTATTTTAATAGCTTCACTTAATACTACTTATGACGCATAAACACTAATTACATTAATAGTTTCTTTTCCTACGATTAATTTAAGAGCTAAGATTCTATCACCTTTTCTGCTTACCCCAACAACTCCATCCCTCCAAGTAGTATCTATAATAATACCTACTTCATTGTTTGTTTTATTTTTTCATGTGTACCATAATTAAAATCTGAATTATTTAGAAATTTAGCTTTCTCACCCACCTATTTAGTCTCTTGTAGAAATAAAATATTTATCCTTCTCCTAATCATTGTATGCACTACTTCCATCGCTTTTCTCGTTAGCGTACTTATATTCCAACTTCCAAACCTAAGTCGATCACATATCCTACGATCTACTTTTCTAGGACACCTAATATGTGAGGGCTTTTGCATATTTAAGACCATACCCAAGTCCTCTTGGAGGTGCAACGGTCCTTGCCAAGACGTCACATTCAGACCATACGACGATGACTCTTGCCTATTTAACACTACACCTAAGTCTTGGAGATGTAGCGGTCCTTGCAAGACGCCGCATTCGAACTATACGTCGCGTTCCTTATGGGGAACAACCTAGCTTTAGCACAATTTCTCAAAAGATCCATATTCATAAGGGTTACTAAATTTTACGCTGGCCGTCTACCTAACACAACCCTCACCATTTTTCATCCAGGATTGAGACTGGCATCGGCTGGTTTTACACCAAACAACAAATGGACGAAAAAAATGGAGCAGTGGAAAAAATGCCTCGCCATATCACGTTGAGAGATGGAATAAAATATTATTTCAAATCTAAATTATCTAATATATACACAAATGAGAAGAACCTAAACCAATATTAGAGGTGACACTAAAAATAACAAAGAGAAACATAAGCCTTTATAGTGGGCCTTTACAATGGGCTTTAGTTCATTGCCTTCATCTAATTCAACTGTATTTGGTATGTAGCAGTTTTCTCAAAGTTTTGGCCTCAGGAGTAAATTTTATTCTTATAGGAATTTTGCAAGGATGACAGAACAATGCTTGGGCGGAACGAGCTATTTAGAAACACTTTGAGGAAAGCTGCTCATGCATGGAAGCGAGCAGATGAGCTCAGTCTCAACGGTAACCTTGTTGCACCATTGCTAAATTAGTCTCATTTTCCCTTATTCTATAAATGATTTTTTCCATACTATTATTATAAAGTACATATGATTTTATGTCTAATCTTTATACTGGTGGTGTAAAAACTTTTTATATTCAACCTGAGTTCTTCCTCTCCATATAGTTGCGAGATAATAATTGACTCTTTGTTTTAGTTTCTGTTGGACTTAGTAATTTTTCTCTGTGATATGTATGAACCAATTTGGTTAATCTTTAATTAGATGCTTTTCTGGTTTATTCCTAATTCATATTTACTATGGAATGCTTAAAGATTAAAATTTAACTACTTGTGCTTTAAGATGCAGTCTTATGCCAACGAACATGACCTTGATATGGTCAAAATAATACTTGTTGATTTCCTAGCTAACCCCTCCTGATTATGAGATATGATGTTAGGATTGACAACTGTCAAAATAATAATATGTGGTTTTCCTAGTTTGGACCGTCCTCATGTCTGATTTACCAAAGAAGTGTTGTACCTGTGCGTAGCTCTTGCTAATACATGACCTTGGAGGGTTGCATGCCCAACTCAACTTGATCTATGCATCTATAGAGTGCACTTTTTCATGACTTGAACTTGAGACATCTAGAATACGCTTCTTTCTTACCCCCACTCCATGTATGATATACTAAATATATAGTTTCAACAGATTTTAGGTCACTAAAACAATGCATGCAAATGTTTAAAATGAGAGTAATAATTAGTTATGCTTACGACGATTGGGGGGTGACTGCATCCTCAACTTACGATTATTACTCAGATTAGGATGATTCTGCCGCATTACTCGGTCGTGAGTTGCCATCACGCCTCTCTTCTTTTGCGACATCTACTTCCACTAAACAGATATACCATCAGTATCTCGTCATACGATATCTCAACAAGTAAGCCTTGTCATTTTTTCCGTGCGCCACGACGCCTTCCTTGCCATTTTTCCTATATGCCCTTTTACCGGTTGGAGAAATGAACACACGATTGCATTAATTGAAGGGAAGCACATGATACAATCCAGAGCAAGTTCCGACCAAGATCAAGAAGGCTGGGTCCTCCAAGATCCTTCTCTCCAAAGAGAGCCCCAAAACCTAGAACATTCAAGATACCTAAACACCTAACCCCCCTATATAGATGAAGGAGGGTAACCATACAAGGGAATACAAAATCATTTAAGTAATTAATTAATCTAATTAATATTAAATAATTATTATTAATCAATTAATTAATACTAGTTAATTATAAGAAATAATCACAGCGTTTTCCAAATGCGCGCTCCGATGGTTCCGACGAGGAGTGGCTCCTCTGGCAAATGCGTGAGGGTAACATTATACTGGCCTCAAAAATCGAACTTGCCCTCAAGGTCGAGTTTTAATTTTTTGGCGGGGTCTTTTAGAATGGGAGCGACGTATAACTTGTGGCCGCGGGGTGAAACAGAGGGGAATTGATGGGAAAGTAAAATGAAATGGGGGGCTCGACTTGGGAAAATGTGACCGGATAGTGAAGGGGAAAAAGATGGGGACGTGCGTGTGAAAGACGGTGGGGTTAAAGGGAAGTAGACAAGATAGGGGAGTTGGTAGCTAGGGAAAAGTAAAAAAGAAAAAGAAAAAGGGGTACGGGTTAGAATTAAATGAAGGGCGTGTGACAAGAGGGGGGTTTGTCTTTTAGTGTAGGAAAGGAAATTGGCTGTTGGCGGCGTGGGCAAAGTGGGGCTTGTTTCGGGTGGGGTGTATGAGGCGTGGCCCGTGGGAAAGAAAAAGGTGCGGCTTAGAAGGGCGGGGAGAGGGCGTAAGGAACGCATATAGGGTGAACGCTGGAGCGGCTTGATGGGATGTGGAGGCAGGGCGTCGAGCCGTGCGATGACTGCAGTGCTGGTAAAAATGCATGAGGGGTGGCATGGGTCGATGGAAGGGAAGGAGGGGAGGCACGTTGACGGAAAGAGCCGTTCACATCTGGTCCCGTTGGCAACAGGGGCGGTCATGGGGGCGGAGCACCTCAGCGTAGGTGGGACAACAACACGCTGAGGGCTCAGCAACCTCAGGTCGACGGAAATCTGGCCAAGGGCTGGAGCAGCAACTGCTCTGGTAGAGACGAGATGGAAAAAAGGGCCATGGCGGAATATGTTGATGCAACGGTTCGCAAACTAAGAGGTGGCAGCTGCAGAGTGGAGTGGTTGGCCGCACGAAGGTTGCAGTCGTCAAGGCGCTGGATAAGTGCCTGGCGGGCTCGGAATGCAATTGTTCATCGACAGGAGCACGCCACTGCTACGGTTATGGTTACTTATATACTGGAATCTCTCTCTACCTCTACAGCTTATCCTTTGCAAGGGCACTGGAACACCACCCAGCCTTCGCGGTTGTTCTACTCCGACTCGTGGTGTCCCCCTCCCCCTGGCTGGGTCAAGCTGAACTTTGATGGATCTCTTTCCTCGAATCGCCAAGCGGGCCTTGGGATTGTTGCGAGGATTTATGCGGGGGCCGTTCTATTTGCTGCGGGCCATACGATTCACCATTGGGATCGGGGCGGTGCGGAGCATGCGGCGCTGGCGGCCATCAAGAATTTTTTGTCTGCGGATATTGTTGCGTGCCGGGGAGTTATTATTGAGGGCGACTGCTCCAATTTGATGGATTTCTGCTGTGCTGGCCCTCTGCGGAGGCATAGGGCCGCTGCCCCCTCGGAGTGGGAGGACCTGGACTTCTTGTTTGAGCTCCCGAAGATTCTGTTCCGATCTGTCCCCCGGGCGGCCAACCGAGCGGCTGACTATTGTGCTCGTCATGCTTTACTCTCTGTTTTCCACTGGACCGATATTACTTGCTTCTTCGCGAAATTTCTTGAGCTTGTTTAGAAAGACCGGGAGAGCATGGCGCCCTTTTGATTTTCTATCATCTTTATTTTTCCTTTAATGCGAATGCAATATTTCAAGGATAAGTGCCTGCACGGAGGAATACAGTGAGGTGAGGGAGGCAGACTGTTCGTCGAGGCGACGTTCGACGGCGTTGAGGCGGGTGTTCATCGTGGCATGGTCTCCGACGACTTGGAACAAGTGGATGAGGGCGGCAAGTCGGGCCATTGTTACCAGTTGGAGAAATGAACATACGATTGCTTTAATTGAAGGGAAGCACAAGATACAATCCGGAGCAAGCTCCGACCAAGATCAAGGAGGCTGGGTCTTCCAAGATCCTTCTCTCCAAAGAGAGCCCCAAAACCTAGAACATTCAAGATACCTAAACACCTAAACCCCTCCCCCTTATATTGATGAGAGAGGGTAACTGACGTAGAAAGCACCGGGATGGGAGTTGCGGAATCCTTCCGGACGGGCCAACTCTCGCACGGAGAGGGTGAGGGCGGTAGCGGCTAGGGCAAACCAAACTTCTTAATCCTCAAAAACTGCATACAACATAACACATTCCACCCTTTATACTAGGAGGGGGAAAATACCGCTATTAGCACACCCGCTAATGGCACACCAAAATAAAAGTGCAACATAGACATGCAAATATAAAATAGAAAACAACATATGCTACAGAAATAATTAAACGGCCCGGGGCTTCCAAAGCGGGTCGATCTTTTCTAGCCACGCGATTCCGGTCTCGCCGGGCGATCCTCCAGTCGCGTTGTTGCCGTCTGCGATGCATCTTTCATCATTCGCTTCCGCTTGGGAGGCACTCGACCTCGAGTGCTCGGGGTAAAGCGGAATGTCCGGGTAGAAAGGGGACAAATCGCTCACGTTGAAGGTCTTGGAGATGTTGAGGTCCGGTGGAAGGTCCACCACATAAGCGTTGTCATTGATCTTGCGGGTGATGGGGAAAGGGACGTACTTCTTTGGCATGAGTTTGTGGTGGTGGCCCGCGGGAAGCCTCTCCTTGCGGAGGAAAACCATCACCAAGTCTCCCACCGCATAGATCTTCTCGCGCCGGTGTTTGTCGGCCATAGCCTTGTATTTGGCATTAGACTCAAGCAGCTTGAGCCGGGTATCAACTTGGATGTCGCGGGTTTCTTCCGCCAACTGGGCCGCGGAAGGAGGAGCGGCCGGGAGGCGGGCGAGATCGAGTGCATGCCGGGGAACCTTGGTATAGACAATGGAGAATGGAGAGAGACCAGTAGAGCTGTGCACTGCGTTGTTGTAAGCAAACTCAGCCTGCGCGAGGGCGTGATCCCATTGCTTCGGGTGATCTTGGCAAATGCAGCGAACGAGGTTCCCCAAGGTCTTGTTCACAACCTCGGTTTGACCGTCAGTTTGAGGGTGGGCGGAGCTACTAAACTTAAGAGAGGTGTCGAACATCTTCCACAGCATTGTCCAAAAGTGGCCGAGAAATTTGGGGTCGCGGTCCGATGTGATAGTGGTTGGCACGCCATGCAAAAGAACCACCTCCCGGAAATAGAGGCGCGCAATGTGAGAAGCATCGGACGTCTTGCGACAAGGGAGAAAATGGGCCATCTTAGAGAAGCGATCCACCACGACAAACACGGAATCGACCCCGCGTTGCGTGCGCGGGAGACCCAAGACGAAATCCATAGAGAGATCCTCCCAAGCGCTGGCGGGAACCGGGAGGGGAGTATAGAGCCCAGTGTTGTGGGCGTGTCCCTTGTACTGTTAACACACATAACATTTCCGAACGAAGTTCCCCACGTCCTTCGATAGTTGCGGCCAAAAGTAACGCTCTTGGAGGTTGGCAAGTGTTTTGTCTCGGCCCAGGTGTCCACTTAACCCGCCACCATGCAAGTCACGAATGAGCTTCTCCCGTAAGGAAGTGCGAGGAATACACAGGCGGTTGTCTTTAAGCAGGAATCCGTCGAGTAAGAGGAAACCTTGATGCGAACCGCCTAAGGAACAAGTGCGCCAAATCTCATGGAAGTCAACGTCCTCAGCGTACAAGTCGACGAGAGTATCAAACCCGATGATCTCGTGGTGCATAGTCGCCAACAGACAACTGCGCCGGCTAAGTGCGTCGGCTACGACATTGGCCGTCCCCGGCTTGTGCTGGATAATATATGGAAACCGTTGGAGATAAGTGGTCCAACGAAGGTGCATTCCATCCATGCGTTTCTGACTGTTGATGAACTTGAGTGCCTAGTGGTCTGTGGACAAGATGAACTCCTTATGCAGTAAGTAGTGTTCCCAATGCTTGAGAGCCTGTACGACCGCATAGAACTCCTGATCATAGGCGGCCCATTTCCGTCGAGCTTCACTTAATTTTTCGCTGAAAAATGCCACGGGGCGCTTGTCCTGGGAGAGGACAGCCACTATACCAATGCCACTGGCATCACTCTGCACCTCAAAGAGTTTATCAAAGCTGGGCAGTGCCAAGACTGGGGCCGAGCTTAGCTTCTGCTTGATCAAGTCGAAGGAGCGTTTGGCCTCGTCGCCCCAAAGGAACCGCCCCTTCTTCAAACAGTCTGTCATGGGAGCGGTAATGGTGCTGAAATCTCGGATGAACCGCCGGTAGAAGGTGGCCAAGCCGTGGAATGACCGCAACACCGTTAGAGAGGTGGGAGCCGGCCAATCTCGGATCGCTTGGATCTTTTCCTCATCAACCCGGATGCCATCCACGCCCACAACGAAACCCAAAAATGTCAGCCGCGGAGCGAGGAAGGTACACTTTTTGAGGTGAATGAACAGTTGGTGCGCCGCCAGCACCTCCAAAACAGCCCGAAGATGGGAGAGATGATCTGCCCGGCTCTTGCTGAAGATCAAGATGTCGTCAAAATAGACGACGACCGACTTTCCCAGAAAAGGTCGCAGTACCTGTGTCATGAGGCGCATAAAAGTACTTGGAGCATTAGATAATCCAAAAGGCATTACCTTCCACTCGAAGAGGCCGTCCGACGTTTTGAACGCCGTCTTCCACTCGTCACCTGGCTTGATGCGGATTTGGTGGTACTGGTACCCACTGCGTAGATCTATCTTGGAGAAGAACTGGGAACCATCTAACATGTCTAGCATGTCATCAAGTCGAGGAATGGGAAAGGAGTACTTGATCGTAATCCGGTTGATCGCGCGACTGTCGACGCACATGCGCCATGAACCATCCTTTTTGGGGACCAAGAGTGCCGGGACTCCGCAGGGGCTGAGACTCTCCGAAATGAATCCCTTCTTCAACAATTCTTCCACCTTCTCACACAAGATGGCATGCTCCTTGGGGCTTATGCGGTAGTGCGGTAAATTCGAAAGGCTAGCTCCCGGAATGAGGTCGATCTGATGCTGGATATACCGAAGAGGAGGAGGACGGTCAGGCAAGTCGTCCGTCGTGATGGTTCGGAACTCGTGCAGCAACGCACGCACGTCATGCGGTGCGTCTTCCGCCTCCTGCTCACGAGTGGTGTACAACCCGTAGGAGACAAGTGCCACCACTTCCTTAGCTTCAGCCACGTCCCGCTCAAACATAGAAGCGTCCTCGGGCATCACCAACAGGCTACGCTCCCTATCAGACGGTGGGCTGACTTCGGGTTTCCCTCCGACCCGGGCAATGATTTGTATCTTCTTGCCGGCCCAAGTGAAGGTGACAGCATTCTCGCGGCCCTTGTAACAAACATCTGTGTCATATTTCCACGGCCGCCCCAAGAGTAGGTGGCTGACATCCATCTCCACGACGTCGCACCAAACATCGGCCCGGTAATGCTTCCCAATGGCAACAGGAACGTGAGAGCGGTGGGTGACCCGAACTGACGGGCCGCGCTGAATCCAACCGATGGAATATGGGTGGGGATGGGGCTCCGTCGTCAGCTGTAAATAGGAGACCAACCGGGTTGCAACAAAGTTCTCGCAACTGCAATTGTCAATCAGTACGTCGCAGATCTTCCCCTTGATGGTGCAGTAACTCCGAAAAATATTGTTACGTTGGGCGTGTTCATCCACTCGTGGTGTGAGAAGTAGGCGATGCACCACGCAAGCGGCGAACTCGCCCTCCTCGTCATACTCATCAATGACTTCGTCGGCCTCTCCAATGTCATCCTCTCCCTCCTCGTCCTGTGCAACCGTGTGGACGGGTTGGCGAAGCAGAGGGCAACGGGAGGCGAAATGGCCGGGTTGGTGACACTTAAAACATGTGCCTGCCGGTGCTCGGTCAGGTGCCCGACCCTTTGGTGCGGACGAGGAGGCCGGCACCCGATCCACAATTTCCTTGCCGGTGGTGTCCCGGCTGTTAGAAATTCCTATGATCTGGGTAGTGCTCGACCTGGGGTGGTGGATTTAGTCCTAAGTGTTGGTTGGCCTCTAAAGCATTAACGCTCGCACGTAATCCAGTGAGCACTTGTCCTACAATTCTCTGATTCTCGTTGACACTAGCGGTTAATGGTTCAATTGATTTTGTTAGATTTTGAATTTGTGTGTTCAGAGCGGTGACGTTATCTTCTATTTTACCGACACAATTTTCCATTTAAAATAATTCAACTTTTCTAAAATTTCAAATCAAAGAGCAACTAATTTTAAGAGAATCTTTTTTTGTTAAAAGAAAATAAAATTTAAAGATTTTTTTCTTTTAAATAAAATGAAGATCAAAATTTTTCTTTTTGAAAACCGGATCGTTTGATTCGCAATAGGAGCGAATCAAACCTACCCCCTCTGATACCAAACTGATGTAAAATAGATTAGGGTTTAAAATTATAATATTTTAAAATCAAGATATTTAAAAATAAAATAAAATTAGGAGTCTTGAAAATAATTGATTAATATGTGCTTTGTTTAATTTGAAAAGGGGCGGAGCGACCGAATCGAGTTTTGAGCACAAATTCACTTTCCTACGTTGGAGTTTGCAAAACCGTTAATCGTTATTTGAGAGAAACTCCCGCGAGCGTCTAGCGAGTTGAACCGTGGTGAGAGTTGTAGATCCACAAGCAATTACACATAACAATTTATGAAATACGGTAATAAAGGTGGTTGAACTTTCAGGCAAGCTTAAATTAATTATTTAGAATGCATAAAATTAATGCCAACCAGAGAAGCAATGGGGTGGTGAGATTACCCAGGGGCATGAATCCGGTTCAAGCCCAATCGACGCAATGGAGCTCCAACAGTAGGCTGAGGATGGTTTGCAGTGAAGTGGACGCCAGAAGCGGTGGATGGATCGGTACTCACGACCGACTGACGGAAGAGAGGAGTTGAAGTCGACGTCAGTCGGGCGGAGTCAACAGCGAGGTCGACGACAACTTGGCAGAGAGTGCGGTCGTTGGAAGACTTCGGTGGCGCAGGATCGAAGTGGCGGAGATGCTCCGTCGGGAGTTGACGCCGAAGTCGGAGTGGCGACGACGCATGAAAGGAATCCCGTCGGCGAGGTCTTCGGCTGGACTTGCGCGCTGGAATAAGGGCTGGGGGGTTTCGAAGGCAATACAGGGCAACGAACAAGATGTCCGCTCCCTGTTTCTAGTCCGGTCCGCTTTCTTCTTCCTGGCATGCTGCTTTAATAGTGGTAGCTCTTCACGGTAAATTTGCCTTGATTGTTTACCAATTCAATTTCTTTCCAAAATTCTAAGCATGACAACCATTGGAAACTTTCCAAAAATCAATTTCTCTCCAACAAATTTGATTCCTAAATAATATTTTCCAATTGTTCATTGCTTTTGAAATAAATTCCAAACATAATATTTCTCATTTCTTTTGAATTTGAATTTTAAATCTATACCTTTTAAATAATTTTTAAGCTTGTCTGTTATGTTCTAACGACTTAAATTACCGGACCTTTTTTTTAAGATCTCATCGGACGGTCAACCGGAAGAGCCGAACAATTTCAAATAAGAGCAGGTACGCGAAAAAATACATGATAGAAAATAAATGCTGAAAAATTAAAATGTGTGACTTAAGATGCGACGAAGGATGCATCAATTCTCCCGGGGTTGAAAGAGCTCGACCCCGACGAGACTTCAGAAAAACTGGCAAAGGAGAGATCTGATATCGTCACCAGTATTAGATCGGGTGGAATATCTGGAGCCTCGATGGGTGGATCAACTGGTGGCCCAATACGTTGCTGAACATGAACTAGACCCAACCTCCTGCAATAAGCGATCACCAGACCTCCCTTTGAAAAGTACAACTCATGGCGATATCGACCGACTGTGAGTTTGTAATGTTCAAAGGTTGCTCGCAAAATATTAACAGTAATTTTATGCAGTTCTTTAAAATAATTAATATGAGCTTGTGCATCGAAAGAAATACGTTCATGGAATGAAAGATGATGGCGGTCAGGTGGGTGGAGCAATGCATATAAAATCTCGAAAGGAGATATATTAAGAGAGCGGCTTTTAGAATTATTACATGTGAAATTTGCTCGTGGAGGTATTAGATCCCATTGCGACGGATTCTCCTCAATTAAACGCCTAAGAAGGTTCTCCAAACTCTTATTAACGAATTCATTCCATCCATTTGTTAGAGAGTGATAAATGCTACTAAATTCGAGTTTGATTCTCTTTCGATCCCATAAGATGTTCCAAAAATACGACTTAAAATATTTAAAATATTGTTGCAACTCCACAAATCTGTCTATCTCCAAATAATAGTGAAGTGAAATAAAAGTGTCGCCTCTAAATATGAAATCGATAGAGTGATGTGTGCGGAGTGAGTGATCTTCAGATATAGTACCAAAAGACTGAGGAATATCAGGTGGCACGTCAGGAATCGATAGATGTGGTGTGAGCGCCACATCTGGGTCATAAGTCACTTCATGGGATGGGGTTTCAGGCGGGAGTGCGGTGAGTAGTAATGTGGTGGAGCCAGTGAAAAGTGATATAGAAGTCGTAGAGGTCCCCTCGCGTGCCCTTGGGATAATACAGTTCTTCTGGGGTAAAAGAACAATCTTATGTCCGTGGTGCTCGAAGGACTGAGCGTTCCTCGTGCCGTCGTGCATGATGCGTCGATCGTACTGCCAAGATCTTCCCAATAGGATGTGGCAGACATCCATGACTGCAACATGAAATAGAACTCTATCCGAATACGTGCTCCCGATAGAAAACTCTACTAGACAGTAGTGTGTGACGGGCATAGTCAAATAATTATTGACTCCGGATAAGTTGTAAGGTTGTTCTAACGGATGCGTCACAAGCCCTAATATGTTGACCATGCGCCGAGAGACGAAATTCTCCATACTGCCACTATCGATGATAATGGAAGAAAATTGTCCCTGGATGCGTGCAGTAGTGCGGAAAATGCGTGCCTCCTATGGTCATCCTCAGTAGACTCACTAGGGGTGATCAAGCTATATCGTAAGACACAGACTAAGTGTTCGCCGTGTTCGCCTTCCACTTCTATGACATCCTCTGACTCGTGCTCAGGCTCGGGTTCAAGGTGAGACTCATTTACGTAAACTTCATATTCTGGTTCACGTCCATCTGTAGAATCGATAATAGCGACGAAGTGGCGTCGTGGGCACTCAAATGATTTGTGCCCCGACTCCATACACTTGAAGCATCAGAATACTCCAGTGTCGGGCTTAGTCTCAACAGTCTCTCTACCCTTAGAGAGATTAGTGGGTGGAGCAGGGGTCCCAGTAGTGATGGGAGGGTGGAGGGAATCCAAGGCCCTAGTAGTTGGTGCAATGGTGACGCTCGATGTGGGTCTATCAGTAGACCTAACTCTGGATGTCCGCTTCTGTGAGAACTCCACTCTCCGTGCTCGGCTCGATATCTCCCCTAAGTCTTTATAATCAAATAGCTCTAGCTGGTCTATAATGGAATATCACAACCCATTCAGATAACAGGACACGGTCATATCATCATCCTCTCAGAGGTCGTGGTGAGGCTGCAGAACTAGGAACTCATTGGTGTATTCATCCACCGTTAGTTTATCTTGCCGTAGGTTGTGGAACCTACGGTAGAGGGTTTGCAAATAATCGGCTGGGACGTACCGCTTTCGTAGTTGAATTTTAAACTCACCCCAAGTGGTAATCAGGTGTAATCCTAAGTTGAATCTAGACCGCTCAAACTGACCCTACCAAACCAACGCGGAATTCTTAAGATTAAGGACTGTGTACTCAACTTGCCTGACCTGGGGCAATTGCTTCCAAGCTAGGAAACGATCCATCCTATCACACCACTCTAGACATCCCTCGGGTTCTAGTCGTCCCTCGAAATCACCAACATCCAACTTAACTCCTAAATCCCAACGCGGCGTCTCTCTTATATTGCTGACTACCGGTTCGAAAGGTCGTGGATCCGGATTTTCTATTTCCAAATTCCTATGATCTGGGTAGTGCTCGACCTGGGGTGGTGGATTTAGTCCTAAGTGTTGGTTGGCCTCTAAAGCATTAACGCTCGCTCGTAATCCAGTGAGCACTTGTCCTACATTTCTCTGATTCTCGTTGACACTAGCGGTTCATGCTTCAATTGATTTCGTTAGATTTTGAATTTGTGTGCTCAGAACGGTGACGTTATCTTCTATTTTACCCACACATTTTTTCATTTAAAATTATTCAACTTTTCTAAAATTTCAAACCAAAGAGCAACTAATTTTAAGAGCCTCTTTTTTTTGTTAAAAGAAAATAAATTTTGAAGTTTTTTCTTTTAAATAAAATGAAGATCTAAATTTTTCTTTTTGAAAACCGGATCGTTTGATTCGCAATAGGAGTGAATCGAACCTACCCCTTCTGATACCAAACTGATGTAAAATAGATTAGGGTTTAAAATTATAATATTTTAAAATCAAGATATTTAAAAATAAAATAAAATTAGGAGTCTTGAAAATATTTGATTAATATGCGTTTTGTTTAATTTGAAAAGGGGCCGAGCGTCCGAATCGAGTTTTGAGCGCAAATTCACTTTCTTACGTTGGAGTTTGCAAAATCGTTAATCGTTATTTGAGAGAAACTCCCGCGAGCGTCTAGCGAGTTGAGCTGTGGCGAGAGTTGTAGATCCACAAGCAATTACACATAACAATTTACGAAATACGGTAATAAAGGTGGTTGAACTTTCAGGCAAGCTTAAATTAGTTATTTAGAATGCATAAAATTAAGTCCAACCAGAGAAGCAATGAGGTTGTGAGATTACCTAGGGCATGAATCCGGTTCAAGCCCAATCGACACAATGGAGCTCCAGCAGTAGGATGAGGATGGTTTGGGGTGAAGTGGGCGTCAGGAGCGGTGGATGGATCGGTACTCACGACTGACTGGCGGAAGAGAGGAGTTGAAGTCGACGTCAGTCGGGTGGAGTCAACAGTGAGGTCGACGACGACTTGGCGGAGAGTGCGGTCGCTGGAAGCCTTTGGTGGCGCAGGATTGAAGTGGGCGGAGATGCTCCGTCGGAAGTTGACGCCGAAGCCGGGGTGGCGGTGACGCCTGGAAGGATTCCCATTGGCGAGGTCTTCGGCTGGACTTGCGCGCTGGAATAGGGGCTGGAGGGTTTCACGGGCAATACAGGGCAACGAACAAGATGTCCGCACCCTGCTTCTAGTCCGGTCCGCTTTCTTCTTCCTGGCATGCTGCTTTAATAGTGGTAGCTCTTCATGGTAAATTTGGCTTGATTGTTTACCAATTCAATTTTTTTCCAAAATTTCTAAACATGACAGTCATTGGAAACTTTCCAAAAATCAATTTCTCTCCAACAAATTTGATTCCTAAATAATATTTTCCAATTGTTCATAGCTTTTGAAATAAATTCCAAACATAATATTTCTCATTTCTTTTGAATTTGAATTTTAAATTTATACATTTTAAATAATTTTTAAGTTTGCCCGTTACGTCCTAACGACTTAAATTACCGGACCTTTTTATTTAAGATCTCATCGTTCGGTCAACCCGAAGGGCCGAACAATCTCAAATAAAAGTAGGTACGCGAAAAAATACATGATAGAAAATAAATGCTGAAAAATTAAAATGTGTGACTTAAGATGCGACGAAGGATGCATCAATTAATAAGATATGAACTTGTGAGGACAACGTCACACGAAAACTATATAGCAATTTTCATGTGATGTGCTAAGCTATGTGCGACCTTAAGTAGATGACCATTCTTGCATTTACCAAACCAATTTTGTTGTTGTGTGTCTGGGTAAGTAGTTTGATGTAAAATACCTTTGTCACAAAGAAAAGTATACATAAAATAAGATAAATACTCCCGACCATTGTCGGTACAATGACACTTCATGCGAATAGGGAACTGAGTAAAGATTCCATCTCACAAATCTTGAAAAATTAAAAAAATGGTTCAGATTGTTTTTCCATTAGATTTACTTTAATTGTCTTTTGGGCCCATGTATCAGCAACATAAGCGGAGCTTGTTGAATGAGGTTGTAAAGTAGGTTTGGAAGTCCACAATGACTTCCCATGAATTGTCCAACAGGTATCCTTTGTGGGACCATGATGTCCACAATGAGCGCAATGTTTAGTATCAGTGTCACGACTACGATTAGCATCCCCGACCACCACTTGATGCAAGATCAACCGACTTCAATTTACTTGTGGACATATGGAACTATATCAATAGTGGTCGACAGTGTCTTGGTCAGATGATGATTCACCCTAGCAGTTTGTTTGGTAGCTGGACTAACCAACATCTTTGTCTTGGAGTAGCTAAGTTTGGTGCGAGGCCATTCAACAGCCAAAGCAGGACGATATGTTCCTGTTGAGCCCGATGTTCCTCTAGTAGAAGGAATTTCCTATAGATTAATGTTGTGGATATCGTCCGAAGGTCAACATAAAGGTTTCATGTTCAAAACGACACGTTTCCGATGTTTTTTTTTGCGAAATATCCTTTTGAAATATATCGACTGATGTATCAGCTATCAACTGGATTTTGACTCGATGTATATTGATCGATATATCAGCTAATATGTCCTAATGGTATATTGACTGGATTTTTTTTATTTATTTAGCATATATGGTTTAATAGACAACAAAAAGAAATTATTTCGTTGTCTAGGTTATTTTGTGCCTATCTTTCGACTCTCTTCTTGTTTCCTCTGACTTTTTTCCCCGCGCCTGTTCACCATCGATGTTGTTATGCTTGGTTTTTGGATTTTGGATTGAGTATTCTTTATGTTTGATTGTCGTCGACGACTTCCTAGCTTCTTGCTTTATCTTGCTTTCTTCCTTGTGTTATACTGTTATTACTTGTGTTACACAAAATGTATACTAATTTGATAGATTTTGAATTTCAATAATTGTTAAATTGTCAATATATCAATGTTATAGATCGAAGATTTCATCGACAAGAAGTTTGTTTCAGTTAACCCTCTTTGTGAATGGTTCACCCGAGTAAGCTTGCTGGCTTGTGAGAGCATCATATGAAGGGTGCCCCATAATTTCTTGATATTGTTACAATTCTTGCATATTTGTTAAAATGAGGGATCCATAGAACTGAGTAGGACAAAAAAAATTTTGATGGCCATCACTACACCAGTCTTCATACTCACTACTTCCCAATGTATGAACTGGAAGACATCTAAGATAGTGCATGCCAGACAGACATGGTCGCATCCTTCTTCCATAATTGAAAATTGGAGGATATCAAGATAGCAGTCTAATTTTTGGTAGTGGGAGGAAACATATTATAGTCATTATGCAAGGTAGTAGAAACGGTAGGAGTGTCTTTCGACAATAATAAGAATCCAATTCAAAAAGATCACAAAAGAAGGGTAAGTTTATTGAATCTGCCATAGAAATCATGAGTAATGATTTTAGTTTATATCATGGAGGTAGATTACTGCATGAGAAAGATGATACGCACACGAAGGGTATTTAGTCATGTAGTATTTATCCTGTAGTGGGGCCTCCATCTATATAAGGAGCCCATAGGGAATTATGTTTCATCTTTTGAGTCTTAGAGCTTAAGCTCTGTTGGAGAGTGGAGTGTCAAGGAGGACCCAGCCTCCGGATGCTTAGCGAGAGCTTGCCTCTTGATTGTATCTTTATGTTTGTGTAATGCAATGCAAATTTCTTATTCATACTCTGTTATGGATCCCACGCCGTTAGTTATCCAATATTAGAGTCTTGAGTCATATTGTATTAAGTCTTTATAAATCGAGTCACATTTAGTCGTAGGAGTATTTTAATATTTTTATTATTTTCATGTAGTTTAATATTTTATGTATTTTTGATGTATTTACGTATCTGCCCCTCGGTCTTGTTACATAAATCCGGGAAGTCATGCAACAAGAATCAATCAATTAAATATGAGCTTCTCTTTATCTCTCTAAAATTCTTCTCTCTCTAACCTTCTCCTCTAGGGCATCTTCTTCTCCAAGCTTCTTCTTCTAACTTCTCTATCTCCACTTCTAGAGCTTCTCTGCTGCATCCAACCTCTAATGATCCACCACAAAACAAGCCCACAACACACTCTTGATACGATTACGACGTATCAAAAGAACTATATGAAAATGGGCAACGATCCTTAAAGGAGATGTAAACGACCCTTCAGAAGTGACGAAAATAAATACAATGTTCACCAGAGAGATCGACAAAGGGATCCAACGAAATAGGCAAGGGTAAAGACTCGGTTGGCTATATCAAGAATCAGGTAGAGGATCCGATAAATTATGCGAAGCCGAAGACTCAGTCGGCTAGAGGAGGACGAGGCTGAATGCGGAGCGTTATCACATCCAAGAAATACATTTGTTCATCGCCGGTGAGAGATGCATGAGCCTTTGTCATTGACCACAAGACGCACATGATCTTTTGTCAATAAGAGATGGAGTCAACGCACCTTGTGTGGTTGGCAGTATTACGACATGCGGTGATTGAAGATTGGAGGAGGCGCCATTCTTTCTCCCGTAAAGGACTCTAATACCATGTAAAACACCATACTGGAGAAAAAAAAAACCTACATTCCTCAATGCGAGGTAAGGTATTTATGCAATCTAAAGTATAACGGAAACGAAAAGATACTATGGACTGTTACACCCTCAAATATAATCCTTAATATTCTCTCAAAAAGGTTATATTATAAGTAAAATTCAATGCGAGGTAAGGTATTTATGCAATCTAAAGTATAACCGAAACGAAAAGATACTATGGACTGTTACACCCTAAACCATACTGGAGAAAAAAAAACCTACATTCCTCAATGCGAGGTAAGGTATTTATGCAATCTAAAGTATAACGGAAACGAAAAGATACTATGGACTGTTACACCCTCAAATATAATCCTTAATATTCTCTCAAAAAGGTTATATTATAAGTAAAATTTAAAGTGGATGATCTTCTTTTGGTGATGCGGCTTTCGAATAGTAGTTTACTGACCCCCAATCTTTTGATATATCTTTACAATATTAAAAGGTAAAACCATAAAATTGAAAAAGTTTTTAGTAGAGCTCGTATACCTACTATGGTAGGTTGTCATTAGGCATGTCTCAAGGAAGAATGTCATTAGGCATGTCAGCGGATTTAGGATTTAAGATTTAAGATTGTAGATCTTGGATTTAGGATTGTGAATTTTGAATTTTGGATTGCGTATTTAGGCTTGCATATTTAGTATTTAGGATTTAGGATTTAGGATCTAGGATTGCAGATTTAGGATTACAGATTTAGGATTTAGGATTACGAATTTAGGAGTTAAGATTTAGGATTGCGGATTTAGGATTTAAAATTGTAGTTTAGTATTTAGGATTGCAGATTTAGGATTGCTGATTTAGGATTGCGGATTTTGGATTTAGGATAGCTGATTTAGGATTATGGATTATGGATTTAGGATTTAGGATTACGAATTTAGGATTTAAGATTACAAATTTATGATTTAGAATTTAGGATTAAGGATTTAAGATTTAGGATTTAGGATTTAAGATTTAAGGTTTAGGATTGGGGATTTAAGATTTACGATCTAGGATTGTCAATTTAAGATTTAGGATTTTGGATTGCAGATTTAGGATTAAGGATTGCGGACTTTGGGTTTTAGATTAGAATTTAGGATTGCGGATTTTGGATTTAGGATTGCGGATTACGGATTTAGGATTACGGATTTAGAATTTAGGATTGCGGATTTCGAATTTAGGATTGCGAATTTAGGATTGCGGATTGCGGATTTAGGATTTAGGATTGTGAATTTATGATTTTGGATTGCAGATTTATGATTTAGGAATTAGGATTGCGGATTTCGGATTTATGATTACGAATTTAAGAGTTAAGATTTAGGATTGTGGATTTAGGATTTAGGATTTCGTATTACGGATTTAGGATCTATGATTGCAAATTTTTGTGGATATGGGATTTAGGATTTAGGATTTAAGATTTAGGATTGTGGATTGTGGACTTAGGATTTAGAATTGCGGATTTAGGATTTAGGATTGCGAATTTTGGATTTTGGATTTAGGGTTTAGGATTTAGGATTGCGTATTTAGGATTTAGGATTGTGGATTTAGAATTTAGGATTTAGGATTACGGATTTAGGATTGTTAATTTTGGATTGTGGATTGCGAATTTAATATATAGGATTTAGGATTTAGGATTGCGGATTAGGATTGCAGATTTTGGATTTAGGAGATTTAGGATTGCAGATTTAGGTTGCGGATTTAGGATATATGATTTAGGATTTAAGATTTAGGATTTATGATTTAGGAATTAGGAATTAGGATTGTGGATTTAGGATTACAGATTTAGGATCGCAGATTTTGGATTTAGCATTGTGGATTTAGGATTTAGAATTGCGAATTTAGCATTTAGAATTTAAGATTGCGGATTTAGGAATTAGGATTTAGGATTGTGTTTAGGATTTAGGATTACGAATTTAGGATTGTTAATTAGATTGCGGATTGCGAATTTAATATTTAGGATTTAGGATTGCGAATTTAGAATTGCGGATTAGGATTGCAGATTTCAGATTTAGGGGATTTAGGATTGCGGATTTAGGATTGCGGATTTCGGATATATGATTTAGGATTTAGGATTTAAGATTTAGGAATTAGGAATTAGGATTGTGGATTGTGGATAGGATTTAGGATTTAAGATTTAGGAATTAGGAATTAGGATTGTGGATTGTGGATTTAGGATTACGGATTTAGGATCGCGGATTTTGGATTTAGCATTGCGGATTTAGGATTTAGAATTGCGAATTTAGCATTTAGAATTTAAGATTGCGGATTTAGGAATTAGGATTTAGGATTGTGGATTTAGGATTTAGGGTTGTGGATACATGATTTAGGATTAAGGATTGCAGATTTAGGATTAAGGATTAGGATTATGGATTTAGGATTTAGAATTGCGGATTTAGGATTTAGAATTAAGGATTGCGGATTTAAGATTTATGATTTAGGATTGGGTATTTAATATTTAGGATTTATGATTGCGGATTTAGAATTTAGGATTTAGGATTTAGGATTACGGATTTAGTATTGTTGATTTAGCATTAAGGATTAAGGGTTTAGGATTGCAGATTTAAGATTTAGGATTGCGGATTTAGGATTGCAGATATAGGATTTATGGGATTTAGGATTGCGGATTTAGGATTGCGGATTTAAGATATATGATTTAGGATTGCGGATTGCGGATTGCGGATTTAGGATTGTGGATTTGAATTTGGGATTTAGGATTACGGATGTAGGATTTAGGATTGCGGATTTAGGATTTAGGATTTAGGATTGCAGATTTAGGATTGTGGATTTAGGATTTAGCATTGCGGATTTATGATTTAAGATTTGGGATTTATGATGTAGGATTGTGTAATTAAGATTTAGGATTATGGATTTAGGATTTAGGATTTAGTATTTATGATTGCGGATTTTGGATTTAAGATTGCAGATTTAGGATTTAGGTTTACGGATTTAGGTTTACGGATTTAGGAATTAGGATTACGGATTGTGGATTTAGGATTACGGATTGTGAAATGCGGATTTAGGATTTAGGATTGTGGAATTAGGATTTAGTATTGCAGATTTAGAATTTAGGATTTAGGATTTTGGATTGCGGATTTATGATTTAGGATTTACGAATTAGGATATAGTATTTAGGATTTAGGATTGCGAATTTAGGATTGTGGATTAAGGATTTAAGATTTAGGATTTAGGATTTAGGATTTAGGATATAGGATTGCAGATTTAGGATTTATGATTTAGGATTTAGGATTGTAGATTGTGGATTTAGGATTTAATATTGCGGATTTAGGATTGTGGATTGTGGATTACGAACTTAGGATTTAGGATTGCGGATTTAAGATTTAGGATTGCGAATTGCGGATTGCGGATTTAAAATTGCAGATTTAGGATTTAAGATTTAGGATTTAGAATTTTGGATTGCAGATTTAGGAATTAGGATTTTGGATTACGGATTTAGGATTTCGGATTTCGGATTTAGGAGTACGGATTTAGGATTTAGGATTTAGGATTGCGGATTTAGGATTTAGGATTTAGGATTTAGGATCGCGGATTTTTGATTTAGCATTGCGGATTTAGGATTGTGGATTCAGGATTTAAGAATTAAGATTGCGGATTTAGCAATTAGAATTTAGAAATTAGGATTTAGGATTGTTGATTTAGGATTTAGGATAGTGGGATTTAGGATTGCACATTTAAGATTGCGGATTTAGGATTGCGGATTTAGGATTGCGGGTTTAGGATTGTGGATTTAGGATTTAGGATTGCGAATTGTGGATTGTGGATTATGGATTTAGGATTTAGTATTTGGGATTGCAGATTTAGAATTTAGGATTGCGAATTTAGAACTTACGTTTGTGGATTGTGGATTAGAATTTAGGATTTAGGATTAGGATTGCAGACATAAGATTTAGGATTGCAGATATAGGAATTAAAATTTAGGATTTAAGATTGCAAATTTATAATTTAGGATTTAAGATTGCAGATTGCATATTTAGGATTTAGGAATTATGATTGTTGATTTTGGATTTTGGAAACAGATTTAGGATTTAGGATTTAGAATTGTAGATTTAAGACTTAGGATTTAGGATTGCAGATTACGGATTTAGGATTTAGGATTTAGGTTTGCGAATTTAGGATTTATGATTTATGATTGTGGATTGCCAATTTAGGATTTTGGATTGCATATTTAGGATTTAGGATTTAGGATTGCGGATTTATGATTGCGGATTGCAGATTTAGTATTTAGGATTATAGTTTGCGGATTTAGGATTGCGCATTTAGGATTTAGGATTGTGTATTTAGGATAGTTGATTTAGGATTTATGATTATGGATTTAGGATTGCAGATTTAGGATTTAGGATTGTTGATTGTGGATTTAGAATTTAGGATTTATGATTGCGGATTTAGGATTGTGGGTTGTGGATTTAGGATTTAGGATTTATAATTTATGGGATATAGGATTTAGGATTACAGATTTAGGATTACGGATTAAGGATTTAGGATTTATGATTGCGGATTTAGGATTTAGGATTTAGGATGTAGTATTTAGATTTGCGGATTTAGGATTTAGGAATGCAGATTTAGGATTTAGGATTTAGGGGATTTAGGATTTAGAATTTCAGATTTAGGATTTAGGATTGCGAATTTAGGATTTAGGATTGCGGATTTAGGAATTAGGATTGCAGATTGTGAATTTAGGATTTAAGATTGCGGAATCAGGATTTAGGATGACATATTTAGGATTTAGGATTGCATATTTAGGATTTAGGATTGCGGATTTTGGATTTTGGATTGCGTATTACGGATTTAGGATTTAGGATTGTGGATTTAGGATTGCGAATTTATGATTATGATTTAGGATTGCAGATTTAGGATTTAGGATTGCAGATTCAGAATTTAGGATTTATGATTGCGGAATGTGAATTTAGGATTTACGATTTACGATTTAGGATTGCGAATGATTTAAGATTTTGGATTTTGGATTGTGTATTACGGATTTAGGATTACGGATTGCGAATTTAGGATTTAGGATTATGAGTTAAGATTGCGGATTTAGGATTTAAGATTACGGATTGCGGATTTAGGATTTAGGATTGCGGATGTAGGATTTATGATTTAGGATTACGGATTTAGGACTTAGGATTGTGGATTTAGGATTGCGCATTTAGTATTTAGAATTGCGGATTTACGATTGCGGATTATGGATTTAGGATTGTGGATGATATATTTAGGATTTCGGCTTTAGGATTGCATATTTAGGATTTAGAATTATTGATTTAGGATTGCAAATTTAGGATTTGAGATTTGGATTTAGGATTTAGTATTTAGGATTGCGGATTTAGGATTTAGCGATTAGGATTTAGAATTTAGGATTGCGGATTTAGGATTGTGGATTGTGGATTTATGATTATGGATTTAGGATTTAAGATTGCGAATTTAGGATTTAGGATTGCAGATTTAGGTTTTAGGATTTAGGATTGCAGATTTAGAATTTACGATTTAGGATTGCGGATTTAGGATTAGGATTGCGGATTTAGGATTGCGAATTTAGGATGTAGGATTTATGATTGCGGATTTAGGATTTAAGATTTAGGATATAGGATTTAGGATTGTGAATTTAGAATTTAGAATTTAGACTTGCGTATTTAGGATTTAAGATTTAGGATATAGGATCTAGGATTGCAGATTTAGAATTTAAGATTAATGATTTAGGAGTTAGGATTACGAATTTAGGAGTTAAGATTTATGATTGCGGATTTATGATTTAGAATTGTAGATTAAGGATTTAGGATTGCAGATTTAGGATTGCGGATTTAGGATTTAGGATTGCGGATATAGAATTTAGGATAGCGGATTTAGGATTGTGATTGTGGATTATGGATTTAGGATTACGGATTTAGGATTTTGGATTGCAGATTTAGGATTTAGAATTTAGGATTGCGGATTTAAGATTTAGGATTTAAGATTTAGGATTTAGGATTGAGGATTTAAGATTTAGGATTTATGATTGAGGATTTACGATTTAGGATTGATGATTTAAAATTTAGGATTTTGGATTGCAGAATTAGGATTAAGGATTGCAGACTTTGGATTTTGGATTAGAATTTAGGATTGCGGATTTTGGATTTAGGATTGCGGATTACAGATTTAGGATTTAGGATTTAGGATTGCGGATTTTGAATTTAGGATTGCGGATTTAGGAGTTAGGATTTAGGATTGTGAGTTTAAGATTTAGGATTGCATATTTAGGATTTAGGATTTATGATTGCGGATTTCGGATTTAGGATTTAGGATATAGGATTGCGAATTTTGGATTTAGGATTTAGGATTTAGGATTGCGTATTTAGGATTTAGAATTTAGAATTTAGGATTTAGGATTTAGGATTTAGGATTGTTAATTTTGGATTGCGAATATACTATTTATGATTTAGGATTGCGAATTTAGGATTTATGAATGCAGATTTCGGATTTATAGGATTTAGGATTGCAGATTTAGGATTGCGGATTTAGGATATATGATTTAGGATTTAAGATTTAAGATTTAGGAATTAGGAATTAGGATTGTGGATTGTGGATTTTGGATATAGGATTTATGATTGCGGATTTACGATTTATGATTGCAGATTTAGGATTGCGGTTTTAGGATTGCGGGTTTATGATTTAGAATTGCAGATTGTGGATTTAGGATTGCAGATTTAGGATTGCAGATTTAGGATTTAGGATTTAGGATACAGGATTTAGGATCGCGGATTTTGGATTTAGCATTGCGTATTTAGGATTTAGAATTGCGAATTTAGCATTTAGAATTTAAGATTGCGGATTTAGGAATTAGGATTTAGGATTGTGGATTTAGGATTTAGGATTGTGGATACATGATTTAGGATTTAGGATTGCAGATTTAGGATTGCGGATTTAGGATTTAGGATTTAGGATTTAGGATTAGGATTGTGGATTTAGGATTTGGAATTGCGGAATTAGAATTTAGAATTAAGGATTGCGGATTTATGATTTATGATTTAGGATTTGATATTTAATATTTAGGATTGCGGATTGCAGATTTAGAATTTAGGATTTAGGATTTAGGAATACGGATTACGGATTTAGGATTGTTGATTTAGGATTAAGGATTTAGGATTGCGGATTTAAGATATGCGGATTTAGGATTTAGGATTGCAGATATAGGATTTATGGGATTTAGGATTTAGGATTGCGGATTTAGGAGTGCGGATTTAGGAGTGCGGATTTAGGATTGCGAATTTAGGATATATGATTTAGGATTTAGGATTGCGGATTGCTGAATTAAGATTTAGGATTGTGGATTTGGATTTAGGATTTAGGATTACGGATTTGGGATTTAGGATTGCGGATTTAGGATTTATGATTGCAAATTTAGAATTGTGGATTTATGATTTAGCATTACGGATTTAGGTTTGAAGATTGTGGATTTATGATTTAGGATTTCATAATTAAGATTTAGGATTAAGGATATAGGATTTAGGATTGCGGATTTAGGATTGCGGATTTATGATTTAGAATTTATGATTGCGGATTTTGGATTTAGGATTACAGATTTGTGAATTAAGGAATTAGGAGTTAGGATTTATGATTGCGGATTTAGGATTGCGGAATTAGGATTTAGGAATTAGGATTTAGGATTGTGAAATGCGGATTTAGGATTTAGTACTGTGGAATCAGGATTTAGGATTTCAGATTTAGAATTTAGGATTTAGGATTGCGGATTTAGGATTTAGGATTGCGGATATAGAATTTAGGATGTAGGATTTACGAATTAGGATTTAGTATTTAGGATTTAGGATTGCGGATATAAGAATTAGGATTGCAGATTTATGATTTAGGATTAGGGATTGTGGATTAAGGATTTCGGATTTAGGATTTCGGATTTCGGATTTAGGATTTAGGATTTCGGATATAGGATTGCGGATTTAGGATTTAGTATTTAAGATTGTATATTGCGGAATTAGGATTTAAGATTACAGATTTAGGATAGTGAATTGTGGATTACGAATTTAGGATTTAGGATTGCGGATTTATGATTTAGATTTAGGATTGCGGATTTAAGATTTAGGATTTAGGATTGCGGATTTAGAATTGCAGATTTAGGATAAATTTTCGATTTTTTTATTTTTTTTTATTTAGGATTTTCGATTGCGGATTTAGGATTTCAGATTTAGGATTTAGGAGTGCGGATTGTGGATTTATGATTTAAGATTTAGGATTTATGATTGCGGATTTAGGATTTAGCATTTAGTATCGTGGATTTTGGATTTAGCATTGCGGATTTAGGATTTAGGATTGCGAATTTAGGATTTAGCATTGCGGATTTAGGATTTAGGATTGCGGATTTAGTATTGCGCATTTAGAATTTAGGATTGCAGATTGTAGATTTAGGATTGTGGATTATATATTTAGGATTTAGGAATTAGGATTGTAGATTTAGGATTTAGAATTATGGATTTAGGATTGCAAATTTAGGATTTAGGATTTGGATTGTGGATTTATTATTTAGGATTTAGGATTGCGAATTAAGGATTTAGAATGTAGAATATAGGAATACAAATTTAGAATTTAGAATTGCAGATTTAGGATTTAGGATTACGGATTTAGGATTTAGGATTTATGATTGCAGATTTATGATTTATAATTTCTGATTTTGGATTTATGATTTATGATTTAGGATTTAGGATTTAGGATTGTGGATTGTGGATTGTGGGTTGTGGATTGTGGATTTAGAATTTTAAATTGCGGATTTTGGAGTTTGGATTTTGGATTGCGGATTTAGGATATAGGATTGCGGATTTTGGATTTAGAATTTAGAATTGCAGATTTTGGATTGCGGATTTAGGATTTAGGATTGTGGATTAAGGATTTAGGATTGCGGATTTAAGAATTAGGATTTAGGATTGCGGATTTAGAATTTAGGATTGCAGATTTAGGATTTATGGGATTTAGGATTTAGGATTTAGGATTGTGGATTTAGGATTGCGGATTTAGAATGCAGAATTTAGGAAAACAGATTTAGAATTTAGAATTTATGATTGCAGATTTAGGATTTAGGATTACGGATTTTGGATTTAGGATTTATGATTGCGGATTTAGGATTTATAATCTCTGATTCTGGATTTATGATTTAAGATTGTGGGTTGTGGATTGTGGATTTTGAATTTTAAATTGCGGATTTTGGAGTTTGGATTTTGGATTTTGGATTGCGGATTTAGGATATTGGATTGCGGATTTTGGATTTAGAATTTAGAATTGCGGATTTTGGATTGCAAATTTAGGATTTATGATTATGGGAATAGGAGTTAGGATTTAGGATTGCGTATTTAGAATTTAGGATTGAAGATTGTGGATTTAGGATTGTGGATTGCGGATATAGGATTGCGGATTGCAGATTTAGGATTTAGGATTGTAGATTGCGGATTTAGGATTACGGATTTAGGATTGCGGATTTAGGATTGTGGATTTAGAATTGCGGATTTAGGCTTGCGGATTTAGGATTTAGGATTTAAGATTTTTGATTTAGGATTTATGATTGTGAATTTAAGATTTAGGGAATTTTGGATTGCGGATTTAGGATTTAAGATTTAGGATTGTGGATTTATGATTTAAGATTAAGGATTTAGGATTTAAGATTGCGGACTTAGTATATAGGATTTAGGATTGCAGATTTAGGATTTATGATTGCAAATTTAAGATTTATGATTGCGGATTTTGGATTTAAGCTTGTGAATTTAGGATTTATGATTGCAGATTTAGGATGTAGGATTTAGGAATACAGATTTAAAATTTAGGATTTAGAATTTAGGATTGCAGATTTAAGATTTAGGATTACGGAGTACGAATTTAGGATTTAGAATTCATGATTGCGAATTTAGGATTTAGGATTTCGGATTTAGGATTTAGGATTGCGAATTTAGGATTTAGAATTGTGGTTTAAGATTTAAGATTGCGGATTGTGGATTTTGGAATTTGGATTTAGGATTTAGGATTGCGCATTTAGGATTTAGAATTAAGGATTTAGAATTTAGGATTGCGGATTTAGGATTGCGAATTTAGGATTTAGGATTGTGGGTTTAGTAGTTAGGATTTATGATTGCGGATTTAGGATTTATGATTGCGGATATAGGATTGCATATTTCAGATTTAGGATTGCAAATTTAGGATTTCGGATTTCTGATTTAGAATTAAGGATTTACGATTAAGGATTTAGGATTAAGGATTTAGGATTAAGGATTTCGGATTTAGTATTGCAGATTGCGGATTTAAGATTTAGGATTTAGGATTTAGGATTGGGGATTTAGATTTATGATTGCAGATTTAGGATTGTGGATTTTATATGTAGGATTTAGAATTTAGGATTGCAGATTTAGGATTTAAAATTATGGATTTAGGATTGCAAATTTAGGATTTAGGATTTAGGATTGTGGATTGTGGATTTATTATTTAGGATTTAGTATTTAGGATTGCGGATTTAGGATTTAGGAATTAAGATTTAGAATTTATGAGTGCGGATTTAGGATTTAGGATTGTGGATTGTGGATTTATGATTGTGGATTTAGGATTTAAGATTGCGAATTTAGGATTTAGTATTTAGGATTGCAGATTTAGGATTTAGGGTTGCGGATTTAGGCTTGCGGATTTAGGCTTGCGGATTTAGGATTGCGGATTTACGATTTAGGATTTACGATTGCGAATTTAGGATTTAGGATTGCGAATTTAGGATGTAGGATTTAGGTCTGCGGATTTAGGATTTAAGATTTAGGATTTAGGATTGTAGATTGTAGATCTAGGATTTAGGATTGTGAATTTTGAATTTTTGATTTAGAATTTAGGCTTGCGTATTTAGGATTTATGATTTATGATTTAGTATTACAGTTGGATTACAGATTTAGGATTTAGGATTAGGATTTTAGGAGTTAAGATTTAGGATTGCAGATTTAGGATTTAGAATTGTATATTTAGGATTTAGGATTGTAGATTTAGGATTTAGGATTTAGAATTTAGGATTGCGGATATAGGATTTAGGATAGCGGATTTAAGATTTAGGATTGTAGACTATGGATTTAGGATTTAGGATTATGAATTTAGGATTGTAGATTTAGGATTTAGGATTGCGGATTTAGGCTTAGGGATTTAGGAATGCAGATTAAGGATTGCGGATTTACGATTTACGATTTAGGATTGCGGATTTAGGATTGCGGATTTCTGATTTAAGCTTGCGGATTTAGGATTTATGATTGCGGATTTAGGATTTATGATTGCGGATTTAGGATGTAGGATTTAGGAATACGGACTAAAAATTAAGGATTTAGAATTTAGGATTGCAAATTTAGGATTTAGGATTACAGAGTACGAATTTTGGATTTAGAATTCATGAGTGGGAATTTAGGATTTTGGATTTTGGATTTAGGATTTAGGATTGCGAATATAGGATTTAGAATTGTGGATTAAAGATTTAAGATTGCGGATTGCGGATTTTGGAATTTGGATTTAGGATTGCGCATTTAGGATTTAGGATTTAAGATTTAGGATTGCGAATTTAGGATTTAGGATTGTGGGTTTAGGAGTTAGGATTTAGGATTGCGGATTTAGGATTTAGGATTGCGAATTTAGATTTTAGGATTGCGTATTTTGGATTTAGGATTGCGGATTTCTGATTTAGAATTAAGGAATTAGGATTAGGATTTAGGATTTAGGATTTTTTATTTAGGATTAAAAGATTTCGGATTTAGGATTGCAGATTGCGGATTTAAGATTTATGATTTAGGATTTAGGATTTAGGATTGGGGATTTAGATTTATGATTGCAGATTTAGCATTGCAGATTTAGCATTGCAGATTTAGGATTGTGGATTTTATATATAGGATTTAGAATTTAGGATTGCAGATTTAGGATTTAGAATTATGGATTTAGGATTGCGGATTTAGGATTGCGGATTTAGGATTGCGGATTTAGGATTGCGTATTTATGATTTAGAATTGCGGATTTAGGATTGCGGATTTATTAGTTAGGATTTCTGATTTATAATTAAGGATTTAGGATTTAGGATTGTTGCTTTAGGATTAAGTATTTCGGATTTAGGATTGCGGATTTAATATTTAGGATTTAGGATTTAAGATTTATGATTACAGATTTAGGATTTAGGGGATTTAGGATTGCGGATTTAGGAATATAATTTAGGATTTAAGATTTAGGATTGCGGATTTAGGAATTAGGATTGTGGATTTAAGATTTAGGATTGTGGATTTAGGATATATGATTTAGGATTTGGGATTTAGGATTGCGGATTTAGGTATTAGGACTGTGGACTATGGATTGTGGATTGTGGATTGTGGATTTAAGATTTAGGATTGCGGATTTAGGATTGCGGATTTAGGATTGCAGATTTAGGATTTAGGATGGCGTATTTCGGATTTAGGATTTCGGATTTAGGATTTCTGATTTAGAATTAAGAATTTAGGATTTAGGATTAAGGATTTAGGATTGTTGATTTAGGATTAAGGATTTCAGATTTAGGATTGCAGATTGCGAATTTAGGATTTAGGATTTAGGATTTAGGATTGGAGATTTAGATTTATGATTGCAGATTTAGGATTGCAGATTTAGGATTGCGGATTTTATATATTGGATTTAGAATTTAGGAATGCAGATTTAGGATTTAGAATTATGGATTTAGGATTGCAAATTTAGGATTTTGGATTTGGATTTAGAATTGTGGATTTATGATTTAGAATTTAGGGGATTTAGAATTTAGGAATTAGGATTGTGGATTTAGGATTTAGGATTGCAGATTTAGGATTTAGGAATGCAGATTTAGGATTGCGGATTTGGGAATTAGGATTGCAGATTTTGAATTTAGGATTACAGAATTAGGATTTAGGATTGCAGAATTAGGATTTAGGGTTGCATATTTAGGATTTAGGATTGTGGATTTAGGATTGCGGATTTAGGATTACGGATTTAGGATTATGATTTAGGATTGTAGATTTAGGATTTAGGATTACAGATTTAGAATTTAGGATTTAAGATTGCGAAATGTGGATTTAGGATTAAGGATTTACGATTTAGGATTGCGAATGATTTAAGATTTAGGATTTAGGATTGTGTATTGCGTATTTAGGATTACGGATTGCGAATTTAGGATTTAGGATTGCAGATTTAGGATTATAGTTAAGATTTCGGATTTAGGATTTAAGATTACGGATTGCGGATTTAGGATTGCGAATTGCGGATTGCGGATTTAGGATTGCGGATTGCGGATTTAGAATTTAGGATTGCGGATTTAGGACTTAGGATTGTGGATTTAGGATTGTAGATTTAGGATTTAAGATGGCGGATTTTGACTTTAGGATTTAGGATTGCTGATTTTGGATTAAGGGATTAGGATTGCGGATTTAGGATTTAGGTTTGTGGATTAAGGATTTAGGATTGCGGATTTAAGAATTAGGATTGCGGATTTAAAATTTAGGATTGCAGATTTAAGATTGCGGATTGCGGATTTAGGATTGCGGATTTAGGATTTATGATGTAGAATTTAAGAATACGGATTTAGGATTTAAATTTAGAATTTCGGATTGCAGATTTAGGATTTAGGATTACGCATTTAGGATTTATGATTGCGGATTTAGGATTTAGGATTTCTGATTCCGGATTTAGGATTTAGGATTACGGATTTAGGATTGTGGATTGTGGATTTAGGATTTATGATTTATGATTGCAGATTGCGGATTTAGGATTTCTGATTCCGGATTTAGGATTTAGGATTTAGGATTACGGATTTAGGATTGTGGAATGTGGATTTAGGATTTAGAATCTTAGATTGCGGATTTTGGATTTTGGATTTTGGATTTAGGATTGCGTATTTAGGATTTAGGATTTAGGGTTGCGGATTTAGGATTTAGAATTTAGAATTGCGGATTTAGGATTGAGAATTTAGGATTTAGGATCGTGGGTTTAGGAGTTAGGATTGCGTATTTAGGATTTAGGATTATGGATTTAGGATTTAGGATTGCGGATAGCGAATATAGGATTTAGGATTGCGGACTGCGGATATAGGATTGTGGATTGCAGATAGCGGATTTAGGATTGCGGATTTTGGATTGCGTATTTTGGATTGCGGATTTTGGATTGTGAATTTAGTATTTAGTATTTAGGATTGCTGATTTAGGATTTAGATTGCAAATTTAGGATTTAAGGGACTTTGGATTGCGGATTAAGGATTTAAGATTGCGGATTTAGGATTTAGGATTGCGGATTTAGTATCTAGGATTTAGGATTGCAGATTTAGGATTTAGGATTTCAGATTTAAGATTTATGATTGCGGATTTTGAATTTAGGATTGCGGATTTAGGATTTCTGATTGCGGATTTAGGATGTAAGATTTTAGAATGTAGGATTTAGGAATACGAATTTAGAATTTTGGATTGCAGATTTAGGATTTAGGATTATGGAATACGAATTTATGATTTAGAAATCATGATTGCGAATTTAGGATTTAGGATTTCTGATTTCGGTTTTAGGATTTACGATTGTAGATTTAGGATTTAGGATTGTGGATTTAGGATTTAAGATTGCGGATTGCGGATTTTGAAATTTAGATTTAGGATTGCGCATTTAGGATTTAGAATTTAGAATTTAGGATTGCGAATTTAGGATTTAGGATTGTGGCTTTAAGAGTTAGGATTTAGGATTGCGGATTTAGGATTTAGGATTCGGATTTAGGATTTAGAATTTAGGATTGCGTATTTAGGATTTAGGATTACGAATTTAGGATTGCGGATTTAGGATTTAGGATTTCTGATTTAAAATTAAGGATTTAGGATTGTTGATTTAGGATTAAGGATTTCAGATTTAAGATTTAGGATTTAAGATTTAGGATTACGGATTTAAGATTTAGGATTACGGATTTAAGATTTATGATTGCAGATTTAGGATTTATGGGATTTAGGATTGCGGATTTAGGAATATGATTTAGGATTTAAGATTTAGGATCAAGGATTGTGGATTATGGATTTAGGATTGTGGATTTAGGATATATGATTGCGGATTTGAGATTTAAGATTGCAGATTTAGGTATTAAGACTGTGGATTGTGGATTTAGGATTTAGGATTGCGGATTTAGGATTTAAGATTGCGGATTTAGGATTTAAGATTTAGGATTGTGACTTTAGGATTTAGGATTGGGGATTTTAGATTTAGGATTGCGGATTTAGGATTTAACATTTAGCATTGTGGATTTAGCATTTAGAACTTAGGATTGCGAATTTAGGAATTAGAATTTAGGAATGTGGATTGAGGATTTAGGATAGCAGATTTAGGATTTAGGATTTAGGATTGTGGATTTAGGATTTAGGATTGCGGATTGTGGATTGTGGATTTAGGATTGCGGATTTAGGATTGTGGATTGTGGATTTAGGATTGCGGATTTAGGATTTAGGATTGTGGATTTAGGATTTAGGATTGCAAATTACTGATTTAGGATTGCGGATTTAGGATTTAGGATTTAGGATTGCAGATTTATGATTTATGATTGCAGATTTAAGATTTATGATTGCGGATTTCAGATTTAAGCTTGCGGATTTAGAATTTATGATTGCGGATTTAGGATGTAGGATTTAGGAATACGGATTTAAAATTTAGGATTTAGTTTTTAAAATTGCAGATTTAGGATTTAGGATTACGGAGTACGAATTTAGGATTTAGAATTCATGATTGCATATTTAGGATTTAGGATTTCTGATTTCAGATTTAGGATTTAGGATTGCGAATATAGGATTTAGAATTGTGGATTTAAGATTTAAGATTGCGGATTGCGGATTGCGGATTTTGGAATTTGGATTTAGGATTTAGGATTGCGCATTTAGGATTTAGGTTTTAGGATTTAGGATTGCGAATTTAGGATTTAGGATTGTGGGTTTAGGAGTTAGGATTTAGGATTGGGAATTTAAGATTTAGGATTGCGGGTTTAGGATTTATGATTGCGGATTGCAGATTTAGGATTTAGGATTGTAGATTTCGAATTTAGAATGACATTTAGGATTTAGGATTGCGTATTTAGGATTGCGCATTTAGGATTTAAGATTGCGTATTTAGGATTGTGGATTTAGGATTGTGGATTGTGGATTTATGATTGCGGATTTAGGATTGTGGATTGTGGATTGTGGATTTAGAATTTAGGATTTAAGATTGCGGATTTAGGATTGTGGATTGTGGATTTAGGATTGTGGATTGCGGATTTAAAATTTATGGGATATAGGATTTAGGATTACAGATTTAGGATTACGGATTAAGGATTTAGGATTTAGGATTGCGGATTTAGGATATAGGATTTAGGATAAAGTATTTAGGAATGCGAATTTAGTATTCAGAATTGTAGATTTAGGATTTATGGGGTTTAAGATTTATAATTGCAGATTTAGGATTTAGGATTTAGGATTGCAGATTTAGGATTTAGGATTGCCGATTTAGGAATTAGGATTGCAGATTTTGAATTTAGGATTTAGGATTGCGGGATTAGAATTTAGGATTGCATATTTAGGATTTAGGATTGCGGATTTAGGATTGCGGATTTAGGATTATGGATTTATGATTATGATTTAGGATTGCAGATTTACGATTTATGATTACAGATTTAGAATTTAGGATTTAGGATTGTGGAATGTGGATTTAGGATTTACGACTTACGAATTAGGATTGCGAATGATTTAAGATTTAGGATTTAGGATTGCGTATTGCGGATTTAGAATTACGGATTGCGAATTTAGGATTTCGGATTGCAGATTTAGGATTATGAGTTAAGATTGCGGATTTAGGATTTAGGATTACGGATTGCAGATTTAGGATTGCGGATTTAGGATTTAGGATTGCGGATTGCGGATTGCGGATTTAGGATTGCGGATTGCGGGTTTAGGATTGCGGATTGCGGATTTAGGATTGTGGATTATGGATGTAGGATTTATGATTTAGGATTACGGATTTAGGACTTAGGATTGTGGATTTAGGATTGTAGATTTAGGATTTAAGATGGCGGATTGCGACTTTAGGATTTAGGATTGCTGATTTTGGATTAAGGGTTTAGGATTGTGGATTAAGGATTTATGATTGTGGATTTAAGAATTAGGATTGCGGATTTAGGATTGCGGATTTAGAATTTAGGATTGCAGATTTAGGATTTTTGGGATTTAGAATTTAGGATTGCAGATTTAGGATTTATGGGATTTAGGATTTAGGATTGCGGATTAAGGATTTAGGATGTAGAATTTAGGAATACGGATTTAGGATTTAGAATTTAGAATTTCGGATTGCAGATTTAGGGTTTAGGATTACGCATTTAGGATTTATGATTTATGATTGCGTATTTAGGATTTAGGATTTCTGTTTCCGGATTTAGGACTTAGCATTGCGGTTTTAGGATTGTGGATTGTGGATTTAGGATTTAGAATTTTAGATTGCGGCTTTTGGATTTAGGATTTAGGATTTAGGATTGCGGATTTAGGATTTAGGATTGCGGATTTAGAATTGCGGATTTAAGATTGAGAATTTAGGATTTATGATTGTGGGTTTAGGAGTTATGATTGCGTATTTAGAATTTCGGATTGTGGATTGTGGATTGTGGATTGCGGATAGCGGATATATGATTTAGGATTGCGGATTGCGAATATAGGATTGCGGATTGCGAATTTAGGATTGCGGATTTAGGATTACGGATTTAGGATTACGGATTTAGTATTTAGTATTTAGGATTGCTGATTTAGGATTTAGGATTGCAAATTTAGGATTTAAGGGATTTTGGATTGCGGATTTAGAATTTAAGATTTAGGATTGCAGATTTAGGATTTAGGATTGCGGATTTAGGATCTAGGATTTAGGGTTGCAGATTTAGGATTTAGAATTGCAGATTTAAGATTTATAATTGCGGATTTCGAATTTAGGATTGCGGATTTAGGATTTAGAATGTAGGATTTAGGAATACGAATTTAGAATTTAGAATTTAGAATTTTGGATTGCAGATTTAGGATTACGGAATACGAATTTAGGATTTAGAATTCATGATTGCGAATTTAGGATTTAGGATTTCTGATTTCGGTTTTAGGATTTACGATTGCAGATTTAGGATTTAGGATTGTGGATTTAGGATTTAAGATTGCGGATTGCGGATTTTGGAATTTGGATTTAGGATTGCGCATTTAGGATTTAGGATTTAGAATTTAGAATTTAGAATTTAGGATTGCGAATTTAGGATTGCGAATTTAGGATTTAGGATTGTGGGTTTAGGATTTAGGATTGCGGATTTAGGATTGCGGGTTTAGGATTTAGGATTTAGGATTTAGAATTTAGGATTGCGTATTTAGGATTTAGGATTGCGGATTTAGGATTGCGGATTTAGGATTTCTGATTTAAAATTAAGAATTTAGGATTTAGGATTAAGGATTTAGGATTTAGGATTTAGGATTCAGAATTTAGAATTGCGGATTTAAGATTTAGGATTGTGAATTTAAGATTTATGATTGCAGATTTAGGATTTAGGGGATTTAGGATTGCGGATTTAAGAATATGATTTAGGATTTAAGATTTAGGATCGCGAATTTAGGAATTAGGATTGTGGATTATGGATTTAGGATATATGATTTAGGATTTGAGATTTAGGATTGCGGATTGAGGTATTAGGACTGTGGATTGTGGATTTAGGATTTAGGATTTAGGATTGCAGATTTAGGATTTAAGATTGCAGATTTAGGATTTAGGATTGCAGATTTAGGATTTAGGATTGCATATTTAGGATTTAGGATTGTGGATTTAGGATTGCGGATTTTGGAATACGGATTTAGGATTATGATTTAGGATTGCAGATTTAGGATTTCAGATTTAGAATTTAGGATTTAAGATTGCGGAATGTGGATTTACGATTTACGATTTAGGATTGCGAATGATTTAAGATTAAGGATTTAGGATTGCGTATTGCGTATTTAGGATTACGGATTGCGAATTTAGGGTTTAGGATTGCAGATTTAGGATTATAGTTAAGATTGCGGATTTAGGATTTAAGATTACGGATTGCGAATTTAGGATTGCGAATTGCGGATTTAGGATTTAAGATTACATATTGCGGATTTAGGATTGCGGATTTAGGACTTAGGATTGTGGATTTAGGATTGTAGATTTAGGATTGCGGATTATAGATTGTGGATTTAGGATTGCGGATTTAGGATTTAGGATTGCGAATTTTGGATTTAGGATTTAGGATTTAGAATTGGGTATTTAGGATTTAGGATTTACGATTGCGGATTTCGAATTTAGGATTTTGGATTACAAATTTAGGATTGTTAATTTAGGATTGCGGATTGCAGATTTAATATTTAGGATTTAGGATTGCGTATTTAGGATTTAGGATTGCAGATTTCGGATTTAGGGGATTTAGGATTGCAGATTTAGGATTGCAGATTTAGGATTGCAGATTTAGAATTTAGGATTTATGAATTAGGATTGTGGATTGTGGATTTAGGATTGCGGATTTAGGATATAGGATTTATGATTGCGGATTTCAGATTTATTATTGCAGATTTAGTATTGCAGTTTAAGGATTTAGGATTGCGGGTATATGATTTAGGATTGCAGATTGCGGATTTAGGATTGCAGGTTTAGGATTTAGGATTCAGGATTTAGGCTCGCGGATATTGGATTTAGCATTGCGGATTTAGGATTTAGAATTGCGAATTTATCATTTAGAATTTAGGATTGCTGATTTAAGAATTAGAATTTAGGATTGTGGATTTAATATTGATTTAGGATTTAGGATTTAGGATTGCAGATTTAGTATTTAGGATTAGAATTGTGGATTTAGGTTTGTGAATTTAGTATTGTGAATTTAGGATTGTGGATTTAGGATTTAGAATTGCGGATTTAGAATTTAGAATTAAGTATTGCGGATTTAGGATTTAGTTTTTATGATTTAGGATTGCGTATTTAGGATTTAGGATTGTGGATTTAGAATTTAGGATTACGAATTTAGGATTTAGAATTGTTGATTTAGGATTAAGGATTTAGGATTGCAGATTTAAGCTTAAGGATTGCGGATTCAGGACAGATTTAGGATTTATGATTGTTAGGATTTAGGATTGCGGATTTAGGATTTAGGATGTAGGATTTAGGATTTAGGATGTAGGATTTAGGATTTAGGATTTAGACTTTAGGATTTAGAATTTAGGATTGCAGATTTAGGATTTAGGATTACGAATTACGAACTTAGGATTTAGAATTCATGATTGCGAATTAAGGATTTTGGATTTCGAATTTAGTATTGCAGATTTAGGATTTAGGATTGTGGATTTAGGATTAAGATTGCTGGTTGCGGATTTTGGAATTTGGATTTAGGATTGCGCATTTAGGATTTAGAATTTAGGATTTAGGATTTAGGATTTAGAATTTAGGATTGCGGATTTAGGATTGCGAATTTAGGATTGTGGGTTTAGGAGTTAGGATTTAGGATTGCGGATTTAGGATTTCGGATTTAGGATTTAGGATTGCGTATTTATGATTTAGAATTGTGGATTTAGGATTGCGGATTTATTATTTAGGATTTCTGATTTAGAATTAAGGATTTAGAATTTAGGATTATTGATTTAGGATTAAGTATTTCGGATTTAGGATTGCGGATTTAATATTTAGGATTTAGGATTTAAGATTTATGATTGCAGATTTAGGATTTAGGGGATTTAGGATAACGGATTTAGGAATATAATTTAGGATTTAAGATTTAGGATTGCGGATTTAGAAATTAGGATTGTGGATTTAAGATTTAGGATTGTGGATTGTGGATATATGATTTAGGATTGCGGATTTAGGTATTAGGACTGTGGAATGTGGATTGTGGATTTAAGATTTAGGATTGCGGATTTAGGATTGCGGATTTAGGATTGCAGATTTAGGATTTAGGATTGTGAATTTAGGATTTAGGATTGCGGATTTTAGATTTAAGATTGCGGATTTAGGATTTAACATTTAGCAATGCGGATTTAGCATTTAGAACTTATGTGTTGGCACCAAAAATGGTACCTCCAAAATTCACACACTAAGGGGGAAAAAGGAGAAGACTGCGAAGTACAGGTTACTAGGACAAAAGAGGCTGGGCAAAAGGAAAAACGATCACCGGGCTGCGATCACTGAAAAATGAGACCGCTTACACAGGTTGTAAGCTGGAGCCTCGGAACCCCAAAAGTCCTTTTTCTGGTACCCCTACCCCTCTATTTATAGACGAAGGAGCTGCCCAGACGGGCAGAACTGAAAACTACGGGCTGCCCGAGATACAAGGGCAAAATAGTAAAAAACAAAGAAAAACACTCTGATCGCCCATCTCCGACGATCTCGCTTTGCTTCGGACGCTTGGAACTTAGAAGAATCTGGCAGCAAGCGGCTTGAGACCTGGAGCGATCACCAAAGTAGAGACCGCATGAGACCGCAAGAGACCATAATTTTGCCTTGCAAGGAAGAGATCGCGGATTTCCCGGTCAAACATAATCCCCGCACATTTTTAAGTTGCTCTAAAACTTCGAAAATGTAAACTTTGACCGCTGAGACCGCGACTGTCATAAATGCGGCTTGGGCTATAAATAGCACCTCAGATCTCCAGTTTTCAAGATATAGAGAAAGATCAGAGCCTTGACCGATCATCATTTATTGAGATCGCACAAAGAAAACTTTTCCTGAATGGATGCTTTGGACATGATGAAGCTATCAGCGCAATCTCGACAATCTCCGAGGTCTGCATCAAAAGCAAAGAAAATTATTTCGAAGAAGACCGCGGATTCTGGCAAGGAAAAACCTACTAAGGGTTCAAAGAGAAAAAGAAATTCCGCTCCGGATGACATTGTCGATCTGACGATCACAAAGGCTTCCACTGAGATACCCCCGGTAGTGACGAGCCAACCAGCAGGACCTTCTGGTAAGACCGCCTCTACAGAGTCGATCAAGGCTGCTTTGCAACAGCAAAGTCTTTCAGCTGAAAAACTTAGAAACCGGATCGCCGATCTGGAGAAAACCGCGGAGAAGGAGGAGATCGTCAAGAGATCGAAAGCAACTGTCGGTCAGGAAATGACCGCCGAAGATATTTCTCTTCAAGATTATCTTTCAGACATCAATCCTGTTGTGAATGTAAGTGACCGAATTACTACTCTTAACTTTACTTTTACTTAGTGATAATTGCAAGTTACCATGTAAAAATTTAAAATTACAGTCAATGGATCCTTTCGAAGTCGAACGAGTTCGGATTCTTGCTGAAGAAAAAGCTGCTGAAGAAGAGAAGAAAAAGGAAGAGGAGAAGAAGGAAGAAAAAAGAAAAGAAGAAGAAAAGAAAAAGAAAGAGAAAGAGGAGGAGGAGATCGCCCGGCTTACAGCGATCGCTGAGAGAAAAAGGATAGAAGAGAAAGAAGAAGAAGAGAGGGAGAAAAAGAAAAAGGCCGAGGAGGTTGCCAGGCTCGCGGCGATCGCTGAGGATAAGAGAATAGAAGAGGAAAAAGCAGAAGAGAGGAAGAGGCGGGAAGAGATCGCTAGGGAAGAAAAAGAGAGGAACGCAAAGGAGGCGATCTCCTTAGCGATCGAAAAAGATAAGAAAGAAAAGAAAAAGGAGCGGGCTTTAGCCGCGGGGAAGAAAAAAGAGAAAAAAGAGAAGAAGAAAAAGAAGATCGCTAAGAAGGAAACCATCAGAGAAGAGAAGAAAGATGAGATCGAGGTGTCGAGCGATCGCGGCAACTTCTTTCATGAAATGGATGAAGAAACAGATTCTGGGGTAGCAGATCGTGCAGCTGAGCTGGAGGCGATCAAGACTGGTAAGGCGAAAATGATCGCGAGATCGATTGACTCACTTCCCAAACTCGCTTTTCGACCTGCATCCCCTAAGAAACGACCTGAGGTCGTCATTATTGAGACTGATGATATCCTTGTTAGCAATGCCGAATTAAAAAGGAGGAGAAAAGAAGGAGAGCGGTCACAGAAAAAACAATTAGAAAGAATTGACCTAGAGCGCTTAAGGGGTTCTGACCGCCTTTTGTTGATCGCCAATACTGCGGTCTCAAAAGATGTCGAGAAGAATTTACTTGACTGCGGTCTTGCAACTCCGTCAAGTATTTTCCTTGTAAAACTCTTTCCTTCTGAAAACTATCTTCTGATTTTTGACCTTTTCCCTTCTGATCGCAGATGATCATGCGAACTCAGTTTCTGAAGAAGGCGAAATACCAAGAAAAATCTTGATCCCTTCAGAGTTCACTGATCTTTTCAGGCCAATGATTGAAGACATGAGGGTTATGCGAGATCGCGAGCGATTGATGGAGGATCGCCTTCGGATCCAGACCGCAAACTTTGAAACAAAGGAAAAACAACTTCTTGCAGACTTTGGAGTTAAAGAAAAACAGATTCGAGGTGAATACGAAGAAAAACTTCGAAAAGTAGAAAAAGACGCAGAATACTACAGGGGAAAGGCCGCTGCACTTTCAACTGAGAACGCAGCCCTTCGGGGTGGTCCTCAGATGTCTATGAAGGCGGGATCGTCCAGCGGTCACCAAGACAGGAGATCGGCAGACATCGTGGTGATTCCTATGGAACAGGTAGACCGCGAGATGTCTAGAATCGATAGGGCTGCCATGGTGGCCAATCACAGCTTGGCATCTGCTTGGACTGCGGTCAACGAAATGCAGGATGTGGCGGCTTTCGTTGGAAGAAAAAGGGAGCACCAAAAATGAGACCGTATTTTATTATTTTCGTCTTTAGCGATCTCTCAAACAATATTATTTCCTCCTGGTTTTGTAATATATTTTTGGTGCTGTACTATGATGCTGTAATATATACTTACTCTGCGATCTCTTAAATTTGTTTGAATTTATGCTCTGCGATCTGTGAATGAATTTGGTTAGCTTTTGGCGGTCCGTGTTATTTGCAAGGCGATCTTGAGAAATGCAATCATTACTCAATCAACTTTTACTTTCTATAAATAGTTGCTTTTCGGATCACTGTTCTATTCTTCTTGCTTTCTCTTTAAACTATTAACTCCAGCGATCTCATAAAATGGTGTCCGCACGTTCAAAAGCTGCTGAGGTTTTCTTGGATTCCGATCACAAATATGGTCACATCTCGGAGAAGGAATTTTCTTCTTTTATCGAGACGTACAAGATTGATGACAGTATTACGATCAGAATTCCATTTGAGGGAGAGGACTTGAATTCTGGGGATGAAGGCAGATATATCATCCCAATCGATCATTTTGTTTACGGTCTCCAGATTCCCGTTCCTTGGGAAATTCTGGAAGTGATGGAATATTATGGTCTTGTGCTCGCTCAACTCCCACCGAACGCAATCGGTCTGATGAATGTCTTCATTAATTACCTGAGATCGGCAAGAATTAAATTCACCATGCCGATCTTCCGAGGGACCTTCTCTGTCAAAATACTAAAGGAAGGTCAGAAAAAGGAAGAATTCAAAGGTCTGATGTATTTTAGCTGCAATGGAATAAAAATTCTTAATCTTCCTAACAAGATTCCCCTTTGGACTGAGAGGTATCTGATTTTCGAGGGCGATCTCAGCGGTCTCCCCAGCCGACCTTCCCCGCGAGCAGAGCGGATTTTTAGGAAGGAGAAGTTTATTTCAAAGGAAGAGCTGGCGATTTTGGAGTGGCTTGCGGGCAAGCGCTTCGATCTGGTTCACTACCTGGCGATCTGGCCAGAGGTTTCTGCGGTCTCGCCTGAAGATAGTAAATAGAAAATCTTGCGATCTCCTGTAGTTTTTTTTTTTTAAAAATAACTTCATCCTTATTCTAACTACTACTCTTTAAATATATACAGCTTCTTTTGCAATCCCGGATGTCGATCCTGTGACTCCTAAGGGAGAAGTTCTGACTCAGAGAGAAAAACGACTACGCCAAGATCGCCAGAGGAAAGAGAAGGAGATCGCGGTGGAGGGCGATCTTGAGGAGGGACCCTTTCCCTTGCTGGGTTTTGCAAAGAAAGTGAAAGATATCAAGGGAAAAGCTTTATTAAGGTGGAGTGAGACCGGCAAGTCTTTGAAGGTGTCAACCGATCTCCCTTTCTGGGGTGGTAGATTTACGAACCAGGCTTTTGCGGTCACCTCTGCCCTTTATGGGAGAAAAAACGCAAATGAAGCTTTGAGGATCGGGATCGATGATCTTCCTGATGTATGCGCTCAGGTGACCGCCCGAAGCACAGTTTTAAATCACCACATGGGGCGATCTCTTCGCGCATCTCTCGCACATGCAGAACGCCTGCAAGATCGTTTTGACGTAAGTATCAAAAGACGCGATCTAAACGTATTTGTTTTACCTTGACCGTTTTCGATCTGATTCATCTTTTTCCTTCAGAATTTTAAGAAGACCGCATATGATATCCATAACCCCGACTACCTCAAGTCTTTGTATACTCATGTTAGAGACGCGTCAAACAAGACCCTTGCTATTCTTCGAGAAAAAGGCGGTCTAACTGATGAATTCCGGGATGCAACCTTTGCTGATCTCTTTCCTGAGGTCGCAGAAATGATCGAGGAAGCAGAGGAGAAGAGGAAAGCCAAAGAATCGAAGACCGCAGAGAGTTCTGAGGATGAATCTGTTGAGATCGGCGGGAGTCCGGATACACGGGATCATGCTTCCCCTAGTGGAAGTATTTTTGAAGGTGAGGAGACGAGTTCGGCGGCGGCCTCGGATTCCGGATCAAAAGAGCCCGAAAGCGGCACTGAATCTTCAGAAGAGTCAACTTCTTCATCAGAAGAGCGGTCTCCCCACAAGAAAAAACAAAAGAAATAGTTCTTATTTCCAGGAAACATGATGTAACTATCGGTCACAGACCGCACTTTAATGCTGTAACAATTTTTGAGATGAATAGAAATGTTGCTTTGTTCAAGAATCTCTCTATATTATTTATGCTGTGTTATTGGGATGAATCGATCACAATATATATTGCATGCGGTCACGCTTTTATGAAAACAATCTCAGCATTCGATCTCTAATCAATAGTTGAAAAAGATTTTAAAATAATAATTCCTTATTGAAAACCCTAAACCCTTTGAAAAAAGAATCTGAGCCCTGTATTGGATAGTGCTGCGATCTCAGTATAGTCAGATCGTCAATGAAGAATTTTAATGAACCAAACCAGATTTGTATATCAACACATTCAGTCACAAATCATACAGACCGCATCTTCAAGAGTTAATACAATTCGAACTCAATACTTTTATTACGATCTCAATTTACTCAGTCCGCCGTGAACTGTAAATAATCCAGGTTTAATGAACTTCCTGACAGTTTTGAAGGCTGATTCGGATGGAAAACATCTTGATGAATTCCCAGGCTATTATTCAATAGTTGTCCGCGATCTCTTAAAACCTGAATTAATTCTGACTTTCTTCGGAATTTCCAGGTCTGCGACCACCTTTATTCAGTTCCTGAAGAAGATTAGGCCACCGTTTATAAAAAGTATAGAACACCTTCTGAAGAAAGATAGAACATGCGGTCTCAAAAAACTTCTGATCGCTCGATCTTGAGGTTTAAGAGACGAAGCCTTGTGAGAAACAGAAAAAGAAACAGGCGGTCTAAAAAACTTCTGATCGCTCGATCCAGAGAATAATAACCAGGGCAGGTGTGGTCATGCCGATTTAGGCTATACCAACATTGCTTTCCCTGTTGGATTGTTGGGTTTTACTTCCCCAATTATGCTTTTAATGAATAATCGAGAGTTACAGAACAGAATGATCAGTGGGGCAGGTGTGGTCATGCCGATGAGGCTTATACCGACATTGCTTTCCCCGAAGATCATTGAGACCGTAACAATGTCCTTTCTAATGCATGACAGAGCTGAGCCAGCCACCCAGCCCTTCTTGCTAAGGTGTGCCAGATGTCAGCTAGGACCCAGCATCCTAAACTTTCACCGCTCGAGCTTGGCGAGCTACTGCTACACAGATTCGAAATCTCCCCAACATCTGTGGTCCTGGCAGAATTACGCGTCAAGTTATCAAGCCGAGGGGAAAGAAGTAGGATCCGTCGATTAACTCATTTCTTATCTTGCCGCTTAACTATTCATGCCATGATCGTTTTGGCCATGTCTTCATGACTTAAAAAAGAGAAAAGGTGAGAAGAGGAGTGAGAAAACATGAATACGAACTTTTTAAGAAAAGAAGAGTTTGAGATCATCTCCACTCCAGGAGTGAGGCAATTCCTCGCCTTCATGATTTTGGAGGTGGTAGGCACCGTTTTTGAGCACCCTCTTTATTATGAATGGCCCTGCCCAGTTAGGATTAAGCTTTCCAACTGAAGCAGCTCTAGCCGCAGCATCTACTTTCCTCAAGACCAAGTCTCCAGCAACAAATTCCTTGGTTCTTACGTTTTTATCAAATAGTTTGGCCATTCTTCTTTTTACCTCTTCTTGTCGAATAGTTGCCGTATCCCTCAATTCCTCAATCAAGTCGAGGCTATGTTTTAACTCCTCATCATTTTCTTCCATCCAATCAATTTGGTTTTGTTGTGCTAGTAATACTCTCAGACTTTTTACCTCGAACTCTACTGGAATAAGAGCTTCGGATCCGTGTGATAATTTGAAAGGAGTCTCTCCAGTAGCAGAACTTGGAGTTGTTCTCAAGGCCCATAAGACCGAAGGTAGCTGTTCCGCCCAATTACCTTTAAGATTTTCTACTTTTTTCTTCAAAAGATTTATAATAAGCTTGTTAGCAGCCTCTACTTGCCCGTTGCTTCTAGGATGATGTACAGAGGCGAAGCGTAGCTCGATTCCAATTTGATCACAGAAACTGATGAGAGTTGAATTATTAAATTGAGAGCCATTATCAGTAATGATTGCCATTGGAATTCCATGCCGACATACTACTTCTCCCCAAATGAAATTCTTCACAACTTGGGTAGTAATTTTGGCTAATGCCTTTGCTTCTATCCACTTACTGAAATAGTCGATCATGACTATAATATATCGACGCTGACCACTTGCCATAGGAAAAGGCCCAATCAAATCCATTCCCCAAACCGCAAATGGCCACGGAGTTGCTATTGATTTGAGCTGCTGAGCTGGCTGATTTTGGAGTGGAGCAAACTTTTGGCATTTGACACATTTCCGGGCAAATTTCTCCGCATCTTTTCTCATTTGAGGCCAAAAATAACCCTGCCTTAGAATTCTCTTCTCCAAGGTTCTTGCTCCTGAGTGACTGCCGCACTCTCCTGCATGAACCTCTTGAAGGATTATTGGAACCTCCTCTTCTGAAACGCATCGTGCCAATGGAGAAAGGAAAGTTCTCCTGTAAAGTACTCCTGCAACGAGGTAATAGTTAGCCGCTTTTTGTTTAAATCTTTTCTTATCTTTTACCGTAGAATGGAGTTTCCCAGTTGAAAGAAAAAGAATAAAAGGATCCATCCAGGACGGATGCTGATCAATCTCCATGATCTCTCCTTCTTCTATTGCCGGACGAAACAATTCCGAGGTTGTTCCACCTGAGAGAAGACCAAACTTTGCTAATTCGTCTGCATCCGTATTTTCTCCTCTTGGGATATGCTCAATAGTAAAGCTTTTAAACTTTCCAACCTCAGCTTTTACCAAGGTTAGATATTGCTTCAAAATGCTATCTCTAGTTTCAAAAGTTCCATTTACTTGAGAAGCCATCACTAAGGAATCTGTTAGCACCCTGACATCATCGATTCCTAACTCTCTGGCAAATCTGAGTCCGGCTAACAAAGCCTCATATTCAGCTTGGTTATTCGTCACTTTGAAAAAGAATTTTAACGCTTGATCCAACCTCACTCCATTCGGGTTGATCAAGATAACCCCAGCTCCTGAAGAATTTCTTCCTGAAGCGCCATCCACAAAAATTGTCCATGCAAGGGGTGCTTTGCTTCCTTTCTCCGACTCAAGTTCTTTAGTGTCTGCTATGAAATCTGCTAAGACTTGGGCTTTGATTGCTACCCTTGGAACATAGGAAATTTCAAACTCACTGAGTTCTATCGCCCATTTGGCTAACCTTCCTGAATGCTCTGGTTTCTCTAAGACACCCTTCAACGGAAGATCAGTGACAACTTGAATTGAGTGAGCTTGAAAATATGGTCTCAACCTTCTTGCTGAGGTTACGAGCATTAAGGCCAGCTTTTGAAGGATGGGATAGCGAGTTTCCGCATTTTTCAAAATTCGACTTACATAATAAACCGGAAACTGCTTCTTTTTCTCTTCACGGACTAAAACAGAGCTTATGGCATCAGATCCAACTCCCATATAAAGAAAAAGGGGTTCTCCCTCTCGCGGGCTTTGGAGCAAAGGGGTTGAAGTCAATTGTTTCTTAAGTTGATTGAAGGCATCATCACACTCCTTTGTCCATTCAAATCTTCCTCCTCCCCGAAGAGTCTTAAAGAAAGGTGCGCTTTTGTCTCCCGATCGAGAAATGAAGCGACTTAAACCTGCCATTCTCCCTCCTAGCTGCTGAACTTCTTTAGAGGATTTGGGAGGCGGCATCTCTAGAATGGCTTTTACTTTGTCTGGATTTGGTTCTAGCCCTCCTGGGGTGAGAAGATGACCAAGAAATTTTCCTTTATTAGCTCCAAACACACATTTCAAAGGATTTAACCTCATGTTAAAATTTCTAAGGGTTGAAAACGTTTCGGTTAAATCGCTGAGATGAGAGGAAAATGATTTGCTTTTTATCAAAAGATCGTCAACATAGACTTCAAGGTTTCTTCCTTTTTGATTTTTGAAAACCGTATCCATCATCTTCTGATAAGTTGCTCCAGCGTTTTTCAGCCCAAAAGGCATCACTACATAACAGAAGCAACCGTCATCTGTGATGAATGAGGTATGAGGGATGTCGGGCTTATGCATTTTAATTTGATGATAACCAGAAAACGCATCTAAAAAACTCATAAAAGAGTATCCAACTGCCGAGTCAACTAAGGAATCTATTCGAGGCAGAGGGTAGCAATCTTTCGGGCAAGCTTTATTAAGTTTGGTAAAATCCACACACATCCTCCATTTTCCCCCTGACTTTTTAACCATTACAACATTCGAAACCCATGCAGGATACTGAATTGGTTGGATGAACTTCGCCTTCAGGAGTTTTTCCACCTCTCCACGGATAGGCTGAGCTAGAGTGGTGGCAGCGGATCTCTTTCTCTGCTGAATTGGAGCGAAGCTAGGATCGATGTTGAGATGATGGCAAGCGACATCAGGATCCACTCCTGGCATGTCCTCCGCCGACCAGGCAAAGATATCTAGATTTTGAAGAAGGCAAGAGATGAGCTGATCCTTGTCAGCTTCAGATAATTCAGCGTTGATGGAGAGACACTTGCTCCCATCTTCCTCGCTGATTGGGATTGCCTGAGTCACTTGGGCAGATTCCAAGTGAGCTCCTCCTCTTGTATCTTCTTCAGCTTCCTCCGCAGCTTGGATTTGCTCGGGAAATTCAAGCGACTCGGCCATCATAACTTCCTGAGGGGGAGAAGATACGATCATATTAACCGTCTTTACATAGCATTCTCTGGCTTTCCTCGGATCGCTTCTGATTCGATGTTGTTTGCCATTCAGAGCAAACTTCACCACTTGATGATAAGTGGAGACGATGGCTTGATACCCATTCAAGAAGGGTCTCCCAAAGATTGCGTTGTAGCTACTAGGAGCATCAACGACTATGAACTTCACCAGCCTCACTATTCCTCCCAAGATCACAGAAAGAGTAACGAGTCCTTCAACTTCCTTCTTCTCTCCTGAAAAACCGTAAAGAGGTCCTTCAGTTGATAGGAGGGGTTTGCCTGTCTTCAATGCTTCGAAGGCCGGTTTGAAGAGCACATTAACTGAACTTCCTGTGTCTATTAGGATCTTCTCTACTGTGTAATTCTCTATCACAGCTTTGATAACAACTGCGTCATCGAAGGGATTTGCGGTCTGAGGAAGATCTTCATCTCCAAAAGTGACAGTCCCTCGGATCGGGGCTGAAGAGGTAGCTGCGACCTCTGATTGATAAACTCTCTTCAGACTCGCTTTCCTTGAAGACTCGGGGCCTGCTCCCCCATGGATGCAAAACAGTTTGCCTAAGGCACCTTCATCATCAGCATCAATGCATTCACTTGGAAAGCCAATGTTGCCCAGATGGCCAACATCATCTACCTCCTCGCATTCCCAATGAACCTCTGCCACTTCCTTAGCTTTTGAAGTTGAGGCTTTGGCAGGATCACTTTTCTGAATAACGTCAGAAATCTTTCCCTCCTTCAGAAGCTTCTCCAGGAACAAACGGAGGGCTCTACAGTTCTCTGTCAAGTGGCCTCTTTCCCTATGATATTCACAGTAGAGGGCCGGATTTCTCGTTTTCGGATCTGAGTTTAACGGAGCCGGCCTTCTGAAAAAAGGTTGCTTCTGAACAGTCTGAAGCACCTCACTCATTGGAACCCCAAAGTCTGTGAAAGACTCTTGGGATCCATTGTAAAAAGACGGGATGGGCAGAAGAGGAGGTTGGGTGTATTGAATCTGGTGGACTGGAGTAGCTTGCGGAGCAGAAGCGACGGGGTTTTGAAAAAATGAACTTTGAAGAGGGAAAGAAGATGGGTTACCTCGGTTTGAGTGGTGGTTGCGATAACCTTTACCTCTCGGAGCCGGAGGCGGAAGATCCTGTCGAGGCTTCGAAGAAGACGGAGCCGGATAGAATCCTGCAGAACCTTTTTGGGCTCCTCTGTTGGTCAGGTTGTTTACATAGTTTGGGTTGTTGATTTCCCCTTCTATGAAACGATTAGCTACGCTAATTAGCTCTTGATAGGAGCTAGGCTCCTTGGTGGTGACTTCGAACTTCAGAGGGCCCTCCTGCAGGCCGCTGATCAGAGCTACCATATAGAGCTCAGGATCCATATCCCGGATCCCTAGAATCTCTTTCTGGAAACGATCAACAAAATGAGCAACAGTCTCGTTGCCCCCTTGCTGGATCTTGAAGAGGGTCGCAGGACCACTCTTCCTCTTCTTCGCGGTGGCAAACCTCAGTAAAAGCTCTTCCCTAAGAACAGCAAAATTCGGGATGGACTGATTGGGGAGCTTGTAGAACCATTCCCTAGCTGCCCCATCAAAGGTGGTGACCATCAATTTACATCTCACCCCATCTGAGATGGTCCTAAGAGCCACAGCAGACTCGAAGGCCTGTAGATGAGACATCGGATCGCTTTCCCCTGAAAAAATGGGAAGACGAGGTTCCCTAAACCCATGGGGAATTGGGTCTCGACGAATCTCGTCGGTAAAAGGAGAAGGCTCCCCGAATTGAGAAGGGCCGGGAGGAGCTTGGGGGTAAGCAAACTCCTCTTCGAAATTCAGAGTTTGGGACGGAGGTCCCTGGGCTGCAGTTTGGAAGGTATGACGACGAGCAGCGAACTCCTCATGCTGAGATCGCTGAGGAGCTGCAGGCTGGAGACTGGGGTGATCGCGCGGATGACCGCTCGCCATGCGATCAGGGGTGGCGACCTGCGGAGGCGGAGGAAGAATTCTCTGGGAGATCGCGGCCAGAACCTGGTTCATGGCCTCAATCTGCTTCGCGGACTCCTGCTGAGTCCGGACAGCTTCTTGGCGGTCTCGGGCGGCCTCCTGCTGAGATCGCGCGATCTCCTGCTGGATGGAGGCGGCGTCCTGCCGAGCTCGAGCGGCCTCGCGAAGAGCTTGCTCCACACGGAGCTCGAAGCGACGCTCCAGCGCTTCTAAGGAATTATGATCGGAAGGAAGACCGCTAGGAGACCGCACATGACGACCTCTGCGACGCTCAGCCATCTTGAAAGTCCAAAAACTTCACCTGACACTTCGAATCTGAAGGTCGCGTGTTCGTTCTGTTGGCACCAAAAATGGTAACTCCAAAATTCACACACTAAGGGGGAAAAAGGAGAAGACTGCGAAGTACAGGTTACTAGGACAAAAGAGGCTGGGCAAAAGGAAAAACGATCACCGGGCTGCGATCACTGAAAAATGAGACCGCTTACACAGGTTGTAAGCTGGAGCCTCGGAACCCCAAAAGTCCTTTTTCTGGTACCCCTACCCCTCTATTTATAGACGAAGGAGCTGCCCAGACGGGCAGAACTGAAAACTACGGGCTGCCCGAGATACAAGGGCAAAATAGTAAAAAACAAAGAAAAACACTCTGATCGCCCATCTCCGACGATCTCGCTTTGCTTCGGACGCTTGGAACTTAGAAGAATCTGGCAGCAAGCGGCTTGAGACCTGGAGCGATCACCAAAGTAGAGACCGCATGAGACCGCAAGAGACCATAATTTTGCCTTGCAAGGAAGAGATCGCGGATTTCCCGGTCAAACATTATGATTATGGATTTAGGAATTAGGATTAGGAATGTGGAATTGTGGATTGAGGATTTAGGATAGCAGGCTTAGGATTGTGGATTTAGGATTTATTATTGCGGATTGCGGATTTACGATTTACGATTGCGGATTTAGGATTGCAGATTATTGATTTAGGATTATGGATTTAGGATTTATGATTGTGGATTTAGGATTTAGGATTGCGGATTTGGGATGTAAGGGATTTTTAATTGCGAATTTAAGATTTAAGACTTATGATTGCGAATTTAGGATTTAAGACTTACGATTGCGAATTTAGGATTTAAGACTTAGGATTGCGGATTTCAGATTTAGGATTGCGGATTTTGGATTTAGGATTGCGGATTTAGGACTTACGATTTAGGATTGCGGATTTAGGATTTAGGATTTAAGATTACAGATTTAGGATTGCGAATTTAGGATTTAGGATTGTGAAATGCAAATTTAGGATTTAGGATTGTGAAATGCGGATTTAGGATTTAGGATTGTGGAATTAGGATTTAGGATTGCAGATTTAGAATTTAGGATTTAGGATTTAAGATTGCGGATTTAGGATTTAGGATTTAGGAATTAGGAATTAGGATTTAGGATTGCGGATATAGGATTTAGGATTGCGGATTTAGGATTGCGGATTGTGGATAAAGAATTTCAGATTTAGGATTTCGGATTTAGGATTCAGGATATAGGATTGTGAATGTAGGATTTAGGATTTAGGAATTAGGATTGTAGTGTGCGGATTTAGGATTGTAGATTGCGAATTTAGGATTATGGATTGTGGATTGTGGATTACGAATTTAGGATTTAGGATTGCGGACTTAGGATTTAGGATTTAGGATTGCGGATTTAAGATTTAGGATTTAGGATTGCGGATGGCGGATTTAGAATTGAAGATTTAGGATTTAGGATTTAGGATTGCAGATTTAGGATTTTGGATTGCGAATTTAGGATTGCGGATTTAGGATTTAGGAGTGCGGATTGTGGATTTAGGATTTAGGATTGCGGATTAAGGATTTAGAATGTAGAATTTAGGAATACAGATTTAGAATTTAGAATTTAGGATTACAGATTTACGATTTAGGATTACGGATTTAGGATTTTGGATTTATGATTGCGGATTTAGGATTTGTGATTTCTGATTCTGGATTTAGGATTTAGGATTTAGGATTTAGGATTTAGAATTGCGAATTTAGGATTGTGGATTGTGGTTTTAGAATTTTAGATTGCGGATTTTGGATTTTTGATTGAGGATTGCGGATTTAGGAATTAGGATTTAGGATTGCGGATTTTGGATTTAGAATTTAGAATTGTGGATTTAGGATTGCAAATTTAAGATTTAGGATTGTGGGATTAGGAGTTAGGATTTTGGATTGCGTATTTAGAATTTAGGATTGCGGATTGTGGATTTAGGATTTAGGATTGCGGATTGCGGATATAGGATTGCGGATTGCAGATTTAGGATTGCGGATTGCGGATTGCGGATTTAGGATTTAGGATTGCGGGTTTAGGATTTAGGATTGCGGATTTAGGATTGCGGATTTAGGATTGCAGATTTAGAATTGCGGATTTAGGCTTGCGAATTTAGGATTTAAGATTGCTGATTTAGGATTTATGATTGTGAATTTAGGATTTCGGGAAGTTTGGATTGCGGATTTAGGATTTAAGATTTAGGATTGTGAATTTATGATTTAAGATTGCGGATTTAAGATTTAAGATTGCGGATTTAGTATATGGGATTTAGGATTGCAGATTTAGGATTTAGGATTGCAGATTTAAGATTTATGATGGCGGATTTCCGATTTAAGCTTGCGGATTTAGGATTTATGATTGCGGATTTAGGTTGTAGGATTTAGGAATACGGATTTAAAATTTAGGATTTAGAATTTAGGATTACAGATTTAAGATTTAGGATTACGGAGTACGGATTTAGGATTTAGAATTCATGATTGCGAATTTAGGATTTAGGATTTCTGATTTCGAATTTAGGATTTAGGATTTCTGATTTCGAATTTAGGATTTAGAATTGTGGATTAATGATTTAAGATTGCGGATTTTGGAATTTGGATTTAGTATTTAGGATTGCGCATTTAGGATTTAGAATTTAGAATTTAAGATTGCAGATTTAGGATTGCGAATTTAGGATTTAGGATTATGGGTTTAGGAGTTAGGATTTAGGATTGCGAATTTAGGATTTATGATTGTGGATTTATGATTTAGGATTGTGTATTTCGGATTTAGGATTTAGGATTTCGGATTTCTGATTTAGAATTAAGAATTTATGATTTAGGATTAAGGATTTAGGATTGTTGATTTAGGATTAAGGATTTCAGATTTAGGATTGCAGATTGCGGATTTAAGATTTAGGATTGGGGATTTGGATTTATGATTGCAGATTTAGGATTGCGGATTTTATATATAGGATTTAGAATTTAGGAATGCAGATTTAGGATTTAGAATTATGGATTTAGGATTGCAAATTTAGGATTTAGGATTTGGATTTAGAATTGTGGATTTATTATTTAGGATTTAGTATTTAGGATTTCGGATTTAGGATTTAGGAATTAAGATTTAGAATTTATGAGTGCGGATTTAGGAATGTGGATTGTGGATTTATGATTGTGGATTTAGTATTTAAGATTGCGAATTTAGGATTTAGGATTGCAGATTTAGGATTTAAGAGATTTAGAATTTAGAATTGCAGATTTAGGATTTAGTAATGCAGATTTAGGATTTAGGATTGCGGATTTATAAATTAGGATTGCAGATTTTGAATTTAGGATTTAAGGATTGCATAATTAGGATTTCGGATTGCATATTTAGGATTTAGGATTGCATATTTAGGATTTAGGATTGTGGATTTAGAATTGCGGATTTAGGATTACGGATTTAGGATTATGATTTAGGATTGCAGATTTAGGATTTAGGATTACATATTTAGAATTTAGGATTTAAGATTGCGGAATGTGGATTTAGGATTTACGATTTACGATTTAGGATTGCGAATGATTTAAGATTTAGGATTTAGGATTGCATATTGCGTATTTAGGATTTAGGATTGCGGATTTAGGACTTAGGATTGTGGATTTAGGATTGTAGATTTAGGATTTAAGATGGCGAATTCGGACTTTGGGATTTAGGATTGCCAATTTTGGATTAAGGGTTTAGGATTGCGGGTTTAGGATTGTGGATTGTGGATTAAGGATTTAGGATTGCGGATTTAAGAATTAGGATTGCGGATTTAAAATTTAGGATTGCAGATTTAGGATTTAGGATTGCGGATTTAGGATTGCGGATTTAGGATTTAGGATGTAGAATTTAAGAATACGGATTTAGGATTTAGAATTTAGAATTTCGGATTGCAGATTTAGGATTTAGGATTACGCATTTAGGATTTATGATTTATGATTGCGGATTTAGGATTTAGGATTTCTGATTCCGGATTTAGGATTTAGGATTGCGGATTTAGGATTGTGGATTGTGGATTTAGGATTTAGAATCTTAGATTGCGGATTTTGGATTTTGGATTTAGGATTTTGGATTTAGGATTTAGGATTGCGGATTTAGGATTTAGGATTTAGGGTTAAGGATTTAGGATTTAGAATTTAGAATTGCGGATTTAGGATTGAGAATTTAGGATTTAGGATCGTGGGTTTAGGAGTTAGGATTGCGTATTTAGGATTTAGGATTGTGGATTTAGGATTTAGGATTGCGGATAGCGGATATAGGATTTAGGATTGCAGATTGCGGATTGCGGATATAGGATTGCGGACTGCAGATAGCGGATTTAGGATTGCGGATTTTGGATTGCGGATTTAGGATTGCGGATTTAGGATTGTGAATTTAGTATTTAGTATTTATGATTGCTGATTTAGGATTTAGGATTGCAAATTTAGGATTTAAGGGATTTTGGATTGCGGATTAAGGATTTGAGATTTAGGATTGCGGATTTAGGATTTAGGATTGCAGATTTAGTATCTAGGATTAAGGATTGCAGATTTAGGATTTTGGATTTCAGATTTAAGATTTATGATTGCGGATTTTGAATTTAGGATTGCGGATTTAGGATTTATGATTGCGGATTTAGGATGTAGGATTTAGAATGTAGGATTTAGAAATACGAATTTAGAATTTAGGATTTAGAATTTTTTATTGCAGATTTAGGATTTAGGATTATGGAATACGAATTTAGGATTTAGAATTCATGATTGCGAATTTAGGATTTCTGATTTCGGTTTTAGGATTTACGATTGTAGATTTAGGATTGTGGATTGTGGATTTAGATTTAAGATTGCGGATTTTGGAATTTGGATTTAGGATTTAGGATTGCGCATTTAGGATTTAGAATTTAGAATTTAGGATTGCGAATTTAGGATTGCAAATTTAGGATTTAGGATTGTGGCTTTAAGAGTTAAGATTTAGGATTGCGGATTTAGGATATAGGATTCAGATTTAGGATTTAGAATTTAGGATTGCGTATTTAGGATTTAGGATTGCGAATTTAGGATAGCGGATTTAGGATTTCTGATTTAAAATTAAGGATTTAGGATTGTTGATTTAGGATTAAGGATTTCGGATTTAAGATTACGAATTTAAGATTTAGGATTACGGATTTAAGATTTATGACTGCAGATTTAGGATTTATGGGATATAGGATTGCGGATTTAGGAATATGATTTAGGATTTAAGATTTAGGATCACGGATTTAGGAATTAGGATTGTGGATTATGGATTTAGGATTGTAGATTTAGGATATATGATTGCGAATTTGGGATTTAGGATTGCGGATTTAGGTATTAGGACTGTGGATTATGGATTTAGGATTTAGGATTGCCGATTTAGGATTTAAGATGGCAGATTTAGGATTTAAGATTTAGGATTGCGACCTTAGGATTTAGGATTGCGTATTTTTGATTTAGGATTGCGGATTTAGGATTTAACATTTAGCATTGTGGATTTAGCATTTAGAACTTAGGATTGCGGATTTAGGAATTAGAATTTAGGAATGTGGATTGAGGATTTAGGATAGCAGATATAGGATTTAGGATTGTGGATTTAGGATTTAGGATTGTGTATTGTGGATTTAGGATTGCGGATTTAGGATTTAGGATTACGTATTTAGGATTTAGGATTGCAAATTACTGATTTAGGATTGCGGATTTAGGATTTAGGATTAAAGATTTAGGATTTATGATTGCAGATTTAAGATTTATGATTGCTGATTTCAGATTTAAGCTTGCGGATTTAGAATTTATGATTGCGGATTTAGGATGTAGGATTTAGGAATACGGATTTAAAATTTAGGATTTAGAATTTAAAATTGCAGATTTAGGATTTAGGATTACGGAGTACGAATTTAGGATTTAGAATTCATGATTGCGAATTTAGGATTTAGGATTTAGGATTGCGAAAATAGGATTTAGAATTGTGAATTTAAGATTTAAGATTGCGGATTGCGGATTTTGGAATTTGGATTTAGAATTTAGGATTGCGCATTTAGGATTTAGGATTTAGGATTGCGAATTTAAGATTTAGGATTTTGGGTTTAGAAGTACGGATTGTGGATTGTGGATTTAAGATTTAGGATTGCGGGTTTAGGATTTATGATTGCGGATTGCAGATTTAGGATTTAGGATTGTAGATTGTGAATTTAGAATGGCGCATTTAGGATTTAGGATTGCGTATTTAGGATTGCGCATTTAGGATTTAGGATTGCGTATTTAGGCTTGTGGATTTAGGATTGTGGATTGTGGATTTAGGATTGCGGATTTAGTATTTAGGATTGTTGATTGTGGATTTAGAATTTAGGATTTAAGATTGCGGATTTAGGATTGTGGATTGTGGATTTACGATTTAGGATTGCGGATTTAAAATTTATGGGTTATAGGTTTAGGATTACAGATTTAGGATTAAGGATTTAGGATTTAGGATTGCGGATTTAGGATATAGGATTTAGGATATAGTATTTAGGAATGCGAATTTAGGATTCAGGATTGCAGATTTAGGATGTGGGGGATTTAAGATTTATAATTGCAGATTTAGGATTTAGGATTGCAGATTTAGGATTTAGGATTACGGATTTAGGAATTAGGATTGTAGATTTTGAATTTACGATTTAGAATTGCGGAATTAGGATATAGGATTGCATATTTAGGGTTTAGGATTGCGGATTTAGGATTGCGGATTTATGATTATGGATTTATGATTATGATTTAGGATTGCAGATTTAGGATTTATGATTACAGATTTAGAATTTAGGATTTAGGATTGCGGAATGTGGATTTAGGATTTACGATTTAGGATTGCGAATGATTTAAGATTTATGATTTAGGATTGCGTATTGCGGATTTAGAATTACGGATTGCGAATTTAGGATTTAGGATTGCAGATTTAGGATTATGAGTTAAGATTGCGGATTTAGGATTTAAGATTACGGATTGCGGATTTAGGATTGCGGATTTAGGATTGCGGATTGCGGATTGCAGATTTAGGATTTAGGATTGTGGATGTAGGATTTATGATTTAGGATTACGGATTTAGGACTTAGGATTGTGGATTTAGGATTGTAGATTTAGGATTTAAGATGGCGGATTGCGACTTTAGGATTTAGGATTGCTGATTTTGGATTAAGGGTTTAGGATTGCGGATTTAGGATTGTGGATTGTGGATTTAAGAATTAGGATTGCGGATTTAGAATTTAGGATTGCAGATTTAGGATTTATGGGATTTAGAATTTAGGATTGCAGATTTAGGATTTATGGGATTTAGGATTTAGGATTGCGGATTAAGGATTTAGGATGTAGAATTTAGGAATACAGATTTAGGATTTAGATCTTAGAATTTCGGATGGCAGATTAGGGTTTAGGATTACGCATTTAGGATTTATAATTTATGATTGCGGATTTAGGATTTAGGATTTCTGATTCCGGATTTAGGATTTAGGATTGCGGATTTGGTATTGTGGATTGTGGATTTAGGATTTAGAATTTTAGATTGCGGATTTAGGATTTAGAATTTTAGATTGCGGATTTTGGATTTTGGATTTAGGATTTAGGATTGCGAATTTAGGATTGAGAATTTAGGATTTAGGATTTAGGATTGCGGATTTAGGATTTAGAATTGCGAATTTTAGATTGAGAATTTAGGATTTAGGATTGTGGGTTTAGGAGTTAGGATTGCGTATTTAGGATTGTGGATTTAGGATTGCGGATAGCGGATATAGGATTTAGGATTGCGGATTGCGGATATATGATTGCGGATTGCAGATTTAGGATTGCAGATTTAGGATTGTAGATAGCGGATTTAGGATTGCGAATTTAGGATTGCGGATTTAGTATTTAGGATTTAGGATTGCTGATTTAGGATTTAGGATTTATGATTGCAAATTTAGGATTTAAGGGATTTTGGATTGCGGATTTAAAATTTAATATTTAGGATTGCGAATTTAGGATTTAGGATTGCGGATTTAGGATCTAGGATTTAGGGTTGCAGATTTAGGATTTAGGATTGCAGATTTAAGATTTATGATTGCGGATTTCGAATTTAGGATTGCGGATTTAAGATTGTGAATTTAGGATTTAGAATGTAGGATTTAGGAATACGAATTTAGAATTTTAGATTTAGAATTTTAGATTGCATATTTAGGATTTAGGATTACGGAATACGAATTTAGGATTTAGAATTCATGATTGCGAATTTAGGATTTAGGATTTCTGATTTCGGTTTTAGGATTTACGATTGCAGATTTAAGATTTAGGATTGTGGATTTAGGATTTAAGATTACGGATTGCGGATTTTGGAATTTGGATTTAGGATTGCGCATTTAGGATTTATGATTTAGAATTTAGGATTGTGAATTTAGGATTGCGAATTTAGGATTTAGGATTGTGGGTTTAGGAGTTAGGATTTAGGATTGCGGATTTAGGATTGCGGGTTTAGGATTTAGGATTCGGATTTAAGATTTCAAATTTTGGATTGCGTATTTAGGATTTAGTATTGCGGATTTAGGATTGCGGATTTAGGATTGCGAATTTATGATTTCTGATTTAAAATTAAGGATTTAGGATTAAGGATTTAGGATTGTTGATTTGGGATTAAGGATTTCGGATTTAGAATTGCGGATTTAAGATTTAGGATTGCGGATTTAAGATTTATGATTGCAGATTTAGGATTTAGGGGATTTAGGATTGCGGATTTAGGAATATGATTTAGGATTTAAGATTTAGGATCGCGGATTTAGGAATTAGGATTGTGGATTATGGCTTTAGGATTTGGGATTTAGGATTGCGAATTTAGGTATTAGGACTATGGATTGTGAATTTATAATTTACGATTTAGGATTGCGGATTTAGGATTTAAGATTGCAGATTTAGGATTTAGGATTGCAGATTTAGGATTTAGGATTTAGGATTTAGGATTGCGAATTTAGGATTTAGGATTCCAGATTTAGGATTTGGGGGATTTAGGATTTAGAATTGCAGATTTAGGATTTAGGAATGTAGATTTAGGATTTAGGATTGCGGGTTTATGAATTACGATTGCAGATTTTGAATTTAGGATTTAGGATTGGAGAATTAGGATTTAGGATTGCAGAATTAGGATTTAGGATTACATATTTAGGATTTAGGATTGTGGATTTAGGATTGCGGATTTAGGATTACGGATTTAGGATTATGATTTAGGATTGCAGATTTAGGATTTAGGATTACAGATTTAGAATTTAGGATTTAAGATTGCGGAATGTGGATTTAGTATTTACGATTTACGATTTAGGATTGCGAATTATTTACGATTTAGGATTGCGTATTGCGTATTTAGGATTACGGATTGCGAATTTAGGATTTAGGATTGCAGATTTAGAATTATAGTTAAGATTGCGGATTTAGGATTTAAGATTACGGATTGCGAATTTAGGATTGCGAATTGCGGATTGCGGATTTAGGACTTAGGATTGTGGATTTATGATTGTAGATTTAGGATTTAAGATGGCGGATTCGGACTTTAGGATTTAGGATTGCTGATTTTGGATTAAGGGTTTAGGATTGCGGATTTAGGATTTAGGATTGTGGATTAAGAATTAGGATTGCGGATTTAAGAATTAGGATTTAGGAATTAGAATTTAGGAATGTGGATTGAGAATTTAGGATTGCAGATTTAGGATTTAGGATTGTGGATTTAGGATTTAGGATTGTGGATTTAGGATTGCGGATTTACGATTTAGGATTGCGGATTTAGGATTTATGATTGCAAATTACTGATTTAGGATTGCGGATTTAGGATTTAGGATTGCGGATTTAAGATTTAGATTGTAGATTTAAGATTTATGATTGCAGATTTAATATTTAAGATTGCGGATTTCATATTTAAGCTTGCGGATTTAGAATTTATGATTGCGGATTTAGGATGTAGGATTTAGGAATACGGATTTAAAATTTAGGATTTAGAATTTAAAATTGCAGATTTAGGATTACGGAGTACGAATTTAGGATTTAGAATTCATGATTGCGAATTTAGAATTTAGGATTTCTAATTTCAGATTTAGGATTTAGGATTGCGAATATAGGATTTAGAATTGTGGATTTAAGATTTAAGATTGCGGATTGCGGATTTTGGAATTTGGTTTTAGGATTTAGGATTACGCATTTAGGATTTAGGATTTAGGATTGCGAATTTAGGATTTAGGATTGTGGGTTTAGGAGTTAGGATTTAAGATTGTGGATTTAAGATTTAGGATTGCGGGTTTAGGATTTATGATTGCGGATTGCAGATTTAGGATTTAGGATTGTAGATTGCGAATTTAGAATGGCGCATTTAGGATTTAGGATGGCGTATTTAGGATTGCGCATTTAGGATTTAGGATTGCGTGTTTAGGATTATGGATTTAGGATTGTGGATTTATGATTGCGGATTTAGGATTGTGGATTGTAGATTTAGAATTTAGGATTTAAGATTGCGGATTTAGGATTTAGGATTGTGGATTTAGGATTGTGGATTGCGGATTTAAAATTTATGGGATATAGGATTTAGGATTACAGATTTAGGATTACGGATTAAGGATTTAGGATTTAGGATATTGGATTTAGGATATAGTATTTAGGAATGCGAATTTAGGATTCAGGATTGCAGATTTAGGATTTAGGGGATTTAAGATTTATAATTGCAGATTTAGGATTTAGAATTGCAGATTTAAGATTTAGGATTGCGGATTTAGGAATTAGGATTGCAGATTTTGAATTTAGGATTTAGGATTGCGGAATTAGGATATAGGATTACATATTTAGGATTTAGGATTGCGGATTTAGGATTGCGGATTTAGGATTATGGATTTATGATTATGATTTAGGATTGCAGATTTAGGATTTATGATTACAGATTTAGAATTTAGGATTTAGGATTGCGGAATGTGGATTTAGGATTTACGATTTACGATTTAGGATTGCGAATGATTTAAGATTTAGGATTTAGGATTGCGTATTGCGGACTTAGAATTACGGATTGCGAATTTAGGATTTAGGATTGCAGATTTAGGATTATGAGTTAAGATTGCGGATTTAGGATTTAAGATTACGGATTGCGGATTTAGGATTACGGATTTAGGATTGCGGATTGCAGATTTAGGATTGTGGATTTAGGATTAGGATTGTGGATGTAGGATTTATGATTTAGGATTACGGATTTAGGACTTAGGATTGTGGATTTAGGATTGTAGATTTAGGATTTAAGATGGAGGATTGCGACTTTAGGATTTAGGATTGCTGATTTTGGATTAAAGGTTTAAGATTGGGGATTTAGGATTGTGGATTGTGGATTAAGGATTTAGGATTGTGGATTTAAGAATTAGGATTGCGGATTTAGATTTTAGGATTGCAGATTTAGGATTTATGGGATTTAGAATTTAGGATTGCAGATTTAGGATTTATGGCATTTAAGATTTAGGATTGCGGATTTAGGATTTAGGATGTAGAATTTAGGAATACGGATTTAGAATTTAGAATTTAGAATTTCGGATTGCAGATTTAGGGTTTAGGATTACGCATTTAGGATTTATGATTTATGATTGCGGATTTAGGATTTAGGATTTCTGATTCCGGATTTAGGATTGCGGATTGCGGATTTAGGATTGTGGATTGTGGATTTAGGATTTAGAATTTTAGATTGCGGATTTCGGATTTAGGATTGCGGATTTAGGATTTAGGATTTAGGATTGCGGATTTAGGATTTAGAATTGCGGATTTAAGATTTAGAATTTAGGATTTAGGATTGTGGGTTTAGGAGTTAGGATTGCGTATTTAGGATTTAGGATTGTGGATTGGGGATTTAGGATTGCGGATAGCGGATATAGGATTGCGGATTGCGGATATAGGATTGCGGATTGCAGATTTAGGATTGCAGATAGCGGATTTAGAATTGTGAATTTAGGATTGCGGATTTAGGATTGCGGATTTAGGATTGCGGATTTAGTATTTAGTATTTAGGATTGCTGATTTAGGATTTAGGATTGCAAATTTAGGATTTAAGGGATTTTGGATTGCGGATTTAGAATTTAAGATTTAGGATTGCGGATTTAGGATTTAGGATTGTGGATTTAGGATTGCGGGTTTAGGAGTTAGGATTGCGTATTTAGGATTTAGGATTGTGGATTTAGGATTTAGGATTGCGGATAGCGGATATAGGATTTAGGATTGCGGATTGCGGATATAGGATTGCGGATTGCAGATAGCGGATTTAGGATTGCGGATTTTGGATTGCGGATTTAGGATTGTGAATTTAGTATTTAGTATTTAGGATTCCTGATTTAGGATTTAGGATTGTAAATTTAGGATTTAAGGGATTTTGGATTGCGGATTAAGGATTTAAGATTTAGGATTGCGGATTTAGGATTTAGGATAGCGGATAAAGTAGCTAGGATTTATGATTGCAGATTTAGGATTTAGGATTGCAGATTTAAGATTTATGATTGCGGATTTTGAATTAAGGATTGCGGATTTAGGATTTATGATTGCGGATTTAGGATGTAGGATTTAGAATGTAGGATTTAGGAATACGAATTTAGAATTTAGGATTTAGAATTTTGGATTGCAGATTTAGGATTTAGGATTATGCAATACGAATTTAGGATTTAGAATTCATGATTGCGAATTTAGGATTTAGGATTTCTGATTTCGGTTTTATGATTTACGATTGTAGATTTAGGATTTAGGATTGTGGATTTAGGATTTAAGATTGCGGATTTTGGAATTTGGATTTAGGATTTAGAATTGCGCATTTAGGATTTAGGATTTAGGATTTAGGATTGTGGGTTTAGGAGTTCGGATTTAGGATTGTGGATTTAAGATTTAGGATTGCGGGTTTAGGATTTATGATTGCGGATTGCAGATTTAGGATTTAGGATTGTAGATTGCGAATTTAGAATGGCGCATTTAGGATTTAGGATTGCGTATTTAGGATTGCGCATTTAGAATTTAGGATTGCGTATTTAGGATTGTGGATTTAGGATTTAGGATTGTGGATTTATGATTGCGGATTTAGGATTTAGGATTGTTGATTGTGGATTTAGAATTTAGGATTTAAGATTGCGGATTTAGGATTGTGGATTGTGGATTTAGGTTTTAGGATTTAGGATTTAAAATTTATGGGATATAGGATTTAGGATTTAGGATTGCGGATTTAGGATTGCGGATTTAGGATGTAGGATTTAGGATATAGTATTTAGGAATGCGAATTTAGGATTCAGGATTGCAGATTTAGGATTTGGGGGATTTAAGATTTATAATTGCAGATTTAGGATTTAGGATTGCAGATTTAGGATTTAGAATTGTGGATTTAGGAATTAGGATTACAGATTTTGAATTTAGGATTTAGGATTGCGGAATTAGGATTTAGGATTGCATATTTAGGATTTAGAATTGCGGATTTAGGATTGCGGATTTATGATTATGGATTTATGATTATGATTTAGGATTGCAAATTTAGGATTTATGATTACAGATTTAGAATTTAGGATTTAGGATTGCGGAATGTGGATTTAGGATTTACGATTTACGATTTAGGATTGCGAATGATTTAAGATTTAGGATTTAGGATTGCGTATTGCGGATTTAGAATTACGGATTGCGAATTTAGGATTGCAGATTTAGGATTATGAGTTAAGATTGCGGATTTAGGATTTAAGATTACGGATTGCGGATTTAGGATTGCGGATTGCGGATTGCAGATTTAGGATTGCGGATTGCGGATTTATGATTTAGGATTGCGGATTGCGGATTGCGGATTGCGGATTGCGGATTGTGGATTTCGGATTTCAGATTTAGGAGTGCGGATTGTGGATTTATGATTTAGGATTGCGGATTAAGGATTTAGAATGTAGAATTTAGGAATACAGATTTAGGATTTAGAATTTAGAATTTATGATTGCAGATTTACGATTTAGGATTACGGATTTAGGAGTTAGGATTTATGATTGAGGATTTATGATTTCTGATTCCGGATTTAGGATTTAGGATTGCGGATTTAGGATTGTGGATTGTGGATTTAGAATTTTAGATTGAGGATTTTGGATTTTGGATTTTGGATTGTGGATTTAGGATTTAGGATTGCGGATTTTGGATTTAGAATTTAGTATTGTGTATTTAGGATTGCAAATTTAGGATTTAGGATTGTGCGATTAGGAGTTAAAGATTTAGGATTGCGTATTTAGAATTTTGGATTGTGGATTTAGGATTTAGGATTGCGGATATGGGATTGCGGATTGCAGATTTAGGATTTAGGATTGCAGATTTTGGATTTAGGATTTAGGATTGCAGATTTAGGATTGTGGATTGTGGATTTAGGATTGCGGATTTAGAATTGCGGATTTAGGCTTGCGGATTTAGGATTTAAGATTGCTGATTTAGGATTTATGATTGTGAATTTAGAATTTCAGGAATTTTGGGTCACGATTGAGGATTTAAGATTTAGGATTGTGGATTTATGATTTAAGATTGCGGATTTAAGATTTAAGATTGCGGATTTAGTATCTAGGATTTAGGATTGCAGATTTAGGATTGCAGATTTAGGATTTATGATTGCAGATTTAAGATTTATAATTGCGGATTTCGGATTTAAGCTTGAGGATTTAGGATTTATGATTGCGGATTTAGAATGTCGGATTTAGGAATACGGATTTAAAATTTAGGATTTAGAATTTAGGATTACAGATTTAGGATTACGGAGTACGAATTTAGGATTTAGAATTCATGATTGCGAATTTAGGATTTAGGATTTCTGATTTCAAATTTAGGATTAAGGATTGCGAATTTAGGATTTAGAATTGTGGATTTAAGATTTAAGATTGCGGATTGCGGATTTTGGAATTTGGATTTAGGAATTAGGATTGCGCATTTAGAATTTAGGATTTAGGATTTAGAATTTAGGATTGCGAATTTAGGATTTAGGATTGTGGGTTTAGGAGTTAGGATTTAGGATTGCGAATTTAGGATTTATGATTGCGGATTTTGGATTTAGGATTACGTGTTTCGGATTTAGGATTGCGTATTTCGGATATCAGATTTCAAATTTAGAATTAAGAATTTAGGATTTAGGATTAAGGATTTAGGATTGTTGATTTAGGATTAAGGATTTCGGATTTAGGATTGCATATTGCTGATTTAAAATTTAGGATTTAGGATTTAGGATTTAGAATTGGGGATTTAGATTTATGATTGCAGATTTAGGATTTCGGATTTTATATATAGGATTTAGAATTTAGGAAAGCAGATTGAGGATTTAGAATTATGGATTTAGGATTGCAAATTTAGGATATAGGATTTGGATTTAGGATTTGGATTTAGGATTGTGGATTTATTATTTAGTATTTAGTATTTAGGATTGCGGATTTAGGAATTAAGATTTAGAATTTATGAGTGCGGATTTAGGATTGTGGATTCTGGATTGTGGATTTCTGATTGTGGATTTAGAATTTAAGATTGTGAATTTAGGATTTATGATTGCAAATTTAAGATTTAGGATTGCGGATTTAGGCTTGTGGATTTAGGAATGCGGATTAAGGATTGCGGATTTACGATTTACGATTTAGGATTGCGGATTTAAGATTTAGGATTGCGGATTTAAGATTTATGATTGCGGATTTAGAATTTAGGATTTATGATTACGAATTTAGGATGTAGGATTTAGGTCTGCGGATTTAAGATTTAGGATTTAGGATTTAGGATTTAAGATTGTAGATTTAGGATTTAAGATTGTAGATCTAGGATTTAGGATTGTGAATTTTGAATTTTTGATTTAGAATTTAGGCTTGCATATTTATGATTTAGGATTTAGGATTTAACATTACAGATTTATGATTTAGGATTTAGGATTTAGGATTTAGGATTACAGATTTAGGATTTAGGATTACGAATTTAGGAGTTAAGATTTAGGATTGCAGATTTGGGATTTAGAATTGTAGATTTAGGATTTAGATTGCAGATTTAGGATTTTGAATTTAGAATTTAGGATTGCGAATATAGGATTTAGGATAGCGGATTTAGGATTGTCGATTATGGATTTAGGATTTAGGATTACGAATTTAGGATTTAAGATTGCAGATTTAGAATTTAGAATTTAGGATTGCGGGTTTAAGATTTAGGATTTAGGATATAGGATTTAGGATTAAGATTTAGGGTTTAGGATTGCAGATTTAAGATTTTGGATTTTGGATTGCATATTTAGGATTAAGGATTGCGGACTTTGGATTTTAGATTAGAATTTAGGATTTTGGATTTTGGATTGCGGATTAAGGATTTAGGATTACAGATTATGGATTGCGGATTTTGGATTTAGGATTGCGGATTTAAAATTTAGGATTGCGAATTTAGGATTGCGAATTTATGAGTTAGGATTTAGGATTGTGAATTTAAGATTTAGGATTGCAGATTTATGATTTAGGAATTAGGATTGCGGATTTCAGATTTAGGGTTACGAATTTAGAAGTTAAGATTTAGGATTGCGGATTTAGGATTTATGATTGCGTATTACGGATTTAGGATTGCAAATTTATTATTTAGGATTGCAGATATGGGATTTAGGATTTGGGATTTAGGATTTAGGATTGTGAATTATGGATTGTGGATTTAGAATTGCGAATTTAGGATTTAGAATTGCGAATTTTGGATTTTGGATTTAGGATTTAGAATAGCGTATTTAGGAATTACGATTTACGATTGCAAATTTCGAATTTAGGATTTAGGATTACGAATTTAGGATTGTTAATTTAGGATTGCAGATTGCGGATTTAATATTTATGATTTAGGATTGCGGATTTAGGATTTATGATTGCAGATTTCAGATTTAGGGGATTTAGGATTGTAGATTTAGGATTGCCGATTTAGGATATATGATTTAGATTTTAGGATTTAGGAATTAGGATTGTGAATTGTGGATTTAAGATTGCGGATTTAGGATATAGGATTTGTGATTGCGGATTTAGGATTTATTATTGCAGAGATTTAGGATTGCAGTTTTAGGATTTAGGATCGCGGGTTTATGATTTAGGATTGCAGGTTGCGGATTTAGGATTGCAGATTTAGGATTTCGGATTCAGGATTTAGGATCGCGGGTTTTGGATTTAGCATTGCGGATTTAGAATTTAGAATTGCGAATTTATCATTTAGAATTTAGGATTGCGGATTTAAGAATTAAAATTTAGGATTGTGGATTTAGAATTGATTTAGGGATTATGATTGAAGATTTAGGATTGCAAAATTAGGATTTAGGATTAGAATTGTGGATTTAGGATTGTGGATTTATGATTTAGAATTGCGGATTTAGGATTTGGATTTAAAGATTGCGGATTTAGGATTTAGAATTAAAGATTGCGGATTTAGGATTTATGATTTAAGATTGCGTATTTAGGATTTAGGAATTAGGAATTAGGATTTAGGACTTAGGATTTAGGATTTAGGATTTAGGATTGCGGATTTAGAATTTACGATTTAGGATTACGGATTACGGATTTACAATTTATAATTGTAAATTTAGAATTAAGGAGTAAGGATTTAGGATTGCGGATTTAAGATTAAGGATTGCGGATTTAGGATTGCGGATATAGGATTTAGGATTGCGAATTGCGGATATATGTTTTAGGATTGCGAATTGCGGATATAGGATTTAGGATTGCAGATTTAGGATGTAGGATTGTTAGGATTTAGGATTGTTAGGATTTACGATTGCGGATTTGGGATTTAGGATGTAGGATTTAGGAATACGTATTTAGAATTTAGGATTTAGAATTTAGGATTGCAGATTTAGGATTTACGATTACGGATTACGAATTTAGGATTTAGAATTCATGATTGCGAATTTAGGATTTAGGATTACGTATTTATGATTTAGAATTGCGGATTTAGTATTGCGGATTTATTATTTAGGATTTCTGATTTAGAATTAAGGATTTAGGATTTAGGATTTAGGATTGTTGATTTAGGATTAAGGATTTTGGATTTAGGATTGCGGATTTAAGATTTAGGATTTAGGATTTAAGATTTATGATTGCAGATTTAGGATTTAGGAGATTTAGGATTGCGGATTTAGGAATATAATTTAGGATTTAAGATTTAGGATTGCGGATTTATGAATTAGGATTGTGGATTTAGGATTTATGATTGTGGATTTAGGATATATGATTTAGGATTTGGGTTTAGGATTGCGGATTTAGGTATTAGGACTGTGGATTGTGGATTTAGGATTTAGGATTTAGGATTGCGGATTTAGGATTTAGGATTGCGGATTTAGGATTTAGGATTTAGGATTGCGAATTTAGGATTTAGGATTGCGGATTTTAGATTTAAGATTGCGGATTTAGGATTTAACATTTAGCATTGCGGATTTAGCATTTAGAACATAGGATTGCGGATTTAGGAATTAGGATTAGGAATGTGGATTGAGGATTTAGGATAGCAGATTGTGGATTGAGGATTTAGGATTTAGGATTGCAGATTACTGATTTAGGATTTCGGATTTAGGATTGCGGATTGCAGATTGCGGATTTAGGACTTAGGATTGCAGATTTGGTATTTAGGTTTTATGATTGCAAAATTAGGATTTAGGATTGCATATTTAGGATTTAGGATTGCGGATTTAGAATTTAGAATAACGGATTTATGATTGCGGATTTAGGATTTAGGATCTAGGATTTAGGATTTAAGATTTAGGATTATGGATTTAACATTTAAAATTTAGGATTGCGGATATAGGAATTAGGATTTAGGATTGTAGATTTAAGATTTAGGATAGCAGATTTAGGATTTATGATTGTGGAATTAGGATTTAGGATTTAGGATTGCGGATTAAGGATTTAAGATTTAGAATTTAGGATCTAGGTTAGGATTGCAGATATTTAGGATTTAGGATTGCTGATTTATGATTGCGGATTTAGGATTTAGGATTGCGGATTTAGGATTGCAAATTTAGAATTTAGAGAATTTTGGATTGCGAGTTTTAGGATTTAAGATTTAAGATTGCGGATTTAGGATTTGGGATTGCGGCTTTAGGATTTAGGATTGTTGATTTAAGATTTAAGATTTAGGATTGCAGATTTAGTACTTAGGATTGCGGATTGTGGATTTAGGATTGTGGATTTAGGATTTAGAATTGCGGATTTAGGATTGCGGATTTAGGATTTAGGATTCAGATTTAGGATTTAGAATTTAGGATTGCGTATTTAGGATTTAGGATTGCGAATTTAGGATTGCGGATTTAGGATTTGGGATTTCTGATTTAAAATTAAGGATTTAGGATTGTTGATTTAGGATTAAGGATTTCGGATTTAGGATTACGGATTTAAGATTTAGGATTTAAGATTTAGGATTACGGATTTAAGATTTATGATTACGGATTTAAGATTTATGGGATTTAGGATTGCGGATTTAGGAATATGATTTAGGATTTAAGATTTAGGATCACGAATTTAGGAATAAGGGTTGTAGATTATGGATTTAGGACTGTGGATTTAGGATATATGATTCCGGATTTGGGATTTAGGATTGTGGATTTAGGTATTAGGATTGTGGATTGTGGATTGTGGATTGTGGATTGTGGATTGTGGATTTAGGATTTAGGATTGCGGATTTAGGATTTAAGATTGCGGATTTAGGATTTAAGATTTAGGATTGCGACTTTAGGATTTAGGATTGCGGACTTTAGATTTAGAATTGCGTATTCAGGATTTAACATTTAGCATTGCGGATTTAGCATTTAGAACTTAGGATTGCGGATTTAGGAATTAGAATTTAGGAATGTGGATTGAGGATTTAGGATAGCAGATTTAGGATTTATGATTGTGGATTTAGGACTTAGGATTGTGGATTATGGATTTAGGATTGCGGATTTAGGATTTAGGATTGCGGATTTAGGATTTAGGATTGCAAATTACTGATTTAGGATTGCGGATTTAGGATTTAGGATTGCGGATTTAGGATTTGGGATTTAGGATTGCAGATTTAGGATTTATGATTGCAGATTTAAGATTTATGATTGCGGATTTCAGATTTAAGCTTGCGGGTTTAGAATTTATGATTGCGGATTTAGGATGTAGGATTTAGGAATACGGATTTAGAATTTAAAATTGCAGATTTAGGATTTAGGATTACGGAGTACGAATTTAGGATTTAGAATTCATGATTGCGAATTTAGGATTTAGGATTTCTGATTTCAGATTTAGGATATAGGATTACGAATATAGGATTTAGAATTGTGGATTTAAGATTTAAGATTGCGGATTGCGGATTTTGGAATTTGGATTTAGGATTTAGGATTGCGCATTTAGGATTTAGGATTTAGGATTGCTAATTTAGGATTTAGGATTGTGGGTTTAGGAGTTAGGATTTAGGATTGTGGATTTAAGATTTAGGATTGCGGGTTTAGGATTTATGATTGTGGATTGCAGATTTAGGATTTAGGATTGTAGATTGCGAATTTAGAATGGCGCATTTAGGATTTAGGATTGCGTATTTAGGATTGAGCATTTAGGATTTAGGATTGCATATTTAGGATTGTGGATTTACGATTTAGGATTGTGGATTTATGATTGCGGATTTAGGATTTAGGATTGTGGATTGTGGATTTAGAATTTAGGATTTAAGATTGCGGATTTAGGATTGTGGATTGTGGATTTAGGATTTAGGATTGCGGATTTAAAATTTATGGGATATAGGATTTAGGATTACAGATTTAGGATTACGGATTAAGGATTTAGGATTGCGGATTGCGGATTTAGGAAATAGGATTTAGGATATAGTATTTAGGAATGCGAATTTAGGATTCAGGATTGCAGATTTAGGATTTGGGGGATTTAAGATTTATAATTGCAGATTTAGGATTTATGATTGCAGATTTAGGATTTAGTATTGCGGATTTAGGAATTAGGATTGCAGATTTTGAATTTAGGATTTAGGATTGCGGAATTAGGATTTAGGATTGCATATTTAGGATTTAGGATTGCGGATTTAGTATTGCGGAATTATGATTATGGATTTATGATTATGATTTAGGATTGCAGATTTAGGATTTATGATTACAGATTTAGAATTTAGGATTTAGGATTGCGGAATGTGAATTTAGGATTTACGATTTAGGATTGCGAATGATTTAAGATTTAGGATTTAGGATTTAGGATTGCGGATTTAGAATTACGGATTGCGAATTTAGGATTTAGGATTGCAGATTTAGGATTATGAGTTAAGATTGCGGATTTAGGATTTAAGATTACGGATTGCGGATTTAGGATTGCGGATTGCGGATTTAGGATTTCGGATTGCGGATTTAGGATTGCGGATTTAGGATTGCGGATTTAGGATTGTGGATGTAGTATTTATGATTTAGGATTACGGATTTAGGGCTTAGGATTGTGGATTTAGGATTGTAGATTTAGGATTTAAGATGGCGGATTGCGACTTTAGGATTTAGGATTGCTGATTTTGGATTAAGGGTTTAGGATTGTGGATTTAGGATTGTGGATTAAGGATTTAGGATTGTGGATTTAAGAATTAGGATTGCGGATTTAGAATTTAGGATTGCAGATTTAGGATTTATGGGATTTAGAATTTAGGATTGCAGATTTAGGATTTATGGGATTTAGGAGTTAGGATTGCAGATTAAGGATTTAGGATTTAGAATTTAGGAACGGATTTAGGATTTAGAATTTATAATTTCGGATTGCAGATTTAGGGTTTAGGATTACGCATTTAGGATTTATGATTTATGATTGCGGATTTAGGATTTAGGATTTCTGATTCCGGATATAGGATTTATGATTGCGGATTTAGGATTGTGGATTGTGGATTTAGAATTTAGAATTTTAGATTGCGGATTTTGGATTTTGGATGTTGGATTTTGGATTTTGGATTTAGGATTGCGGATTTAGGATTTAGGATTGCGGATTTAGGATTTAGGATTTAGAATTGCGTATTTAAGATTGACAATTTAGGATTTAGGATTGTGGGTTTAGGAGTTAGGATTGCGTATTTAGGATTTAGGATTGTGGATTTAGGATTGCGGATAGCGGATATAGGTTTTAGGATTGCGGATTGTGGATATAGGATTGTGGATTGCAGATTTAGGATTGCAGATAACGGATTTAAGATTGCGAATTTAGGATTGCGGATTTAGGATTGCGGATTTAGGATTGCTGATTTAGGATTTAAGATTGCTGATTTAGGATTTAAGGGATTTTAGATTGCGGATTTAGAATTTAAGATTTAGGATTGCGGATTTAGGATCTAGGATTTATTATTACAGATTTAGGATTTAGGATTGTAGATTTAAGATTTATGATTGCGGATTTCGAATTTAGAATTACGGATTTAGGATTTAGAATGTACTATTTAGGAATACGAATTTAGAATTTAGGATTTAGAATTTTGGATTGCAGATTTAGGATTTAGGATTACGGAATACGAATTTTGGATTTAGAATTCATGATTTGCGAATTTAGGATTTAGGATTTCTGATTTCGGTTTTAGGATTTACGATTGCAGATTTAGGATTTAGGATTGTGGATTTAGGATTTAAGATTGCGGATTGCGGATTTTGGAATTTGGATTTAGGATTTAGGATTGCGCATTTAGGATTTAGGATTTAGAATTTAGGATTGCGAATTTAGGATTGCGAATTTAGGATTTAGGATTGTAGGTTTAGGAGTTAGGATTTAGGATTGCGCATTTAGGATTGCGGGTTTAGGATTTCGGATTTGGATTTAGGATTTAGAATTTAGGATTGCGTATTTAGGATTTAGGATTGCGGATTGCGGATTTCTGATTTAAAATTAAGGATTTAGGATTTAGGATTAAGGATTTAGGATTGTTGATTTAGGATTAAGGATTTCGGATTTAGAATTGCGGATTTAAGATTTAGGATTGTGGATTTAAGATTTATGATTGCAGATTTAGGATTTAGGAGATTTAGGATTGCGGATTTAGGAATATGATTTAGGATTTAAGATTTAGGATTTAAGATTTAGGATCGCGGATTTAGGAATTAGGATTGTGGATTATGGATTTAGGATTGTGGATTTAGGATATATGATTTAGGATTTGGGATTTAGGATTGCGGATTTAGGTATTAGGACTTTGGATTGTAGATTTAGAATTTAGGATTGCGAATTTAGGATTTAGGATTGCGAATTTAGGATTTATGATTGGAGATTTAGGATTTAGGATTGCGAATTTAGGATTTAGGATTGCAGATTTAGGATTTAGGGGATTTAGGATTTAGAATTGCAGATTTCGAATTTAGGAATGCAGATTTAGGATTTAGGATTGCGGATTTATGAATTAGGATTGCATATTTTGAATTTAGGATTTAGGATTGCAGAATTAGGATTTAGGATTGCAGAATTAGGATTTAGGATTGCATATTTAGGATTTAGGATTATGGATTTAGGATTGCGGATTTAGGATTGCGGATTTAGGATTATGATTTAGGATTGCAGATTTAGGATTTATGATTACAGATTTAGAATTTAGGATTTAAGATTGCGGAATGTGGATTTAGGATTTACGATTTACGATTTAGGATTGCGAATTATTTAAGATTTAGGATTTAGGATTGCGTATTGCGTATTTAGGATTACGGATTACGAATTTAGGATTTAGGATTGCAGATTTAGGATTATAGTTAGGATTGCGGATTTAGGATTTAAGTTTACGGATTGCGGATTTAGGATTGCGAATTGCGGATTGTGGATTGTGGATTGTGGATTGCGGATTTAGGATTTAGGATTGCGGATTTAGGACTTAGTATTGTGGATTTAGGACTGTAGATTTAGGATTTAAGATGGCGGATTCGGACTTTAGGATTTAGGATTGCTGATTTTGGATTAAGGGTTTAGGATTGCGGATTTAGGATTGTGGATTGTGGATTAAGGATTTAGGATTGCGGATTTAAGAATTAGAATTGCGGATTTAAAATTTAGGATTGCAGATTTAGGATTGCGGATTACGGATTGCGGATTGCGGATTTAGGATGTAGAATTTAAGAATACGGATTTAGGATTTACAATTTAGAATTTCGGATTGCAGATTTAGGATTTAGGATTACGCATTTAAGATTTATGATTTATGATTGCGGATTTAGGATTAAGGATTTCTGATTCCGGATTTAGAATTTAGGATTACGGATTGTGGATTGTGGATTGTGGATTGTGGATTTAGGATTTAGGATTTAGAATCTTAGATTGCGGATTTTGGATTTTGGATTTAGGATTTAGGATTGCGGATTGCGAATTTAGGATTTAAGGTTGCGGATTTAGGATTTTGAATTTAGAATTGCGAATTGAGAATTGAGAATTTAGGATTTAGGATCGTGGGTTTAGGAGTTAGGATTGCGTATTTAGGATTTAAGATTGTGGATTTAGGATTTAGGATTGCGAATAGCGGATATAGGATTTAGGATTGCGGATTGCGGATATAGATTGCGGATTGCAGATAGCGGATTTAGGATTGCGGATTTTGGATTGCGGATTTAGGATTGCGGATTTAGGATTGTGAATTTAGTATTTAGGATTCCTGATTTAGGATTTAGGATTGTAAATTTAGGATTTAAGGGATTTTGGATTGCGGATTAAGGATTTAAGATTTAGGATTGCGGATTTAGGATAGCGGATAAAGTATCTAAGATTTAGGATTGCAGATTTAGGATTTAGGATTGCAGATTTAGGATTGCAGATTTAGGATTGGAGATTTAAGATTTATGATTGCGGATTTTGAATTAAGGATTGCGGATTTAGGATTTATGATTGCGGATTTAGGATGTAGGATTTAGAATGTAGGATTTAGGAATACGAATTTAGAATTTAGGATTTAGAATTTTGGATTGCAGATTTAGGATTTAGGATTGTGGAATACGAATTTAGGATTTAGAATTCATGATTGCGAATTTAGGATTTAGGATTTCTGATTTCGGTTTTAGGATTTACGATTGTAGATTTAGGATTTAGGATTGTGGATTTAGGATTTAAGATTACGGATTTTGGAATTTGGATTTAGGATTTAGGATTGCGCATTTAGGATTTAGGATTTAGGATTGCGAATTTAGGATTTAGGATTGTGGGTTTAGGAGTTAGGATTTAGGATTGTGGATTTAAGATTTAGGATTGCGGGTTTAGGATTTATGATTGTGGATTGCAGATTTAGGATTTAGGATTGTAGATTGCGAATTTAGAATGACGCATTTAGGATTTAGGATTGCGTATTTAGGATTGCGCATTTAGGATTTAGGATTGCGTATTTAGGATTGTGGATTTATGATTTAGGATTGTGGATTTATGATTGCGGATTTAGGATTGTGGATTGTGGATTTAGAATTTAGGATTTAAGATTGCGGATTTAGGATTTAGGATTGTGGATTTAGGATTTAGGATTTAAAATTTATGGGATATAGGATTTAGGATTACAGATTTAGGATTTAGGATTGCGGATTTAGGATTGCGAATTTATGATATAGGATTTAGGATATAGTATTTAGGAATGCGAATTTAGGATTCAGGATTGCAGATTTAGGATTTGGGGGATTTAAGATTTATAATTGCAGATTTAGGATTTAGGATTGCAGATTTAGGATTTACGATTGCGGATTTAGTAATTAGGATTGCAGATTTTGAATTTAGGATTTAGGATTGCGGAATTAGGATTTAGGATTGCATATTTAGGATTTAGGATTGCGGATTTAGGATTGCGGATTTATGATTATGGATTTATGATTATGATTTAGGATTGCAGATTTAGGATTTATGATTACAGATTTAGAATTTTGGATTGCAGATTTAGGATTTAGGATTATGGAATACGAATTTAGGATTTAGAATTCATGATTGCGAATTTAGGATTTAGGATTACTGATTTCGGTTTTAGGATTTACGATTGTGGATTTAGGATTTAAGATTTAAGATTGCGGATTGCGGATTTCGGAATTTGGATTTAGGATTTAGGATTGAGCATTTAGGATTTAGGATTTAGAATTTAGAATTTAGGATTGCGAATTTAGGATTGCGAATTTAGGATTTAGGACTGTGGCTTTAAGAGTTAGGATTTAGGATTGCGGATTTAGGATTGCGGATTTAGGATTTAGTATTCGAATTTAGGATTGCATATTTAGGATTTAGGATTGTGAATTTAGGATTACGGATTTAGGATTTCTGATTTAAAATTAAGGATTTAGGATTGTTGATTTAGGATTAAGGATTTCGGATTTAGGATTACAGATTTAAGATTTAGGATTTAAGATTTAGGATTACGGATTTAAGATTTATGATTGCAGATTTAGGATTTAAGGGATTTAGGATTGCGGATTTAGGAATATGATTTAGGATTTAAGATTTAGGATCACGGATTTAGGAATTAGGATTGTGGATTATGGATTTAGGATTGTGGATTTAGGATATATGATTGCGAATTTGGGATTTAGGATTGCGGATTTAGGTATTAGGACTGTGGATTGTGGATTTAGGATTTAGGATTGCGGATTTAGGATTTAAGATTGCGGATTTAGGATTTAACATTTAGCATTGCGGATTTAGCATTTAGAACTTATGATTGCGGATTTAGGAATTAGAATTTAGGAATGTGGATTGAGAATTTAGGATAGCAGATTTACGATTTAGGATTGTGGATTTAGGATTTAGGATTGTGGATTTAGGATTATGGATTTAGGATTTAGGATTGCAAATTACTAATTTAGGATTGCGGATTTAGGATTTAGGATTGCAGATTTAGGATTTATGATTGCAGATTTAAGATTTATGATTGCGGATTTCAGATTTAAGCTTGCGGATTTAGAATTTATGATTGCAGATTTATGATGTAGGATTTAGGAATACGAATTTAAAATTTAGGATTTAGAATTTAAAATTGCAGATTTAGGATTTATGATTACGGAGTAAGAATTTAGGATTTAGAATTCATGATTGCGAATTTAGGATTTAGGATTTCATATTTCAGATTTAGGATTTAGGATTTAGGATTGCGAATATAGGATTTAAAATTGTGGATTTAAGATTTGAGATTGCGGATTGCGGATTTTGGAATTTGGTTTTAGGATTTAGGATTGCGCATTTAGGATTTAGGATTTAGGATTGCGAATTTAGGATTTAGGATTGTGGGTTTAGGAGTTAGTATTTAGGATTGTGGATTTAAGATTTAGGATTGCGGGTTTAGTATTTATGATTGCGGATTGCAGATTTAGAATTTAGGATTGTAGATTGCGAATTTAGAATGGCGCATTTAGGATTTAGGATTGCGTATTTAGGATTGCGCATTTAGGATTTAGGATTGCGTATTTAGGATTGTGGATTTAGGATTTAGGATTGTGGATTTATGATTGCGAATTTAGGATTTAGGATTTAGGATTGTGGATTTAGAATTTAGGATTTAAGATTGCGGATTTAGGATTGTGGATTGTGGATTTAGGATTGTGGATTTAAAATTTATGGGATATAGGATTTAGGATTAAAGATTTAGGATTTTTTTTTTGTTTATGATTACAGATTTAGGATTACGGATTAAGGATTTAGGATTTAGGATTGCGGATTTAGGATATAGGATTTAGGATATAGTATTTAGGAATGCGAATTTAGGATTCAGGATTGTAGATTTAAGATTTATAATTGCAGATTTAGGATTTAGGATTGCATATTTAGGATTTAGAATTGCGGATTTAGGAATTAGGATTACAGATTTTGAATTTAGAATTTAGGATTGCGGAATTAGGATTTAGGATTGCATATTTAGGATTTAGGATTGCGGATTTATGATTGCGGATTTAGGATTATGGATTTATGATTATGATTTAGGATTGCAGATTTAGGATTAATGATTACAGATTTAGAATTTAGGATTTAGGATTGCGGAATGTGGATTTAGGATTTACGATTTACGATTTAGGATTGCGAATGATTTAAGATTTAGGATTTAGGATTGCGTATTGCGTATTTAGAATTACGGATTGCGAATTTAGGATTTAGGATTGCATATTTAGGATTATGAGTTAAGATTGCGGATTTAGGATTTAAGATTACGGATTGCGGATTTAGGATTGCGGATTGCGGATTGTGGATGTAGGATTTATGATTTAAGATTACGGATTTAGGACTTAGGATTGTGGATTTAGGATTGTAGATTTAGGATTTAAGATGGCGGATTGCTTCTTTCTTTTTTCTTCTTTGTGCATCTCGTCACCGCCTGCCCGTTTCTCATGTACCCGGACAGGCGGTTATTTTATCCCTGCCCATTCGGGCAGGCCCCCAAGCCTATAAATAGGGGGCGGCACTGTTCACAAGACACGCACTCTCGAATCCAGGAGCTCGCTTGTTTGGGCTGCGGTCTCGAGTTTCACGTCTTGCGGACTGTCTGACCGGCCGGCTTCTCTTTTTCTGCACTTGCAGCCCGCTGTAACCACTTTTTTCTAATCAAAGGAAAGCCCGTCGCAGGAGTGGCATTTGCCGCGGCGGGCGAAGTCTGGCCTTGACCGCTGCTAGCGGTCTCATTCTTCTACACAAAAAGTAACCGGCAACCCGCAGCCTCCGGTTTCCCTCGGAGGTGCGATCTCGGACTCAACAGAAATATGTTTACCCGGAAAACTGCTTCTCGGGTTGGATCACTCTCGGACCGGGCGAACTGCTGGGACAGGCCGCTGGGTTCCAGGATCGGTAGCTCTCAGCTTAAGGTAAACCAGGCCGGGTGGTCTGATGTCAGTTTCGGACCGCCCCCAAGAGTGAAGATCATCAAGAGCCAAAGTAAGAAGGCTATCCGCGGTCTCAGGAAGGAGGCCGCGCGGGTACTGCCATAAAGATTCAAGATTCAAACCCGGAAGAGCAAGCCGCAGTTTCAGATCAGAGACTACCCGGGTTACCTTCTGAAGATCAACCAAGCCATGTCCAGAAGACAGACCGCGGTCTCAAGCCAGAGACCGCCCGGTCTGAATCATTGACTTGGTCCCGGTATCTCCAGCCTCAAGTCAGACAGGTCGGAAGAGCAAGCCGCCAAGCCGCGCGGCTTCTTTCTTTTTTCTTCTTTGTGCATCTCGTCACCGCCTGCCCGTTTCTCCTGTACCCGGGAAGGCGGTTATTTTATCCCTGCCCATTCGGGCAGGCCCCCAAGCCTATAAATAGGGGGCGGCACTGTTCACAAGACACGCACTCTTGAATCCAGGAGCTCGCTTGTTTGGGCTGCGGTCTCGAGTTTCACGTCTTGCGGACTGTCTGACCGGCCGGCTTCTCTTTTTCTGCACTTGCAGCCCGCTGTAACCACTTTTTTCTAATCAAAGGAAAACCCGTCGCAGGAGTGGCATTTGCCGCGGCGGGCAAAGTCTGGCCTTGACCGCTGCTAGCGGTCTCATTCTTCTACACAAAAAGTAACCGGCAACCTGCAGCCTCCGGTTTCCTTCGGAGGTGCGATCTCGGACTCAACAGAAATATGTTTACCCGGAAAACCGCTTCTCGGGTTGGATCACTCTCGGACCGGGCGAACTGCTGGGACAGGCAGATGGGTTCCAGGATCGGTAGCTCTCAGCTTAAGGTAAACTAGGCTGGGTGGTCTGATGTCAGTTTCGGGCTGCCCCCAAGAGTGAAGATCATCAAGAGCCAAAGTAAGAAGGCTATCCGCGGTCTCAGGAAGGAGGTCGCGCGGGTACTGCCATAAAGATTCAAGATTCAAACCCGGAAGTGCAAGCCGCAGTTTCAGATCAGAGACTACCCGGGTTACCTTCTGAAGATCAACCAAGCCATGTCCAGAAGACAGACCGCGGTCTCAAGCCAGAGACCGCCCGGTCTGAATCATTGACTTGGTCCCGGTATCTCCAGCCTCAAGTCAGACAGGTCGGAAGAGCAAGCCGCCAAGCCGCGCGACTTCTTTCTTTTTTCTTCTTTGTGCATCTCGTCACCGCCTGCCCGTTTCTCATGTACCCGGACAGGCGGTTATTTTATCCCTGCCCATTCGGGCAGGCCCCCAAGCCTATAAATAGGGGGCGGCACTGTTCACAAGACACGCACTCTTGAATCCAGGAGCTCGCTTGTTTGGGCTGCGGTCTCGAGTTTCACGTCTTGCGGACTGTCTGACCGGCCGGCTTCTCTTTTTCTGCACTTGCAGCCCGCTGTAACCACTTTTTTCTAATCAAAGGAAAACCCGTCGCAGGAGTGGCATTTGCCGCGGCGGGCAAAGTCTGGCCTTGACCGCTGCTAGCGGTCTCATTCTTCTACACAAAAAGTAACCGGCAACCTGCAGCCTCCGGTTTCCTTCGGAGGTGCGATCTCGGACTCAACAGAAATATGTTTACCCGGAAAACCGCTTCTCGGGTTGGATCACTCTCGGACCGGGCGAACTGCTGGGACAGGCAGATGGGTTCCAGGATCGGTAGCTCTCAGCTTAAGGTAAACCAGGCTGGGTGGTCTGATGTCAGTTTCGGGCTGCCCCCAAGAGTGAAGATCATCAAGAGCCAAAGTAAGAAGGCTATCCGCGGTCTCAGGAAGGAGGTCGCGCGGGTACTGCCATAAAGATTCAAGATTCAAACCCGGAAGTGCAAGCCGCAGTTTCAGATCAGAGACTACCCGGGTTACCTTCTGAAGATCAACCAAGCCATGTCCAGAAGACAGACCGCGGTCTCAAGCCAGAGACCGCCCGGTTTGAATCATTGACTTGGTCCCGGTATCTCCAGCCTCAAGTCAGACAGGTCGGAAGAGCAAGCCGCCAAGCCGCGCGGCTTCTTTCTTTTTTCTTCTTTGTGCATCTCGTCACCGCCTGCCCGTTTCTCCTGTACCCGGGCAGGCGGTAATTTTATCCCTGCCCATTCGGGCAGGCCCCCAAGCCTATAAATAGGGGGCGGCACTGTTCACAAGACACACACTCTCGAATCCAGAGCTCGCTTGTTTGGGCTGCGGTCTCGAGTTTCACGTCTTGCGGACTGTCTGACCGGCCGACTTCTCTTTTTCTGCACTTGCAGCCCGCTGTAACCACTTTTTTCTAATCAAAGGAAAGCCCGTCGCAGGAGTGGCATTTGGCGCGGCGGGCGAAGTCTGGCCTTGACCGCTGCTAGCGGTCTCATTGTTCTACACAAAAAGTAACTGGCAACCCGCAGCCTCCGGTTTCCCTCGGAGGTGCGATCTCGGACTCAACAGAAATATGTTTACCCGGAAAACCGCTTCTCGGGTTGGATCACTCTCGGACCGGGCGAACCGCTGGGACAGGCCGCTGGGTTCCAGGATCGGTAGCTCTCAGCTTAAGGTAAACCAGGCCGGGTGGTCTGATGTCAGTTTCAGACCGCCCCCAAGAGTGAAGATCATCAAGAGCCAAAGTAAGAAGGCTATCCGCGGTCTCAGGAAGGAGGCCGCGCGGGTACTGCCATAAAGATTCAAGATTCAAACCCGGAAGAGCAAGCCGCAGTTTCAGATCAGAGACTACCCGGGTTACCTTCTGAAGATCAACCAAGCCATGTCCAGAAGACAGACCGCGGTCTCAAGCCAGAGACCGCCCGGTCTGAATCATTGACTTGGTCCCGGTATCTCCAGCCTCAAGTCAGACAGGTCGGAAGAGCAAGCCGCCAAGCCGCGCGGCTTCTTTCTTTTTTCTTCTTTGTGCATCTCGTCACCGCCTGCCCGTTTCTCCTGTACCCGGGCAGGCGGTTATTTTATCCCTGCCCATTTGGGCAGGCCCCCAAGCCTATAAATAGGGGGCGACACTGTTCACAAGACACGCACTCTCGAATCCAGGAGCTCGCTTGTTTGGGCTGCGGTCTCGAGTTTCACGGCTTGCGGACTGTCTGACCGGCCGGCTTCTCTTTTTCTGCACTTGCAGCCCGCTGTAACCACTTTTTTCTAATCAAAGGAAAGCCCGTCGCAGGAGTGGCATTTGCCGCGGTGGGCGAAGTCTGGCCTTGACCGCTGCTAGCGGTCTCATTCTTCTACACAAAAAGTAACCGGCAACCCGCAGCCTCCGGTTTCCCTCGGAGGTACGATCTCGGACTCAACAGAAATATGTTTACCAGGAAAACCGCTTCTCAGGTTGGATCACTCTCGGACCGGGCGAACCGCTGGGACAGGCCGCTGGGTTCCAGGATCGGTAGCTCTCAGCTTAAGGTAAACCAGGCCGGGTGGTCTGGTGTCAGTTTCGGACCGCCCCCAAGAGTGAAGATCATCAAGAGCCAAAGTAAGAAGGCTATCCGCGGTCTCAGGAAGGAGGCCGCGCGGGTACTGCCATAAAGATTCAAGATTCAAACCCGGAAGAGCAAGCCGCAGTTTCAGATCAGAGACTACCCGGGTTACCTTCTGAAGATCAACCAAGCCATGTCCAAAAGACAGACCGCGGTCTCAAGCCAGAGACCGCCCGGTCTGAATCATTGACTTGGTCCCGGTATCTCCAGCCTCAAGTCAGACAGGTCGGAAGAGCAAGCCGCCAAGCCGCGCGGATTCTTTCTTTTTTCTTCTTTGTGCATCTCGTCACCGCCTGCCCGTTTCTCCTGTACCCGGGCAGGCGGTTATTTTATCCCTGCCCATTCGGGCAGGCCCCCAAGCCTATAAATAGGGGGCGGCACTGTTCACAAGACACGCACTCTCGAATCCAGGAGCTCGCTTGTTTGGGCTGCGGTCTCGAGTTTCACGTCTTGCGGACTATCTGACCGGTCGGCTTCTCTTTTTCTGCACTTGCAGCCCGCTGTAACCACTTTTTTCTAATCAAAGGAAAGCCCGTCGCAGGAGTGGCATTTGCCGCGGCGGGCGAAGTCTGGCCTTGACCGCTGCTAGCGGTCTCATTCATCTACACAAAAAGTAACCGGCAACCCGCAGCCTCCGGTTTCCCTCGGAGGTGCGACCTCGGACTCAACAGAAATATGTTTACCCGGAAAACCGCTTCTCGGGTTGGATCACTCTCGGACCGGGCGAACCGCTGGGACAGGCCGCTGGGTTCCAGGATCGGTAGCTCTCAGCTTAAGGTAAACCAGGCCGGGTGGTCTGATGTCAGTTTCGGACCGCCCCCAAGAGTGAAGATCATCAAGAGCCAAAGTAAGAAGGCTATCCGCGGTCTCAGGAAGGAGGCCGCGCGGGTACTGCCATAAAGATTCAAGATTCAAACCCGGAAGAGCAAGCCGCAGTTTCAGATCAGAGACTACCCGGGTTACCTTCTGAAGATCAACCAAGCCATGTCCAGAAGACAGACCGCGGTCTCAAGCCAGAGACCGCCCGGTCTGAATCATTGACTTGGTCCCGGTATCTCCAGCCTCAAGTCAGACAGGTCGGAAGAGCACGCCGCCAAGCCGCGCGGCTTCTTTCTTTTTTCTTCTTTGTGCATTTCGTCACCGCCTGCCCGTTTCTCCTGTACCCGGGCAGGCGGTTATTTTATCCCTGCCCATTCGGGCAGGCCCCCAAGCCTATAAATAGGGGGCGGCACTGTTCACAAGACACGCACTCTCGAATCCAGGAGCTCGCTTGTTTGGGCTGCGGTCTCGAGTTTCACGTCTTGCGGACTGTCTGATCGGCCGGCTTCTCTTTTTCTGCATTTGCAGCCCGCTGTAACTACTTTTTTCTAATCAAAGGAAAGCCCGTCGCAGGAGTGGAATTTGCCGCGGCGGGCGAAGTCTGGCCTTGACCGCTGCTAGCGGTCTCATTCTTCTACACAAAAAGTAACCGGCAACCCGCAGCCTCCGGTTTCCCTCGGAGGTGCGATCTCAGACTCAACAGAAATATGTTTACCCGGAAAACCGCTTCTCGGGTTCTATCACTCTCGGACCGGGCGAACCGCTGGGACAGGCCGCTGGGTTCCAGGATCGATAGCTCTCAGCTTAAGGTAAACCAGGCAGGGTGGTCTGATGTCAGTTTCGGACCGCCCCCAAGAGTGAAGATCATCAAGAGCCAAAGTAAGAAGGCTTTCCGCGGTCTCAGGAAGGAGGCCGCGCGGGTACTGCCATAAAGATTCAAGATTCAAACCCGGAAGAGCAAGCCGCAGTTTCAGATCAGAGACTACCCGGGTTACCTTCTGAAGATCAACCAAGCCATGTCCAGAAGACAGACCGCGGTCTCAAGCCAGAGACTGCCCGGTCTGAATCATTGACTTGGTCCCGGTATCTCCAGCTTCAAGTCAGACAGGTCGGAAGAGCAAGCCGCCAAGCCGCGCGGCTTCTTTCTTTTTTCTTCTTTGTGCATCTCGTCACCGCCTGCCCGTTTCTCCTGTACCCGGGCAGGCGGATATTTTATCCCTGCCCATTCGGGCAGGCCCCCAAGCCTATAAATAGGGGGCGGCACTTTTCACAAGACACGCACTCTCGAATCCAGGAGCTCGCTTGTTTGGGCTGCGGTCTCGAGTTTCACGTCTTGCGGACTGTCTGACCGGCCGGCTTCTCTTTTTCTGCACTTGCAGCCCGCTGTAACCACTTTTTTCTAATCAAAGGAAAGCCCGTCGCAGGAGTGGCATTTGCCGCAGCGGGCGAAGTCTGGCCTTGACCGCTTCTAGCGGTCTCATTCTTCTACACAAAAAGTAACCGGCAACCCGCAGCCTCCGGTTTCCCTCGGAGGTGCGATCTCGGACTCAACAGAAATATGTTTACTCGGAAAACCGCTTCTCGGGTTGGATCACTCTCGGACCGGGCGAACCGCTGGGACAGGCCGCTGGGTTCCAGGATCGGTAGCTCTCAGCTTAAGGTAAACCAGGCTGGGTGGTCTGATGTCAGTTTCGGACCGCCCCCAAGAGTGAAGATCATCAAGAGCCAAAGTAAGAAGGCTATCCGCGGTCTCAGGAAGGAGGCCGCGCGGGTACTGCCATAAAGATTCAAGATTCAAACCCGGAAGAGCAAGCCGCAGTTTCAGATCAGAGACTACCCGGGTTACCTTCTGAAGATCAACCAAGCCATGTCCAGAAGACAGACCGCGGTCTCAAGCCAGAGACCGCCCGGTCTGAATCATTGACTTGGTCCCGGTATCTCCAGCCTCAAGTCAGACAGGTCGGAAGAGCAAGCCGCCAAGCCGCGCGGGTTCTTTCTTTTTTCTTCTTTGTGCATCTCGTCACCGCCTGCCCGTTTCTCCTGTACCCGGGCAGGCGGTTATTTTATCCCTGCCCATTCGGGCAGGCCCCAAAGCCTATAAATAGGGGGCGGCACTGTTCACAAGACACGCACTATCGAATCCAGGAGCTCGCTTGTTTGGGCTGCGGTCTCGAGTTTCACGTCTTGCGGACTGTCTGACCTGCCGGCTTCTCTTTTTCTGCACTTGCAGCCCGCTGTAACCACTTTTTTCTAATCAAAGGAAAGCCCGTCGCAAGAGTGGCATTTGCCGCGGCGGGCGAAGTCTGGCCTTGACCGCTGCTAGCGGTCTCATTCTTCTACACAAAAAGTAACCGGCAACCCGCAGCCTCCGGTTTCCCTCGGAGGTGCGATCTCGGACTCAACAGAAATAGGTTTACCCGGAAAACCGCTTCTCGGGTTGGATCACTCTCGGACCGGGCAAACCGCTGGGACAGGCCGCTGGGTTCCAGGATCGGTAGCTCTCAGCTTAAGGTAAACCAGGCCGGGTGGTCTGATGTCAGTTTCGGACCGCCCCCAAGAGTGAAGATCATCAAGAGCCAAAGTAAGAAGGCTATCCGCGGTCTCAGGAAGGAGGCCGCGCGGGTACTGCCATAAAGATTCAAGATTCAAACCCGGAAGAGCAAGCCGCAGTTTCAGATCAGAGACTACCCGGGTTACCTTCTGAAGATCAACCAAGCCATGTCCAGAAGACAGACCGCGGTCTCAAGCCAGAGACTGCCCTGTCTGAATCATTGACTTGGTCCCGGTATCTCCAGCCTCAAGTCAGACAGGTCGGAAGAGCAAGCCGCCAAGCCGCGCGGCTTCTTTCTTTTTTCTTCTTTGTGCATCTCGTCACCGCCTGCCCGTTTCTCCTGTACCCGGGCAGGCGGTTATTTTATCCCTGCCCATTCGGGCAGGCCCCCAAGCCTATAAATAGGGGGCGGCACTGTTCACAAGACACGCACTCTCGAATCCAGGAGCTCGCTTGTTTGGGCTGCGGTCTCGAGTTTCACGTCTTGCGGACTGTCTGACCGGCCGGCTTCTCTTTTTCTGCACTTGCAGCCCGCTGTAACCACTTTTTTCTAGTCAAAGGAAAGCTCGTCGCAGGAGTGGCATTTGCCGCGGCGGGCGAAGTCTGGCCTTGACCGCTGCTAGCGGTCTCATTCTTCTACACAAAAAGTAACCGGCAACCCGCAGCCTCCGGTTTCCCTCGGAGGTGCGATCTCGGACTCAACAGAAATATGTTTACCCGGAAAACCGCTTCTCGGGTTGGATCACTCTCGGACCGGGCGAACCGCTGGGACAGGCCGCTGGGTTCCAGGATCGGTAGCTCTCAGCTTAAGGTAAACCAGGCCGGGTGGTCTGATGTCAGTTTCGGACCGCCACCAAGAGTGAAGATCATCAAGAGCCAAAGTAAGAAGGCTATCCGCGGTCTCAGGAAGGAGGCCGTGCGGGTACTGCCATAAAGATTCAAGATTCAAACCCGGAAGAGCAAGCCGCAGTTTCAGATCAGAGACTACCCGGGTTACCTTCTGAAGATCAACCAAGCCACGTCCAGAAGACAGACCGCGGTCTCAAGCCAGAGACCGCCCGGTCTGAATCATTGACTTGGTCCCGGTATCTCCAGCCTCAAGTCAGACAGGTCGGAAGAGCAAGCCGCCAAGCCGCGCGGCTTCTTTATTTTTTCTTCTTTGTGCATCTCGTCACCGCCTGCCCGTTTCTCCTGTACCCGGGCAGGCAGTTATTTTATCCCTGCCCATTCGGGCAGGCCCCCAAGCCTATAAATAGGGTGCGGCACTGTTCACAAGACACGCACTCTCGAATCCAGGAGCTCGCTTGTTTGGGCTGCGATCTCGAGTTTCACGTCTTGCGGACTGTCTGACCGGCCGGCTTCTCTTTTTCTGCACTTGCAGCCCGCTGTAACCACTTTTTTCTAATCAAAGGAAAGCCCGTCGCAGGAGTGGCATTTGCCGCGGCGGGCGAAGTCTGGCCTTGACCGCTGCTAGCGGTCTCATTCTTCTACACAAAAAGTAACCGGCAACCCGCAGCCTCCGGTTTCCCTCGGAGGTGCGATCTCGGACTCAACAGAAAAATGTTTACCCGGAAAACCGCTTCTCGGGTTGGATCACTCTCGGACCGGGCGAACCACTGGGACAGGCCGCTGGGTTCCAGGATCGGTAGCTCTCAGCTTAAGGTAAACCAGGCCGGGTGGTCTGATGTTAGTTTCGGACCGCCCCCAAAAGTGAAGATCATCAAGAGCCAAAGTAAGAAGGCTATCCGCGGTCTCAGGAAGGAGGCCGCGCGGGTACTACCATAAAGATTCAAGATTCAAACCGGGAAGAGCAAGCCGCAGTTTCAGATCAGAGACTACCCGGGTTACCTTCTGAAGATCAACCAAGCCATGTCCAGAAGACAGACCGCGGTCTCAAGCCAGAGACCGCCCGGTCTGAATCATTGACTTGGTCCCGGTATCCCCAGCCTCAAGTCAGACAGGTCGGAAGAGCAAGCCGCCAAGCCGCGCGGCTTCTTTCTTTTTTCTTCTTTGTGCATCTCGTCACCGCCTGCCCGTTTCTCCTGTACCCGGGCTGGCGGTTATTTTATCCCTGCCCATTTGGGCAAGCCCCCAAGCCTATAAATAGGGGGCGGCACTGTTCACAAGACACGCACTCTCGAATCCAGGAGCTCGCTTGTTTGGGCTGCGGTCTCGAGTTTCACGTCTTGCGGACTGTCTGACCGGCCGGCTTCTCTTTTTCTGCACTTGCAGCCCGCTGTAACCACTTTTTTCTAATCAAAGGAAAGCCCGTCGCAGGAGTGGCATTTGCCGCGGCGGGCGAAGTCTGGCCTTGACCGCTGCTAGCGGTCTCATTCTTCTACACAAAAAGTAACCGGCAACCCGCAACCTCCGGTTTCCCTCGGAGGTGCGATCTCGGACTCAACAGAAATATGTTTACCCGGAAAACCGCTTCTCGGGTTGGATCACTCTCGGACCGGGCGAACTGCTGGGACAGGCCGCTGGGTTCCAGGATCGGTAGCTCTCAGCTTAAGGTAAACCAGGCCGGGTGGTCTGATGTCAGTTTCGGACCGCCCCCAAGAGTGAAGATCATCAAGAGCCAAAGTAAGAAGGCTATCCGCGGTCTCAGGAAGGAGGCCGCGCGGGTACTGCCATAAAGATTCAAGATTCAAACCCGGAAGAGCAAGCCGCAGTTTCAGATCAGAGACTACCCGGGTTACCTTCTGAAGATCAACCAAGCCATGTCCAGAAGACAGACCGCGGTCTCAAGCCAGAGACCGCCCGGTCTGAATCATTGACTTGGTCCCGGTATCTCCAGCCTCAAGTCAGACAGGTCGGAAGAGCAAGCCGCCAAGCCGCGCGGCTTCTTTCTTTTTTCTTCTTTGTGCATCTCGTCACCGCCTGCCCGTTTCTCCTGTACCCGGGCAGGCGGTTATTTTATCCCTGCCCATTTGGGCAGGCCCCCAAGCCTATAAATAGGGGGCGGCACTGTTCACAAGACACGCACTCTCGAATCCAGGAGCTCGCTTGTTTGGGCTGCGGTCTCGAGTTTCACGTCTTGCGGACTGTCTGACCGGCCGGCTTCTCTTTTTCTGCACTTGCAGCCCGCTGTAACCACTTTTTTCTAATCAAAGGAAAGCCCGTCGCAGGAGTGGCATTTGCCGCGGCGGGCGAAGTCTGGCCTTGACCGCTGCTAGCGGTCTCATTCTTCTACACAAAAAGTAACCGGCAACCCGCAGCCTCCGGTTTCCCTCGGAGGTGCGATCTCGGACTCAACAGAAATATGTTTACCCGGAAAACCGCTTCTCGGGTTAGATCACTCTCGGACCGGGCGAACCGCTGGGACAGGCCGCTGGGTTCGAGGATCGGTAGCTCTCAGCTTAAGGTAAACCAGGCCGGGTGGTCTGATGTCAGTTTCGGACCGCCCCCAAGAGTGAAGATCATCAAGAGCCAAAGTAAGAAGGCTATCTGCGGTCTCAGGAAGGAGGCCGCGCGGGTACTGCCATAAAGATTCAAGATTCAAACCCGGAAGAGCAAGCCGCAGTTTCAGATCAGAGACTACTCGGGTTACCTTCTGAAGATCAACCAAGCCATGTCCAGAAGACAGAACGCGGTCTCAAGCCAGAGACCGCCCGGTCTGAATCATTGACTTGGTCCCGGTATCTCCAGCCTCAAGTCAGACAGGTCGGAAGAGCAAGCCGCCAAGCCGCGCGGCTTCTTTCTTTTTTCTTCTTTGTGCATCTCGTCACCGCCTGCCCGTTTCTCCTGTACCCGGGCAGGCGGTTATTTTATCCCTGCCCATTTGGGCAGGCCCCCAAGCCTATAAATAGGGGGCGGCACTGTTCACAAGACACGCACTCTCGAATCCAGGAGCTCGCTTGTTTGGGCTGCGGTCTCGAGTTTCACGTCTTGCGGACAGTCTGACCGGCCGGCTTCTCTTTTTCTGCACTTGCAGCCCGCTGTAACCACTTTTTTCTAATCAAATGAAAGCCCGTCGCAGGAGTGGCATTTGCCGCGGCGGGCGAAGTCTGGCCTTGACCGCTGCTAGCGGTCTCATTCTTCTACACAAAAAGTAACCGGCAACCCGCAGCCTCCGGTTTCCCTCGGAGGTGCGATCTCGGACTCAACAGAAATATGTTTACCCGGAAAACCGCTTCTCGGGTTAGATCACTCTCGGACCGGGCGAACCGCTGGGACAGGCCGCTGGGTTCGAGGATCGGTAGCTCTCAGCTTAAGGTAAACCAGGCCGGGTGGTCTGATGTCAGTTTCGGACCGCCCCCAAGAGTGAAGATCATCAAGAGCCAAAGTAAGAAGGCTATCTGCGGTCTCAGGAAGGAGGCCGCGCGGGTACTGCCATAAAGATTCAAGATTCAAACCCGGAAGAGCAAGCCGCAGTTTCAGATCAGAGACTACTCGGGTTACCTTCTGAAGATCAACCAAGCCATGTCCAGAAGACAGAACGCGGTCTCAAGCCAGAGACCGCCCGGTCTGAATCATTGACTTGGTCCCGGTATCTCCATCCTCAAGTCAGACAGGTCGGAAGAGCAAGCCGCCAAGCCGCGCGACTTCTTTCTTTTTTCTTCTTTGTGCATCTCGTCACCGCCTGCCCGTTTCTCCTGTACCCGGGCAGGCGGTTATTTTATCCCTGCCTATTCGGGAAGGCCCCCAAGCCTATAAATAGGGGGTGGCACTGTTCACAAGACACGCACTCTCGAATCCAGGAGCTCGCTTGTTTGGGTTGCGGTCTCGAGTTTCACGTCTTGCGGACTGTCTGACCGGCCGGCTTCTCTTTTTCTGCACTTGCAGCCCGCTGTAACCACTTTTTTCTAATCAAAGGAAAGCCCGTCGCAGGAGTGGCATTTGCCGCGGCGGGCGAAGTCTGGCCTTGACCGCTGCTAGCGGTCTCATTCTTCTACACAAAAAGTAACCGGCAACCCGCAGCCTCCGGTTTCCCTCGGAGGTGCGATCTCGGACTCAACAGAAATATGTTTACCCGGAAAACCGCTTCTCGGGTTGGATCACTCTCGGACCGGGCGAACCACTGGGACAGGCCGCTGGGTTCCAGGATCGGTAGCTCTCAGCTTAAGGTAAACCAGGCCGGGTGGTCTGATGTCAGTTTCGGACCGCCCCCAAAGTGAAGATCATCAAGAGCCAAAGTAAGAAGGCTATCCGCGGTCTCAGGAAGGAGGCCGCGCGGGTACTACCATAAAGATTCAAGATTCAAACCGGAAGAGCAAGCCGCAGTTTCAGATCAGAGACTACCCGGGTTACCTTCTGAAGATCAACCAAGCCATGTCCAGAAGACAGACCGCGGTCTCAAGCCAGAGACCGCCCGGTCTGAATCATTGACTTGGTCCCGGTATCTCCAGCCTCAAGTCAGACAGGTCGGAAGAGCAAGCCGCCAAGCCGCGCGGCTTCTTTCTTTTTTCTTCTTTGTGCATCTCGTCACCGCCTGCCCGTTTCTCCTGTACCCGGGCTGGCGGTTATTTTATCCCTGCCCATTCGGGCAGGCCCCCAAGCCTATAAATAGGGGGCGGCACTGTTCACAAGACACGCACTCTCGAATCCAGGAGCTCGCTTGTTTGGGCTGCGGTCTCGAGTTTCACGTCTTGCGGACTGTCTGACCGGCCGGCTTCTCTTTTTCTGCACTTGCAGCCCGCTGTAACCACTTTTTTCTAATCAAAGGAAAGCCCGTCGCAGGAGTGGAATTTGCCGCGGCGGGCGAAGTCTGGCCTTGACCGCTGCTAGCGGTCTCATTCTTCTACACAAAAAGTAACCGGCAACCCGCAGCCTCCGGTTTCCCTCGGAGGTGCGATCTCGGACTCAACAGAAATATGTTTACCCGGAAAACCGCTTCTCGGGTTGGATCACTCTCGGACCGGGCGAACCGCTGGGACAGGCCGCTGGGTTCCAGGATCGGTAGCTCTCAGCTTAAGGTAAACCAGGCCGGGTGGTCTGATGTCAGTTTCGGACCGCCCCCAAGAGTGAAGATCATCAAGAGCCAAAGTAAGAAGGCTATCCGCGGTCTCAGGAAGGAGGCCGCGCGGGTACTGCCATAAAGATTCAAGATTCAAACCCGGAAGAGCAAGCCGCAGTTTCAGATCAGAGACTACCCGGGTTACCTTCTGAAGATCAACCAAGCCATGTCCAGAAGACAGACCGCGGTCTCAAGCCAGAGACCGCCCGGTCTGAATCATTGACTTGGTCCCTGGTATCTCCAGCCTCAAGTCAGACAGGTCGGAAGAGCAAGCCGCCAAGCCGCGCGGCTTCTTTCTTTTTTCTTCTTTGTGCATCTCGTCACCGCCTGCCCGTTTCTCCTGTACCCGGGCAGGCGGTTATTTTATCCCTGCCCATTCGGGCAGGCCCCCAAGCCTATAAATAGGGGGCGGCACTGTTCACAAGACACGCACTCTCGAATCCAGGAGCTCGCTTGTTTGGGCTGCGGTCTCGAGTTTCACGTCTTGCGGACTGTCTGACCGGCCGGCTTCTCTTTTTCTGCACTTGCAGCCCGCTGTAACCACTTTTTTCTAATCAAAGGAAAGCCCGTCGCAGGAGTGGCATTTGCCGCGGCGGGCGAAGTCTGGCCTTGACCGCTGCTAGCGGTCTCATTCTTCTACACAAAAAGTAACCGGCAACCCGCAGCCTCCGGTTTCCCTCGGAGGTGCGATCTCGGACTCAACAGAAATATGTTTACCCGGAAAACCGCTTCTCGGGTTGGATCACTCTCGGACCGGGCGAACCGCTGGGACAGGCCGCTGGGTTCCAGGATCGGTAGCTCTCAGCTTAAGGTAAACCAGGCCGGGTGGTCTGATGTCAGTTTCGGACCGCCCCCAAGAGTGAAGATCATCAAGAGCCAAAGTAAGAAGGCTATCCTGCGGTCTCAGGAAGGAGGCCGCGCGGGTACTGCCATAAAGATTCAAGATTCAAACCCGGAAGAGCAAGCCGCAGTTTCAGATCAGAGACTACCCGGGTTTACCTTCTGAAGATCAACCAAGCCATGTCCAGAAGACAGAACTGCGGTCTCAAGCCAGAGACCGCCCGGTCTGAATCATTGACTTGGTCCCGGTATCTCCAGCCTCAAGTCAGACAGGTCGGAAGAGCAAGCCGCCAAGCCGCGCGGCTTCTTTCTTTTTTCTTCTTTGTGCATCTCGTCACCGCCTGCCCGTTTCTCCTGTACCCGGGCAGGCGGTTATTTTATCCCTGCCTATTCGGGCAGGCCCCCAATGCCTATAAATAGGGGGCGGCACTGTTCACAAGACACGCACTCTCGAATCCAGGAGCTCGCTTGTTTGGGCTGCGGTCTCGAGTTTCACGTCTTGCGGACTGTCTGACCGGCCGGCTTCTCTTTTTCTGCACTTGCAGCCCGCTGTAACCACTTTTTTCTAATCAAAGGACAGCCCGTCGCAGGAGTGGCATTTGCCGCGGCTGGGCGAAGTCTGGCCTTGACCGCTGCTAGCGGTCTCATTCTTCTACACAAAAAGTAACCGGCAACCCGCAGCCTCCGGTTTCCCTCGGAGGTGCGATCTCGGACTCAACAGAAATATGTTTACCCGGAAAACCGCTTCTCGAGTTGGATCACTCTCGGACCGGGCGAACCGCTGGGACAGGCCGCTGGGTTCCAGGATCGGTAGCTCTCAGCTTAAGGTAAACCAGGCCGGGTGGTCTGATGTCAGTTTCGGACCGCCCCCAAGAGTGAAGATCATCAAGAGCCAAAGTAAGAAGGCTATCCGCGGTCTCAGGAAGGAGGCCGCGCGGGTACTGCCATAAAGATTCAAGATTCAAACCCGGAAGAGCAAGCCGCAGTTTCAGATCAGAGACTACCCGGGTTACCTTCTGAAGATCAACCAAGCCATGTCCAGAAGACAGACCGCGGTCTCAAGCCAGAGACCGCCCGGTCTGAATCATTGACTTGGTCCCGGATATCTCCAGCCTCAAGTCAGACAGGTCGGAAGAGCAAGCCGCCAAGCCGCGCAGGCTTCTTTCTTTTTTCTTCTTTGTGCATCTCGTCACCGCCTGCCCGTTTCTCCTGTACCCGGGCAGGCGGTTATTTTATCCCTGCCCATTCGGGCAGGCCCCCAAGCCTATAAATAGGGGGCGGCACTGTTCACAAGACACGCACTCTCGAATCCAGGAGCTCGCTTGTTTGGGCTGCGATCTCGAGTTTCACGTCTTGCGGACTGTCTGACCGGCCGGCTTCTCTTTTTCTGCACTTGCAGCCCGCTGTAACCACTTTTTTCTAATCAAAGGAAAGCCCGTCGCAGGAGTGGCATTTGCCGCGGCGGGCGAAGTCTGGCCTTGATCCGCTGCTAGCGGTCTCATTCTTCTACACAAAAAGTAACCGGCAACCCGCAGCCTCCGGTTTCCCTCGGAGGTGCGATCTCGGACTCAACAGAAATATGTTTACCCGGAAAACCGCTTCTCGGGTTGGATCACTCTCGGACCGGGCGAAACCGCTGGGACAGGCCGCTGGGTTCCAGGATCGGTAGCTCTCAGCTTAAGGTAAACCAGGCCGGGTGGTCTGATGTGAGTTTCGGACCGCCCCCAAGAGTGAAGATCATCAAGAGCCAAAGTAAGAAGGCTATCCGCGGTCTCAGGAAGGAGGCCGCGCGGGTACTGCCATAAAGATTCAAGATTCAAACCCGGAATAGCAAGCCACAGTTTCAGATCAGAGACTACCCGGGTTACCTTCTGAAGATCAACCAAGCCATGTCCAGAAGACAGACCGCGGTATCAAGCCAGAGACCGCCCGGTCTGAATCATTGACTTGGTCCCGGTATCTCCAGCCTCAAGTCAGACAGGTCGGAAGAGCAAGCCGCCAAGCCGCGCGGCTTCTTTCTTTTTTCTTCTTTGTGCATCTCGTCACCGCCTGCCCGTTTCTCCTGTACCCGGGCAGGCGGTTATTTTATCCCTGCCCATTCGGGCAGGCCCCCAAGCCTATAAATAGGGGGCGGCACTGTTCACAAGACACGCACTCTCGAATCCAGGAGCTCGCTTGTTTGAGCTGCGGTCTCGAGTTTCACGTCTTGCGGACTGTCTGACCGGCCGACTTCTCTTTTTCTGCACTTGCAGCCCGCTGTAACCACTTTTTTCTAATCAAAGGAAAGCCCGTCGCAGGAGTGGCATTTGCCGCGGCGGGCGAAGTCTGGCCTTGACCGCTGCTAGCGGTCTCATTCTTCTACACAAAAAGTAACCGGCAACCCGCAGCCTCCGGTTTCCCTCGGAGGTGCGATCTCGGACTCAACAAAAATATGTTTACCCGGAAAACCGCTTCTCGGGTTGGATCACTCTCAGACCGGGCGAACCGCTGGGACAGGCCGCTGGGTTCCAGGATCGGTAGCTCTCAGCTTAAGGTAAACCAGGCCGGGTGGTCTGATGTCAGTTTCGGACCGCCCCCAAGAGTGAAGATCATCAAGAGCCAAAGTAAGAAGGCTATCCGCGGTCTCAGGAAGGAGGTCGCGCGGGTACTGCCATAAAGATTCAAGATTCAAACCCGGAAGAGCAAGCCTGTAGTTTCAGATCAGAGACTACCCGGGTTACCTTCTGAAGATCAACCAAGCCATGTCCAGAAGACAGACCGCGGTCTCAAGCCAGAGACCGCCCGGTCTGAATCATTGACTTGGTCCCGGTATCTCCAGCCTCAAGTCAGACAGGTCGGAAGAGCAAGCCGCCAAGCCGCGCGACTTCTTTCTTTTTTCTTCTTTGTGCATCTCGTCACCGCCTGCCCGTTTCTCCTGTACCCGGGCAGGCGGTTATTTTATCCCTGCCCATTCGGGCAGGCCCCCAAGCCTATAAATAGGGGGCGGCACTGTTCACAAGACATGCACTCTCGAATCCAGGAGCTCGCTTGTTTGGGTTGCGGTCTCGAGTTTCACGTCTTGCGGACTGTCTGACCGGCCGGCTTCTCTTTTTCTGCACTTGCAGCCCGCTGTAACCACTTTTTTCTAATCAAAGGAAAGTCCGTCGCAGGAGTGGCATTTGCCGCGGCGGGCGAAGTCTGGCCTTGACCGCTGCTAGCGGTCTCATTCTTCTACACAAAAAGTAACCGGCAACCCGCAGCCTCCGGTTTCCCTCGGAGGTGCGATCTCGGACTCAACAGAAATATGTTTACCCGGAAAACCGCTTCTCGAGTTGGATCACTCTCGGACCGGGCGAACCGCTGGGACAGGCCGCTGGGTTCCAGGATCGGTAGCTCTCAGCTTAAGGTAAACCAGGTCGGGTGGTCTGATGTCAGTTTCGGACCGCCCCCAAGAGTGAAGATCATCAAGAGCCAAAGTAAGAAGGCTATCCGCGGTCTCAGGAAGGAGGCCGCGCGGGTACTGCCATAAAGATTCAAGATTCAAACCCTGAAGAGCAAGCCGCAGTTTCGGATCAGAGACTACCCGGGTTACCTTCTGAAGATCAACCAAGCCATGTCCAGAAGACAGACCGCGGTCTCAAGCCAGAGACCGCCCGGTCTGAATCATTGACTTGGTCCCGGTATCTCCAGCCTCAAGTCAGACAGGTCGGAAGAGCAAGCCGCCAAGCCGCGTGGCTTCTTTCTATTTTCTTCTTTGTGCATCTCGTCACCGCCTGCCCATTTCTCCTGTACCCGGGCAGGCGGTTATTTTATCCCTGCCCATTCGGGCAGGCCCCCAAGCCTATAAATAGGGGGCGGCACTGTTCACAAGACACGCACTCTCGAATCCAGGAGCTCGCTTGTTTGGGCTGCGGTCTCGAGTTTCACGTCTTGCGGACTGTCTAACCGGCCGGCTTCTATTTTTCTGCACTTGCAGCCCGCTGTAACCACTTTTTTCTAATCAAAGGAAAGCCCGTCGCAGGAGTGGCATTTGCCGCGGCGGGCGAAGTCTGGCCTTGACCGCTGCTAGCGGTCTCATTCTTCTACACAAAAAGTAACCGGCAACCCGCAGCCTCCGGTTTCCCTCGGAGGTGCGATCTCGGACTCAACAGAAATATGTTTACCCGAAAAACCGCTTCTCGGGTTGGATCACTCTCGGACCGGGCGAACCGCTGGGACATGCCGCTGGGTTCCAGGATCGGTAGCTCTCAGCTTAAGGTAAACCAGGCCGGGTGGTCTGATGTCAGTTTCGGACCGCCCCCAAGAGTGAAGATCATCAAGAGCCAAAGTAAGAAGGCTATCCGCGGTCTCAGGAAGGAGGCCGCGCGGGTACTGCCATAAAGATTCAAGATTCAAACCCGGAAGAGCAAGCCGCAGTTTCAGATCAGAGACTACCTGGGTTACCTTCTGAAGATCAACCAAGCCATGTCCAGAAGACAGACCGCGGTCTCAAGCTAGAGACCGCCCGGTCTGAATCATTGACATGGTCCCGGTATCTCCAACCTCAAGTCAGACAGGTCGGAAGAGCAAGCCGCCAAGCCGCACGGCTTCTTTCTTTTTTCTTCTTTGTGCATCTCGTCACCGCCTGCCCGTTTCTCCTGTACCCGGGAAGGCGGTTATTTTATCCCTGCCCATTCGGGCAGGCCCCCAAGCCTATAAATAGGGGGCAGCACTGTTCACAAGACACGCACTCTCGAATCCAGGAGCTCGCTTGTTTGAGCTGCGGTCTCGAGTTTCACGTCTTGCGGACTGTCTGACCGGCCGACTTCTCTTTTTCTGCACTTGCAGCCCGCTGTAACCACTTTTTTCTAATCAAAGGAAAGCCCGTCGCATGAGTGGCATTTGCCGCGGCGGGCGAAGTCTGGCCTTGACCGCTGCTAGCGGTCTCATTCTTCTACACAAAAAGTAACCGGCAACCCGCAGCCTCCGGTTTCCCTCGGAGGTGCGATCTCGGACTCAACAGAAATTTGTTTACCCGGAAAACCGCTTCTCGGGTTGGATCACTCTCGGACCGGGCGAACCGCTGGGACAGGCCGCTGGGTTCCAGGATCGGTAGCTCTCAGCTTAAGGTAAACCAGGCCGGGTGGTCTGATGTCAGTTTCGGACCGCCCCAAGAGTGAAGATCATCAAGAGCCAAAGTAAGAAGGCTATCCGCGGTCTCAGGAAGGAGGCCGCGCGGGTACTGCCATAAAGATTCAAGATTCAAACCCAGAAGAGCAAGCCGCAGTTTCAGATCAGAGACTACCCGGGTTACCTTCTGAAGATCAACCAAGCCATGTCCAGAAGACAGACCGCGGTCTCAAGCCAGAGACCGCCCGGTCTGAATCATTGACTTGGTCCTGGTATCTCCAGCCTCAAGTCAGACAGGTCGGAAGAGCAAGCCGCCAAGCCGCGCGACTTCTTTCTTTTTTCTTCTTTGTGCATCTCGTCACCGCCTGCCCGTTTCTCCTGTACCCGGGCAGGCGGTTATTTTATCCCTGCCCATTCGAGCAGGCCCCCAAGCCTATAAATAGGGGGCGGCACTGTTCACAAGACACGCACTCTCGAACCCAGGAGCTCGCTTGTTTGGGCTGCGGTCTCGAGTTTCACGTCTTGCGGACTGTCTAACCGGCCGGCTTCTCTTTTTCTGCACTTGCAGCCCGCTGTAACCACTTTTTTCTAATCAAAGGAAAGCCCGTCGCAGGAGTGGCATTTGCCGCGGCGGGCGAAGTCTGGCCTTGACCGCTGCTAGCGGTCTCATTCTTCTACACAAAAAGTAACCGGCAACCCGCAGCCTCCGGTTTCCCTCGGAGGTGCGATCTCGGACTCAACAGAAATATGTTTACCCGGAAAACCGCTTCTCGGGTTGGATCACTCTCGGACCGGGCGAACCGCTGGGACAGGCCGCTGGGTTCCAGGATCGGTAGCTCTCAGCTTAAGGTAAACCAGGACGGGTGGTATGATGTCAGTTTCGGACCGCCCCCAAGAGTGAAGATCATCAAGAGCCAAAGTAAGAAGGCTATCCGCGGTCTCAGGAAGGAGGCCGCGCGGGTACTGCCATAAAGATTCAAGATTCAAACCCGGAAGAGCAAGCCGCAGTTTCAGATCAGAGACTACCCGGGTTTACCTTTTGAAGATCAACCAAGCCATGTCCAGAAGACAGACCGCGGTCTCAAGCCAGAGACCGCCCGGTCTGAATCATTGACTTGGTCCCGGTATCTCCAGCCTCAAGTCAGACAGGTCGGAAGAGCAAGCCGCCAAGCCGCGCGGCTTCTTTCTTTTTTCTTCTTTGTGCATCTCGTCACCGCCTGCCCGTTTCTCCTGTACCCGGGCAGGCGGTTATTTTATCCCTGCCCATTCGGGCAGGCCCCCATGCCTATAAATAGGGGGCGGCACTGTTCACAAGACACGCACTCTCGAATCCAGGAGCTCGCTTGTTTGGGCTGCGGTCTCGAGTTTCACGTCTTGCGGACTGTCTGACCGGCCGGCTTCTCTTTTTCTGCACTTGCAGCCCGCTGTAACCACTTTTTTCTAATCAAAGGACAGCCCGTCGCAGGAGTGGCATTTGCCGCGGTGGGCGAAGTCTGGCCTTGACCGCTGCTAGCGGTCTCATTCTTCTACACAAAAAGTAACTGGCAACCCGCAGCCTCCGGTTTCCCTCGGAGGTGCGATCTCGGACTCAACAGAAATATGTTTACCCGGAAAACCGCTTCTCGAGTTGGATCACTCTCGGACCGGGCGAACCGCTGGGACAGGCCGCTGGGTTCCAGGATCGGTAGCTCTCAGCTTAAGGTAAACCAGGCCGGGTGGTCTGGTGTCAGTTTCGGACCGCCCCCAAGAGTGAAGATCATCAAGAGCCAAAGTAAGAAGGCTATCCGCGGTCTCAGGAAGGAGGCCGCGCGGGTACTGCCATAAAGATTCAAGATTCAAACCCGGAAGAGCAAGCCGCAGTTTCAGATCAGAGACTACCCGGGTTACCTTCTGAAGATCAACCAAGCCATGTCCAGAAGACAGACCGCGGTCTCAAGCCAGAGACCGCCCGGTCTGAATCATTGACTTGGTCCCGATATCTCCAGCCTCAAGTCAGACAGGTCGGAAGAGCAAGCCGCCAAGCCGCACAGCTTCTTTCTTTTTTCTTCTTTGTGCATCTCGTCACCGCCTTCCCGTTTCTCCTGTACCCGGGCAGGCGGTTATTTTATCCCTGCCCATTCGGGCAGGCCCCCAAGCCTATAAATAGGGGGCGGCACTGTTCACAAGACACGCACTCTCGAATCCAGGAGCTCGCTTGTTTGGGCTGCGATCTCGAGTTTCACGTCTTGCGGACTGTCTGACCGGCCGGCTTCTCTTTTTCTGCACTTGCAGCCCGCTGTAACCACTTTTTTCTAATCAAAGGAAAGCCCGTCGCAGGAGTGGCATTTGCCGCGGCGGGCGAAGTCTGGCCTTGATCGCTGCTAGCGGTCTCATTCTTCTACACAAAAAGTAACCGGCAACCCGCAGCCTCCGGTTTCCCTCGGAGGTGCGATCTCGGACTCAACAGAAATATGTTTACCCGGAAAACCGCTTCTCGGGTTGGATCACTCTCGGACCGAGCAAACCGCTGGGACAGGCCGCTGGGTTCCAGGATCGGTAGCTCTCAGCTTAAGGTAAACCAGGCCGGGTGGTCTGATGTGAGTTTCGGACCGCCCCCAAGAGTGAAGATCATCAAGAGCCAAAGTAAGAAGGCTATCCGCGGTCTCAGGAAGGAGGCCGCGCGGGTACTGCCATAAAGATTCAAGATTCAAACCCGGAATAGCAAGCCGCAGTTTCAGATCAGAGACTACCCGGGTTACCTTCTGAAGATCAACCAAGCCATGTCCAGAAGACAGACCGCGGTATCAAGCCAGAGACCGCCCGGTCTGAATCATTGACTTGGTCCCGGTATCTCCAGCCTCAAGTCAGACAGGTCGGAAGAGCAAGCCGCCAAGCCGCGCGGCTTCTTTCTTTTTTCTTCTTTGTGCATCTCGTCACCGCCTGCCCGTTTCTCCTGTACCCGGGCAGGCGGTTATTTTATCCCTGCCCATTCGGGCAGGCCCCCAAGCCTATAAATAGGGGGCGGCACTGTTCACAAGACACGCACTCTCGAATCCAGGAGCTCGCTTGTTTGAGCTGCGGTCTCGAGTTTCACGTCTTGCGGACTGTCTGACCGGCCGACTTCTCTTTTTCTGCACTTGCAGCCCGCTGTAACCACTTTTTTCTAATCAAAGGAAAGCCCGTCGCAGGAGTGGCATTTGCCGCGGCGGGCGAAGTCTGGCCTTGACCGCTGCTAGCGGTCTCATTCTTCTACACAAAAAGTAACCGGCAACCCGCAGCCTCCGGTTTCCCTCGGAGGTGCGATCTCGGACTCAACAAAAATATGTTTACCCGGAAAACCGCTTCTCGGGTTGGATCACTCTCAGACCGGGCGAACCGCTGGGACAGGCCGCTGGGTTCCAGGATCGGTAGCTCTCAGCTTAAGGTAAACCAGGCCGGGTGGTCTGATGTCAGTTTCGGACCGCCCCCAAGAGTGAAGATCATCAAGAGCCAAAGTAAGAAGGCTATCCGCGGTCTCAGGAAGGAGGTCGCGCGGGTACTGCCATAAAGATTCAAGATTCAAACCCGGAAGAGCAAGCTGTAGTTTCAGATCAGAGACTACCCAGGTTACCTTCTGAAGATCAACCAAGCCATGTCCAGAAGACAGACCGCGGTCTCAAGCCAGAGACCGCCCGGTCTGAATCATTGACTTGGTCCCGGTATCTCCAGCCTCAAGTCAGACAGGTCGGAAGAGCAAGCCGCCAAGCCGCGTGACTTCTTTCTTTTTTCTTCTTTGTGCATCTCGTCACCGCCTGCCCGTTTCTCCTGTACCCGGGCAGGCGGTTATTTTATCCCTGCCCATTCGGGCAGGCCCCCAAGCCTATAAATAGGGGGCGACACTGTTCACAAGACATGCACTCTCGAATCCAGGAGCTCGCTTGTTTGGGTTGCGGTCTCGAGTTTCACGTCTTGCGGACTGTCTGACCGGCCGGCTTCTCTTTTTCTGCACTTGCAGCCCGCTGTAACCACTTTTTTCTAATCAAAGGAAAGTCCGTCGCAGGAGTGGCATTTGCCGCGGCGGGCGAAGTCTGGCCTTGACCGCTGCTAGCGGTCTCATTCTTCTACACAAAAAGTAACCGGCAACCCGCAGCCTCCGGTTTCCCTCGGAGGTGCGATCTCGGACTCAACAGAAATATGTTTACCCGGAAAACCGCTTCTCGAGTTGGATCACTCTCGGACCGGGCGAACCGCTGGGACAGGCCGCTGGGTTCCAGGATCGGTAGCTCTCAGCTTAAGGTAAACCAGGTCGGGTGGTCTGATGTCAGTTTCGGACCGCCCCCAAGAGTGAAGATCATCAAGAGCCAAAGTAAGAAGGCTATCCGCGGTCTCAGGAAGGAGGCCGCGCGGGTACTGCCATAAAGATTCAAGATTCAAACCCTGAAGAGCAAGCCGCAGTTTCGGATCAGAGACTACCCGGGTTACCTTCTGAAGATCAACCAAGCCATGTCCAGAAGACAGACCGCGGTCTCAAGCCAGAGACCGCCCGGTCTGAATCATTGACTTGGTCCCGGTATCTCCAGCCTCAAGTCAGACAGGTCGGAAGAGCAAGCCGCCAAGCCGCGTGGCTTCTTTCTATTTTCTTCTTTGTGCATCTCGTCACCGCCTGCCCATTTCTCCTGTACCCGGGCAGGCGGTTATTTTATCCCTGCCCATTCGGGCAGGCCCCCAAGCCTATAAATAGGGGGCGGCACTGTTCACAAGACACGCACTCTCGAATCCAGGAGCTCGCTTGTTTGGGCTGCGGTCTCGAGTTTCACGTCTTGCGGACTGTCTAACCGGCCGGCTTCTATTTTTCTGCACTTGCAGCCCGCTGTAACCACTTTTTTCTAATCAAAGGAAAGCCCGTCGCAGGAGTGGCATTTGCCGCGGCGGGCGAAGTCTGGCCTTGACCGCTGCTAGCGGTCTCATTCTTCTACACAAAAAGTAACCGGCAACCCGCAGCCTCCGGTTTCCCTCGGAGGTGCGATCTCGGACTCAACAGAAATATGTTTACCCGAAAAACCGCTTCTCGGGTTGGATCACTCTCGGACCGGGCGAACCGCTGGGACAGGCCGCTGGGTTCCAGGATCGGTAGCTCTCAGCTTAAGGTAAACCAGGCCGGGTGGTCTGATGTCAGTTTCGGACCGCCCCCAAGAGTGAAGATCATCAAGAGCCAAAGTAAGAAGGCTATCCGCGGTCTCAGGAAGGAGGCCGCGCGGGTACTGCCATAAAGATTCAAGATTCAAACCCGGAAGAGCAAGCCACAGTTTCAGATCAGAGACTACCCGGGTTACCTTCTGAAGATCAACCAAGCCATGTCCAGAAGACAGACCGCGGTCTCAAGCTAGAGACCGCCCGGTCTGAATCATTGACATGGTCCCGGTATCTCCAACCTCAAGTCAGACAGGTCGGAAGAGCAAGCCGCCAAGCCGCACGGCTTCTTTCTTTTTTCTTCTTTGTGCATCTCGTCACCGCCTGCCCGTTTCTCCTGTACCCGGGCAGGCGGTTATTTTATCCCTGCCCATTCGGGCAGGCCCCCAAGCCTATAAATAGGGGGTGGCACTGTTCACAAGACACGCACTCTCGAATCCAGGAGCTCGCATATTTGGGCTGCGATCTCGAGTTTCACGTCTTGCGGACTGTCTGACCGGCCGGCTTCTCTTTTTCTGCACTTGCAGCCCGCTGTAACCACTTTTTTCTAATCAAAGGAAAGCCCATCGCAGGAGTGGCATTTGCCGCGGCGGGCGAAGTCTGGCCTTGACCGCTGCTAGCGGTCTCATTCTTCTACACAAAAAGTAACCGGCAACCCGCAGCCTCCGGTTTCCCTCGGAGGTGCGATCTCGGACTCAACAGAAATATGTTTACCCGGAAAACCGCTTCTCGGGTTGGATCACTCTCGGACCGGGCGAACCGCTGGGACAGGCCGCTGGGTTCCAGGATCGGTAGCTCTCAGCTTAAGGTAAACTATGCCGGGTGGTCTGATGTCAGTTTCGGACCGCCCCCAAGAGTGAAGATCATCAAGAGCCAAAGTAAGAAGGCTATCCGCGGTCTCAGGAAGGAGGCCGCACGGGTACTGCCATAAAGATTCAAGATTCAAACCCGGAAGAGCAAGCCGCAGTTTCAGATCAGAGACTACCCGGGTTACCTTCTGAAGATCAACCAAGCCATGTCCAGAAGACAGACCGCGGTCTCAAGCCAGAGACCGCCCGGTCTGAATCATAGACTTGGTCCCGGTATCTCCAGCCTCAAGTCAGACAGGTCGGAAGAGCAAGCCGCCAAGCCGCGCGGCTTCTTTCTTTTTTCTTCTTTGTGCATCTCGTCACCGCCTGCCCGTTTCTCCTGTACCCGGGCAGGCGGTTATTTTATCCCTGCCCATTCGGGCAGGCCCCCAAGCCTATAAATAGGGGGCGGCACTGTTCACAAGACACGCACTCTCGAATCCAGGAGCTCGCTTGTTTGGGCTGCGGTCTCGAGTTTCACGTCTTGCGGACTGTCTGACCGGCCGACTTCTCTTTTTCTGCACTTTCATCCCGCTGTAACCACTTTTTTCTAATCAAAGGAAAGCCCGTCGCAGGAGTGGCATTTGCCGCGGCGGGCGAAGTCTGGCCTTGACCGCTGCTATCGGTCTCATTCTTCTACACAAAAAGTAACCGGCAACCCGCAGCCTCCGGTTTCCCTCGGAGGTGCGATCTCGGACTCAACAGAAATATGTTTACTCGGAAAACCGCTTCTCGGGTTGGATCACTCTCGGACCGGGCGAACCGCTGGGACAGGCCGCTGGGTTCCAGGATCGGTAGCTCTCAGCTTAAGGTAAACCAGGCCGGGTGGTCTGATGTCAGTTTCGGACCGCCCCCAAGAGTGAAGATCATCAAGAGCCAAAGTAAGAAGGCTATCCGCGGTCTCAGGAAGGAGGCCGCGCGGGTACTGCCATAAAGATTCAAGATTCAAACCCGGAAGAGCAAGCCGCAGTTTCAGATCAGAGACTACCAGGGTTTACCTTCTGAAGATCAACCAAGCCATGTCCAGAAGACAGACCGCGGTCTCAAGCCAGAGACCGCCCGGTCTGAATCATTGACTTGGTCCCGGTATCTCCAGCCTCAAGTCAGACAGGTCGGAAGAGCAAGCCGCCAAGCCGCGCGGCTTCTTTCTTTTTTCTTCTTTGTGCATCTCGTCACCGCCTGCCCGTTTCTCCTGTACCCGGGCAGGCGGTTATTTTATCCCTGCCCATTCGGGCAGGCCCTCAAGCCTATAAATAGGGGGCGGCACTGTTCACAAGACACGCACTCTCGAATCCAGGAGCTCGCTTGTTTGGGCTGCGGTCTCGAGTTTCACGTCTTGCGGACTGTCTGACCGGCCGGCTTCTCTTTTTCTGCACTTGCAGCCCGCTGTAACCACTTTTTTCTAATCAAAGGACAGCCCGTCGCAGGAGTGGCATTTGCCGCGGCGGGCGAAGTCTGGCCTTGACCGCTGCTAGCGGTCTCATTCTTCTACACAAAAAGTAACCGGCAACCCGCAGCCTCCGGTTTCCCTCGGAGGTGCGATCTCGGACTCAACAGAAATATGTTTACCCGGAAAACCGCTTCTCGGGTTGGATCACTCTCGGACCGGGCGAACCGCTGGGACAGGCCGCTGGGTTCCAGGATCGGTAGCTCTCAGCTTAAGGTAAACCAGGCCGGGTGGTCTGGTGTCAGTTTCGGACCGCCCCCAAGAGTGAAGATCATCAAGAGCCAAAGTAAGAAGGCTATCCGCGGTCTCAGGAAGGAGGCCGCGCGGGTACTACCATAAAGATTCAAGATTCAAACCCGGAAGAGCAAGCCGCAGTTTCAGATCAGAGACTACCCGGGTTACCTTCTGAAGATCAACCAAGCCATGTCCAGAAGACAGACCGCGGTCTCAAGCCAGAGACCGCCCGGTCTGAATCATTGACTTGGTCCCGGTATCCCCAGCCTCAAGTCAGACACGTCGGAAGAGCAAGCCGCCAAGCCGCGCGGCTTCTTTCTTTTTTCTTCTTTGTGCATCTCGTCACCGCCTGCCCGTTTCTCCTGTTCCCGGGCAGGCGGTTATTTTATCCCTGCCCATTCGGGCAGGCCCCCAAGCCTATAAATAGGGGGCGGCACTGTTCACAAGACACGCAATCTCGAATCCAGGAGCTCGCTTGTTTTGGCTGCGGTCTCGAGTTTCACGTCTTGCGGACTGTCTGACCGGCCGGCTTCTCTTTTTCTGCACTTGCAGCCCGCTGTAACCACTTTTTTCTAATCAAAGGAAAGCCCGTCGCAGGAGTGGCATTTGCCGCGGCGGGCAAAGTCTGGCCTTGACCGCTACTAGCGGTCTCATTCTTCTACACAAAAAGTAACCGGCAACCCGCAGCCTCCGGTTTCCCTCGGAGGTGCGATCTCGGACTCAACAGAAATATGTTTACCCAGAAAACCGCTTCTCGGGTTGGATCACTCTCGGACCGGGCGAACCGCTGGGACAGGCCGCTGGGTTCCAGGATCGGTAGCTCTCAGCTTAAGGTAAACCAGGCCGGCTGGTCTGATGTCAGTTTCGGACCGCCCCCAAGAGTGAAGATCATTAAGAGCCAAAGTAAGAAGGCTATCCGTGGTCTCAGGAAGGAGGCCGCGCGGGTACTGCCATAAAGATTCAAGATTCAAACCCGGAAGAGCAAGCCGTAGTTTCAGATCAGAGACTACCCGGGTTACCTTCTGAAGATCAACCAAGCCATGTCCAGAAGACAGACCGCGGTCTCAAGCCAGAGACCGCCCGGTCTAAATCATTGACTTGGTCCCGGTATCTCCTGCCTCAAGTCAGACAGGTCGGAAGAGCAAGCCGCCAAGCCGCGCGACTTCTTTCTTTTTTCTTCTTTGTGCATCTCGTCACCGCCTGCCCGTTTCTCCTGTACCCGGGCAGGCGGTTATTTTATCCCTGCCCATTCGGGCAGACCCCCAAGCCTATAAATAGGGGGCGGCACTGTTCACAAGACACGCACTCTCGAATCCAGGAGCTCGCTTGTTTGGGCTGCGGTCTCGAGTTTCACGTCTTGCGGACTGTCTGACCGGCCGGCTTCTCTTTTTCTGCACTTGCAGCCCGCTGTAACCACTTTTTTCTAATCAAAGGAAAGACCGTCGCAGGAGTGGCATTTGCCGCGGCGGGCGAAGTCTGGCCTTGACCGCTGCTAGCGGTCTCATTCTTCTACACAAAAAGTAACCGGCAACCCGCAGCCTCCGGTTTCCCTCGGAGGTGCGATCTCGGACTCAACAGAAATATGTTTACCCGGAAAACCGCTTCTCGGGTTGGATCACTCTCGGACCGGGCGAACCGCTGGGACAGGCCGCTGGGTTCCAGGATCGGTAGCTCTCAGCTTAAGGTAAACCAGGCCGGGTGGTCTGATGTCAGTTTCGGACCGCCCCCAAGAGTGAAGATCATCAAGAGCCAAAGTAAGAAGGCTATCCGCGGTCTCAGGAAGGAGGCCGCGCGGGTACTGCCATAAAGATTCAAGATTCAAACCCGGAAGAGCAAGCCGCAGTTTCTGATCAGAGACTACCCGGGTTACCTTCTGAAGATCAACCAAGCCATGTCCAGAAGACAGACCGCGGTCTCAAGCCAGAGACCGCCCGGTCTGAATCATTGACATGGTCCCGGTATCTCCAGCCTCAAGTCAGACAGGTCGGAAGAGCAAGCCGCCAAGCCGCGCGGATTCTTTCTTTTTCTTCTTTGTGCATCTCGTCACCGCCTGCCCGTTTCTCCTGTACCCGGGCAGGCGGTTATTTTATCCCTGCCCATTCGGGCAGGCCACCAAGCCTATAAATAGGGGGCGGCACTGTTCACAAGACACGCACTCTCGAATCCAGGAGCTCGCTTGTTTCGGCTGCGGTCTCGAGTTTCACGTCTTGCGGACAGTCTGACCGGCCGGCTTCTCTTTTTCTGCACTTGCAGCCCGCTGTAACCACTTTTTTCTAATCAAAGGAAAGCCCGTCGCAGGAGTGGCATTTGCCGCGGCGGGCGAAGTCTGGCCTTGACTGCTGCTAGCGGTCTCATTCTTCTACACAAAAAGTAACCGGCAACCCGCAGCCTCCGGTTTCCCTCGGAGGTGCGATCTCGGACTCAACAGAAATATGTTTACCCGGAAAACCGCTTCTCGGGTTGGATCACTCTCGGACCGGGCGAACCGCTGGGACAGGCCGCTGGGTTCCAGGATCGGTAGCTCTCAGCTTAAGGTAAACCAGGCCGGGTGGTCTGATGTCAGTTTCGGACCGCCCCCAAGAGTGAAGATCATCAAGAGCCAAAGTAAGAAGGCTATCCGCGGTCTCAGGAAGGAGGCCGCGCGGGTACTGCCATAAAGATTCAAGATTCAAACCCGGAAGAGCAAGCCGCAGTTTCAGATCAGAGACTACCCGGGTTTACCTTCTGAAGATCAACCAAGCCATGTCCAGAAGACAGACCGCGGTCTCAAGCCAGAGACCGCCCGGTCTGAATCATTGACTTGGTCCCGGTATCTCCAGCCTCAAGTCAGACAGGTCGGAAGAGCAAGCCGCCAAGCCGCGCGGCTTCTTTCTTTTTTCTTCTTTGTGCATCTCGTCACCGCCTGCCCGTTTCTCCTGTACCCGGGCAGGCGGTTATTTTATCCCTGCCCATTCGGGCAGGCCCCCAAGCCTATAAATAGGGGGCGGCACTGTTCACAAGACACGCACTCTCGAATCCAGGAGCTCGCTTGTTTGGGCTGCGGTCTCGAGTTTCACGTCTTGCGGACTGTCTGACCGGCCGGCTTCTCTTTTTCTGCACTTGCAGCCCGCTGTAACCACTTTTTTCTAATCAAAGGACAGCCCGTCGCAGGAGTGGCATTTGCCGCGGCGGGCGAAGTCTGGCCTTGACCGCTGCTAGCGGTCTCATTCTTCTACACAAAAAGTAACCGGCAACCCGCAGCCTCCGGTTTCCCTCGGAGGTGCGATCTCGGACTCAACAGAAATATGTTTACCCGGAAAACCGCTTCTCGGGTTGGATCACTCTCGGACCGGGCGAACCGCTGGGACAGGCCGCTGGGTTCCAGGATCGGTAGCTCTCAGCTTAAGGTAAACCAGGCCGGGTGGTCTGGTGTCAGTTTCGGACCGCCCCCAAGAGTGAAGATCATCAAGAGCCAAAGTAAGAAGGCTATCCGCGGTCTCAGGAAGGAGGCCGCGCGGGTACTGCCATAAAGATTCAAGATTCAAACCCGGAAGAGCAAGCCGCAGTTTCAGATCAGAGACTACCCGGGTTACCTTCTGAAGATCAACCAAGCCATGTCCAGAAGACAGACCGCGGTCTCAAGCCAGAGACCGCCCGGTCTGAATCATTGACTTGGTCCCGGTATCTCCAGCCTCAAGTCAGACAGGTCGGAAGAGCAAGCCGCCAAGCCGCGCGGCTTCTTTCTTTTTTCTTCTTTGTGCATCTCGTCACCGCCTGCCCGTTTCTCCTGTACCCGGGCAGACGGTTATTTTATCCCTGCCCATTCGGGCAGGCCCCCAAGCCTATAAATAGGGGGCGGCACTGTTCACAAGACACGCACTCTCGAATCCAGGAGCTCGCTTGTTTGGGCTGCGGTCTCGAGTTTCACGTCTTGCGGACTGTCTGACCGGTGATGATGCTATATTTATAGTTATTTTCGCATAATATTTTATTTATAATTAATTTAATTTAATTTAGTTTTTGTTAATTTATCACTAATTTATCTTATTTTTGTATTTTCAGGTAATTTGGGTTGCCAATAGCAATTTCAAGCTCATATGACTAATCAGGAGAATATTTGGAGTATTTCTGCCGAAATCGCAATGTACACGCCCTCGGTCACGGGCATGACCTAGGGCGTGACATTTTGTCACGGCCGTGATCCAGCCCCGCGCATTCCAGTTGAAAGAAGTCAGCCGCCACGTCAGATTAAAATTACACGCCCTCTGTCACGGGCGTGACTGAGGGCGTGACTCGCCCGGATTGCATTCATTTCAGCCAGCAATCAACTCCCGCCGTTTCTAGCTTACACGCCCTCGGTCACGAGCGTGACCGAGGCCGTGACTTTTCTGCAACCGCCAGATTAACTCCAGATCGCGGCGTTTCCCGCCGTTTCCAGACCCGTTCAAGACACGCCCTTGGTCACGGGCGTGACCGAGGCCGTGACCCGCCGTGCAATTAATTTTTGGCGGTTCCTCTTCCCCAACGTCCCGGGCTTTCATGACAGTAATTACGCAGCTTACACGCCCTTGGTCACGGGCGTGACCAAGGGCGTGACTCCCCGTTTTTTCATCTATAAAAGGCAGCAATCTCCAGAAGTCGGTGGGTGCAATTTTGGAGCTTAATTTCAGCTTTAGTTTACTGTTTTTTTATGTTCTAGCTACTTTTTCCTAAAGTTGTAAGTTCTTATCATTGCTATTTTAATTCAAGTATTGTTGTTTTCTTAATCATGTCTTTTTCCTCTTCTACTTGTATTCCCATCACTATGATGAGTAGCTAAGATTCCTTTAGCACTTGGTCATGATGAACTTTGGAATAAAATAAAATATGTTTTGAATCTTTCTAATTAGCAAACTCTCGTTTTGTTTATCTTCGATTTATCTTTGAATTATTTTGTTTTGATTTCATATGTCCGGAATATGACTTTCAATCTATGATTCGTGTGCTAGTGATCGAGAGATCCATGCGAACGAGGAGATCACTCAAACATAAAAAGAGTTGTATGCATTCCTCGAGAGAGGGTGACACAAATCTTTCGGATTGGAGTCAAATCCAATAGTGGGGTTCACCGCTTAAAGCAAGCTTAGGGGGTTTTCGACTGGCCGAGGGGTCTTAATCGATCAACCTAAGGTTAGGTGGTAGTTCTCTCGAGAGAGGCTCTACCATATTTTGGGAACCTCCACGGTCGAGGATATTTCAATAAGAGTTTGCGGTTTCATCTTTTATAAAATTTTATTTTATTCCAAAGGGATTCAAGACCATGTGCTAATCCTTTTAATCATAATCTTTCTTCGTAGTTAATTTTCTCCAAATTGTTTTTCCAAAACAAACCCAACTTTCGATCGATAAAATAATAGCTCTTCTTTGTGAGTAGAAGTACTCAACAAGCCCGGAAAAATACGACACTTGATTTTCTAAATCCTATACTATAAAGCGATAGGTACACTTGCCATATCGAATTATACGTGGATAATATTTTAATTTTGCGCAGCGCGAATATTTCTCATCAAGTTTTTGGCGCCGTTGCCGGGGACTAATTGTTGATATTTTGAAAGCTTAGTTCTATTAATTTTATCATTTTTTTTTTCTTTCTTCTCTCTTTTCTACGTTTTTCTGTTTGGTGTATGACCCGAAGGAATCCGTCCGATCTTCTTGAATTGGATCCGGAAATCGAGCAAACCATTCGGCGACGCTTAAGATTCCAACGACCAAGTTCTCAAGATCCGATTGAGGAATCCGTAGGTGACACTTCCTTTCCGAATACTCTTCCTTCTTCATCTTCTTTTTCTTCCCCCTCCTTTTCTACCTCTTCTAATATGGGTGATCCAAATCCGGATGAGGTCGCGCAACGGACTATGTCCTATTATGCCCGGCCTAATCTAGAGGATACCACTTCTAGTATTGTTCGACCTGCTATAGCGAACAATAATTTTGAATTAAAGCCGTGCATCATTCAAATGGTACAACAATATGTACAATTTGATGGGCTTCAAGATGAGGATCCCAACGCGCATATTTTTAGTTTTCTAGAAATATGCGATACTTTCAAAATTAACGGGGTATCCGATGACGCAATAAAGCTTCGGCTTTTTCCTTTCTCCTTGCGCAATAAAGCTAAGCAGTGGCTCAGTTCTCTTCCAAGAGGATCTATCACCACATGGGCCCAAATGACGGAACAATTTCTCACGAAATATTTTCCGCCCGCTAAATCGGCTCAATTGCGTAAGGATATCATTTCTTTCTCCCAAGTTGAAACGGAAACACTTTATGATACTTGGGAGAGATTTAAGGAATATTTGCGCCGATGCCCCCATCATGCAATCCCCGATTGGTTGCAAATTCAGACATTCTATAACGGCCTAAATTCTCAAACGCGTCAAATGATTGATGCCGCCGCCGGTGGTACCTTGAATAACAAAACACCGGCAGGAGCGCAAGAGCTTTTAGAGAGTATGGCCATGAATACGTATCAATGGAGTACACCTCGGTCGCGCTCAAATAAACCGGCCGGGCTGTATGAAGTTGATGCAATTTCAAATTTATCTGTCCAGGTTGAGCTTTTAAATAGAAAAATAGAAGAGATGACTGCTTCCTCTTCTACACCTACCTGGGGATCCCCCTCCACCATTTGCCGAACATGTGGATTACATGGGTAATCCGAATCGGCCAAACTTTAATTCGGGTAACACTCATTATGGTAACACATATCACCCGGGTTTCCGTAACCACCCAAATTTCTCTTGGAGTAATCCAGGGAATGCGGCACAACCCCCAAACACAATTCCACCTGGTTTTCCTCCACCACAAGCTCCAAAATCTCCCTCCCTTGAGGAGGTTTTCACCAAATATGCAGCAAATAATGATGCAAATATTCGGAATCTTACCGGATCTGTTCGCAATTTGGAGAATCAAATTGGGCAAATCGCGAAGATGCTCTCCGATCGCCAGCAGGGAGCACTTCCAGGCAATACGGAGCCCAACCCAAAGGAGCAAGCAAAGGCTATCACGCTACGAAGCGGGAAGGAGGTAACTACTCCTTCACAATTGGTTGAACCAGAGGTAAAAATTTCTTCATCTTCTCCTCCTCCTCAAGTTTCAACGCAAAATAAAATTAAGGAATTTCAACCACCACTTCCCTATCCGTCTAAATTAAAAAAGGATCGAAATGATGAGCATTACGGTAAATTTTTAGATATGTTTAAACAAATTCAAATTAATCTACCATTTTGCGAAGCTATCGCGCAAATACCGAAGTATGCTAAATACCTCAAAGATCTTTTGTCTAATAAAAAGAAACTTGAGGATATTTCTACCGTTCAATTGAACGAGGAATGCTCAGCAGTTTTACTTAATAAATTGCCTAAGAAATTAACCGATCCGGGTAGTTTCTCAATTCCATGTTTATTTGGCGATTTCTTAGTAAAACATGCGTTGGCCGATCTAGGCGCCTCTATAAATTTGATGCCTTATTCTCTTTTCCAAAAATTGGGTTTAGGAGAACCTAATCCCACGAGAATGAGCATCCAATTGGCGGATCGTTCCATAAAATACCCAATGGGTATTATCGAGGATGTGCTTGTCAAGGTTGATAAATTTATCTTTCCGGTAGATTTTGTCATCCTTGACATAGATGAGGACGCCGAGGTACCACTCATTCTCGGTCGCCCTTTTCTTGCCACCTCGCGCGCAATAATTGATGTTAGTAACGGTAAACTTCTCCTTAGAGTCGGAGATGAGGAAGTTACCTTTACTATAAATTCTTCTATGAAAAATACGCTCTCAAATGACGACTCTTGTTTTTTCTTGGAGGCTTCACCTGATGAAGACTCAATTTTATTTTCTGAATATATTTCACCGTCATCTTTCTATGATGAAGAATTTGAAAATCTCGAACTTATTTCTCATGAAATTATTGACGGCACGATCACTCACGAACCTATTTTTGAAATTTTAGAATTAGGTAGTGATCGATTAAAAACTTCTTATGAGGAACCTCCCGTAGTAGAATTAAAACAATTGCCTAATCATTTAGAATATTTATTTCTAGCGGAGGATTCTAAGCTTCCCGTAAACGTGTCGGCGTTTCTGTCCGATGAAGAAAAATTAAAATTATTAAATGTTTTAAAACTTCATCGCCGCGCAATTGCGTGGAAAATTACGGATTTAAAAGGGATTAATCCCTCCTTTTGTACGCATAAAATTTTATTAGAAGAAAATTCACGTAAATCTATTCAACCTCAACGCCGCCTCAATCCTAATATGAAGGAGGTGGTTAAGGCGGAGGTAATTAAATTATTAGATGCGAACATCATCTATCCAATTTCGGATAGCTCTTGGGTTAGTCCGGTCCAAGTGGTGCCAAAGAAAGGAGGATTAACGGTAGTGCCAAACGAAAAAAATGAATTAATCCAAACTAGAACCGTTACCGGATGGCGGGTTTGTATTGATTATCGCAAATTAAATGATGCGACCCGTAAGGATCATTTTCCTTTACCGTTCATCGACCAAATCCTTGAACGATTATCCGGACACTCGTTTTATTGTTTTCTTGACGGTCTCTCGGGGTATTTTCAAATCCCAATTGCGCCCGAGGACCAAGAGAAAACAACCTTCACTTGTCCGTTTGGCACCTTCGCCTATCGTAGGATGCCATTTGGGTTATGCAATGCGCCGGCTACATTCCAAAGATGTATGCTAGCAATTTTTGACGAGCTAGTGGAGGATATTATGGAAATTTTTATGGATGATTTCTCCGTTTTCGGAGATTCATTTGATTTATGTTTGACTAACCTTTCCCGCGTTCTCCAAAGATGTGAGGAGACAAATTTAGTGTTAAATTGGGAGAAGTGCCATTTTATGGTACGGGAAGGTTTAGTTTTAGGCCACAAAATTTCTAGTAAGGGTATAGAGGTAGATAAAGCTAAAATTGAAACTATAGAAAAATTACCTCCCCCTTCAAATGTTAAGGCCGTACGTAGTTTTCTTGGGCATGCCGGTTTCTATCGCCGGTTTATAAAAGACTTTTCTAAAATAACCAAGCCCCTCACTCACTTATTAGAAAAAAATGCACCGTTTATTTTTGATGAAAATTGTTTGCATTCTTTTTCTATTATTAAAGAAAAATTAATAAACGCTCCTATTATGATAGCTCCCAATTGGGATCTTCCTTTTGAGATTATGTGCGACGCTAGTAGTTTTGCCGTTGGTGCAGTCCTAGGACAACGCATAAATAAAAATTTTCATCCTATTTATTATGCGAGCAAGACACTTACCGACGCACAAGAGAATTACACAACAACCGAGAAAGAGCTTTTAGCCGTGATTTTTGCTTTTGATAAATTTCGCTCTTATCTTACTTTATCTAAAGTAATTATTTTTACTGATCACTCGGCTTTACATTATTTGCTAACAAAAACTGATGCCAAGCCAAGGTTGATTAGGTGGATCTTACTTTTACAAGAATTTGATTTGGAGATCCGGGACAAACGGGGAGCGGAAAATTTGGCGGCGGATCATCTTTCTCGGTTGGAGAATCCCAATTCGGAGGAGCTCATAGAGGAAGAAATTAATGATACTTTTCCTGAGGAACGCCTCCTCTTTATTCATAAGGTAATAGATCTCCCCACCCCTTGGTTCGCCGATTTCGCAAACTACCTTGTTGCGAGATTTCTCCCAAAAGATTTTTCCTATCAAGAAAAGAAGAAATTCTTTTCCGATTTGAAAAATTATTTTTGGGAGGATCCGTTCCTTTTTTGAGTTTGTGCGGACCAAGTGGTGCGGAGGTGTGTATCTCATGAGGAGGGCGCTCAAATTTTAAAGCATTGCCACGAGGGACCCGCCGGCGGGCATTATAAAGCAAATCGGACGGCACGGAAGGTACTTGAAGCGGGCTTCTATTGGCCGAGCATCTTCAAAGACGCTCACGCACATGTAAGTCGTTGTGAACAATGCCAACGCTCAGGTAATATCTCCCGTCTTGATGAAATGCCCTTAAAATCTATTTTAGAAATTGAGGTTTTTGATTTATGGGGGATCGATTTTGTCGGCCCGCTACTAGTTTCTTTTGGAAATCGATATATTTTGGTAGCGGTCGATTACGTGTCTAGGTGGGCGTAAGCGCAAGCCCTTCCCACCAATGATGCCCGAGTCGTAACCCAATTTCTCAAAAAACTCTTTTCGCGATTTGGAGCACCGCGGGCGATAATTAGCGATAGGGGAACTCATTTTTGTAACGCCCAATTCACTAAAGTTTTATCTAAATATGGCGTTACACATAGTATGGCCACCCCATATCACCCTCAAACAAGTGGCCAAGTAGAAGTGGTTAACCGTGAATTAAAACGAATTTTAGAAAAAACGGTTTCCACCAATAGGAAAGATTGGTCGCATAAACTCGATGATGCTTTATGGGCCTATCGGACCGCGTACAAGACCGCTATCGGTTGTACGCCGTATCGATTGGTCTATGGGAAAGCATGTCATTTACCGGTCGAGCTTGAGCATCGCGCCTTTTGGGCGCTTAAATTTCTTAATCTAGATAGCAATATTGCTTCCGAGCTCCGCAAGTTCCAACTTAACGAGCTCGATGAATGGCGCTCCCTTGCTTATGAAAGTAATAAATTATACAAGGAGCGCACTAAATTTTATCATGATAAGAAACTTAGGAATCCTAAAGCTTTTCGACCGGGAGACCAAGTTCTCCTCTATAACTCGCGCTTACGACTTTTTCCGGGAAAACTTAAGTCCCGTTGGTCCGGCCCCTTTATCGTCAAAGAGGTTTGGCCCTACGGGACCGTTTCAATAACACATCCTGAAAAAGGTGAATTTAAAGTGAATGGGCACCGGTTGAAATTATTTTTCACCGGCGATAATTTTCATGAGCACCGGGAGGAAATTCACCTTCCGAACACCTAAATCGGCGTGCCACCATGGTCGAGCTCAACGACCGTAACCAAAGCGCTCTTGGGAGGCAACCCATGTTTTATTTTATTTTATTTTCCGTTTAAAAAAATTCTAAGTATTTTTATTTTTGTTTTTAAAAAAATATAAAAAAAAACATTAAAAAAAAAGAGATAAAAAAAATATTATTCTATTTTGAGGTTTTTGCAGGTTTGGAGGAGATTTGCGAGATAACGGTCCCTCGCACATACGCATGAAACCCCGCTCTCCAAGTCGGTACTTTATTTTTAGTATTTTTCTATTTATTTTATTACCTTATTTTTGTTTTTATTTTGTTTTCTTTTAAAAAAAAAAGATAAAAAAAAATTACAAAACCAAACCAAAAACATTAAAAAATATATATATATATGTTTCTGAAAAAATGTCACAGTCACGGCCTCAGTCACGGCCGTGACTAGGGCGTGGCGCGTTACGATTCGTTTTCCTGGCGAGTCTCTCAACGAGCTGCATCCCATTTCGCCTTCTGTAAAAGTCACGGGCGTGACCAACCTTGGTCATGGGCGTGACATTAGCGGAAGAACATTTTCGCCCATCACGGCACTCACGGGCTCAACATGACATGTCACGCCCGTGACAACATGAGTCACGCCCGTGACATTTGAAGGTCACGGCCGTGACTCATCCAGATGGCATACCTCCACGACCGCGCCAAGTCAAAGATGTCGTTTGAATGTCACGCCCGTGACAGTCAAGTCACGCCCATAGTCACGGGTGTGACCCTGGGCGGTGACAGCCCGGGAACCGCTTTTTGACCATCGCACATTGGATTCCCGGCCCTCTTTGATTTCGCCAGTTACACGCCCTTGGTCACGGGCGTGACCGAGAGCGTGACCTGGGAAAAATCCGCTTTTTGACCGGTCAAGCCTCGGATTCCTCCCTCACGCCAGATTTCACGTGTCGACCCTTACACGCCCTCGGTCACGGGCGTGACCGAGGGCGTGACACCTGAATTTTTCCCTATTTAAGTGCCCCTTCCCCCTCTCTTTTCTCCACACCTTGTCCCCCATCTCTCCCTTCTTCTCTCTCATCTTTGGCCGATTACTTCATTTCTTCCTTCCAAATGGCCGGCCGCCGCCGCAATCACGCAATTGGCGAGTCCTCCTCTTCACTCCCCGATGAAACTTTTGATGCGGAGGCTATGCTCAATTTTTCCCATCCCACTCATCAAGACCGAAGTATCCGCCTCCGTGGGAAAGAATTTGGAGTTTTCCGCGTCATCGATTGGAACGTTCTCACCACCCTCGGGCAGGCGAACGCGGTGCGAGATCTACTCACTACTCCGGGGTGGGCTCCTTTCTTCTCCATTTCGGAGCCGGCGTACTACGAGCTGACGGTGGAGTTTTTCTCTTCGTTTGATTTCCACTGGGCCGGGGCCGACAACGTGCTTGAATTCCGAATGGGCGGGCTTTCGCAAACTCTTCCTTTGCGTCAGTTCAACGTTCTCATGGGCTTCTGCGACGAGGCCTTCACTCTTACGGAGGCCTACACCGCTCTCCCCCTTGATTTCCCTCGTGAGTATAACCTTCCCGGATTTTGGGCGGAAATCAGTAACGACCCCAATCCATATTCGCCTAAAACATCCAAGGGTAGTCATCTCCTCTCCCCCGCCTTACGATATCTCCACTACCTCCTCACTTTCACACTTTCCGCTCGCGGCGATAGCCATGGAGTGGTGACCCGCGCGGACCTATTATATTTATATAGCATGCACGAACGAGTCCCCCTCAATCTTGGTTCGGCGCTAGCGATGTTTTTTCGGCATCAGGCCGAAAATCGGAGGCTTAGTGCGCTTCATGGCGGTTCGTTTGTTACTTATTTGGCCAAGCGTTTGGAGCTCTGGGATGCACTTCCTCCCATGTCTCCACTCCAAACGCCTGCGCCTATCACATTCCAAAACCTCCGAGCCCTTGGTTTGATGCGTCGGCGTGGCCGCGAGTACGCGGCCGTTCCTGGCGAAGTGGGTGGCTACCCGATCGATCTTGATTTCGAAGCTGATTCGGGTGGCGTTGCTCCAGCTTCGTAGTTTCCACAGCCGCCACAACAGCATTTTCCCCCTGCGCCCGACTCATCCACTTATTTCGATCAGCAGTTTGGGCGGATCCACACTCGTTTGGATCAGATTCAGACAGAGCAGCTGTCCATGCGCACTCATTTTGACACACGTTTTGATACCCTCGAGCAGCGCCATGCTTCTTCTATAGAGCATCTGCAACGGGAATTTGCTGATCTGCGTGCTTATTATCAGCAGGAGGACGACGACGATGATGCTTAGAGTTTTTTTTTGGTCGTCTGTATCTTTTATTTTCTGTCCCGCACCTTTATTTTTGTTTTATTTATCTTTTATTCCTGTCAAAATATTCAAAATATAAAAAAAAAAGAGTTTTACTTCCTGTTTTTCTTCAGGATGGCTTGGGTATTGATTTGCTCTTCATCAGGGAAGTTTCCTCTCCTTTACTCGCACTTCTTTCTAAAACATTGGGGACACTGTTTTATTTTAAGTATGGGGGAGGGTATTTCACGTCGGTTTTATTGCAAAGCAACACCCAAAATTTTTATCAAAAAAAAAAATTAAAAAAATTAAAAAAATCTACAAAAAAAAACTATATAGTTTTCTTAATATTTCTATATTTACTTGTTTGCAAAATTCTTAGTAGATTTACTTTTACATAGTGTTGTAGAAAATTTTATATACTTTATTAGATTTTGAATTTTGGAGTAAAATTGTTGACTCGTGCAGTGTTCTAGTTACGCGCACGCGTTAGTAGGATCTCATGTCGAATTAACTATTCAGCATAAAATTAGATTTATGATTTTCTAACTGCGTAGAATATTTTTGTTTTACTTTTAATTTGAAATCGATAGAATCCAAAAATGCTTTAAGTGAGTATGTAGAAGTTTACTGGAAAAATAGTACCCAATTTGAACGGAAGGGTATTCTTTCTCGATGTCTAGAACTTGCCTCTAGCGACTCTCAAGACATTTGCATAAGTTAGATTCATGAGCATGAAAATGATTTAGGCCATCTCTTGATTCGTTTGAGCCTTTGCATTCCATGCCATAAAATCTTAACCGTTGCTAGCCATTTTGTGCTTTTTACCATTTCTTTTGTAAGCCCCACTCATTTTCACCAAAGCCAAATAGCCTGCCTATGGTGCACGCTTGAAATTTAGAGCTTTATTTGTTGCTAGCTTGTGTTTCTTATTTGTGAAAATGGTGATTTTAATTTTGCTATCATTTTGCTGCAAAAGAAGAAAAAAAATGAAAAAAAAAAATGAAGAAAAAAATATTGAGAAAAAAATTTGCAGAGTGCATTTTTGACCCCTACCTTTATATTTCAAAATTATTTGGGGTGTAAAAATTATTTAGCATACAAGTTTTTGCAAAGCTCTTCTTTTTGTTTTAAGTGTGCCTTAACCCTTCACGTTTATCTTTTGATATCCGCACCTTGAACCTAAGCCACATTTCAACCTAATTAAGTCCTATTGATTCATGCTTATGAGTTAAACTAGTGCCGTGGCGAGAGTGTGAAAGGGCAAGCCTATGGCCATCGTCATTGATGGATTTCTTTGGAGGCTATCCCGAACTTTGATTTTGTGTAATATTGATCTTAGTAAACACGCTACCCGCTCCTTAAATATCATTTTAGGATTTACCGGATTTTCAATTTAAAAGTATTAACAATATGTTATAACGCATTTTTGAAAATTATAAGCTAATCTTTATGCTGAATAGGTTTTTCTACTAGAATTTCTACACGCTTAGGCGCAAGACTTCGCATTTTTACTCTTTAGGTTCAAAATTCTTTTCTTGTATTTAAATTTTTCTACTCCTATGGAAAGTTGTTTGCTCGGGACTAGCAAACGAATAAGTATGGGGGTATTTGATGATGTTATATTTATAGTTATTTTCGCATAATATTTTATTTATAATTAATTTAATTTAATTTAGTTTTAGTTAATTTATCACTAATTTATCTTATTTTTGTATTTTCAGGTAATTTGGGCTGCCATTAGCAATTTCAAGCTCATATGACTAATCAGGAGAATATTTGGAGTATTTCTGCCAAAATTGCAATGTACACGCCCTCGGTCACGGGCGTGACCTAGGGCGTGACATTTTGTCACGGCCGTGATCCAGCCCCGCGCATTCCAGTTGAAAGAAGTCAGCCGCCACGTCAGATTAAAATTACACGCCCTCTGTCACGGGCGTGACTGAGGGCGTGACTCGCCCGGATTGCATTCATTTCAGCCAACAATCAACTCCCGCCGTTTCTAGCTTACACGCCCTCGGTCACGGGCGTGACCGAGGCCGTGACTTTTCTGCAACCGCCAGATTAACTCCAGATCGCGGCGTTTCCCGCCGTTTCCAGACCCGTTCAAGACACGCCCTTGGTCACGGGCGTGACCGAGGCCGTGACCCGCCGTGCAATTAATTTTTGGCGGTTCCTCTTCCCCAACGTCCCGGGCTTTCATGACAGTAATTACGCAGCTTACACGCCCTTGGTCACGGGCGTGACCAAGGGCGTGACTCCCCATTTTTTCATCTATAAAAGGCAGCAATCTCCAAAAGTCGGTGGGTGCAATTTTGGAGCTTAATTTCAGCTTTAGTTTACTGTTTTTTTATGTTCTAGCTACTTTTTCCTAAAGTTGTAAGTTTTTATTATTGCTATTTTAATTCAAGTATTGTTGTTTTCTTAATCATGTCTTTTTCCTCTTCTACTTGTATTCCCATCACTATGATGAGTAGCTAAGTTTCCTTTAGCACTTGGTCATGATGAACTTTGGAATAAAATAAAATATGTTTTGAATCTTTCTAATTAGCAAACTCTCGTTTTGTTTATCTTCGATTTATCTTTGAATTATTTTGTTTTGATTTCATATGTCCGGAATATGACTTTCAATCTATGATTCGTGTGCTAGTGATCGAGAGATCCATGCGAACGAGGAGATCACTCAAAGATAAAAAGAGTTGTATGCATTCCTCGAGAGAGGGTGACACAAATCTTTCGGATTGGAGTCAAATCCAATAGTGGGGTTCACCGCTTAAAGCAAGCTTAGGGGGTTTTCGACTGGCCGAGGGGTCTTAATCGATCAACCTAAGGTTAGGTGGTAGTTCTCTCGAGAGAGGCTCTACCATATTTTGGGAACCTCCACGGTCGAGGATATTTCAATAAGAGTTTGCGGTTTCATCTTTTATAAAATTATATTTTATTCCAAAGGGATTCAAGACCATGTGCTAATCCTTTTAATCATAATCTTTCTTCGTAGTTAATTTTCTCCAAATTGTTTTTCCAAAACAAACCCAACTTTCGATCGATAAAATAATAACTCTTCTTTGTGAGTAGAAGTACTCAACAAGCCCGGAAAAATACGACACTTGATTTTCTAAATCCTATACTATAAAGCGATAGGTACACTTGCCTTATCGAATTATACGTGGATAATATTTTAATTTTGCGCAGCGCGAATATATCTCATCAACCGGCCGGCTTCTCTTTTTCTGCACTTGCAGCCCGCTGTAACCACTTTTTTCTAATCAAAGGAAAGCCCGTCGCAGGAGTGGCATTTGCCGCGGCGGGCGAAGTCTGGCCTTGACCGCTGCTAGCGGTCTCATTCTTCTACACAAAAAGTAACCGGCAACCCGCAGCCTCCGGTTTCCCTCGGAGGTGCGATCTCGGACTCAACAGAAATATGTTTACCTGGAAAACCGCTTCTCGGGTTGGATCACTCTCGGACCGGGCGAACCGCTGGGACAGGCCGCTGGGTTCCAGGATCGGTAGCTCTCAGCTTAAGGTAAACCAGGCCGGGTGGTCTGATGTCAGTTTCGGACCGCCCCCAAGAGTGAAGATCATCAAGAGCCAAAGTAAGAAGGCTATCCGCGGTCTCAGGAAGGAGGCCGCGCGGGTACTGCCATAAAGATTCAAGATTCAAACCCGGAAGAGCAAGCCGCAGTTTCAGATCAGAGACTACCCGGGTTACCTTCTGAAGATCAACCAAGCCATGTCCAGAAGACAGACCGCGGTCTCAAGCCAGAGACCGCCCGGTCTGAATCATTGACTTGGTCCCGGTATCTCCAGCCTCAAGTCAGACAGGTCGGAAGAGCAAGCCGCCAAGCAGCGCGGCTTCTTTCTTTTTTCTTCTTTGTGCATCTCGTCACCGCCTGCCCGTTTCTCCTGTACCCGGGGAAGCGGTTATTTTATCCCTGCCCATTCGGGCAGGCCCCCAAGCCTATAAATAGGGGGCGGCACTGTTCACAAGACAGGCACTCTCGAATCCAGGAGCTCACTTGTTTGGGCTGCGGTCTCGAGTTTCACGTCTTGCGGACTGTCTGACCGGCCGGCTTCTCTTTTTCTGCACTTGCAGCCCGCTGTAACCACTTTTTTCTAATCAAAGGAAAGCCCGTCGCAGGAGTGGAATTTGCCGCGGCGGGTGAAGTCTGGCCTTGACCGCTGCTAGCGGTCTCATTCTTCTACACAAAAAGTAACCGGCAACCCGCAGCCTCCGGTTTCCCTCGGAGGTGCGATCTCGGACTCAACAGAAATATGTTTACCCGGAAAACCGCTTCTCGGGTTGGATCACTCTCGGACCGGGCGAACCGCTGGGACAGGCCGCTGGGTTCCAGGATCGGTAGCTCTCAGCTTAAGGTAAACCAGGCCGGGTGGTCTGATGTCAGTTTCGGACCGCCCCCAAGAGTGAAGATCATCAAGAGCCAAAGTAAGAAGGCTATCCGCGGTCTCAGGAAGGAGGCCGCGCGGGTACTGCCATAAAGATTCAAGATTCAAACCCGGAAGAGCAAGCCGCAGTTTCAGATCAGAGACTACCCGGGTTACCTTCTGAAGATCAACCAAGCAATGTCCAGAAGACAGACCGCGGTCTCAAGCCAGAGACCGCCCGGTCTGAATCATTGACTTGGTCCCGGTATCTCCAGCCTCAAGTCAGACAGGTCGGAAGAGCAAGCCGCCAAGCCGCGCGGCTTCTTTCTTTTTTCTTCTTTGTGCATCTCGTCACCGCCTGCCCGTTTCTCCTATACCCGGGCAGGCGGTTATTTTATCCCTGCCCATTCGGGCAGGCCCCCAAGCCTATAAATAGGGGGCGGCACTGTTCACAAGACACACACTCTCGAATCCAGGAGCTCGCTTGTTTGGGCTGCGGTCTCGAGTTTCACGTCTTGCGGACTGTCTGACCGGCCGGCTTCTCTTTTTCTGCACTTGCAGCCCGCTGTAACCACTTTTTTCTAATCAAAGGGAAGCCCGTCGCAGGAGTGGCATTTGCCGCGGCGGGCAAAGTCTGGCCTTGACCGCTGCTAGCGGTCTCATTCTTCTACACAAAAAGTAACCGGCAACCCGCAGCCTCCGGTTTCCCTCGGAGGTGCGATCTCGGACTCAACAGAAATATGTTTACCCGGAAAACCGCTTCTCGGGTTGGATCACTCTCGGACCGGGCGAACCGCTGGGACAGGCCGCTGGGTTCCAGGATCGGTAGCTCTCAGCTTAAGGTAAACCAGGCCGGGTGGTCTGATGTCAGTTTCGGACCGCCCCCAAGAGTGAAGATCATCAAGAGCCAAAGTAAGAAGGCTATCCGCGGTCTCAGGAAGGAGGCCGCGCGGGTACTGCCATAAAGATTCAAGATTCAAACCCGGAAGAGGAAGCCGCAGTTTCAGATCAGAGACTATCCGGGTTACCTTCTGAAGATCAACCAAGCCATGTCCAGAAGACAGACCGCGGTCTCAAGACAGAGACCGCCCGGTCTGAATCATTGACTTGGTCCCGGTATCTCCAGCCTCAAGTCAGACAGGTCGGAAGAGCAAGCCGCCAAGCCGCGCGGCTTCTTTCTTTTTTCTTCTTTGTGCATCTCGTCACCGCCTGCCCGTTTCTCCTGTACCCGGGAAGGCGGTTATTTTATCCCTGCCCATTCGGGCAGGCCCCCAAGCCTATAAATAGGGGGCGGCACTGTTCACAAGACACGCACTCCCGAATCCAGGAGCTCGCTTGTTTGGCCTGCGGTCTCGAGTTTCACGTCTTGCGGACTGTCTGACCGGCCGGCTTCTCTTTTTCTGCACTTGCAGCCCGCTGTAACCACTTTTTTCTAATCAAAGGGAAGCCCGTCGCAGGAGTGGCATTTGCCGCGGCGGGCAAAGTCTGGCCTTGACCGCTGCTAGCGGTCTCATTCTTCTACACAAAAAGTAACCGGCAACCCGCAGCCTCCGGTTTCCCTCGGAGGTGCGATCTCGGACTCAACAGAAATATGTTTACCCGGAAAACCGCTTCTCGGGTTGGATCACTCTCGGACCGGGCGAACCGCTGGGACAGGCCGCTGGGTTCCAGGATCGGTAGCTCTCAGCTTAAGGTAAACCAGGCCGGGTGGTCTGATGTCAGTTTCGGACCGCCCCCAAGAGTGAAGATCATCAAGAGCCAAAGTAAGAAGGCTATCCGCGGTCTCAGGAAGGAGGCCGCGCGGGTACTGCCATAAAGATTCAAGATTCAAACCCGGAAGAGGAAGCCGCAGTTTCAGATCAGAGACTATCCGGGTTACCTTCTGAAGATCAACCAAGCCATGTCCAGAAGACAGACCGCGGTCTCAAGACAGAGACCGCCCGGTCTGAATCATTGACTTGGTCCCGGTATCTCCAGCCTCAAGTCAGACAGGTCGGAAGAGCAAGCCGCCAAGCCGCGCGGCTTCTTTCTTTTTTCTTCTTTGTGCATCTCGTCACCGCCTGCCCGTTTCTCCTGTACCCGGGAAGGCGGTTATTTTATCCCTGCCCATTCGGGCAGGCCCCCAAGCCTATAAATAGGGGGCGGCACTGTTCACAAGACACGCACTCCCGAATCCAGGAGCTCGCTTGTTTGGCCTGCGGTCTCGAGTTTCACGTCTTGCGGACTGTCTGACCGGCCGGCTTCTCTTTTTCTGCACTTGCAGCCCGCTGTAACCACTTTTTTCTAATCAAAGGAAAGCCCTTCGCAGGAGTGGCATTTGCCGCGGCGGGCGAAGTCTGGCCTTGACCGCTGCTAGCGGTCTCATTCTTCTACACAAAAAGTAACCGGCAACCCGCAGCCTCCGGTTTCCCTCGGAGGTGCGATCTCGGACTCAACAGAAATATGTTTACCCGGAAAACCGCTTCTCGGGTTGGATCACTCTCGGACCGGGTGAACCGCTGGGACATGCCGCTGGGTTCCAGGATCGGTAGCTCTCAGCTTAATGTAAACCAGGCCGGGTGGTCTGATGTCAGTTTCGGACCGCCCCCAAGAGTGAAGATCATCAAGAGCCAAAGTAAGAAGGCTATCCGCGGTCTCAGGAAGGAGGCCGCGCGGGTACTGCCATAAAGATTCAAGATTCAAACCCGGAAGAGCAAGCCCAGTTTCAGATCAGAGACTACCCGGGTTACCTTCTGAAGATCAACCAAGCCATGTCCAGAAGACAGACCGCGGTCTCAAGCCAGAGACCGCCCGGTCTGAATCATTGACTTGGTCCCGGTATCTCCAGCCTCAAGTCAGACAGGTCGGAAGAGCAAGCCGCCAAGCCGCGCGGCTTCTTTCTTTTTTCTTCTTTGTGCATCTCGTCACCGCCTGCCCGTTTCTCCTGTACCCGGGCAGGCGGTTATTTTATCCCTGCCCATTCGGGCAGGCCCCCAAGCCTATAAATAGGGGGCGGCACTGTTCACAAGACACGCACTCTCGAATCCAGGAGCTCGCTTGTTTGGGCTGCGGTCTCGAGTTTCACGTCTTGCGGACTGTCTGACCGGCCGGCTTCTCTTTTTCTGCACTTGCAGCCCGCTGTAACAACTTTTTTCTAATCAAAGGAAAGCCCGTCGCAGGAGTGGCATTTGCAGCCGCGGGCGAAGTCTGGCCTTGACCGCTGCTAGCGGTCTCATTCTTCTACACAAAAAGTAACCGGCAACCCGCAGCCTCCGGTTTCCCTCGGAGGTGCGATCTCGGACTCAACAGAAATATGTTTACCCGGAAAACCGCTTCTCGGGTTGGATCACTCTCGGACCGGGCGAACCGCTGGGACAGGCCGCTGGGTTCCAGGATCGGTAGCTCTCAGCTTAAGGTAAACCAGGCCGGGTGGTCTGATGTCAGTTTCGGACCGCCCCCAAGAGTGAAGATCATCAAGAGCCAAAGTAAGAAGGCTATCCGCGGTCTCAGGAAGGAGGCCGCGCGGGTACTGCCATAAAGATTCAAGATTCAAACCCGGAAGAGCAAGCCGCAGTTTCAGATCAGAGACTACCCGGGTTACCTTCTGAAGATCAACCAAGCCATGTCCAGAAGACAGACCGCGGTCTCAAGCCAGAGACCGCCCGGTCTGAATCATTGACTTGGTCCCGGTATCTCCAGCCTCAAGTCAGACAGGTCGGAAGAGCAAGCCGCCAAGCCGCGCGGCTTCTTTCTTTTTTCTTCTTTGTGCATCTCGTCACCGCCTGCCCGTTTCTCCTGTACCCGGGCAGGCGGTTATTTTATCCCTGCCCATTCGGGCAGGCCCCCAAGCCTATAAATAGGGGGCGGCACTGTTCACAAGACACGCACTCTCGAATCCAGGAGCTCGCTTGTTTGGGCTGCGGTCTTGAGTTTCACGTCTTGCGGACTGTCTGACCGGCCGGCTTCTCTTTTTCTGCACTTGCAGCCCGATGTAACCACTTTTTTCTAATCAAAGGAAAGCCCGTCGCAGGAGTGGCATTTGCCGCGGCGGGCGAAGTCTGGCCTTGACCGCTGCTAGCGGTCTCATTCTTCTACACAAAAAGTAACCGGCAACCCGCAGCCTCCGGTTTCCCTCGGAGGTGCGATCTCGGACTCAACAGAAATATGTTTACCCCGAAAACCGCTTCTCGGGTTGGATCACTCTCGGACCGGGCGAACCGCTGGGACAGGCCGCTGGGTTCTAGGATCGGTAGCTCTCAGCTTAAGGTAAACCAGGCCGGGTGGTCTGATGTCAGTTTCGGACCGCCCCCAAGAGTGAAGATCATCAAGAGCCAAAGTAAGAAGGCTATCCGCGGTTTCAGGAAGGAGGCCGCGCGGGTACTGCCATAAAGATTCAAGATTCAAACCCGGAAGAGCAAGCCGCAGTTTCAGATCAGAGACTACCCGGGTTACCTTCTGAAGATCAACCAAGCCATGTCCAGAAGACAGACCGCGGTCTCAAGCCAGAGACCGCCCGGTCTGAATCATTGACTTGGTCCCGGTATCTCCAGCCTCAAGTCAGACAGGTCGGAAGAGCAAGCCGCCAAGCCGTGCGGCTTCTTTCTTTTTTCTTCTTTGTGCATCTCGTCACCGCCTGCCCGTTTCTCCTGTACCCGGGCAGGCGGTTATTATATCCCTGCCCATTCGGGCAGGCCCCCAAGCCTATAAATAGGGGGCGGCACTGTTCACAAGACACGCACTCTCGAATCCAGGAGCTCGCTTGTTTGGGCTGCGGTCTCTAGTTTCACATCTTGCGGACTGTCTGACCGGCCGGCTTCTCTTTTTCTGCACTTGCAGCCCACTGTAACCACTTTTTTCTAATCAAAGGAAAGCCCGTCGCAGGAGTGGCATTTGCCGCGGCGGGCGAAGTCTGGCCTTGACCGCTGCTAGCGGTCTCATTCTTCTACACAAAAAGTAACCGGCAACCCGCAGCCTCCGGTTTCCCTCGGAGGTGCGATCTCGGACTCAACAGAAATATGTTTACCCGGAAAACCGCTTCTCGGGTTGGATCACTCTCGGACTGGCGAACCGCTGGGACAGGCCGCTGGGTTCCAGGATCGGTAGCTCTCAGCTTAAGGTAAACCAGGCCGGGTGGTCTGATGTCAGTTTCGGACCGCCCCCAAGAGTGAAGATCATCAAGAGCCAAAGTAAGAAGGCTATCCGCGGTCTCAGGAAGGAGGCCGCGCAGGTACTGCCATAAAGATTCAAGATTGAAACCCGGAAGAGCAAGCCGCAGTTTCAGATCAGAGACTACCCGGGTTACCTTCTGAAGATCAACCAAGCCATGTCCAGAAGACAGACCGCGGTCTCAAGCCAGAGACCGCCCGGTCTGAATCATTGACTTGGTCCCGGTATCTCCAGCCTCAAGTCAGACAGGTCGGAAGAGCAAGCCGCCAAGCCGTGCGGCTTCTTTCTTTTTTCTTCTTTGTGCATCTCGTCACCGCCTGCCCGTTTCTCCTGTACCCGGGCAGGCGGTTATTATATCCCTGCCCATTCGGGCAGGCCCCCAAGCCTATAAATAGGGGGCGGCACTGTTCACAAGACACGCACTCTCGAATCCAGGAGCTCGCTTGTTTGGGCTGCGGTCTCTAGTTTCACATCTTGCGGACTGTCTGACCGGCCGGCTTCTCTTTTTCTGCACTTGCAGCCCACTGTAACCACTTTTTTCTAATCAAAGGAAAGCCCGTCGCAGGAGTGGCATTTGCCGCGGCGGGCGAAGTCTGGCCTTGACCGCTGCTAGCGGTCTCATTCTTCTACACAAAAAGTAACCGGCAACCCGCAGCCTCCGGTTTCCCTCGGAGGTGCGATCTCGGACTCAACAGAAATATGTTTACCCGGAAAACCGCTTCTCGGGTTGGATCACTCTCGGACTGGCGAACCGCTGGGACAGGCCGCTGGGTTCCAGGATCGGTAGCTCTCAGCTTAAGGTAAACCAGGCCGGGTGGTCTGATGTCAGTTTCGGACCGCCCCCAAGAGTGAAGATCATCAAGAGCCAAAGTAAGAAGGCTATCCGCGGTCTCAGGAAGGAGGCCGCGCAGGTACTGCCATAAAGATTCAAGATTGAAACCCGGAAGAGCAAGCCGCAGTTTCAGATCAGAGACTACCCGGGTTACCTTCTGAAGATCAACCAAGCCATGTCCAGAAGACAGACCGCGGTCTCAAGCCAGAGACCGCCCGGTCTGAATCATTGACTTGGTCCCGGTATCTCCAGCCTCAAGTCAGACAGGTCGGAAGAGCAAGCCGCCAAGCCGCGCGGCTTCTTTCTTTTTTCTTCTTTGTGCATCTCGTCACCGCCTGCCCGTTTCTCCTGTACCCGGGCAGGCGGTTATTTTATCCCTGCCCATTCGGGCAGGCCCCCAAGCCTATAAATAGGGGGCGGCACTGTTCACAAGACACGCACTCTCGAATCCAGGAGCTCGCTTGTTTGGGCTGCGGTCTCGAGTTTCACGTCTTGCGGACTGTCTGACCGGCCGGCTTCTCTTTTTCTGCACTTGCAGCCCGATGTAACCACTTTTTTCTAATCAAAGGAAAGCCCGTCGCAGGAGTGGCATTTGCCGCGGCGGGCGAAGTCTGGCCTTGACCGCTGCTAGCGGTCTCATTCTTCTACACAAAAAGTAACCGGCAACCCGCAGCCTCCGGTTTCCCTCGGAGGTGCGATCTCGGACTCAACAGAAATATGTTTACCCGGAAAACCGCTTCTCGGGTTGGATCACTCTCGGACCGGGCGAACCGCTGGGACAGGCCGCTGGGTTCCAGGATCGGTAGCTCTCAGCTTAAGGTAAACCAGGCCGGGTGGTCTGATGTCAGTTTCGGACCGCCCCCAAGAGTCAAGATCATAAAGAGCCAAAGTAAGAAGGCTATCCGCGGTCTCAGGAAGGAGGCCGCGCGGGTACTGCCATAAAGATTCAAGATTCAAACCCGGAAGAGCAAGCCGCAGTTTCAGATCAGAGACTACCCGGGTTACCTTCTGAAGATAAACCAAGCCATGTCTAGAAGACAGACCGCGGTCTCAAGCCAGAGACCGCCCGGTCTGAATCATTGACTTGGTCCCGGTATCTCCAGCCTCAAGTCAGACAGGTCGGAAGAGCAAGCCGCCAAGCCGCGCGGCTTCTTTCTTTTTTCTTCTTTGTGCATCTCGTCACCGCCTGCCCGTTTCTCCTGTACCCGGGCAGGCGGTTATTTTATCCCTGCCCATTCGGGCAGGCCCCCAAGCCTATAAATAGGGGGCGGCACTGTTCACAAGACACGCACTCTCGAATCCAGGAGCTCGCTTGTTTGGGCTGCGGTCTCGAGTTTCACGTCTTGCGGACTGTCTGACCGGCCGGCTTCTCTTTTTCTGCACTTGCAGCCCGCTGTAACCACTTTTTTCTAATGAAAGGAAAGCCCGTCGCAGGAGTGGCATTTGCCGCGGCGGGCGAAGTCTGGCCTTGACCGCTGCTAGCGGTCTCATTCTTCTACACAAAAAGTAACCGGCAACCCGCAGCCTCCGGTTTCCCTCGGAGGTGCGATCTCGGACTCAACAGAAATATGTTTACCCGGAAAACCGCTTCTCGGGTTGGATCACTCTCGGACCGGGCGAACCGCTGGGACAGGCCGCTGGGTTCCAGGATCGGTAGCTCTCAGCTTAAGGTAAGCCAGGCAGGGTGGTCTGATGTCAGTTTCGGACCGCCCCCAAGAGTGAAGATCATCAAGAGCCAAAGTAAGAAGGCTATCCGCGGTCTCAGGAAGGAGGCCGCGCGGGTACTGCCATAAAGATTCAAGATTCAAACCCGGAAGAGAAAGCCGCAGTTTCAGATCAGAGACTACCCGGGTTACCTTCTGAAGATCAACCAAGCCATGTCCAGAAGACAGACCGCGGTCTCGTGCCAGAGACCGCCCGGTCTGAATCATTGACTTGGTCCCGGTATCTCCAGCCTCAAGTCAGACAGGTCGGAAGAGCAAGCCGCCAAGCCGCGCGGCTTCTTTCTTTTTTCTTCTTTGTGCATCCTGTCACCGCCTGCCCGTTTCTCCTGTACCCGGGCAGGCGGTTATTTTATCCCTGCCCATTCGGGCAGGCCCCCAAGCCTATAAATAGGGGCGGCACTGTTCACAAGACACGCACTCTCGAATCCAGGAGCTCGCTTGTTTGGGCTGCGGTCTCGAGTTTCACGTCTTGCGGACTGTCTGACCGGCCGGCTTCTCTTTTTCTGCACTTGCAGCCCGCTGTAACCACTTTTTTCTAATCAAAGGAAAGCCCGTCGCAGGAGTGGCATTTGCCGCGGCGGGCGAAGTCTGGCCTTGACCGCTGCTAGCGGTCTCATTCTTCTACACAAAAAGTAACCGGCAACCCGCAGCCTCCAGTTTCCCTCGGAGGTGCGATCTCGGACTCAATAGAAATATGTTTACCCGGAAAACCGCTTCTCGGGTTGGATCACTCTCGGACCGGGCGAACCGCTGGGACAGGCCGCTGGGTTCCAGGATCGGTAGCTCTCAGCTTAAGGTAAACCAGGCCGGGTGGTCTGATGTCAATTTCGGACCGCCCCCAAGAGTGAAGATCATCAAGAGCCAAAGTAAGAAGGCTATCCGCGGTCTCAGGAAGGAGGCCGCGCGGGTACTGCCATAAAGATTCAAGATTCAAACCCGGAAGAGCAAGCCGCAGTTTCAGATCAGAGACTACCCGGGTTACCTTCTGAAGATCAGCCAAGCCATGTCCAGAAGACAGACCGCGGTCTCAAGCCAGAGACCGCCCGGTCTGAATCATTGACTTGGTCCCGGTATCTCCAGCCTCAAGTCAGACAGGTCGGAAGAGCAAGCCGCCAAGCCGCGCGGCTTCTTTCCTTTTTCTTCTTTGTGCATCTCGTCACCGCCTGCCCGTTTCTCCTGTACCCGGGCAGGCGGTTATTTTATCCCTGCCCATTTGGGCAGGCCCCCAAGCCTATAAATAGGGGGCGGAACTGTTCACAAGACACGCACTCTCGAATCCAGGAGCTCGCTTGTTTGGGCTGCGGTCTCGAGTTTCACGTCTTGCGGACTGTCTGACCGGCCGGCTTCTCTTTTTCTGCACTTGCAGCCCGCTGTAACCACTTTTTTTAATCAAAGGAAAGCCCGTCGCAGGAGTGGCATTTGCCGCGGCGGGCGAAGTCTGGCCTTGACCGCTGCTAGCGGTCTCATTCTTCTACACAAAAAGTAACCGGCAACCCGCAGCCTCCGGTTTCCCTCGGAGGTGCGATCTCGGACTCAACAGAAATATGTTTACCCGGAAAACCGCTTCTCGGGTTGGATCACTCTCGGACCGGGCGAACCGCTGGGACAGGCCGCTGGGATCCAGGATCGGTAGCTCTCAGCTTAAGGTAAACCAGGCCGGGTGGTCTGATGTCAGTTTCGGACCGCCCCCAAGAGTGAAGATCATCAAGAGCCAAAGTAAGAAGGCTATCCGCGGTCTCAGGAAGGAGGCCGCGCGGGTACTGCCATAAAGATTCAAGATTCAAACCCGGAAGAGCAAGCCGCAGTTTCAGATCAGAGACTACCCGGGTTACCTTCTGAAGATCAGCCAAGCCATGTCCAGAAGACAGACCGCGGTCTCAAGCCAGAGACCGCCCGGTCTGAATCATTGACTTGGTCCCGGTATCTCCAGCCTCAAGTCAGACAGGTCGGAAGAGCAAGCCGCCAAGCCGCGCGGCTTCTTTCCTTTTTCTTCTTTGTGCATCTCGTCACCGCCTGCCCGTTTCTCCTGTACCCGGGCAGGCGGTTATTTTATCCCTGCCCATTTGGGCAGGCCCCCAAGCCTATAAATAGGGGGCGGAACTGTTCACAAGACACGCACTCTCGAATCCAGGAGCTCGCTTGTTTGGGCTGCGGTCTCGAGTTTCACGTCTTGCGGACTGTCTGACCGGCCGGCTTCTCTTTTTCTGCACTTGCAGCCCGCTGTAACCACTTTTTTCTAATCAAAGGAAAGCCCGTCGCAGGAGTGGCATTTGCCGCGGCGGGCGAAGTCTGGCCTTGACCGCTGCTAGCGGTCTCATTCTTCTACACAAAAAGTAACCGGCAACCCGCAGCCTCCGGTTTCCCTCGGAGGTGCGATCTCGGACTCAACAGAAATATGTTTACCCGGAAAACCGCTTCTCGGGTTGGATCACTCTCGGACCGGGCGAACCGCTGGGACAGGCCGCTGGGTTCCAGGATCGGTAGCTCTCAGCTTAAGGTAAACCAGGCCGGGTGGTCTGATGTCAGTTTCGGACCGCCCCCAAGAGTGAAGATCATCAAGAGCCAAAGTAAGAAGGCTATCCGCGGTCTCAGGAAGGAGGCCGCGCGGGTACTGCCATAAAGATTCAAGATTCAAACCCGGAAGAGCAAGTCGCAGTTTCAGATCAGAGACTACCCGGGTTACCTTCTGAAGATCAACCAAGCCATGTCCAGAAGACAGACCGCGGTCTCAAGCCAGAGACCGCCCGGTCTGAATCATTGACTTGGTCCCAGTATCTCCAGCCTCAAGTCATACAGGTCGGAAGAGCAAGCAGCCAAGCCGCGCGGCTTTTTTCTTTTTTCTTCTTTGTGCATCTCGTCACCGCCTGCCCGTTTCTCCTGTACCCGGGCAGGCGGTTATTTTATCCCTGCCCATTCGGGCAGGCCCCCAAGCCTATAAATAGGGGGCGGCACTGTTCACAAGACACGCACTCTCGAATCCAGGAGCTCGCTTGTTTGGGCTGCGGTCTCGAGTTTCACGTCTTGCGGACTGTCTGACCGGCCGACTTCTCTTTTTCTGCACTTGCAGCCCGCTGTAACCACTTTTTTCTAATCAAAGGAAAGCCCGTCGCAGGAGTGGCATTTGCCGCGGCGGGCGAAGTCTGGCCTTGACCGCTGCTAGCGGTCTCATTCTTCTACACAAAAAGTAACCGGCAACCCGCAGCCTCCGGTTTCCCTCGGAGGTGCGATCTCGGACTTAACAGAAATATGTTTACCCGGAAAACCGCTTCTCGGGTTGGATCACTCTCGGACCGGGCGAACCGCTGGGACAGGCCGCTGGGTTCCAGGATCGGTAGCTCTCAACTTAAGGTAAACCAGGCCGGGTGGTCTGATGTCAGTTTCGGACCGCCCCCAAGAGTGAAGATCATCAAGAGCCAAAGTAAGAAGGCTATCCGCGGTCTCAGGAAGGAGGCCGCGCGGGTACTGCCATAAAGATTCAAGATTCAAACCCGGAAGAGCAAGCCGCAGTTTCAGATCAGAGACTACCCGGGTTACCTTCTGAAGATCAACCAAGCCATGTCCAGAAGACAGACCGCGGTCTCAAGCCAGAGACCGCTCGGTCTGAATCATTGACTTGGTCCCGGTTTCTCCAGCCTCAAGTCAGACAGGTCGGAAGAGCAAGCTGCCAAGCCGCGCGGCTTCTTTCTTTTTTCTTCTTTGTGCATCTCGTCATCGCCTGCCCGTTTCTCCTGTACCCTGGCAGGCGGTTATTTTACCCCTGCCCATTCGGGCAGGCCCCCAAGCCTATAAATAGGGGGCGGCACTGTTCACAAGACACGCACACTCGAATCCAGGAGCTCGCTTGTTTGGGTTGCGATCTCGAGTTTCACGTCTTGCGGACTGTCTGACCGGCCGGCTTCTCTTTTTCTGCACTTGCAGCCCGCTGTAACCACTTTTTTCTAATCAAAGGAAAGCGCGTCGCAGGAGTGGCATTTGCCGCGGCGGGCGAAGTCTGGCCTTGACCGCTGCTAGCGGTCTCATTCTTCTACACAAAAAGTAACCGGCAACCCGCAGCCTCCAGTTTCCCTCGGAGGTGCGATCTTGGACTCAACAGAAATATGTTTACCCGGAAAACCGCTTCTCGGGTTGGATCACTCACGCACCGGGCGAACCGCTGGGACAGGCCGCTGGGTTCCAGGATCGGTAGCTCTCAGCTTAAGGTAAACCAGGCCGGGTGGTCTGATGTCAGTTTCGGACCGCCCCCAAGAGTGAAGATCATCAAGAGCCAAAGTAAGAAGGCTATCCGCGGTCTCAGGAAGGAGGCCGCGCGGGTACTGCCATAAAGATTCAAGATTCAAACCCGGAAGAGCAAGCCGCAGTTTCAGATCAGAGACTACCCGGGTTACCTTCTGAAGATCAACCAAGCCATGTCCAGAAGACAGACCGTGGTCTCAAGCCAGAGACCGCCCGATCTGAATCATTGACTTGGTCCCGGTATCTCCAGCCTCAAGTCAGACAGGTCGGAAGAGCAAGCCGCCAAGCCGCGCGGCTTCTTTCTTTTTTCTTCTTTGTGCATCTCGTCACCGCCTGCCCGTTTCTCCTGTACCCGGGCAGGCGGTTATTTTATCCCTGCCCATTCGGGCAGGCCCCCAAGCCTATAAATAGGGGGCGGCACTGTTCACAAGACACGCACACTCGAATCCAGGAGCTCGCTTGTTTGGGCTGCGATCTCGAGTTTCACGTCTCGCGGACTGTCTGACCGGCCGGCTTCTCTTTTTCTGCACTTGCAGCCCGCTGTAACCACTTTTTTCTAATCAAAGGAAAGCCCGTCGCAGGAGTGGCATTTGCCGCGGCGGGCGAAGTACGGCCTTGACCGCTGCTAGCGGTCTCATTCTTCTACACAAAAAGTAACCGGCAACCCGCAGCCTCCGGTTTCCCTCGGAGGTGCGATCTCGGACTCAACAGAAATATGTTTACCCGGAAAACCGCTTCTCGGGTTGGATCACTCTCGCACCGGGCGAACCGCTGGGACAGGCCGCTGGGTTCCAGGATCGGTAGCTCTCAGCTTAAGGTAAACCAGGCCGGGTGGTCTGATGTCAGTTTCGGACCGCCCCCAAGAGTGAAGATCATCAAGAGCCAAAGTAAGAAGGCTATCCGCGGTCTCAGGAAGGAGGCCGCGCGGGTACTGCCATAAAGATTCAAGATTCAAACCCGGAAGAGCAAGCCGCAGTTTCAGATCAGAGACTACCCGGGTTACCTTCTGAAGATCAACCAAGCCATGTCCAGAAGATAGACCGCGGTCTCAAGCCAGAGACCGCCCGGTCTGAATCATTGACTTGGTCCCGGTATCTCCAGCCTCAAGTCAGACAGGTCGGAAGAGCAAGCCGCCAAGCCGCGCGGCTTCTTTCTTTTTTCTTCTTTGTGCATCCCGTCACCGCCTGCCCGTTTCTCCTGTACCCGGGCAGGCGGTTATTTTATCCCTGCCCATTCGGGCAGGCCCCCAAGCCTATAAATAGGGGGCGGCACTGTTCACAAGACACGCACTCTCGAATCCAGGAGCTCGCTTGTTTGGGCTGCGGTCTCGAGTTTCACGTCTTGCGGACTGTCTGACCGGCCGGCTTCTCTTTTTCTGCACTTGCAGCCCGCTGTAACCACTTTTTTCTAATCAAAGGAAAGCCCGTCGCAGGAGTGGCATTTGCCGCGGCGGGCGAAGTCTGGCCTTGACCGCTGCTAGCGGTCTCATTCTTGTACACAAAAAGTAACCGACAACCCGCAGCCTCCGGTTTCCCTCGGAGGTGCGATCTCGGACTCAAGAGAAATATGTTTACCCGGAAAACCGCTTCTCGGGTTGGATCACTCTCGGACCGGGCGAACCGCTGGGACAGGCCGCTGGGTTCCAGGATCGGTAGCTCTCAGCTTAAGGTAAACCAGTCCGGGTGGTCTGATGTCAGTTTCGGACCACCCCCAAGAGTGAAGATCATCAAGAGCCAAAGTAAGAAGGCTATCCGCGGTCTCAGGAAGGAGGCCGCGCGGGTACTGCCATAAAGATTCAAGATTCAAACCCGGAAGAGCAAGCCGCAGTTTCAGATCAAAGACTACCAGGGTTACCTTCTGAAGATCAACCAAGCCATGTCCAGAAGACAGACCGCGGTCTCAAGCCAGAGACCGCCCGGTCTGAATCATTGACTTGGTCCGGGTATCTCCAGCCTCAAGTCAGACAGGTCGGAAGAGCAAGCCGCCAAGCCGCGCGACTTCTTTCTTTTTTCTTCTTTGTGCTTCTCATCACCGCCTGCCCGTTTCTCCTGTACCCGGGCAGGCGGTTATTTTATCCCTGCCCATTCGGGCAGGCCCCCAAGCCTATAAATAGGGGGCGGCACTGTTCACAAGACACGCACTCTCGAATCCAGGAGCTCGCTTGTTTGGGCTGCGGTCTCGAGTTTCACGTCTTGCGGACTGTCTGACCGGCCGGCTTCTCTTTTTCTGCACTTGCAGCCCGCTGTAACCACTTTTTTCTAATCAAAGGAAAGCCCGTCGCAGGAGTGGCATTTGCCGCAGCGGGCGAAGTCTGGCCTTGACCGCTGCTAGCGGTCTCATTCTTCTACACAAAAAGTAACCGGCAACCCGCAGCCTCCGGTTTCCCTCGGAGGTGCGATCTCGGACTCAAGAGAAATATGTTTACCCAGAAAACCGCTTCTCGGGTTGGATCACTCTCGGACCGGGTGAACCGCTGGGACAGGCCGCTGGGTTCCAGGATCGGTAGCTCTCAGCTTAAGGTAAACCAGGCCGGGTGGTCTGATGTCAGTTTCGGACCGCCCCCAAGAGTGAAGATCATCAAGAGCCAAAGTAAGAAGGCTATCCGCGGTCTCAGGAAGGAGGCCGTGCGGGTAATGCCATAAAGATTCAAGATTCAAACCCGGAAGAGCAAGCCGCAGTTTCAGATCAAAGACTACCAGGGTTACCTTCTGAAGATCAACCAAGCCATGTCTAGAAGACAGACTGCGGTCTCAAGCCAGAGACCGCCCGGTCTGAATCATTGACTTGGTCCCGGTATCTCCAGCCTCAAGTCAGACAGGTCGGAAGAGCAAGCCGCCAAGCCGCGCGACTTCTTTCTTTTTTCTTCTTTGTGCATCTCGTCACCGCCTGCCCGTTTCTCCTGTACCCGGGCAGGCGGTTATTTTATCCCTGCCCATTCGGGCAGGCCCCCAAGCCTATAAATAGGGGGCGACACTGTTCACAAGACACGCACTCTCGAATCCAGGAGCTCGCTTGTTTGGGCTGCGGTCTCGAGTTTCACGTCTTGGGGACTGTCTGACCGGCCGGCTTCTCTTTTTCTGCACTTGCAGCCTGCTGTAACCACTTTTTTCTAATCAAAGGAAAGCCCGTCGCAGGAGTGGCATTTGCCGCGGCGGGCGAAGTCTGGCCTTGACCGCTGCTAGCGGTCTCATTCTTCTACACAAAAAGTAACCGGCAACCCGCAGCCTCCGGTTTCCCTCGGAGGTGCGATCTCGGACTCAGCAGAAACACGCGACCTTCAGATTGCGAGTGGTTGATGAACAACAGTTGCGATGAAGACGCGAGATTTGGCCTAAAATACCTTCAATTTTAAAACGGCCATAACTTTTGATCTGGGTGTCGGAATTCAGAAATTCAAAGCCCGACGCGACCGTCTTGAGCCGAACTATCCAATACCCCCGTTCAGGCACTTTTTAGCCCTCGGATTTCAGAAATTCGGCTCCGTTTGAAAGTTATTTCAGTTTTTCTCTTTCAACATTTCCTGTTTTCATGGATCATCCGTCAGAAGACCTCGAGCATCCTTCCAATCCTCTTGAAGTTCCTGTTCAAAGTGGCGACATAAACCCCCTATTAGCAGAGATCGCCCACCTCAAAAGACAAGTGGATTCTCAACTTAATACTATAGCAGCTACTTATGACAAGCCTTCTAGCAGTCATCTAGAACATTTGTTACAACCTGAAGCAGCAGGACTCTCTATTCCTCATTATGAGTCTCATAAGGTTAGTATGGGTGATCCACCTTACCTTGTTGATAGACTAACAATTCCTGCAGGAGAAGAACAAGAACCTTCCCCATTATCATACAAAATTCGTTGGGAAGTAGTCCCAAATGACTTCAAAGAGCCTCGTCTGCCAGTCTATTCTGGAATGAGTGATCCGGTTTTTCATCTGCAAGCCTTTGAGGCAGCTACCTCACTAAGAGCTCTATCAGATGGTATCAAGTGTAAACTTCTCATCATGACCTTTGACGGTCAAGTTTTGGATTGGTTCTACCATTTACCATCTCAATCGATTAATTGCTTCGGAGATCTTCGAAGAGAATTTTATTTGAGGTTCAGCACTTTAAGGAAACGTAAGAGAGGTCTTCCAGCTCTTTTTCAGATCAAGCAAATGGATAACGAATCCACGGCTCACTTCATCGATCGCTTTCAAAAAGAAATCCTTGATGTTGTTAATACTGATCAAAGTCTCTATAAACATGCCTTAATTAATGGTCTCCAGGAAGGTCCTCTTAAGTTTGAAGTCACCATGAAAGAGCCAGAATCTTATGCTCATCTTATTGAAATAGCAAATCAGTTCATTAAGGCCGAGGATGTGAACCCCGATTATTTTGCTTCTTTAATTCAGAGGCCTCAACAACAACAGAAGGATTATTCTTCTCATGGTCATCTTCCTATCAATCACCGTGGCTATTTGTTAGAATATGAACAAGGTCCCAACTTATCATCTCAACGTGAAATATGCTATGATTATGAGCATCTATCTGCTTCTCCAAGTTTCTTGCAGCTAAATCAATCAGAGCCATGTCTTGTCAACCCTCATATCCCAACTCAGACTTATAGTTACAGGTCATGTAATTCTCCTCGTCCGCATAAGCAAGATAAGCTCCGAGGAAGGTATACAGGTTTAACTATCTCAATGAAAGAAGCTCTTCAGATTATCCAGCAAGAACCTGGTTTTACAAGGCCTTCTCTCATGCGACCTGATCATAGGAATTGTCACAAAGACTTGTTTTGTCAATACCACATGTGTGTGGGTCATGATACAGAAAAGTGTCGCGCTCTACATAAGCTTGTAGAGAAGTTGTCGAAAGAAGGCAAACTGCGGGAATATGTTGCTTAAAAATATTATTGTAAAATCTTTTCTAGCAATATCGGTTATTCACTCGAAGTGATGCTGGATCTACTTTCATTGGCAGAAAGGTTTGTCTTAAAGCTCGTCTTAAAACTCTTTCAGTTATGTTTGCATTAGCTCTTTCCTTCAAATGCATACATGGTTGAAAATGGCTTGTGAATGTTGTGGCAATCAAACCCATCTTTCGATGGTCTCCAAAATCTCTAAAGGCAATCAAACCCATCTTTCGATGGTCGCCAAAATCTCTAAAGGCAATCAAACCCATCTTTCGATGGTCGCCAAAATGTTTAAAGGCAATCAAACCCATCTTTCGATGGTCGCAAAAATCTCTAAAGGCAATCAAACCCATCTTTCGATGGTCGCCAAAATCTCTAAAGGCAATCAAACCCATCTTCCGATGGTCGCCCAAATCTTTAAAAACAATTGAACCCATCTTTTGATGGTCGCCTCTTTATAGTTTCATCTTTATATATCCACATTATAGTGGTTGCTCCACTTGAGCATTACTGCTTCCTTTGCATATGATACAGGTGCTATGCTAGCTTTTTGCTTACAAATGAGGTGAATATCACCATATTGTATCTAGACATCCAAAAACTTCTTTATTATAGATGTTTATATGAGAAGATGAACAGGTGGTTGCGAGTTTTCCTCAGGTACTCGCATTATGAAGTTTCTTTTACTTGCTTTATGTTCTGCTTTGCAGAGATTAGCAGGTATTCGCGAGTTCCCTTCAGGTACTCGCGTATTAGATTGTTTTTTACCTGCTTTATGTTCTGTTTTGCAGATATTAGCAGGTATTCGCGAGTTCTCTTCAGGTACTCGCGTATTAGATTATTTCATACCTGCTTTATGTTCTGTTTGGCAGAGATTAGCAGGTATTCGCGAGTTCTCTTCAGGTACTCGCGTATTAGATTGTTTTATACCTGCTTTATGTTCTGTTTTGCAGATATTAGCAGGTATTCACGAGTTCTCTTCAGGTACTCGCGTATTAGATTATTTCATACCTGCTTTATGTTCTGTTTTGCAGATATTAGCAGGTATTCGCGAGTTCTCTTCAGGTACTCGCGTATTAGATTGTTTTTTACCTGCTTTATGTTCTGTTTTGCAGATATTAGCAGGTATTCGCGAGTTCTCTTCAGGTACTCACGTATTAGATTATTTCATACCTGCTTTATGTTCTGTTTTGCAGAGATTAGCAGGTATTCGCGAGTTCTCTTCAGGTACTCGCGTATTAGATTATTTCATACCTGCTTTATGTTCTGTTTTGCAGAGATTAGCAGGTATTCGCGAGTTCTCTTTAGGTACTCGCGTATTAGATTGTTTTATACCTGCTTTATGTTCTGTTTTGCAGATATTAGCAGGTATTCGCGAGTTCTCTTCAGGTACTCGCGTATTAGATTATTTCATACCTGCTTTATGTTCTATTTTGCAGATATTAGCAGGTATTCGCGAGTTCTCTTCAGGTACTCGCGTATTAGATTGTTTTTTACCTGCTTTATGTTCTGTTTTGCAGATATTAGCAGGTATTCGCGAGTTCTCTTCAGGTACTCGCGTATTAGATTATTTCATACCTGCTTTATGTTCTGTTTTGCAGAGATTAGCAGGTATTCGCGAGTTCTCTTCAGGTACTCGCGTATTAGATTGTTTTATGCCTGCTTTATGTTCTGTTTTGCAGATATTAGTAGGTATTCGCGAGTTCTCTTCAGGTACTCGCGTATTAGATTATTTCATACCTGCTTTATGTTCTATTTTGCAGAGATTAGCAAGTATTCGCGAGTTCTCTTCAGGTACTCGCGTATTAGATTGTTTTATACCTGCTTTATGTTCTGTTTTGCAGATATTAGCAGGTATTCGCGAGTTCTCTTCAGGTACTCGCGTATTAGATTATTTCATACCTGCTTTATGTTATGTTTTGCAGAGATTAGCAGGTATTCGCGAGTTCTCTTCAGGTACTCGCATATTAGATTGTTTTATACCTGCTTTATGTTCTGTTTTGCAGATATTAGCAGGTATTTGCGAGTTCTCTTCAGGTACTCGCGTATTTGATTATTTCATACCTGCTTTATGTTCTATTTTGCAGATATTAGCAGGTATTCGCGAGTTCTCTTCAGGTACTCGCGTATTGGATTGTTTTTTACCTGCTTTATGTTCTGTTTTGCAGATATTAGCAGGTATTCGCGAGTTCTCTTCAGATACTCGCGTATTAGATTATTTCATACCTGCTTTATGTTCTGTTTTGTAGAGATTAGCAGGTATTCGCGAGTTCTCTTCAGGTACTCGCGTATTAGATTATTTCATACCTGCTTTATGTTCTGTTTTGCAGAGATTAGCAGGTATTCGCGAGTTCTCTTCAGGTACTCGCGTATTAGATTATTTTATACCTGCTTTATGTTCTGTTTTGCAGATATTAGCAGGTATTCGCGAGTTCTCTTCAGGTACTCGCGTATTAGATTATTTCATACCTGCTTTATGTTCTGTTTTGCAGATATTAGCAGGTATTCGCGAGTTCTCTTCAGGTACTCGCGTATTAGATTGTTTTTTACCTGCTTTATGTTCTGTTTTGCAGATATTAGCAGGTATTCGCGAGTTCTCTTCAGGTACTCGCGTATTAGATTATTTCATACCTGCTTTATGTTCTGTTTTGCAGAGATTAGCAGGTATTCGCGAGTTCTCTTCAGGTACTCGCGTATTAGATTGTTTTATACCTGCTTTATGTTCTGTTTTGCAGATATTAGCAGGTATTCGCGAGTTCTCTTCAGGTACTCGCGTATTAGATTATTTCATACCTGCTTTATGTTCTGTTTTGCAGAGATTAGCAGGTATTCGCGAGTTCTCTTCAGGTACTCGCGTATTAGATTGTTTTATACCTGCTTTATGTTCTGTTTTGCAGATATTAGCAGGTATTCGCGAGTTCTCTTCAGGTACTCGCGTATTGGATTGTTTTATACCTGCTTTATGTTCTGTTTTGCAGATATTAGCAGGTATTCGCGAGTTCTCTTCAGGTACTCGCGTATTAGTTTATTTTTTACCTGCTTCATGCTCTGTTTTGCAGATATTAGCAGGTATTCGCGAGTTCTCTTCAGGTACTCGCGTATTAGATTGTTTTATACCTACTTTATGTTCTGTTTTGCAGATATTAGCAGGTATTCGCGAGTTCTCTTCAGGTACTCGCGTATTAGATTGTTTTATACCTGCTTTATGTTCTGTTTTGCAGAGATTAGCAGGTATTTCCGAGTTCTCTTCAGGTACTCGCATATTAGATTGTTTTATACCTGCTTTGTGCTCTGTTTTGCAGATATTAGCAGGTATTCGCGAGTTCTCTTCAGGTACTCGCGTATTAGATTGTTTTTTACCTGCTTTATGTTCTATTTTGCAGATATTAGCAGGTATTCGCGAGTTCTCTTTAGGTACTCGCGTATTAGATTATTTCATACCTGCTTTATGTTCTGTTTTGCAGAGATTAGCAGGTATTCGCGAGTTCTCTTCGGGTACTCGCGTATTAGGTTGTTTTATACCTGCTTTATGTTCTGTTTTGCAGATATTAGCAGGTATTCGCGAGTTCTCTTCAGGAACTCGCGTATTAAATTGTTTTATACCTGCTTTATGTTCTGTTTTGCAGATATTAGCAGGTATTCGCGAGTTCTCTTCAGGTACTCACGTATTAGATTATTTTATACCTGCTTTATGTTCTGTTTTGCAGAGATTAGCAGGTATTCGCGAGTTCTCTTCAGGTACTCGCGTATTAGATTGTTTTATACCTGATTTATGTTCTGTTTTGCAGATATTAGCAGCTGATCGCGAGCTCTCTTCAGGTACTCGCGTTATAGATTCTTTTGCCTGCTTTAAGTTCTTTTGCAGAGATTTGCAGGTGTTCGCGAGTTCTATTCAGGTACTCGCGTTGTAGTTTGCTTTACACCTGCTTTGAGTTCTCTTTTGCAGAGATTAGCACTTTTTAGCCCCTCTCTTCATGTACTCGCGCTATATTAAATACCTGCTTAATTTTTCTTTTGCAGAGGTTAGCAGGTGATCGCGAGTTCTCTCCAGGTACTCGCGTGTTCCTATCTCTTTCTGCGTGCTCTAACTTTTGCCTTGCAGAAATTAGCATATATTGGCAAAGCATGATCAGGTACTTGCAAGACTCTTCTCCTTTTTATAAGTGCCTTAACTCTTCTCCCTCGCAGAAGAAAGACAATTTGTGAAATACGGATCGCGATTTTCGTGGGTAAGTTCTACTTTTTCGAAGTTCTTTATGGAACTTGAAAAAGTGCGGGGATTATGTTTACCCAGAAATCGGCGATCCTCTCCGAGGAGGCCTTTTTCGCGACGTTTTTATACATGATGCGCCCAGAATGGTACGAAGGGGCGACCTCCTCCTTCAAACCGCCCAAGGCGTGTGGCCTCCTTCAGGCCGCCCAGCAGGGGGCGGCCTTCTCCGTCAGGCCGCCCGGCAGGGTGCGGCGTCCTCCGTCAGGCAGCCCGGCAGGGGGCGGCCTCCTCCGTCAGGCAGCCCGGCAGGGGGCGGCCTCCTCCGTCAGGCCCCCCGGCAGGGGGCGGCCTCCTCCGTCGGGCCGCCCGGCAGGGGGCGGCCTCCTCCATCAGGCCGCCCGGCAGGGGGCGGCCTCCTCCGTCAGGCCGCCCGGCAGGGGGCGGCCTCCTCCATCAGGCCGCCCGGCAGGGGGCGGCCTCCTCCGTCAGGCCGCCCGGCAGGAGGCGGCCTCCTCCGTCAGGCCGCCCGGCAAGGGGCGGCCTCCTCCGTCAGGACGCCCGGCAGGGGGCGGCCTCCTCCGTCAGGCCGCCCGGCAGGGGGCGGCCTCCTCTGTCAGGCCGCCCGGCAGGGGGCGGCCTCCTCCGTCAGGCCGCCCGGCAGGGGGCGGCCTCCTCCGTCAGGCCGCCCGGCAGGGGGCGGCCTCCTCCATCAGGCCGCCCGGCAGGGGGCGGCCTCCTCCGTTAGACCGCCCGGCAGGGGCGGCCTCCGCCGTCAGACCGCCCAGCAGGGGGCGGCCACCGCCGTCAGGCCGCCCAGCAGGGGGCGGTCTCCGCCATCAGGCCGCCCAGCAGGGGGCGACCTCCGCCTTCAGGCCGCCCAGCAGGGGGCGGCCTCCGCCTTCAGGCCGCCCAGCAGGGGGCGGCCTCCACCGTCAGACCGCCCAGCAGGGGGCGGCCTCCTCCTTCAGGCCGCCCAGCGGGGGGCAGCCTCCGCCGTCAGGCCGCCCAGCAGGGGCGGCCTCCGCCGTCAGGCCGCCAAACCGGACGACCTCTTCCTTCAGACCGCGCAGGTAGGGATCCAGTCACCGGTTCACCGGAGGTGACGACATCGACCCAGAGACTATAAATAGGACCCTCGACCATGAACAAAGGACAGGCAAGTTGGGGGCAAAACTAGCGGCTAAAAACAGCCAGACCGCACCTAGCAGCGGCCAGGCTGGGCAGCCTCAGCAAAGCAGCCCGGGCGACCTCAACAAACAGGCCGGGCGGCCTCAGAAAAGCAGGCCGGGCGGCCTCAACAAAACATCCTGGGCGACTTGTTTTTCTTATCTGTCATCCTCTTGTACTCATTTCATTTCCATGTATTAAAAGTGACAAGTTGTAAGACAGATTATTGAATAAAGGGAAAGCCCGTCGCAGGAGTGGCTTTTGCCGCGACGGGCGAAGTCTGGCCTCGCCGCAAGCTAGCGGCCCTCTCTTCTTCCCCCCTCTTCACTCGCGACCCAAGTAACCAGCTGCTCGCGGCCTCCTTTTCCCCCAATTCCCTCGAGTAGATCGTGGAGGTGCAATTTTGGATTCAACAATAAGACATGTGAGAGCTCTAATACAAACAAAAGTAACTCACATATGTCTTGTAAAATTTTAAATAAACAAATTAATTCGATAATCTTGAAATTGTAATTCTCAAGATCTTAATATACATTATATATAGAGCTGCTCATATATATAATTAAGCCAAGATAAAATAAACAAACAATAATAGCAATATATAAATAGTTTATCCAGGCCATTGAATTCACCTTGAATGTCTGAGATAGATTAGTAGCACTTCTAAAGTTATCATTATAACTGCACTTTGCAGAGAATCTGAATATATTATCATGATATTATGAAGAGATAATTTATTTGAATTGATTCTTGAGCACAGCAAGTCTCTGCATGAAGTCTTATTCCATGAGGGGCAAGCCGTCTATAAGAATGACCTTAGACTCCCAACCAACTAAATCTTTAGCCTTTGTGATGTCGGGTTTTCTCTGGCGAGGATCATCGTTGTCCTCTATCTTCACGGCGACATCTGGGTTGATCAATTGCAGCGAAAATAAAAAGGCAAATAATAATAAACTGACAACTTCTTCTACATGTATTGACGGAGCTATAATTGTCAAATTATACCAATAGCTTTAAGCAAAAGTGTTACCTCCTTGGCCGTTTCTGCAAGTTCCATCATCGTGAATTCACCTATAGAATGAAAAACTATCGGTAACTCTTGTTTATAAGAAGAGTTTAGAGAAAAAATTGGAGCTCGGGCTGGAAGAAGTCTAGTTCGATGGAGAGATTTTATGTTATAGTAAGAAGCCCTTTAAAGTTTATTTGTCACGGTTGCCTTTGTTTGCAGTTGGAGCCCCCTCCAGTTCAGACGAAGTGTTGCTTTTTAAGTTTAAAGGCAGCAGTTGTTAATCTCTGCTAGATAGAGTAAATTAAATTAGAAAGTTTGGTCAAAACTTGATCCTTAGATACAAAGAAAATATCAATGAAAATAGATTGCTTGGAGGAAAAAAAATCAACGGATGTTTGTAGGGAACCTGAATGTAAACCTAAACACTTGCAGCTCCATGTCTCCTGCTTGAAAAGTTCAAGTGAATAGCTCCATGGCTGATTGCTTTTTAGATGAAGAATGCCAGCTTTGCAACTAATATATTAAAAAAAGTGTGCAATATTGGAAAGCAAGATTATTAAATTGGGATGAAATAAAGTTAACAGCGCACATGCTCCTATTGGGCAAAGTTGGAGTCTTGGAGTGTTGGAGCTTGCTTTCCGCATCTCTTGGTTTGAGAATAACAAATACCGTGTTGTATTTGATCTAGTCTTTTTTGTGTGTTTATAGTGGCCAGGATGTACAGGTTCAATGAGGAGACAAGTCCTCATTCATGGGCATGATCCGAGAATGACAAGTCTCAGGTTGGATGAGTTTTGTGCGCTGATCTTAAAATGACCATAACTTTCAATCCAGGAAGAGTTATAGAACGTGCCACCCCATTTCGGAGATGAGGACGAATCAATCTACAGTCTGGAGTAGTTTCGGACGACAAAAATGAAGAGGAGTTGTCGCCCAGGCGACAGCGGTGTCGCGCAGGCGATAGCAGAGAAGTTACAACTACTTCCCCCCACGGCAGCACGACGAAAGGCAGTTTTGAGCTGTCGGAAATCCGACATCGATGTCGCCCAGGCGACAGCTCGGAGGTTACAATAACTGCCCACGACAGCACCACGACCGGTAGTTTTGCGCTGTCGGAAATTTCCGACAGCTGATGTCGCCCAGGCGACAGCGAAATTCTATAAATTGGCTCCTTCTGTTCATGCATTCAAGGCTCTGAAGATTCTAAGTCCCTTCATGAGTGCATTCCATCCAGAGAGCTCCAGAACCTCATGAACTCCCATTTATGCTGAGAAGGTTTGAAATTGAAGACGAGATCGGACGCGCTTCTACATCAAGGATCATCTCGAGGCTTCAACCTTCCTTTCAGAGATCTGAATTTCTAGGGAGTTCTTATTTTATCTTGTATTTTCATTTATATACATTTTACTTTGTATTGGTAGGGAAAATCGCTTCCTTGTGCGGAGCGTCTAAGTCCTTGCGTGGCTTAGGGGAAAATCGCTTCCTTGTGCGGAGCGTCCAAGTCCTTGCATGGCTTGGTGGGAAATCGTGGCCTTGTGTGCTACGTCTAGATCTTGGGGAGATCTAGAGGATAGGCTTGGGCTTGGTCTAGGGAGAGACAAGTGATAGCCTTCCGATCCTTGGGAGAAGGATTGGTAAATAAAAAGAAATTTACATTTGTACGCCTCCGATTTCTAGCGATATAGAAATCAAATTTATGTAAACACTTTTTCATATAATATAATCATGTCTCTTTTGTGTTTACTTGATTTCTATCATTTGGCGTAATCTCTATTATTTTGTGTTATAAGTTTTCAATTCTAAATCTAAATTGTTTATGTCAATCTCCTTTATTATAAAACAATTTAGTAATTATCTTGAAAATTATAGAAAGAATTTTATTCCCTTATTCACCCCCCATCTAAGGGCGCCGTAAGATCCAACAATTGGTATCAAAGCGAGGTTATTCCAAATCGGTTTAACAGCCGGGAATAATGGCGTCTCATGATCTCGCTTCTACTAATAAGAGAAATTTTCTTATAAATGAAAAATCTTTAGCACTACCTTTATTTGAAGGGAAAAATTATAATGGGTGGAAATTTCTAATGGAAAAATTTCTTAAATCTTTGGATATGGAAGTATGGAATATTACAATTAAAATGCCCCCAAGTATTTTAAATAAAAATGAAATGTTTTTAAATGCCAAATCTATGAATAGTCTATATTGTGCATTAGATCAAAATATTTTCAAACTTATTTATACACTTCCTACTGCTTATGAAGTTTGGAAATTTCTTGAGAATACATATAGTCTTCCTTCTACAGAAGATGATGAACAAGAGGAATTACTTATGGATCCAAGAGAAGAAATTGATGAGGACTTATGCTTGGAGGAAGAAGAATACAACATCACAATATTGGACTCATTTGTTGGCAACACATCAAGCAAAAGAGAAGACCGAAACAATTGCAAGGTAAGAAAATCAAAAACTTCTCTTTTTGTAACGAATTCTATTTCTACATCTCGTATGCTTAAAATTGCTAAATGTAAAATTTTAAAATTAAAAATTGCTAATTCCAAATTACGTTTGGAAAATAAATCTTTAAAAGCAAACGATAACGTAGAATCAAATATTGATGTGTTAAATTCTCTTTCATGCTCTTTAGTTGAAATTCCTATTCCTTGTCTTAATTGCAATTTATTAAAAGAAAAATTCAAGGAAATTGAAAAAGGGCTCTTAATTTCTAAAAGGCATAATGAAAAATTGTTAATTGAAAATGATGTTTTATCTTGTAAGTTAATACAATTAAAATATTTTGTTGAAAAATTTCAAATGTCATCTAATGAATCTCATCATAAGATTTTGAATATCAAGGATAAATTAACTTACAAAATCATTTCTAAAAAGGATCATTTTCATACATCAACTCAAAAGGAGTTAAGTTTCAAAAAGAATTATGACCCTCACAAAATTCTTAAGAGTCACTATTATGAGTCTCAATATAATTTCAATCATGACTCAAACTTAAAAACTCCTTTTTATGAAAATCAAAATATAAAATATTATCCTTTATATTATAAGAGTATGTCTATAAGAAAGAGTGGAAATGAAAATCATCAAAATAATGATCAATCTTCTAAAACATATTGTAATCCACTCTTTCAACAATCACTTCTAAAGAAAGACAATCAGTCTTACAAAATTTTAAACAATCCATATAATAAAAATCATTATGATTATCAACATCAAGCTACTTTGAAAAATAATTTAAATAAACATAAACCTCCAATGAATTATTTTTCAAACAATTCACATAATCATTATATGGATTTAAGTAATAAACAACCAATGTATGAATGGAGACCCATAAAGAAAAATGACATATCAACATTAATTAAAAAGGCTCATTCATCATTATCTTCTCAAAAGCCATCACGACATATTTGGGTGCCCAAAGGAACCATTACACATGGTCAAATTTGGATACCTAAATCTCTTATCATTTAGTATCTTTCATTTGCATGAAGTAGAAATAATTAAAAATGAAATATCAATACTCTACTTCATGATGTGCTTTATTTCTTTATTTTGTTTGTTTTTGTATTTATTGATCCAAAATACTTATGGTCCCTCTATATTTTATGAAATATGACTTTCACATATTAAGCCTAATGTTTATCAAATCAAATTGAATTAAAATTGAACATAAAGTCATATGATTTTAAAAGAGACCTACCTATCATTTTTTTTAAATTGTTATATATATCCTTTTAAATCCTTTACCCTTAATTGTCTTGAATTATCATTAGAAATTGAATATTGAAATTATTATCAAGACTAGTGAAACTATTTTAAAGATTGGATTTAAATGGTTTATTTAAGGGCTTAAAACTAAAAATTAAAATGCGCAACATTTTTGATTCCTTCTATTTGTTGCATTTGATAACCCTTATAATGAAAAATATTATCAAATAAAATCGAAAACAAACATTCATCTAAACGCATGCTTAATCTTTCAAAAAGCGAGTTTTTGATCAAAACTTCAAAAAGCCATATCTTTTGATCCGCTCGTCCGATTTTCGCGTTTAATATCTTTTCGGAAAGAGCACAGAAATCTCCATCTATCGGAAAACTAAACTTGCCCATTTAAGTTTGTTTGGTTCTGTCAATTTGCCCAATTTCAACTCCGTTTTTAATGCTATCTTAGTTCGCTTGATTCAGAAATTTCTGTGTTTATGGATTTTTTCATCACATGATATCCTATGTATAATTGTTTCATATATTAATTTAGATATTATGTGTGATGTGTGTCACCATTGTTTGCATGTAATTTAGACCTTAGAATCATCTTATATCATTAAGATCAAATCAAAAGTTTAATCATTTCATTATAGGTCTAAAGAAAATTAATTTGTAAACTTCTCATATTACATGCAACATTATCTCCATTAAATCATGTATAATAACATTGCACTCAAACTCATTATTCTAGCATCACTTCTTAGTTTATGCTCAAATTTATATGCTAGGTATAACATTTACAATGTTATTAAAATATCATGATAACTATGTGATTTGAAATTATAATAGAATACTAAAATTCCAACAAACACATAGTTTATGGTTTAATCATTAAAATATATATGAATATTGTATCATAAATCATATATTATCATGCAAAATCAAAGAACAATAGATTCGATTAATGAATGCAAATTTTATTAAAAAATTCAAGACATTATATATTTGATCTTTGTCATTGATATAACTACATGATCATCATTTTTCTAGACTTACAAATCAATCATGTTCTTTCAAAAGAAAATCACTATATCACTATATCATAAGTCTAGAAGGATTAGAATTCTCATACATCATGATGATCTAACATATATTTTATGCAAAATTCACTATAATCATAAATCATAATTCATGTTCTATCAAGAAATATCTCAAATCAATAATAAGAATTATGAATCTTATGATAAAAATTTAAATAATGTTTTCTTTACATTATTTGATGTATTAATATGCTTTACTATTGATTGCATGTATCTCTCATATTTGTAGACCCTAGAATCAACTTTGCAATGAAGATATACATCAAACTTAATCATCACTCTATTCTAGATCTATAATTTGAAACTCTATTTTGGAATACATGTAATTTCAATATAATTCTTATGACATGACATTAAACCCAAAACTCATTATACTAGCATTGTCACTTATTGAATATTAGTAATTGTGCTAGTTATCACATATCATCATCTCATAAAAGTAGAAAAACTATGCGGCTTTATAACTCATCACATTAAACAAAACCCATAGTTTATATACCAACCCTTAGATTTAAAAGCATAGGTTGTCCAAAAGATTATTTCACCTATGACTTAATATCTCACAATAGCGAGGGCGTAGGGTTGTATACATTAGAGACCTAACCTCTAAGTCATGTCTTGTCCTTAACCGGGGAGGGTTCCAGTGGGGCCTTGCGAGGCACTGAGGGGAAAGAGTGCTAGGTTGAGCATTCTCTAGCGTGTGCATATGGGATTAACACCCCAACCTATGACATGTGTGCAGCTCCTCATGCCCATCCGTCACTTAGTACGGGGCTAGGGTGTAGACATTTAGTCGGGGTAGTCTTTAATTTTAGGACATACTTATATTACTCTTTGCACGATCATTTTATTTACCTATCACTTAAATCATGCATATTTTGGGTTGTTCAATTTATGTCCTCTTGTGTTTTGCATAATTTATGTATTTTTATGCTTAAATGTGTTTGTAAAACACATGAATTTGAAAAAGCTAAAGTTTTATGCAAATTTGAGCAATCAAAACATCTCCAAAAATTACAAAATTTTTACATAAGACTGCTCTAAGGACACTTAATAAAAACCAAAAATCAGAATTTTAAAATTCCTAAAAAATTGTGTACTGTTTGCTGCGCTATCGCTAGCGCCAGCGCTAGCGTGGGTGTTGGAATTTTCTGATTTTTAAAATTTCAAAAAATCCTTAAAAATATGTTAGTTCATATGTACTACTTAGTTTTTGTGTTTCTGTTTTTTTTTATCTTTGTTTTTATTCATATTATGGAAAATCAAATAAAAAAAATTCAAAATTCAAAAAATACAAAAATTTGTTTTTGTTATCTTTGTTTTTATTCATATTATGAAAAATCAACTACAAAAGTTCAAAATTTAAAAATACAAAAATATGTTTTTTTTTGTGATTTTCTATTTTTGTTTTAATTGTTTTAAAAAATGATAAAACAAAAAAAACTGTATCATCTTTATTGTCAATATCAAGCATGTATGAATTCTACTATTTAGAATTATTTACAATGTTTAAACATATTCTTTCAAATTACTATGAACATTGTTTTGCTTATCATGCTTTGATATATCTATTTAAAGTGCATCAATTGTATTGAAAAATGTGTAGAACCAAGCTTAGCATGCCTCTAAGTATGAGTAAATGTTTTATGATTGATAATGATACATTTCACTCACTTATTTTGGTAATCAACATGTGTGTCTAAATCTATAAAAGCTTTCTTGTGTATTGTATTTGAACAATGAATTAAAACGTGCATAAGTTTATTGCCTACATGACATTTTAATTGCACTTATGAAATTTAGAAAAGTGGTTAAGTTAAAAATTTTGGTTTGCAAAACAAGTGTATTCGGAGAAAGTTGTCTCACAAATGTCCTAAAAAAATTTATATATGTAGACAAATATAACTCCACCAAGCACTACTTGAACCTCCTGATAAGTCTTCATAAGCATTGTGAGGTTGAGCACCTTGGAAAGAATAGTAAAGTGTCTTGTGCAAACCTTAGTTATTACACCACTTTGTTAAAAAAAAAATTATGTGCATTAAAAGTGTGTGAAAGTAATTTACTTGTGTTTTATTGTGCACTTTACTCTACATATGTATTGTATTTTGATGATTTAAATCAATTGTTAACATTGCCCAAAATACACTTATGTGCACATCATTATATTTCATAACACTTCTTCTCATAAGTATTGGATTCTAATGTTTTATCTATACTACTCTTTATATAAAAATGCACTAGATAACCTAGCATGATCTCTACAATGTTTTTGGTATCTCTTGAACTTAGAATTAAGTAACATTGTAGTATAATCTCTCTTTGATATGTTCATTTCATGCTTGGTATCTTTATAAAAAACTATGAGATTTCAAAAAGGTTAAAACATCTTTCAATTTGAACTAATACTCATATTTTAACTTATGCTTTTCATGCTTACAAAAAGATGTTTCTTATAATCTTCCGCTATGCTAAAACTCTTATCTATTTATTTGAAATCTCTTCAATACTATGCTTAAACTCTTTATCATTTCATATATTAAAAAGCTCGATCATGATTAATAAACTAGCCTAAAGAATGCCTCCTTACTACCCTCACCCCACCTTCTTTTGATAATACCAAAAGGGGGAGATTAATTGAAGAAATCTATATAGGTGAACTATAGAAGAATAAGGGGAGACTAATTCATGAATTCTATCATGTAGGAGGAGTAAAACATAAAATGCATTTATGTAGGGGGAGCATTAATTTAGGGGGAGTATATTAAAAAATTTTCATGGAAAGCGTCTATGTAGAGGGAGTGATATTGCTCGATCATGACAGCCCACTTTTGGTAATAACAAAAGGGGGAGAATTAAATGAGAAATCTAGTGACATAGATATTTAGGGGGAGTAAAATCTATCACGCAGTAAACCTTTTATTCATGCATATCTTTTATCGCACTTATCTATAAACTCACTAATTTCTCATATGGGTATTTGTTATTATCAAAAGGGGGAGATTGTTGGAGCTTGCTTTCCGCATCTCTTGGTTTGAGAATAACAAATACCGTGTTGTATTTGATCTAGTCTTTTTTGTGTGTTTATAGTGGCCAGGTTGTACAGGTTCAATGAGGAGACAATTCCTCATTCATGGGCATGATCCGAGAACGACAAGTCTCAGGTTGGATGAGTTTTGTGTGCTGATCTTAAAATGGCCATAACTTTCAATCCAGGAAGAGTTACAGAACGTGCCACCCCATTTCGGAGATGAGAACGAATCATTCTACAGTCTGGAGTAGTTTCGGACGGCAAAAATGAAGAGGAGCTGTCGCCCAGGCGACAATGGATGTCGCCCAGGAGACATCTGATGTCACCCAGGCGACAGCGGATGTCGCCCAGGCGATAGCAGAGAAGTTACAACTACTCCCCCCACGGCAGCACGACTAAAGGAAGTTTTGAGCTGTCGGAAATCCGACATCGATGTCGCCCAAGCGACAGCTCGGAGGTTACAACAACTGCCCACGACAGCACCACGACCGGCAGTTTTGCGCTGTCGGAAATTTCCGACAGCTGATGTCGCCCAGGCGACAGCGAAATTCTATAAATTGGCTCCTTTTGTTCGTGCATTCAAGGCTCTGAAGATTCTAAGTCCCTTCCTGAGTGCATTCCATCCAGAGAGCTCCAGAACCTCATGAACTCCCATTTATGCTGAGAAGGTTTGAAATTGAAGACGAGATCGGACACGCTTCTACATCAAGGATCATCTCGAGGCTTCGACCTTCCTTTCAGAGATCTGAATTTCTAGGGACTTCTTATTTTATCTTGTATTTTCATTTATATACATTTTACTTTGTATTGGTAGGGAAAATCGCTTCTTTGTGCGGAGCGTCTAAGTCCTTGTGTGGCTTAGGGGAAAATCGCTTCCTTGTGCGGAGCGTCCAAGTCCTTGCGTGGCTTGGTGGGAAATCGTGGCCTTGTGTGCTACGTCTAGATCTTGGGGAGATCTAGAGGATAGGCTTGGGCTTGGTCTAGGGAGAGACAAGTGATAGCCTTCCGATCCTTGGGAGAAGGATTGGTAAACAAAAAGAAATTTACATTTGTACGCCTCCGATTTCTAGCGATATAGAAATCAAATTTATGTAAACACTTTTTCATATAATATAATCATGTCTCTATTGTGTTTACTTGATTTCTATCATTTGGCGTAATCTCTATTATATTGTGTCCTAAGTTTTCAATTCTAAATCTAAATTGTTTATGTCAATCTCCTTCATTATAAAACAATTTAGTAATTATCTTGAAAATTATAGAAAGAATTTTATTCCCTTATTCACCCCCCTCTAAGGGCGTTGTAAGATCCAACATGGAGATGGTTCACTGGAGCTTTCCCACCGGCTTCTCCGCCACCTAGGCGGCTGCCTCCGCAGTGCGCTTCACCGTCTACTTGCTTGCTCGAAAGCTCCTCTTCGACACATCCTTCATCGCCTCCCCTGCTCCAGTCCTCGATCTCCCACCTTCTCATCAAAAAACAAAACAAAAACAAAATATATGAAATCTCCATATATGAAAAACTGCATATCCAACAAAGATTGCCACTCTATCAAAACTTCCCTATGCAGAATGGTATGAAATGCTGAATAGTAATAAAAACTCGTATAAAATGGCACCATAAAGAAATGATTTCAGGTCTTCCATTTACCAAGAAAATTAGAATTAAAGAGCTTCCATGGATACCATTCTGCTACATAAAATTGGTAAAAGAAAACAATAAAAAATGTTTAACTTTTCTTCCATGTAAATAATGAAAAATATAAGAGAAAATTAATGTTTCTATCAATTAGAACAATCGACCCGTCACATCTATCTTCAGCTATTAGAACAATTGAACCACCACACTTATCTTCGGCGATTGAGAGATGAAAATGCACCCATTTTAGAGAAAGGAGAAGGAATTTGCTCAAACAAATCCATGACTTTTATGAAATGCAACTTAGAAAATTGTGTGCTCTAATTAGATGCCATGGGATGTGTGCATGTACTGGTACCCACATATTTATGTATAAGATGCAGATCTTGGCAAAGCTATTATCATCAAATTCCAATTGAAGCATTGCACTCAGGGTTGGACAGGAATAGCATATGAATTGAGGATAAAAAAAACAATCAAACAATGAAATGCAAACAAAGAAAATTACTACAATTGTCTTACCACATGCTTATAGGCAATGAAGGTATGCCACAATTGTCAATTGACACAAAGTACTCATCCTGTCGAGATACCAGGTGGGGTTATTGAACCATTATGTTTCACCTTCTCGCTTACTCGAATTAGGCCTGTCTCAGGATTCTTCTCGCTTCTGCAGAGCCTTCCGACCGTATTCTCCCACCTGCACGTCCGGGCGAGATGCCCTCCAAGGATCTGGCGGCGGTGTCTTCTACTGTTCCGGGACACGCTGGAATGGTTCTCATCCCGCCTTCCCAGCCCTCCTCCGGGGGGAGATCTGTAACAATATCCCCTAGACCCGGGGGGACGGGCGTGGTTTCTCGATTCTCTGCCTCCGCCGGGATGCCTCGAGTCGATCCACCGCGGCTCCAGGGGGAGGGTGGCGCTCTGGTAGATACTCGCGTCGCTCCCGCAGGTACTCGCCCTGCCTAATCTTCTCTTCCTCGCCTTCGCCTCCATCGCTTGACCTTTTTCTTTCAGGTAGCCATAGGTCTGCCTCCTCCAGTCATCAGCCATCTATGGAGTCTTTGCCGGGGTCACCGCCGCCTACGACGTCCACTCCCATGAGGGAATTTCTCACGGACCCTCCTGCTTTTAACCCTGAGTCGTGGGCTCGTCTGATAGCTGTCCTCCGAGCCCACGATTCTTTCTTGATGGTCATGCCGCCTGCCGAGGTGAATGAGCAGTTGGTTGACCTTGGGGACCGCCTCGCCGAGGTGGAGGAGTTCCAACTACATCTGCAGGGTGAAGATAGACTTTTTGAGCGGATGACCGATGCGGAGGCGAGGTTGTATGAGGCGGAGACTCGCCAAAAGGCCACCGAGGATGACCTACACTAGTTTGCGCAAGTGGCAGGCACCGTGGGGGAGGCCTCCCTGTTGGAGGAGCATATCAGGCGAGGCGAGGATGGCATCTGTCAGAGCGAAGAGATCTTGGAGAGAGCTCGTGAAGACCTGCTCGTGGCCCATGACATCACCTGGAGGGCTCGTCACCCTCGGAGCACGCGCCGCCGAGGTCGTGGTCCGGTGCATCGTTGTTGAGGTCCTGGATAATACTCATCGTGCTCATCTTTGTGGACCCGGGAGCGGGTAAGTCCTGGATAATACTCATCGTGCGACTTTGGTCACCCACTCTTGGTAGGGGTAGTTGTTAACTGTCTCGCTCTCCTTTGCAGGGGAACGTGTCATCCCCACTTGTCCTCCCCACGATGCCTCTCGGCCACGATCGAGCGATCCCCGCCTAGAGGGACCCCTCGCGGGGGTGGTGGTCGCGGTGGACAGCGAGATGGACTCACCAGAGGACAAGGGCAAGGGTCGGGTTGACCCCGCAGTCGCTTCGACAAGCGAGCCAAGGCGAAAAAAGCAGAAGACAAGGGGTTCCACTTCTCACCCTCCGGCGAGCCCGCCTCCCGACCCCTCTACTCATCCACATTATGGGTTGGGGATGAGGAGTAAGGATTCCAGGGGGACTCCTCTTCTGATATGGGACCATGAGGCCAACCTTAGCTGTAGCTCCGCCTTCCAGACTGCCAAACTGATTCACCAGACGGCGCGACGGGGGATCCAGTCGAACAGGCGGCTCCACGACCTGGGCGTCGCCTACGTGGAGTTGTAGAAGTGGATAGCAGAGAAGGATAAAGAGCTAGCAGAGCTCCAGGCTAAGGAGGCCCCTCCTCCAGAGGTACGGGGTCTTACTCGCCCCCATCTTTCTCGCCTACCTTATCGTTGCCTAACATTTTATTTCTCAGGAGGCCGCGATGACGCTGGTGACACGGATATCTGAGTTGGAGGAGCAGCTCGCCGCCTCGCAGCGTCAGGTCGACTACCTCGGTAATCGCCTCGCCGAGGCCAAATCCGAGATAGAGGAAGTTCGCCACCAGAGCCGGGGGGAGTCATCGATTGCGCCAACCCTCCTCCTATTAACTCCTGCCCAAGTCGTCGAGACACGCAGGAAGCTGTCGATTGCGACCGCAGTGTTTGTGCGAGAGCGTCTCCGGCGCCGATTTATGCTCACCGCAGAGGGGGCCCAAGTTGATCTCGCGGACCTCCTTCCAGAACTATACCGCGAGGTGACGAGCCCACCCCTGGCGGGGACCCAAGGCGAGGACTCCTCCAGCGGATCAGAGGAAGAGGGCCATAACGACTAAGCGACTTTCTTTTCCGTTTCTTTATAATGTAAGAGTATTCCTTTATTTCTGCACGACTTTTTTGGCGTACTCGCCCCTTTCATTCTATCGAATAGGTGCTTTAACCTTTGTTCATTTTGTGGTTGCGCTGCCTTTATTATTGCAATGAGTTTTTTTTCTTTTTTCTGTCGTGCTCGTTCTTAAGGCGTACCTGCCCGTAGCTATGATTCGCACAGGGGTCTGGCGTCCGGGCCTCCCTTATTCGCAAAGGATGCGAAAGGGTCAGCGGAGGACTCGCTGTGTCGGGTGCTCGCGCACTCGCGCTATGTTTTTTGCGAGGCGGCGAGATAACAACTATGCCGGTCTCGCGTTGGAAGGATATCGGTGGTACCCGCCTCGCACACTTCTTCACCTTATCCTGGGATCATAATAGGGCTTCAGCATATTATAGAACATGGGACTCACTCGAGGGGGCGAGTAGCCAGCCTGCAGGGGAGGAGCCCAGTGTTACGGCCTGTTCTACGATAACTCTCTGCTCGAGGACATAGAACTCACTCGAGGGGGCAAGTTGCCAGCCTACAGGGGAGGAGCCCAGTGTTACGGCCTGGTCTACGACAACTCTATGCTCGAGGACATAGAACTCAGTCGAGGGGGCAAGTAGCCAGCCTGCAGGGGAGGAGCCTAGTGCTACGGCCTTGTCTACGACAACTCTCTGCTCGAGGACATAGAACTCACTCGAGGGGGCAAGTAGCCAGCCTGCAGGGGAGGAGCCAAGTGCTACGGCCTGGTCTACGCCGACTCTCTGCTCGAGGACATAGAACTCACTCGAGGGGGCAAGTAGTCAGCCTGCAGGGGAGGAGCCCAGTGCTACGGCCTGGTCTACGACAACTCTCTGCTCGAGGACATAGAACTCACTCGAGGGGGCAAGTAGTCAGCCTGCAGGGGAGGAGCCCAGTGCTACGGCCTGGTCTACAACAACTCTCTGCTCGCGGACATAGAACTCACTCGAGGGGGCAAGTAGCCAGCCTGCAGGGGAGGAGCCCAGTGCTACGGTGATGAATTAAATTCGCGCTGCGCAAAATTAAAATATTATCCACGTATAATTCGATAAGGCAAGTGTACCTATCGCTTTATAGTATAGGATTTAGAAAATCAAGTGTCGTATTTTTCCGGGCTTGTTGAGTACTTCTACTCACAAAGAAGAGTTATTATTTTATCGATCGAAAGTTGGGTTTGTTTTGGAAAAACAATTTGGAGAAAATTAACTACGAAGGAAAATTATGATTTAAAGGATTAGCACTTGGTCTTGAATCCCTTTGGAATAAAATATAATTTTATAAAATATGAGACCGCAAACTCTTATTGAAATATCCTCGACCGTGGAGGTTCCTAAAATATGGTAGAGCCTCTCTCGAGAGAACTACCACCTAACCTTAGGTTGATCGATTAAGACCCCTCGGCCAGTCGAAACCCCCTAAGCTTGCTTTAAGCGGTGAACCCCACTATTGGATTTGACTCCAATCCGAAAGATTTGTGTCACCCTCTCTCGAGGAATGCATACAACTCTTTTTATCTTTGAGTGATCTCCTCGTTCGCATGGATCTCTCGATCACTAGCAAACGAATTATAGATTGAAAGTCATATTCCGGACATATGAAATCAAAACAAAATAATTCAAAGATAAATCGAAGATAAACAAAACGAGAGTTTGCTAATTAGAAAGATTCAAAACATATTTTATTTTATTCCAAAGTTCAACATGACCAAGTGCTAAAGGAAATTTAGCTACTCATCATAGTGATGGGAATACAAGTAGAAGAGGAAAAAGACATGATTAAGAAAACAACAATACTTGAATTAAAATAGCAATAATAAAAACTTACAACTTTAGGAAAAAGTAGCTAGAACATAAAAAACAGTAAACTAAAGCTGAAATTAAGCTCCAAAATTGCACACCCTGACTTCTGGAGATTGCTGCCTTTTATAGATAAAAAAAACGGTGAGTCACGCCCTTGGTCACGCCCGTGACCAAGGGCGTGTAAGCTGCGTAATTGCTGTCATGAAAGCCCGGGACGTTGCGGAAGAGAAACCGACAGAAATCAATTGAATGGCGGGTCACGGCCTCGGTCACGCCCGTGACAGAGGGCGTGTCTTGAACGGGTCTGGAAACGGCGGGAAACGCCGCGATCAGGAGTTAATCTGGCGGTTGCAGAAGAGTCACGGCCTTGGTCACGCCCGTGACCGAGGGCGTGTAAGCTAGAAACGGCGGGAATTGATTGCTGGCTGAATTGAATGCATTCCGGGCGTGTCACGCCCGTGACACTTTAGGTCACGCCCTCTGTCACGCCCGTGACAGAGGGCGTGTAATTTTAATCTGACGTGGCGGCTGACTTTTTTCAACTGGAATGCGCGGGGCTGGATCACGGTCGTGACAAAATGTCACGCCCTAGGTCACGCCCGTGACCAAGGGCGTGTACTTTGTGATTTTGGCATAAATACTCCAAATATTCTCCTGATTAGTCTTATGAGCTTGAAATTGCTATTGGCAGCCCAAATTACCTGAAAATACAAAAAGAAGATAAATTAGTGATAAATTAACTAAAACTAAATTAAATTAAATTAATTATTAATAAAATATTATGTGAAAATAACTAAAAATATAGCATCATCATACAGCCTGGTCTACGACCACTCTCTGCTCGAGGACATAGAACTCACTCGAGGGGGCAAGTAGCCAGCCTGCAGGGGAGGAGCCCAGTGCGACGACCTGGTCTACGACAACTCTCTACTCGAGGACATAGAATGGCCTCACTACTCGGTATATGTCGTCCAGGTGATGAAGCGCTACGAGTTTCCAACGGAAAGTGTTATCGTTTCTTAGCATAACAAAAATGAACTAGGTATTACATTGATATTAGGAGTAGAAACGTTTCAAGTCGTCTCCACTCCAAGTGTTTTCTAGGAGTTCTCCCTCGATATTTTGCAGACGGTACCCGCCTATTTTTAATACCTCGAAGACAATGTAGGGGCCTTCCCAATTCGTCGAACCTTATCATATCTTCCAAAATTTGATTTACTCTTTTTGTCTGACCATCAAACGATCTACTTCAGGTCTTTGTAAAATTTCGTGGAACCAGGATGATAGGAAACACTTGAATCATGCGCTTCACTACAGATCCCTGCCCGAATATCATCCAACGCAGGGATATAATACCTACCTCGGTACTTCAAAGTATCTTTATCATCGATCGAAAAATATGGTAATTCTCCCTTCTCCGTCCTATTCCGGAGATGCTGCAAGTCAGGATCTTCCTTCTGGTGCAATCTCGTAAGGGTAATCCAAGAAGGCTCTTCAGCCTCTAAGCTCGAAGGCATGGTTCAACTACCGACTAAAATATCCATCAACATAAACTCTTCTACTAAGGACTGCACGGAAAGATTGAAGATATGCGCGGTCTTTCTACTCAGGGCATCAGCCACCACATTAGACTTACCCGGATGATACAAGATATCAACCTCATAACCCGCAACATACTCCAACCACCTGCGCTGGCGCAAATTCAGCTCTTTCTGGGTAAAGACATACTTCAGACTCTTGTGATTCGTATAAATCTTGCATGCCACTCCATATAATAGGTTTCTCCAAAGCTTTAAAGCATAAATCACTGCAGCAAATTCGTCATGCGTAGGGTAATTATTTTCACGAACCATTAATTGTTTGGACCCATAGGCAATCACCTTTCCTTCTTGCATCAAAACACACCCTAGTCCAATGTGAGATGCGTCCACATAAACAACATACTTTATTCCTTCGATCGGCAAGGCCAACACAGGAGCACTGCACAAACGCCTCCTTAATTCCTGAAAGGCTTCTTCGCACTTATCGCTCCAAACAAAAGCGGTATTCTTTTGGGTAAACTTAGTTAAAGGTGCCGACAGCACTTAGAATCCTTGAACAAATCTCCTGTAGTACCCAGCCAACCCTAAACAACTCGTTATTTCCTTAGGCGTTGAAGGCGTCTTCCAATCCAACATAGCAGAAATCTTAGCGGGGTTTACAGTAATTCCATCCTTGTTCACCACATGACCCAGAAAGGATACCCGAGGAAGCCAGAACTCGCACTTACTCAGCTTCGCATACAACTTGTGCTCTCTAAGAGTCGACAATACTAAGCGCAAACGCGTAGCATGCTCCTCAGCACTTATGGAATATACCAACACATCATCGATGAATACCACAACAAAAAGATCTAGAAAATCCTTGAACACATGGTTCATCATGTCCATAAATGCAGAGGGTGCATTCGTCAGGCCAAAAGACATAACCTGAAACTCAAAATGACCATAACGGGAATGAAAGGCAGTCTGGGGAACGTCCGACTTACGGAACCTCAACTGATGGTAGCCTGATCGAAGGACAATCTTCAAAAACACCGTGCTACCACGCAACTTATCAAACAGATCATCTATCCTCGGCAACGGATACCTGTTCTTGATGGTCACTTTGTTTAACTCTCTATAATCTATGCACAACCTCATAGAACCATCCTTCTTTTTCACGAACAAAACTGGAGCACCCCAGGGCGAAGAACTCGGCCTAATAAAACCACACTGCAACAACTCATCTAACTGAGTTCGCAACTCTTCTAACTCGCGCGGGGCCATACGGTACGGTGCCTCAGCGATAGGTCGAGTACCAAGCTCAAGATCAATAACGAACTCCACATCTCTAACAGGCGGAAGGCCAAGAAGACTGACGGGAAAGACATCAAGAAACTCTCGCACCACCGGAACACCCTCAATACACAGCGATCCAGTAACAGTTTCTACTACAGAAACAAGGTAAGCCAAACAACTGGAAATTAACAGTTTCCGAGCACATACCACAGAAATTATCGGGGAACACTGGTACGGAGACCCAAAAATGCTCATGGGATGACCACATCATAACTGGACAACCAGTCCATACCCAAAATCACGTCAAAGTCTTCTAAGTCCAACACTTTGAGATCAGCAACAGTCAAGAAATCTCCTAAGAGAACGGGGCAACTTTGGACGCACTGGTTCGAGGATACCAAATCACCAGAAGGGAACTAAACGAGGAACGAATCGTTGCCCAGCTCAGGGGTCAAACGGTGACGCTCGACGAAAGTCCTTGCTAAGAACGAATGGGTAGCACCCGAATCAAACGGAACACACGCCCAACGATTATTTACCTTAAATCTCCCTATAAGCGCGAAAAAGAAACTAGTCTAATACAGCGAAACTAAAAGGAATCAAGACTAAACAGCTGGCTTAAGGTCTAACCTGCGATCATTTGGGTCGAAGACTGCGCTTGCTCCTGGGTTAACACATTCAACTTTCCTCTTCCTTTATCCTGATGCTGCGGCGACGGCAAGGCTCGAAGCGGATATGGCTGCAATGGGGCTTGAACTCGCGGGCATTGAAACTTCATGTGCCCTTTTTGTCCGCACTGGAAGCAGACTTTCTCCTTGGTCCAACACTGGGCCACATCGTGCCCCTTCTGCTTACACAACTGGCAGAGTACCTCACCCTTCGGAGCACCCTGGATTGCCAACACTTGCTGCTTCTTCTGAAATCCTTTCCTCTTGAAACACATCTCAACTGGATGGCACGGGCGGCAACAGAAACTGCAAACTTCGCCACTCTTTTCTTTGAAGCAGGGCCAGATACCTCGGGGCTTTCCCCCTCTTCAACCTTTCTCTTGCCCTTTCTCATCAACGCGCCTCTAATCCCGGCGTTGTCGATGGCCTCGATTTTCAAAGCTGCATCCACTACCTCGACATAGTTCTCCAATCTACCAGCACCAGCTAACTATTGAAAATCACTTCGAAGTCCTCCCAGGAATCGCTTCACTCTTCCTGCCTCAGAAGCTACTAAGCCTGGAGCAAAACTGCTCAACTTTCTGAACTCAACCTCATACTCACTAACTGTGAGTTACCTCTGCTTCAGGTGCAGAAACTCATTCATCAAACGGTCTTGCACGACCGATGACAGAAACTTCTTTAACAACACCGCCTTAAACGACTCCCACGAACACCCCTCTACGAGGTTCTCCCTTTCCCTAATCCACCAGCTTTTAGCAAGTCCATTCAGCTGGTAAGCGGCGACCATCATCTAATTTTGGCCCGCAGAGATTCCCGAGTACTTAAAAATATCTTCGATGGCAACTATCCAGTCATCCAAAGCCATGAAATCAGCTTTTCCGCCAAACGTAGGGGGTCCTAATCGCTGAAAGTGCGATATGAAATTCATTTCCAAAGGTATCTCTACAGGGGGTACCAAGGGAGCAGGAGGAGTAGGTACTGTCTGTCCTACTATGGGGGCCTGCACCGCGGGTTGCTGCCTAGCACCTGCAGACAACAACGCCTCAACTTGTGATTGCATCGCAACCATCTGCCTAGCTAGAGCTTCATTGCTCTGGCGTAGATTCTTGATCAAAGCTTCACTCTGCGCTCTGGATGACTCGCCCTCCGACTGGGGAGTCGACCTAGTCGCGAATCGCTTACGCACCATCTCTGCTAATACGCATAAACCTATAATTAAAACTTAACCTTACACTAGAACTACACTGCTTGGTTCAGAACATACATGTACAGATACTTGCCATTGCAACCACCTTGCTATGGGATTTTCATGATGATATGCTAAGTTCAGGAACGATACTACATCGTCCCTCTTGATTCATGTGCAAAGGGCATGAATGCATGAATTTTCTGTTCATTTTGAAATCATGGGTGTACGTGTGTCATCATATAAGTCTTTAACTTCGCACGTGTACTTATGCAATGCTATGTAATGTATGTTGTGATATGCATTCTAATAAAGGCCTTAATGCATGTTATGAGCGGCGTACACATGAAATATTATGCATCTTATACTACATAATATTGCATGTAACGAAAAAGAAAACATGCTAATGGACATCCATGTGATGATGGTTATGCATCTCATACTACATAACCGTCACATGTTGCCACCTATGGTGGATCCATATACAAACACATATTATGCATCCCATACTACATGATATGCCATGTATACTTCTTATCATGCTATGAGTGTAGTGTTCATGCTTCGGCCAAGGCGTACTGATGACACATCGGTGTGTGTATGCAATGAAACCAAAACAACTACTATATCAGAATTTGTTGCCCGACCGACTTGTCGAACAACCTAGCTCTGATACCAACTGTCACAACCCGCATTTTCTCCAAATTTAGGAATATCAGAGTAAGAGAAAATACGCGTCTTGATGCCACGTCATGCAGGAGACAACTACAGACGCTCAGGCGGAAACCTATTACTTATTTAATCAAAACATGTTCACATGATAGATCATCATTTGAAATCATTTATGAGGGTTTGGGGTAAGAACTGTGTCTCTCACTTCGTGGATCAACTAGCCCACCAAGAAAATATACGTAATTGCAGCGAAAAATACTTGATTTAATTCACTTAAGGTCCTATATGCACGTGATGACAGGACATAAAGTAAATGATATGAACATATCTAGGCGTAGTATCCGGCCACGTTGCTCAAGTTGTCGTACCCAACACGCACGACGCGGGTCAGCCTCCCCTTGCCTTTATCGCCTACATAATCAAAGTTTATTGTGCTCATCATCAAAATATAGATAATCTAGCCTACAAATACCAAATCAAGAGGAGAAAGAGACATAAAATACAACTGAATCCAAAGGCTTGTTGTAGATCGAAGGTGGAAGCCGTCGGATTGTCAATCTGTGCTCTATCCTTGATCATAAACTACATTCGGGGTACGAGAGGGATGTCACCACCTCCTAATGTGCCCGACTTCTCTGGTATAGTATCCGGACACGTTAAATGCGAGGATCTCCTTCCTTGATAGAGCTTAGGGCTAGAATCCTCACATTGGAAGCTTTTGGATGATGGAGGCGGCCTAGGGCAAAGCCCTCATAGAAGGCGGAAGAAAAATGGAGCTGGATCTCCTCTTGCGGTGAAATTGGCTTAAGAAGATGATCGATCCTGAGTAGGGCGAAATCTGCAGCTTAAATAGAAAACAGTCAGAAAAATAGGCACGTACGGTCGAACGCACGACCGTGCATGGTTCGTGCAATAATTAACGCGCAGAAATCGCCCAGCTTGGCACTGCAGGAGATCGTGCAATTTTGATCACGCACGGACAAAACAGCCAGTGTGAGAACAAAACGCACGGACATCGACAGAGCGCTTGAAATCAGGCTATCAAAGGAAGATCGTGTGTTTCCTTCGCGCATGGTTGAATCCAATCATGCGTGAAGAAAACACACGGGCGTTAATTTCATTAAATATTTAGACAAAAAAGGCAAGGTCGTGCGATTTGATCACACACATACAGAACAACCCGTGCGAGAACAAATCGTACGGCAGGGGCAGATCACCGTTATTGGGCGTTGTAGGCATCATATGATCGAAACGATCGTGCGTGAAGAAAATGCACGACAGTGCAATACCTACAAGAATGATATTGGGCATCATAGGAGAACTGCCCACCTGCACATCAAATCCACAAGCTGGGAACACACTCCAGCACAAACCAAACACCAGAAAAAGCATGGAGAGCACAATGTGCTTACCCCCAACAATAAAGCGCGCAATTGCACACCACAATGAGCCCAAATGTTCACTTCGTGCGAGTAGAGTGAACCAGTGAAATATAAGCAATAATGAGCAAAAAGTGAAGTGTGTGCGTGAAAACTAGCCCAGATGAGTCCGAAAACACTATATATATCGGACTCAATAGCTACTGCGGAGCTAGCGTGGGCGGTAGCCCCTACCGCCTCTACCCCTCTAGAAAGTGAAAATGAGCTCTGTGACTTAGCGACGCACGGTATGTGTTACCGCCAGCGGTAGCCTCTTTTCCTGGGCGAAACGGCGCTGAGTGAGCGCTGAATCGATACTGCGTCGCGGAAAGATACTACCGTCGCACGATAGCTGACGGATCCAGATTTTTAAGTGCGCGATTGTGGTCGTTGATTCCTTTTGGAACTTGATCAAATGGCCAAAATTGGTTATCCATCAGTCCTAAAGTGGCTGAGGGTCTCCATCCAACCCTCACTTTTCTTTTGGGAGCTTTTTGGCTAGGTTTGGATTGAGAGAGTAGGAAGAAGAGGTAGATCCTGCCATTGGAGGAGCTCCGGAGCTCCGAATTGTGAGCCGAGTCTGGATCCGCGGAGAGGAATCCCTTGCGGTCGTTTCCATCTGTCTCACTTTTGTTCCATGGCGTCCAATAAATCTACAAGGGTAACGATTCTCCTTCCCGGTCTTAGGACGTGTTTTTTCCATTCATATTTTTATATGCTTGCATAGAAGGTGTCTCCTCCACTAATTAGTCATGAATTCCATTGGTTCATACGAACCCCGGGTCGATTGTGTCCGTCCCCGACATATATTGCATGTAGAAATTCGGTAGTCGTACGGATTTAGGCATTTGGTGTGAAGTCTACCCGTGCCGTTGTCCCGGATCGGTGATGCTTGATTTAGCGTTGCATTTAGGTTAAGTCTAGTATGTGTGTCAGAGAATGTCTCCGTGAAATGCATCATCGTGTTGCAGGGATTGAGATTAAGGGATCTCTTGGAGTACTTAGCGAAGCTCCATGATTTTGATGTGGTAGAACACAAACATTCACCACAAATCGTAGTTGAGTCGTCTTGGACTTCCTATGTCGGTAGTGTGTACGAAGCCTATGTCGGTAGTGCAGTACCGCCACCTCGACAGTGTCCCGGCGCGAAGGCACTCCCTCTGATCGCGACCCCCTGTGCGCACAAAAAAATCGGGACGTATTTTATAAATGCATTCATAAGGATTAGTGCAATGCGTAAATGTAATTTTACAGAGGTAAATGCAGGAGGCGAAACATTCATAAGGATTAGTGCTTCAATATTATCTCTGAATGGAAAATCAAACAATATGAATTTAGGGGCAAATCTACTTTGTTTATTTCGTCTACAGGGAAGAAGCAAAAGTAAATCATAACATGATTACATAATTCTCAAACTTACAACACAGAGCTAAATACAATTTTACAAAGTAATCATCATAACGATTAATGTTTATGAATGTAATATATACCAATGGGGTGTAATATATCTATAGATGAACAGAGATATTAAAAAATATATTTTTACAACATAATATATCCATAGATGAGCACCGAGGATGTAATCATCATAAGGATTAGTGTTTATTAAAAAATATAATTTTACAACATAATATATCCATAGATGAGTCAGTGAGGATGTAATGATTTTTTCGTGCGCACGAGGGTTCGCGAGCGGGGGGAGCGCCTTCGTGCTGGGACACTGTCGAGGCGGCGGTACTGTCGCGCAGGGCCAGCGGGCCACCCATGCACTGTCAATTAACCGAGCGACATATAGCGGGAGAGTTTGGGCGTAAGTACCGTCGTTGTTGAGGTACTGTCAATGCGGAGAGCATCGAGCACGGGCGGTAGCCCGTGCGAAGATGCTCGTATATCAGATATAATAAAAAAAAACTTAATCATAATTATGAAACACATCGGTTCTCTGCAGGATGCCTTTCTCTAACTTTGAATACATAATCATTACGTGTAATTGATGCATCATGCAAAAGAGATCAATATACTTATTCTTATAAAGTCATACATAAATACTTCTTGCTTCTATATTTACATTTGTTGCGTAACCCCATTTAAAAAAACAACGTCCTTGGATCGTAAATACTTCTTGAAGTCATGCATAAATGTAGATAAAATCTCAAACTCCATCAAGCTGAACACACAACAAAGACAACAAATAAGGAAGGTAATATATATGCGCATCATCATATATACAGGAAGCAAAGCGGTAGCAAATAAACCATACGATCTAAAATATTAAATACTTCAAGCTTTCCATGATTACTCAAATAGATGTTTAATAGTTTAATTTCGATATGATATATACGATCATCCCATAAGCAAAGAAGACGCATCAAATAAACCCTAAGAATCAACCACTGAAGCAAACCTATGACAAAAATGAGTTGCATGCAAATACGCGTGGATAATTGCAGTTATTAAAAAGGGAAAATATTTACCAGCAGGGAGAAATATCTGCAGAATAACAGATCGAATTGAAGGGAGAGTGCACATTTGCAATTCAGCACGTTCAACTCTTCCTTCCAGTGCACATTGCTTGGCAACAGAGATTTCAAAGATGGAATCAGCGGGCCTAGCAACAGATATTTCAAGGATGGAATCAGAGGTTGGGTTGAGCATGCATAGAGATTGAGAGAACCACGAACGCATGTATTAAAAACATTTAGAAAGTAATATAGGACATCTAAGGAAATTGCTCCATAGGGCGATGGGCTAGTCTAACAATTGATGCAGGACGTTTGTCACACTTCCTTGAAGGTCTATACAAAAATAATTTTCTGAGTATGTAATATTCCAGCCATCTGATTTAGCGAGTTTAAAAGCTATGCTTATTTCATGATGGCATATAATGTAACAGTATTGAGCATTTAAGGAAATAAATCAAGCACTAAAAAATTCATATAGTTATTGAATTAGCATTTACTGTGACAGTATTGAGTGCGTGGTGAATGTTAAGTGTACTCATAGCGAATGGTTTTTTTTTTCGTCATCATATCCATGAATCTAATGACATTTTTTCAAAATAGGGGCAGGAGATCTATCATAACTCTTTCAAAACACAAAAACATTAAAAATGATAAAAAAAACCCGAATCGAAGCAATAAAAGAAATAATCGGCAACATCAACGTGTTGACGGAGGAGCAGTCACCGGAAACATCACTTTATAGGTGTTGATATTGTGCCACTCAAATCCTAAATAAAAATAACAATGAAGTATGTGCATGCAATCTCACACATTTGGTGGAGCCCTAAGAAGCGGCCTCCACGTCAGCCCCTCCGAAGATTCCAAAAGACCATAAATGTTATTCATATGGCCATATTATCATTGCATCCTAAATTTGTCAATGCAGGAACAGAAATCTTGCATAAAGAGCAAAGTTCATGAATAATGCAATGAAGATCAAAATAAACACACACAAATGTGAATCCAAAATTCATGCAATAATGATCATGTGTGATGGTATCGTATTTCTGCTCACCTTTCTATCAGCAGTCATCCTGGTACTAAATGTTGTGTTAATCCCTATAACAACTAAACCTTCGTCCTCTGCTGACCGGTCACAGTAATGCTTGGCGAACCATTAGAACCCATCAGCTCGTGAGAACTGCTCGTAGCAGTCAACTCCATCTGAAATGTCAAAATTGGCTTATCCAAAGATCTAACAGGGATCAGATTTGGAGAGAAAGAGAACTCTGAGAAAATCGATTACATTTGATAGCAACCAGATCAGAAGCCTTCTACTCACTGTATGGCTTCATGGGTCCTCGTGACTTCTCCCATTACATCCTTATCTTGTCCAGGCTTCTATTATCATATAAAAAAATTAGGTGAAGAACAGAAACAACTGCCAAGTATTGAGAAATAGTATAAATGGATGTTCTAACCCTCTTGATTATGCAATCATCGGAGACTGCCTGAAGTTCCTGTGCTTGCCGCCGCTTGGAGATGGTTTCTGAATTTGAATGTGGTAGTGACCAGAATCTATAAGAAAGAAATTAACAAAAGAATGGAACAAATTATTGGGCCCATTGAATCTAATGAAGCCAGCTAAACAAAGCAGAGAGAATTTTCGAAAGATGTCCCTAAGGGTGTCAGAAATTGCAGTGGAGATTCAAAAAGATTGATAACACTTACACCGATTTGTGAACAACATTCCGAGACCGAAGCACGCGCATCAAAGTAGCAATATCCATCTTGCACGCAGTGTCCTCTCCACCACGTCCGCTTCCCCTGGTTTTAATCAGCTTTCTCGTTCTCCCTCCTCCCCTTGCCAGAAGATCGAGCTGGCAGCCATGAAAATCAATAAATAGGAGAATACGCGACATTGTTTTCAAAATTGGGGCACAAAGTCTATCAAAACTCTTTCACAACAAAAATAACGTTCAAAATGAAAACAATCCCGAATCGAAAATAAAGAACCGACGACATCACCGCCTTGACGGCAGAGCAGTCATCAGAAACATCACTTTATAGCTTTCGATATTCTCTCACTCAAAGCCTAAATAAAAATAACAATAAAATATGTTAAACATAAATAAACTAACATTTACCCGCAATCTTCATAATTTTGCCTAAGCACAGTAATTCGAATATTAGAGAGGCTAACATCATCGTGTGAGTGTAAAAACATGATCATCCTGTGAGTATAAAAACAATTATGAGAGGCTAACATCAATTTAAAAAAAAAACACAATTCGTGTGACTTTCTATGGAGCAACAAAACTTAGAGATACCTAGCACTCCGAGGTCTATTCAAAATATTGCTCCAAATAGTGGTATTCTTTAATCATTTGGTATGGGCAATTCATCCAGCAGATAGACATACAAAGCAGTGGGTCAGCTCACAAATCAAATTGGTTTTGTATGGCAATTCTGCAGATCGACATGCAGTGTAGCACCTAGTGTTAGAAAAAATATACTCATACCATGGAACTCATTATCACAAAATATTCATGACTGCAGGAGGAGGATTGGCATACTTATTTGCGTGACCATTGCAGGAGGAGGAGGATTGTCTCCATGACTGCTTGAGGAGGAGGAGGATTGGCATGAGTTTGGTGCCGGCAATGAGTTGATGGAAGAATTTGATGCAGTACAATGAACACAATGCAAGAGATAACATGAACAAAGTCGAAGTGGTTCAAAGACGTATCCACATATAAAGTAAATATACTACTAATTACTGTTTCGTTCATCAATCTTGAGAGCTAAATACTGATAATACATGAATTAAGCAGAAAATTCGTAATGTAACGGGGGGCAAAATAAAGCAGAAAATTAATAAAGTAAAGTAGGGCAAAATGACAAAGGTGGGGCAGGTAGATCTTTTACCATTTTATAATACATTGTGCAACTCTCGAGAACACATGTTAAAACTCATTGTAGTTCTTTGAAGTGTATGCTATATAAATGTGTTCATTCATCAATTATTGCTCAGTTATTAATTACGAAGCACGGATACATAAAAATGCTTCGCGTATCGGTTCGAACGCGTATCGGATACGGAAAACGTCCGAAAACACGCGGAAACGCGTCTCCAAAACGTTTCCTAACGTAGGAAACACAATATTTAAATTAAATAAAAAATTTAATTGGGAAACGCGTATCCCCCTTGCGGGATACGCGTTTCCCGCAATTTTATTCACGTCGTCAGGCGCGCAGTCACACCTCATACTAAATGGTGGCTAACTCTTAGAAATAATTTCTTCTCCTTACAAAATCATTTTATTAATTTAATGACAAAGAAGAACTTGTTTATGTGAAGAGTTTGATGATCATCATTCCATATTATGATATTAGTTCTCAATGTGTACTTGTAGGCCCAATCTTGACTGTTGAAACCGATTTCTCGGCCTCTTGTGGAGCTCGGGGCCCTCACCGAAATGAGGGGCGGCTAGCCCTTACTGATCCCTCGGAGAAGACAGACGGGAAACAAGGAAACTGACTAAGACCTTAGTCACAGCGAGGAGGTCCCTCCACTAACCCGGAAGATCGTTGAGCGCTTCCCCTCCCAAGCCAAAGCTGAGACTCAGGCACCTTGGAGAGCTCGAGGAATGCTAACCAAAGAAAGCCTGAGGAGAGAGAAGCTGAAGTCCAGTCCTCTCCAAAGGTGCCCTTAAGGTCCTATTTATAGATTTTCTGGTCTGGCCTGCAAATAGCAGGATTCCGCCTTTTGATTTTACTATCCGCACCCCAAATGGGTCTGCTAACAGCCAAACTCTGCTGTTTGGAGAGGCTAAGGGCAGACCACCAAGGGTAAAAGGGTAAGTTGACCCTATTGATTTATGAGCAAGGGGCTGCGAGGACCTCCTTGCGAGATCTTACATTCTCGCGGGCCTCCTCGCGAGCCCTACTCGCAATGCCTCTCTTAGGCGATCGCCCTGCTAGGACCTCGCTGGCTTCCTGGCGATATCGGCCGAGGTCTGATCTCGCGAGCCTTCCAGCGAGACCGTCTTCTGATTTGGCCGCCCACTGAACAAATTTCGCCGGACACCTTACTGGACATAGGTCTCCCCTACCAGCGGCCTGCGAGGTATTGGTTTGTCAGCCCTCGCCGGACCTAGTCCCCTGAAGATATCTGCCGGGGTCTGGATCTCGCAACTCCTGTTGCGAGACCATCCTTTTGGCTTCAATGAGCATATAACACTTCGTCGACTTCAGATGATTCCGCCGAACAGGGGCATGGTCGACGAGGCCGTGGAAGTTCGACGAACTCTTACGCGAACGCCTGTCTCGCCGACCCTTCTCGCTCGCCCTCCGGCGAGCTCCGTTCCTTTGCCTGGCGAATATCGGGGTTGTACACAATCCCCGCTCTTCGTGAGGACATTTGTGCTCGCGAAGAATCATCCAACCCCTGGTATTCGCCCGCTCCTTGATGACCTGTCGGGAATCTTTGCTGCGACCCACCCTGTGGGCTATAAATATCGTCTCGAGCCTCCAGTGGCGTGCGCTACTACTTCCCTTCCTCTCCCTTTGCCTGATACTGTAGCTTCCTGGGGATGCCGATTTCTGAAGAAGCAGAGGCTCGCCTGAGGGCGATGAGAGCCGGCGGGCTACCTTCCACGACCAGGGTTCCCGCGTGGATGAACCGGCCGCCCCCGCCCAGTCGTCGAAAGTCAAGAAGGCGAAGGCAGCTCGTCGCATCGGAGACGACTCCGTGATGCTGAATTCCTCCCCGGATAATCGCCACCCTGAGAAGGTATGAGCTACTCCAGTTCACGTCAATAAATTGCTCTTCATTCATTTCTACTCGCAGGATGCTTTGCCGAGCGAGAACATTGGAGAACCCGCTGAGAGGTCTCGCAAGAGTCCGCAGGTGGATCTGAACCTCGCTGGGAAAAATGTCACCGGTATGATCTTAATCTCGCGTACCGTAATATTTCTTGTCAACTATATATGACCTTCGTTCCTCATTTCTTAGAGTCTCGCCCCTGAAGTCCCCGGTCCGCCAGGCGTCGCGGACGCCGTCTCCGCCTCCGCCTCCTCCAGACAAAATCATAGATAAGCCCGGGTTCCAGCTCCTGACGAGCGAGGAGACCGGTGGCTCCGCGCCGCCAAAGATTCCCCCGACCAACAGCACAGCTTATCCCGCCGGCCTGGGCAAATCTCTCTACACTCACTACGGTAACGTGTTCCAGGGTCGTCCTTCAACTTCTCGCCCCCCTCTCGGTAAGCATTCTGACCCCGCCGAAATCTTGTGCGAACTCACGCTCGCCATCTAACCTCTGCAAAATCTTGCAGACAATGCTGAAAACCCGCATACCGATTATGAACTGGGCGACGATGAGATGTCCCCACTTCCTGACCAGGTGGAGGAATTCTTAGGGGATCCGCGAGATCCGGAGATGATGAAACAGCGGGCCGCGGAGTTATTGGGGAAGCATGGGCGAATGCTGATGGACCTCAACATGCAGGCGAGACAGGATAGGGAAGCCGCGGAGGATAGGCACGCGGTCCTGATGGAGGAATGTGCGAGGCTCTGGCAAGCGAGACAGCGCGATCAGGAAGAGAACGCCACGACGCCAGAGGTGCACATAGCGAGGATGAGAGACTACGCCTACCTCATGGACCGGGAGGGTCGTTTGGCAGAGGACTATTATAATTCTAGGGTACCGCCGAGGTCCGGGTCGCGGGGTGGGGGCCGGTGGAAATAGCTCCCCCACGATTCTCGCTAGCTGCTATATCGTGAAATTGTTTGTAATAGTTGTCGTCGTCTTTGAACAATCTCGCTATGTTTCGTGACTCGCATATTCGCCACTCATGCTGGCTTTTATTTCTCTTGACAATAAGTATCATTATCTTTTATGGTTTCTCGCTCGCTATCAATGGATCTATTTTACTTTTGTTATATTGTGCTCGCGAGAACCCTCTGTCCTCGCTAAACGTATCCTGCATAAATGTTGTTTGCACTGACCCCGTAGGTCTCTCTCGCCCGCATACATGGTGTGATGTTTTTGCTGATATCAGCGTCCGCCGGCGCTTGGACTTCTTCCCGCCATTTTGCATTGGCTATAAATAGGCGGCCATAACTGAGCCAACCACCACATTTACTCTCGACCTTCTTCCTCCCCTGTTCATGAGCTCTCGCTTCTTCTTGTTCCCGCTTTTCTTCCTTTCTCGCAGGTGACTAGAATGGGCGGCGACGCTGAGTCGGAGTGTCGGCGAAAGATCGCGAAGGCTTTCGCCGAGCATAGCTTCTTCAGCTGTAATTTGACCGATGAGGAGTACTTCAGCGCGGTCGGCGACTACGTCACCCCCCCCCCCCCCCCCCGTTCGAGGCACACCGTCCTAGCGAGAACGACGTGATCAACGACCCGCTGGTCGACGAGTTGGCCATTCCTACTGCCCATTTCGCGGTCGGTCTGCGCCTTCCCCTGTGGCCGGAAGTTCGCCAGGTAATAATCGCTCTCGCTTACTCCCTATTTTTTTTTGCCACTAGAGTCTCGCTCGCCATGTGGACTAATCCTGTTCTCGTTGCTTGTCAGGTGCTCAAGCATTATGGCGTGGTTCCCGGCCAGCTCACACCTAATGCCATGGCGGTGGTCATAGCCTTCGCCTGTTACCTTCGCGAGGAGCGCATCGAGTTCAGCCTCTCGGTCTTCTGGAAGCTGTTCTCGTTCCGCGCCTACAAAGATGGGACAACCTACTTCGTGGGCATGGGTCCGAAGGTTGTCGAGACCGTCAACAAGGCCCACTTCTGGGCCTAGAAGTTCGTCGTCGTCAAGGGGAACTTCGGCAACATTCCCCTCTCGCCGGTTCAACATAGCGAGACCACCTACCGGCCCACCGCCCTCGGCGACCACGACGCCCTCCTCCATCAGTTCTTCTGCTAGAAGAACTTCGAGGTCGTCTATCTCCGCCGCAATCTCGATTCGCTGCCTCCGGTTCTCGCCGGGGAAGGTAAAGATCTCGCGCAACACCTACGTCTTTATTCGCTACCATATTGTACTTATCAAAACTTTAATGTTTGTTTCTAGGCGAGCGAGATCTGCCCATCCATCCCCCCTACGCGAGCAACCGGAAAACCGACGCTACCATGGCTCTCGCTACCATGGGGGCGGAAGCTTGCCGAGGCGTCGTCACTCCGGGTGAGCCCTCTTCTCGCAAGAGATCGGGGGCTTCTGGTAGTCACGCCGCCCCTTCGAAATCTCCGCCAAAGAAGAGGAGCAAGAAGAGCGCGGTCTCGCTCGCTCCCTCGAAGGGCAAGGACCCCGCGAGGCCGCCTTTGACGAGTTCGACCTTATCGGCCTCTCGGGGGGGGGGGGGGGTGAGGACGAAGAGCCCTTCCAGGAGGTGGTCAGAACCTCCGTCCTCCCCATTCCGGTGAACCAATTCAACTTCGGCCTCGACCAGAGGCGCCGGGACGAGACTGGCGAGCTCCTCGTCACTTGGAAGCCGGAGACCAACAGGGTGGATATCTCCTCCATCCTCCCCTCCTGGGTGGAGAAGGAGACCATCAGCGGTCATGCCTTCGACCTCGCGTTCGCTCTTTATGGTCGCGAGGACGCGGGGTCTTATAAGGATGAGACCGCGAGAACCCTTGCTTACGAGAGTGCGAGGTCTCAGCTGCGCTCTGCTGAGCTCGCCCACATGACGGGGAGGCGTTGCTTACAGCTGGAGCTTCAGAATGTGGAGCTCGCGAGGGCCTACCAGGGGGTTCTTGCCGAGAACACGCAGCTGAAGGAGAAGCTGCTCGCCGCGGAGGGCAGTGTGGTGAGTCACCACGACTTCCTTATCTTCCTTACCTTTGGCGATTTCGCCTCTTTAATTGAACTCATTTGCAGGATGTCGAGGCCGCCGAGAGAGCCGATGCTCGCATCAAGGACTTGGAGGGCGAGGTGGCTAGGCTGAAGGCCCTAAACTGCTCTTTTAGGGCCTGGAAGGCTCCCTCACATTCCGAAGTCCATTCAAATTTTTTGCTGCCCCTTAGCGCCTTAAAGAAGGGTGCACACTTCTCTCCCGCCTTGGAGAGGAACCTGCTGAGTCCGGCCAACTTCCCCGTGAGGCTTTGGACTTCCTTCGGGCTTATAGGTGACCCCAACTCGATTATCGCCTTGACCTTGTCCGGGTTCGGCTCCACCCCTGCCGGGATGAGCAAGTGGCCTAGGAACTTCCCTCGGCTTGCCCCGAAGACACACATCAAGGGGTTGAGTTTCATCTTATACTTCCGTAGGGTCCCGAACGTCTCCTCAAGGTCTCGGAGGTGAGACCCAAGGTCCCGGCTCTTTACCATGAGGTCATCGATATAGACCTCCAAGTTTCTTCACCTTTGTTCGCGAAAGACCCGGTCCATCATCCTTTGATAAGTAGCACCTGCATTCTTGAGCCCAAAGGGCATCATCTTATAACAGTAGCATCCATCCCCCGTGACGAAAGAGACATCTTTGATGTCCCGGGGGTGCATGCGGATTTGATGGTAACCTGAAAAAGCATCTAAGAAAGACATTACAGAAAAACCAATGGTTGAGTCAACCAGCGCGTCGATTCTGGGCAGGGGGTAGCAATCCTTCGGGCATGATTTATTAAGAAGTGAAAAGTCGATACACATGCGCCACTTACCTCCTCCTTTCTTCACCATGACTACATTGGAGACCCAGCCTGGATACTGGATCTCCGATACAAAACCTGCTTGTATGAGCTTTTTCACCTCCTCGCGGATTGGTCCCTCCAGCTTGTCCATCGTGGCCCTTTTCTTCTGGCGGATGGGGCGGGTGCCGGGGTCGAGGTTGAGGCGGTGGCAAGCCACATCCACATCTATCCCGGGCATCTCCGCGGTGCTCCAAGCAAAGACGTCCACGTTCTTCTGTACGCAGGCCAGGATCTCGGCCTGCTCCTTCGAACTGAGCTCTCCGCTGACTCAGACCTTTTCCACCACCCCAAGCTGAGTGATGACTTCAAGCTCCAAGACCTCATCTACGGCCTCCAGCCTAGACTGCCTTTCCCAAGCACTATCCTTCTCTCCGCCGCAAGCGAGTGCTTGAGCTCCTTCCTCCGTCTCTGCTTCCCCTACCATCATTGATAGTACATTATTTATTGTTATTTTTATATAATATTTTAGTAGTAATTAATTAGTTTTTATATAATTTTAGTTTAATATATGTCTAATTCACTTTGTTTTGTGTTTTCAGGTAATCTGGGGCTGTTAAATGCAATTTCAAGCTCATAAGAGTAATCAGGAGAATATTTGGAGAATTTCAGCCGAAATCGCAAAGTACACGCCCTTGGTCACGGGCGTGACCAAGGGCGTGACTTTATGTCACGGCCGTGAACCAGCCCTGTGTATTCCAGTTGAAGATGTTAGCCGCCACGTCAGATTAAAATTACACGCCCTCTGACACGGGCGTGACAGAGGGCGTGACCTCAATGTCACGGGCGTGACTTTCCCGAAATGCATTCATTTCAGCCAACAATCAATTCTCGCCGTTTCTAGCTTACACGCCCTCGGTCACGGGCGTGACCGAGGCCGTGACTATTCTGCAACCGCCAGATTAACTCCAGATCGCAGCGTTTCCCGCCGTTTCCAGACCCGTTCAAGACACGCCCTTGGTCACGGGCGTGACCGAGGCCGTGACCCGCCATGCAATTGATTTTTGGCGGTTTCTCTTCCTCAACGTTCCCGGGCTTTCAATACGCAGTTACGCAGCTTACACGCCCTTGGTCACGGGCGTGACCAAGGGCGTGACTCACCAATTTTCTGCCTATAAAATCCAGCTGCTGCCAAAGTGATGGGGATCCAGTCCATGCTTCGATTGGATCATTTCTAGTATAGTTTTCCTGCATTTTTAGTGTAACTTTATTTTATGTCTTGTCCTTTTATTTCCTATTTTAGATTTACTTTCCCAGCAATTGTAATTCTTCTTTCTTAGTTATAAAATATTCTTTTTCTTTAATCATGAGTAGCTAATTTTGTAGCATTTGATCGGATGAATTCCTAAGCTTTTATATTTCATAATCTTTTATTCATTGTTTGGATTTTGAAAACTAAGATTTACCGTTGATTTGCAAATTTTGGTTTCATATTTCTAGGGTATGAAAATCAAGTTTGATCCAAATTTTAGTGTATCGAGAGATCCGTAAATACGGTAGATCGCTCATCAGTAAAAAGAATTGTTTGCATTCCTCGAGAGAGGGTGATGAAATTCTTCCGGATTGGAGTCAAATCCAATAGTGGGGCTCACCGCATAAAGCAAGCTTAGGGGTTTCGACTGGCCGAGGGGTCTTAATCGATCAACCTAAGGTTAGGTGGTAGTTCTCTCGAGAGAGGCTCTATCATATTTTGGGAACCTCCACGGTCAAGTTTGTCTAAATCGATTTCTTTCGAATTCTAGATTTACGAAATATTTTACTTTAGAAGGATTCCCGATCAAATGTTTCTCTTTATTTAATTATTTTCAAAACTTCATATTACTTCCGATAAAATAATATTAATTTGCGTGAGTAGAAGTAGTCAACAAACCCGTGGAATACGACACTTGATATTTATTTGTTTTAAATATCCTATGCTATGAACGATAGGTGCTCTTGCCTATAGTTCGTAGAATTTGGAGAAAATTATTTATATCCTAAATTTTACCTATCAAGTTTTTGGCGCCGCTGCCGGGGAAATATTTTTGTTGATATTTTGAAAGCGTGAATTTTATTACTTTTATCAATCTCTTTCTCCGCCCCCATTTCTCTTTTTGATTTATTCTCAAAATTTCATTCTATTAAGTGACGGTTGTTCAATTTTTTTTTTCTTCAAAAATGTTATCTCAATTGGCCGCCAAAGTTGTCGAGCTTCAAAATAAAGTCAATCTTTTGGAAGCCGCACGAAAGCGCCAAGTTAATTGTAATTTTTGTGGAGCACCGCATCGAAGTGAGGATTGTTATATTAATTTTTACTCTCAAAATTTTTCTTATGGAAATAATTTTGAGTTTATTTATGAAAATAATTATTCAAACTTTGATGAAAATAATTCATCTAGTTATCATGTGAATGATTTTTCCGATTCTAATAATATTTCTTCTTGCTCCGATATTAATTATTCATGGTGGCAAGATCACCCGGATAGTTTTCGGTGCGATGAAGGAAATTCAGTCAATCAAGATTTTCATTTCTCCTCTTTTACCCCAGAAAGTTCTTTTTCTTCTACTCTTGGGTATTTTCCAGATTCTATTTATCAAAATTTAAATATTTATACCCAAGCTCAAGAAGAACTTCTTTACCACGAATTTAAAAGAGTCATGGAGACACCGGACGAAATTGATGAAGAACATGTTTCTTCACCTCCTCCGCCCGAATCTCCTCCTATTTTTCATGAATTTTCTCTCTCGCCAATTATTCACTTTGAAAGTGAAATTCATGAAAATATTGTGTCCCATGAATTTAGTTCACTTGGAATTTCCAATAAATTTTTGGATACGCATTTTATTTTTGAAAATGAACAACCGGAGCTTAATCATGTGTTTTCACAAGAAACTCCTCCTTGTGAAATATTTTCTGACTCGCTTAATTTTGATTCTTTTTCTTCTAACGATTTTCATGTAGATGATGAGCCGTTGCAACCAAACATTTTCACCGATCCATTTGCCGCTCATCTCCAGCAATCCAAATTACCTAAGGTATGTATAGGTAATTTGGATTCACAATTTCAAGCTAACGGACAACCAAAGAATCACGACTATAGCGGAGGAGTAGTCGGGCAGCAGATTTCGGCATGCTCACCTGAGCATGAATTAAGGGAGTTGCCTGTGTACCTTTCTTTTTATTTTCCTTTTTCCTAACAATAACCGTCTAGCTTAAAGACGGGAAAAAGAAAGCGCTCTTGGGAGGCACCCCTTGCTTATCTTTATTTTTCTTGCACTTTACTTTTTCCGCATTTTATTTTCTTTTCCCTCCTACTTGGCTTATAAACATTGGGGACAATGTTTATTTTTAAGTATGGGGGTGTATTCTCCTATATTCAGTTTTTATTAAAAATCCAAAAAAAAAATTAGAAAATCTTTTTCAAAACTCATAAAAAATTGATTTTTTTTCTTTATTTTCAATTTTGTTATAAAAATTTACAAAATTCAAAAAAATGTTTTCATTTAAAAAACTATTTTAATTTCCAATAAAATAAATTTTGTAATACTAAATTTCTCCAAACTTCATTTATGCAAAATTGATTTTAATTATGAGTTTTCTTTATAGGCTTTTTAAAGAGTTTTCTTTTTATGTAGTTTTAATCTTATATTTCTCTTCAAAATATGTTAGATTTAATTTTTAGATGAATTTGATTTAATGAGTTTTTCATTATCTTGATTTGTTTAGAATATTTCTTAGTTTTACTTTCTCTCTTTAAAATATCATAATTCAATTTTGTAGTAATTGTGTTAAATATCTTTAGATTTTACTTATATTAACTTGAACTCATAGTTTCTTATAGATTGCTCAATTTGTTTTCTATGCTCTTAAAATGTATCTTTGGAATTTTTGTAGCCTTTAAACCCTATCCCTTCCCCTACCTTTTTATTTGACCCTTTATTTGGCATAAAAAAAAAAGATTTGAAAAGATCATATGTCATGGAATGAGAGGATAAAATTCATCATTCCTAAACATATGCTCCCAAATTTTTAAAAGATTATATGGTATGGAGATGAGAGGATAAAATTCATCACTCCTAAACATATACATTTGGGATATTAAAGAAGAAAAAATTTAAAAAAAGATGGAAATGAGAGGATAAAATTCATCATTTCCTATATTCAAAGTAACTTCTTCAATGCCAATTTTACCCCAATTAGCCAAGTTTATTTGCTTATCCAAGATATTTTTGAGAGAGCATAGTTAATTTTTTGTAGTTTTCTAAAAGTTTCTCATGACTGTAAAGTTTATATAATTTTAATCTTGGATTATTTTACTTAATTCAATGCAATTTTGTTTATGAAGATTTAGTTAGAGAATTTTGAAACTAATATTTATTCTACTCATTTCAATTTATGAATTATAAATTATTTCTAATAAATCTAAATTTTAATTTCTTAACTTAATTTGATATGAGTCTTATAAAATTTGGAATACATAATTGGAAGTAAATCTTTTTGGAATGTCCTATAAATTCTTCTCATGCTTATAAATTAGTTTTGCTCTGGAATAGCAAAAGCTTAAGTATGGGGGTATTTGATAGTACATTATTTATTGTTATTTTTATATAATATTTTAGTAGTAATTAATTAGTTTTTATATAATTTTAGTTTAATATATGTCTAATTCACTTTGTTTTGTGTTTTCAGGTAATCTGGGGCTGTTAAATGCAATTTCAAGCTCATAAGAGTAATCAGGAGAATATTTGGAGAATTTCAGCTGAAATCGCAAAGTACACGCCCTTGGTCACGGGCGTGACCAAGGGCGTGACTTTATGTCACGGCCGTGAACCAGCCCCGTGTATTCCAGTTGAAGATGTTAGCCGCCACGTATGATTAAAATTACACGCCCTCTGACACGGGCGTGACAGAGGGCGTGACCTCAATGTCACGGGCGAGACTTTCCCGAAATGCATTCATTTCAGCCAACAATCAATTCCCGCCGTTTCTAGCTTACACGCCCTCGGTCACGGGCGTGACCGAGGCCGTAACTCTTCTGCAACCGCCAGATTAACTCCAGATCGCAGCGTTTCCCGCCGTTTCCAGACCCGTTCAAGACACGCCCTTGGTCACGGGCGTGACCGAGGCCGTGACCCGCCATGCAATTGATTTTTGGCGGTTTCTCTTCCTTAATGTTCCCGGGCTTTCAATACGCAGTTACGCAGCTTACACGCCCTTGGTCACGGGCATGACCAAGGGCGTGACTCACCAATTTTCTGCCTATAAAAGCCAGCTGCTGCCAAAGTGATGGGGATCCAGTCCATGCTTCGATTGGATCATTTCTAGTATAGTTTTCCTGCATTTTTAGTGTAACTTTATTTTATGTCTTGTCCTTTTATTTCCTATTTTAGATTTACTTTCCCAGCAATTGTAATTCTTCTTTCTTAGTTATAAAATATTCTTTTTCTTTAATCATGAGTAGCTAATTTTGTAGCATTTGATCGGATGAATTCCTAAGCTTTTATATTTCATAATCTTTTATTCATTGTTTGGATTTTGAAAACTAAGATTTACCGTTGATTTGCAATTTTTGGTTTCATATTTCTAGGGTATGAAAATCAAGTTTGATCCATATTTTAGTGTATCGAGAGATCCGTAAATACGGTAGATCACTCATCAGTAAAAAGAATTGTTTGCATTCCTCGAGAGAGGGTGATGAAATTCTTCCGGATTGGAGTCAAATCCAATAGTGGGGCTCACCGCATAAAGCAATCTTAGGGGTTTCGACTGGCCGAGGGGTCTTAATCGATCAACTTAAGGTTAGGCGGTAGTTCTCTCGAGAGAGGCTCTATCATATTTTGGGAACCTCCACGGTCAAGTTTGTCTAAATCGATTTCTTTCGAATTCTAGATTTACGAAATATTTTACTTTAGAAGGATTCCCGATCAAATGTTTCTCTTTATTTAATTATTTTCAAAACTTCATATTACTTCCGATAAAATAATATTAATTTGCGTGAGTAGAAGTAGTCAACAAACCCGTGGAATACGACACTTGATATTTATTTGTTTTAAATATCCTATGCTATGAACGATAGGTGCTCTTGCCTATAGTTCGTAGAATTTGGAGAAAATTATTTATATCCTAAATTTTACCTATCAATCATCAACTCTTCCGCCCCTCTTTCCCGGGCACTCTCTCCCTTCTCCTCTTCTTCTCCTCTCTCCACCCTGGGCCTCTCAGCGACCCCTTCCTGGGCCTGTGAAAGTATCTAGTTGCGGCCTAAATCACCTAGAGGGGGGTGAATAGGTGGATTCTATGTCTTAAAGCGGAATTAAAAAAATTAACACAGAAAAGCAAACAAACAACCACAGCACAGACACAAGGATTTTATAGAGGTTCCCCGATGTGGGTAGTCCTCTTTCCCGCCTCGCCTATCTAGCACTTCGAGGCTAGACTCGGCTACTTCACCAAACTCAGATTATAACTAATCTTACACCTCGGAGTTAAAAACTCTTACAACTCAGAGTATAACAACTCCTACAACTCGGAGTAAAACAACTCCTACAACTCGGAGTATAACAACTCCTACAAAAGAAAATATAGGGAAACAAAATATTTCTTCTTAACCTCTAAAGAGATTAACTTCAGATCTTGAAAACAGAGTCTTCTTCTCAACCTTGAAAGAAAGCTTGGCACTAGAAAGATGAGAAGAGAGAAGACTTGGCTAACCAGATCTGACCAGGCCCTTTGACTTGCTTGAAAGAATCTTCAATAAAGTGAGCAGCACTAAGATCAAAGGCCTTCTTCTGAGAAATCTCTAATCACAAAAGTTAGATCTCAGAATTCTTGTTCAGCAAAAGAGGAAGAGAAGAAGGACTTTTTGCTTTTTCTTTTCTGAACTGACGGCTGAAGAAGGTTTTTAGGTCGATTCTTTTTGATGGATAAATTTGCCCTAAAATAATGACATATTTATAGGGAGGACTTCAACGGCTCTTGCGACAAAGAAGGGAGAGGCGACACGTGTACTGATCATGTCGGCTAACCCTAATTTTCAAAAACGAAACGAGGATAAGAAATCCGTCTGTCCGTCATTCGTCGGGATTCGTCGGGAGAACACGAGAGCATCCGACGAATTGACTTAGCTGCAGAGTTTTCCTCAGAACCTAGACAAGATTGACCTCTGTCAGCATTCGTCGGGATTCGTCGGAATGACCCGAGTCATCTCGACGAATGGACTTGGCTTCAGAAAATTCTTCACAACCCAGCAAAAATGTCCTCTGTCAACATTCGTCGGAATTCGTCGGAATGACCCGAGTCATCTCGACGAATGGACTTGGCTTCAGGAATTTCTTTAACACCCAGCCAAACTGTCCTCTGTCAACATTCGTCGGGATTCGTCGGAATGACCCGAGTCATCTCGACGAATGGACTTGGCTTCAGGAATTTCTTTAACACCCAGCCAAACTGTCCTCTGTCAACATTCGTCGGGATTCGTCGGAATGACCCGAGTCATCTCGACGAATGGACTCAGCAAAAATTTTCTTTTCTTCTGAAACCCTGCTCCACTCCACAACTTTGAACACCTTCAGTTATGTATATGAAGTGCACCCCAAAAGAGAGATTACACATGGACCAACACTTTGTTCTATACAATGAGGGATTACATTGTTTAGAACTGTGTTTGGTGATCCATTGCAACCTGACTTTGGTATGCACTTAGCATTACGACCTGTCATAACACATCTAAACAAAAGTCATCAAATACAAATACAATTCACTTTAGTTTACTAGGGGACATCTTCAAATCAAGGTGATTGTAGACACAATACCCAACAATCTCCCCCTATTTGAAGATGTCATAACCCTAGGCACTAACTTGAATTGCACAGAAAGAATACTAAATAAGAATGCAGAACCCAGGCAGTAATATATATAATGAAAAGCAGAGTAGGACTAAATGTTTTAGCTTAAACACAAAAGAATTGAGTATATATATATATATAAGCAAAGAAAACATCAAGATTCCAGATAAGCACAGCTTATTCATGACCTTTGCCTTTCATCTTTGCAACCATTCTGTCCACTGCCTCAGTTTTCTTCTTCAGTTCTGAATCCATTCTCTCAAAAAATGCCTTTGGCTTAGGCCAGTATTTGTCAGGAGCAGACTCTTTAGATCCACCAATCTTGAAGTGAATTCTTCTTTCATTTGTCCTTTTCTCAAACTTGCTCCATTCTTCTGAACTATAGTGGTCACTGACCTTTTCATTCTGATTGCTGACCTTATCAAAAGCAGAGAGAATAATACTTTTGGAGATAGGGCTCCAGCTTTCTTGGAAGTTTCTAGGAGGAGGCCTATCATAAAACTCTCTGATCTTCTTAAATGGATTAGACTTCTTAGCAGGTGGCTTATCATCAAAAAGCTTCCTTTTTAAAGACTTCTCAGCTGGTTCAGCAAAATAGGAGCTGTCAGGATCTTGAACAAGGGATGGATCATCCCAAAATTCCTGATAAGATGAAGCAGGGATGACTTCATCAGCAAACACAGAGTCCTCAGCAGGATTTGGAGAGAAACTAGGAGCCCTGGGACCTGGAGCACTTGAGGAGGGAACAACAGGCCCTTTTTCCACAACAGCAAACCCAAGCATTTCAGCCACTTGCTTGAACAGCCAGCTTTGAGCTTCATGAGTATACCAATTTACATCCTTAACATTTTCTAAGATGTTTTCCTTGAGATCTTGCATTTGAGAAGCTACACTTTCATTTAAAACATCCAATTTGCTTGCATTTTCTTCTAACTTGGAGACCACACTCTCCTCCCCCTTTATGACATCTTCATGTAGGAGGGTATACAATCTTTTCAGCTGATTTTCAACTTGATCATCCAAGTAAGATATTCCTTGATCATGAGCAGAGCTGAGAGTAGAGATAGCAGAAGTCAGGTGCAACACATCTTCACTTACCTGATGCATATTCTGGAGAGCATGCCCAACAGCTTTATTTGTATGATCCAAAGCTTTCCCTGCAGATAGCATCCAGGCTTCTTGATCAGTCTTGAATCTGCCCATATCATGCTTGATCTCATCCATGTCTTGCCTCAGAGAACTATCAACTGAGTCAATCTTCTTATATACTTGCTTTATAGAGTGATCAAAGTGATCAGTCTGACCCTGTAGCATCCCTGCTATGGACTTTAGCAAAGAAGAGTGAGAGCTATCACCAGTCTCACCCTCTTCAGGAGAAAGTTTTTCAGCTACAAAACTTGAGGACTGTGCTAAGTTGTCAAGCACAGTTGCTCTTGGAGAGGTGCTCCTAGCCACAAAAACTTCTGGAGGAGGCAAGAGCAGCAGAGGAGGAAGGACCTCAGAAGGAACAGATTCAGCCATGAAGAGATCTTCCTGGACTTTCTCCCCCCCAGGTAGAGACATCTCCTTAGCCAACCTCAGCATGGCACCAAGGCTGCCCTGCTCCCCAGAATCAGATTGCTCAAGAGGAGTGTCTGGCAAGATTTCACGATCTTCAGAAAGAGAATCAACCATGGCAGGTGATCTCCTTGAATCTTCCAGCTGAGGAGCCTCAACAAACACAGCAGCAACCTCTGGACCTTCCAAGCCAAGATCAGCAACACTAGGAGGAGCATCATCTGCAGCACCACTGCTTGCACCAATGTCTCTTGGGGTTGGAAACTCCCCCTCAACATGTGCATCTCTGTCCTGTGCAGGAGCTGGATCAAGTCCACTCCCCCTGGAGGATTGCCCTGCTTCAGTGGACCTATGTTCATCAGGGAGAGGGGCCTCATCATCACTCAAAGGAGCCCTCACTCCAGCATTCCCTAATCCCTTGGGAATTACCCTTTCCCATTTGGTGAAAATGGAGGAATTAATTTTCTTAGTGTGGTGGATGGGGGTACCTCTTCCAAGATTGAAAAATTCTGGATTGCCACTATGCAGAAGCAGACTGAGAATCCTTCCAAAATTTGGAGCAAGAAAGCTCTCTTTAATCTTCTCAAAGATGACTTCACCAAAATTGAAATTTTTCCGACAAATTATAGCGGTGTGAATTTTAAAAGCCTCTTCAGATATGTAGTCGTGAGAACCTACCTTGCATAATAAAACTTTGCCTATAATATCAGACAGAAGCTTACCTCCTTCATTCATGAATTTTCTTCGGATTTTGGCGCTTTGATCAAGAATTCCACAAAATCTTCTGGCTCTGAAAATATCTTCAACAGACAACTCTTCAGATTCAACCATTGGCATCCTCAACGATCGGTTGATACCACTAGCCTTCAAAGTTATTTTGCAGGAACGAATAGAGCTTTTGATCTTCTTACCTTGACCTGTGATTTTGGCATTTCGATAAAACTCCAGAATATCCTGTTCTAGAACTTTGGCCGGCTCTTCCAAGATGAAACTTAGCCCGGCGACATCAAGCATCATGATCACATTGCAAAACTCATCAGAAGCTGAGCGGAAGGCGCCTCTCACCAACTCTCCCCCTGAGTTGAAGCCACCGGAGGCTTTGGGCGCCATTGATGTCGTCGACGTCGAGGAAGAAAAACAGGGAAATCGCGACGGAGAAGACGAATGGACGGGTAGGGTTTCACGGAAGAGGAATTTGAGAAGACGAATCCTTACGTGAAATCGTGATGTTTTCTTTTAATTTATATATATATATATATAAAAAAAATTTAAGTAGAGCGCGCACCTGTAGAGAAATGATTCCACGGAAGAGGAATTAGAGAGGAATAAATATCCAGAAAAAAAAATTGTCCCGTCAACACCCGTGAAACGTCATGAAATTTTCTGAGTTAATACGTGAAGTCTCGAGCAATTTCGTGAAATTTCAACAGTCCCGACTTCAAGATTCCTTGTTAAGCATTCCAAGTTCCATTTTGAAGAAATTGAATTTGGTTTCGTCCAGAGGCTTCGTAAAAATATCTGCAATTTGTTTGTCAGTATTAACATATAACAAATTTATGTCCTTACTCTCGACATGTTCTCGGATGAAGTGATAGTGAAGCTCAATATGCTTCGTTCTGCTGTGAGAGACGGGATTATTCGCTATGGCAATAGCACTTGAGGAGTCACAGAACATGGGGATTTCTGAGAGCTTTACATTATAGTCCTCAAGCTGATTTTTCATCCACAAAAGTTGTGCGCAGCAACTGCCTGCAGAGATATATTCCGATTCAGCAGTTGATATTGCAACGCAATTTTGCTTCTTGCTACTCCAGGAAATGAGCCTTTTTCCCAAGAACTGGCAAGTTCCCGAAGTGCTCTTCCTATCATCTTTGCTACCTGCAAAATCAGCGTCTGAAAAGCCAATTAGTTCAAAATCATTGCTTCTTGGGTACCATAAGCCGAGATTTGGTGTAGCTTTAAGGTATCTCAATATCCTCTTTGCAGCGGCATAATGAGATTCCTTACAATTCACTTGATACCTGGCACATACACATGTTGAGAACATTATATCCGGTCTAGTAGCAGTGAGATAGAGCAAGGACCCAATTATGCTTCTGTACTTGGTTTCATCAAAAGGTTTCCCTTTCTCATCCTTGTCCAGAGACATACTTGAGCCCATTGGAGTCCTCATTGAGGTTGCACTCTCCATTCCAAATTTCTTAAGAAGCTCTTTAGTGAACTTCGTCTGAGAGATGAAGATTCCATCTTCAGATTGGTGCACCTGGAGTCCTAAGAAATATTTCAGCTCTCCCATACTGCTCATTTCAAACTTACCTTGCATCAAGCTAGAAAACTTTTTGCAAAGTTTGTCATCAGTAGAGCCAAAGATAATATCGTCGACGTAGATTTGCACCAGCAAAATCTCGCCTTTAACTTCCCTAAGAAACAATGTCTTGTCTATTGTTCCTCTTGTAAATTTGTTCTCAAGAAGAAACTTAGACAATGTCTCATACCAGGCTCGGGGTGCCTGTTTGAGACCATACAAGGCTTTATGTAAATAAAATACATGATCAGGAAAGTTAGGATCGACAAAACCTGGAGGCTGAGCTACATACACTTCCTCTTTAAGGTCTCCATTCAGAAATGCGGACTTTACGTCCATCTGGAAAACCTTAAAGCCCTTATAAGCAGCATAAGCCAGAAATAATCTGATGGCTTCAAGTCTTGCTACGGGTGCGAAGGTCTGATCAAAGTCAATCCCTTCTTCTTACCTGTATCCTTGAGCAACCAGTCTTGCTTTGTTCTTGGTGATGATGCCCTTTTCATCAAGCTTGTTTCGGAAGATCCACTTGGTTCCAATCACATTATGCCCTTTGGGTCTAGGTACCAACTCCCAAACTTTACATCTTTTGAATTGGTTGAGCTCCTCTTGCATAGCAAGGATCCAAGAGGGATCGGTGTTTGCTTCTTCAAACTTCTTCGGTTCAATCTGTGAAAGAAAACTTAAATGTAAAATTTCGTTAGTTGTACCTCTTCTAGTTAGAACTCTGCTTGAAGGATCTCCGATGATTTGATCTGCTGGATGATCTCTCAAATGTCTGATCACTCCAACATTTAGATGATTATGAGGTTCCTGTATTTCAGGTACATCTTCATCTTCCTGAGGATCATCATCCTCACATGCTGAAGGGGCAATTACTTCAATAGATTGTGGAACGTCTTCCTTTACCACTTCTTCTAAGTGTAGATCTTTGAATCTTGCATCTGCATCTTCAACAAAGACACTAGAAGAGCTGCTATGAAGCATACTCGTCTCATCAAATATAACATTAAGAGTTTCTTCTACAACCAGGGTTTTCTTGTTGAAAATCCTATATGCCTTACTATGGCTACTATAACCTACAAAAATACCTTCAAAACATTTTTCACTAAACTTAGTTTTATAATACTTTCCATTGTTAAGCACGAAGCATTTACTTCCAAAGATTCTAAAATAAGACAGAGTTGGTTTCTTGCCTTTCAGAAGTTCATAGGGAGTCTTATGATGATTTTTGTTGATTAGTGCTCTGTTTTGCACGTGGCAAGCAGTGTTGATACCTTCAGCCCAGAAGTACTCCGGTAGTGAAGAATCACTCAACATTGTCCTGCAAGCCTCTATGAGTGTTCTATTCTTTCTCTCGGCAACACCATTTTGCTGTGGAGTGCGGGGAGAGGAAAACTCATGAAAGATACCTTGACTTTCACAAAATTCAGTCATGGCCCCAGACTTGAATTCTGTGCCATGGTCACTTCTGATTTTGACCACAGAGCATTCTAATTCATTCTGAATTTGCCTGACGAATGAGGTGAAAGAATCATAGGTGTCTGACTTGTGTTTTAGAAAGAATACCCAAGCAAAATGTGAGTAATCATCGACAATGACCAACGTATAAGACTTACCCCCTAAACTCCGAATTGGCATGGGACCAAATAAGTCCATATGAAGTAGATATAAACATCTGGTAGAGTCTTTGCCAATAATGCTCTTAAAGCTAGCCCTCGTCTGCTTGCCCATTTGGCATGCGTGACAAGGTCTCTCTTTAATGCACTTAACATCAGGAGCATCACGAACTAAGTTGTGAGAAAATAACATATTTATAGTTTTGAAATTTATATGTGCTAGTCTCTTGTGCCATTGGTCACAGAGAGATGCACTATCTTTTGCCAAAAAGCACACTGGTGTAGAAGTATCTAAACATAGAAAATTTAAACAAAAAATATTTCTACTCCGAGTGCCTGTTAAAATAGTTTCTGATTTATCAGACAGCTTTATCAGGCACTTGTCCTTGTAGAATTCTACCATATAGCCTTTGTCACAAAGTTGACTTATGCTAATGAGATTATGTTGTAATCCTTTAACATAAGCCACGTCTGTGAAAGAGACTGTACCATTTGTGATCATACCGTAGCCTTTTGTGATTCCCTGATCGATCCGCCAAAAATAACTTTTGGACCATCTTTCACGGGGGTAAACTCTTGTAGTAGGCTTCTTGTTCCGGTCATGTGCCGTGAACAACCACTGTCCAAGTACCAGATTGGATTTGTATTGGCCTTTGGACATACCTGCAATCAACAATCAATTGCCCTTAGGAACCCAAACTGATTTGGGTCCTTGGCTTCGTGTTAGATGACCACCACTTGGAATGTTAACATTGCGAGGGGTCATTCTTGCATTGTTAATCCGTGGAGTCGAGACATTTCTCGGATTAAACCAACAGTCTATGGCAAAGTGACCAATCTTGCCACAACACCAACAATCGAATCGATTGTACCTTCTCTTTGTCTCCTGTTTTGCCTTTTGAACGGGAGGTGCAACAGGAGTGACTTTCTTAGAGGAAGTCTTCTTAGAAGTGGGGGCCTCATGGTGACAGCACACACATGGCTCCAACTTCTTCTCAACAGGTTTGGGTGCAATCGTTCTAATTTTCGGTGCTTTCTTGTGAGCTGATCCGTGAACAAATGGACCATGATCTTTGAGGATTATTTCTTCATGAGGGGCTTTGAAGGGAGAGTTGTCAAAGTTTCGGGGAAAGCTCCATCCTTGATATCTATTACTAGGTTCAACATGTGTTGGCCTAGCAAAATGACCGTAGGATGAATCAAAGTCAAACGGATTTGATGGAAAAATGACCTTCCTAAATGAAGGTTGACTTTGATTAGCAGCTCCCTTTCCCTTCACGACTCTCTTTTCAGCAGCCTTACTACTTTCAGCCTTATGACCAATTCCACTACCCTTCGCAGGAGCAGAAAACGTATCAATGAATGGAAGAATAGTCTTAGGCTTGGAGAAGCTTTCTACGAGCTTCCTTTCCGCCTTCAACTTATTTTCTAGTTCACTTATAGTTTTCTCCTTTAAGTTTAACAACTCAGTGGAGCTTTTCAGTTCGTCTTTCAAGAGTTGGATTTCATCTTTGAGGGGAGTTAATTGTTCAATTTCCTCCCTCAAAGCTAATTCCACTGTCTTGAGAGATTCAATTTCTTTTGACTTGGATTTGACGACCTTGCGGCACTTGTCAAATCCTTTCACAAGGGCTTCATACTGAGTTATTAACTTAAAGTCCTCCTCTGAGGAGTAGCCCTCATTTGCTACGGATGCAGTCTCATCTTCAGAAGCAGACAGAGGGGTATGAGAGTTTACCTTCCCCTTATGAGAGGAGTCGCCTGTTTCTTCGTCTAGATGAGCCATTAGCCCAAAGTAGGCTTCTTCATCTGAGCTTGACGCATCAGAGTCACTGTCGCTCAGAGTCTTGGCCTTCTTGGCGAGAAGACTCTTTTCTTTCTTCCTTCCTTTAAAAGATCTCTTTTCTTCCTTCTTTGATCCTTCTTTCTTCTTGTATGGACACTCGGCAATTACGTGTCCTGGCTTATTGCAACAATAATAAATAATGTCAGTAGAATCAAATTTGTTCGGTTTAGATTTATACCTGTCATTATTGTAGTCCTTTTTGTGATGATCCCCATCACGTCTTGATCTTCTGTGATCAAATGCAGTGGATTGCCCTCTCTTCTGCTTTCTTTTATTCAGAAGTCTTTTGAATTGTTTGGAGAGAAGAGAAAATTCTCCATCAGACATCTCTGAACCTGATGGGCTGGCATCAGACTCATCCTCATCAGAAGATGGTCTCCTTACAAGTGGGAGAGCCTTGCACTTCCTTGAGCTTTCAGCTTTTAGGGCAGAGGACTTCTCCCTTCCAGAGGCTCTGACCCCCTCTTCTTCAGCTTTGCGGGAATTTAGCTTCAACTCATGGGACAGGAGCTTACCAAACAACATTTGTGGCTCCGTGGTTCCGAGCTTTCCGAATTCTCTGATGGCTATAACCTTGGTATCCCATTCTTTCGTCAGGGATCTCAAAAATTTGTCATTTAGTTCGCCAGTTGTGAATTCTCTATCATAGTTCCTAAGGCCATTTACGATCTTGAAGAACTTCTCGTAGGTGTCAGAAATGGAGTCTCTTGGATCTTGCTTGAATGCTTCATATTCTTGGTTCAGCAATGATCTTCGGTCATCCCTCACTTCTTCGGTCCCTTCCATCAGAACGACTAGTGAGTCCCACATCTCTTTAGCAGATTTGCAGTGAAGCAGATTTTGCAACATTGAATCATCAACTGCACCTGCTATGATATTTTTTGCTTTCTTGTCTAGGGCCACTAGAGCGATCTCATCTTTGTTCAGTTCCAACATCTTCTTTGGGATCATGATGGTGGAGTTTATTGAAGATGGTTTCATCGGAATATGGGGACCTTCTTCCACGATCTGAAAGATTCTTGGGTCAGCAGCTTCCATGTAGAATCTTACTCTTTCCTTCCACATAGGAAAGTTCTCTTTGGTGCAAACTGGCAACTTGACGGAGTCCTTGGTCTTATCCATTCCAGACATGTTTGCTTTAGCAACTAGATGAGGAGATCTTGTTCAAGGTGTTAGCCTTATAGCGAACAACCTACCTCTGATACCAATTGAAAGTATCTAGTTGCGGCCTAAATCACCTAGAGGGGGGTGAATAGGTGGATTCTATGTCTTAAAGCGGAATTAAAAAAATTAACACAGAAAAGCAAACAAACAACCACAGCACAGACACAAGGATTTTATAGAGGTTCCCCGATGTGGGTAGTCCTCTTTCCCGCCTCGCCTATCTAGCACTTCGAGGCTAGACTCGGCTACTTCACCAAACTCAGATTATAACTAATCTTACACCTCGGAGTTAAAAACTCCTACAACTCGGAGTATAACAACTCCTACAACTCGGAGTAAAACAACTCCTACAACTCGGAGTATAACAACTCCTACAAAAGAAAATATAGGGAAACAAAATATTTCTTCTTAACCTCTAAAGAGATTAACTTCAGATCTTGAAAATAGAGTCTTCTTCTCAACCTTGAAAGAAAGCTTGGCACTAGAAAGATGAGAAGAGAGAAGACTTGGCTAACCAGATCTGACCAGGCCCTTTGACTTGCTTGAAAGAATCTTCAATAAAGTGAGCAGCACTAAGATCAAAGGCCTTCTTCTGAGAAATCTCTAATCACAAAAGTTAGATCTCAGAATTCTTGTTCAGCAAAAGAGGAAGAGAAGAAGGACTTTTTGCTTTTTCTTTTCTGAACTGACGGCTGAAGAAGGTTTTTAGGTCGATTCTTTTTGATGGATAAATTTGCCCTAAAATAATGACATATTTATAGGGAGGACTTCAACGGCTCTTGCGACAAAGAAGGGAGAGGCGACACGTGTACTGATCATGTCGGCTAACCCTAATTTTCAAAAACGAAACGAGGATAAGAAATCCGTCTGTCCGTCATTCGTCGGGATTCGTCGGGAGAACACGAGAGCATCCGACGAATTGACTTAGCTGCAGAGTTTTCCTCAGAACCTAGACAAGATTGACCTCTGTCAGCATTCGTCGGGATTCGTCGGAATGACCCGAGTCATCTCGACGAATGGACTTGGCTTCAGAAAATTCTTCACAACCCAGCAAAAATGTCCTCTGTCAACATTCGTCGGAATTCGTCGGAATGACCCGAGTCATCTCGACGAATGGACTTGGCTTCAGGAATTTCTTTAACACCCAGCCAAACTGTCCTCTGTCAACATTCGTCGGGATTCGTCGGAATGACCCGAGTCATCTCGACGAATGGACTTGGCTTCAGGAATTTCTTTAACACCCAGCCAAACTGTCCTCTGTCAACATTCGTCGGGATTCGTCGGAATGACCCGAGTCATCTCGACGAATGGACTCAGCAAACATTTTCTTTTCTTCTGAAACCCTGCTCCACTCCACAACTTTGAACACCTTCAGTTATGTATATGAAGTGCACCCCAAAAGAGAGATTACACATGGACCAACACTTTGTTCTATACAATGAGGGATTACATTGTTTAGAACTGTGTTTGGTGATCCATTGCAACCTGACTTTGGTATGCACTTAGCATTACGACCTGTCATAACACATCTAAACAAAAGTCATCAAATACAAATACAATTCACTTTAGTTTACTAGGGGACATCTTCAAATCAAGGTGATTGTAGACACAATACCCAACAGCCTGGACTTCCACTTCCTCTATCCTCTCCTCGACTCCATTCTCTCCTCCGGTTCCTGCCGCCTCCATCACTTTATCGAACTCTTCGGCTTCTCCCATCCAGGCGATGGTGTTGAAAGCTGTCACATAGCACTGTCTTGCAATCTTGGGGTCTCCCCGGACCCGGACCTGGATTCCTACCGCATTGAACTTGAGGCATTGGTGGAAAGTGGATGGGACGCACCGAAACGCACTAATGAGAGGCCGTCTGAAGATGGCGCTGTAGCTGCTCGGGGCATCCACTATCACGAAGCGGCAGTTCCGGGACTGCCCCCCGAGAGTCACATGGAGTCCCACTCCACCCTCTACCTCCTTCCTTTCTCCCGCAAAACCAAATAAGGGACCATCTGAGGCCAACACCCTCCGGGCCTCCACCTTCATCTCGTCAAACGCCATCTTGAAGACGACGTTGACCGAACTTCCATTGTCAACTAGGATCCGGGAGACGGTGAAGTTTTCGATGGCGGTCTGGATGACCAGCGCATCGAAAAACGGGTCTTCATAGCTTGGCATGTCCTTCTGGGAGAAGGTAATTTTCTCCGCTGGGGGTGGAGCAGTGGATGTGGAGGCTACGCTCCGCCGGTAGATGGTATGGAGGCTAGCCTTTCGGGTTGCCTCCACCCCTACCCCCTCATGGATCACTCTGATCCCTCCTCTACTCCCCACGTCAACTCTGTCTTCACACCTTTCTTCCTCATCCCCTCGAGGCTCGACCTCTTCAATCCTCACTTGCTGTGGTTGCCTCGGCGCGGGCTCTCGCCCCCTCTTCGTTTCCAGGAACTCTGGGCAGGTGGCCATCGCGTGACCTTCCTCATCGTGGAAGTCACAATACGGCAACGTCACCTCCCTTGCTTCTTCTTCCGCCACCCTATTCCTCCTCCTTCTTCTTGCCCCTGCTTCCTCTCTAGCCTCTTCTCTTCTTCCTCTTCCTCCTCTTCCCCGCCTGATCGCCATGGCTTGCTGAGGTGGGGGAGGCAACTGCCTCGGACCCTGCCTGCACCCCAACTGGCGGGGCCTTCCTTGTCCTCCGTAGAAGTTACCCCTTCCCGGGCCGTAACCCCTTCCTTGACCTTGCATCCCTTCGGCATGTTGCCTCCATTCCCCCTCCGGGGCCCTGGGTCTTCCCTTCTTCTTACCTCCTGTTGCCTGACCTTCGGCTCACTGAGCTTTGCTAGCCTCTTGGTGAGCTCCGGGTTGGCCTCCTCACTCTCAATCTCTTTCGCCACCCTCTCCATTAACTCCTCGTAGGAGACGGGGGTTTTCCTCTTCAAAGCCATCTTAAAGAAACTTTCCCTCAGCCCGACCGTGAAAGCGAACTGGAGTACAAACCCAGGCACCTCCTGAGTGAGTAGTACTTCTTCCTGGAACCGATCCGCGTACCGAGCTAACGACTCTTTCGGCTCCTGCTTCACCTTGAAGAGGGACTCAGCGTCCTTCTTCCTCTTCTTTGCAGTTGAGAATCACAACAGAAAGCTCCTGCGCAAATCCTCGAAGGAGTAGATCGACCCTGTAGTGAGTTGATGGAACTAGTCCCTGGCCTTCTCCTTAAGAGTGACGGCGAAGAGCCGACACTTGAAAGCATCCGACATCGGCCTGATGGAGACCGAGTCCTCAAAAGACTGGAGATGTTGGACAGGGTCATCCCTGCCGTTGTAGTACACCCTGTCCCACTCTCTGAATCCTGCCGGAACAGGTGCAGAAAGTACCAACTCGCAGAAGGTACTTCCCCCTTCTGCCACCCTTTCTCGCTCCATGCGACCCCCAGCTCTCTCGCCAGACTCGGGCTCGCGGGGGTCGCGCTCGCGGGAACGACACTCGCCTGAACCGCTCCCACAGTCGCCATACCCTCTGGGCGCGCGCTCGTCTGCACAGCGCTCGCCGGCACAGAGCTCGCTGGCACGGAGCTCGCCGACACTGAACTCGCCGGGCTGGCGAACAGTACTCGCCCTTCTATGTCTTGAACTGAACTTCCTGCGACTTCCTTTCCGGCCCTCCCCCCCCCCCCCCCCCCCCCCCCGGGGCGTTCTCGCCAACCGCTGCTGGGGGAAGGGTCGCCTGAGGTGCTGGGGTCGCGAACTCGCTTCGCATCGCCGCGACCGCGAGCCCGAAGGTGTCGAGCACCTCCCTCCTGAAGTCCGCGAACATTCTCGGTGTCACCACCTGTGGTGGCTCGCTGAACCCCTCGCCTTGATCCTCGCCTCCTGTCATGCCTGCTCCTTGGAACTTTCTTGGACCGGCCACACTCCACGCTCACCGCACCAAAATGTTGAAATCGATTTCTTGGCCTCTTGTGGAGCTCGGGGCCCTCACCGAAATGAGGGGAGGCTAGCCCTTACTGATCCCTCGGAGAAGACAGACGGGAAACTAAGAAACTGACTAAGACCTTAGTCACAGCGAGGATGTCCCTCCACTAACCCGGAAGATCGTTGAGCGCTTCCCCTCCCAAGCCAAAGCTGAGACTCGGGCACCTTGGAGAGCTCGAGGAATGCTAACCAAAGAAAGCATGAGGAGAGAGAAGCTGAAGTCCAGTCCTCTCCAAAGGTGCCCTTAAGGTCCTATTTATAGATTTTCTGGTCTGGCCTGCAAATAGCAGAATTCCGCCTTTTGATTTTACTATCCGCACCCCTAATGGGTCTGCTAACAGCCAAACTCCGCTGTTTGGAGAGGCTAAGGGCAGACCACCAAGGGTAAAAGGGTAAGTTGACCCTATTGATTTATGAGCAAGGGGCTGCGAGGACCTTCTTGCGAGATCTTACATTCTCGCGGGCCTCCTCGCGAGCCCTACTCGCAATGCCTCTCTTAGGCGATCGCCCTGCTAGGACCTCGCTGGCTTCCTGGCGATATCGGCCGAGGTCTGATCTAGCGAGCCTTCCAGCGAGACCGGCTTCTGATTTGGCCGCCCACTGAACACATTTCGCCGGACACCTTACTGGACATAGGTCTCCCCTACCAGCGGCCTGCGAGGTATTGGTTTGTCAGCCCTCGCCGGACCTAGTCCCCTGAAGATATCTGCCGAGGTCTGGATCTCGCAACTCCTGTTGCGAGACCATCCCTTTGGCTTCAATGAGCATATAACACTTCGTCAACTTCAGATGATTCCGCCGAACAGGGGCATGATCGACGAGGCCGGGGAAGTTCGACGAACTCTTACGCGAACGCCTGTCTCGCCGACCCTTCTCGCTCGCCCTCCGACGAGCTCCGTTCCTTTGCCTGGCGAATATCAGGGTTGTACATTGACTCTTTAGTAATCTGTATTGATAATAAATAAATCAAACTAAAATGTGTACTTGTAGGCACTATAAATATTGTTTGTGCTTTTGGATACCTCAAGGAATAGATTGCATGAGCTATTCTTCATATATTTCTCTTACTGCGATATCCAATACCTTCTCCTAGCCTAATCTTTCTCATTGTGCCTAAACAACATGATTGTGTGCCAATTATTCTTTATTGAATGTAGTGACTGGGATGGTACCTTAGTTTGTTAATTGTATTTTTTTATATTAATTAATACTTATATTAAAATAATTAAAAAAAATTAAAAACGTTTCTCGTATCCGTATTTTTTTAAAATCACGTTTCCCGTATCCGTTTCGTATCGTATCCCGTATCCCGTTTCCATCCCCGTGCTACATAGGTTATTATAATGCTTCAATAACAAACAAAACTGCAGCAGCACTAAACTTCTCCAAAAACAGCAAACCAAAATATTAGATTCAGCTGGGCTCAACCAAAGCTACAGAAAAAAGAGAAACCTTCCAACCCTTCCAGTCATAAATCTGATCATAGCAGAAATACAATCACTCAAGTGAACATAGAGCAGAAACTTCCTCATAAAGAAAGAGAGGGAGAGAAGTGGACAGATAGAGGTAAAGAGGATTCATATAGGCATAACGAAAAAAAAGAAATAAAAAACAAACCATAACCGAATCAAAAATCATGAAGAACATGAAGCTTACCGTGCGAAATACGGTGGTTGCGGAGTACACGGACACAGAGTAGGGAGAAGTCGGCGTCGTGATATTCCGGAAGCAGGGGAGTGAGGAGGCGGAAGCCGAAGTAGCAGTGTGATAAGATCCAAATTAAACTCTTCAACAAAAGGGTCAAACAGAACTTACAACAACAACAGGAATACACTTCCCCCAAGCACTTGATATGATTCCAAGACTTACAACAAAACAGAGATACAAGAACAAAACAGAGATACAAGCTGCAAGGTATACAACAGCTAGAAGAACTTGCGCCATGTAAACACACACCCTATGGGCCGAACCCAGAACAGGCGATCAACCCACACACAACTGTCGGGAGCTCCTCCTTCTCGCTGGCAGCCAACAACACAACAAAACATAACATAACCTAAACCCTCTCCAACCTTGCCTTATATAATTGGCACATACAAAGACAGAAATACCCCCCACAAAACACTTGAGTTACAATCAGCCCTCCCGCCAAAACCTCGCACGCATCACAGTGTCCACCGATGTGGATTCCAGAGGCGAGCTACAGATTTTATGTAGAACTCAAAAAGTAAATAAATAACGAAATAAAAAACATACGCCAAACGAAATCATAAATAAAAAAGAACATGAAGCTTACCGTGCGAAATCCGGTAGTGGCGGAGTACCCGGACGCAGAGCGGGGAGAAGCCGGCAGGTAGGCGGTGCACCGAGCGAGGAGAAAGAAAGGTTGGGGGCGAAGATATGATTCCTGGATGTCGTGGTGGTGTTCGGACGTTGTGGATCGATGTCGAAGGTTCCTGGATGAACCTTAAGTGCCAGCTACGCGGATTGCAATCAAAAATTGCTCATTCTACTGCGGATCGTGTGAGGCCAGTGCATTCGCGGTGTTTTCATCAAACGCTCATTTCTTCACCCATTTGTATTTCTATGCACTACATTAATATATAAACAGTGTGTTTGTGCATCGGTGGGATTACCGAGCGTTTTCTTCTATATATTGATTGTGCGATCTTGTGTGTTCTTGTGCCACGACTGTCCTGCAGAATCGTCCATACTCCTAACGTGCCCTACTTCAATTGCATTTATTTTCAGTTTGGACATATCCTAATCGTCAATGCAAAGTTATCAGAAGGATTTATGGTGGTACGATCCCCCCTAATTAAGAAAATAACAAATAATTTCCTTAGAACTCTCAATTAAAAGAAAATTTAGTACAAAAGTCAACTTTCTTCTCTATCCATAAGTACTTTTTGCCTCCTCCCTAAGCTCCTAATCTCAGCGAAAGGGAGTCTGCTCTCGCACATCTTGGAAGATAAAGTCAGAACAAACCACACACAAAAAGAAAAAAATATTAAATTTAAAATTTTCCTCAATATACATCCCTCCTAGATGCAATAAAAATCATGTTTTTTTTTGTGAATGAAGAAAGATAACAGCCAAAATAAATTACTGTGAAGACCAGAAATGATGATAAAGATTGCTTGCCCTCTCGGAGGATTTGGAATCGAAGGCTTCTTCTGCTCAACTTCTCCAGGGCATCTGTGGACAGGAAGACAGAAGCAAAGCAGGTATGAACCATGAAAAAGCTAGAGTTATAACAAACGGGCAGCCAACACCTACCCATAGACAAAGTCATCACACGCACTAATTGCAAGCTTTAAAGGAGACATGGGAATGACAGTCTTGGCAAGCTACCCAAAAATATTTCAGTACATGACAAATTTCCTATTGTAAAGTGGGGCAAAATGAGCGATAGAGGTAAAGAGTAAGTATACCGTGATCGAAGAATGGCGGTCAAAAGCCGAAGCAACACTGGCTAGCGATGTGGATTCCGGAGTGGACGGCGGGAAATAAAATTGGGGCGACCTAGAAATTCATAAACGATATCAAAAACAAATACTGAAATCAAAAACTGAAATGGAAAACGAAATCGAAAAGCTGAAATCGAAAATGAAATAAAAACTGAAAAAAAAAAACGAAATCAAAAAGCTGAAATAAAAAACGAAATCAAAAGTGAAATAAAAAACGGAAATCAAAATGAAGTAAAAAATTGAAATCGAAAACAAAAATGAAATCGAAAAGCTGAAGTTAACCGGCGGAGCAGGATGACCTTGGTTGCGAAATTAGGTGGTGGCGGAGTACCCGGACGCAGAGAAGAGAGACGTCGGCGTTCCGAAAGCAGGGGGACTGAGGAGCGGGCAGGTAGTCGGTCGTAGGCGAGGAAGAAGAGAGCAGAAAGGGAGGAGAACCGAAGCTTCGGGGCGAAGGTATTATTCACTGGAAGAGCGGCGTGAAAGTAAGCGGTGGAAGGGCAGTAGGGGTTGCTGTGTAGCGCGAAAGTAAGCGGTGGAAGGGCAGTAGGGGTTGCTGAATATATAAGCCTTGTGTATATAACATATATACGCGTTTTCTGAAAATACATCTAAACAGTGCATTTTTAGGAAAAGTGTTCGACACAAAAGTTATAGATCTCGATCTACAACTTTCATGTTGAACAATTTTCCTAAAAATGCACCGGTTAGGCGTATTTTCAATTCGCGCAAAACTGGGCGTAACTATTGCGGATTCGCAATAGTTATACCAAGTTTCGCGTGAATTGAAAATACTCCCAAAGGATGCATTTTTAGGAAAAGTAACATGAAAGTTGTAGATCTCGACGAGATTTATAACTTTCGTGTTAACACTTTTCCTAAAAATGCACCGTTTAAACGTATTTTCAATTTGCACGTATATTTCTTAAAAACGGGTCATGTGTACATACATACCTATATATATATATATATATATGTATATATATATATATATAATTTTGAGGGTGAACAGTAGTTTCGTGGATGTGTCATTCAATCACGGTGAAATTATGGTTTTGTTGGCGCTAACACAGTTATTCGGGGTCCCCGTGCCGAACCCCCGCGCCTGACTGGACCCCCGCGCCTGACCAAACCTCCGCACCAAGTGCCCGGACGCCGCCACCCCGGCGCTGGTGGTCTGGCCTTAGTGTGGTAAGGGCACCGCCGGGGGTGGCCCTGCCCGTGACACCTGCGGTCAGGGCTCCATGCATGCGGTGGTGTCCATGCCCGACCGACATCGGACCCCCCGCGCCGGGGTCTCCAGCCTCCTGGGACCCCGACGCGGGGGTCCGGTTAGGACGGCGCCAGTTCCAGTTGCGGCGGCAGCGGTTTGAAATTTGTGAGCGCACATCCGTGAACATCCATTTGATTTGTGCACAGACGAGCATATCACATATCGATTGGATGTCTGGTCGATATGAGCACGCATGCACGTCAGCGCCCGTGCGGTAAGAGATTCACACGACCGTACGTTATAGAGTCATTCACCTGAATGATCAAGGGTTGAGAGTGCACGCCCGTGATCATCCGTACATTGTGTTCACACGCGATCAGGCCGTCAGTGCGTGGTCATCATATCAGCTGGATGTCTGGTCGACAAGCGATGAACACGCACGAGCGGATGCACCAGTGCGTTAAGAGAGTCGCACGACTATGCATTCTACTATGTCTTCTCTAGGATACAAACATCTTTGCACGAGCTTCGCCCATACTCGATGCTCTGGGCGACCTTCTACCGCCCTGCTTCCACACAATCCACCAGCTCGGCCCCGCCCCATGACTCGCGGCCCCCGCCTGGAGGCTGGAGCACCATGGTTGTTGTTTGATTTTGAGTACGTGTCGAGGGTGCGCGAGTGTTGGGTGCGGGGACGAGCTGGTAGATTGCTTGGAAGCTGGCTTGTATGAAGCCGAAGGTTGCCAGGAGCATCGAGCATGGGAGAAGCCCGTGCGAAGATGCTCGTGTGTGTATTTATATACATACATACATAAAATGTTTTGATATAGATTAATTTTAATTTATATTATTTAATATATTTAAATTTGTATGTATTATTATAAATTTTTATATTATTACAAACAATTAGTGTTGAAACCGGCAACCGGTCCCTTGAGTTCGGACCCACAGGGGGGTGTAGCCGGTGCCTACTTCTCACTCACTAAACTCTCTTGACGGTGGACGGAAAATCTTGAACTGACCCAAGGCTGTAGCGAGGAGGTCCCGCCACACACCCGGAAGATCTTAAGAGAGTTTCCCCTCCCAAACCAATGCTCAGTCGGGCACCTTGGAGGGCACTAACAGCCAACCAAAACCTGCCTAGGAGGAGAGAGCTAAAATGATCTGCCTCTCTCCAAGGTGCCCTTAAGGGTCTATTTATAGATTTTTCTAGGTTGGTCTGCAAATAGCATGAATCCGCCATTTGGTTTTGCTAACCGCACCCCAAATTGGTCTTCTAATAGCCTAACTCCGTTGTTCTGGGGAGCTATTGACAACTCACAAGGGGTATCTGGGTCATTTCCCCTTCAGATCCCCTTGTGTGAGTGCTCCCTAGGGGCACCACTCGCCTCCCCGGGCGAGTGGTCCGTGAAGGCACCATTCGCTTACTTTGGGTGAGTGGTCCGTGGAGGCTCCACTCGCCTCTTCCTGATCCCCCAAGCGAGCGGGGCTTCGACCCCCAATCGCCTATCTATCCGCACTCCAGAGCCTTCTCGCCAGTGAGTTCTTCCTCGGCTCTTCGGGCGAAAGCCCCCTTCGGGCTATGCGAATGCTTACTTGCACCACCCGTTTCTCCTTCTGGCGACCTTGAGTCTGGGGTGGGACCACTCGGCGAATACAGGGTTGTACACAATCCCCTCTCTTTGCGAGCGGACCTCACGCTCGGAAAGAACAGCCCAACCCGGTATTCGAAGAGTGTCCTGCTGAGCTGGACAAAATCTTCTTGTGGGTCCCACCGCTGTGCTATATATGTCCCTGCCTCGGGCATTTTCTCTGGAGCGTTCTATTTCCTACGGCATAAATTCCTCCTACATTTTGAGCTTTCGCCGCCTTGAGATGGCCTTCATGAGACCATCCTTGAAACCGATCTCGCAAGAGATGCTGGATAGCCTGGCCGCGTCCCAGGAGAAAAATGCCCTTAAAGCTGCCCGGTTCGCCCCCTTGCGCTCTTCAAAGAAGGACCATAATTCTCCCTTCCGCTCTAGGAGAGCCTTGGCGGTTCGGCGGGACTGGGTGGAGGGCGAGTCCGCCTCGGAATCCCCTCATCCGACAAATAACCCTCCTCCTGATAGGCAGTTGCCGGTACTCTCATTTCCTTTGATCCCCCTGTTGACCCTCGAGACAACGTCATTACCAGGGTGCTAACCATTCGCAGGAGGCATCGACGCTCGAGAAAGATCACGGGACCGATCTGACGAAAATAGCAATGCCTCCGCCCGATGATGCGGGACCCCCTCCTGAAGAGAGCCTTGCTCCCTTGAACACTCGGGGCGAGACCCTGCAGCAAGCTGGTAATCGGTAAATAGCGTAATTCTTCCGCATATTTCTTGCATCTGATCGCTAATTCTCGCAGCCCTTAATCCTGATGCCGCAGAACAGCCTTCCACCCCTCGCCGCTCTCCCCTTCGCCAGAGAACTCTTACCTCCGCGAATGGGCACGGGGGCTCTCCGGGCTGAGACCTTGGCCGTACTCATCCAGCCGCCAACCAGGTGCCTTACCGCCCCGGGAGAGGGAAATATCTGCATCCTACCACTAGCTTATTCGAGGGGCAGCCTTCCACGCTCCCCCTCCCAAGCAGGGCATGCTCGTGCCGGGTTAGTGAGCTCACTCACTCTGATGTGACCCTTTTACCTATCAAGACCAACATTTTTGTTTTCGCGGGTCATCGAGAGACCTCCCCTATGGGATCCTACTATGAGGGAGGAGAAGGAGTGGTCTCGCCGCCTCCTTCCCCTGGAGAGCTTTCGGATTTTTTAGGTGACCCTTCCGACGCCCAAACCATGAAGGAGCGAATGAAGGAGGTGCTTGGCAAGCTCATCTTCATGTAGCGAGACCTCGCAGGACAGCTGGATGGGCAACGGATCGACACAAGGCGCGAGCTGAAGTCTCTTCGCCGGGACTGTGCGCGTCTCCTTGCTGAGGTGGAGCGCCTGGGCGACGGGGGTGGGGAACTTTCTCCCGGGAGGCACGCGAGCGAGCCAGGGACCAGCTGCATTTGGCTAACCAAGAAATCACCGCTATGAACACTTATTATTCCCCGTGAATGCCTTCGGAGGCGGGGACGCGAGGTCGGTGTCAATGGCATTGGATCGAGCATTAGCCTACCGACACTCGCTCCCTTGGCTCCGCTGCTAGCGTTTCACAAAGACATTGTTAAACTCTTTTGATTCTGTAATGATTTTCTGACTGCGTTCTGCGAATGGCTCTTTTTCCTTCCTATTCCTCCTTGGTTTCTTATAACTTTTTACACTTCCACCGAATATTGGCGTCACTATCCGCACACCCGCTGCTTAGGAAATCCCCCGATTTTTCACTTCTCTATAAATAGTTGACTCTATCAACTTCATTTATTACGTTTCACTTTGACCACCCATCTCTCTCCCCTCGCAAGCACTCGCCCTTCTCTTATCTGTGCGACCTCGGATTTTCCTTGCTCTCGCAAGATGCGTGGCGAACCGGATGGCAGGGGCAAGTGCGCGAGTGTGTTTGCTCAGCAGGATTTCGACCCCTGCGATCTTACCGAAGAGGAATATATGACCACCGTCGCGGACTACATCCCGCTGGCCTTTTCCGCAACCCGCCCAGGCCCGACGACAACATCAATACTTTCGCCCCTGACACCCTCGCGATTTCGCTGGAGCACTTTGAGGTGGGCTTCCGCCTCCCCATCTGGCTGGAGCTTCGCCAGACGCTCCGTTACTTCGGAGTCGTCCCCGCCCAGCTCAATCCGAACTCTATTGCCATGTTGGTGGGGTTCGCCTGCTACCTGCGCGAGGAGGGGATAGAGTTTAGCCTACCCGTCTTCCGCAAGCTCTTCACCTTTCGGGCGAAGAGCGGGACGACTTTCTTCTCGGGCCAGAATCCGCTCAAGGTGGATGGTCTTGCAAACAAGAACCATGATTGGACTCACAGCTTTGTCTTCGCCCGCGGGAAGTTCGGCAACGTTCTCTTCGCGCCGGTGCAAGAGGAGGAGTCGACCTTGAAACCCCAGCCGCTGGGCGGTTACGAGGCCAAGCTTCATCAGTATATCTTGTAGCACGAGATGGACATGGTCTATCTCCGGCGAAACGTCAACTCGCTCCCGCCTATTCCTCCGGGCGAAGGTAAGTTTGGGTAGTTTCAGCGCGCTCAAACTCGCCTCTCCCCCTCACTTTTCTGCTGAGTGAACTTCTTATGGATGCAGGTGTGCACGACTTCCCGCTCCATCCCCTCATTCGGAGGGGATGGCATTGGGACCCTCCCTATCCGCTGCGCGGGCCACCGCAGAGCTCTGCCGGGAGGACCTGGCACCCTCTAAGTCTGGCGGCCAAAAGCGGAAGCCAGATGCTCCCCTTCCCGCCTCTTCGTCTAAGAAATTGAAAACCCCTACCTCCGCGAAGGATAAAACATCCCCCTCCGCGAAAGAGAAGGCCCCCCACCCGTAAGGGGTAAGGGAACCTTGGTCGAGGCACCTGCCACGAATGCTCCGACCGGGACCTCGGCTCCGCAAAAGGAGATTCGTTCGAAGCCGCTGCCCAGGGATCATCGAAATTTCGCGCACGGAGAAAAGTTTGTGGACCCCATAGGAGCCCCGCTCGTTCAGTGGGACAAGAATGCAAACAGGGTATCGCTCTCCACCCTATCCATTCTTCCTGGATCGAGACCGAGGTCGCCAGCGGTGAAGCCCACGCCATCGACTACGCTCTCTACGGCAGAGACGACGCAAATGTTTTTGATGCCGAGAAGACCCAGGTGCTCGCTCACGAGACCACGCGAGCTCTCCTCTGAGCCTTCGAGCTCGCGCATATGTCTTCGCGCCGCAGCGTCAACCTTGCACGGAACCTTAGCGACGTGGAGACTACTCGATCCCTCGCTTCCGCTGAGGTACTGGAGCTGAAGCTCAAGCTGGAGGCGGCCGAGACCCTTCTTGCCAGTCTCCCCATTCGGGAGGTACGTGATCTCCCGAAAGCATTTGTGTTTTCGCTTTTCTTCTCCCCGTCTTACTATCTCCCTTTTCGCAGGACACTACCAGTGCCGCAATGCTCCGCGTGCGAGTGGCTGGACTGGAGGACGAGGTTCGGGAGTCTAAAGCCGAGGTCCAGCGCTTGCGAGACGCGGCGGCCTTGACCCTTAGGGAAGGGAGTAAGAAACATTTTTACTGCGACTATGAGTTTGAGGAGCTGCTGCAGGAGAGTGCGCAAGATACCGCGGAGCACACGCTGCAGGTACTTTGCGATGCCGGATACCTGAAGGAAGGCGCTGATACGCTTTCTCCCTGCCAGGTCGTGCCGGACGTCTTCGTTCCAGTTCCCGTCCCCGAAGATGAGGACCCTCTGCGGAAAGGTGAGACCATCCTCGTTGATTCAGACGAAAGCCGCGGACTTTTCGGCGGTAGCCCTAGGAATCCCTAAAAAATGTACTTTATGATGAACCTTTATTCCACGCACTTGTTTTGAAATATATCGGGGGCGGGACCCCCTCTCCTTTTTTTGTTAATGCTGGCCTTTATTTGTGATTGCTTCTCTACTATGTTTCCGCGTCTCGCTAGACTCTTTAGGACGTTGCGTCGTTGCACGATTGTTGCGGCCGCTCGGGGAATTATAGAGGGAACCTATCCCATCTCGCTGATGCTGGTAAATCGCGGGCTATTACACTCGGCCCCCTCATTCCCGGATCACTCGCCAGGGGCGGTCGTATCGCGTGAGTCGACGGCAAGCGAGAGGCGGGCCACTCGGCTTGGTGTAGTTTTCGCCCATCCATCATGTGGCGTCTCGCGACCCTTAGTTTGGCCGGAGTTTTCGCCGCACATTTCGTCGGCCGAGTGTTGACGTTTATCTACACTATTTGTTAGCGAGTGTTCAGGCGACGGGCTCCATTCGCCGACCTCATGTACATACTCGTCCCCTCTTAATTTTTTGCCTTGAACTTTTCTTTCTTACTTAGCCAGTCTTTGAAGCCTTTAGAACCTGCCACCGAGTGAGCCTTTGGCCCTACCAGCTAGGTGAGAGCCTGGACAGCGGGTCTGCTCGGGGCCTAACCTTCGAACCTTTAGAACCTGCCACGGAGTGAGCCATCGGCCCTGCCAGCTAGGTGAGAGCATGGACAGCGGGTTTGCTCGGGGCCTAACCTTTGAACCTTCGGAACTTGCCACCGAGTGAGCCTTCGGCCCTGCCAGCTAGGTGATAGCCTGGACAGCGGGTCTACTCGGGGCCTAACCTTCGAACCTTTAGAACCTGCCACCGAGTGAGCCTTCGGCCCTGCCAGCTAGGTGAGAGCCTGGACAACGGGTCTGCTCGGGGCCTAAGCTTTGAACCTTCGGAACCTGCCACCGAGTGAGCCTTCGACCCTGCCAGCTAGGTGAGAGCCTGGACAGCGGGTCTGCTCGGGGCCTAACCTTCGAACCTTTAGAACCTGCCACCGAGTGAGTCTTCGGCCCTGCCAGCTAGGTGAGAGCATGGACAGCGGGTTTGCTTGGGGCCTAACCTTTGAACCTTCGGAACCTGCCACCGAGTGAGCCTTCGGCCCTGCCAGCTAGGTGATAGCCTGGACAGCGGGTCTACTCGGGGCCTAACCTTCGAACCTTTAGAACCTGCCACCGAGTGAGCCTTCGGCCCTGCCAGCTAGGTGAGAGCCTGGACAACGGGTCTGCTCGGGGCCTAAGCTTTGAACCTTCGGAACCTGCCACCGAGTGAGCCTTCGACCCTGCCAGCTAGGTGAGAGCCTGGACAGCGGGTCTGCTCGGGGCCTAACCTTCGAACCTTTAGAACCTGCCACCGAGTGAGTCTTCGGCCCTGCCAACTAGGTGAGATCCTGGACAGCGGGTCTGCTCGGGGCCTAACCTTTGAACCTTCGGAACCTGCCACCGAGTGAGCCTTCGGCCCTGCCAGCTAGGTGAGAGCCTGGACAGCGGGTCTGCTCGGGGCCTAACCTTTGAACCTTCGGAACCTGCCACCGAGTGAGCCTTCGGCCCTGCCAGCTAGGTGAGAGCCTGGACAACGGGTCTGCTTGGGGCCTAACCTTTGAACCTTTAGAACTTGCCACCGAGTGAGCCTTCGGACCTGCCAGATAGGTGAGAGCCTGGACATCGGGTCTGCTCGGGGCCTAACCCTTGAACCTTTAGAACCTTCCACCGAGTGAGCCTTCGACCCTGCCAGCTAGGTGAGAGCCTGGACAGTGGGTCTGCTCGGGGCCTAACCTTTGAACCTTCAGAACTTGCCACCGAGTGAGCATTCAGCCCTGCCAGCTAGGTGAGAGCCTGGACAGCGGGTCTTCTAGGGGCATAACCTTTAAACCTTCGGAACCTGCCATCGAGTGAGCCTTCAGCCCTGCCATCTAGGTGAGAGCCTGCACAGCGGGTCTGCTCAGGGCCTAACCTTTGAACCTTCGAAACCTGCCACCGAGTGAGCCTTCGGCCCTGCCTGCTAGGTGAGAGCCTGGACAGCGGTTCTACCCGGGGCCTAACCTTCGAACCTTTGGAACCTGCCACCGAGTGAGCCTTCGGCCCTGCCAGCTAGGTGAGAGCCTGGACAGTGGGTCTGCTCGGGGCCTATTCTTTGAGATTTTTTCACAATTCTCATGAAAACCATTGCACTATGCTCATATATATATGAAAAATGGAATTTCAAAGCACAAGTATTTTTATTACATGGTCTTAGGGATAAAAACACTTTAGGTCGTCACCACTCCATGTGTGACTGAGAGACTCGCCCTCCAAATTTTGGAGGTGGTACCCCCCTGATTTCAATGCTCTATTCATCAAATCCATAAAGACAGAAGGCGCATTTGTGAGCCCAAAGGGCATCACTGTGAACTCATAAATGCCCGTAATGTGTACTGAAAGCTGTCTTCGGGATGTCAGACTCACGTATTCTATTCTGATAGTATCCAGACTTCAAATCCAGTTTTGAATATACCGTGGATCCTACCAACTGATCAAACATATCATCAATGCGAGGGATATGATACTTATTCTTCTCCGTCAACATATTCAGCTCCCCTTAATCTATGCACAGTCGCAAACTAACATCCTTCTTCTTCACGAAAAGGACCAGTGCACCCCACGGCGACGAGCTCGGTTTTATGTATCCTTGCTCAAGTAATTCTTGCAGCTACACCTTCAGCTCTTCCCTCTCTTTTGGAGCCATTCGATAAGGGGAGCGTGACACGGGCTTGGCACCCGACACAAGCTCAATGCAAAAGTCGATTTCGCCCTAGGAAGCTTATCTGGAAAGACGTCTACAAACTCCGCTACAACTGGCACCTCATACAACTTAGGCGTATTCCTTGAAGCCTCAACTAATGCGAAGAATAACTCAGTGCCTTTCTGCGTTGCTTTCACAACTTGTAGGGCGGTCACCAGGGTTTCTCTCGCAGACCCGTAAAATGAGTTTCGCATCAGTATTTTTTGCCCAACAAGACTTCTTTTGATTTGTAGTCAACACACGCGCCCTGCTTCGTCAGCCAATCCATGCCAAATATGACGTCAAACTCTGACAGTGGTAGCAGTGCGACCTCCAATTCAAAGTCTTGTTCTTCAATCCAAACCTTCACGCAACTTTTCCTCTTCGTACTCATTAAGTACCCATTGGGTAGGAGCACATTTCTTCTGCCAACAAGCAAGGCACTCTGACGCGCACCACAAGTTCTTTCGATAAAAAGGAGTGCGACACACCGGTGTCGAACAATGCTCTCGCCGGATGATTAAAAACCAATACGAATCCTAACGACTGGGCATTTTCAAAGAATTACCCGTCTAGCTCAGTGGTTCATTTAGGCCGGGCGACTTTCCAGGTTTAGCCGCCTAGTTCAATTCGCGCCTACCTACATACAAGCCTCCTGTTTAAAATCACAGCAAACCCGACGGTCTACCCAAAGTAGACCGCCGTCAGGAATTGGGGAGTTATCAAGGTTCAAGTCTAGAAAGCAGGATCTGCGGTTTCAAATCTCAGACCGATCGGAATACCTTTCTAATCAAACCAAGACTCTCCAACCCAAGTTCAATATAGATCAAGATCCAAGCCACCAAACCGCGCGGCTTCTCTCTTACCCCTCCTGTATCCCGTCACCTCCTGCTCGATTTTCCTGTATCCGGGCAGGAGGTTACTTTAGCCCTGCCCGATTGGGCAGGTCCCCGAGCCTATAAATAGGGGGGGGGGGGGGGGGGGCGACATTGTGGTTTGGTTCCGGTCCTGAAGACATATAAAAAGAGTCGCCCCCCCTATTTATGTCGTCCACAAGATAAGTCGCCCCCCCCCCCCCCTATTTATATGCATTAGTCATTTTTGCTTGATCTAAATACATTATGCTTAAGATGTATGATGTCCTACCTGCTCATGTCACATCTAATATATAAAGCTGTCACTTAAAACTGAAAATTGTAATCCAAACGGGAATCGAATCGGAACCGCAGAGAACCGGACCGAATCATTTGCGAATTATTTGGGTTCCGGTTTGAATTTTGGAACCTTGAACAACAATGGTCCGGGTGTGGTTCTTTCATTTTATTATCCGGACCGGAACCGGAACCACAATGTACAAGTCTCAAGAGGATGCAACCCATAGAATCACTCGATGGACAAACAAGGGAGTGGTTCTATGGGTTGCATCCTCGATCCATCAGTTGCTTTGCTGAACTACGTAGAGAATTTTGCTCAGATTCTCTACTTCAAAAAAGAGGAAAAATGGGTCGGCAGCCCCGTTCAAGATAAGACAGCGCGAAGACGAGATGTGGGCCCACTTCGTTGATCGCTTCCAGAAAGAGATAATGGAGATACAGAACGTCGATCCAGAGCTATACAGGGTTGCTTTGATCCATGGCCTAAGAGAGGGGCCGCTTAAGTTTGAAGCCAATATTAGGGAGACAAGAACTTACCAGGAGATGATTAGTTTGGCAAACATGTTCATCAGAGGAGAAAAGACTAATCCTGGTTATGTCGCGAAGCTGCTCAGCGACAAAGATCAATCCAACTCCGCTTCCACCTACCAACAACAATATCATCATCCACCTCGACCTGATTTCGAACCTCGTGCTCAGAGGGGAAGGAATTTTAGGCATAAGTAACCATCTTTTGGCCATCAACGGTTTCAGGAACAAAAACCGTCGTTGGCCGCCGCATCCACTCCATCCATGACGGTTCCTCAGATAATGCCAGTGTATCTGCCACAATACACCGCGCCACTACCTCCAGCTGCTCCACCCATTTTGTATGATGATTCTCAAGAATCATTCACTCAACATAATATCTCCATGGAGGAGGTAGTCCAAATCTTGCAAAAGAGGCATGACTTCAAAAAGCCCGCTCCCTTGAGGACAGATATTAGAAACCGAAATCCGAACCTCTTCTGTGAATACCATAAGGAAGGAGGGCATATAACAGAGAATTGTCGAGCCCTCCGATTGTTAATTGAGAAGCTCTTGGGAGAGGGAAAGCTCCAAGACCTGGTCCGAAAAGAGACGCCCACATGGCCAGCAACTTCAAAGGGAAAGGAAACAGTGGAAGTCAGATGGGAATGCGCTAATGTGGAAGATGTCGGCTGCTATGGGGACATCCATCCTATTACAGAGTGCATCAAGGTAAATGTTGAAGGACCTATCGGCAATATTTATTGCATTTATGGAGGGGCTGGGCCCGAATCTTCAAGGAAGCCAAGTGTTGCGAGAGTTTTCAAACAAGAAGTGCCCGCCACTTCTACTTCTGCTCCAGAAAGGTCAATCGTCACCTTCGGCCAGGAAGACCTTCCTCCAAATTCGAATCCATTTGATGACGCCGTAGTAATTAAAGCCATCATTGAAAATTACACAGTGCATAAGATCCTGATTGATACAGGTAGCTCTATCAATCTTCTCTTCCGCCCAACCTTTGAAGCCCTAAAGACTGGAAAGACTTTGCTTTCCACTGAAGGGACCCTCTACGGCTTCTCTAGAGAGAAGAAGAAAGTAGAAGCATGTGTGAAGCTTCTGGTATAACTGGGAGGAATAACAAAGCTGATCAGCTTCGTGGTGGTGGATTCCCCGAGCAATTATTGTGCCATCTTTGGAATGCCCATCCTGAATGCATATCGGGCAGTGGTGTCTACTTTCCATCTAGCTCTTAAGTTTGCAGCTGAAGGAAGAAAATATTGGGTCCGAAGCGACCCAAAAGTGGCTCGGGAATGCTATGTCAAGACGGTCAACATGATCATCGATACTCCAATCCCCGAAACTCCGACAGTTATCCTTGAAGTAACCAAGCCACCAGAAGTTGCTGAAGAGAATCTAAAAAGAGAAGGAACTCACCTGGAACCTACCCAGGTAACCCAAGAGGCCCCCATCGCCTGGTACCATCAAATTAAAATGCATAAGCCCGACATCCCTCATACGTCTTTCATCACGAATGACGGATGCTATTGTTATCTTGTGATGCCCTTTGGCCTCAAGAATGCAGGCTCTACATACCAGAGAATGATGGACACAGTTTTTAAACATCAAAAGGGAAAAAATCTCGAAGTCTATGTTGACGATCTCCTCTTAAAAAGCAAAACCTTTTCGACACATCTGAAAGACCTCGTAGAGACGTTTGCTACTCTACGAAGGTTCAAATTAAAACTAAATCCGTTGAAATGTGTGTTCGGAGCGAACAAAGGGAAGTTCCTCGGACATCTTCTAACTCCAGATGGTCTTGCACCAAACCCAAACAAGGTGAAGGCCATTCTTGATATGACCCCTCCTCGTAATTCGAAAGAAGTTCAGCAGTTAGGAGGGAGGTTAGCAGGTTTGAGCCGGTTCATCTCCAAGTCGGGAGATAAAAGCGCTCCATTCTTTAAAACACTCCGGGGAGGATCCAAGTTTGAATGAATGATGATTGCAATAACGCCTTCGAGCAGTTAAAGATACAGTTAACATCGACCCCTCTACTCCAAAGCCCTCGTGAAGGGGAAACGTTATTCTTATATTTAGGGGTTGGCCCAGATGCCATAAGTTCTGTCCTTATCCGGGAAGAAAAAAAAAAGCAGTTTCCGATCAACTACGTCAGCCACATTCTTACATATGCGGAAACTAGATATTCAATCTTGGAAAAGCTAGCTCTAGCTCTGGTTATGTCATCTCGCAGGCTTCACCCTGACTTTCAAGCCCATCCGATTCAGGTTGTCTCGGATCATCCCTTGAAAAGTATCTTACAAAAGGTTAGCTAAATGGGCTATAGATTTAAGCGAGTTTGAGATATCTTATGTCCCCAGAACAACTCCCTTTAGTCCTTTGGACTCTTCGAACTACACCGACTTCCTCTACATGTGTCTGCCTAGGAAATGGTTTGTCATAAAACTCCTCGCACTAACCTGTGCGGCCAGCTTCGAGAGCTCCTCTTCCGGGACTTCCTTGAGCTTCTTCAGGTTTTTCCGTCCATCTAAAGCAGCCCCAGTGGCTACTGCGTGGCGGCTTATATTATTGCTCCCCAAATACGGGAGAGAGGTTGACACCTAGACGCAGTCACCATCAGGGTGCCAATGCAAGGTCGTCTCACCCTGAAGTTCTTTGGGGTTGCCGCAGAAGCGAAGAAGATCAAACTCGCCGGAAGAGGCCGAACCCTCCTCAGCAGACACCTACAACATGCTCCTTCTCTGCCTCCTCTCCCTCTGTGTTAAAACGAGGCCGCCCAGGCTCATCGGTTTGTTCGCCAGGACAACGACACTTGTTGAAAAACAAAGTTAAAGGGTTAATAAAACAAGTCGCGCGGTCAGAAGCAATTTGTTATGGGAAACATACTATCCTCAGGTCAATCTTGATCTAGCTCGGCAAGCAGCGGGATGTAATAATTCACATCAAGCCGCTCTTTTTATAGGAATTTATAAATATCTAACTCAACGTTTGCAACATCTAACTGCCGAAATGCCTCCTCTGCCCGCACCTGCGGGTTAACCGGCAATAGACCGAGCTGGCCTTCAAAGATCAAATATCTCTCAGACCAATTCGCAATCTTGTTCGCCAGATTGACGACCTTTAATCCCCTGCAACCAAAATACAGATGGCCCCTGAATATATTTGTTCTGGTATCCAAGATAGAACGCACCGAAAAGAATTTTTTAAAAAGGTTAATAGAGAAGCACACTCACTCAGACCGCAGATAAAAAATAAAATTGTAAATAGCGGCTATGGAGTTCGGTGGAAATTGTCCGGGAACCACCCCATAGTGTTTGAAAACCGCGATGACTTCAAGTGGTGGAGGAAATCTAAAGACGTTTTCAAAGTGGTCAATGGGTATGGCGATCTGAGTAAGCGAAGAAGAATTGATCCGCTCATCGCGAAGCGGAAGCCGCGCGAGCAGATGGCTTCCCGCCATATGTCTTTCAATGAAATGATCCAATTCGGCCTGAGTCAAACGACATTCCTTGTGGTCGGCGGAATGGAATGCAGAGGTCGCATCAGTTTGGATAGCTGCAACCTTCTCAGATCGCTTAGATTTGCTCTTATCCCTCATCTTGAAAAGCTGGTGAATGAATCTCCGAAATAGCTGCTACTTATAGACTTAGCAAAATCAAATCGCGACTAACATTGCTAACCATGTGGTCAGCAACCTGCATGGTTAGTTCTCTCAGAAGAAAGCCGCGAGCTTATAACACAAGTCGCACGGTGTGTCAATATCACGAAAATTCTAAGTATTCCAAAACAGAAATCAATACAGCCAAGTCAAAATGCGCCTGGAATTAATTGACCACGCGACCTCCTAACAAAAACAAACAGGGTAGAAAATAAGTTTGCTTGAAGCCGCGCGACCAGCAAACTGCATCATCCGAAAGCAACTTCAAACAAATAAGCAAATAAGAAGACCGCACGATCAGATACCTGCATGATTAGTTTTACAAAAGAAAATCACAAGTCTACAACACAAGCTGGCCAAATTATAGAACAATTCAGATATCATGAATATTCAAAGACTTTAAACAAAATAAACATCGTCAAGCAGACGTTCAACGTCTAAATTGTTCAGAGAAGTCACACAAACAATATTACAACATTCTCAAAGTTCAAACGAGTTAAAGCTAACGATCCTCCCGATGAAGATGCGCTACTTGATCGCCGGCTTGCAGAAGGAGTCCGTACATCTGATTTATGCTCATATGAAGAAGATTAAAGGTACCATGAAGCCGCACGACATCATGTTGTATCTGAACTGCAGGGATAGTGCGCTCCACGACGGTTTCTCCAGGGATTGTGACTCGTTCGGTTTCCTTAACCACTGGAGGGGGGGGGGGGGGGGGGGGGGGGGGGGGGGGGTTCGAGGTTTCCCAGCGGATAAGTGAGCTGATGCAGGTCGTTGACCTCCACCAACTGATCAAGTTAAATTAAGATATTTCCCTCGATAGTACTTATAATCCTCTTCAAATTTTCGGCTTATCCTCTTCTCTTTATCAAGTCGCTCGGCTATGATGGCGGTCTGCTCCTGCCAAACTTTTTCCTTCTCCAATCTCTCTTTCCTTTCAGCTTCAAGTGCAGCCCGCATGTCCTGTTCGTTTACCCGCGCGACCTCTGTCTGATGTTCAAGATTCTTTACTTGTTCTTTCAAGATGTCGAAGAGACATTTGAAATCGGTCAACTCTTCTTCTCCAGTCCTTAGGTTTGATGAAAGATTTGGCGGTGGAGGCAGTGGGGGAAGACTAGCCGTCAGGTCGCCCGACTTCATTGATGGCTCGGGATTATCTACAATAAAAAGAATGTGATTAACATAATCCAAAGTAAATAACCTGATACAGAGAATACTACCAGATTAATGCATGAGTATACATGTCGGCTCGACTGTTTAGGGTCCATTCTCCGACGTTGTTCTCTCCAAAATCTCTCATTTTGTCATCGTTTAAAAACAGAGGTTTGAATTGCAGATGGGAAAAAGCTCGACGATAGATTCAACAACAAATCATATTGCTTTTTCCGAGACCGCGGTCTAAAGAAGCAGACTGGATGATAACCCGCATCATGTTTACCTTTTGCAAGAGGGTCAGGCAGTCACAGCTTGTCCAAAGACCGTCTCATTTCCTCTGTCTTCACCTTCATTAGTTTCATTCCAGTTTCTTCAAAGGTTCCCTTTTCGGAGCGGTTTCTCCGGGCTTAGCCGCACCCTCTTCAGGATGACTGACATCATTTGTAGTCGCCGGTGTGTCGAGCAACTTATCTTGATTCCGCAGGCTGTCCATCTGATTAAGGATGTCGCTGACGGTTACACTGGCCGCAGAGTTGGCTGGCAACTCGTCCAACTTATCCGAAGAAGTAACCAGCCCCTCCGAAACTTCTCTTTAGCGCGGCCTATTTTGAAGACTAGCCGCGCCTGATCTCTTGGAAACCGATTTGTTTTTGGCCTTCAACTTCTTGGCCTTCCTTATTATTCTCTCCACCGTCGTCTCGACCCTCTTTCTTTTCTTAGCAGAATCCAAGTTGGCCTGATGAGACTGGCTGGAGCTGTCTTCTATGACCACTAGTTCGCCCGGCTTTGGAGACGTAACTACCCCTTCCTATCCGTCATTAATCTTTAAATGAGGGACTCAGGAGAGGGTGAATTCTACATCAAAGGTCTTGTCACTTGCGGCCTTCGAAGGTGTAGTCCTTGGGATTGCTTTTTCGAAAAGGGTGGGCGGATTGATGAGAGGAGGATTAAAACTATCTGTGTCCAGCTTGGCGGTGTTCTGATTATCCGCTGGAGGATTAGAACTATTCGCGTCGAGCTTGGCGGTGTTCTGATCATCTGCTGGAGGATTAGAACTATTCTCGTCCAACTTAGTGGTGTTCTGATCATTCGCTGGGAGTTTAGAACCAGCGGCGCTTTGAACATTGGCTGAAGGATTTGAGTCGACCGGTTTCTTAGTATCGATGATCAAAACAGACCGGTCGGTCTTGTCTGACCGATGAGATTTCTTCTTCTTAGGGCGGCCATCCTTCGTCTCCTCGCTAACTGAAATCTTTGCCATTAGGTCCATCCGGATCAGAGGGCTGGCGGCTCGAAGAAGTCTAATCGCTAATGGCGAGTAGTCCCCCGTGGCTTCAATGGAATTGTGAAGAATGGAATGCTTTCAGAACATTGTAGAGCTTCCAGAACAGGTCAGGTGCGGTCTCCGACTAGAACTGACATTTTCGAAACCTCTCCAGAATTTGAAAATGTCCGGGGATCATGTTTACCCAGAAGACCGTTATCCCTTTGGTGGTTCTCATAGACCGGGCGGCTTCAAAGAATTAGCCGTCTAGCTCAGTGTTTCATTTAGGTTGGGCGGCTTTCCAGGTTTAGCCGCCTAGTTCTATTCGAGTCTGCCTACATACAAGCCTCCTATTTAAAATCACAGCAAACCCGACGATCTACCTAGAGCAGATCGCCGTCAGGAATTGGGGAGTTATCAAGGTTCAAGTCCAGAAAGTTGGATCTGCGGTTTTCAACCTCAGACCGCTCGGAATACCTTTCTAATCAAACCAAGACTCTCCAACCCAAGTTCAATATAGATCAAGATCCAAGCCGCCAAACCGCACGACTTCTCTCTTACCCCTCCTGTATCCCGTCACCTCCTGCCCGATTCTCCTGTATCTGGGCAGACGGTTATTTTAGCCCTGTCTGTTTGGGTAGGTCCCCGAGCCAATAAATAGGGGGGGGGGGCGACTTTCCCAAAGCACGCGCACTCGAGTCTAGGAGCTCGTCTGTAAGAGCTGCGGTCTCGAGTTCAGTGTTTTGCGGTTTGTTACCCGCTCGTCTTCTCTCTTAATCGACACTGTAACCCGCTGTAAACACATTTCTTAAATCAAGGGAAAGCCAGTCACAAGAGTGGCATTCACCGTGACGGGCGAAGTCCGGTCTCGACCGCTGCTAGCAGTCTAAGTTGATCACTTTCTCTAAGCCAATAGTAACCGACAACCCGCGACCTCCTCTTTTCCTTCGCTTTCACAGCGTCGATCGTGGAGGTGCAATTTCGGCATCAACATTGTGCGCTGAATGATTATGTCAAATCATGGCCTCTTAATGCATGGGCATAACCACCAAACGAAAGAGTATGAAAGCTATCTTTTGGGACCCGTGAGAATCAGCTATATCCTTATTACTTTAATGCAAGTGTGCCTTTTATTTTATTAGATTTGTAAGGCTATATAAAGCCATGAAGTCAAACTATGTATGTGTGTGGCTGAATGAAGAAGCTTGAGTAGAATCCACTCTTTTGAAGAAATGTAAACATCAAAGTTTTTCACGTTTCTTCTCCCTCTCCCCCACTTCATCCGCCTTTTCATTTTAGTATTTTGTTATTTTCTTCCTAAAATCCACCATGGTATCTGTACAACTTTGTGTTCTCGCAGTCGCCAGCTGGAATTGACCATCTTGCCACTGAGGAGTCGCGAGAACCAGGGAGTGCTAGCCAGGGCGATCTCGCGGGGGAGAATGCGAGACCTGGCCTCGGTGGTTGTCGCCAGAAGGAAGGCGAGCGAGGCCTTCACAGGAAGCTCGCATGGAGAGTGTGCGCGAGTGGTACTCGCGATGAGACTCGCGGGAACTCTCATGAGTAGAGTTTTCACGGGCCACTTTCCCCTGGGCCAAGGGAGGTAAATTACCCCTCTGCCCCTGGTGGACTGCAGTTAGCCCCTCCGAACAGCGGAGTTTGGCTGTTAGCAGGCAAAATTGGAGTGCGCTTAGTAAAGCCAAAAGGTGGAACCCCGCTATTAACAGACCAGTCCAGAAAAATTATAAATAAGACCCTAAGGGCACCTTTGGCGAGGACTTTCTTTTTGGCTTCTCTCTCTTCGGGTCTTCTTTGGTTAGCATCCTCAGAGCTCTCCAAGGTTCCCAGCTACAGTTCTTGGCTTGGGAGGGGAAGCGCTCTACAATCTTCCGGGTGTGTGGTGGGACCTCCACACTGTCGCCAAGGGTCTCAGTTCCAGGTCTTCGGTCAGGTTGCTCCGAGGGATCAGTAAGCGCAAGTTGCACCCATCTTTGGGGTCCGAACTCCTCGTGATGAATCCCGGTTCCAACATTTTTGGTGCGGTGAGCGTGGACAGCAACTAGTTCAAGAAAGTTTCAAGGAAGCAGCATGGCGTGAGATGAAGAGCAGGGCGATGAGTTTGGCGGCTCGCAGCAAGCGGTGATTCTGGGGATGTTCTTAGACTTCAGGAGAGAGGTCCTCGAGAGCATCGATCTCGCCTTCGCCGCGGTGCAAAGCAAATTCGCGACCCCAACATCTCAAGTTCTCCCCCCTCTGGGGATCGGTGAGTGTGCCCCTGGGGGAAGGGTAGGGAAGGAGGTGGCAGGAGCAGGGCGAGACCTCTTCGGGCGAGAGCGTTTTGCCAGCCCAGCGAGCGCCACCCTGGCAGGCCCTGTTTTTGCGAGCGATGCCCCGGCGAGTGCATTCCTGGCGAGCGCGGCTCTGGCGAGCTTGGGTCCTGCGAGTGAAGTCGTAGGGTGAGTTGAGCAGGAGAGGACCGCGAGCGGGAGCGGCTCCTTTTGCGAGCTGGTGCTTTCAGCACCTGTACCGGAAGGGTTCAGGGAGTGGGATAGGGTCTACTACTGCGGCAAGGATGACCCTGTCCAGCACTTGTAGTTGTTCGAGGACTCGGTCTCCATTCAGCCAATGTCAGATGCATTCAAGTGTCGGCTCTTCGCCGTCACTCTAAAGGAGAAGGCTAGGGAATGGTTCCATCAACTCCCAGCCGGGTCGATCTACCAGTTCGAGGACTTGCGCAGAGGCTTCTTGTTGTGCTTCTCGACCTCGAAGAAGAGGAAGAGGGATGCCGAGTCGCTCTTCAAGGTCAAGCAGGAGCCGGGGGAGTCGCTAGCCCATTACGCGGACCGGTTCTAGGAGGAAGTTCTACTTACACAGTAGATGCCAGGGTTTGCCCTCCAGCTCGCCTTCACGGTAGGGCTGAGGGAGAGTTTTTTCAAGATGAGCTTGAAGGGCAAGGCCCCAGTCTCCTACGAGGAGCTGATGGAAAGGCTGGCGGAGGAGATTGAGGGAGAGGAGGCTAATCTAGAGCTCACTAAGAGGCTAGCAAAGCTCAGTGAGCCGGAAGCCAAGCAGCAGGAAGTGCGGAGAGAGAAGAGCCCAGGGCCCCAGAGGTGGGGTGGAGGCATCAAGGCGGAGGAGCGCAGGTTCAGGGGAGGGGTTACGCCCCGGGAGGGGGTAACTTCCATGGGGGTCAGGGAAGACCCCATCAGTTGGGATGGAGGCAAGGTCCAAGGCATATGCCTCCCCCACCTCAGCAGGCCATGGCAATCAGGCGAGGAAGAGGATGAAGGGGAAGAAGAGAGGGAGCAGGAGCAGGAAGATGGAGGGGGAATAGGGGGTGGAGGCCGAGAGAGAGGAGGTGGCGTTGCCGTATTGTAACTTCCATCGGGAGGAAGGGCATGCAACGGCCACCTGCCCGGAGTTCCTGGAAGTGAGAGAGGCCAGGGTACCAACGCTGCGGGAGCAGTGGTCGGTGAGGATCGAGGAGGTCCTGCCTCAGGACGAGAAGGACGAGATGTGCGAAGACCGGGCCGATGTGGGGGCCCGAGGGGGGCTCGGGGTGATCCATGGGGGGGGGGGGGGTAGGGATTGAGGCGACCCGGAGGGCCAGCCTCCACACCATGTACCGTCGTAGCGTAGCTTCGACATTCCTAACCCCTCCCCCAGCGGAGAAGATCTCATTCACTTAGAAGGATATGCCGGGTCATGAAGACCCATTCTGCAATGCACTGGTCATCCAAACGGCGATCGAGAACTTCACAGTTTCCCGGATCCTTGTGGATAACGGGAGCTCGGTCAACGTCATCTTTAAGAAGGCGTTTGACGAGATGCAGGTGGAGGCACGAAGGGTTTTGGCCTCGGATGGCCCGTTGTTTGGATTCTCCAGGGAGAGGAAGGAGGTAGAGGGTGGAGTGGGACTCCATGTAGTCCTGGGGGGGGGGGGGGGGGGGGGGGGCAGTCCAGGAATTGCCGCTTCATCATAGTGGATGCCCCCAGCAGCTACAACGCCATCTTCGGACGACCGCTCATCAGTGCGTTCCGATGTGTCACCTCCACCTTCCACCAGTGCCTTAAGTTCAATGATGGAGGAGTCCAAGTTCGGATAAGGGGAGATCCGAAGGTGGCCCGATAGTGCTACGTGAATGCCGTGAACACCATCTCGTGGATGGCCGATGCGGAAGAGTGGGATCAGGAGATGGGAGAGCTGGCGGGGCTTGAAGAGGAGAAGGGAAAAGAGGAAGGAGAAGCCCTGGAGGAAGGGGCAGGGGAGTTAACAGAGGTTCGGGAAGGAAGAAGAGAGGAGAAGGTCGAAGCGTCGGCTTGCGACGAGGAGAAGGAAGAAGATTGGGGGGAGCAGTCTCGACTAGAGGCCGTTGATGAGGTCGTGGAGCTTGAGGTCACCACCTGGGCGGGGGTGGTGGAAAAGGTCAAGGTCATCGGTGAGCTCATCCTGGAGGAGCAGAAGCCAAGTGGTCCATGGAGCTAAGCGAGTTTGAAATCTCGTTTGACCAAGGTTATCAATAAAGGCGCAAACGATGGCAGACTTCCTGGCAGATTATGTCACCGAGGTGGAGGAGCAGGAGGCGTCCCACTCGGAGGCCTGGAAGATGTCAGTGGATGGGGCATCAGGGAAGAACTCCCTCGGGGGAGGGGTAATCCTGGTAAGACCACAAGGGACAAGGATTGAGCATGCCATCAGCATTCATTTCCCAATCACCAACAACCAGGCTGAGTACGAGGCCATGATAGCATGCCTGCGACTGGCCCGTGAATTAGGTGTACAAGACGTAGAGGTCTCGACGGAATCAATGGTGGTGGTGTGCCAGATCAGGGGGGAGTTTGAGGCAAAGGAGCCCACCCTCCAGCGCTACCTGGAGAAGGTCAAGGGGGTCATCGGACAGTTCCACACTTTCTCCATCAATCATGTGCCAAGGGAGGAGAGCACTCCTGCAGACCTCCTGGCCAAGTTCGGTCCCCGGGCAGGGGGGACGGTGTCAGAGCTCTTTTGACCATCCATCGAGGAAGGAGAGCTGATGGAGATAGACCAGCAAGAGTCCTGGATGAGTCCCATCATCACCTTTCTGACGTCGGGGAAGTTCCCCGAAGGGGAGGTGGACAAGCGACGGCTCAGGTACAAATCCGCCTATTACTCCATGCACGCAGGTGGGATGTATCGTAAGACCCTTTCCGGACTTCTCTCCCGTTGTGTAGCCGAGGGGGAGGTCCCGAGGGTCTTGGAGGAGATCCACTCAGGGGAGTGTGGCAGCCACTCGGGGAGTAGGACATTGGAAGGAAGGGTGCTGAGACAAGGTTATTTCTGGCCTACCCTCAGCATGGATGCGGCGGAGTTCGCAAAGAAGTGCTCCAAGTGTCAAATCTATGCTCCACTCTAACTTCTCCCAGCTCAGAGGCTCCGGACCATCACAACTCCATGGCCCTTCGCAATATGGGGGCTAGACATGGTTGGTCCCTTCCCCCAGGCGAGTGGTCAGAGAAGGTTCTTGCTAGTGATGATAGACTACTTCTCCAAGTGGCTAGAGGTGAAGGCGCTAGCCAAGGTGACATCCCAAGTGGTAAGAAATTTTGTATGGGGTGAAATAATTTGCAGGCACGAGCTCCCATTGTCCATGGTGACAGACAACAGGCCCAGTTTGCCAGCGATGAGTTCGTCAGCTTCTGCACTAAGCTTGGAATAGATCTTCGATTTGCATCGGTCTACCACCCGAGGAGCAATGAGCAGGTGGAGGCGGCAAACAAAATAATTGTGAACTTACTTAGAAAAAGGTCGAGAACCTCAGAGGCAACTGGGTAGAGCGGCTGCCCTCGGTCCTCTGGGCCCTAAGAACTACTCCAAACACGGCCACGGGGGAGTCCCCTTTCAAACTGTCTCATTGGTCAGAGGCCTTGCTTCTCATAGAATTCGAGGTGAAGTCCCCCGGGTAGTCACCGCGGGAGAAGGTGATGACGAGTGGAGGGCGGAGAACGAAGAGGAGCAAAGGTTATCCTTGGACCTAGTGGAGGAACTCCGGGATCTCAGCACCATTCGGCAGGAGGAGGTCATGAGGCGGATGGCCCGATACTTTGACCAACATATCAGAATAAAACAGTTTGAGAAAGGGGACTTGGTCCTGAAGAAGGTTGATGCGGATGGGAGAGGGGCCGCGGTAGGTAAACTTGACCCCAATTAGGAGGGGCCTTACATTATAAGTTAAGTGCTCAAGTCAGGAGGATATCACCTCCAGGATGTGGAAGGGGTACCTCTCGGCCGGGCCAGGAGTGGGGACGACTTGAAATGATTCTATCCATAAAAGTTTTTGTAATTGACTTGTATGTCTTGCCCTTCTTATATCAGCTTTGAAATATTTTCTAAGCAGAAATCCTCAAGCGTCCTTTCTTTGGTGTTGGAATGCCCCAGATCGATTCCGCTGTCGGGCTCTCATAGACGGTGGGTCAGGTTGATCTCTGGAGAGGCTGGCAGGTAGCAAGTTCTTTGGTGCTGGAATTCCCCAGATCGATTCCGCTGTCGGGCTCCAATAGACGGTGGGTCAGGTTGATCTCTGGAGAGGCTGGCAGGTAGTAAGTTCTTTGGTTTTGGAATGCCGCAGATCGATTCTACTGCCGGGCTTTAATAAATGGTGGGTCAGGTTGATCTCTGGAGAGGTTAGCAAGGTAGCAAGTTCTTTGGTGTTTGAATGCCCCAGATCGATTTCGCTGCCGGGCTCTCATAGACGGTGGGTCAGGTTGATCTCTGGAGAGGCTGGAAGGTAGCAAGTTCTTTGGTGCTGGAATGGCCCAGATCGATTCCGCTGCCGGGCTCTCATAGACGGTGGGTCAGGTTGATCTCTGGAGAGGCTGCCAAGGTAGCAAGTTCTTTGGTGCTGGAATGCACCAGATCGATTCCGCTCACGGGCTCTCATAGACGGTGGGTCAGGTTGATCTCTGGAGAGGCTGACAGGTAGCAAGTTCTTTGGTGCTGGAACGCCCCAGATCGATTCCGCTGCCGGACTCTCATAGATGGTGGGTCAGGTTGATCTCTGGAGAGGATAGCAGGTAGCAAGTACTTTGGTGCTGGAATGCCCCAGATAGATTCCGCTGCTGGGCTCTCATAGACTGTGGGTCAGGTTGATCTCTGGAGAGGCTAGCAAGGTAGCAAGTTCTTTGGTGCTGGAATGCCCCAGATCGATTCCGCTGCCGGGCTCTCATAGACGGTGGGTCAGGTTGATCTCTGGAGAGGCTGACAGATAGCAAGTTCTTTTGTGCTGGAATGCCCCAGATCGATTCCGCTGTCGGGCTCTCATAGACGGCGGGTCAGGTTGATCTCTGGAGAGGCTGGCAAGGTAGCAAGTTCTTTGGTGCTGAAATGCCCCAGATCGATTCCGCTGCCGGGCTCTGATAGACGGTGGGTCTGGTTGATCTCTGGAGAGGCTGGCAGGTAGCAAGTTCTTTGGTGCTTGAATGCCCAGATCGATTCCGCTGCTGGGATCTCATAGACGGTGGGTCAGGTTGATCTCTAGAGAGGCTGGCAAGGTTGCAAGTTATTCGGTGTTGGAATGCCCCAGATCGATTCTGCTGCCGGGCTCTCATAGACGGTGGGTCAGGTTGATCTCTGGAGAGGCTGACAAGGTAGCAAGTTCTTCAATACTGGAAGGCCCCGGATGATTCTATTGCCGGGCTCCCATTAGCCGGTGGGTCGGGTTGATCTCACGAAGAGGCTAGTAGGGCGCCAGAAAAGAGTCTTCTCGCACGGTGAGAAGGGGTGATCTCGCACGACCAGAAGGGGGGGGGGAGCTCATCCCGCATGCAGAAGGCCTCCCGGGGAATGGGGTCCTCGCAGAGAATAAAGGGGAAAGTATAAAAAGATCATTCCAATCCCCAAGGACAATGCGTGGGATCATGTAGGGATCTCGCTCGCCGAAGTCAAAAAAAAGGGGGAAATGTTCAACCCTCGTGAGATGCAGATCCGGAGGGCTGATCCAAGGTACTCACGACCTTAAAGTAGACAAAAAAGATGAGAACTAATGTGGTGGATACGCGTTCTAAGCCTAAGCTGGGCGACTACGCGGTAGGCGAGCGCGAGCACAACGAATGCAATGGCGAAGGCGTAAAGCAATATAAATGCAAGAAAAAAGCAGCATACATAGAAAATGAGAACACAGTGAATAGGTGGGCAAAAAATTCCATTTCTATTTCACTAATCAGTTACAGATGTCGCGGCGATCTCGCTAGCCAAAAATACAAAAAATAAAAATACAAGTCCTTTTTAAGATTCGCCAGCGGATGGCTCATCCTCATTGTCTGCAGGAGGCGGGGCTGGCGTGAACAACTCTGGGACCACATCCTCGATCGTCAGATCGGCCGCCTCGGCGGACAGCATACCGGCTCGCTGCATGGCCCAAAAGATGTACCGCGCCACGGTAATGGAAGCATCTCGACATTCTTCCTCCCTGGCTCGCTGGTCGTTCTTCAGATGGCGAGGAGATGGGGGGACGGCGGCGCGGATCAGCTCCTGGTTGTAAGCTTTCAACCCGGCGACCTCATTCTCCAGGATGGAGATGCGAGCGCGAAGATCCCGGGCGGTCTCGGAAACCTGTAAATAAAGTAGGTAAGCCAAAGAAGCGTTGTTAGAATAGGACATAAGAGAGAGCTCGAAGACTTACCACTCCATCCTGATAGCCGGGGAGAAGCTCGTCAGAGGCGAGCAGCCTCTCCTTTAGACTCGTGATCTCGGCAGCAAAGTCTTTGTAGGCGTAGTCGAGCTCCTCGTTGCAGCGCCGACCCATCATGTGGGCGAGCTCCAGAGAGAGGAACTGGGCCCGCACACTCTCGTACGCCAGGGTCCTCGCGGTCTCGGCCTTGAAGACCGAGGCATCCTCGCGACCATAAAGTCCGAAGGAGAGCGAGAATGCCTGCCCGTTGACCGTTGGATGCTCCACCTAAGAGGGGAGGAGGGTGGAGATGGTGGCCTTGTTGACCTCGAGATTCCAGTAGAGCAGGTACTCGCCGGGCTCGTCAGTGTGCCTTTGGCCGAGACCAAAGTTCCAGTGGTTTATCGACACGGGCAGGGAAGAGATCCTGGCGACCTTTTCGACCGGCTCACCGGACTCCCTTTCCTCGGGGAGGTCTGTTGGGTTTTCTATAACGACACATTAGACGTGCATAGCGGAAACAAACAAACAAGAACAACCGAAAAGAGTTTCGGACCTTGCGATTTCATGAATCAAGAAATAAATAAAGCAACACATTGCAATATACCTGAAGGGGATTGAGTCAATACTCAATCAAGATGCTCCAAGATCTAATCCCAAGACCAAACTCTGAGTTCCAAGTGTTGAAATGGATCAGCACCTATATAGGAGTGCACACAGTGAAGAAGAACCCCACAACTCTTGTCCAACAAGGGATCTGGGATGGAGGAAGAATGCCCTCTTCGTCTCCCACGAACTACTAGATTCGACGACAGGGAGAGGCGACAGTAGTGATCTCACAGAATGTCGAGAGCTATGCGGAACCCTTCTGCTTCGGCCCTGATAGTTTTTTAAAAGGATTATCTCACTCGGAAACCTAATCATTTCCCGTTTTATACTCAAGACATAAAACACTTTATCCGCAGACCAGAAACTTAATTGGAGTTTAACATGTATTGTCATAACAATTCGACGCAACGTTGAGTACAAGAATTGTGTCGAGACCATCTCGCCGCAACGTCGAGTACACTGCGTCGAGACATTCTCGACGCAATGTCGAATATAACCTTTCTGTCGAGTGATGAGTCCAATATTTACACTGATTTTGGGACTCATCTGGGTTGTCAATCTGTCCTTTGCACCTCATTTACTACTCATCTATGCTTATATTGATAGCATTTCATAATCTCAACTATAGTGCATTCCCTACCCTCTTCGTGGCGTGATTTCATTATATTTTACTTTATGCCTGTTCTGTGGATCCTGTGGTGTGCACGGATCAGTGGTCTATATGTTTTTCATGCAGGTACAAGGATCATGCGAACGCTCGGAATGGTGTGGGGTGAATTTGGCCTAAAAAGCCACTGATCGTGCGTTTTCCTTCGCGCACGATCAGGCGCACGACCACTGGTCGTGCGTTAATTCCCCTTACCAGATAGAGCGGTTCGCACGATCAGGCGCACGAAATGGTCGTGCGCCACTAACCGTGTGTTAATCTCCTATCTTCCCCTCTGCTGCAGGTTGACCGCGCATGATCATAAGCATTCCTTCGCGCACGACCACTGGTCGTGCGCCACTGATTGTGCATAGTGTTTACTCTGCTCCGTATTTAAAGACCGGCTCCGCGATTCTAGGGCATTCAACACAGTTTTGGGCGTGAATTCTTCCGCAAGCTCCGCCATTTTCCCTCTCCAAGCTCCATCCATCCACCTCCTACCTGGGAAAGCTTCATCCATCGATCCTAAGCTCCATCAAGGGTCCCGGAAGCATTCCCCGCCATCTGCAGCAAGTATTTCAAGGTGTGGCATCTCCATTGGGCCAGGTGGAAGAGACCCAGCTCAGAGAAGAAGACGAATGACGTTTGGAGGTAGTGACAGCCTCTGAACCCCGGAAGCAACCAAGGACTGAGCTCGGAGGAGGCTTGATAACCCCCCATTCCGGCCAAGATCTACGGCGAGGCTTCTCATCTCGTGGTTTCCTCTACCCTCTCTCTTTTGGATATGTATGCTTAACTATTGTATTGAACTAGATTAATCTCTATTTGTCTATGAATGGAAGCATGCTCTTGTTTTATTTCTCGCTTGATGCTTTGTTGTGATGTGCTCCGCCCCCGCTCCACTTCCACACACGCGTTCTAGCTTGCTCACACTAGTAAAAGATAGAGGCGAGAGTGAAGAGGTGCCTTCGACCCTCAAACACCATTAGCACTCACTTCCCCCATGTGCTCACCGTCCATCTGCTGAACGAAGCACGACATCGCGACCTGCAATAACCCCATCCATCAAGCGAAGCGGTGATTGCGACCCGCATAGTTAATATAGCTTTTCTTCTTCTTATCTTTTCAAAACCAACCAAACTCCCTTTTTGTTAACTTAGTAATCCTTATAATTAATTTCCGAATAAGCAAATCAAATTACCCAACTTGCGGTCCTTTGAGAACGATATTCGGGGGAATTTCTCCCTACTTTTATTATTTGACAGCGACCGGTGCACTGCCGTCGTACCACATTTCGCGCTTGCTAATTAGCGGTGCTGAAATTGTGCGTCAAGTTTTTGGCGCTGTTGCCGGGGACTGCAAGCGTGTATGATTCATCCTTCTCAGGAATTAGTTTAATATGTTTGTTTGTGTTCTCGTTTCTTGCTAGCCTTTGTGTAATTGTTAGGATACGTATAGCCTTCTTTCTATCTGTTTACTTAACATGGCCAACAACTGTTTTGAAATATCTACGGAGCTAATCACTTTTGTGTCTCAGGCTAACTTATTTTCGGGGACCCCTAGTGAGGATGCATTGTCCCATTTGCAGAACTTTCTTGAAGTTTGCAGCACTTTTCAGCACGCAGAAGATGATTCAGAGAAAGTCAGGATTCAGTTGTTCACGTTCTCTTTGGCAGGAAAAGCTCGGGTGTGGTATCGCGAGATTCAATTAAACAAAATCCAATCTTGGAGCAAAGTGGAAGAGGAATTCCTCAGCAAATTCTATTCACGTTGTTACCTTCTGGAAATGCACAATAGATTATTATCGTTTACGCAGGACGAGGATGAAACATTGGTTGACGCATGGGAGAGATTCATTTCCCTTCAGAAGTTATGTTTCGTGCATAACCTCACAGATCTAGCACGCCTTCAGATATTCTATTTTGGGGTATCGGCTGGGTATAGACCCTACTTCGTCGTGGCCGCAGGTGGATCGTTGTTTAGCAGGTCAAGCTCTGACGCGTGGCAAATTGTTGAAAAGGTTTCGCGAACCAGTGGGATGTGGTGTACCCCCGTGAGGTGCAACGAGGCCATGAACATCACCTCCACTACATCGTCGTTGGACAACAACGTCCCACCTGAGCTCATTGTGGATAAGTTTCGTGTTTTCACTGAATGCATCCTGTGATGCATGGAGGCCCAGAACTGTGCTCTACAGAGGTTCCAGTCCATGGTTGTGAACATCATATCAATGGTCTCGACAATTATGGTCCACCCAAATGAGACATTGAATGCCATGCAGCTTAGGAGCGGCAAGTCAACCGAGGAACCCGTCGGAAGGAATGAACCTCAGGAAGGACCGTGAAACCCATCAAGCGAAGATAGGCCAAAGGATGATTCTGACACCCCTCAACTGCTTCGTAGCCCAGTCCCTGCTCAACCATCTATTACTCCCCCATTCCCGCACAGACTGAAGAATACGAGGAAGGAAAAACAATTCCAGAAATTTCAAGAACTTATGAAAGCAGTGCAGGTTAATATTCCTCTCTTGGACGTCCTCATCCAGATTCTGAGCTATTCAAAGTATCTAAAGGACTTGCTTGTTCTGAACAAGCGCCTTGAGACTTCCAAGTCCATGTCCACCTTGACTGAGGGTGTCACTTTTGCTGTTGCACATTGGCCGGTTAAACGCAAGGACCCAGGGAATTTCACCATTCCGTGCACCATTGGGCGCTCTGGCTGCTACCTCTTTCAATTTTTCGGGAACTCGGATCTAGTGACTTGAGGCCCACTAACATCAATCTTCAGCTGGCAGATCGGTCTATTAAGAAACCCATTGGTGTTGTCGAATACCTAGCGGTATCAGTTAATGACTTGGTGTTCCCTGCTGACTTTGTGATCATGGATATTGCTTCAGATGTCGCAGTTCCTCTTATCTTGGGAAGACCATTTCTTTCCACAGCACGAGCTCTCATCGATGCCGAGAAGGGGAGGTTAACTCTCCGTCTAGGCAACGTCATGACTACCTTCGACATGTATAAAGCCATCGGCAAGGACAATCATGCAGACACTGATGCGCTCGAACTCTTGGATGGTGAACCTAACCCTTTTGATGCGGATGTTGATGCGGACGTTGATGCTGATGTTGATGATACCGTTGTGGACCCTCCACCACTACCAGATCCGCCACCGTATGATGCTGATGTTAATGAAACCGTTGTAGACCCTCCACCACTACCAGATCCGTCACCGCATGATCAAGATGATCCACCACCACATGACGAGGATGATAGAGATGCTGTTGAAGATGTTTAGGATCCGCCATAGATCCAACCAGAGCCTTTTAGTTATTTATATGCTCATTTTGTCATGTTCTGTTGTATGTTTAATTCTGGACTGTTTATTTAGTGTCCTGCGTTTAGCCGTCCATTAGAATTTTTATTAGTTGGGCTGCGTTTAGCCGCCGTATGTGTGTGAGCCTATAAATAGGCCAAACTCTATGTTAATTTCAGATTCTGGATGATTAAAAAATAAGGGGTTTCCCTCTTCTTTTCTTAGCCGAATCTAGGCCTTCCTCCCTCCTCCTCCCCTCTAGGCCGCCGGCCAGCCCTCTCCTCCCCTCTTGACCAACCTCTCTCTACCTAGTGTTCTTCCTCCCCGTCTTCCCCCCCCTTATCCTCTCCACTCTTTGACATATTCAAATCAGCCCCCCTCCAGATCCAAGAGCGTTCGTCGTGGACTCGGTTACGACGGAAGGCAACGACGGCGAAGTAGATCCCCTCCTTGTTGTGCATCTCCGGTGGAGACGCGGAAGTAGTGAATCGGCGAGCGATTGCTTGGGGATTATCTGATCCCAAGCGGGGTAACAAACATTTCCACCTCCATAGATTTTCCCTCTTAGATATTCTTGTGGTGGACAGAATTATTTGCGTTGCTTTTCGATATTCTTGAATTTCGTGGTTTCTTTCATCGGTTTTTTGTGTTATTGATAATTTCTTTTACGTTCGAGGGGATTGGCGATCCTCATTTTATTCTCATTGGGAGAGATCTAACCCCCTTTGAATCGATTGTATTTGGGTGGATCTCTTTTTGTTTGACAACGTCGCGCTTGACTGGGTCGGTTTGTTTTTGGTGGACTTTGGCTTATCGCCTTAGATCTAACTATTCCGCGGATCTAACAACCCGTCACTACGTAAATCATTGGTAAATAAATCATGTAGTTGCTGTGATAGGACGTTGGAATGCTTGGTTTGATGATTTGGTCACATATTAAATTAAATCGGAGAGAGCCCGTTAAAGCGTAGTCTGTAGGAGTCGCCATCAGAGGGTCGTAACCTACATCAATTTGGTATCAAAGCGAGGTTGTTCAATTCCTCAATTGACACCATCCTTTCCCTTCTCTTGTCGTAGGATGAAAGTGGAGGTCAGATCTTAAATTACTCTAGAGGGGGGGGGGTGAATAGAGTATTAAAAACTTTTTGTTTAGTGTTATAGCGGAATTTATAATACAGTTTAAGTATATGTGTAATCAGTGAGAATTAAAGATAAAAACAGGAACATTAAAAAGCACACAGCACAAGCACACAAAAATAAGCAAGCACAGAAGACACAAGGAGCTATAGTAGTTCCCCAATAAATGTGGGTACGTCTACTCTTCTACCACCCTTGGTAGGAATCCACTAGGAGGGTTGATAAGGTGCCCAGGCACCAAGGGATTTTTGATAAGGTGTCCACACACCAATAAGCTTTTGATAAGGTGCTTAAAAACCACACGAGGATTTTTTGATAAGGTGTCTTGCCACCACTAAGTAAACTTTTGGAGGGAGAATTAACCCTGTACAAGATGAGATAAAAGGTTTAAAATGTTCTTCTCTGTCAATGATCTGAGAGAAGACAAATGATGTTGAAGTAGAAAGCTCGCCCTATCTGATGAGAGTTGATGACAGTTAGTGGACACGGCTTTCTCAACCAGAAGTCTTAGTAACAGATTATCTGGAAGAAATTAATCTTCAGATGGTTGTTGCTCTTTGAAAGACTTTATCTTGCAGCAGATCTGAGAGATTGAATCTTGTTCTCAGAATGAAGAGGATGCTGCCTTGATGAAGAAGAAAGCTGGAAAGAAATAGTATATTTTCTTCTTCTTCTTCCTCTGAAACTTCTTCTGTTCTTCTTGTTCTGTGATTACAGAGAGACTAAGAGATGGTGAAGTTTTTCTGTGTTTTCTGTAAGAAAATCGACTGTCTCAATTGATCATTTTTCTTCTCTGAGAGCTTGTCTTTATTCAAATTCAAATCTTCTCACTTTTAAGGATTGTCTTCTTCTGACTTAAATCCTTCTTGGAACCAGGTAGCCACCCAAAACGATTTTGGCAGGTCCTTTCAATTCCTTTTGTCGAGAAAGATGCCTTGGCATTAAATGTCAACTGCTATTCTTATTCTTGGAATAGAAAGAATATAAGGATTTAATAAATAAGAAAGATATCCTTACATGGCTGACTGAATACGTCCAAGGAGAAATAAATATAACCGTTATTCTGTCGATTTGTGTTCAGAGAACTGATATCCAACTGAGAATATTATTCTGAGCTTCTGACAGGAATCTGTCGAGCGCTGGCTAGAATTCGTCGAGCGCTGCTAGCCATTTGTCGAGCGCTGCTAGGAAAATGTCGAGTGCTGGAACTGGAAATATTTCTTCAGTCTGTTGAAAATAATTTGTCAAACGAAGCTGGTCATTCGTCGAACGCCACTCGCCATTTGTTGAGCTTGAATTTTCCTAAGTTTTGACTAATCTAATCGGCCTAAAACTTGACCCTAAGACTATACAATGGGGTCAATACAAATCCTAATCAACATATAGTGATCCTAGCCCAAATCAGTAATAGGGTTGTTCCAACAATCTCCCCCTATTTGGGTTAGGATACTATTTGACAAGTAATTGAATAAATACAACAGAGAGTATAACCATCAGAGCAAGATAGAATGAAATATATCTGACAGAATTAAATAGATTATCAGATAAGATAAAAGTAAGATGCTCTGAGTTTAGAAACTTTACAGTCATAAACAAGTAATAATTTAAGACTTTCTATCCTGAGAAGGTGGCTTGAATATGATCTTCCTGTTAGGATCTTCTGATTGATTTTTGCTGAGAAACAGATCTTGAGCTCCAATAATTTTCTGTTCTTTGACATGAGGAACAAATGCTTCTGGGTGCATATCAATATATTCCCCAGCATTGAATGTTTTAATTGGATTGTACTTTTCAAGTTCTTTCCTTCTGTATTCTGACATGGTTGAGATATTTGAGAAGTCTCTGCCTTCTGCTTTTACCTTGTTAATCTGTGCAGCTGCAATTGTTTCTTTCAGTCTTACCATCTGATAGATTTTCTCTTCTTCTGGATCTGGAGAATAATAAATATCTTCTGAATCATTTTTATCTTGAGTGACCTTTTGGGGTACTTTGTCTCTGTGGAGAGATCCATCAGAGATGTGAAGTTTGTATTCTGAAGATATTTGAGATGAAGTAATGGCTTGACTTCCTTGTAAGGCAAGTGCTGATTTATTAGAACGAGGAGCACTGTCTGATCCAGAGGTTTGAGAACCACTAGAACTACCAGGTCTCCCTGATTGTTGAGAGCTTTGCTTCTGAGAAGAGAATGATACACCTGGTGATCCTGCTGCACCAGCTGCTGGAGGAGGAGGTGGAGGAGGATAATTGTGCTTGACAGGTTTGTCAGGGATGTAGCCAGTCTTTTTGAATTTCTTCCTCATGTTATTCTCATTTCTGGAGAGCTTCATTCAGTGAGGAGTTTTCTCATCAAGAGGAACATTATACAAAATATAAAGAGAAATGTCATTCTTTTGATTTGGAGGCTTGGGAACAACCTTTGACTTAGCTGTTCTTTTCTTTCTTTTCTTTGATAATGTATCATCAGAATCACTATTATCATCATTATCATCTTCAGAGTCAGAAGAAGAAATTGGCTTATTATATAAGTCATCAATTCTTTTGATTGCTTCACGAGCTTTTAATCTTTCTTCTTCAGCTTTATCAAACTCTGCATCTGCCTCTTTCCAGATTTCATCAAAGCTTGGCATTGGTTCTTCATTTCATACAAGAATTGGAGGTGAGGAAACAATGTTTGAGACTGTTGTATCTGGTGGAGTAGGGTGATCTTCTATATCATCAAAGAATTCTGCAAGATCATCTTCATGTTCTGCAGAAAGATCCTTCATCTGGATGTCTTGATCAATGATTGAAGGAATAGAGGAGATATAACTTTTTATGATATTAGAATGAGTCTTCTGAGGAAGGCATATCAGAGCCTTTGATAAATCCTCTATGTACACTTTTGGTGATACCCTTGAAGTATATTTAACATCAAATTTTGATAATAAACTATATAGGTCAGTGGAAGGATGAATGCATATACTATTTATTTCTTCTATAACTTGTGTATCTGATATTATACAAGAATCAACTATATCTGTATCAAAAACTGTAGCTTCTGTATCTTCTGGAGTAGCTTCTGTTTCTGGAGCTTCTTCATAGGACATCTCCCCCTGCCTAGCTTCAGGACAGCCTGAATCTAGGCCCCTAGAAGAAGGGACAGCAGGAGAGGAAGGAAGAGAAGCTATCTTAGCAGATAGAGCAGAAATTGCCTGAAGAACTGGAACAAATTTTGCATCCAGGAGTTGGCTTATTCTAGGAAGGATATGATCAAAAATCTGATCAGCGATGGAGGTGATGTTGAGAGATAGATAATCTGGTGGATGAGTAGAGGATGGTTGTGAAGTGGATGGAGATGAGATTGTAGGAATTGGAGAGATATTGCTGATGTTGGTAGTATGTGTGGGAATATCTGGATGGATTGGACTAGGGGAATGAGTGGGTGATTGATATTCATTATGTATTGGAGATGGAGGTATGGTAGGTTGTGGTTCTGGAGATAGAGGTGGAATATCATTGATAGGTGAAAGAGGTGGTGAAGAATGAGAATGTGCAGAAGACTGTTGAGCAGGTGGAGATGGGATATGAGAAGGAGAAGGAACTGAAGGAGGAACTTTTGGAAGGGTAGAGGGAGTGACTTGGTCAGTCCTTGTGTCCTCAGAAGTTTTCCTTTTCCTGGAGGCATCAGCTCCTGTATTCTTTTTGGGAATTACCCTATCCCACTTAGCAAAGAGTGCTGAGGTCAGCCTCTTGCTGGCATTTATTGTCACCTTTGGTGACACCAGAAGGTCTGGATGCCTTTTCTGCAGAAAAATCCCTATAACTCTTCCAAAACTTACACTATCTTTAGAATTTTTCTTTTTAATCAATTCAAAAAGAATTGATCCCTAGTTGACTTTCTTCTTCTCCATCAAGGCCACCATCAACAGAAATTTGTGCCTATTGATATAGTCATGCCCAGAAGTCTTGCCCAGCAAGACTTTTCCAACAATGTCTGCTAAGAACTTGTAGTCCTGAGACAAGTTCTTTTTCAGAAGGTGGCTAGGGTTTCCAGTCAAATGACCCATTTTGACTAAAGCTTCATCAAATTCATTTGAGCTTATATCTAAGTCATCATCACCATTCTCAAAACCAAAAATTTGAAAAAGAATGGTGGGAGAGAGAGACTTGATGACCTGAGATTGTTCCGGACAAGCTTTCATCTACTGGTTTTGCAGTGTAAACCCATTCCTTAATCTCTGCCACAGCTATCTTTTGCCTGGTTCTTAGAAACTTCCTTAGATGTTGTTCTTCCAGCATTTGAAGAATATCTTTGAATATTTGGTCAGACTGTGCGAAAGAGTCCATGTCAATATCAAAGCCTGCGTTAAACTTCATTCAGTGCAGAGAGGCCTGAGGAATCGCCATTGTTCCTGTAAAGAAAATGAAGATCAAGTGCAGAGGGGAACTGGAGGGAAAGACGATTTCTGTAGGCACAAAACTTAGAATAAGATAAAATAAAGCTTATATAGAAGGGTCGAAGAATGAGGGCGCATTCGTAAGCCGCTGTTCGTCAAAACCTAATAAAATTAGAAGTCGAAAAGGCTTTATTTCTTTGTCAGACCCCGTACGAAAACACCTTTTTCGTCGACCATCGTTCGACAAATGAAACTGTCTTTATCGTTTCTAAGGTTAACAGGTTTTGTCGATTGCTGTTCGACAAATGGTTCAAATTCGTCGTTCTTCGTTCGGCGAATTTATGGGATAAAATAGAAATATTTAATTCTTTATCAGATTGAGTCTCCATCTATCATTCCTAGTTGATTTATAAAGAAGATGTGCTTCTTTTCATCCAAGGGCTTGGTGAAAATATCAGCTCTTTGCAAATCAGTAGAAATGAATTGTAGGCAAATTTTGTTTTTATCCACATTATCCCTAAGGAAGTGGTGACTAATTTCTCTGTGTTTAGTCCTACTATGGAGAACTGGATTTTGTGCTATAGATATTGCACTAGTGTTGTCACAAAATATAGTTGAATTATTTAAGTTGACACCATAGTCTAGGAGCTGATTTTGTATCCACAATATCTTTGAGCAGTAACTGCCAGCAGCTATGTATTCAGCTTCAGCTGTTGATGTAGACACAGATGTTTGTTTCTTACAAAACCAAGACACAAGCCTATCACCAAGAAATTGACAAGTTCCTGATGTGCTTTTCCTGTCTACCCTGCATCCAACATAATCTGAATCTGAGAATCCAGTTAATTCAAATTCAGATGCAGTTGGATACCAAAGTCCTAGATTAGGGCAACCCTTTATATATCTTAAAATTATTCTTAGAAAAGTAAGATGAGATTCTTTAGGATTAACTTGAAACCTAGCACAAATACATGTAGCAAACATTATATCTGGCCTACTAGCTGTTAAATAGAGCAGAGAGCCAACAATTGCCCTATACATTTTCTGATCAACAGGTTTCCCTGATTCATCAGTATTAATAACATCATTAGAGGCCATGGGTGTTTTCATAGTGGAGGAATCAGACATTCCAAATCTTTTTACTAATTCCTTAGCATGCTTAGATTGGGAAATGAAGATTCCTGAAGGGGTTTGCTTCACTTGAAGACCAAGTATGATAATTCACCCATACTACTCATTTCAAATCTTGATTGCATTAGATTGGAAAATCTTTTGCATAAATTTGAATCAGTAGAACCAAAGATAATGTCATCTACATATATTTGAACTAGTAGAGTTTGATTTTTATGTACTTTGTAAAATAAGGTTTTGTCTATTATGCCTCTACAGAAATTGTTTTCCAAGAGAAAATTAGCTAAAGTCTCATACCATGCTCTGGGAGCTTGTTTGAGACCATAAAGAGCTTTATTAAGCTTAAATACATAGGAGGAATGAGTTGGAGAGATGAAACCTGGTGGTTGTTCCACATAGACTTCTTCTTTGATGTCTCCATTGAGAAAAGCACTCTTCACATCCATTTGATACACCTTGAACTTTTTGAATGCAGCAAAGGCCAAGAAAATCCTTATAGCTTCAAGCCTTGCAATTGGGGAAAATGTCTGATCATAATCTATGCCTTCTTCCTGTGAATATCCTTGAGCTACCAATCTTGCTTTGTTTCTCACAATATTGCCTTGATCATCAAGCTTGTTCCTGAAGACCCACTTGGTGGCAATAACTGGATGGCCTTTTGGTCTTGGAACCAAATCCAAACCTTGTTTCTTTCAAACTGGTTGAGTTCCTCTTGCATTGCAAGAATCCAATTTGGATCTTGTTCTGCATCTTTTATGGTTTGAGGTTCAACTTGTGATAGGAAACAATTATGCATCTGATTTTGGTGTAATTGATGCCTTGTTTGAACACCTGCTGTGATATCACCAATCACTTGTGAAATTGGATGATCTCTAACTATGATGTGATCAACAGTTGGAGTTAGTTCAGCAGCAGTATCCACATTGGGAATTTGTTCAGCTGTTACATCCTGTGGAGGATGTTCTGCTGTTGCTTGATTTAGGTTATCAACAAGATCTGGATGATCTTCTTCTTCACTGTCTTCAAGAGTTTGAGGTGATGGATGCAGTGAATCTCCTGTCTGTAAGTTTAACCCTTTAAGCTCTTCACATAGAGCTGGTACCTGCAAAGTGTTCTTGGTAGAAGAATTCTTCTCCTTGTAAAACATGTTAGTTTCATCAAAGGAAACATGCATAGACTCTTCTATTTTAAGAGAGGATTTATTAAATACCCTATATGCTTTGCTAACTATTGAATATCCTAAGAAGATTCCTTCTTCAGATTTTGGTTCAAATTTTCTAAGGTACTTTTTATCATTCTTATGAACAAAACATCTACACCCAAAAGTTCTAAAATAATCAACTTTAGGTTTCTTCCCTTTAAGCAATTCATAGGGAGTTTTACCCTTAAGTTTGTGTATCAAACTTCTATTCAGAACATAATTTGTTGTGCTGACAACCTCTGCCCAAAAAGATAGGGGCAAGTTAGCATCTGCAAGCAATGTTCTTGCTGATTCAATTAGAGTTCTATTTTTTCCTTTCAACTACCCCATTTTGTTGAGGAGTTCTAGGAGCTGAGAAGCAATGCCTGATACCTTCCATCTCACAGAATTCTTGCATGAGAAGAGACTCAAACTCAGTGCCATGATCACTTCTGATCAATGCAACTTCAGTAGAGTACTCAATCTGTATGCTCTTAAGAAAGTCGGTAAGAACTTTAAAGTTATCTGAATTTTCTCTCAGAAAGAACACCCAAGTGAATCTAGAGAAGTCATCTACAATAACTAGAGTGTAAGACTTCCCCCATAAACTCTTTATTGTTATAGGTCCAAAAAGGTCCATATGAAGCAAGTATAAGATTCTAGGTGAATCACTTTTTGATAATGATTTAAAGCTATTTTTGGTTTACTTACCTAATTGACATGCCCTACAAAGACCTTCTTTCTTATATGATCCTGATGGTAGACCTCTAACAAGATTGTCCTTAGATAGTTTGGCAATGGTCCTAAGGTTTACATGTCCTAATCTTTTATGCCATAATTCACTAAATTTTCTTAGCTCATTAAATAAACAAATTTCTGATTTTGATGAATTGAAATTTACCAAATATATGTTGCCTTGCCTAAAACCTGATAAAACAATAATATTATCAGAAGACTTAATAATACATTCTAATTTATTGAATGTTAACTGATAACCTTCATCACATAATTGACTTATGCTGATGAGGTTGTGCTTCAGACCTTTGACATAGGTTACTTCCTTGAATGTCACTGCTCCAACTTTAATTTGGGCATAACATTTGGTTTGTCCACAGTTGGAGTCTCCAAAGATCACCTTGGGTCCAAGCTTTGCCTTATAGTTGTTCAGGTTGGCCTTGTTTCCTGTCATGTGCTTTGAGCAGCCACTATCCAAATACCATTTTTTATTTGTTCTTGGATAGCTGTGTACCTGCAACCACAAAAACATAAACTAGATTTTTTGACCTAGACTACCTTGGGTCCTTTTATGTTACCACAAAATTCAGAGATAAATGACATTTCAGGTTGATCCTTATAGCCTAGTGGATGATATCTCCTTGGAGGTATAGTCCACTCAGTAAAAGGATTTTTAGTATATTTAGGATTATAATTCTTAGAGTTTTCTGTATAATGCTTGTTTGAAGAATTTGAATAAATTCGTCGACTGCCGTTCATATTATAACTATACTGAAAATCTGTTCTCAGTTTTCGTCGAACCCCGTTCGACAGATTTGAATCTTTTTGTGGAGCTTCGTTCGACGAATTCTTCTGAATTCTCTTATCCTTAACAGACTTGCTTGAAATATCTTTATGTCTTTCTGCAGCCTCTTTGCTTTTAGCAGAAATGAATTTTACGGGTGTGGAGAGGATGTTTCTCTTAATCAGAGATGACTCACTTGATGAAGCACCCAAGCCCAGTTTGCTATTGTTAAATCTAGCATTGACAGTGCTTGTGATGTCCATCAGTTTGATACTTCTCCCATTGAGGGATTCTTCAAACTTTTTGGCTTCAGATAACTTATTCTCTGGAAGAGTAATGTGTTCTCTGGAGGCAGCCAAATCTTTCTTAAGACTTGCATTCTCTTCCCTTATATTATTCATCTCAACCAACTTATTTCTGAGAGAGATTACTTCTTTCTCAGATTGTATTAAGTCTTGGCAAAGTATTTTGAAATCATCTTTGAATTCAATACAAGTAAAATCAAAGCTAGATAATACCTGATCAATATCATCTTCTGTTTCTGATTCTGATTTCTCTTCATCAGAATTGTTGGTTGAGGCATTGATTGCCATCATGCAAAAATTTTTTCTTCTTCATCATCACTGGAGTTGGATGATGATGCTGATTGTGACTCACTGTCTGAATCATAAATAACCATTAGGCATTGGCTGTTTTCTTTTGTTTCTTTTTCATCAGATGAACAAGATGAAGATTCTGATTCAGATTCTGTTTCACTCCAGGAGGTTGCTACAAATCCTCTTCCCTTATTTTTGTGAGAGTGGGATGAAGATTTGCTGAAGCCCTTCTTTTCTTCCTTTTCTTTTCTTCTGTCCTTCTTGTCCTTCTTGTGTTGAATTTCTGGACATTCAGGAGCAATGTGTCCTGGTTTCCTGCAACTAAAACATATAATTTCATTAGAGTGATTTTTGTCATACCTTGGCTTGTCATGACTTCTGGATAGCTTTTTCCTGATGTCTTTCTTAGTCATCTTGTAGAATCTTTTGGCAAACAGATTCATAAACTCCTCATTGTCAGGAGCTTTTCTTTCATCTTCTGCAGCCTTGAAGGCTATGCTTCTTTCCTTCTTGGGTGCTGGAGATGAAGTAGATTCTTCAGCTTCCCTAGCTTTGATAAGCTGCTCATAAGACTTGAGCTTGCCCAACAAAGCTTCAGTGGTGATCCCATTTAGACTTCTGGCTTCCTTGATTGGCCAGATTCTGTAGTCCCATGTGCTGGGGAAGCACATAAGAATTTTGTCATTAATCTCTGTGAGTGAGATCACTTTGTCCAGAGACTTCAGCTCATTTATTATGAGGCTGAGCCTGTTGTACATATCAGCAACATTTTCTGATTATCCCTTCTTGAAGTTCTCATATTGAGAAATCAGATAAGATCTTCTATCTTTTCTTTCATCTGCTGAGCCTGCCACCATGTTGTTGAGAGATTCCCAAATTTCTCTTGCTGAGGTGCACTCAACAACCTTCTGGAATATGTCATCTGACATAGTTAGGGCCAGAATGTTCATGACCTTTGCATCTGCATTTCTTTGCTTCTTCTGAGCTTCAGTCCACTCAGGAGGTGGAACAATAGTATTGTCTGTTGTTGCTCCAGTGCTAGTTGATGTTGTAGGTGCTGGAGGCCCTGTTAGAATAACATTAAAAATCTCTTCATCAATGGAGTTCATATAGAGCTTAATCCTTGCTTTCCATAGTGCAAACTTGTTGAGATTGCACATAGGAGGTCTTGTGCTGGAATATTCCTTGTTTTGTGCCATGAGTTTTAAGTAAGATAAAAATAGAGAGAAAGAAACTCTTAGAAAAATTAAGATCTGGTTGATCTTTGTGATTCAGGTGTTAGCCTGTAAAGAATCAACAACCCTCTGATACCAATTGAAAGTGGAGGTCAGATCTTAAATTACTCTAGAGGGGGGGGGGGGTGAATAGAGTATTAAAAACTTTTTGTTTAGTTTTATAACGGAATTTAAAATACAGTTTAAGTATATGTGTAATCAGTGAGAATTAAAGATAAAAATAGGAACAGTAAATAGCACACAGCACAAGCACACAGAAATAAGCAAGCACAGAAGACACAAGGAGCTATAGTAGTTCCCCAATAAATGTGGGTACGTCTACTCTTCTACCACCCTTGGTAGGAATCCACTAGGAGGGTTGATAAGGTGCCCAGGCACCAAGGGATTTTTGATAAGCTGTCCACACACCAATAAGCTTTTGATAAGGTGCTTAAAAACCACACAAGGATTGTTTTGATAAGGTGTCTTGCCACCACTGAGTAAACTTTTGGAGGGAGAATTAACCCTATACAAGATGAGATAAAAGGTTTAGAATGTTCTTCTCTGTCAAAGATCTGAGAGAAGACAAATGATGTTGAAGCAGAAAGCTCCCCCTGTCTGATGAGAGTTGATGACAGTTAGTGGATAGAGCTTTCTCAACCAGAAGTCTTTGTAGCAGATTATCTGGAAGAAATTAATCTTCTGATGGTTGTTGCTCTTTGAAAGACTTTATCTTGCAGCAGATCTGAGAGATTGAATCTTGTTCTCAGAATGAAGAGGATGTTGCCTTGATGAAGAAGAAAGCTGGAAAGAAATAGTATATTTTCTTCTTCTTCTTCCTCTGAAACTTTTTCTGTTCTCCTTGTTCTGTGATTACAGAGAGACTAAGAGATGGTGAAGTTTTTCTGTGTTTTCTGTAAGAAAATCGACTGTCTCAATTGATCATTTTTCTTCTCTAAGAGCTTGTCTTTATTCAAATTCAAATCTTCTCACTTTTAAGGAATGTCTTCTTCTAACTTAAATCCTTCTTGGAACCAGGTAGCCACCCAAAACGATTTTGGCAGGTCCTTTCAGTTCCTTTTGTCGAGAAAGATGCCTTGGCATTAAATGTCAACGGCTATTCTTATTCTTGGAATAGAAAGAATATAAGGATATAATAAATATGAAAGATATCCTTACATGGCTGACTGAATACATCCAAGGAGAAATAAATATAACCGTTATTCTGTCGATTTGTGTTCAGAGAACTGATATCCAACTGAGAATATTATTCTGAGCTTCTGACAGGAATCTGTCGAGCGCTGGCTAGAATTCGTCGAGCGCCGCTAGTCATTTGTCGAGTGCTGCTAGCCATTTGTCGAGCGCTGCTAGGAAAATGTCGAGTGCTGGAACTGGAAATATTTCTTCAGTCTGCTGAAAATAATTTGTCGAACGAAGCTGGTCATTCGTCGAACGCCACTCGCCATTTGTTGAGCTTAAATTTTCCTAAGTTTTGACTAATCTAATCAGCCTAAAACTTGACCCTAAGACTATACAACGGGGTCAATACAAATCCTAATCAACATATAGTGATCCTAGCCCAAATCAGTAATAGGGTTGTTCCAACATAGGATATCGACCCTCTCTGGTTTATGCATATTCCATAGTCTAAAACCTGAAATTTCTAAAATCTGGTCTGCAAATAGCGGCCAAAAAACCTCAGTTTTTAGAAGAAAAAAAAAGTCAGAAAAATTCCTGCATATTTCACATATATTACCACAACTTAAAATCCAAAAAAATACTTTATTTTCCCTAGTTAGTAGGCTGAACCAAAATTATCTGTTATAAAGTTATATCTGGATAGGACCTATTTCTAAAATCTGGCCTGCGAATAGCGGCCTAAAATCTGAAATATTAAAAAAAAATTATGGAAAATCTTGACATTATTTGCAGCAAGATTTTATAAAAAAAACTAATATCTTATATTTGAAAATCAGCGGGAAATGATTCATCTTTTATAAATTTATGCTATTGAGCACCTAGTTTTCACTAGATTATGGCTACTAGGTTAGGTCCGGGGCATTCTCCTGCACTTACCCGTATGGCTGCACCACGACCCCCTGAATATGAGTTGATTTCGATCCGTGACCTCAACCAGGAGGTTAAGGGGCTGAAGGATAACATGGAGTATTGTGTTCACACTCTTAGGATGACTAGAGAGACCCCCCGAACTCTAACCACTATTCCTCGTGATGGAGTGCCACACCGCACTAATAAAGTTATTACACTGAACCTCGAGCGTTAGATAAAGGGTGGGACACCATTGCAAGAGTGTTTAGGTTTGACTGTGACATAACAAGAAATTTTTTGAAAACTTTTAAGCACGGTGAGAAGTGGGGCAAACTAGTTGTCGACAGCATTTGCCACATGAATGTCGTTTCTGAAAATGCTATCACGAGGATGTATTTGACCACCGAGCCGCACCCCCATCCCTATTGGCTTGTGTGTTCTGATGAGAGCACTGTTTTAGAGTCTAGGCGATATTTGGTGCCCCTCACCATCAAAGTCTATTCTGAGCGCGTTTGGTGTGTTGTCCTTCCTGTGAATGATTGTCATGTATTGCTAGGACGCCCATGACTTTCTGACCATGTGGTCATCCACGATGACCATGAAAACACGTTAGAATTCCAGCATAATGGTCAGCTTATCATTCTGAAGGCCACCCCGCCTAAAAGGCCTACGATCCCCTCTAAGGACACAACTAGTCCTGAGGAATAGAAAACATTAAGTGTAATAGTTAAGACTGATGTTGTCCCGGTTAGTCAAGCTCCACATAAGCTTGTTAAAGCTACTGATATCAACACTCTGCTTGGTCCAGTCACTTATTCGTTAGCAGTGTCACATGTAATGGATCGTCCGTGTCCTTATGCATGTTTCGGGCGGGTCACTACTTATGCGATTACGTTTAATGGTAAAATGATTGTGTTAATGCCCGCCCAACCTAAGGAACGTTCGGCGCCCCCATATGACACACTTAATCATGTGGAGAAAAAAATTTTAAGCTTATTGGATAATAAACTACCAAGCTCCACGGGTACACGTGATTCATTAGCCACTCGAGCTTCATTATGTAAACGTTTTGCTTGCCAACTTGGAAGGGCCATACACTTGAATATCCTCGTTTTAGAGCCGGTGAATCTCCTCCCTGCATGGCGGCCTTCGGGCGCCTTAGAGAATTTTGAGTCGTTATGGAAAGTTGAACCTTTTCGGATTTTAAAGAAATTAGGAGAGCATGATTTTCTTTTGGAGCATTCCACTGTGTGGGGAGTCCCCTCCCCTGCGTTCAATAATTCGATTTTAACGCTTATTATTTCTCCGCCACTTGCAATAACTGCCTGCTCGTTTGGGTCTACCAAAGTTTCTCTTGGGTTGGGACGTGAGTTTATGACTGATTCACTGTCTTCCTCGGCCCCCACTAGAGGTATGTCACGAGTCGATGTGGGAACTATTTTACTTTCTTTGCTTGACGCTTTTTCTAGGGTCTCCACGACTGCCTCTTTGGTTGACAGGTTGATACAGGTTACTGTTCTGCTGCCCCTTCCCCTTCATGCCCACTCGCCGGTGATGAGTGGTTTTGAGCGGGGGAGGATTGATGCGGATGTTGATGCGGACGTTGATGATGATGTTGATGATACCATTGTGGACCCTCCACCACTGCCAGATCCACCACCGTATGATGTTGATGATGTTGGAACATGGTGTTCCGCATCTCCTAGGTTTGAGAATAACAAAACCTATGTGTATTTGATCTTGTGTGTTTAAGTGTGCAGGATAACAAAGTCCACATGACTCAAGGATTACATAAGAAGGTTGCCACCAAAGTTGAGCCATCAAATCCAAATCTTCCACTAGCGTTGGCGGTAGCACTAGCGCAGGCGCTAGCTGTCGTTCGACGAATGTTCTCATGAGCTCACGATGAATATCGACGAATGCAGATAGAAGTCAAAAAGACAGACTTGTGAAGGAAATTGTGCGGCTAAGTCAATTCGTCGAATGTTCTCGAGAACTCTCGACAAATTCCGACGAATGAAAATAGAAGACAGTACTCCCACTAGCACCGACGGTAGCACTTAGCGACTGGCGCTAGCGATGATTGCGCAATTCCGGGAGCACATATGGAAGGAGATAACGCCTGGCGGTAGCCGATAGCGCAGGCGGTAGCGACGCACACAGTTGGCAAGGAGGAATTGTTTCCTCAGATTGAAGATTCTACCGCGCAAAATATGTCCTAATTTGGGATAGCGCCAGCGGTAGCGATAGCACAGGCGCTAGCGCTGAGGCTATAAAAAGGACTCCTCTCTTCTCGTTTCACATAGACATCAGAGAGATATTATAGAGAGATAGAGTGCCAGAATTCCAGAGGCTATCTTGGCCAAAATTTGAAGTCCGACCAAAGTTCTGCAAACTTCTGAAGCAGAATCTGATCACGTCGGATCCAAACGAAGTCCGCCTCTACAACGCTAATTCTACAGCGGATCTTCGCCTCCGTCTTCAGAAGGGAGTTTTTATTTATTTTCATTTCATATTTTTCTTGTAAACGATTAGTGAAATCGCCTCGTGTTGACGACTAGGTCTGGGTAGGACTTATGGGGAAACTCACCTCGTGTTGGCGAATAGATCTAGGCTAGGTCTAGGGGGTGCTCGAGGCCACATCCGGGGAAGGGTTGGCTAGAGCGGCTTGAGGCCAAATCCGGGGAGGATAGGCTAGGGCCACCGGTTCGTGGGGAAGCGAGTCGGGATAGAAAACAAAAAGGAGTCTATTTCTATTAGCTTTGATTTCTAGCTTCGATAAGAGATCAAGTTTTGTAATCATGCTTCTCAAGTTAATAAAATCATGCCTTTACTTTTACTTCACTTGATATGTCTTGAACTTCTTTAGTTTAATAATCAAAGATTTTTCAAAGTTATTCAAAATATATCTAAAGTTTTTAAAACCCTTATTCACCCCCCCCCCCTCTAAGGGCGCCTACCGATCCAACAAGTGGTATCAGAGAGGTTTTATTCCAATCGGCTTAACAACTGGGAATAATGGCGTCTCATGATCTCGCTTTTCCTGAGGGTCAAGGGGTTAGTCGACCACCTCTATTTACTGGGTCAGATTTTAACTACTGGAAAAATCAAATGATGTGTTTTCTTATGACCATGGATGTAGAAGTATGGAACATGGTAGAAGTTCGGTACTCTCCTCCTACAACTGTAGTGGGAGAGGCGACATTAGCAAAACCAAAAGATAAATGGGACGATAATGATAAACTAAGGTGTAAAAATAATGCTAAAGCAATGAACGCTTTATATTGCGTTTTAAATAGGACTGAATTTAAAAGAATTTCTGCATATACAACTGCTTATGATATTTGGAATCAATTGGACGTAACTCATGAAGGTACATCGCAGGTGAAAGATGCAAAGTTATTCCAACTGGAATCTGAATATGAAAAATTCAGGATGGATACAGAAGAGGACATTAACTCGATGTACACCCGCTTCACCAAGATCGTCAATGCTTCAAAAGCACTTGGAAAGACCTACTCAGACGGAGACTTGGTGAGGAAAATTCTTCGTTCCTTACCACCAAGGTTCAATCCAAAGGTGACAGCCATCTCGGAGTCGCACAACTTAAGAACACTTCAGATCGTGAACCTTATTGGGAATCTCAAAACCCATGAGGTAGAACTCCAGATTCAACACGATGAATACAACAAAGAGCCAAAGAAAAAGGCACTAGCACTAAAGTCAAAGAAGGAGAGCATCGAAGATGATGATGAAGATGAAGAAGGTCTCCTGGTGAAGAACTTCAGGAAGTTCATCAGGAATCTGGAAAGAAGGAACACATTCCGCAAATACTTCCAAAAGGATACTCGACGAAAGGGATCTTCCTCTTCATCAAGGAAAGAAAAAGGAAGCGAAGATGAAGAAGAAAGACCACCACCAGAGTGCTACCACTGTAGAAAGACCGGGCACATTCAGAGCCAGTGCCCAAAGTATCAAAAGGAGCAAAAAGAACAACACAAAGCAAAAGAGAAGAAGAAAGTACTAAAAGCCGCAACTTGGGATGATTCTTCCTCTGAAGAGTCAAACGAGTCTGAGTCAAGTAGCGAGGAGGAAGCAAACTTATGCTTAATGGAGAAGAGCAACGATGACGACACTAGTGTTCTTAGCAACACTGAGGTAATTCCTCCTACTTTCGAAGAACTCTATGATGAATTTGTTTTAACTTGCAAATCCTATGATCAAAGTATAAAAGATAATATTATATTAAATCATGAAAATGAATCTATTTTCAAAGAAAATCATAAACTCACAAAAAAGGTGAATTCCCTTGAAAAAAGAAAGGTTTCATGTCAAGAGTGTGAGCACTCTTTATTTTTTGCAAAAGAACTTGAAGTTTCTCTTTCTAAAGCCCTCTCACAAAATAAAACTATTGCAAAAGAAAAGGGGGACTTAGAGAGAAAAATTAAAAACCTCTCTTTTACAAATTCAAAATAAAAAAAAGGGATTTGAAAACAAATGTGTTATGATTGTACAAGAAAATACTTTTCTTAAAAAACAAAATCATGACCTCAATATAGCCATTAAAAAAATCGGGATTGGTCAAAAATCCCTGGATATGATTTTGGGAAACCAATGCTATGGTTCTGCAAAATTTGGGGTCAGATATAAAAGTGTACCCTACCGCCCAGCGCTAGCTACTAACGCCGGCGGTAGCTCAAGTGTTAAAAAATCTTCTGCTTTTTCTAATATTCAAGCATCATCCAACAAGAGCAACGTAGAAACTCAGAAAAGGGTCTCAACTCCCTTTATTTCGTGTGCTAATTGTCTTAAGTTTGGACACACGTCTAGCTCTTGCAGGAATATAAAACAATGTTCTTTAAAACAAATCTGGGTACCTAAGAAATCCACTTACTCCATGGGTGGTACCTCTTGGGTATCTGGATCTTTACTCTCCTCTTCTCTCTAGATTTGCAGGGCTAAGGAAATGGAGGACGTGTGGTACTTGGACTCAGGCTGCTCCAAGCACATGACGGGCAACAAAGAAAAATTCCTTAGCCTAGAAAAGAAGAAAGGAGGGATCATAACGTTTGGTGATAACGGTAAAGGAAGGATCATGGGAGTTGGTACAGTGGGTAACGAATCTTTTCTTATCTCAAATGTTCTTTATGTTAAAGGTTTGAAACATAACTTAATATCTATAAGTCAACTATGTGATAAAGGATTAGACGTATTATTTGAATCATCCACTAATCTTTGCAAAATAGTTAATCCTACAACAAAAGATGTGTTACTAACTGCACCGAATTCACAATGTTTACATAGTTTCGTTTCATGATCTTTCCAAATCATCTATAAAATATTTTATAACCAAAAATGATGAATTAGAACTATGGCATAGACGTTTAGGTCACGCTAGTACAAAGCTCATCTTAAAACTAGCAAAAAGGGAATTGATTAGAGGATTGCCTAAGTTGAATGGAAATTTATCTTCACTATGTTCACCATGCCAAAAAGGAAAATTTACAAAATCATCTTTTAAAAGCAAAAATGAAATTTCCACTTCAAAACCATTACAACTAATTCATATGGATCTCTTTGGTCCCCTTAACACCGCAAGTCTTGGTGGTAAAATATACACCTTCGTTCTAATAGATGATTTCTCAAGATATTGCTGGACCTTATTTCTCTCTTCCATATCTGATGCGTTTTGCGAATTCTCAAAATTATGTACTCGTATTCAAAATGAACTAGATTTAAAAATAAAGTGCATTCGCTCAGATCATGGAGGTGAATTTGAAAATGAAAATTTTAAATCTTTTTGTGAAATGTTAGGTATTAAGCATGAGTTCTCTGCTCCACGCACACCTCAACAAAACGGTGTTGTAGAACAGAAAAATAGGACAATCCAAGAACTAGCACGCACCATGTTATCTGAATATAAATTACCTAAGTCGTTTTGGGCCGAAGCCGTAAGCACATCATGCTATGTAATGAATAGAGTTATGCTTCGCCCATCACTAAATCTCACACCGTATGAACTATATTTTCAAAAGAAACCTAACGTATCATATTTTAAAGTATTTGGATGTAAATGTTTTATTCTTAATACGAAAGATTCTTTAGGAAAATTTGATGAGAAATGTGATGAAGGAATATTCCTTGGATATTCTTCAACCAGTAAAGCCTATAGAATATTTAATAAAAGATCGAGGAAGGTTGAAGAGTCTATTAATGTTAAATTTGATGAGTTTATTCCATGTGCAGAGAAGCCTTCTACAGGTACAAATGATGAACCTTTGCCATCTTTGGAGCACGACGAAGAAGAGCCGTCCAAAGAAGAGGAGGAGAAGTCAAATGAAGTTGAATATGTACCTCCAAGTGTGTTGAACTTCTCAAAAAATCATCCAAAAGAGCTAGTCATTGGGGAACCTTCTACTGGGGTAAGAACTCGATCCTCTCTTCATGAAACGTTTTCAAATATTTGTTTTGTTTCTGAAATCGAACCTAAAAACATTTCCACCGCTTTAAATGACGAATTTTGGTTTTTGGCTATGAATGAAGAGTTAGGACAATTTGAAAGAAATAAAGTTTGGAATCTAGTAGAAAGACCATATAATCATCCAATTATTGGCGTAAAATGGATCTTTAAAAATAAATTAGATGGTGAATCTAGGATTATAAGAAATAAAGCACGCTTAGTTGCACAAGGTTATTCTCAAATTGAGGGGGTAGATTTTGAAGAAACCTTTGCACCCGTTGCTCGCTTAGAATCTATACGAATATTTTTGGCATTTGCGAGTTTTAAACAAATAAAATTATTTCAAATGGATGTTAAAAGTGCCTTTTTAAACGGGTTTATAAAAGAAGAAGTTTATATAGAACACCACCCCCCCCCCCCCAGTTTCATAAATGAAAAATTCCCTAATCATGTTTACAAATTAGAAAAAGTGCTTTATGGTTTAAAACAAGCGCCCCGTGCATGGTATGACCGACTTACATCGTTTTTGTTAAAGCACGGTTATGTTATGGGAAGTGCCGACAACACACTCTTCATTAAGCATAATAATAACGATCTAATTATTCTTCAAATATATGTTGATGATATCATTTTTGGAGCTACTAATGAAGAGTTGTGTAATGAAGTAGTCTTAGTGATGAAAAATGAATTTGAAATGAGTCTTGTAGGAGAACTATCATATTTTCTTGGTTTTCAAATCTCACAACGAACTGATGGTATCTTTATTTGCCAATCAAAATATGTTCACGATATGCTTAAGCGATTTGGATTTGAAAATCTTAAACAAGCTTCTACTCCTATGAGTGCTTCTTTAAAACTAGGAAAAGATGAATCCGGAATTTCAATTGATCAAACGTTATATAGAGGAATGATAAGATCTCTTCTTTACTTAAGTGCATCTAGACCAGATATAATGTTTGTCGTATGTTTATGTGCTCGCTTTCAAGCTAATCCAAAAGAATCTCATTTAAAAGCGGTAAAACGTATTTTTCGTTATTTATTAGGGTCATCTAAATTAGGATTATGGTACCCACACAATGATTCATTCACACTCTACGGCTATTCCGATTCGGACTACTCTGGGTGTTCACTAGATCGAAAAAGCACTAGCGGTACTTGTCACTTTTTAGGACCCTCTTTAGTTGCTTGGTCTAGTAGGAAACAATCTTCGGTTGCACTCTCCACCACGGAGGCCGAATATATCGCACTTGGTAGTTGTTGTGCACAAGCATTATGGATGAGTCAAACACTAGAGGATTTTTATTTCATCTTAAAAACATTGATCTTAAATGTGACAACAAAAGTGCAATAGACCTCACATATAATCCCGTACACCATTCTAGATCCAAACACATCGATGTTCGTCATCATTTCATTAGGGATCACATTAAGAAAGAGCATGTAAAAGTAAGTTTCATTGGCACGAACTCTCAACTCGCTGACATATTTACTTAAACTCTTCCCGATGCAAGATTTCGATTATTATGACTTGAGTTAGGTGTCCTAGATCTTTCGTGTTAAAACACATTCACAAAACACAATTTTTGCATGTTTTAACCACCAAAAACATCTCCTAAAAATCTGAGATTTCTGCATGAAACTACTATTGGGACACTTAATCAAGATCAACAATTAAAAATTTCAAAATCATAAGAAATCGTGTACTGTTTCCCACGCTAGCACTAACGCCGGCGCTAGCGTGCATATTTGATTTTCTGTATTTTTAAAATTTTGAAAAATTCCTAAAAATATATTACTTTATATGTACTATCTATTTTTGCACTTCTAATTCTATTTAATTTTTGAAAAATCAAATACAAAAATACAAAAGACAAATTACAAAAAATATGTTTTTCTTTATGCAAAAATCAAATACAAAAATACAAAAACTAAAATTACAAAAAAAAAATTATGTTTTTGTAAGTCTCTTTTGTCTTATGCAAAAATCAAATACAAAATTACAAAAACCAAATTACAAAAAATATGTTTTGTTTTTTAAAGATTATGTCTCTTTGCAAAATAAAATCAAATAAAATCAAATAAAAAAATATAAAACACTAAAACTATAAAAAAAACTGAATGGATTTTCTTGTAAAAATCAAGCATGATTTAATCTATTCTTTAGAACTTCTATAATGTTGCAATTTATTTTTTCAAACTCTTTGAACATTGTTTTCATCATGCTTTGATATATCTATTACCATGTGTATCAATTATATTAACAGTTGTGTAGAACTATGCGTAGCATGCCTCTAAGTATGAGTAAATGTTTTATGTTTGATAATGATCTTTATTCACTAACTTATTTTGGCATTGTCTACATTTGTGCTTAATCTAAGAATGCTTGTGTATGTTTTGTATTAGTACTATGAATTAAAATTGCACAAGTATCTTACCTACACTCCTTTATTTGCACTTTTAAAAATTAAGAAAAGTGGTTATCTTTTTCATAAATTATATTGGTTTGCATAACAAGTGTATTCGGAGAACTTTGTACAAAACAAAAATCATAAAATAAAGTGACAAAGATAACTCCACCAAGCACTACTTGAACCTCCTGATAAGTCTTAATAAGCGTTGTGAGGTTGAGCACCTTGGAAAGAATAATAAAGTATCTTGTGCAAACCATAACTTTCTTTCAAAATAAAAACCACTTATTCTTAAGTACACCAGATCACAATGAAAATCAATCTTGAAGAATAAAACTATGTGATCCCCCAAGCACTACTTTGCACCCTGATAAGTCTTCATGAGCATTGTGTGTGCAAAGCACCTTGGTAGTTGTACATTTTTTTTGTGCATTAAAGTTTGTGGAAGTAAAATTATTTTTGTTTTATTGTACTCTTACTTTACATATTACTTGTATTTTTGATTACAACATGTGTTTACTCTACAAAAAATACACTTATGTACACATCATTATCTTCCATAACACTTCTTCTCATGAGTATTGGATCATAATGCTAATTCTATACTATTCTTTACTTATGAAATGCACTAGATAACCTAGCATGCTTTCTACAATGTTTAGTATGTTTTGATACTATGAATTAACATAACATTATAGTCCTATCTTTTTGATATCATTATTTCATGCTTGGTTAATTTCTTACTGATTTTAAACTATTTACAAAACATCTTCTTTATAAAATTAAACTCCTATATTTTTAATTATCATGTCTTACAAAAGATGTTTTTCTATGTATTCCGCAACTTTACATTTACCTTCTATTTGGTTATGCAACAAACTCTGATTTATGACAATATTGTGATGAAAATAACTCTAAAACTCTTTCTCATTCTCTACAAGCTCGATCAGGCTTTTATCTTATTATCAACATTTTGGTGATGTCTCCTTACCCGCTTTTGCTAATAACAAAAGGGGGAGAACTAACATGATAAATAGTTATCTACTATCAAACAATAATGCTTAATTAAGATGATAGCTTACATATTAGGAGAGCATTCACTTAGGGGGAGCATGTATTTAGGGGGAGCAATTCTAAATGCTAAAATCGTTCATTATCCTAAGTCATCACTCTCACACACACACAAGTATGTTTCTTCATGCTTATACATATTAATGCTCTGATTTATCATTAATGGTTTTGTTATTATCAAAAGGAGGAGTTTGTTGGAACATGGTCTTCCGCATCTCCTAGGTTTGAGAATAACAAAACCTATGTGTATTTGATCTTGTGTGTTTAAGTGTGCATGATAACAAAGTCCACATGACTCAAAGATTACATAAGAAGGTTGCCCCCAAAGTTGAGCCATCAAATCCAAATCTTCCACTAGCGCTGGCGGTAGCACTAGCGCAGGCGCTAGCTGTCGTTCGACGAATGTTCTCATGAACTCCCGACGAATATCGACGAACGCCGACAGAAGTAAAAAAGGCAGACTTGTGAAGGAAATTGTTCGGCTAAGTCAATTCGTCGAATGTTCTCGAGAACTCCCGACGAATTCCGACGAATGAAAACAGAAGACAGTACTCCCACTAGCGCCTGCAGTAGCACTTAGCGCCTGGCACTAGCGATGATTGCGCAATTCCAGGAGCACATATGGAAGAAGATAACGCCTGGCGGTAGCCGATAACGCAGGCAGTAGCGACGCACACAGTTGGCAAGGAGGAATTGTTTCCTCGGATTGAAGGTTCTGCCGCGCAAAATATGTCCTAATTTGGGATAGCGCCAGCGGTAGCGATAGCGCAGGCGCTAGCACTGAGGCTATAAAAAGGACTCCTCTCTTCTCGTTTCACATAGACATTAGAGAGATATTATAGAGAGATAGAGTGCCAGAATTCCAGAGGCTATCTTGGCCGAAATTTGAAGTCCGACCAAAGTTCTGCAAACTTCTGAAGGAGAATTTGATCACGCCGGATCCAAATGAAGTCCGCCTCTACAACGCTAATTCTACAGCGGATCTTCGCCTCCGTCTTCAGAAGGGAGTTTTATTTATTTTCATTTCATATTTTTCTTGTAAACGATTAGTGAAATCGCCTCGTGTTGGCGACTAGGTCTGGGTAGGACTTAGGGAGAAACTCGCCTCGTGTTGGCGACTAGATCTAGGCTAGGTCTAGGGGGTGCTCGAGGCCACATCCGGGGAAGGGTTGGCTAGAGCGGCTTGAGGCCAAATCTGTGGAGGATAGGCTAGGGCCACCGGTTCGTGGGGAAGCGAGTCGGGATAGAAAACAAAAAGGAGTCTATTTCTATTAGCTTTGATTTCTAGCTTCGATAAGAGATCAAGTTTTGTAATCATGCTTCTCAAGTTAATAAAATCATGCCTTTACTTTTACTTCACTTGATATGTCTTGATCTTCTTTAGTTTAATAATCAAAGCTTTTTCAAAGTTATTCAAAATATATCTAAAGTTTTTAGAACCCTTATTCACCCCCCCCCCCCTCTAAGGGCGCCTACCGATCCAACAGATGAAACCGTTGTAGACCCTCCACCACTGCCAGATCCTCCACCGCATGATCAAGATGATCCACCACCACATGACGAGGATGATAGAGATGTTGTTGAAGATGTTTAGGATCCCCCATAGATCATACCGGAGCCTTTTAGTTATTTATATGCTCATTTTGTCATGTTCTGTTGTATGTTTAATTCGGAACTGTTTATTTAGTGGCCTGCGTTTAGCCGTCCATTAGAATTTTTATTAGTTGGGCTGCGTTTAGCCGCCGTATGTGTGTGAGCCTATAAATTGGCCAAACTCTATGTTAATTTCAGTTTCTGGATGATTAAAAAAAAAGAATTTACCCTAACCTAATTTCTCTATCTTCCCCCTCCCTCTTTGGCCGCCGCCCCTTGGGGTTTCCCTCTTCTTCTCTTGGCCGAATCTAGGCCTTCCTCCCTCCTCCTCCCCTCTAGGCCGCAGGACAGCCCTCTCCTCCCCTCTCGACCAACCTCTCTCTACCTAGTGTTCTCCCTCCTCGTCTCCCCCTTATCCTCTCCACTCTTTGACATATTCAGATCAGCCCCCCCTCCAGATCCAAGAGCGTTCTCCGTGGACTCGGTTACGATGGAAGCCAACGACGGCGAAGTAGATCCCCTCCTTGTGGTGCATCTCCGGTGGAGACGCGAAAGTAGTGAATCGGCGAGCGATTGCTTGGGGATTATCTGATACCAAGCGGGGTAACAAACATTTCCACCTCCATAGATTTTCCCTCTTAGTTATTCTTGTGGTGGACGGAATTATTTGCGTTGCTTTTCGATATTCTTGAATTTCGTGGTTTGTTTCATCGGTTTTTTGTGTTCTTGATAATTTCTTTTACGTTCGAGGGGATTGGCGATCCTCTTTTCATTCTCGTTGGGAGAGATCTAACCCCCTTTGAATTGATTGTATTTGGGTGGATCTCTTTTTGTTTGACAACGTCGCGCTTGACCGGGTCGGGTAGGCCCCTTTGTTTTGGGTGGACTTTGGCTTATCGCCTTAGATCTAACTATTCCGCGGATCTAATAACCCGTCGCTACGTAAATCATTGGTAAATAAATCACGTAGTTGCTGTGATAGGAAGTTGGAAGGCTTGGTTAGATGATTTGGTCACATATTAAATTAAATCGGAGAGAGCCCGTTAAAGCGTAGTCTGTAGGAGTCACCATCAAAGGGTCGTAACCTACATCACCTTTGTCCCCACCTCTTTGGGTTCAAGATGCTGAGGATGCTTCTTGGAATGTCGTTAGTGATAACTCTGATACGGTACATCATTCACAAGACCTTGACGGGGAATGTACTTTTGCGTTGTATTTCAATACTCCTCCAGCTCTGTCTCTAAAACCACTGCCGACGACTTTGAAATATCTATTTCTGGGAGAACATCAAACTCATCCAGTTATTATCTCTGCTTTGCTGCCACTCGAGCATGAGCGACGCTTAGGCGATCTCCTGCGAACGCATAAGGGCGCATTCGGCTGGAACATCACAGACTTAAAAGGAATCAGCCCGACTGTGTGTATGCATAAGATATTGTTGGAAGAGAGCTTCAAACCGACTGCACAACCTCAGCGGCGACTCAATCCAAGGATGCAGGAAGTTGTCAAGAAAGAAGTGATCAAACGGCTTGATGCTGGAATTATATACCAGATCAGTGATAGCAAGTGGGTAAGTCTGGTGTAGTTAGTCCCAAAAAAGGGTGGTATCACTGTTGTCAAAAATGAACATTGTAACCTAGTGCCAACTCGGGTTGTTACATGATGGAGAGTGTGCATCGATTATAGGAAACTCAACGATGCAACATGCAAGGATCATTTTCCTCTCCCATTCATTGATCAGATGATTGAGAGGTTGGTTGGACAAGATTATTACTGTTTTTTGGATGGCTACTCAGGATACAATCAGATTCTCATTGACCCAGAGGACCAAGAGAAGACTACGTTCACTTGCCCGTCCGACACCTTTGCATTCAACCGAATGCCATTTGGGTTGTGCAACGCCCCTGCTACCTTTCAGCGATGTATGCTCTCTATCTTTCACGACATGGTAGGGGAGTTCCTAGAGGTCTTTATGGATGATTTTACTCTCTTCGGTGCTAATTTTGATTCCTGCTTGTGTAATCTCTCGGCGGTTCCCACGCGATGCGAAAGCACCAACCTATGCTGAACTGGGAGAAATGTCACTTCATGGTCCGGGAGGGAGTTGTTCTGGGGCACAAAATTTGAAATAAGGGAATAGAAGTTGATCATGCCAAAGTGGACATTATTAGGAAGCTCCCTCCCCCGACATCTGTGAGAGGGATTCACAGTTTTCTGGGACATGCAGGATATTATCGACGTTTTATCAAAAATTTCTCGTCTATAGCCAAGCCGCTGTCAAATCTCTTAGGAAAGGACGATAGGTTTGACTTCAATAATGAATGTATGCAAGAGTTCAACGTGTTGAAGAGTTGATTAACAACTGCCTCTGTGTTGACATCACCGGATTGGTCGCTTCCTTTTGAGCTTATGTGTGACGCTAGTGACATCGCTGTTGGTACCAGTGCTGTCTTGGGGCAAAGAAGAAACAAGATTTTTTTACACAATTCACTATGCTAGTCGCACACTTAATAGGGCTCAGCAGAACTACACAACCACCGAAAAGGAGCTATTGACAGTCATTTTCGCTCTTGAGAAATTTCACTCATACCTCGTTTTGTCCAAAGTAATTGTGCACACAGACCACGTTGCTCTCAAATATCTTAAGCAGAAGAAGAATGCCAAACCAAGGCTCCTCCGTTGGATCCTGATGATTCAAGAGTACGATCTTGAAATTTGCGACAAGAAGGGGGTCGAGAATGTGATTGCGGATCACCTGTCCAGGCTAGAGTATGGAGGTCCTTCTCATTCCAGCACCCCGACAATCTCTAACTCATTCCTGGATGAGATGCTATTCATGGTGGGAATGGCCCCGAGCAACTCCCCGTGGTTTGAGGATCTGGCTAATTTCTTGGCGTGCTGTAAATTTCCTCCGAATCTGTCATTTCAGCAAAGAAAGAAATTCCTCTCTGACGCGAAGTATTATTTCTGGGAAGATCCGCTGTTATTTTGCACGTGCGCTGATGGGATTATCCGCCGGTGTATTCTCGTACCAGAGCATAAGTCTATATTACTCCATTGTCACAATCATGAAGCGGGTGGTCACATGGGGTCTGCACGGACAGCACATAAGGTTCTTCAATGTGGCTTTTATTGGCCCACTTTATTCCATGACTCTTATATACACGTGAAAGAATGTAATGAATGTCAAAGAACCGAGAACATCTCGAGAAAAGATGAAATGCCGCTCAATAATATGTTAGTTTGTGAACCATTTAATGTTTGGGGGATTGACTTCATGGGCCCATTCCCAATGTCCCATGGAAAGCTCTACATGATAGTGGAAGTGGATTATGTTTCGAAATGGGTGGAGGCGGAAGCTGTTGCAGCAAACGATGCCCGCACTTTCTTAAAGTTCATCCACAAGAACATCTTCTCCAGATTCGGCGCCCCGCAGACAATCATAAGTGATGGGGGCAACCATTTTTGTAACAAACAATTCCTTCAACTATTGAAGAAATTTGGTGTGCATCATAAAGTCTCGTTAGCCTATCACCCGCAAACGTGTGGACAGATGGAAGTTTCTAATAGAGAGCTCAAAAGGATAATAGAAAAATCGATCCAATCTAATAGAAAAGAATGGGCAATGAGGGTGGACGATGCATTGTGGGCATACCGAACTGCTTTCAAGACCCCTATCGGGATGTCCCCATTTCAGCTAGTTTACGGAAAGGCTTGCCACTTACCAGTAGAATTAGAACATAAAGCTATGTGGGCAACTAAATTATTGAACATGGACATCCATGCCGCAGCGGACCGACGTCTCACAGTTAAACGAACTTGACGAATTTCGGCAGTTTGCCTATGAAAGTGCACGCATATATATAGAAAGGACGAAGCGGTGGCATGATAAGCGTATTGCGCAAAAAGAATTCAAAATTAGAGATCATGTTCTTCTTTACAATTCCCGTCTCCGTTTATTCCCGGGAAAGCTGAAGTCACAATGGAGTGGTCCCTTCGTGGTAACCGACGTTGCACCTTTTGGAGCAATTGAGATATCGGGCAAAAAAGAAGGCAAATTCAAGGTGAACGGTCATCGCCTAAAAATCTACGAGGGAAGCACTGCCCTGTCTGATTGTCAAATTGTACATTTAATTGACTAAATATTACTGCTCTACATCAAGAGTGTGTGGTTAATTTATTTAGACATTTTTGTTTTTTTGATGTAATTGTAACCCGCTTCACAAGACTTGATCTTGTCGGCCAGGGCCTTGTTCCCAGGGGGTGACTCTTATTCCAGATACTTTGCAATTTTAGCTTTGATGTGTTGTGTCATCTGTTCTGATGTTGTACTTCTTTATTTTGCTATACGGTGTCCCACCTTTGTAATTAGTTTTGAACAATCAGTATAACTATTGCTCTTAGACTTTAATACAGGTATTTGGTCCACCTTTAAGGACGTTAAACAAAAGGGCTTCTTGGGAGACGACCCATGTGGGAACCAATCGGTTCCGAACTTTCGTTCAGATTTTTTTTTGTTTATTATGTTCTGTTATTTGCTTTATGCTAACATCGCAGGTTTAAGCTTTCGCTTGGGGGATGAGGAAGAAGAAATTTAAAGAAGGAATTGCCGCACTTCTGGCATGCTCATTCGTGAGTATAGGTCCACTCTACCCCTATTTTCATTATTCATGAATTCTTTATTTTATTTGGCTTTGATCAAGTCTGGGGGAGAGATCGAGTTATGCACGTGCACACACTTTGCATTGCATGTTAGAATGTGCTGAGTTAGGATTTTCAATCTTGTTGCACACATTGCATACATTTGCACTAGTCACGCGTACTTAATCATGCGCGCTTATTGGGTATTGCTGCGAGGTTCCCCGCTCGTAAGAATTGAATTGTTAGTGTAGGAGTGAGGGGTGGAGAAAAATGTTGACTCGAGTAGTGCTCTAGTCGAGTTCTCCCGCTACGCCTAGAAATTCAATTAGAGTAGAATAAAATTCAATGTTATAATTTAATTATTTCTGTTATAGTAGTTGCAATTTATTTTACTCTAGTGGTGAATCCAACGGTAGCATAGGGTCGAGTGTAGCAAGATTAGTAGTAGATTTTTACTAGGGTCGGAAGGAAGGATAACCTTTCTCGGTGGCTAGAACGTGCACTAGGCGACTCTTGAAACGATTTCATTGAATAACTCGTTATAAAGCGTGATGTAGGCCGTTTCTTGATCCGTTTGTGCATTTGAAATCCTAACCAATGTATTCACCCTCGCAAGCCCACTTGAGCCTATCTATCCTTCTTGTTTAGCTCACTTAAATGTCACCAAAGCCATACGGCCAAACCTATATTCGCACCAACAAATGAGTTTGAAAGAAATTATTGTATCTATCACGTTTGGTGTTATCTCTGATGTGTATGGTAGCTTTGAGAAAGCTGAAGGAGAAGTTTATAAAGTGCTTACAAAAGATATATATGTTGAGAAGAGAAAATAAAAATAATTGTGCAAAAAGAACTTTCAAATACAATCTCTCGATAAAACAATGTATGGTCGGCTTAGCACACACCTTGTGTCCAGTTGAAGTCTGGGGGGGGGGGGGGGGGGGGGGGGGGGGGGGTTGTGTGGTTCTTGAAATTGTTGTATTGGTGATTTAATACTCTTGAGTACTCTGGTTATGTTGAGTGTGATGCCCATCGTTCTTCTACTTATCTAACCTAAACTCAACCTAAGCCAAATCTTAACCCTTGCAAGCCTATGGACACCGAATTTGATGGATTTCTTAGGAGATTGTCCCGAGTTTTGATTCGAGTAGTACTCTACTCATTAGTCACGCTACTGTCCCATGTGCACGACCGAAAGATTCACAGGGATTCACCATCAGAGTAAACTAGATTTCAAATTACTGTTCTAGAAATAGTTAAATACAATCTTGAGTTGAATTCTATTCTAACCGATTTCTACGCACGTGAGCATGCAACTTCGCATGGGTCTCTACCGCTCAAACCCACTCTAACACCCAATTGTTCCGACGGGAGAGCTGAGTAGTTTGCCCGAGACGTGCAAACAGATAAGTCTGGGGGTATGATGAGTCCAATATTTACACTGATTTTGGGACTCTTCTGGGTTGTCTATCTGTCCTTTGCACCTCATTTACTGCTCATCTATGCTTATATTGATAGCATTTCATAATCTCAACTATAGTGCATTCCCTACCCTCTTCGTGGCGTGATTTCGTTATATTTTACTTTATGCCTGTTCTGTGGATCCTGTGGTGTGCACGGATCAGTGGTCTATATGCTTTTCATGCAGGTACAAGGATCATGCGAATGCTCGGAATGGTGTGGGGCAAATTTGGCCTAAAAAGCCACTAATCGTGCATTTTCCTTCGCGCACGATCAGGAGCACGACCACTGGTCGTGCGTCAATTCCCCTTACCAGACAGAGCGGTTCGCACGATCAGGCGCACGACCAATGGTCGTGCGCCACTGACCTTGTGTTAATCTCCTATCTTCCCCTCTGCTGCAGGTTGACCGCACACGATCATAAGCATTCCTTCGTGCACGACCACTGGTAATGCGCCACTGATCGTGCGCAGTGTTTACTCTTCTCCGTATTTAAAGACCGGCTCTGCGATTCTAGGGCATTCAACACCGTTTTGGGCGTGAATTCTTCCGCAAGCTCCGCCATATTCCCTCTCCAAGCTCCATCCATCCACCTCCTACCTGGGAAAGCTTCATCCATCGATCCTAAGCTCCATCAAGGGTCCCGGAAGCATTCCCTGCCATCTGCATCAAGTATTTCAAGGTGTGGCATCTCCATTGGGCCAGGTGGAAGAGACCCAGCTTTGAGAAGAAGGCGAATGACGTTTGAAGGTAGTGACAACCTCTGAACCCCGGAAGCAACCAAGGACTGAGCTCGGAGGAGGCTTGACAACCCCCATTCCGGCAAGATCTACGGCGAGGCTTCTCATCTCGTGGTTTCCTCTACCCTCTCTCTTTTGGAAATGTATGCTTAACTATTGTATTGAACTAGAGTAATCTCTATTTGTCTATGAATGGAAGCATGCTCTTGTTTTATTTCTCGCTTGATGCTTTGCTGTGATGTGCTCCGCCCCTGCTCCACTTCCACACACGCGTTCTAGCTAGCTCACTCAAGTAAAAGCTAGAGGTGAGAGTGAAGAGGTGCCTTCAACCCTCAAACACCATTAGCACTCACTTCCTCCATGTGCTCACCGTCCATCCGCTGAACGAAGCACGACATCGCGGCCTGCAATAACCCCATCCATCAAGCGAAGCGGTGATTGCGACCCGCATAGTTAATATAGATTTTCTTCTTCTTGTCTTTTCAAAACCAACCAAACTCCCTTTTTGTTAACTTAGTAATCCTTATAATTAATTTCCTAATAAGCAAATCATATTACCCAACTTGCGGTCCTTTGAGAACGATATTCGGGGAATTTCTCCCTACTTTTATTACTTGACAGCGATCGGTGCATTGCCGTCGTACCACATTTCGCGCTTGCTAATTAGCAGTGCTGAAATTGTGCATCATCGAGACAATTCGATGCAACATAAAGTCCAAGACTTGCGTCGAGACAATCTCGACGCAACATCGAGAACAACACGTCGAGACAATCTCGACGCAGCGTCGAGTACAAGACTTGCGTCGAGACAATCTCGATGCAACATCGAATAAACCACGTCGAGTACAATTCGACGCAACTCCAATCAACAACAGGATTGGTCCTCCACTCATATCCAATATGAGTATGACCAACACAATCCTTCATCCAACTTCTCCAACACTTTTATGTGCGACCCTATAGGCTCATATTGCGTTGGTAGTAAGACTAACTGGTTGATTGCTTTGAGATCACCTTAGGAATACCAACAATCTCCCTCTTGATCACAAAGTATCAACAAAAGCCTCACAAACAATAAGCGGCATCTAGCAATACATCATTGCTACCCAAGCAATAAGAGTTCATAACTCAATAAGCCTGTTCTGACTAATGTTTTTGTGTTGTCATGTCCCTTTGTCCTTTACATTCGGATAGAACTAGAGGCATGGACCGTGTTACCCTCATAATTGTTCAATCCTAGTTTCTTGATCTAGAATAGACTATCTGAAATTGGTGAGCTCAATATCCCATATTGACTCAACCAAGCATGACCATGCATTTCTTAGTCTCATTTCATCAAGGGGCCCTTGGATGTAACTCCTGTCATATAGGAGGACTAATCCCATATCTGTCCACACACAAACATCCAAATGAATCGCAGCATACCCAATAACCACCGTTATCATCAACCTTCTTCAAGGAAGACTTTTGATGGCATCAAAGTATGCTCTTCCTCACCTGATGAATGATGTGACTTCAGGTCAAAGAACCACAAACATCATTGCCAAATGAGACCTACTTGTGACACATCCATATAACAATCCACAAAGTAGTATCATGGTTAGTCTGTCTAGTGCAACTTGTTCACAAACAAGTACCCATGTGATGACTTGATATCACAATATCATGACCTGTGAGAACCAGTCATTAGTCAACGCACATGCGAGTCTAATTATACCATCATTGCCCTTATCTTCTTTGATGATACATAGACCAGGGTGTATTTAAGAATGAAGTTTCTAATAAACATAGGCCCTCACATTCAAGTCACGCACTTGAATTCCTATAGAAGCGAACATTCTAAGGGCATTTATTATGTTAATTATTCTATCCTATAGAAACAGTTAACATAATAAAAGAACTTGCCATAAATATAAAATGAAATATGAAATACTCTATTCATTAGATGAATAACAACCGATATAAATATAATCCACAAGATTCCCACTAGAGACGATCATTCAGGTATCTAATACCCATTGATCTAGTATGACCATCATGCTTTCTCTGTGCGAGAGGCTTCGTCAGTGGATCCGCAATATTCTCTTCAGTCGGTACTCTGCATATGCTCACATCTCCTCGATCAGCAATCTCTCGAATAAGATGGAACCGCCAAAGTATGTGTTGTTGGAACATGGTTTTCCGCATCCCTTTGATTTGAGAATAACAAATCCTACTTGTATTTGATCTTGTTTGCCATTGTTTTTAGCATGCAGGTTTGGACAGATATGACACCAGGTGCCGCAACAATGGTCTGGCACTAACCACAACCTGAAGGATTGAAATCTATCTAACGCCAGGCATTAAGCTTAATGCTGGGTGTTAGCGCTCGAAGAAATTAAATGGCGTTCGACGAAATGAGAAGCCGCTCGATGAAATCAGATGTCGTTCGACGAACTGCGTTCGATGAAATGATGTTCAACGAAATGTGATACCGTTCGACGAACTCTGTTCGATGAAATGGCGAGGAAGGAACTCAACGCCAGGCGTTAGGTCTTAACGCCGGGCGCTATCCGGTCGACGAATTTGGCAAGGAGAAAGCAGCCATGATTGCAGGAGGAACTTTAGGAATGATTTGCCCAACGCCCCGCGTTAGCCTTAATGCCGGCATTAGTATTGCCTTAAATAAAACATTTCCTATAGTGTAGAATCTCCTTCCTCTTCTGAAGATCCGAGCCATCAATATGTTGTTATACATGGTCAACGCCCGACGTTAGCACTTAACGCTGACATTAGCTCAAATTCTATAAATTGGATGATTTCGATGTCTCCGACTACTGATTGCCAAGAACCTTATTCCAGTACATTAGAAACTTTGTGAGGGTCGTATTTCCAGACCAACACATTTCCCACTCATATTTCTAAAGGAGGAATCAAAGAAGGCTTGGATCAACACGCTAACACAACGCAAAGAACGCACGCTTGGACTTCAACGATCATCAGCGATTCTTCGGCGTCTCCTTCAGATTATGAGAGGACCCAGCGCAACCAACTGCACCAAAATCCCGGACTGTTGGTGAAGGCGCAACTTGATCTTTATATCAACGGAAAGGCGCTACGGGTCAAGTGAAGGAACGCTGGACCCAACAATCCCCCCCAGCGTCCACGACCCGCAAGCTCAGAGGTGCTCTACATGGCCCGCAAGCTCAGAGGTGTCTTGACACATAGCTGCGGCCGCCTGACCCGCTAGGACCCACACATGTAGAGAGAATTTCATGAATTATCAGCGCCCCCCCCCCCCCCCCCCCTCCCGTCTCGAACCCACAACCTGCTTTGATACCAATTGAGAGGACCCAGCGCAACCAACTACACCAAACGCCCGGACTGTTGGTGAAGGCGCAAATTGATCTTTATATCAACGGAAAGGCGCTACGGGTCAAGTGAAGGAACGCTGGACCCAACAGATTACCTCATAGGGAGTTTCATATTTATATTTTGTATTTTTCTTTTATTTTATGGTTGTAATCGTTTTGTGAATTCGCCTCGTGTTGGCGACTAGGTCTAGGTAGGACTTAGAGAGTAATTCGCCTCATGTTGGCGACTGGGTCTAGGGAGTAGATCTAGGGGGTGCTCGAGGCCTTTCTGGTGATAGATTGGCTAGAGCGGCTTGAGGTCGTATCTGGGGAGAGATCAGCTAAAGCCAACCAGTTCGTGGGGATACTAGTCGGTATAGAAAACAAAAAGGGTTTTCATATTATTCTCTTTGATTTCTAGCGTCATAGAAATCAAAATTTTTAATCGTTTATTAATGATAATCATGTCTTTTTCTATTTAATAAAATTGATTTACTACTCTTTGTTTTATATTCACTTTTATTCAAATAAAATATCAAAAGTTCTCTATTAAAGTTTAAAGTTTTTAAAACCCTTATTCGCTAGCTCGCCGATGAACTACATCTAGCTCGTCGATGAATTTCCTAATACATACAGCCTCCTTCGCAGCATTTGCTGCAGCGATATACTCGGCTTCTGTCGTAGAATCGACAACTATCTCTTGCTTGGAACTCTTCCAGCTTACAACTCCTCCATTAAGGCAAAATATAAAACCTGATTGAGACTTGGAGTCGTCCTTATCAGTCTGGAAGCTAGCATCTGTGTCACCCTTTACGACGAGCTCTTCCTCTCCACCAAACACCAAGAATACATCCTTAGTCCTTCTCAAGTACTTTAGAATATTCTTGACGGCTGTCCAGTGACTATCACCGGGATCAGACTGATATCTGCTTGTCATGCTCAAAGCATAGGAGACATCAGATTGAGTACATAACATTGCATACATGATTGATCCAATTACCGAGGCATATGGAATCAACTTCATGCAGTCCTTATCTTGCAAAGATTTAGGACACTAGTCCTTAGAGAGACTCACATCATGAGACATGGGTAAGTATCCCTTCATGGACTCAAGTATGCTAAACTGTTTCAACACCTTGTCAATGTAAGTACTTTGAGTCAAACCTAGCAACTTCTTCGATCTATCTCTATAGATCATAACACCAAGTATATAAGTTGCTTCGCCCAAGTCTTTCATAGAAAAACAGTCCCCTAAGTTGTTCTTAAGAACTTGCAGGGTTGAAATGTCATTCTCGATCAACAATATGTCATCTACATACAGTATCAGGAAGACAACTATGCTCCCACTAATTGTCTTGTAAACACAAGGCTTATCTTCATTTTTGATGAAACAAAACTCTTTGATTTTCTCATTAAAATGAAGATTCCAACTTCGAGAAGCTTGTTTCAATCCATAAATAGATCGATTCAACTTCCATATTTTAGTGGCTTCATTTGGAGATTCAAAACCCTCGGGTTGTGTCATATACACTTCCTCAAGGAGGTTTCTGTTGAAGCCATGCGGTCTCAAAGGGTTGAAGTCGAGCGGTCTAGTGCCAGCGGTCTGTGCGGTCTCCCAAAACCAGACCGCACCTTCTCCTCAGAAGTATGAGATCGCGTTATATGAAGATCAGCGGTCTCCACCTCCATCAAGTAACGGTCTGATAACCGCGGTCTGTGCGGTCTCCCAGCACCAGACCACGCCTTCTCCTCAGAAGTGCGAGATCGGGTTGTATGAAGATCTGCGGTCCCCAGCTCAATCAAGTAACCATTGGATAACTGCGGTCTGTGCGATCTCCCGGAATCAGACCGTCGTCTCTCCTCAGGAATATCAGATCGCTTTATATGAAGAGAAGCGGTCTGGTCCCCTGGTCTCTCCCTTATGGGGGAGTGTTCGCCAGAGCGGTCTCATGGTCTGTTGGCCTTCTCTGTCACACGACCTTCCTCCTGTCGTATGACCGCCAGTCTCCTCTCCAGACCACAGAGGTCGTTGCGGTCTCGTTCTCCCTGACTGCCTGACCGCCCAGCTCTCTTTGTGTATTGTATTTGTATTTAGTCCCACATTGTGTATTTGGTTTTTCCCTTTTCCCTCATAGTCTATGTTGGAACCTTAGCTTTTGATTTGAGTTAGGATCCATCCCTTTTGTTAATAATTCATCTAAGAAAACTAAGGAAACATAAATTAAATATGATGCGATCGAATCAGAGAATATACATAAGAAAATAATACAAGCTCTCTGCGTTCGACGAATGTCGAACGGCGCTCGACAAATTCCAGCCAGCCAGCGCTCGACAAATCTTCATCAGAACATCGTTTGACAAATGGCGAACTGTGCTCGACGAATTCAGTCAGAATAATCTCAGCGGCCAGGCATTCTCTGAACGTCGCTCGACAAACTCAATCCAGCCATCTCAGCGGTCTACGAATTCTAAGATAGAGACAATCGCTAAGTACATCATACGGCGAGCTCAGCCCGACAAATGTCAAGCTGGGATCGACGAATTTCTCTCTGAATTATTTTAATATCTTTTCACTGTCTTTTAACTATTCCTCTTAGCCGTTGCAGATCAATCAATACTATTAGCCATTGCAGACTAGCTTTAATAAAAAGAAACGGCAGGTTATCTTCTCGAGGAGTCAAAGCATTGATGGAGACCCCAGCTCTTTCCTTCTTCCCAAGAGAAGAATTCAAATTAAGAGAAAAAAGTTCTCAGATTATAAAAAGACAGTTACAGAGAAAGCAATATAGAGAACACACGACAGAAATAAAGAGAAAATCAATTGTTCTTCATTGCTAACATCTTCCTGCAGATTACAAACATCCTGAGACACAAATCACAACTACTTGCTCAAGATCTTCACTGCAAAAGAAGGAAGAAGTGGTTAAAAGAAGAGGCCTCCAGAACTGTCATCAAACCATATCAGACAGGGGGAGCTCTTTAACATCAGATCCATTCAACACCACATTTGGATCTCCAAAAGTCTTCTTATACAGAGAAGAACAATATAATTTCTGTTTTTCATTTTACTTCCTTACCCCATCTTGTACAGGGTTATAACTCCCTTCAAAAGTTAATCCCGGTGACAGGGCACCTTAGCAAAAACCTGCATCTTGGTTAGAGCACCTTATCAATAGCTCACTTGGTGTGTGGACATCTTATAAGAAACACCTTGGTGTGAGGGCACCTTATCAACAACCTCTTAGTGGATTCCTACCAGTGGGTAGAAGAGTAGATGTACCCAGTTGAGGGGAACTACTATATATTTTGTGTCATCTGTGGATTGCTTGTTTTTATCTTCATGTGCTGTATTTATTTAGATGCACTTTAACTGTTTGGTTTTATTACTCATACAGAAATCAGCAAACTCACTCATATAAATAGATATATCACTTACTTTGAAAGTAAACTTAAACAAGATCTTTTAATAAGATAAATAAGAACTAAAACTCCACTTTCAATTGGTATCAAAGCTAGTTGATTTTTCACACAGGCTAACACCTGAAATCACAAAGATCACTTTTAGTTCTTAGGGTTTTCAAAATGGCACAAGAAACCTTTCTGTTCTCAGATCCACCCATATTTAATTTAGATAATATCTCATTATGGCAAGTTAGAATTAAATTATATATGAATGCTATAGATGAAGAAATTTACAAATCTATTTTGACAGTACCTCCCCTCATATCATCAAAGGCAGCTACACCTGCATTACCTAGTTCCACGAGTCTCATGTCCCCTTCGAGAGCAATGAAAGGGCCTGTTTATGTTGGTGCTAATATATCTTCTTCAAAGAAGACTACCAACAGAGAAACTGATGTCACTGCCCGTGTTTGCAAAATGAAGCCAGATAAATTCAAAGCTGGTACTGATGATGGGCAGACTGATAAACATAAAGGACCTTCACCATCTACAGAACCTTCCCCATCTCCAGACTACTCAGCAGATGCAGATGCAAAAGCTATGCAGATCTTAACTCAATCAGTGTCAAAAGACATTCTTCAAAGAGTTGAAGACTGCACTTCTGCAAGAGGAATCTGGAACTCCCTCTCTAGGATGGTAAATGAACTCTCTTCTTCCATTACTTTAACTAAATGTATTTATGATGCAGAACCATCAATAAACCTGAGTGAAGAAGAAAAAGAAAAGGAGCACAGAGCTAGAGCTTTCTGCATGATGGCCATAAATGGATCATACCAAAATCCAAATGCAGAAGCAGAGTTAGGAACGGCAAATGAGGTAAAATCAAATCATAACTCTACCTTTAAAACTATTTTTAAACTAACACTCACAGATTCAATAACAATAGACAAAGAAATTAAAAAGAAGTTAACAAGCTTAGCTTTTGATTTGAGTTAGGATCCATCCCTTTTGTTAATAATTCATCTAAGAAAACTAAGGAAACATAAATTCAATATGATGCGATCGAATCGGAGAATATACATAAGAAAATAATACAAGCTCTCTGCGTTCGACGAATGTCGAACGACGCTCGACAAATTCTAGCCAGCCAGCGCTCGACAAATCTTCATCAGAACAGCGTTCGACAAATGGCGAACTGCGCTCGACGAATTCAGTCAGAATAATCTCAGCGGCCAGGCATTCTCTGAACGGCGCTCGACAAACTCAATCCAGCCATCTCAGCGGTCTACGAATTCCAAGATAGAGACAATCACTCAATACATCAGACGGCAAGCTCAGCCCGACAAATGTCAAGCTGGGATCGATGAATTTCTCTCTGAATTATTTTAATATCCTTTTCATTGTCTTTTGACTATTCCTCTTAGCCGTTGCAGATCAATCAATACTGTTAGCCGTTGCAGACTAGATTTAATAAAAAGAAACGGCAGGTTATCTTCTCAAGGAGTCAAAGCATTGATGGAGACCCCAGCTCTTTCCTTCTTCCCAAGAGAAGAATTCAAATTAAGAGATAAAGTTTCTCAGATTATAAAAAGACAGTTACAGAGAAAGCAATATAGAGAACACACGACAGAAATAAAGAGAAAATCAATTGTTTCTTCATTGCTAACATCTTCCTGCAGATTACAAACATCCTGAGACACAAATCACAACTACTTGCTCAGGATCATCACTGCAAAAGAAGGAAGAAGTGGTTAAAAGAAGAGGCCTCCAGAACTGTCATCAAACCATATTAGACAGGGGGAGCTCTTCAACATCAGATCCATTCAACACCACATTTGGATCTCCAAGAGTCTTCTTATACAGAGAAGAACAATATAATTTTTGTTTTTCATTTTACTTCCTTACCCCATCTTGTACAGGGTTATAACTCCCTTCAAAAGTTAATCCCGGTGATAGGGTACCTTAGCAAAAACCTACATCTTGGTTAGAGCACCTTATCAACAGCTCACTTGGTGTGTGGACACCTTATCAAAAACACCTTGGTGTGAGGGCACCTTATCAACAACCTCCTAGTGGATTCCTACCAGTGGGTAGAAGAGTAGATGTACCCAGTTGAGGGGAACTACTATATATTTTGTGTCATCTGTGGATTGCTTGTTTTTATCTTCATGTGCTGTATTTATTTAGATGCACTTTAACTCTTTGGTTTTATTACTCATACAGAAATCAGCAAACTCACTCATATAAATAGATATATCACTTACTTTGAAAGTAAACTTAAACAAGATCTTTTAATAAGATAAATAAGAACTAAAACTCCACTTTCAGTCTACATAAAGGAGGCAATACTCTTGTAATACTTAGTTTTTTGGAAATAAAAAATTCTGTTATTTTCAAATTTTCACATGGTATCAGAGCTCGCAACGATCCTTGTGTTGTGAACTCTTTCTCTTCGGCCGGTCTCTCTTCCTCCAGACCACGCGATCTCCCTTGTTTTTTGGCCCTCTGCCGCGAGACCGCGCGATCTACCTTTCTTCCTGCCGATCTCTTCTCAGGGGTACCCCTTCTAATACTGTTCTCACCTCCACTCCTGTGGCTACTCCAGCCTCTACCTCTACTACCTCTATCTCTACTTCTGGTAATCTTGGCACCTCCTCCAAGCTCACTGGCTCTAATTATCCTGATTGGAGCGTCTCCTTCACCTTCCTCTTACGCTCTCAACGCAAACGACACCATCTCACCGATGATCCTCCTCTCAAAGGGTCTGCTACCTTTGATGATTGGGATGCTAGCGATGCTCTGGTCCGCACCTGGGTTGCTAACAGTCTCTCTGCTGAGTGTCTTCCTATCATTCGTCATGATGAAACCGTCAAAGCAGCTTGGAACCATCTTGCTGCCCTTTATTTTAAAGGTGCCAAAAACCCCCCGCATCTACACCTTGTATGCTGATCTCTTTTCTCGACCAACCATGGATCCCACCACAGCATATCAAGAGGTTCAGGCCCTTGGGGCTGAACTCCTTCAGCATCATCCCTTCTCTGCTGATCTTGCGGAACAGCATAAACACTTCCAGGAGCTCCTCATTGTGTGTTACCTTCTCCGTCTTCCTGAGTCCTATGATATGATCCGACAACAAATTCTTGGGGAAGCTGATTCTCCAACCCTTGATGCCACCGCTGCTCGGGTCTCTGCCGTTACCTCCCTTCTCCAATGACCCTTGTTGTCCTCTCCTCCTCCAGAGAGCTTTGCTCACCGGGCTGAACGTGGTCACCCCAGTGGCCGTGGCGGTTCTACTGGTGGCCGCGGACCTCCTCGGTACATCTGTTCTCATTGTGGTCGGAACGGTCACACTATTGAACACTGCTATCTCAAGCATCCTCACCTTCGCCCCGCTGCTGCGACTTCTCATCCTGGTACTACACAACCATTTGCTTCTGTTGCTACCTCCTCAGGTAGCGTGCACATGGTTACTGAAGGTAAGTGGCTTATTGATTCTGGAGCAACAAATCATATGACAGGGAACCCTCACCTTTTCTCACAGCTACTAGAACACAAGAATTTGCCCCCAGTTCTAACAACAGATGGTTCTCCCTCACATGTGTGTGGGACTGGAGTTGTTCAAGTCACTCCAACGATTTCTCTTAAGAATACTCTTTATATGCCTACATTTCCCTGCAACTTACTATCAGTCAAGGCCCTATCTCAACAGTTACAATGTTCTATTATATTTACTCCGACTAACTGTTATTTTCAGGATCTGCACACGAAGGAGACAGTTGCTACTGGGACTGAGAGTGGAGGTGATAGTGCATTATTTATAGTTATTTTTATATAGTATTTTAGTAGTAATTAATTAGTTTTTATATAATTTTAGTTTAATATATATCTAATTCGCTTTATTTTGTGTTTTCAGGTAATCTGGGGCTGCTAATAGCAAATTTAAGCTCACAGCCATGTTCAGGGGAAAGAATGGAACAAGTATGCAAAAATCTTCAGTACACGCCCTCGGTCACGGCCATGACCAAGGGCGTGACTTTAAGTCACGGCCATGACTCAACCCAGCCATCTTACATCTGCCAGATCATGCCGCCAGCCCAATTTAGTATTACACGCCCTCGGTCACGGCCATGACCAAGGGCGTGACATCAAGTCACGGCCATGACTCAACCCAGCCATCTTCTAGCTGCCAGAACACGCCGTCACATCATTTCCAGCCTACACGCCCCAGGTCACGGGCGTGACTCTATGTCACGGCCATGACCTAGGGGGTGACCCTTCCCGCAACTGCCAGAATAACTCCAGATCGCGCCGTTTCAAGATTCGGTCAAGTCACGCCCTCTGTCACGGGCGTGACTCCATGTCACGGCCATGACCTAGGGGGTGACCCTTCCCGCAACTGCCAAAATAACTCCAGATCGCGCTGTTTCCCGCCGTTTCCAGATTCGGTCAAGTCACGCCCTAGGTCACGGGGGTGACCGAGGCCGTGACCCGTCGAGATGATTAATTTTGGCGGTTTTTCTTCCCCAACGTTCCCGGGCTTTCAAGACGCAATTACGCAGCTTACACGCCCTTGGTCACGGGCGTGACCAAGGGCGTGACTCACCAATTTTCTGCCTATAAAAGCGAGATACTGCCAAAGTGATGGGGATCCGATCCTAGCTTAGATTGGGTCATTTTTATATTAGTTTTTTCAGCATTTTCTTATTGTATTTTCTTTATGCAGATTTACTTTATGTCTTGCAAATTTCAATTCATAGTTTAGATTTCCAATTCCTGCAATTGTAATTCTCTTTACTTAGTTATAAAAATGTTTCTCTTTTCAAATATGTTTAGCTGAATTTATAGCATTTGATCGGATGAATTTTTAAGCTTTTCTTATTTTGTAATCTCTCATTTTCGGAGCTTTAGTTTAAGAATTATTACGATCCACTTTTGATTTTTCTCGATTGATCTCATATTGCCGGTATATGAATATCAATTCTTGATCCATTTTCTAGTGATCGAGAGATCCATGAATTTGTGTAGATCATTCATTAGTGGAAAGAGTTGCATGCATTCCTCGAGAGAGGGTGACACAAATCTTCCGGATTGGAGTCAAATCCAATAGTGGGGCTCACCGCATAAAACAAGCTTAGGTGTTTCGACTGGCCGAGGGGTCTTAATCGATCAACCTAAGGTTACGTGGTAGTTCACTCGAGAGAGGCTCTACCATAATTTGGGAACCTCCACGGTCGAATTATTCTATCGCTTTTGGTTATGAATTTAGATTTTACAATTTATTTAACTCAAGAAGGATTTCTGATCAAATGCTCTTTTCTTTCTTTTCTCTTTTATTATTCTAAAAATCTTCTTAAATCTAGATAAAATAATATTAATTTGCGTGAGTAGAAGTAATCAACAACCCCGTGGAATACGACACTTGATATTTATTTCTAAATATCCTATACTATGAATGATAGGTGCTCTTGCCTATAGTTCGTAGAATTTGGAGAAATTTTATATCCTAAATTTTACGTATCAGGAGGCCTCTATTTCCTTGACGTTCTTGCTGCTCATTCTGCTTCCACAACCTATGATTATCTCCATCACTGGAACCTCCGTCTCGGTCACCCTCCACCTCGGCTGTTGTATCAATTTCTACCTCACCTCGCCAACGATGCCTCTCCTCTCAACTGTGAAGCTTGTCAACTTGGAAAGCACCATCTGGCGTCCTATCCTGCCAAGCAGGGTCGTAGCTCGACTCGTCCCTTTGATCTAGTTCACTCCGATATCTGGGGTCCTTCTCCTACCAAGACTGTGGGTGGGAGTAGTTTGTATTTTGTTACTTTTATTGATGACTTTTCTCGATGTATTTGGGTGTATCTTCTAAAAGAACGCTCTGAACTGTTTACTGTTTTCTCAACCTTCTATAATGATAATTTCCACTCAATTTGGAGTGTCTATCAAAGCTATTCGCACTGATAATGCTAAAGAATATGTCTCTCATCTTTTTACCGAGTTTTGCATGAATCATGGCATTATACATCAAACTAGTTGTCCTTATACTTCTCAACAAAACGGGATCGCGGAACGTAAGAATCGTCATCTCCTTGACATGACTCGCACCTTACTGTTCCAGATGAATATGCCCAAAAACTATTGGGGTCATGCCATCATCGTCTCCTGTTATCTTATTAACCGCATTCCCTCCGCTCTTCTCCAAGGCTCCACACCTTTTTCTCTTATATATCCTACCTTGAAACCTTTCCCGCTACCTCTCAAAGTCTTCGGTTGCACTGCGTTTGTCCACACTCCTTCGCCAGGTCAGGACAAACTCTCCCCTCGGGCCGGTAAGCGTGTCTTTGTTGGTTACTCTCCTACTCAAAAAGGTTACCGATGCTATGACCCTCTTCTTCGCAAACAATATGTTTCCGCTGATGTCACCTTCTTTGAAGATATACCATATTTTTCTCACTCCTCCACCTCTGTGCCTCCTACAACCCATCCACCACCTTCTCTCATTCACTCCCCACTAACAACACCTTCTCTCCCAACTCTACCACCTCCTCCTCTTACTCCACCATCTATAGAGTCTCCTACCATTTGTCCTCCTAATCCGGGGCCTCCTCTCCCAACTCTTGGGTCAGCACTATCTTCTTCCGATGATGACTCTCCTGCTAATACAATCACTACTGCAAACCTCCCTATTGCCCTTCGAAAGGGAGTTCGCTCATGTACGCAACATTCTATTAATGATGATGTGACCTATGCTCAACTCACCCCCTCTGCTAGGGCATTTACTATTGCTATTTCAGATACTGTCATTCCAGCTAATTATCAAGATGCTCTTACTATCCCACGGTGGAAGGCCGCTATGGATGAAGAAATGATCACTCTTCAAGACCGTGGCACGTGGACCCTTGTTCCTCCACCTCTTGGGGTAGACGTTGTTGGATGTAGATGGGTCTTTGTGATCAAATATCGTGTTGATGGCTCTGTCGACCGATACAAGGCTCGCTTGGTTGTTAAAGGTTTTACTCAGATATATGGCATTGAATTCTTTGACACGTTCTCCCCTGTTGCTCGTCTTACAACCATCAGGGTCCTCTTCTCTGTGGCTGTCGACAAAGGGTGGCAACTCTCTCAATTGGACGTCAAGAATTCCTTTCTTTACGGTGATCTTCAAGAGGTGGTGTTCATGGAGCAACCTCCAGGGTATGCTGCTCCGGGGGAGACTCGTGTATGTAAGCTCTAGAAGGCTATCTATGGTCTAAAGCAAAGTCCCCGTGCCTGGTTTGAAAAGTTTAACGAAGTAATCAAGGTAATTGGGTTTGCCCGCAGCTCTGCAGATCACTCTATATTCATTCTCAAGACCTCTCATGGAATGGTTGTTCTGGCTGTCTATGTTGATGACATCCTTCTCACTGACAATGATATTGAAGGTATCACCCTTACAAAGAAACATCTACTTCAACATTTTGTAACCAAAGACATGGGAACTCCAAAGTATTTTCTGGGTATTGAGATCTCAAGAAAGCAGAGTTCTGTTGTCCTCTCACAACGTAAGTATGCTATTGACCTTCTAAAGGAAACATGTCTTCTTGGTGCTAAACCTGCTAAGTATCCATTGGCAATAGGAGACGACAAACGCTGGAATGACAACTCTCCACCTCTACCTGATAGCACTAGATACCGTCGTCTTGTAGGCAAGCTCATCTACCTAACTGTAACAAGACCTGGTATTTGTTATGCTGTTGGGAAGGTCAGCCAATTCATGCAAGCTCCAAGGGAATGTCATCTTCAGGCAGCTCTAAAGATATTGGAATATGTTAAGGGATCTCCAGGAAAGGGACTTTTGTTTCAAAGAAACAACCATCTCAAGGTAGAAGCCTACTCAGATGCTAGCTACGTTGATGATAAAGGAGACAGAAAATCCACGTTTGGGTTCTGTACTTTCATGGGAGGAAATCTTGTGAGCTGGAAGAGCAAGAAACAAGCAGTAGTATCCAGATCGAGTGCTGAGGCCGAGTACAGGAGCATGGCCCAAACTACATGTGAATTGAAGTGGTTATTGTCTCTCCTTTTAGATATTGGAGAAGTTTACAACCATCCCTTGCCAATGTTCCGTGACAATAGAGCTGCCATCTATATATCTCAAAATCCAGTATTTCATGAGAGAACTAAACGCATTGAAGTGGACTGTCATTTTATCAGGGAAGAAATCTTGAAGAAACAAATCTGCACTCCATTCGTAACTTCGGATAAAGAGCTGGATGATATCTTCACCAAACCCATATCTTCATCCTTCTCTGATGTGTGCAACAAGTTAGGCATGATTGATATATATGCTCCAGCTTGCAGGGGAGTGTTGAAGCCATGCGGTTTCAAAGGGTTGAAGCCGAGCGGTCTAGTGTCAGCGGTCTGTGCGGTCTCCCAGAACCAGACCACACCTTCTCCTCAGAAGTATGAGATCGTGTTATATGAAGATCAGCGGTCTCCAGCTGCATCAAGTAATGGTCTGATAACCGCGGTCTGTGCGGTCTCCCAGCACCAGACCGCGCCTTCTCCTCAGAAGTGCGAGATCGCGTTGTATGAAGATCTGCAGTCCCCAGCTCAATCAAGTAACCATTGGATAACCGCAGTCTGTGTGGTCTCCCGGAATCAGACCGTCGTCTCTCCTCGGGAATATCAGATCGCTTCATATGAAGAGAAGCGGTCTGGTCCCCCTGGTCTCTCCCTTACGGAGGAGTGTTCGCCAGAGCAGTCTCACGGTCTGTTGGCCTTCTCTGTCACACGACCTTCCTCCTATCGTGTGACCGCCAGTCTCCTCTCCAGACTGCAGAGGTCGCTGCGGTCTCGTTCTCCCTGACCGTTTGACCGCCCAGCTCTCTTTGTGTATTGTATTTGTATTTAGTCCCACATTGTGTATTTGATTTTTCCCTTTTCCCTCCTAGTCTATATAAAGGAGGCAATACTCTTGTAATACTTAGTTTTTTGGAAATAAAAAATTCTGTTATTTTCAAATTCTCACAGTTTCCATTTAGGAAAGCCGCTTTGACATCCATTTGCCAGATCTCGTAGTCATAATACGCAGCAATAGCAAGCAGAATTCTGATGGACTTAACCATAGCGACAAGGGAAAAAGTCTCATCATAGTCAACACCATAAATTTGCTTGAAACCTTTAGCCACTAATCGCCCTTTGAATGTCTGTACATTCCAATCCATGTCGGTCTTCTTCTTGAAGACCCACTTGCACCCTATGGGTCGTACCCCTTCAGGCGGTTCCACCAAGGTCCAAACTTGGTTTGCATACATGGAGTCCATTTCAGATTTCATTCTCGGAGTCCGATCCATTCATAGCCTCTTGGTAGGTTGCAGGCTCATGATCATGATCCATAAGCAATACATTACCTATTTGAGACACGAGAAATCCATATCTCTCAGGCTCAAATCTTGGTCTACTAGATCTACGTAGGACTTGTGTTTCTTGAGCAGGCTCTTCAGCTACAACTGCTTGTATTCCTTGCTCAGGTTCCAATTCAGGTTCATTTTCAGTTTCTGGTTCTTGAACCTCTTCAACTTCTACCTTTGCAATCTTTCTGGATAAGAACTCTTTCTCCAAAAAGACACCAGTCCTTGCGACAAACACTTTGCCCTCAGACGGCAGGTAGAAGTAGTACCATTTGGTCTCCCTAGGATACCCCACTAGATAATATTTATCTGATTTGGGTTCCAGCTTGTCAGGCATTTGACGTCGCACGTATGCCTCACAACCCCAAATCTTAATGAAAGACATACTAGGACGCTTCCCAGTCCATATCTCATATGCTGTCTTTAGAACCATTTTTGTTGGAGCACGATTTAAAGTGAAAGTAGCAGTCTCTAGAGCAAATCCCCAAAAAGAAACGGGCAGATCTGCATGACTCATCATCGATCGCACCATCTCTAACAAGGTACGATCCCTTGGCCTTGCCCTTGCTTTTATGCACCATCAATATGGGGCTAGCAATCTTGGTCTTCTTCATGTTTTTCTCGACAGTTCTTGACATGCCTAGGAGCTCGGTCCCAGATGTGTACAAAAATATAATTATCAACACTTTGATAAAATGGCTAAATCTGAGCATTTAGAACACTTCTAAACCTCCAGATTTACATGCATTGACCACATGCAAAAACAACTCCACTTTTGCAGTAGACAAACTCGTCTTTCAATGCCAGATTCAAAATCTAAGACACTTGGTTTCATAAACCAATCTGATGGACGGTTACTGCAAAGGAGAAACGATTTCTGAAACATGAAAATCACAACGCAATCATATGCGTTCCTGACTGGGTTCCAAGGGGCAGCGCCCCTGGCAGTGGTCTCGCAGACCGATCAGCGAGCGGGGTCAAGGGGAAGCTCTCCTGCGAGGTGCGGGGCAGAGCCCCGATGAAATTTTCAAAAAACCACCACCAGAAACCACTCAGAAAATACATCAAAATGATGTATCAGGAAGAAATCTAGACGTTTTAGAACATTTCTAAACCTCTGATTTATGTTGGAGTTACCATTGTGATCTAGAAGTGGTCAAACATGTAATCTCACTACCAACGCGATATGAGCCTACAGGGTCGCACATAAGAGCATGTGGAGAAGTTGGTAGATTGACTGTGTTGGTAAATGTTACCAATCACCATATATAGAATGGGGTAATCCAGCAGGTTGTTGCTGTCTGAATTCGTCGGGTTTACACGGATAGGATTCGTCGGATTCGTCAGGATTCGTCGGATTGTCCCGTGAACACTCGACGAATTATTACAGAAACCCTTCAGTCGGCAAAATGTTGTCGTCTGTCTGGATTCGTCGGGATTCGTCGGGTTGTCCCGTGAACACTCGACGAATTGTTACAGAGATCATTTTCTCGGCAAATGTTGCCGTCTGATCTGATTCGTCGGATTCGTCGGATTGTCCCGTGAAATCTCGACGAATGCTGTTCCGTGGAATTCCGACGAATCGTAACAGAAACCCCAATTCTGATGTGTGGTCTGCGGATAGCGATTCTTCTAGAAGCTGTTTATCCTTTGGGTATAAATAGGACTTCGTTTTAGGGTTCTCAGAACTAACGAAATAGAAGCCGACGGAAGGAGTTCCGCTCTCGCCTCACGAACCCTAGCCGACGGAAGTGTTCCGCCGTCTCTGAATCGCGTCCGCTGACCTCCTCTCCGGCGATCGTCGCCGTGTGTGTTCTTCCTGGAGCGAACCTAGCAGTTCGTAGAAGTTCAAGGTGCAGTCATTCTTCTCCCGGCTCGTGTGGATCACTGTAGAGACGTAGACATTATTCTACGTGAGGACTCGCATAGCCGACGACAGGAATCAGCTCAGGGAGCATCGAGGTTGGATTTGATCCAATACCGCAATGGTAATTTCATACCTAGCATTTTGTTAACTTCTTGATTCAACATTCATGGCCGATCCAAAGTCTTTTTGGGTTGTTTCTCTTCATTTCCGCTGCGCCTACATTTGATGTATGGTTCTTGAAAAACCCAACAGTGGTATCAGAGCCAGGTTCTGGTCATGAATTTCGTTTCAGAAGTTTGGTTATTCCAGCAGTGGTACCACCGCCAGGGGCGCTGCCCCTTGGACCCCGTTATGGGCTCTGCCCCTAGGACCCCGCCAGGGGCGCGGCCCCTTGGAACCCCGCCAGGAACGTCTGGGATTTCGTGGTAATTTCTAATTGTTAGAAATTGTTGTCTCCTTAGCAGTAACCGTCCCTCAAGTGGTTAATGAACCCTTGTATTGTTTTGGATTTTGAATCCAACAATGAGAGACGAGCTTGTCTACTGCTTTAAGTTGAGTTGTCTTTGCCTTTGTCCAATGCATGTAAATCTGAAGATTTGGAAGAGTTCTAAATGTCCAGATTTAGCCCTTTCGTCTATCAAAGGTTGATAGTCTTATGTAGTGCACATAAGGGATGCATGAGGATTTTAGATAGCTTGTTTTTCTGTGGATGTGCACATTGATCAAATGTTGATCATGGTTAAGTGTTAACCTATTATTAAAAATTAAAATCCCTTCATCAAATATTAAGTGTTCGGATGCCTTCCGATGGATGACACTCTTCCTGCCTCGATCGATGAAGTGTGGGCTTGCCAAAGCAAGGTGCATTAATCTATCTTGGTAAGGGTGCGAGCGGATAATTGTGATATCCCACTGTCGACATCGGGTCTAACTTAACTAGGTGACCTCAAAGGTTGAGTGCCTAGAGGCATAGGGTTGGCATGCACCATATGATGGATGCGAATAAGGAGTTATTCACCAGCCATACAAGAATTGCATGAGGATGCAATTGGCAAGCGTTGCCTACCTAAATAACCGTATTATGAGAGGAACGCCAAAGCGGACTCGTGGTGTTGGTGACATACGGATCTTGTCCACTAAGAGAGTAGCTCGCATGGACTCTCCGAATTGATAGTGAGGGCTATCAATTTGAATAAAATAGTGGGAGTATTTAATTAAAGTCCAAATTAAAATAAATTGTATTTTGAAATTAAGGTGCTGATTAAATTCTGCATGAATTCTTGTAGAATTCCATGGCAAGTGGTTCACATTCCACCTTGTCCCTGAGAGCTATCCTTGAGAAGGACAAGCTAAGTGGGACGAATTACATGGACTGGTATAGGAACTTGAGAATTGTTCTCAGGCAAGAGCGAAAGCTCTACGTCTTGGAAGAAGAAGCCCCCGAGGTGCCGACCGGGAACTCGTCCCGTGTTGATAAGGATGCTTATAAGAAGTATACCGATGACGCCTTAGACGTCGAGTGCCTTATGCTTGCCACCATGAACTCTGAGCTTCAGAAGCAACACGAGAACATGGGGTGCAAGGAGATTGACGAGCACCTAAAGAAAATGTTTCAAGGGCAAGCTCATCAAGAGAGGTTCGATGTCACGAAGGCCTTATTTCAGTGCAAAATGGGAGCTCAAGACTCAGTTGGTACTCACGTACTCAAGATGATTGGGTATATAGAGAACCTGGAAAGACTGGGTTTTCCTCTGGGTCAAGAGTTTCCCACAGATCTTATCCTGCAATCGTTGCCGGATAGTTATGAGCAGTTCGTCTTGAACTATAACATGAATGAAATAGACAAGACACTGCCCGAGCTCCTAGGCATGTTGTGAACTGCCGAAATAAACATGAAGAAGGCCAAGCCTGCTAGTCCCATATTGATGGTACATAAAGGCAAGGGTAAGGCCAAGGGCTTCAAGAAGACGAAGGTGGGACCTAAGTCACATCTTGAGCCCAAATCTTCTGCGCTGAAAAAGAAGAGCACCGTGAAGGAAGGGAAATGCCACCAATGTGGCAAGGCTGGTCATTGGAGGAGGAATTGTCCTTCGTACATTGACGGTCTGCGGAAAATGAAGGGAGGTATGACTTCCGCTTCGAATATTTACGTTATAGAGATAAACCTTTCTGCTCCTTCATCTTGGGTATTGGATACCGGATGTGGTTCTCACATTTGTACAAATGTGCAGGAACTAGGAAGGAGGAGATTGCTGAGTAAAGGAGAGGTGGACCTGCGTGTCGGCAATGGAGCAAGAGTTGCTGCTGTAGCCGTAGGGGTTTATCGTCTTTCTTTGCCCAGTGGGCTTGTAATAGAACTTGATAATTGTTATTATGTTCCGGCCATAACTAGAAACATTATATCCATTTCATGCCTTGACATGATTGGATTTTCTTTTATAATTAAGAACAATTGTTGTTCTATATTTAAGAATGATGTTTGTTATGCTGCAGCTCAATTGTTTAATGGTCTTTATGTTTTGAACCTGGACCATCCAATCTATAATGTAGATAATAATAAAAGACTAAGAACAAATGACTCAAATCCTACATATCTCTGGCATTGTCGTTTGGGCCATATAAACGAGAAGCGCATATCCAAGCTCCATAAAGATGGACTATTGGACTCATTTGATTATGAATCATTTGAGCGATGCGAGTCTTGTTTGTTAGGCAAGATGACTAAAGCCCCTTTCACTGGTTATACTGAGAGGGCTGAGGATCTCTTGGGTGTTGTACATAGTGATGTATGCGGACCCATGAGTTCTATGGCTAGAGGTGGGTATTTCTACTTCGTTACATTTACTGATGATTTCAGTAGATACGGATATGTGTATCTTATGAAGTGCAAATCCGAAACCTTTGAAAAGTTCAAAGAGTTTAAGAATGAAGTGGAGAACCAATTGGGTAAAATGGTTAAAGCACTCCGATCTGATCGAGGTGGCGAATACCTGAGTCATGAGTTCCGTGATCATCTGAAAGAGTGTGGTATTGTATCACAGCTCACTCCACCTAGGACACCGCAGCATAATGGTGTGTCTGAGAGGAGAAATCGTACTCTGTTAGACATGGTACGGTCGATGATGAGTCATGCAGACTTGCCTGTTTCCTTTTGGGGTTTTGCTTTAGAGACTGCTGCAATGACACTGAATCGCGCTCCGACGAAAACGGTTCTAAAGACACCATATGAGATATGGACTGGGAAGCGTCCTAGTATGCGTTCATTAAAATTTGGGGCTGTGAGGCATACGTACGACGTCAAATGCCTGACAAGCTGGAACCCAAATCAGATAAGTGTTATCTGGTGGGATATCCTAAGGAAACGAAAGGATATTACTTTTACCTACCGTATGAGGGCAAAGTGTTTGTCGCAAGGACGGGTGTCTTCTTGGAGAAAGAGTTCTTGTCAAGAAAGACGCAAAAGGTAGAACTTGAAGAAGTTCAAGAACCACAAGTAGTGAATGAACCAGAGTTGGATTCTGAGCCAGGACTACAAGATGTTGTAGCTAGAGAACCTGCTCACGAAACACAAGTCCTACGTAGATCTGGTAGACCAAGATTTGAGCCTGAGAGATATGGATTTCTCGTGTCTCAAATAGGTAATGTGTTGCTTATGGATCATAATGATGAACCAGCGACCTACCAAGAGGCTATGTATGGACCGGACTCCGACAAATGGCTTGAGGCTATGAAATCCGAAATGGACTCCATGTATACAAACCAAGTTTGGAACTTGGTGGAACCACCTGAAGGGGTACGACCCATAGGGTGCAAGTGGGTCTTCAAGAAGAAGACCGACATGGATGGGAATGTACAGACATTCAAAGGGCGACTGGTGGCTAAGGGTTTCAAGCAAATTCATGGTGTTGACTATGATGAGACCTTTTCCCCTGTTGCCATGGTAAAGTCCATTAGGATATTGCTTGCTATTGCTGCGTATTATGACTACGAGATCTGGCAGATGGATGTCAAAACGGCTTTCCTAAATGGAAACCTCCTTGAGGAAGTGTACATGACACAACCCGAGGGTTTTGTATCCCCAAATGAAGCCACTAAAATATGCAAGCTGAATAAGTCCATCTATGGATTGAAACAGGCCTCTAGAAGTTGGAATCTTCGTTTTGATGAGAAGATCAAAGAGTTTGGTTTTGTCAAGAACGAGGATGAACCGTGTGTTTACAAGCGAATCAGTGGGAGCATTGTTGTCTTCCTGATATTGTATGTAGATGACATACTGTTGATCGGGAATGACATACCTACCCTGAAAGTTGTTAAGAACAACCTAGGGAACTGCTTTTCTATGAAGGACTTGGGTGAAGCGACTTACATACTCGGTATTAAGATCTATAGAGATAGATCGAAGAAGTTGCTGGGTTTGACCCAGAGTACGTACATTGACAAGGTGTTGAAGCGGTTCAACATGCTTGAGTCCAAGAAAGGATTTTTGCCCATGTCTCATGGTGTGAATCTCTCTAAGGACCAGTGTCCAAAATCTTGCGAAGATAAGGACCGCATGAAGTCGATTCCATATGCTTCGGCAATTGGGTCAATCATGTATGCAATGTTATGTACTCGACCCGATGTCTCTTTTGCTTTGAGCATGACTAGCAGGTATCAGTCTGATCCTGGTGAATGTCACTGGATAGCCGTAAAGAATATCCTGAAGTACTTGAGAAGGACTAAGGATGTATTCTTGGTGTATGGTGGAAAGGAAGAGCTCGTTGTAAGTGGTTACACGGATGCCAGCTTCCAAACTGATAGGGATGATTCGAAGTCTCAGTCAGGGTTTGTGTTTTGCCTGAATGGAGGAGCTGTGAGCTGGAAGAGTTCCAAGCAAGAGACAGTTGCTGATTCTACAACTGAGGCCGAGTATATCGCTGCGGCTAATGCAGCGAAGGAGGCTGTATGGATTAGGAAATTCATCGGCGAGCTAGATGTAGTTCCTAGCATTGTTGGTCCCGTAGTTCTCTACTGTGATAACAATGGTGCAATTGCACAATCTAAGGAACCTAGATCCCATCAGCGCTCCAAGCACATACTTCGGCGGTTCCATCTTATTCGTGAGATTGTCGAACGAGGAGATGTGAACATTTGCAGAGTGCCGACTGAGGAGAATATTGCAGATCCACTGACAAAGCCTCTCGCGCAGAGAAAGCATGATGGTCATACTAGATCAATGAGTATACGATACCTGAGTGATCAACTCTAGTGGGAGTCTTGTGGGTTGCATGTAAAATAAATATTCTGTTGGCTGTTTATTATTTATTCATATGATGAATAGTGTACCAATTATTTCTTTTTACAATTAATGGCAAGTTCTTTTATTACGATATACTGTTTCTATATGATAGAATAAAATTCGTGATAAATACCCTTAGAATGTTCGCTTCCATAGGACATCAAGTACGTGACTTGAATGTGAGAGCCTATGATTTCGAAGCTTCATTCTTAAAAGGTCCCTGGTCGAGGTATCATCGTAGAAGCTAAGGGTGATGATGATACATTAAGACTAGCATGTGTGTTGACTTATGACCGGTTCTCACAGGTCATGATATTGTGATATCAAGTCATCACGTGGGTACTTGTTAGTGAACAAGTTGTACTGGACAGACCCAACCTGAGACTACTTTGTGGATTGTTACTTAAAAGTGTCACAAGTAGGTCTCATTTGACGATGGTGTTGTGGTCCTTTGACCTGAAGTCACAGCATTCACCGAGTGAGGAAGAGCGTGCTTTGATGTCATCTAAAGTCTTCCTTGAAGAAGGTTGATGATAAGGGTGGTCGTTGGGTACGTTACGAATCATTTGGGTGTTTGGGTGTGAGCAGATATGGGATTTGTCCTCCTATATAACAGGAGTTGCATCCATGGGCCCCTTGATGGAATTGGACTGAGAAATGCATGGCCATGCTTGGTAGAGTCAATATGTGATATTGAGCTCACCATTCTCTGGAAGTCCGTTCTAGATCAAGAAACTTGGATTGAGCTATTATGAGGGTGACACGGTCCATGCCTCTAGTTCTTTCCGGATGTAAGGGACAAAGGGACAAAGACAACGCTGGAACATTGGTCATAAAGGCTTATGAGTTATGAACTCTTATTGCTTGGGGAGCAATGATGCATTGCTAGATGCCGCTCATTGTTTGTGAGGTTTTTGGTTTGATACTTTCAAGATCAAGTGGGAGACTGTTGGAGTTACCATTGTGATCTAGAAGTGGTCAAACATGTAATCTCACTGCCAACGCGATATGAGCCTACAGGGTCGCACATAAGAGCATGTGGAGAAGTTGGTAGATTGACTGTGTTGGTAAATGTTACCAATCACCATATATAGAATGGGGTAATCCAGCAGGTTGTTGCTGTCTGAATTCGTCGGGTTTACACGGATAGGATTCGTCGGATTCGTCGGGATTCGTCGGATTGTCCCGTGAACACTCGACGAATTATTACAGAAACCCTTCAGTCGGCAAAATGTTGTCGTCTGTCTGGATTCGTCGGGATTCGTCGGGTTGTCCCGTGAACACTCGACGAATTGTTACAGAGATCATTTTCTCGGCAAATGTTGCCGTCTGATCTGATTCGTCGGATTCGTCGGATTGTCCAGTGAAATCTCGACGAATGCTGTTCCGTGGAATTCCGACGAATCGTAACAGAAACCCCAATTCTGATGTGTGGTCTGCGGATAGCGATTCTTCTAGAAGCTGTTTATCCTTTGGGTATAAATAGGACTTCGTTTTAGGGTTCTCAGAACTAACGAAATAGAAGCCGACGGAAGGAGTTCCGCTCTCGCCTCATGAACCCTAGCCGACGGAAGTGTTCCGCCGTCTCTGAATCGCGCCCGCTGACCTCCTCTCTGGCGATCGTCGCCGTGTGTGTTCTTCCTGGAGCGAACCTAGCAGTTCGTGGAAGTTCAAGGTGCAGTCATTCTTCTCCCGGCTCGTGTGGATCACTGTAGAGACGTAGACATTATTCTACGTGAGGACTCGCATAGCCGACGACAGGAATCAACTCGGGGAGCATCGAGGTTGGATTTGATCCAATCCCGCAAAGGTAATTTCATACCTAGCATTTTGTTAACTTCTTGATTCAACATTCATGGCCGATCCAAAGTCTTTTTGGGTTGTTTCTCTTCATTTCCGCTGCGCCTACATTTGATGTATGGTTCTTGAAAAACCCAACAATTTACACGCTGGATCGCCAACCTCACTCTGATACCACTGTTGGGTTTTCTTTAACGACACATTAGACGTGCGCAGCGGAAAGAAACAGACAAGAACAACCCAAAAGAGTTTCGGACCTTGCAATTTCATGAATCAAGAAATAAATAAAGCAACACATTGCAATATACCTAAAGGGGATTGAGTCAACACTCAATCAAGATGCTCCAGATCTAATCCCAAGACCAAACTCTGAGTTCCAAGTGCTGAAATGGATCAGCACCTCTATAGGAGTGCACACAGTGAAGAAGAACCCCACAACTCTTGTCTAACAATGGATCTGGGATGGAGGAAGAATGCCCTCTTCGTCTCCCACGAACTGCTAGATTCGACGACAGGGAGAGGCGGCAGTAATGATCTCACGGAATGTCAAGAGCTATGCGGTACACTTTTGCTTCGGCCCTGATAGTGTTTTAAAAGGATTATCTCACTCAGAAACCTAATCGTTTCCCGTTTTATACTCAAGGCATAAAACACATTATCCGCAGACCAGAAACTTAATTGGAGTTTAACACATATTGTCGAAACAATTCGACGCAACGTCGAGTACAAGATGTTGGAACATGGTCTTCTGCATCTCCTAGGTTTGAGAATAACAAATCTATGTGTATTTGATCTTGTGTGTTTAAGTGTGCAGGATAACAAAGTCCGCATGACTCAAGGATTACATAAGAAGGTTGCCCCCAATGTTGAGCCATCAAATCCAAAACTCCTACTAGCGCCGACGGTAGTCCTAGCGCAGGCGCTAGCTTTCGCTCGACGAACTATAAGCTGCGCTTGACGAAATGCTCATCACTGCGTTCGACGAAAATTCGCTCGACGAACTGTAAACTGCGCTCGACGAAAATTAGATCAACGAAAAGTTTGCTTATGCACAATTCCAGGAGTACTTATAGAAGGAGATAGCGCCTGGCGGTATCTGATAGCGCAGGCGGTAGCACTGAGCACAGAAGGCAAGGGAGAAATGTTTCCTCGGATTGAAGATTCTGCCGCGCAGAATATGTCCTAAAATAGGATAGCGCCGGCGGTACCACTAGCGCAGGCGCTAGCGTTGTGGCTATAAAAAGGACCCCTCTTCTCTCATTTCGAAGAGACATCAGAGAGAGAGAGATTGAGTGCTAAAATTCCAGAGGCTACCTTGGCCGAAAGTTGATGTCCTACCAAAGTTCTGCAAACTTCTGAACGAGAATCTCATCACGCCGGATCCAAACGAAGTCCGCTTCTACAACGCTTATACTACATCGGATCTTCGTCTCCAACTTCAGAAGTTCATTAAGAGGGTGTTTTTAATTATTTTCATTTCTTATTTCCTGTAAACGGTTAGTGAAATCGCCTCGTGTTGGCGACTAGGTCTGGGTAGGACTTATGGCTGAAATTCGCCTCGTGTTGGCGACTAGATCTAGGCAAGGTCTAGGGGGTGCTCGAGGCCATATCCGGGGAAGGGTTGGCTAGAGAGGCTTGAGGCCGAATCCGAGGAGGATAGGCTAGGGCCACCGGTTCGTGGGGATGTGAGTCGGGATAGAAAACAAAAAGAGTCTACTATTCATCGCCACCGATTTCTAGCGTTATAGAAATCAACTTTTGTAAAACCCTATTTGATATTAATAAAGCATGTCTCTACTTTATTTTAATTATCTTACATGACTTCTTATTGTCATAATCTCGCATTATTTCAAAGCTTTTCGAAATATAATATAAGTTTTTAAAAACCCTTATTCACCCCCCTCTAAGGGCGCCTACCGATCCAACAAGTGGTATCAGAGGCAGGTTTTATTCCAATCGGCTTAACAACCGGGAATAATGACGTCTCTCGCTTCTACTAGGGGGCAAATTTCTGGGAAGAACAAATATCTCTTAAACCACCTTTATTTGAAGGAACAAATTATAAAAGATGGAAAATTTTAATTGAAAAATTTATTAAGACTCTAGATGTCGAAGTGTGGAATTTAGCCATTGTAAGACCTGCGGATGAATCAAATAAAAGGAACGTCAACTAAATGCAAAAGCCAAACATTATTTATTTTGTGCTTTATCAAATGAAATTTTCAAATTAATATATTGTTTTTCTAGTGCATACAAAGTATGGCAATTTCTTGAAGAAATGTATGATTTTCCTCTCGCAGGTATAGAACAAACACAGGAGGAGAAGAACATACAAGCATCCACTACTATTCAAGAAGATCTCTCTCGCAGCAAAGCCATGGAAATCATGGAAACTAACGTGGAAAAAGAGAGCAATACATCAAAAGAAAAAGAAGATGAAAATTCATCTATGATGGAGGAAGGCCTAAAAGATAACGAAGGAACTTCATGCTCACATTTTGCCTCTACCAAAAGCGCTGTATGAAAGTCTAAATCTTCTTCTTGTGTGATAACTTCCATCTCTAGTTTCAATATACTAAAAACGGCTAAACGTAAGATCAAGAAATTGAAAATTACTAATAAAAAATTACATTTAGAAAATAAGAGATTAAAAGTTAATGTTAATTTAGAATCAAATTGTGATGTGGTTTCACCATCTTGTCTTTTACTTGAAAACACAAAACCTTGTTTTGATTGTAATAATATTAAGGAAAAACTCAAGGAACTTGAAAAAGAAATTATTTGTATAAAAAAACATAATGAAAAATTATCTTTAGAAAATTCATCTTTAAAAGGTGATTGTGCTACATGCAAAAGTTATAAAATTGAAATTGAAGAGATGGATGAAAAATTTGAGGAATACAGAAATGAATACCAAAACCATATTGATTCAATTGTTTCTACTCTTAAAAATAGCACAATTGCGTATAATAAAGCTAGACATAATTTGAAACTTAAGAACAATGAATTAGAAACTAAAATTATCTTGCTTAAGGAAATCTTAAAGAAAAATTCTCAATATCAAGCAAACTCCAAAAGCAAGTTAAATATGATATCTCAAAATATGAATAAAGCAAACAATGGAAATAAAAAATTTCAAAAGATTGAAAATGAAATTCCAAAATACTATCATCATTATCACTTACAACATCAATCTTCTCCCAACATAAAATTAAATGCTCACAACTTTCCTATGAAAACTACCTTCAATAATTATCAATATAAAGATTATCACAATGGAAATTTCACATATAAGAATAACACTAAACCAAAGTTTGAATGGAGGCCCAAAACTAAAACTGAAACATTAACATCACATGAAAGGACCCATTCATCAATATCTACCCACAAACCTACACAATATATTTGGGTACCCAAAGGAACCACCACTCTTGGTCCCCTTTAGATCCCTAAATCTCTTACTCATTAGGTATCACCAAACGCATGAAGTAGAAATCAACAAAAAATAAAGTATCAATTATTCTACCTCATGATATGCTTTAACTTCTTGTTTTCTTATTTTTTAAAGCTAGTCATCTCATATATAATAGGAAATATGATCTTAACTCTTAAAAAAAAACTTAATGAGTTTATAAATCAAATTAATCAAAACTCAAAAGCATATTTTACTTTGGTGACCTATCTATTATTCTTATATTCATTACATATATATATACATCATTTATCAATAATTGAATTCAAAATTACAATGTGGTATTATAATCTCTAACCATAAGTTTTTTAAATATACTACATATGATATTAAAATTGCCTAAAAATCTCCATTTCATGACTTCAAAATTCATAAATAATATGTATAACAAAACCTTTAAAGACTACCAAAAAGGAATCAGATAAAAACATTCAAGCATCCAAGAACATGTGTCAAAATACCTGTATTATTACAAAACTAAAAACTTGTTCCCCTCGGACCTTCCTACTCCACTACTCCTCCTCGTCTATCTCCTCCACACTAGGACTTGGGGATTGTCTTCTGCGAGTCCTCCGAACCGAATGATGGGGTGGATCCTGTTCTGGGCTATCCCACTCCCTCCGCTCCGGTGTAGATGGTTTTAGCTTTAATGCCTTGATCATGAACTTCACCATCTTCTTTATACCAGAAACATCTTTCTCCACTCTTATCATCCGCTCTCCCATTTCTTCTCGAAAAGACTCAAATGAATCATCTCGAGCCCCTCGAGATGACCCTCCTCGTCGGAGTGGTGGTCGAGCAGACGACGATGGCTCATCCGGGTGGGATGTAGCTCGTAAGTGTGAAGAGTAATAAATCGAAGGAAAGCAATCTATCAAGTAAAAACCCATTTCTATAGAAGGATACATCACCTGAATAACCAGTTGAATGATGCCACCGAGGGGCAAGTTGTTATATCTCTGACGGGAAGGATGCCGCAACTTGTATGAATAGCGAATCAAGGAAAGTAACAAATCTGCCACATCAAATTTCTCCTCCTCTAGAATGAAGTAGGTGACATAACTTAGTAGTGCGGTGACTTTTGCTGTATCACCCAACTTTAGCAGGATTGTGTGTCGTAGTACATCTTGAACGACCAAGGCGTCTACTGTGAGTGACGACAATGAGGAGATCAGACTCCTGCATTCCCTGTTATGCATCACCATATTCACTTGAGTCCAGTCTCTATCTACTCTAAACTTCTCAACAATTTCCAAACTATTTGGATGCTGAGTCAATCCAAACACGTTCCTTAGTTGGTCATGAGTAATTGTCACCTCATGTCCCTGCACCAAAGACCGCACTCCTCCATCCAGCTCTGTCTGCGATGGGTTCTCCAAGTGCGTATAGAAATCTCAAACTAATTCTGAACAAAACCCATCAGGAGAAAATAAATTCAACACCTCGGAGGCAGTAAATAACTGCATAATATGGTGGTGACGAGGTATGTCAAAATCCACTATATAAGGAACACCCACTACTGCTGCTTCCACGGCTAGCTCTGCACATTTCTTCCCTTTAGATCCAGGTGCCATCTGCCACATTACAAGAAGAATTAAAACTAAACAACAATCACTAGTGCCAGCGCTATCAATAGCGCCAAGCGTTATCAATAGCGCCTACTGTAGCGCCGACATTAGTCCTCTGCTCTAAAATGGTAAAAATTTCCCTAAAATAAAATATTTTCAAATACTAACTTGCTAGATCCAAGAAACCCACATAATCCAAACCAAAATCAAAACCAAAATCCTCATAAAAATGTAAAAAAAAACTCTTAAAGAAAAGAATCAACCATTGTAGATCTAGATTCTAAAACCACCTAAAAACCTCAAATATCTTCATCTCTAACATCAAAATCATGTTTTAAAACAAAAATCATAAGAAAAGATGAAGATTTACCTCAGATCTACGCGTGGGCTGGGCCGTCTTCTAGGGTTTTTCGGGAGAGAGTCAATGGAAATGGCCGAAATGAAAGAGTAAAGGGGATTTAAATAAAGGCTCGATAGCGCCAGCGCTATCGCTAGCACAGGCGATATCGCACCTTTCTGAATTTTTAAGAAAACAAAATTCTATAAGATTCCTAAATTTCTTCTCCACTGAATGTACTACTTAGTGATGCAAGATTTCGTTTATTATGACTTGAGTTAGGTGTCCTAGATCTTTCGAGTTAAAGCACATTCACAAACACAATTTTGTAATTTTTAACCATCGAAAACATCTCCTAAAATTCTGAAATTTCAGCATGAAACTACTATTGGGACACTTAATCAAGATCAACAATTAAAAATTTCAAAATCATAAAAAATCATGTACTGTTTCCCGCGCTAGCGCTAACGCGGGCGCTAGCGTACTTTTTTGTTTTTCTGTATTTTTAAAATTTTGAAAAATTCTTAAAAATATATTAATCTATATGTACTATTTATTTTTGCACTTCTGATTATATTACATTTTTTTGAAAAATCAAATACAAAAATACAAAAGCCAAATTACAAAAAATATATGTTTTGCCTTTTTGTTTAAAGTCTATTTTTATGCAAAAATCAAATACAAAAATACAAAAGCCAAATTACAAAAAATATGTTTTGCCTTTTTGTTTTTGCCATTTGTTTAAAATCTATTTTTTATAAAATCAAATACAAAAATATAAAACATTAAAACTAAAAAAAAACTGTATGAATTTTTCTGTGAAAATCATGCATGATTTAAATCTATTATTTAGAACTTCTATAATGTTGCAATTTATCTTTTCAAACTACTTTGAACATTGTTTTCATCATGCTTTGATATATCTATTAATATGTGCATCAATTATCTTTTAAAAGTTGTGTAGAACTAAGCGTATCATGCCTCTAAGTATGAGTAAATATTTTATGTTTGATAATGATCTTTATTCACTCACTTATTTTGGCATTGTCTACATATGTGTTTAATCTAAGAATGCTTGTGTATGTTGTGTATTAGTACAATGAATTAAAATTGCACAAGTATCTTACCTACACCCCTTTATTTGCACTTTTAAAAGTTAAGAAAAGTGGTTATGTTTTTTTTATAAATTATATTGGTTTGCAAAACAAGTGTATTCGGAGAACTTTGTACAAAACAAAAATCATAAAATAAAGTGACAAAGATAACTCCACCAAGCACTACTTGAACCTCCTGATAAGTCTTAATAAGCGTTGTGAGTTTGAGCACCTTGGAAAGAATAGTAAAGTATCTTGTGCAAATCACATATTTCTTTCAAAATAAAAATCACTTACTCTTAAGTACACCGGATCACTAGTTTCAATATTAAAATAAAATAAAATATGTGATCCCCCAAGCACTACTTTGTACCCTGATAAGTCTTAATGAGCATTGTGTGTGCAAAGCACCTTGGTAGTTGTACATTTTTTTGTGCATTGAAGTGTGAGGAAGTAAAATTATTTGTGCTTTATTGTGCTCTTACTTTACATATTTCTTATATTTTTGATTAAAACATTTGTTTACTCTACTCAAAAATACACTTATGTGCACATCATTAACTTCCATAACACTTCTTCTCATTAGTATTGGATCCTAATGCAAATTCTATACTACTCTTTATTTATGAAATGCACTAGATAACCTAGCATGCTTTCTACAATGTTTGGTATGTTTTGAAATTGTGAATTAAAATAACATTGTAGTAATCTCTTTTTGATAACATTATTTCATGCTTGGTTACTCTATTATTGAATTTAAAGATTTTACTTGAACAATGATTTTCAAAAACATATTCTTTATGAAATTTAACTCATATATTTTTATGGATCATCATTGATTACAATAAGATGTTTCTTGTGTTGAAACCGATTTCTCGGTCTCGTGTGGAGCTCGGGGCCCTCACCAAGATGAGGGGCAGCTAGCCCTTACCGGTCCCTCGGGAGAGGTAAGGTTGATGACTCGAGCAAAGAACAAAGACCCTAGTCTCAGCGAGGAGGTCCCTCCACTAACCCGGAAGATCGTTGAGCGCTTCCCCTCCCAAGCCAAAGCTAAGACTCGGGCACCTTGGAGAGCTGGAGAGCCCAAACCAAAGCGACCTAGGGAGAGAAGAGCTCAAAGATAATGAACCGGTCCCCTTCCAAGGTGCCCTTTGAGGTCTATTTATAGATTTTAGTTTTGTGGTCTGTCAATAACCAAATCCCGCTGTCCATTCTTACTATCCGCACACCGGATTGGCCTGCCAACAGCCAAACTCCGCTGTTTGGAGAGGCTAAGTGCAGACCACCGGGGGCCTCTTGGTAAAAATCCCTTCCTGGACTTTTACGGGGCGAGCCAGCCCGCTTCGCGACCTCCCTCGCGAGCCTCTGGGTCGGCGAACCCCAGAGGTATTATCAGCACTCACTCTAGGCGGGCTCGCCTAGCGGACCCCTTCCTCGAATGGTTGGGCTCGCTCATAGCGACCCGGCCATGCCGACTGCCCTCGCGAGCGGAGCTCGCGACCCCCTGGGTCGGCGAACCCCAGGATGGCTAACTGCACCCCAAGAGTTCGGGGCTCGCCTGGCGAGCTCCTTCCTCAACTGGTCGGGCTCGCATGCACTGCCCTCGCGAGCCTCTGGGTCGGCGAACCCCAGGATGGCTATCCGCACCCCAAAATGGCTAACTGTACCCCAAGAGTGGCTAACTGTACCCCGAGGTTCCGGGCTCGCCTGGCGAGCTCCCTCCTCAACTGGTCGGGCTGGCATGCACTGCCCTCGCCGAGCTTCGAAGGAGCCGGTTACCTTCCCTTCGCTGGGCTCGCTCGCCTGTGCAGTCTCTTTCTCTTCCTTGGCCTGCCTCGCCGGAGATCAGGGTTCGCCCCTCTTGGCTCGCCTCCTTGAGCGCGAGCTTTGGTTACTTCCTGGCGAACATCGGGGTTGTACACAATCCCCGCTCTTCGCGAGGTTGTCCTAAGCTCGCGAAGATACATCCAACCCTTGGTGTTCGCCGACTCTGCTGACGTGGCGGGAATCTTTTGGTGGGTCCCCTGCCCGAAGCTATAAATACTGCCCACCGAGGGTGGTGATCAAGCCTTCCCTTTTGTTCCTTTCTCGCCGAAATCGTTCTTCCTTCAGGATGTCCACCAAGCAGAGCGCGTTGGAACGACTGAAGGCTTCTAGGGAGATGGCGAAAGCTCGGGCCGCCGAGCGCAACGCCTGGATGTTCAACCCTGCCACCTCTCCCCAGACCAAGGGAGCCATGACGATTGGGAGGTCGCCGGGGGAGGACATGACATTGCCTCCTGATTCCCCACCTCCGCCGAATACCGCGCTCGCACAACAGGTATCCTCAGTCTAAATTCTTTACTTCGGCCCCTTGCTCATTCCCTTCCTTCTCGCAGAATCCTCCTCCGGAGGACCGCCTGGCAAGCCTTACGCTGACGACTTTCGGCGCTCCGTCCCCCGCGAAGCTGGGGTTGCTAGACGTTGGGGTCGGGACTTCGTCCCAACAGGCACCTCTCTCGCAACCTCGTAAGTCACTCGCATCCTACTTTATCTCCGCCTAAGTCCGTGATACTCACACGTCGGTGGCCTATGCAGATACCCCATCGTCGAGTCCTAAGGAGAAAGTCTCTACCCCGGCGAGTTCGCCGGTCCCGCCTAAGGTTACCGTGGTGACCCCAGGCTTCGGTCTGATGGGCAAGCGAAGTCCGGGCGGCTCGCTTCTCGACGGCGCCCAAGTCGCGGAGAGAGTGGTATACCCTCCTGGACTGGGGAAACCCCACGTCTCGGGATTCCGCGAAAACTTCCAGGGTCGGTCGGAGTCTTCGCGCAAGCCCCGCCGTGAATCCCCCTCCTCGCCAGGTCAGCATATTTTCGTGAGCTCCCATCTCTTGCCCGCCCTCGGGCCCTTCTGACCCTTCGTTGAAATCCCAGGAGCCACCCCTGAGTCAGAGCACGGGAGGATGGAGATGTCGCCACCGCCTTCGCCTAGCCAGATCGAAGACTTCTTGGGTGACCCTGGCGACCCCGTGCGGATGAAGAGTCGGGTGTCCGAGGTGCTTCAGAAGCACGACATGATGTTACGCGAGTTGGAGGAGCGGTATGACGCTGACCGGGCTGCTTTTGACGAGAGATTCGCCGTGTTGGAAGACGCGAATGCGCGCTTAATCGCCGAGGCAGAGCTGGTGCCTCACGCTGATGTTACCTCGCCCGGCGTGCACATCTCGCGGGGCGAGGATCAAGCGCACCTAATCCTGCGCGAGTTTAAAGCGCTTCGCGAATACCATTATCCGAGAGTGCCGCCGCATGCGGGCAAGCGGGGTCGGGGTCGCTGGAAATGGCTTCCCTACCCCTGAGGCTCCAGTGGGTTTTTAATTCTGCTACTCTTTTGCTTGTATTTCTTTTATGACGTTTGTTGAACAATAACCGGTATGGCAATATTCGCGAGTCTGTCGTGACTCGCCTTTTATCGTTTTCCATTTTTAACTTTCCCTTTATTTCTGTGGCGTGCATGTGATTTATTCGGCTCGTCCGCTGTGTTTGATATGATCGCCCTCGCAAAGCGCTTGCGAGCTTCTGTGTCACGCTATGCCCGGACCCCTTTTTCTTGCGGGCCGGCCTTGGGTGGGACTCAATTATCGCGCGATGGCGAGCCCTGTCTCGCAAGACCGCAGTCCCTTGGAGCAGAAAACTACCTTATTTTAGTTATCCGCACTCCCGACGCTTCGATTCCCGTGCCCACCCGAATTTCTTATAAATAGCTCAGATTCATTCTCCTACCCGTCGCATTTATTTCTCCCGTCTTCTCGCGTCTACGCTCATCTCCGCCCTCGCAAGATCGTGTTCGCGCTCGCTGCTTGTAGGTTGCCTCTTCCTGACTTGATGCGGACGAATCAGCAACTGGGAGCGGATGGCGAGAGCGAGGGGCGGTCAAAGTGCGCCTCAGCGTTTCAGGCCCACGAGTTCTATTGTGCGAACATCACAGCCGAGGAGTATAAACTCGCCGTGGACCGCTATCTCCCAGAGGGCTATTCAGCCCGCTGTCCAAGCGAGAATTCTACTTTAAACGAGACCGAGGCTGACGAGCTCGCGATCCCCGTCGCGCACTTCGAGAATGGGTTGCGACTCCCTCTGTGGCCTGAAATTCGTCAGGTACTTCGCCTCATGGCCTTCTCGCCGCTTCACGTTCGCTATCGCGACTTTCTCATCGTTCTTTGTAGGTGTTGCGATATTACGGAGTGTTACCGAGCCAGTTGACCCCAAATGCAATCGCGGATATTGTCGCGTTCGCCAGTTACCTGCGGGAGGAGAGGATCGAATTCAGCCTCCTCGTCTTCCGCAAGGTATTCTCCTTCCGCGCCTTCCGAGACGGGACTACTTATTTCGCGAGTCAGCACGTCACGGTCTGCGAGGCGGTGAATAAGAGTCACTATTGGACTCAGAAGTTCCTTCTAGTGAAGGGACCCTTCGGCAATCTCCACTTCACCCCCCTCCAGCGGGATGACGCCACTTACCGCCCTCCGAGCTCGCTGAGCGGCGCCGACGCTAAACTCCTCCAGTACCTCTCCGGCAAAAACTTCGAAGTCGTCTATCTGCGGCGCAACGTTGATTCGTTACTCGCCGTTCCTCAAGGGGAAGGTAGGGCTCGATCTCGCCCCACTCTCCTTTCCTTTCTTCGCTGCATAACACTTACTTTACATGCGAGCGCGAGATCCCTGTCAACCCCCCGCACGCGCAAGGTGCCACTCTCACGGCGGACACTCTCGCGACCGCAGCGGCAGAGGCTTGCCGCGACCTTCCCGCCGTCGGGTCCGGCAAGAAGCGGCCTCCTTCTGCGAGTCAACCGGGTTCGCGGCCCTCCAAGAAGTTGAAGGGAAAGACCATCGCTACCAAGGATAGGAGCGCTGTCGTTTATCTAAGCGAGACCGACGGCTCGCCTCCTTCCCCTGCGAAAAAAACCTGACCCCCCGGCGCACCAGGGTGTTGGGAGTTCTTCCGTGACCCCCCAACCCAAAGGCCACAGAAACTTCGGTCTGGGCGAGAAAGTTTCCGACGTCCTCGGCGAACCCCTGCTCGCTTGGGACCCCACTGTCAACCGGATTTCCTGCTCCACCCTTCACCCCTCCTGGGTGGAGCTCGGTAAGGCCGGGGAGGAGGCGTTCTCTCTCTCCTTCGGCTTATATGGCCGCGAGGACGCCGTTGCCTACAAAGACATGGGACCACGGCAGCTGGTTTATGAAGAAATGCGAGCCCAGTTCCGTTCGACGGAACTCGCGCACATGGCGGGGCGCCGCTATCTGCAGGCGGATAGGGATATCCGCGCGTACCGGGAGGAGCTCAAGAGAGCTCGCGAAGAGATCAAAGGTCTTAAAGAGAAGGAGGAGGTGACGGAAAGCCTTCTCGCCGGGATGCAGGGCAAGATGGTAAGTGATCCTCGGGTCTCTTTTCCTTGCCGTTCGCGACCTCTAGCTTTCTCCTAACTCGTTTGACACTCAGGATGCCGACGTTGCCACCAAGCTTCTCGCTCGCAACGGCGAGCTGGAGTTGGAGAATACGATGTTGAAGGCTCGAGTGGATGAGCTGGTTCGCAGCGTGCTACCCCCCTCCCCTGGGCGAGTCGGCCCCCAACAGAAGGCTGCCGAAAGTGAGGAGCAGAGGCGGCGAGACGCACAGGAGGTCGCCAACCTTGTCTTCACGACCCTTAAGGATGCGAGCCTGCTGGCAGAAGACGCGATGGAGTTCACAGCGGAAGACGTCTGCCCGGACCTCTTCGCCTTGGCCCCCTGGTTGGGGGCTCGCAAAGGCGGCGAGGACCTTCCAGAATGACTTCCCTTTTTCCTTCCCTTCTTGTGAATGTATATTATTCTTTTTGGGCTGGCGAGATCGCCGCCGAACATTGAAGGATATCGTGATAGTTTTTATTTTGTTAACATTTATGATCATGCTTGTGTTCATTTCTTTCCTCGCATTGGATTTCTTTTCAACCTCTCTTGGCTAATTGTTACGCGGTAGTGTTCTCGGAGGGCTCGCGAACAGGCATGTCTGGGCTCGCCTCGCCAAGGTTCCCTTTTCGCAGATTACGCGAACTCGGGTTGTCGCTGCCCGCGGTTGCTACCCGGCGAACCTAACCTTGGCGAGCATGGACACAGGCATCCCGCGAGCTGAACTTCTTCGGTTATAGCATTTCAACCCGCTACCCTAGGCTTCACCTGCCTCGACTCAAGCCCTTCTGGCTCTAACACCTCAACCAATCAGCATAGCCCTTGACCCTTGTTAGTAGCCTCTCCAGAGATCAACCAAAACCCCCCGTCTAGGTGAGAGCCCGGGAGCGGAATCGATCTGGGGCAATCCAGCACCAATATTTCCAACCTTGCCAGCCTCGCCAGAGATCAACCAGAACCCCCCGTCTAGGTGAGAGCCCGGGAGCGGAATCGATCTGGGGCAATCCAGCACCAATATTTCCAACCTTGCCAGCCTCTCCAGAGATCAACCAGAACCCCCCGTCTAGGTGAGAGCCCGGGAGCGGAATCGATCTGGGGCAATCCAGCACCAATATTTCCAACCTTGCCAGCCTCGCCAGAGATCAACCAGAACCCCCCGTCTAGGTGAGAGCCCGGGAGCGGAATCGATCTGGGGCAATCCAGCACCAATATTTCCAACCTTGCCAGCCTCGCCAGAGATCAACCAGAACCCCCCGTCTAGGTGAGAGCCCGGGAGCGGAATCGATCTGGGGCAATCCAGCACCAATATTTCCAACCTTGCCAGCCTCTCCAGAGATCAACCAGAACCCCCCGTCTAGGTGAGAGCCCGGGAGCGGAATCGATCTGGGGCAATCCAGCACTAATATTTCCAACCTTGCCAGCCTCGCCAGAGATCAACCAGAACCCCCCGTCTAGGTGAGAGCCCGGGAGCGGAATCGATCTGGGGCAATCCAGCACCAATATTTCCAACCTTGCCAGCCTCTCCAGAGATCAACCAGAACCCCCCGTCTAGGTGAGAGCCCGGGAGCGAAATCGATCTGGGGCAATCCAGCACCAATATTTCCAACCTTGCCAGCCTCTCCAGTGATCAACCGGAACCCCCCGTCTAGGTGAGAGCCCGGGAGCGGAATCGATCTGGGGCAATCCTGCACCAACATTTCCAACCTTGCCAGCCTCGCCAGAGATCAACCAGAACCCCCCGTCTAGGTGAGAGCCCGGGAGCGGAATCGATCTGGGGCAATCCAGCACCAATATTTCCAACCTTAGTACCACAGCAGTTGAAAGCATAACAGATGAAAATAAGATGTTGATTGGATAACAAAAACAAGTTTTCAAGGGTAGAATCGTTTCAAATCATCCCCACTCCGAGCCCGGTCAAGGGGCATCCCTTCCACATCCTGGAGGTGATACCCCCCCCCCCCGACTTGAGCACCTTGCTTACAATATATGGGCCTTCCCAGTTGGGGTTAAGCTTACCCACTGTGGCCCCTCTACCGGCCGCATCGACCTTCTTCAGGACTAGGTCCCCTTTCTGAAAGTGTTTGATCCGGATATGCTTGTCAAAATATCGAGCCATCCGCCTCTTGACCTCTTCCTGCCTGATGGTGGCCAAGTCCCGGAGTTCTTCCACCAGGTCCAAGGATAGCCTCTGCTCGGCATTGTTACCTTCTAGCCACTCTTCATCCCCCTTGCATGCAGCGGTCACCCGGGGGGTCTTTACCTCGAACTCTATGGGGAGAACGGCCTCGGACCCGTGGGAGAGCTTGAACGGAGTCTCCCCGGTGGCGGTATTCGGAGTAGTTCTCATGGCCCAGAGGACGGAGGGTAGTTGTTCCACCCAACTTCCTCGTAGGTTTTCCACTTTCTTTTTTAGCAGGTTGACGATTATCTTGTTCGCCGCCTCCACTTGCCCATTGCTCCTCGGGTGGTGGACTGAAGCAAACCTGAGGTCAATGCCGAGCTGAGTGCAAAAGTCGACAAACTCTTCACTCGCAAACTGTGGTCCATTGTTCGTTACTATGGCTAGAGGGAGCCCATGTCTGCAGATTATTTCCCCCCACACAAAATTCCTTACAACCTGAGAGGTTACCTTAGCTAGCGCCTTCACCTCTACCCACTTGGAGAAGTAGTCGATCATGACTAGCAGGAACTTCCTCTGACCGCTGGCTTGGGGAAAGGGGCCGACCAGGTCTAACCCCCATATGGCGAAGGGCCAGGGGGCTGTGATGGTCCGGAGCCTCTGAGCGGGGAGGAGTTGGAGCGGAGCATAGAGTTGGCACTTCTGACACTTTCTTGTGAACTCTGCTGCATCCTTGCTGAGAGTGGGCCAGAAGTAACCTTGTCTCAACACCCTCCCTTCCAGGGTCCGACTCCCGGAGTGACTGCCGCACTCCCCGGAGTGGATTTCTTCCAGCACCCTCGGGACCTCTTTCTCGGAGACACAACGAGCCAGGAGTCCCGAGAGAGTCTTTCTATATAGCCCCCCTGCATGCAAAGAGTAGTATGCGGACTTATACCTGAAGCGCCTCTTGTCCACATCCTCTCCAGGGAACTGCCCGGAGGATAGGAAGGTGATGAATGGATCCATCCACGAGGCCTGCTGATCCACTTCCATCGACTCTCCCTCCTCGATGGAGGGCCGGAAGAGTTCCGAAGTCGTTCCCCCCGCTCGAGGACCGAACTTGGCTAGGAGGTCCGCCTGGGTGCTCTCCTCCCTCGGCACATGTTTGATTGAGAAGGTGCGGAACTGCCCGATGACTCCCTTAACCTTCTCCAGGTATAGTAGGAGGGTTGGATCCTTTGCTTCAAACTCTCCTTTGATCTGGCATGCCACCACCATGGAGTCTGTGGAGACCTCCACGTCCTGCACACCCAGTTCCCGGGCCAGCCGAAGGCCCGCTATTACTGCTTCGTACTCCGCCTGGTTGTTGGTGATCGGGAAACGGATGTTCAAGGCCTGCTCAATCCGAGTCCCCTGAGGACTCACCAGGACCATTCCCCCCCCCCCCCCCGAAGGAGTGTTTTCCCGACGCTCCGTCCACCAACATCTTCCATGCTTCCGGGGGAGGTGGCTCGTGCTCCCCCACTTCGGCCGCGTAGTCGGCCATGAAGTCTGCCACTGCTTGAGCCCTGATGGATGTCCTGGGTACGAAGGTGATATTGAACTCGCTTAACTCCACGGACCACTTTGCCAACCTTCCTGAGTGTTCCACCCCTTCCATGATTTTGCGGAGCGGATGGTCAGTCACTACTTTAATTGAATGGGCTTGAAAGTAAGGCCGGAGCCTCCGGGCCGATACCACCAAGGCGAAGGCTAACTTTTCTAGGATTGGGTATCGGAGTTCCGCCTTCTTCAGCACTCGGCTAACATAGTAGATTGGGAACTATTTCTTCCCCTCCTCCCGGATTAGCACGGAACTTACTGCCTCGGGTCCTACCCCTAGGTATAGAGATAGGTCCTCTCCTGGTCTCGGTCCCTGGAGCAGAGGGGTTTGAGTGAGCTGTTCTTTCAGGGCCTGGAAGGCCCTCTCGCATTCCGGGGTCCATTCGAACTTCTTGTTTCCCCGCAGTACTTTAAAAAAAGGTGCGCATTTTTCTCCCGCCTTGGAGAGGAATCTACTGAGCCCAGCCAATTTCCCTGTGAGGCTCTGGACCTCCTTCGGGTTCCTTGGCGACTCTAATTCCATCACCGCTTTAACTTTGTCCGGGTTGGGCTCCACTCCCGTGGGGGTGAGCAAATGGCCCAGGAACTTCCCTCGGCTTGCCCCGAAGACACACTTCAAGGGATTGAGCTTCATCTTGTACCGCCGCAGGGTCCCAAATGTCTCTTCGAGGTCTCGGAGGTGGGTCCCGAGGTCTCGGCTCTTAACCATGAGGTTGTCGACATAGACCTCTAAATTTCTTCCTTTCTGTTCGCGGAAGACCCTATCCATCATCCTTTGGTACATTGCCCCTGCGTTCTTGAGCCCGAAGGGCATCATCTTATAGCAATAACATCCATCCCCCGTGATGAAGGAAACGTCCTTAATGTCCGGGGGATGCATGCGGATTTGATGGTAACCTGAAAAAGCATCTAAGAAGGACATTACAGAAAAACCGACGGCCGAGTCAACCAGCGCGTCGATTCTGGGCAAGGGGTAGCAATCTTTCGGGCATGCTTTATTAAGAAGTGAAAAATCGATACACATACGCCACTTACCTCCACCCTTCTTCACCATAACGACATTGGAGACCCAGCCTGGATACTGGATCTCCGATACAAATCCGGCCTGCAGGAGTTTGGCCACCTCCTCGCGGATGGGCCCTTCTAGCTTGTCTGCGACGACCCTCCTCTTCTGGCGGATGGGGCGGGCACCGGGGTCGAGGTTGAGGCGATGGCACGCCACATCTGCATCGATCCCGGGCATTTCCGCGGCGCTCCAAGTGAAGACGTCCACGTTCTGTTGCACGCAAGCTAGAATCTCCGCTTGATCTCCTGGGCTGAGTCCCCCGCTGACCCGGACTTTTTCCACCACCCCCAGCCGGGTGATGACCTCGAGCTCCACGACCTCGTCCACGGCCTCCAACCGGGACTGCTCCCCCCAAGCCTTTTCTTCCTCGGCACAAGCGGGAGCCAGGATCTCTTCCTCGACTCCCTCCCCTAACACCATCAGCTCTTCCGCCCTTTCCTCCTGGGCCTTCTCCTCTTCTTCCTTTCTCTCCGCCCGGGGTATCTCAGCCACCCCTTCCTGGGCATGAACTTCACCTCCCTTCTTCTCTTCAGCCACCTTCAGACCTCCGGCTTCGGCTACCTCCTCCATCACCTTATCCCACTCTTCGGCTTCTCCCATCCAGGAGATGGTGTTGACGGCCATCACGTAGCACTGTCTTGCTACCTTGGGATCCCCCCTGACCCGCACCTGGACCCCTCCGTCGTTGAACTTGAGGCACTGATGAAAAGTGGAAGGGACGCAACGGAACGTGCTGATGAGTGGCCGTCCGAAGATGGCGCTGTAACTGCTCGGGGCGTCCACTATGACAAAGCGACAGTTCCGAGACTGCCCACCCAAGGTCACATGGAGCCCTACCCCTCCTTCTACTTCCTTCCTCTCTCCCGAAAATCCGAACAGAGGGCCATCCGAGGCCAACACCCTTCTGGGCTCCACCTCCATCTTGTCGAATGCCTTCTTGAAGATGACATTGACCGAACTCCCATTGTCCACTAGGATTCGGGAGACGGTGAAGTTCTCGATCGCCGTCTGGATGACCAGCGCGTCGCAGAATGGGTCTTCGTAGCTCGGCATGTCCTTTTGGGTGAAAATAATTTTTTCGGCCGGGGGTGGAGCGGTGGATGTTGACGCTACGCTCCGGCGGTAGATGGTATGGAGACTAGCCTTGCGGGTTGCCTCCACCCCTACCCCCCCATGGATCACTCCGATCCCTCCTCTATTCCCCAGATCTGCTCTATCCTCACATCTTTCCTCCTCCTCCTCCCGAGGTTCCACCTCGACGATCCTTAATGGTTGCTGCGGTGGTGGCGCGGGTGCTCGGCCCCTCTTCACCTCCAGGAAATCCGGACAGGTGTCCGTGGAGTGGCCTTCCACATCGTGGAAGATGCAATAGGGCACCGCCGCTTCCCTTGCCCCGGTCTCTGCTATCCTGTTCCTTCTTCTCCTAGCGGCCGCCGTCTCCGCTTCTCCTCCTCTTCCCCTTCCTCTTCCCCGGCCAATTGCCATGGCCTGTTGGGGTGGGGGAGGCAACTACATCGGGCCCTGCCTCCACCCCAACTGGGGGGGTCTCCATTGTCCTTCGAAACGGTTACCCCTTCCTGGGCCATAACCCCTTCCTTGCCCCTGCACTCCTCCACCCTGCGGCCTCCATCCCCCCTCCGGGGCCCGGGGCTCTTCTCTTCTTCTGACCTCTTGCTGCCTCATCTCCGGCTCACTGAGCTTTGCCAGCCTCTTGGTGAGCTCTGGGTTGGCTTCTTCGCTTGCTACTTCCTCCGCCACCCTCTCCATCAGCTCCTCATAGGAGACGGGGGCCTTCCTTTTCAATGCCATCTTGAAGAAACTTTCCTTCAACCCGACCGTGAAGGCGAGTTGAAGTGCAAACCCGGGCACCTCCTGAGTGAGCTGCACTTCCTCCTGGAACCGATCCGCGTACTGAGCCAACGTCTCCCTGGGCTCCTGCTTCACCGCGAAGAGGGAATCAGCGTCCTTCTTCCTCCTCTTTGAAGTTGAAAATCTCAACAAAAAACTTCGGCGCAGGTCATCGAACGCGTAGATGGAGCCTGCCGGAAGTGAATGAAACCAGTCCCTGGCCTTCTCCTTGAGAGTGACGGCGAAGAGCCGACACTTGAAGGCATCGGACATCGGCCTGATGGAGACCGAGTCCTCGAAAGACTGCAGATGCTGAACTGGGTCATCTCTGCCATTGTAGTAAACTCTATCCCATTCCCCGAATCCCGCTGGAACGGGTGCAGACAACACTAATTCGCAGAAGGGGCTTCCCCCCTACCATCTTCTCTCGCTCGGCTCGCGGACCTAGCTCGCTCGCCAAGCTCGGGATCGCACTCGCGAGGGCGACGCTCGCCTGAACCGCCCCGACTGTCGTCGCATCTTCCTGGCGCGCGCTCGCCTGCGCCGCGCTCGCTGGGGCAGAGCTCGTCGGCACCGAATTTGCCGGCGCAGAGCTCGCTAACACCGGGCCCGCCGGACTGGCGAACAGCACTCGCCCTTCCCTGTCATGTCCTGGTTCAATGGCAACTTCTTTTCCAGCCCTTCCTCCTGGTGCCCTCTCGCCGACTGCAGTTGGGGGAGTGGTCGCCTGAGGTGCCGGGGTCGCAAACTCACTTTGCAGAGCCGTGACCGTGAACCCCAAGGTGTCGAGCACCTCCTTCCTGAAATCCGCGAACATCCTAGCCATTGCTTCCTGAGGGGTCTCGCCGAACCCCTCGCCCTGCTCTTCATCCCTAGCCATAACTCTTCCTTGGGACTTTCTTGAACCAGCCGCGCTCCACGCTCACCGCACCAAAATGTTGAAACCGATTTCTCGGTCTCGTGTGGAGCTCGGGGCCCTCACCGAGATGAGGGGCAGCTAGCCCTTACCGGTCCCTCGGGAGAGGTAAGGTTGATGACTCGAGCAAAGAACAAAGACCCTAGTCTCAGCGAGGAGGTCCCTCCACTAACCCGGAAGATCGTTGAGCGCTTCCCCTCCCAAGCCAAAGCTAAGACTCGGGCACCTTGGAGAGCTGGAGAGCCCAAACCAAAGCGACCTAGGGAGAGAAGAGCTCAAAGATAATGAACCGGTCCCCTTCCAAGGTGCCCTTTGAGGTCTATTTATAGATTTTAGTTTTGTGGTCTGTCAATAACCAAATCCCGCTGTCCATTCTTACTATCCGCACACCGGATTGGCCTGCCAACAGCCAAACTCCGCTGTTTGGAGAGGCTAAGTGCAGACCACCGGGGGCCTCTTGGTAAAAATCCCTTCCTGGACTTTTACGGGGCGAGCCAGCCCGCTTCGCGACCTCCCTCGCGAGTGGAGCTCGCGAGCCTCTGGGTCGGCGAACCCCAGAGGTATTATCAGCACTCACTCTAGGCGGGCTCGCCTAGCGGACCCCTTCCTCGAATGGTTGGGCTCGCTCATAGCGACCCGGCCATGCCGACTGCCCTCGCGAGCGGAGCTCGCGACCCCCTGGGTCGGCGAACCCCAGGATGGCTAACTGCACCCCAAGAGTTCCGGGCTCGCCTGGCGAGCTCCTTCCTCAACTGGTCGGGCTCGCATGCACTGCCCTCGCGAGCCTCTGGGTCGGCGAACCCCAGGATGGCTATCCGCACCCCAAAATGGCTAACTGTACCCCAAGAGTGGCTAACTGTACCCCGAGGTTCCGGGCTCGCCTGGCGAGCTCCCTCCTCAACTGGTCGGGCTCGCATGCACTGCCCTCGCCGAGCTTCGAAGGAGCCGGTTACCTTCCCTTCGCTGGGCTCGCTCGCCTGCGCAGTCTCTAGCTCTTCCTTGGCCTGCCTCGCCGGAGATCAGGGTTCGCCCCTCTTGGCTCGCCTCCTTGAGCGCGAGCTTTGGTTACTTCCTGGCGAACATCGGGGTTGTACATCTTGTATTTCTATAAGTCTTCCGCATCATCACTATATATTTCTACCTTGCACTTTCATGCTTATATCAAAGTCTTAAATACCAAAATTCCTTTTTCAACAAATGGTAGACTTACTTGGTAGAATTTATATTGGTTATTCTAAATATTGTAATGCTAAAACTCTGATTCATTAATGGATTTCTAAATAGCTACGCGAGTTGTTTGTTAAGAAAAAAATCAAATGAAAATATAAATCCAGAGGCTATGCCACTAGATTTAAAACGCTTAAATATTTCCAATAATTATTATCCATGACTTCATTTCTCAACATAGCGGGGGCGTAGGGTTGTAGACATTAGATTACCCTTATCTCTAGTCATGTCTTGTCCTTAACCGGGGAGGGTTCCAGTGGGGCCTTGCGAGGCACTGGGGGGAAAGAGTGCTAGGTTGAGTTGTGTCTAGTGTTTGCATATGGGACTAACACCCCAACCTACAGCTTGTTTGCAGCTCCTCATGCCCATCCGTCACTTAGTACGGGGCTAGGGTGTAGACATAGTGTCTGGGTAGTTTAGTTACTTGGAAATCATTACATTTTTTTATGCTTAAAACTCTTATATAAAAAGGGTATGAACTAACATAATAATACTCAAACTCTGATCTATTTCCATGAAAAGTATTCTAAAACTCCTTATCATTTCCTTCTCAATAAGCTCGATCATGCCTTTATCTTATTATCAACTTTTAAGTGGTGTCTCCTTACCCGCTTTTGCTAATAACAAAAGGGGGAGAACTAACATGATAAATATAATCTACTATCAAAATATAAAACTAACATGCTTAATTAAGATGATATCTTACATATTACGGGAGCATTCACTTAGGGGGAGCATGTATTTAGGGGGAGCAATTCTAAATGCTAAAATCGATAATTATCCTAAGTCATTACTCTCAAACACACACAAGTAAGTTTCATCATGCTTATATATTAATGCTCTGATTTATCATTAATGGATTTGTTATTATCAAAATGGGGGAGTTTGTTGGAACATGGTCTTCCGCATCTCCTAGGTTTGAGAATAACAAATCCTATGTGTATTTGATCTTGTGTGTTTAAGTGTACAGGATAACAAAGTCCACATGACTCAAGGATTACATAAGAAGGTTGCCCCCAAAGTTGAGCCATCAAATCCAAAACTCCTACTAGCGCCGGCGGTTGTCCTAGCGCAGGCGATAGCTTTCGCTCGATGAACTGTAAGCTGCGCTCGACGAAATGCTCATCACCGCGTTCGATGAAAATTCGCTTGACGAACTGTAAGCTGCGCTCGACGAAAATTCGATCGACGAAAAGTTTGCTTATACACAATTCCAGGAGTACTTATAGAAGGAGATAGCGCCTGGCGGTATCCGATAGCGCAGGCGGTAGCGCGGAGCACAGAAGTCAAGGGAGAAATGTTTCCTCGGATTGACGATTCTGCCGCGCAGAATATATCCTAAAATGGGATAGCGCCGGTGGTACCACTAGCGCAGGCACTAGCGCCGTGGCTATAAAAAGGACCCCTCTTCTCTCGTTTCGAAGAGACATCAGAGAGAGAGATTGAGTGCTAGAATTCCAGAGGCTACCTTGGCCGAAAGTTGATGTCCTACCAAAGTTCTGCAAACTTCTGAAGGAGAATATCATCACGCCGGATCCAAACGAAGTCCGCTTCTACAACGCTTATACTACAACAAATCTTCGTCTCCAACTTCAGAAGTACATCAAGAGGGAGTTTTTAATTATTTTCATTTCTTATTTCCTGTAAACGGTTAGTGAAATCGCCTCGTGTTGGCGACTAGGTCTGGGCAGGACTTATGGCTGAAATTCGCCTCGTGTTGGCAACTAGATCTAAGCTAGGTCTAGGGGGTGCTCGAGGCCATATCCGAGGAAGGGTTGGCTAAAGCGGCTTGAGGCCGAATCCGGGGAGGATAGGCTAGGGCCACCGGTTCGTGGGGATGCGAGTCGGGATAGAAAACAAAAAGAGTCTACTATTCATCGCCACCGATTTCTAGCGTTATAGAAATCAACTTTTGTAAGACCCCATTTGATATTAATAAAGCATGTCTCTACTTTATTTTAATTATTTTACTTGACTTCTTATTGTCTTAATCTCGCATTATTTCAAAGCTTTTCGAAATATAATATAAGTTTTTAAAAACCCTTATTCACCCCCCCCCCCTCTAAGGGCGCCTACCGATCCGACATAAGAATTGCGTCGAGACCATCTCGACGCAACGTCGAGTACACTGCGTCGAGACATTCTCAACACAGCGTCGAATATAACCTTTCTGTCGAGACAATTCGATGCAACATAAAGTCCAAGACTTGCGTTGAGATAATCTCGATGCAACGTCAAGAACAACACGTCGAGACACTCTCGACGCAGCGTCGAGTACAGGACTTGCGTCGAGACAATCTCGACGCAACATCGAATACACCACGTCGAGACAATCTAGACGCAACGGTGAGTACAATTTGATGCAACTCCAATCAGCAATATGATTGGTCCTCCACTCATATCCAATATGAGTATGACCAACACAATCCTTCATCCAACTTCTCCAACACTTTTATGTGCGACCCTATAGGCTCATATTGCATTGGTAGGAAGACTAACTGGTTGATTGCTTTGAGATCACCTCAGGAATACCAACAAGGTCAGCCGGTAAGATCTTGCTCGAGGAAGCCTCGACATGCCCAAAGCCCTTCTCGGAGGTGGGGATTCTTCTTGTTCTTCTTCTGCGAGGGCTGTGAGGAGGGATCCTTGTGGCCAGAAGACTCAACCCTCTTCCTGGTAGGCGGGGCAGTAAGGCAGGGAGTCTCGCGGTAGTCGTCCGCTCCCATTTTTGTGAGAGCGAGGTCCGCAGGAACTGACCGGCTGCTCGCATAAGGGGGATGAACAGGCAGGTCTCACTCACCTGTAATGGTCTAACAGTTAGAAATATTTGGCGAAAGCCTTAAGAGGAAAAAGGCGAACAAGAGCGATACAAACCTTCCCCAGGGAGTACCGGTAGGAGCAAGTCGAGGTTTCGGCGGAGATGGACCACCTCAAAGTTCTTCTTATTGAAGAACTGGAACAAGGCGGCGTCATGGCCGCCGAGAGCTGGGGAGCGATAGGTGCTTTCGCCATGCTGGACGGGCGAGAACGGAACGTTGACAAAGTTCCCTTTGACAAAGAGGAACTTCTGAGCCCAGTAATGACTCTTGTTGACGGTCTCGACGACCTTGAGCCCCGAGCCCACGAAGTAGGTGGTGCCCTCCTTGTAGGCCCTGAAGGAGAACAGCTTCCGGAAGGCCGGCAAGCTGAACTCAATGCACTCTTCTCGCATATAGCATGCGAACGCGACGATGACCGCCACAGCATTGGGGTTCAGCTGACCCTGTATCACGCCGAAGTGTTTGAGCACCTGGCGAGCCAAACGGCGAGGTCTTGAAGAAGGCGAGCGAGAATTTCAATTTTGGCAAAGTAGGAAAGTAAGCGAGATCAGCAAGTACCTGGTGAACCTCCGACCATAAGGGCAAGAGCAGGCCAACCCCGAAGTGGGCAGTAGGGATGGCGAGCTCGTGTCGCATAGGAACATTGATCACATCGTCCGCGCCAGGGCAGCGAGCGGAGAATCCTGGAGTTATGAAATCGGCAACGGCGGCGAGGTATTCTTCCTCGGACAAGTTGCTGTTAAAGAAGGTGTGGTCGGTAAAGGCCCAAGCGCACTTTAATCGACCCTCAGCCTCGCTAGCGTCGCCCACCGTTGTTGTAACCTGTGAGAAAAAGAGAGCAGAAGGCGCGAGGAAGAGAACGTGAGATCTCGCAGGTAGAGGAAGAAGAAGGGATAGCGTTAAATGCGGTAGGTGAGTTCAGCGCTGGGACCTATTTATAGTAAATGAAAAGCGCGGGAAGGAAGTCGAAGCGATGGGGGGTGCGGTTAGGCAAAACCCCGTGTATGGTTGCATGCGAGACCATAAGGCAACCCCAGATATATTAGCGAGCGGGACCCACCTGCGAGGTTAGTATAATCGAAATTCTCATGCGGGAATAACTAGAAAGAAAGCGAAAGTGAGAGATAGAGCGAGCATCACTAGCCATTATTACATAGACAAATAATAAGCACGCGAGATCCCCAGCAGTGGGCGAGAAATAGTTAACAAAAAAGAAAAATTGTGAAATTGTCCAACGAGGTTAAACAAAGTATTATGCATCGTGGGGGAGCTCGCTGTGCAGAGGAGTGTGAGCGAGGACTAGTAGTGTATCCATTTACACCTACCACGACCTCGCACTCCTGACCGCGGAGGAATCCAAGGGTAATGATATGCGTTGGCGGCGTGAGCCTCGCGCTGAATCAAGCAAGCATAATCTTCAACTCGTGCGAGGTGTGTCCTTGGAGAAGTGGTCATCTCGCCAAGATCTTGCGGCATCTCGGCGCTGAGCCGCGCGCACTCATCCAGTAAGGCGGCGTGCCGCTCTTCGGCAACCTCTCAGTCCCTCTTTGCTTGGAGGTGGAGGTCCTGCAACATTCGCCCTTGCTTCTGAAACAACTATGAGGTTCGCCTCTTCATAGCCTCGGGGTCTCACGGGTCAGCTAGGAAATCGTCCATCTGCTCCGGCAGAGGAAGGTGCGGCATCTCTTCCTCCCCAAAGTCAGAGTAGGTAGGGAGGGTCTCGGAATCACCTGCGAGCAAATCTAAGCGGCGTTAGCAGTTGGCGAAACCTTCTCTTAGTGCCACGGAGAATAGTCCCTCTTAAGTGGTAGAATCCTTACCAGGAGGCGGGCGAGATCTTTTTAAGTCTTCAATCGCGCCCTTGTCGACAGGAGGCGGGTCCTGCAGTCATGCGAGGCTTAGAGAAATCAAATGAATAGTTAAGCGAGAAGAATAGCTCTTACCTCTCCGGTAAGCCTGTTATCAGGAGAGGAGTCTAGCAATACCGTCCCCCCGGGGTAGGCGGACTGGCTTCGCCTTTTTCATCTTGGGCGGTGGAGGGGTGTTCTTGCGGGTCATCCAAGAGGCAGTGTTGGCCATGGTGGAGTGTTCGCCCGCCTTGGACGCCCTCAGGCGAGCTTGGAGTTCTTCTATTAGGGGCATTTGCCGGCAGCTACAGTAGGAGGTGGAAAAGCTGGAATAGAGAAAAATATTGCACGACACCCTGGCTTGGGTGGTATTTATAGCAGTGGGGTGGGACCCACGAAAATATTCCCGACAGATCAGCAGTCGCCAGCAAACACCCGGGGTTGGATGATTCTTCACAAGCTTAGATTAATCTCGCAAAGAGCGGGGATTGTGTACAACCCCGTGTTCTCGCAGTCGCCGGCTGGAATTGACCATCTTGCCACTGAGGAGTCGCGAGAACCAGGCAGTGTGAGCCATGGCGATCTCGCGGGGGAGAATGCGAGACCTGACATCGGTGGTTGTGGACAGAAGGAAGGCGAGCGGGGCCTTCGCAGGCAGCTCGCCTGGAGAGGGTGCGCGAGTGGTACTCGCGAGGAGACTCACGGGAACTCTCACGAGTGGGGTTCTCACAGGCCACTTGACCCTGGGCCAAGGGAGGTAAATTACCCCTCTGCCTCTGGTGGCCTGCAGTTAGCCCCTCCGAATAACGGAGTTTGGTTGTTAGCCGGCCAAATTGGGGTGCGCTTAGTAAATCCAAAAGGCGGAACCCCTCTATTAACAGACCAGTCCAAAAAAACTATAAATAAGACCCTAAGGGAACCTTTGGAGAGGACTTTCTTTTTGGATTCTCGCTCTTCGGGTCATCTTTGGTTAGCATCCTCAGAGCTCTCCAAGGTGCCCGGCAACAGTTCTTGGCTTGGGAGGGGAAGCGCTCTACGATCTTTCGGGTGTGTGGTGGGACCTCCACACTGTCGCCAAGGGTCTCAGTTCCAAGTATTCGGTCAGGTTGCTCCGAGGGATCAGTAAGCGCGAGTTGCACCCATCTTTGGGGTCCGAACTCCTCGTTGGGCCGAATCCCGGTTCCAACAGTATCAGTGGCAGGTTGGTAGATCTCTATCTGCCATCAGATTTTGAGTTCTCTCGTGTAGTATCTGTAAGCTCTGTGTGTCTTCATTGCTCCATTTCGTGAACTCTCTTCATCACATGACATCCTCTAGCAATCCATCTCAACAATTCATATATTCTCCAAGTGGTGTTCCCATCTTTGAAGGTGCAGATTTTGACTTTTGGCATGTCCAGATGAGAACTCTCTTTTTATCGCAAGGGTTGTGGGATCTGGTCCAAAATGGATACACACAACCCACAACAGCAAATCCTCTCTCTACTTGGGAAATTTCTCCTGCAGCAGAATACTCAGATAATATAAAAAGGGATGTTAAAGCTCTCCTCTATATCCAACAAGGAATAGGGAGGAGTTTATTCCCAAGGATCATGGGTGCTCATACCGCAAAGGATGCATGTGACTCCCTCAAAAATGATTTTCAAGGCTCTGCCGAGGTAATATCTGTCAAGCTTCAAAATTTATGGCAAGAATTTGACACTTTAATCATGAAAGAAGAGGACGCTTCTTACACTTACTTCACTAGAGCTACTTCTCTTGCAAATCAAATAAGAAGCTATGGGGATACTATTGAGGAAAAGAAAATAGTTCTTAAAATACTAAAAACTCTTTCTCAAATGTATGATTTTATTGTTGCCATAGAAGAATCCAAGGGCATCAACTTACTCACCTTACCTGACTTGCTCGGCTCACTTAAGTCTCACGAAGAGAGACTTAAGAGATATGAGCACCAATCCCTTGAGCAAGCATTTCAGAGCAAAGTTTATATCAAAACTGGGAATGAACAAAAAATGAGAGATTCAAGCAAACCTATCAAAAGTCACTGTTTTGTATCTTATGCAGAAGGAATAATCATGAAGCTCAGGACTGTTTTTTATAAGTGTAGAAGATGTAAAAACCCAACCCATTTCAACAAAGATTGCCAATATCAACAGAAAACTGAAATGAAGCTGAAAGAAGAAGCAAAATATGGAGAACAAGAAGATAAGGATTTTGTTTTCTATTCTTGTAATAACTGTGATAAAAGTGTAGATGAAATTTGGTACCTTGATAGTGGGTGTTCCAACCACAGGACACAATAAAGAAGCATTCATCTACCTTAATGAAAGTTTGAACTCTCAAGTCTTACTTGGTGATGGCACTTCCAAATCAATAAAAGGGAAAGGAAATATAGCTGTGAAATCCAGAAGTGGTAAGTATCGACATATAACTGATGTCCAATATGTACCTGAACTAGCTGAGAATTTTCTTAGTGTAGGCCAACTCCTCAACAAAGGCTAAAAACTTATTTTTGACAACCTCCAATGCACAATCATTGATAAAAGCTCTTCAATTATTGTTGCAAAGTCAAGATGACTAATAATAAAGTGTTCCCATTAACTCTGCATCAAGAGAACTTAGGGCTCAAAGTGACAGAGTTATTTGATACCGTCAAATGGCATCAAAGATATGGCCATTTGAATCACAATGATTTGAAAAAACTTCAAGATCATGAACTTGTCAATGGAATGTCCAGGATTAATGCAAAAACAAGTGTGTGTAATGAGTGTTCCTTAAACAAAATACACAAACTACCTCATCCCCAACACTCTTCACGGAAAATAATGTCGCCTCTTGAGCTGATTCATGCTGATATTTGGGGGCCATCTAAAACACCCTCCATATCAGACGACACTATTATCTTCTACTTGTAGATGACTTCACCAGGATGATGTGGGTTTACATAATACAAAACAAATCAGATGCCTTTATCAAGTTTAAGCATTTTAAAGCCTTGGTGGAAAATGAAAAGGAGAGTAAAATAAATGCCTTAAGAGCATATAGAGGGGAGAATTCTTGAGCAATGCTTTCACATCTTACTGTCTAGAGCATGGAATTAGGAGGGAACTCACTGTTAAAGGTACACCTCATCAGAACGACATTGCTGAAAGGAGAAATAGAACCATCATCAAAATGACAAGGTGTATGCTGCAAAACAAAGCTCTCCCTAAAATGTTTTGGGGAGAAGTAGTCATTACAACAATATACTTGCTAAATCGAAGTCTTTGTCATGCTCTAACCAATATCACTCCTTTTGAATCCTGGACAAAACAAAAACCCAGTGTCACTCACCTAAGAATATTTGGCAGTATTGCTTACAGCTTAGAGAACTCCACCAATAGAGATAAGTTGGCTGAAAAGGAATGAAAGGAATTCTCATAGGATACAGTGAAACATCAAAAGGCTATCGTGTCTATAATCCTGTTACAAAGCAACTTATAATAACCAGAAATGTCATCATTGATGAAGATAAAAACTGGGAGTGGATCGTGGCTCAGGATCAGTCTCATCCTCTGGCGGTTACAGATGATCTTGATTCATTACCTGCACCAGACCCTCTTCCATCCATGCCAACTCTACCAAACAACATTGAAGCCATAACTACCTCTAAAGAAGATCACAACTCAAATGCATGTGACTCATCATCTCCATCATCGCCACGAAGGTATCATACTCTCAATGATCTCTATAATAATTGCAATCTTGCTCTGTTTATAAAGGAACCAACTAGCTATCAAGAAGCAGCATTCAATACAAATTGGATCAATGCCATGGAAGAGGAAATAATGATAAACAAAAATGACACATGGGAACTTGCTGATCTTCCAATACACAAATCAGCTATTGGTCTAAAATGGCTATTCAAAGTAAAGTATAATGAAGTTGGCGATGTACAGAAATATAAAGCTCGTCTCGTAGCAAAAGGATATGCCCAGAAGTTTGGTATTGATTACTTTGAAACATTCTCACCAGTGGATAGATTTGAATCAATACGTGTTTTACTTGCAATTGTCGTCCAACTTCAATATCCCATATACCAAATGGACGTAAAATCGGCATTTTTGAATGGAACCATAGAAGAAGAAATATATGTCAAACAACCTCAGGGATATGAGAAAAAAGGGGAAGAAGAGAAAGTGTATAAGCTGAAAAAACCTTATACGGATTAAAACAAGCTCCACGAGCTTGGAACTATGAAATTGATTCACATCTCCTGTTCAATGGCTTCACTATATCCTGCAATGAACGAGGGATGTACACCAAAAAGAGAGATGATAAGGATACTCTAATAATCTGTTTTTATGAGGATGATCTTCTTATTACAGGTTCAAACCTTCAAACCATCAATCAATTTCAGTGTGATATCACAACCAAATTTGATATGACTGATTAGGGGCTCACTAGATATTGTATTGGGTATTCATATTCTTCAACTACAAGAAAATTGACTTTGAGTAACGGAAATTTCCATCAGTAAATGTTATTTTTTGGTCACTAATGACATTTAGTGACCAAATTTATTTCGTCACAAAGTCGTCACTAAAACCCCATCACTAAATGTCTTTAGTGACCCAAAAAAATTTAGTCACTAAATGTGCATATTTTGTGACCAAATTAATTTGGTCTCTAAAATCATTCAGTGACCAAATTAATTTGGTCACTAAGAAAAGTTTCAGTGACTAAATTAATTTGGTCACTAAAAAAAGTTTCAGTGACCAAATTAATTTGGTCACTAAGGGAAGTTTCAGTGACCAAATTAATTCGGTCACTAAGGGAAGTTTTAGTGATCAAATTAATTTGGTCACTAAAATGATGTATTTTTAGTGATGAAATATCTAGTCCTCACAAATAAATTTTATTCAATTCCTCACAAAATATCAGACATATTTCATTTGATATAAATTACAATTCAATATTAAACATTCAAACACAAGAATAAATAAAATATTTGTCACAGAAAAAATTTGGCCAACATATATTATTTTATTAATTAAGAAAAAATAGGGTGGGAGATAGCCCAAACCCCTCAATACAAATAATAGAGCTATCATCTCATATTAAACTTAATACAAATTTCAATTGAACACGGGATCCTCCTTGACAATTGAAAATATCACATCACTTAGCTGATAAGATCCTGCTGATCGCCTGAAGCAAAGAAATGAATATAATAAAACAAATTCAGTAAAAAGCAGAAGTGTAAGAACTTAAACAAGTAAAATACTACTTAAGTTTCCTTGAAACAATCATTAGTTGAGCCACTTACGGCAAGACACTCACTTCCTGCGAGATCAAACTACTACTAAAGCTTAAAAGCAACAGCTAAAATGAAAAAAAGTACATAAACTTTTTCTATCATGAAGAAGACTAACGAGGTTACCATGTGATAGCCAACACCTCCGTACAGAAGAGAGAAGATCTACCAGCTTCAAGAGCATTGCTATCAAGATTTTGATTTGGTACAGAATCCAAACAGATTTCTTTAGTAGAGTTTGATGACAACTTAGGGAGGATTTGCTTGGAATTACCTGAAGTGTTACGGGTTATCTCATTATTATCTAAAGCATCTTGAGAAAAAGAGGCATTCGAACCTGTAAGCTCTTCACTATGATTGTTCTGAAGGACTCGTCAAGGACTTCTCATGGAGACAAAGAGATGAAACTGTTAGATATGTTGTATATACTCAGTAGTGTTAGCCTATAGTCACCTCGGGTGTTAGGATCACCCTCCATTATTCTTGTATATGTATTACATTGTTCAAGTTGTGAATACATATAAAATCCTTTTTTCCTATCATGGTATTAGAGCTTAGGGTTTTCCGGAAAGTCCCGTCGAGCTCGCGCTTCGTTTCCGGCGCTTCTGTGTGTTTCGATCAGCCTCGTCGATGACAGAGCCCCGACGACAATGATCGTCTTCCAGTTTCTGGCTCTTCCTCGCATTTTTGATCGGCTTCGTTTCCGGCAGAGCCCCGTCGATCGTTCCTACAGAGCCCCATCGATCGTCTTCCAAATTCAGAGATCCTATGCGCTTCTTCATCTATGATCTCCCTCGATCGACGACAGCGCCTGGATCTGTGATCCTCCTTGACTGCTCTTCTTCTCATCGGGATCCCTGCGTGCGTGAAGAAAAGTCTGCTTTGATCTGCGATCTCCTCAGCGAAGCCGCCCCCCCCGCTCCTGACTGTTTCGATCTGTTTGCTCCTCACAGCGCCCGACTGCGATCTCCTCAGCGCTCCCGCTGCTTCGATCTACTGAGCTCTAGGGTTTCGCCCTGTTGCTCGTTTCCACAGCCCCATACTCCTCTGCCCCAGCCCGAAGCCCGCTGATCTCTGCTGCCTTCTGCAGCCCGAAGCCCGCTGATCTCTGCTGCCTTCTGCAGCCCGAAGCCCGCTGATTTCTATTGCCCTCTACAGCCCGAAGCCTGCCAATCCATGCTGCCTTCTACAGCCCGAAGCCAGCTTATTTCCGCTTCCCTCTGCAGCCCAAAGCCCGCTACTCTCTGCTGCCTCCTGCAGCCCGCCAGTTCTTTTTTTTTTGTCGGTCTCCTCCGTCGGGCAGACTTTTGCTCTAGGCGGCCACCTCCGTCCTCTTTTTGGTTCGATGGCTACTCACCAGCTTCCGCCGCAGTCCTCTCTTGTTAATGCTCCTCATCGCCTGTCGGTCCGTTGTCACTATTGTCAGTGTATTGGACACGTTCAATCTGGGTGTCGCAAGCGTTAGAGGGCTCAGCAGCCTGGTCAGCAACGTGCTCCTGGTGTTCCTTCCGCTCATTTCTCGGCTCCAGAGCAGTCTCTTTTTGCCTCTGAGCTCGTGCAGCTGATTGTCCAGCAGCTTTCTCTGGCCTGCTCTTCTGCTTCTGTCTCTCAGCCGGCTGCCTCCGCCCCTACAGGTATCTCCACCTTCGACTGGTTGCTTTACTCTGGCGCCTCTTTTCACATGACCTATGATGTTACACACCTTTTGTCATGCCAACCCATTACTCCTGCCCTCAGTATCATGGTTGCATATGGCACCATTCACCCCATCACTAGTCGTGGCTTCCTTCACAACACCCATTTTCACATTTCCCGATGTTGCCTACATACCTGAGTTATCCATGAACCTTATATCTGCCAGCCAGCTTACATCCCATGGTTGTCTGGTTACCTTTAATGAGTTCGCATGCCGTGTGCAGGATCGTCTGACTGGGACACTCCTTGGGGCTGGTCGTCGTCATTGCGGGTTGTACGTCCTTGATCGTATTCACCTTCCATCCACTTCATGGTCACCTGCAGCTTCCTCCCTTTGTCTTCCTTCAGTGGGTTTCTCTTAGTGGAACCACCGTCTTGGTCATCCTAGTGGTTCACGCCTAGCTTCTCTCATTGGTCATGGTTTCCTTGGTCGTATTTCTATTGATCGGTCTCACTCATGTTCAGGTTGTAGGCTCGGTAAACAATTACAACTCCCCTATCAGTCTAGTGAGTCCAGGTTACAGCGTCCCTTTGATCTCGTTCATTCTGATGTCTGGGGACCCGCACATTTTGTATCCAAGGGTGGACACCGGTACTACGTTCTTTTCGTTGATGGCTACTCTCGTTATTGTTGGGTCTATTTTATGCGTTCTCGATCTGAATTTTTTCAGATCTATGTTACCTTTTCTGCTATGGTGCGCACACAGTTTTCTTCTTCCATACGCATTTTCCCTTCTGACTCGGGGGGGGGGGGGGGGGAGTATATCTCTCATGCTTTTCGAGATTTGCTAGCTACTCACGGCACTCTCCCTCAACTTGCGTGTGTTGGAACACGGTCTTCCGCATCTCCTAGGTTTGAGAATAACAAATCCTATGTGTGTATTTAATCTTGTGTGATCTAAGTGTGCAGGATAATAGGTCAAAATGACTCAAGGTTTACATATGGTGGTTGCCCCCGAAATTGAGCCATCAACTCCAAACTGATCACTAGCGCAGGCAATAGTGGATAGTGCCGGCGCTAGCTCGATGCACAGAAGGCTTGCTGGAATTATTGCCTCGGATTGAAGATCTTGCCGCGCAAAGAGTTTCTTAACTTGGGATAGCGGCGACGGTAGTGGATAGCGCCGGCGGTAGCATGACTCACTTAAGGCATAGAGCAAGAGGTTGTGGCGGATGGGAGATTCTGCCGCGCAAAACGTTGCCTAATCCGGGCTAGCGCCGGCGGTAGCGCTAGCGCCGACGGTAGCGCTAGCGCCGGCGGTAGCGGTGGGCTATAAAAAGGACCCAAGTCCTCTCGTTTTATAGATCACATGAGAGAGAGATATTGAGTGCCAGAATTCCAGAGGCTATCTTGGCCGAAAGTTGATGTGCTAGCGAAGCTCTACAAAACTTCTGAAGGAGAATCTCGTCACGCCGGATCAGATCGAAGTCCGCTTCTACAACGCTTATTCAACGGCGGATCTTCGTCTCCAACTTCAGAAGTCCATCTTGAGGGAGTTCTTATTTCTTTATTGTTATTTCATATTCCTCTTTGTAAACGATTAGTGAAATCGCCTCGTGTTGGCGACTAGGTCTGGGTAGGACTTAGGGGGAAAATCGCCTCGTGTTGGCGACTAGATCTAGGCTAGGTCTAGGGGGGCTCGAGGCCACATCCGGGGAGGGATTGGCTAGAGCGGCTTGAGGCCGAATCCGGGGAGGATAAGGCTAGGGCCACCGGTTCGTGGGGAAGCGAGTCGGGATAGAAAACCAAAAGAATTCTTTTCGATTTTAGCTTTGATTTCTAGCTTTCATAAGAGATCATATTTTGTAATCATGTTTCTCAAGTTAATAAAATCATGTCTCTATTTTTACTTTATTTGATTAGTCTTGATCTTCTTCATTATCATATTGAAAGCTTTTTCTACAATATTCAAAATATTTATAAAATCTTTAAAACCCTTATTCACCGCCCCCCCCCTCTAAGGGCGCATACCGATCCAACAAGTGGTATCAGAGGGGTTTTATTCCAATCGGCTTAACAACCGGGAATAATGGCGTCTCATGATCTCGCTTCAACTAGTGGGGCAAACTTCTGTGAAGATGAAATATCACATAAACCACCTTTGTTTGAAGGAACAAATTATAAAGGATGGAAAATTTTAATGGAAAAATTTATTAAAACTTTAGACATCGAAGTATGGAACGTAGCAGTTATAAGACGTGCGGATGAATCAAATAAAAAAGAACGTCAGCTAAATGCCAAAGCCAAACACTATTTATTTTGTGCACTATCAAATGAAATTTTCAAATTTGTGTACTGCTTTTCTAATGCTTATAAAGTATGGAAATTTCTTGAAGAAATATATGATTTTCCTCTCGCTGGTATGGAACAAACACAGGAGGAAAAGAACGTACAAGTATCCATTATCATTCAAAAGGATCTCTCTCGGAGCGAAGCCAAGGAGAATATTGAAATAGAAAAGGAGAACAATACACCAAGAGAAAAAGAAGAAGAAATCTTACTTTTGGAAGAGTGCCTAGAAGAAGACAAAGGAACAATATGTTCAAATCCTCCCTCAACCAAAAGCGTTGTAAGAAAGTCAAAATCTTCTTCTTGTGTGATAACTTCCATTTCAAGTTTCAACATACTAAAAACTGCTAAACGTAAGATCAAGAAATTGAAAATCACTATTAAAAATTTACAGTTAGAAAATAAGAGATTAAAAGCTAATGTTAATTTAGGATCATGTTGTGATATGATTTCACCATCTTGTTCTTTACTTGAAAACACAAAACCTTGTTTAAATTGTGATATTATTAAGGAAAGACTTAAGGAACTTGAAAATGAAATTAGTTGTATAAAAGAACAAAATGAAAAATTATGTTTAGAAAATTCATCTTTGATAAATGATTGTGCTAAGTGTAAGAACTACGAAATAGAAATTAAAGAGATGGATGAAACATTTGATGAATATAGGGATAAATATGAAAAACATATTGAATCAATTGTTATAACTCTTAAAAATAGCACAATCAATTATAATAAAGCTAGACATAGTTTAAAAACAAAAAATGATGAATTAAATGCCAAAATTATCTTGCTTAGGGAAATCATAAAGAAAAACAATCAAAACATTCATTCACAATATCAAGATGTATCCAAAAGCAAGTTGAATATAATTCCTCAAAATATTAACAAATCAAACAATGGAAATAAAAGACATCAACAAATTGTAAATCAAATTCCAAAACACTGTTATAATCATCATTTACAATATTCACCCAACATAAAAGCTAATAAATTTCCTATGGAAAATAGTTTCAACAATCACTATGGAAATTTGACTCATAAAAATAATACTAAACCTCAATTTGAATGGAGACCCAAAATTAGAAATGAAACATTAACTCCACTCAAAATGGGCCATTCACTTTCATCTTCTCAAAAGCGAACACGTAATATTTGGGTACCCAAAGGAACCACCAGTCTTGGTCCCCTTTGTATCCCTAAATCTTCTAATCATTAAGTGTCACCAAACGCATGAAGTAGAAATCATCAAAAAATTGAGTTTCAATTATTCTACTTCATGATATTATTTAACATTTTGTTATTTAGTTTTGGCTAATAATTCTATATGTAGTGATGAAAATATAATCCTAAAACCTATGAAGTTTTATAAAATTAAACAAATGATAGTTTAAAACTCCTATTGACCAAGATTCTTCATCCTCCTAAATCTCATTATCTACTTATATCATCCACATAAGAAAAATCCTTGATGCTATTTGGGTTATTTCAAAATTATAAGGCGTATATTTTCAAATCTATCTTTAACATTTTCACTTCATATAACGTTAGATTTAAACATAAACGTGAAACTAAAGTATAAGAATTAGCAAAAATGAATCACAAGAACCAGATAAAAACTGCCAAACATCCAGAAAACTCATAATCAAAATCATAGATAGCGCCAGCGCTAACTGGTAGCGCCAGCGCTAGCAGACAGTAGCAGATGTCTAAGGTTCACATCCTGTATTATTACACACATAAAATTCAATCTCTACTCATCATCATCATCCACCTCCTCCACACTTGGACTAGATGATGGTCGCCTTCGTGTCCGTCGGATTGAATGCCTTGGCGGATCTTGCACCGGACTCTCCCATTCCCTTCGCTCCGGTGTTGATGGATTCAAATTTAAAGCCTTCATCATGAACTTCATCATTTTCTTCACCGCAGAGACATTCTTCTTGATCCCTGAGACATCCGTCTTTATCACTTAAACGTCCTCCTCCACCCGTGTCATCCGATCACTCATCTCCTCTCGAAAGGACCCATATGGAGCATCTCGAGCTCCTCGTGATGACGCTCCTCGGCGAAGTGGTGGTTGAACTGATGACGATGGCTCATCCGAGACAAAAGATGCTCGCAATTGTGAAGTACTATAAATCATAGGAAAGCAATCCATCAAGTAAAAACTAAGCTCTACTGAAGGATACATACCCTGAATAACACGCTGAATAATGCCACCCAAGGGCAAGTTATTGTATCTCTGACGGGATGGATGCCGCAACTTGAACGAATATCGAATCAGAGAATGTAACAAATCAGCCACATCAAATTTCTCCCCCTCTAGAATCATATAAGTCACATAACTCAGTTGAGCGGTGATTTTCGCCGTATCACCCAACTTCAATAAGATTGTGTGGCGTAGTACTTCCTGGACTACCAAAGCATCTGCTGTAAGTGTTGACACCGTGGAAATGAGACTCCTACATTCCCTATTATGCAGGACCATATTCACTCGTGTCCAGTCTCTATCCGCTCTAAATTTCTCAACAATCTCCAAACGGTGTGGATACTGTGATAGCCCAAACACGTTCCTGAGAATGTCATGGGTAATCGTCACCTCATGACCTTGTACCATTGATCGTACTCCTCCATCGAGATCCGACTCCGATGGATCCTCTAGGTGCGTATAAAAATTTCTAACCATCTCCGAGCAGAACCCATCCGGAGAAAACAAGCTAAAAACCTCGGAGGCAACAAACAACTGCATGATGTGGTGGTGTCGTGGAAGGGCAAACTCCACCACATACGGGATTCCCACAACTGTCGCCTCCACGGCCAAACTTGCCGCCTTCTTACCCCTATTTCCTTGTGCCATCTGTCACATTACAAAAAAAAAATTAATATAACAATTAAAATTACTATCATCTAAAAACAAACAAAAATTTGTTAAGAAAATATTTAAAATCCAACATGTTTTCAATTATTCTCAATTCAAAAATTTAAGAAATCAAATAAAAATCAAGAAATCCAATATCTTAATTATCATCTTAAAAATTGGTTTCTAAAATTATTATCATCCTAATATTTCAAGAAAACATGATTTTTTTTGAACTTAATGAGTGTTGAAAAATTGTTTTCACAAAAATTCCAAAAAAAAAAAAAACTTAACCTCATATATCATGACAATATCAAATACTAATTTCAAGATTTTTTGGAACATATCAAAATACTCTCATTTCATACCTTGCTCAATCAAAATCTTTATATCCACACAAATTAAAACCAAAATCCAAAATCAAATATTGTGAAGAAAACCAAACTTTGTGAATCTAGTCTCCAAATCAAAAGAAAATGTAAAAATGTTGTCTCAAAAATCAAAACCATTAAGTCTCAAAATCAAAACCAAGAAGAAAATCAAACATTATGGATCTAATCCCTAAATCAACATAAAAACCCCAAACATCATCATCTCCATCATCACAATCAAGGATTAAAGCAAAAATCAAAAGAAATGGTGATGATTTACCTCAGATCTATGCAGGGGTGGACTCGTCTTCTAGGTTTTTCCTGGGAGAAATTGGGTGGAAATGGCAGATCTGGAGATAGATCTCGGTTTCACCAAAATCCGCGATAGCGCCAGCGCTATCACTAGCGTCGGCGATATCGCGCCTTTCTGATTCTTTATTCAAATAAAAATCTATAATCTCCTAAAATTAATCCTCCCTATTTTGAATTATCTGGTAATGCAGGATTTCATCAATTTCTCTTGTGTTGGGTGTCCACTATTTGCACACTTGTTAACACCTAATATTTGCAATGTTTAACCATCCAATACACCTCCTACAAATCCGAAATTTCAGCATTAAACTACTATTGGGACACCTAATCAGGAACAACAATCAAAAAATTTAAACTCCTCGAAAATCGTGTACTGTATTCCGGCGCTAGTGTGACTTTCTGATTTTCTGCATTTTTAAAATTTTGAAAAATTACAAAAATTATGTTACTAGATATGTACTATTTGTTTTTGCACTACTAATTTTATTTAAATTTTGAAAAATAAAAAACAAACCTATAAAAGACAAAATTCCAAAAATATGTTTTGCTTTTGTTTAAAGCTTTTGTCATTTACCAAAATCAAATATAAAATTACAAAAGACAAAAACCAAAAAATATTTTGTGCTTTTATTTAAAGTTTTTTTAAAAAATCAAAATACAAAAACATAAAACTTGAAAACAAATCCAAAATTTTGTATGTTTTTTTTGAACATCAAGCATGATTTAAATCTATTCTTTAGAGTCTCTATAATGTTACAATTAATTTTTTCAAACTTCTTTAACATTGCTTTTATCATGCTTTGATCTATCTATTAATATGTGCATCAATAATAAATAGAAAAGTTTGTGTAGGACTAAGCTTAGCATGCCTCTAAGTATGAGTAAATGATTTATGTTTGATAATGATATTATTTCACTCACCTTTTGGCTTAGTCTACTTGTGCTTCTTAATCTAAGAATGCTTGCTAATATATTGTGATTGTACATAAAATTAAAATTGCACAAGTATCTTACCTACACAACATTTATTTGCACTATTAAATATTAAGAAGAGTGGTTGAATTTCTTCTTTAAAGTGTTTGCAAAACAAGTGTAATCGGAGAACTTTGTTCAAATCAAAACTCATCATAACCTTGACAAAGTCACCTCCACCAAGCACTACTTGAACCTCCTGATAAGTCTTCATAAGCATTGTGGGGTTGAGCACCTTGGATAGATTAGTAAAGTGTCTTGTGCAAACTCTTCATTTTAAAAATAAAACCTCTTCTTCTTAAGTACCCGGATCACAAAAAAAAAAACAAAAAAAAACAAGAATAAAATTATGTGATCCCCCAAGCACTACTTTGCACCCTGATAAGCCTTCATAAGCATTGTGTGTGCAAAGTGCCTTGGTTGTTGTACATTTTATTTTGTGCTTAAAAGTGTGTGGAAGTAAAATTATTTGTGTTTTTATTGTGCACTTCACTCTATATTTGTCTTGTATTTTTGGTTAACACACTTGTTCACTTTATTCAAAATACACTTGTGCACATCATTATCTTCCATAACACTTCTTCTCATGAGTATTGGATCCTAATGCTAATTCTATACTTACTCTTTATTTATAAAATGCACTAGATAACCTAGCATGATTTCTACAATGTTTAGTTTGTTTTTGAAATTATGAACTATCATAACATTGTAGTAATCTCTCTTGTGATAATATTTATTCATGCTTGGTTTCTTCATTGGTGAAATTAACCTCTTGTTTAACCTTTGATGTACAAAACATCTTCTTTCTGAAATGAAAACTCCACTATCTTTTGAATTATCATTTCTTATACAAGATGTTTTCTTTTAAGTCTTCCGCACCTTTGCTTTTATCTTGTGTTTATGATACAAAACTCTGATTTCTGACAATATAGATACTCAAACTCTAATCTAATTCAATAAAAAGATTTCCACAACTCCTTATCATTTCCTTCTCTCAAAGCTCGATCATGCCTACTAACCGTATTAGTACAATTTGAAGTGGTGTCTCCTTCCCACTTTTGCTAATAACAAAAGGGGGAGAACTAACATGATAACATCTCTAACATGCTTAATTCTGTTAAGAACATATTAGGAGAGCATTCACTTAGGGGGAGCATGTATTTCGGTATTTAGGGGGAGCAATACTAAAATGCTATAATCATTATTTATCCTAAGTCATCCTTGTCACACACACACAAATATGTTTCTTCATGCTTATTTAGATTAATGCTCTGATTTATCATTAATGGATTTGTTATTATCAAAAGGGAGAGTTTGTTGGAACACGGTCTTCCGCATCTCCTAGGTTTGAGAATAACAAATCCTATGTGTGTATTTAATCTTGTGTGATCTAAGTGTGCAAGATAACAGGTCAAAATGACTCAAGGTTTACATATGGTGGTTGCCCCCGAAATTGAGCCATCAACTCCAAACTGATCACTAGCGCAGGCGATAGTGGATAGCGCCGGCGCTAGCTCGATGCACAGAAGGCTTGCTGGAATTGTTGCCTCGGATTGAAGATCTTGCCGCGCAAAGAGTTTCTTAACTTGGGATAGCGCCGGCGGTAGTGGATAGTGCCGGCGGTAGCATGACTCACTTAAGGCATAGAGCAAGAGGTTGTCGCAGATGGGAGATTCTGCCGTGCAAAACGTTGCCTAATCCGGGCTAGCGCCGGCGGTAGCGCTAGCGCCGGCGGTAGCGGTGGGCTATAAAAAGTACCCAAGTCCTCTCGTTTTATAGATCACATGAGAGAGAGATATTGAGTGCCAGAATTCCAGAGGCTATCTTGGCCGAAAGTTGATGTGCTAGCGAAGCTCTGCAAAACTTCTGAAGGAGAATCTCGTCACGCCGGATCAGATCGAAGTCCGCTTCTACAACGCTTATTCAACGGCGGATCTTCGTCTCCAACTTCAGAAGTCCATCTTGAGGGAGTTCTTATTTCTTTATTGTTATTTCATATTCCTCTTTGTAAACGATTAGTGAAATCGCCTCGTGTTGGCGACTAGGTCTGGGTAGGACTTAGGGGGAAAATCGTCTCGTGTTGGCGACTAGATCTAGGCTAGGTCTAGGGGGGCTCGAGGCCACATCCGGGGAGGGATTGGCTAGAGCGGCTTGAGGCCGAATCCGGGGAGGATGAGGCTAGGGCCACCGGTTCGTGGGGAAGCGAGTCGGGATAGAAAACCAAAAGAGTTCTTTTCGATTTTAGCTTTGATTTCTAGCTTTCATAAGAGATCATATTTTGTAATCATGTTTCTCAAGTTAATAAAATCATGTCTCTATTTTTACTTTATTTGATTAGTCTTGATCTTCTTCATTATCATATTCAAAGCTTTTTCTAAAATATTCAAAATATTTATAAAATCTTTAAAACCCTTATTCACCCCCCTCTAAGGGCGCCTACCGATCCAACAGCCTGTCCTGGTGCCCATGCTCAGAATGGCACCGCTGAAAGGAAGCATCGTCATATTATTGAGACAGCTTGCACCCTTCTTATCTTCTCTCACGTTCCTCCTCACTTCTGGGCTGAGGCTGTTTCCACAGTTGTCTATCTTATTAATTTGCGGCCCTCCACTTTTCTTCAGGGTCAGTGTCCCAGTGAGTGTCTGTACTCTCGACCCCCACATTACACTCATCTTCGCGTTTTTGGTTGTCAATGTTATGTTCTTCTCTCTCCACATGAGCGTACTAAGCTCTCTGCTCAGTCTGTTCCTTGTGCCTTTCTTGGGTACAGTGCAGAGCACAAGGGCTATCGATGCTATGACCCTGTTGCGCGTCGACTTCGCATTTCACGTGATGTCATATTTGATGAGTCTCACCCTTTCTTTGTGTCCCATGTCTCCTCGACCTCACACTCATCCGTTACTCCCTCTGACGTGCACTTTCTCACTCTTCACATCTCTCCGTCTCATGTATCCTCCCCTCCGGTATTTCCCCCTTCTCTGCCCATGCCACAGTCTACTCCGTCACCTCTTCCTTTGACGCACTCTACTTCATCTCCTCCTCTTTCCTTGCAGTCTACTCCGTCACCTCCTCACTCCTCTCCCTCTAATGTGCTGTCCACTTGGGATCGTGTCTCTCCTCTTCCTTATCATTATACTCGTCGTCCTCCTCCTATCTGCTCACCTCCAGTGCCCCCAAACTCAATACCTACCTCCTCCAGCGAGTGCCCTATGGATGATCCTCCTATGCGTCTCAACCCACCTCGTGAGAGGCATCCTCCCGGCCGTCTAAGCCTTGCTACCCTACCGCTGGACCTGCCTGCCCTTCCCGCCACTGCCTGTAGTACTCCAGAGCTGACTTCCTATCGTGAGGCTGCCCAGATACCTGAGTGGCAGGTTGTTATGTCTGCTGAGTTGGAGGCGCTTGAGCACACTCGAACATGGGAGCTTGTTCCTCTTCCACCCGGTGCTGTTCCTATTACTTTCAAGCGGGTCTTAAGGGTCTTTAAGGTCAAGACTCGCTCTGATGGTTCTATGGAGAGGTACAAGGATCGACTTGTTGCTCGTGGTTTTCAGCAGGAGCAGGGGAGAGACTATGACGAGACTTTCGCCCCAGTTGCTCACATGACAACAGTACAGACTCTTATTGCTGTTGCCGCTGTTCGCCACTGGTCCCTGTCACAGCTCGACGTGAAGAATGCTTTTCTTCACGGTGATCTTCAATAGGAGGTATACATGCTTCCTCCTCCGGGTCTATCCTCGCCTCCAGGCCTTGTCTGTCGCTTGAGGCGAGCTCTTTATGGGCTCAAGTAGGCACCCCGCGCGTGGTTTGCATGTTTCAGTTCAGCCATTACATCCGCCGGATTCCAGCCATGTCCACATGATCCAGCTCTGTTTGTGCACTCCTCCTCCCGTGGTTGGACTCCTTTGTTACTATACGTGGATGATATGATTATTACTGGTGATGATCCCTCTCATGTGGACTTCGTCAAACATCACCTTTAGCAGTAGTTTCAGATGACTGACCTTGGACAGCTGAGTTACTTCTTGGGTCTTGAGGTCAGCTCTACAGATCGCGGTTTTCAGCTCTCTCAGCAGCGCTATACATCAGTCCTCCTTGCTCGGGCTGCTCTCATTGACTCTCGCACAGTGGACACCCCTATGGAGCTTCATCTTCAGCTACGTCCGGATGATGGGGTTCCACTCTCCGATCCTACTCGATACCGCCACCTCGTAGGGAGTCTCGTCTATCTCACCATTACTCGACCCGACATTGCCCATGCAGTTCATGTGCTGAGCCAGTTTGTTAGTGCGCCCACCTCTGTGCATTATGGCCATCTGCTGCGACTCCTGCGCTATCTCCGGGCGACGACCTCTCGTGGTTTATTCTTCTCCAGCAGTAGTTCTCTACAGCTACGTGCTTACTCTGATTCCACCTGGGCTTGTGATCCTGTTGACCGTCGTTCTGCCACGGGTTTTTGTCGGTTCTTGGGTTCTTCAGTTATTGCATGGAAGTCCAAGAAACAGACTGGTGTTTCCCGTTCCAGCACTGAGGCCGAGATTCGAGCCATGGCTACCATTGCTGAGGATAATATTTGGCTCCGTTGGCTTCTTGAGGACCTTGGTGTCTCTTCTCCAGATCCCACTCCCCTCTACTGTGACAACACCGGTGCCATTCAGATTACTCTAAACCCGGTGAAACATTCTTTCTCCAAGCATATCGGGGTGGATGCCTTCTTCCTGCGTGAGCACTATAGTCAGGGCACTCTTGCCCCTTCCTTTATTCCTTCCGAGAAGGAGATTGCAGATTTGATGACTAAGCCGCAGACGAGGACCCAACATGCTTATCTACTGTCCAAACTCTCGCTGTATGATCCCCCGTGAGTTTGTGTGTGGGGGGGGGGTGTTAGATATGTTGTATATTGAGGAGTAGTGTTAGCCTATAGTCACCTCGGGTGTTAGGATCACCCTCCATTATTCTTGTATATGTATTACCTTGTTCAAGTTGTGAATACATAGAAAATCCTTTTTTCCTATCAGAAACAAGTGCATGAAATTCCTCCGGAACATCAACAGCCACCCATGTTTCTTGATCAAGGACATCTTTAATCTCTGTCTTCTGTATGAGAAAAATAATGCTAGAATGCTCATCATAGTTCAGAAGTTGATGTTTCTGACAAAAGTAGGTGCAGAATAGTGCGGCCATCCATTAAGCAAGTTATTTTTAAAAGTAAATATAAATGAAAAGACAAATGAAATAACCTGCTACAAAATAACATAATATGGGAATTTATATCAGCTTCTTTTAGAGTTCAACGATCATGACTACTACTAAACTTAAAAGCAACAACTAAAATGAAACGGCACTGAAACTTTTTCTATCATGAAGAAGACTTACCAGTTTACCATGTGATAGTGTTTTACTTCATAAAAATAGTAAGGAAAACTTTAATCTGTCACATGTATGAGAAAAATAATGGTTGAAATAATGAGAATAGCATTTTGCTTCATAAAAATAGCAAAATGCACTTCTGATAGTTTGTTCAATATCAGCGTGGCAAGACATTATAAGCATGAAACTGGATACATAAAATAACATTTGGAGGCATGATATACTCGGCAATCATGTTGAAAATCAACAAGGGATTTTGATTGTGATTGCAGTGTTCCTCAAATGTTGTAACTTAGGCTCTATTTGAGAGGACTTATTTTCACCGGTCAAGCGGTTACGACCGCATGAACCAGACCTTAATTAAGGTCCAGTTCATGCGGTCGTAACCGCTTGACCGGTGAAAATAAGCCCCCCCAAACGGAGCCTTAGTCCTCAACTATAAAAGATGGATCCAGAAGATGCAAGTCGAAGGCAGATAACAGATAAATAAATCGATAACAAAAGCCAAAGTCATAAAGGATCCTTCTAAAAATTTAATCACTTCCAATATGAAAAAAATCATATGCATCTTGTGCAAAAGTCTTGCTACATGAATTTAAGCATTTGAGTCATAAGGTCTCTCAATTTTGGACTTTTCAGCTCTAAGTTATCTATCTTCTCAAAAAGCGCTACCAATCTCAATTTTGGACTTTTCAGCTCCCAGTTTTCTATCTTATCAAAAAGCACTACCAAACCTTTCCTTATAAAAGATGGAATTATAATAAAAATCATGCACTAGTGGAAGCTGGAAGGTGTCACGGTAGAAAAATCGTTGGTTGATGTTGCTACTCGCTTGTCACGATGTGATTAGGTTTAGGGCATGAGAGAATCAGATGAGAAAAGAACCGAAGGAATTAAGAAGCCACTGCTGCAGTTCACTGGGCATCGATCATCCAGTGAACTGCTGCAGTTTACTGGGCATCTTTAGAAAGTGATATGCCAAGGAGAAACACATCTTTATAAAGTGTGGAAGGCAGGGTGAAGTAAAAAAATGTACTCTTCTAGTTCATCCACGCAGGCATTGCTGAACTTCCAATTCATATAGAAATCGGCCATATCCCCAAATCTACCTGAACAATTTTATTTCTCATGGTGAAAACCCAAGTTAGAACCCTAAAAATGATATGCTGAGGAGAAACGCTCAGTTAAGCAGTAAGTTATAATAATAATAATAAAGAGTATTAGATTAAATAGAGCATGGAATATTTTTTTTTTGATGTGCCCCATGGTGAATTTATCATAAGAATAAGGTGGACTATATACAAGTTACGGAACAGTTGTAATAATAAAATATGAAGGAGTGAAAAAGGTTTTAGAATTTTGGGATTCGATAGAGCAACAATTGAGAAAATTGATCCTTGCAGAAACAATCTCACGGAGAGACAATACGGGCCAGGTGAAACAAAATCAATAGAGAAACTTACGAACAATTGAGAAACTACAAATAAATCAGTAAAGAAAATTACGAATAATTTCATAATTAAATTTGAAGAAACAGGATGATATGGTTTGAGCAGGGTGATAACCATTGAATACTGGAGGAATGATGCAGCTATAAGTGCTCATCAATCAGATCACCAGGATATCTCCATAGCCTGAGTATCAGTTTAAGTGCAAGGAACCATATAAAAAGTTCAGTTGGAATAAGATATTCCTTGATACTTTAAGGTTTTCTTTTTAATTGTATTTATTTATGTGGTCAAATATAACTCATAAGGTCTTTTGTTTAATATATTCCCTGGACACCTTTGCAAATGCAATAAGCATCAATACTACAGTCGACGCCCCTGTCGAGAAAGCTACGACAAGACTCCGATCTCTAATCCGACATAGGCCATCCACGGGTTTCTAAAGGAACCAACCATCCTAGACCCCTCCTCCCCCCTCAATCATTTCCTGTCCGATAACTCCATTCTTTGCAAAAGTCTGTGACAGTTACAAGACCAAAACTGAAGAATACAACTAGGCAGTTGATGAACTAATTATATCTACACTTTCACTTACGCAGTGGTCCATTTTAGAATAAATAATACCAAAAAAACCTCCAAAACAAAGAGCTAGGCTGATGTACAATTAACCCATCAATTTGATTGTCACATAATATCACTTGCTAACCTGATAATACATAATATTAAACAATTATCACAAAATATCACTTGTAATTCATGATTTACCCATCAGATATACTTCAATAAGTATTCTATTTATTCAAAAAAAATTATTTAATTTGATTGTGGATCAAACAAAACCAAAAAAAATTGAACTTGTCTACGACTCAATGGGCAAATTTTCAATAACTGCTCGCCTAGATCCATCTGAGCTAAATCCCAAGAGGCAAACTACATTGACATGATAAGCTTATCCTTTGAGCCTGCAAAAATTTGACAAAAAGAATCAGTAAACTCTCATATCACAAATTTTACTAAAATATCCAGTTAAAAAAATCATCTTTTGGTGCTGGGAGGTATATTATAAATTTTCCACCAATAATATCTTATCCACAACCAGGAATGAAAATTTCACTCCGCACAGCTCGGACCAATCTCCCATTCGCAAAACACTAATTTTCCTATTAATGAAGAGAACCGTTAGAAAAGGATCCCAACGTCTTAAAAGAGAGAGTTTGCTTCCTTCTGCTGATTATCCCCATCAATGTATGCAAATATGTCCTTCAAATCATCACAAATTTCATCAACACCAGGCCACTTTCTCCCCATGTAAACCCCTTCTGAATCTGTGTTGAGAAGTCTCTCGCCGTAGGTCATCCAAGCAGTACAAAGTGAAGGTCGAAGAATTCCTTCACCGGGTATTCTGAAAATGTAAGCCATAATATTTCTCTCACCTTGTCATCCCCTTCTGAATAAGTTTAGTATATTATAATTTCTTTTAAACTTGTTTCATCATTAAATTTTTTTTAAGCAACTACATTAATTTATAAGAACTCAATATGTGTACAGAGAGTTCGAAAGGTAAATTCCAATCTACAATTTCAATATTATGAATAAAGCTTACTAATTAGATTAGTAAAAGAGGAGTCCAGCCCAAAAAAACTACAGAAATTTGAAACCCCCAACAATTTACTTTTGCAACAAACAAAATTGATCGGGCTTAGAGCAAGATTGCCTAAGCCATAGAACAAATGCTTTCCAATCCAAACGAAAACTCCTCTCACCTAACTACCTGAGAATTAATTTAACATATCATCATTTTATAAATCCGCATGGTTTAAATAAAAAAGGAATCAAAACAAAGTGCTCAATTGGTTGAAAGCCAAATGAATTATATAACTGCAGTCTGCAAATCGGTATTCAAAACTTACAAAGAAGAGGAAGCAACCTAATGTAACTAGAGGAATTGAAGCAACCTACCGCAAGTTTATAACTAAAATAATTCACAGAAATGGAGAGGATTTTTTAACTGGTCAGTTTCAGTGGATCAAAACAAAGAAAGAATGAAAGAAAAATACTTTTTTATAAAGAGGAAACCAAGATGATTCAAGATTCCGAGTAAGATCAGGAGAACTGGAGAAGGAAAATCCATTGAGAAAAACGAACCCTAGAGCGGGGCAAGCGCCATGGAGACAATGAAAGTGGATACCTGATGCGTCCCAGGTCTGGGCGGGAGTAATTCCTGGGGTCTTGAGGGGTATTTTTGTAATGTTGCACCTCTTATATTAAGCTTTTTGTGGGTTGTGTAGGGTATGTTGTATTGTTATGTGATTTGGAGTCCGATAGCAGCTGGGAGAGCGTTCCCCTGCTGGTTTTCTGCCGCCTGTTCAGGGAAGTTCCCTTAGGGCTGGTTTTGGGTTTGGAGTTCTGTTTTCTTGCTTCTAGTTCAGTGTATCTCTCTTGGTTTGTGGATTCCTGTATGCATATTTCACTTGGTAAGGAAGATTACTGTTTCATTGCTCCATTTTCATTTATATTGCATTAAGGGTATCAGAGCTAGAGCGGGTAAGAGACGCCATGCCGGTTTTCGACGGCACCCGTTCGAAGGAATCATCTCCAGATCTGGAGCTTCTGCGCCAAGAACAGGCATGTGTATCCATTCATTTGCATTCATATCATAAGCATTGCACAAGTGTCCAACTAAGAACAACAATAATGATTGTACACACATGACTTTACTACTTGCTTGACATCGCACATGATTTCAATTTTGCACTTGCATGATCATTAACTAGAGTTTTCCAATGAAAATGCTATAATTATTACATAATTTATGTACCTGACAGTAGGAAATGTGTTAGAATCTCTAGTTTCAAATCTCCGGTATTCGTAATCAGTGCTTCCAGTTCTGCTTGTCTATCGATCTCGTCTGATTCTCCAGTATCTCCTTATAGCTAGCTCTTAAGCGTCAACATCGCAAGTAAATTACCCTCTTCGTGCAAATATTTTTCTCTCCCGAATTCTTGAGTCTTATCTCTCAATTTCGAGCTAAGTGACGCAATTCCTGTGTTCCCCGAATCCAATCCTTCGTGTCTGGCCATACCCGCTAAGACCGTAGAGTATCAAGTACGCAAGCTTCGAAAGAAAATCTTCTTATGATAACTGTGTTTTGAATGCATGAAAAGTCTGAATAATTCTCTCGAGAACTTGGATCTGATATGCGTAGCAGGTATCCGTAACTTTTCCCTTGATCTTGGTAAGTCTCTGCGCTTGTTTTCCATTCTGTTTTAGCATATTCATAGTTAGCCTCCATGTCTTGATCTGCAAATCTTGTCTAGGTTAAATGGCATCTGAATCATCGCCATAAGAGGTCCCTTTCAGGGAATCCTCGGAAAGTTTCGGGACGAAACTTCCTAAGTAGGGGAGAATGTAACAACCCAAGATTTTAAATCAAAATCATGTGGCGGGTTAATTTAATGGCATTTTGGTAATTAACCCTACTAGGGTTTTCCTTTTATCTCCTTTGTTTTATCCCGAGCAGCCCCTCCAGATTAAATCCCGATCCCGCTCTGCTAGGGCTCCCGTCTCCCGCGCGTCGATCTCTTGCCCGCCCTCTGCTCCCATCTCCCGCTCGCATTCGCCGCCTCTCCTCCTGTTTCTTCTTCCAGACGGCGGCGTCTCCTCCAGCCATGGTCGTCGCCTCCTCCTGCTCTTCCTCCTCTGGTCGGTGGCCTCTCTTCCATGGTCGGCTGCTCCTTCTTCCCCCAAGGAGCCGTCTTCAGCTCCTTCTTTCTCCTTCCAGCAGCAAGGGCCGACTGTGGCCTCTCTAGCAGCCCTGCCTCCTCTTGCTCTAGCCGCGAATATCCTCCCTCCAGCAGTCTTGGGCTGGCAACCCCTCCTCCTTCTTGTGGACAACAACTTTCCTCCCTCCGGCAGCACACTTCCCTTCCAATTGGGTCGGCTTCCCTCTCCTCCTTGAGCTCGGATTTGGTGAATATTGGTAAGAAATTCCTCCTTCCTCTCCTATTTCAGATTTTTGCCCTCCTATAATCGTCTAACCGTGGTTGTTCGTGATTTCCGGTGCCGCTCCTCGATTTTATTAGTAGGATCACGCAAAGCCCTCTCCGATTTAGGGTTTCCCTAAGCTTAAGCGCCACCAAATTTTGATCTCCGCGTGGAAGCTCTTCTCCCCTCACTTTTGATGGAGGTAAATCTGCTAAAACTCTCGTTGTTTAATTTCCGCGTCGTAGAAATGCTTGTATTAGCATAGTAATTTATGCTATGTCGCCTTCGTTGTGCTTGATCAGGTTCAAATGTGACGTCTGCTTTTGCTTGTGTGGCTTAGCCGTCACCGTCAGATTCGGCCTCATTTAAGGCAAGTAGAGATCCCTCTCTCTTGCAAGCATTGAATTTTATTTAGCATGACCTGTTCTTATGATTTTATGTTTCACCTTTGAATCCACATTTCATCAAATGAGTTTAGTTTTTGGTTGCTTGATTTGACTTGATAGTAGTTTGAGGTTTCACGTATTTGAAATAGCACGAGTTGTGAAATGTGAAATGATGATTTTAATTGGAGGATTAGTAGTTCTTTTTGAGCATGAACATTAATTGGTATATTGGCAAATGTTAAGATTCCTTGCTAGTGTTGACCCAGAAATCGGCGATCCTACCCTGGGAGGCCTCTTTTGCTACATTTTTGCAGATTATACGCCCGGGAAGGATTAGACCTCACGCGAAGGCACTTTTTACACCCGAAGTGGTAAGAAGGGGCAGCCTCATCCTTCAAACCGCCCAAGTGGGGCGGCCTCTCCATTCAAACCGCCCAAGTGGGGCGGCCTCTCCATTCAAACCGCCCAAGTGGGGCGGCCTCTCCATTCAAACCGCCCAGGTGGGGCGGCTTCTCCCTTCAAGTCGCCCAGGTGGGGCGGTCTCTCCCTTCAGACCGCGCGGGTAGGCGGCCTCCTCCTTCAGTCCGCGCGGGTAGGCGGCCTCCTCCTTCAGTCCGCGCGGGTAGGCGGCCTCCTCCTTCAGTCCGCGCGGGTAGGCGGCCTCCTCCTTCAGTCCGCGCGGGTAGGCGGCCTCCTCCTTCAGTCCGCGCGGGTAGGCGGCCTCCTCCTTCAGTCCGCGCGGGTAGGCGGCCTCCTCATTCAGTCCGCGCGGGTAGGCGGCCTCCTACTTCAGTCCGCGCAGGTAGGCGGCCTCCTCCTTCAGTCCACGCGGGTAGGCGGCCTCCTCCTTCAGTCCGCGTGGGTAGGCGGCCTCCTCCTTCAGTTCGCGTGGGTAGGCGGCCTCCTTCTTCAGTCCGCGCGGGTAGGCGGCCTCCTCCTTCAGTCCGCGCGGGTAGGCGGCCTCCTCCTTCAGTCCGCGCGGGTAGGCGGTCTCCTCCTTCAGTCCGCGGGGGTAGGCGGCCTCCTCCTTCAGTCCGCGCGGGCAGGCGGCCTCCTCCTTCAGTCCGCGCGGGTAGGCGGCCTCCTTCTTTAGTCCGCGCGGGTAGGCGGCCTCCTCCTTCAGTCCGCGCGGGTAGGCGGCCTCCTCCTTCAGTCCGCGCGGGTAGGCGGCCTCCTCCTTCAGACCGCGCGGGTAGAACTCCTGTAACCGGCTCACCGGCGGTGACGACATCGTCCCAGAGCCTATAAATAGGACCCTCGACCATGAAGAAAGGACAGGCAAGTTGGGGGCAAAACCGGCGGCTAGAAACAGTCAGACCGCACCATACTGCGACCTGTCCGGGCGACCTGTCCGGGCGACCTGTCCGGGCGACCTGTCCGGGCGACCTGTCTGGGCAACCTGTCCGGGCAACCTGTCTGGGCGACCTGTCCGGGCGACCTCAGCGACCTGTCCGGGCGACCTCAGCGACCTGTCCGGGCGACCTCAGCGACCTGTCCGGGCGACCTCAGCGACCTGTCCGGGCAACCTGTCCGGGCGACCTGTCCAGGCGACCTCAGCGACCTATCCGGGCGACCTCAGCGACCTGTCTGGGCGACCTCAGCGACCTGTCCGGGCGACCTCAGTGACCTGTCCGGGCGACCTCAGCGACCTGTCCGGGCGACCACAGCGACCTGTCCGGGCGACCTCGGCAAACAGCCCGCGCGGCTTACTCTTTTCTTACCCGCAACTCTCTTGTATTCATTCTATTTTCCATGTACTAAACACAATGAGCTGTAATACAGATTATTAAATAAAGGGAAAGCCCGTCGCAGGAGTGGCATTTGCCGCGGCGGGCGAAGTCTGGCCTCGCCGCAAGCTAGCGGCCCTCTCTTCTTCTCTTCTCCCCTCTTCACTCGCGACTCAAGTAACCAGTTGCTCGCGGCCTCCTTTTCCCCCTATTTCCTCGAGTAGATCGTGGAGGTGCCATTTTGGATTCAACAGAAACACGCGACCTTCAGATAGCGAGTGGTTGATGAACAACAGTTGCGATGAAGATGCGAGATTTGGCCTAAAATACACTCAATCTTAAAACGGCCATAACTTTTGATCCGGGTGTCGGAATTCAGAAATTCAAAGCCCGACGTGACCGGATCAAGCCGAACTATCCAAAAATTGAACGGGATGACCCGTTCAGCCACTTTTCAGCCCTCAGATTTCAAAAATTCGGCTCCGTTTGAAAGTTATTTCAGTTTTTCTCTTTCGGCAATTTCTGTTTTCATGGATCATCCGTCCAACGGCCTCGGGCATCCCTCCGATCATCCAGAAATGCGCGTGCAACACAACGACATCCATCATCTATTAGCAGAGAACGTTCCACTCAAAGGACAAGTGGATTCTCAACCTCATACTACAACAACTACTAATGATAAGCTTTTCAGCAATCATATAGAACATTTGGCGCAACCTGAAGCAGAAGAGCCCTCTACTCCTCACCCTATACTCCTCACCATGAGTTTTATAAGGTGTGTATGAGTAATTCTTCGTATCATGTTAATGGGCTAACTTTTCTTGCAGGATAATACCAAGATCCTTCCCATTATTAAACAAAATTTGTTGAGAGGCACTTCCGAGTTGAACCGAGGCTACCAATCTATTCTGGGATAAGTGATCCAGTTTTTCATCTACAAGCGTTTGAGGCGGCTACTTCACTAAGAACCTCAGTTCAAGATGAAGCAACTATAAGACTAGTGCGGTGGTCTTCAAAACGGTTCTATCCTTAATGATAATGCTCTCATTTGTTTGTATTTTGATATCGAATGAAGTGGATACAACACTAACACTCTTCCTTGTGACTTGTCTGTTCCTTATTATCAAACTCACTGAACCATGGAGACATCGCCAAGTTCTGCTTGAACCCCCTCAGATTGTAGTCATTAGTGTAAAACCACGAATATCATGTGTAGCGGGGAGTTTTCGCACACGTGTAGTGGTAGCTTGCCAATTCCCGTGCGGTGGTCTTCGGAACCTTGGATCTGGCTGATATCCGACACACCCCTACATCAAGGGAGGTCGAGGTGAATGTTGGCTCTATCATGCCCCGAGAGGGATATAATTACAGCTTTGATGATCTTTCTGAGGAAAGCAATGTCGGTGTAGCCTCCGCGGCATAACCACACCTGCCCAACTGATCATCTTAGTCTGTGACCATCGAATACTCCTAGGTACTCTCAAGCGATGCCTAAGCGGGACCCACAACTGAGTTGATCTCTCTGAGGAAAGCAATGTTCGCCGCCTAGGCCCACCTGCCCAATTGATCAACTCGGCTTGTATCCCTAGGCAAGAGAGCAGTTGAGTCGTTTACAGCCCTTATGACCACTTGAGGAAAGCAATGTTCGTCGCCTAGGCCCACCTGCCCACTTGGTCATCTGGGTCTGTACTTCCTTTTTTCTTTATTTCTACAGCTCTTATGATCACTTGAGGAAAGCAATGTTCGCCGCCTAGGCCCACCTGCCCACTTGGTCATCTGAGTCTGTAGCCATTCCTTTTTCCTTACAGGAAAATTATCTCTCTTATGATCCTTGATCATTTGGAGAAAGCAGTATCTAACAGGTACAAATATTGGCCCACTTGGTCATTTAAAAGTTGAAAAACTTTTAGACCAGGCGGTTTTATCTATCAAGCCGGTCGGTTGAAAGAGTACTACAGGTTATGAAAAATGGCTGCATAATATGCTAGCCAAGTGGGTAAAATGTATCTGGCTTCAAAGCTGGAAAGCGGGCTATTACAGGAAGCAACAAGGCAGTATTACTGACTCGAGATAATCGAGTCAAGGCTTTCACTCTAATAGTCGGGAAATGGACTTATTAATCCTCTGGACAATCAGAGCTTATGAAGATATAATCTCTGGCAGTTTCAGGCCGCGATTCATCTTCACTGAGCCAATCAGGATCTACTTTTGAACTGAAATGATAAACCGTCACGGCAACATTTCATGATAACTGGACAATTATTCTTTTGGAGATATCTTTTCCCTGGAGGTTTTTCAGAAAGGATTTGAAGTTTTATAAGGAATAATGCTAAAAACAGAAGATCGCATATGAATATCCGCAAGTAAGTAAAATAGAAAAGACTAACAGTTATGAATTCATTTATACCTGCTCTTGAGTTCTCTTTTGCAGAGATTAGCAGGTGTTCGCGAGTTCTTTTCAGGTACTCGCGTTATAGATTGTTTTATACCTGCTCTTGAGTTCTCTTTTGCAGAGATTAGCAGGTGTTCGCGAGGTCTCTTCAGGTACTCGCGTTATATTTTTATACCTGCTGTGAGCTCTCTTTTGCAGAAATTAGCAGGTGATCGCGAGTTCTCTTTAGGTACTCGCGTTATAGATTCTTTTGCCTGCTGTGAGTTCTCTTTTGCAGAGATTAGCAGGTATTCACGAGGTCTCTTCAGGTACTCGCGTTATGTTTCATACCTGCTTTGAGTTCTCTTGTGCAGAGATTAGCAGGTATTCGCGAGGTCTCTTCAGGTACTCGCGTTATGTTTTATACCTGCTTTGAGTTCTCTTTTGAAGAGATTAGTAGGTATTCGCGAGGTTTCTTCAGGTACTCGCGTTATGTTTTATACCTGCTTTAAGTTCTCTTTTGCAGAGATTAGCAGGAGTTTGCGAGTTCTCTTCAGGTACTCGCGTTATGTTTTATATCTGCTGTGAGTTCTCTTTTGCAGAGATTTGCAGGTGCTCGCGAGGTCTCTTCAGGTACTCGCGTTATGTTTTATACTTGCTTTGAGTTCTCTTTTGCAGAGATTAGCAGGTGTTCGCGAGGTCTCTTCAGGTACTCGCGTTATATTTTTATACCTGCTGTGAGCTCTCTTTTGCAGAAATTAGCAGGTGATCGCGAGTTCTCTTCAGGTACTCGCGTTATAGATTCTTTTGCCTGCTGTGAGTTCTCTTTTGCAGAGATTAGCAGGTATTTGCGAGGTCTCTTCAGGTACTCGCGTTATGTTTCATACCTGCTTTGAGTTCTCTTGTGCAGAGATTAGCAGGTATTCGCGAGGTCTCTTCAGGTACTCACGTTATGTTTTATACCTGCTTTGAGTTCTCTTTTGAAGAGATTAGTAGGTATTCGCGAGGTTTCTTCAGGTACTCGCGTTATGTTTTATACCTGCTTTATGTTCTCTTTTGCAGAGATTAGCAGGAGTTTGCGAGTTCTCTTCAGGTACTCGCGTTATGTTTTATACCCGTTGTGAGTTCTCTTTTGCAGAGATTTGTAGGTATTCCCGAGTTCTCTTCAGGTACTCGCGTTATATTATGTTTCATACCTGCTTTGATTTCTCTTGTACAGAGATTAGCAGGTATTCGCGAGGCCTCTTCAGGTACTCGCGTTATGTTTTATACCTGCTTTGAGTTCTCTTTTGCAGAGATTAGTAGGTATTCACGAGGTTTCTTCAGGTACTCGCGTTATGTTTTATACCTGCTTTAAGTTCTCTTTTGCAGAGATTAGCAGGAGTTTGCGAGTTCTCTTCAGGTACTCGCGTTATGTATTATACCTGCTGTGAGTTCTCTTTTGCAGAGATTAGAAGGTATTCGCGAGTTTCTCTTCAGGTACTCGCGTTATGCTTTATACCTGCTTTGAGTTCTCTTTTGCAGAGATCAGCAGGCATTCGCGAGGTCTCTTCAGGTACTCGCGTTATTTTATATTTCATACCTGCTTTGAGTTCTCTTTTGCAGAGATTAGCAGGTATTCGCGAGGTCTCTTCAGGTTCTCGCGTTATGTTTTATACCTACTGTGAGTTCTCTTTTGCAGAGACTAGCAGGTGTTTGCGAGTTCTCTTCAGGTACTCGCGTTATATTTCGTACCTGCTTTGAGTTCTCTTTTGTAGAGATTAGCAGGTGTTCGCGAGGTCTCTTCAGGTACTCGCGTTTAGTTTGCTTTACACCTGTTTTAAGTTCTCCTGTGCAGCGATTGACAGGTGTTCGCGAGTTCTCTTCAGGTACTCGCATTGTAGTTTGTTTTATACCTGTTTTAAGTTCTCCTGTGCAGAGATTGACAGGTGTTCGCGAGTTCTCTTCAGGTACTCGCATTGTAGTTTGTTTTATACCTGCTTTATGTTCTCTTTTTGCAGAGATTAACAGGTATTCGCGAGTTCTCTTCAGGTACTCGCATTATAGATTGTTTTATACCTGCTTTATGTTCTCTTTTTGCAGAGATTAGCAGGTATTCGCGAGTTCTCTAAAGGTACTCGCATTATAGATTGTTTTATACCTGCTTTATGTTCTCTTTTTGCAGAGATTAGCAGGTATTCGCGAGTTCTCTAAAGGTACTCTCATTATAGATTGTTTTATACCCGCTTTATGTTCTCTTTTTGCAGAAATTAGCAGGTATTCACGAGTTCTCTTCAGGTACTCGCGTTATAGATTATTTTATACCTGCTTTGAGTTCTCTTTTGCAGAGATTAGCAGGTGTTTGCGAGTTCTCTTCAGGTACTCGCGTTATATTTCGTACCTGCTTTGAGTTCTCTTTTGTAGAGATTAGCAGGTGTTCGCGAGGTCTCTTCAGGTACTCGCGTTGTAGTTTGCTTTACACCTGTTTTAAGTTCTCCTGTGCAGAGATTGACAGGTGTTCGCGAGTTCTCTTCAGGTACTCGCATTGTAGTTTGTTTTATACCTGTTTTAAGTTCTCCTGTGCAGAGATTGACAGGTGTTTGCGAGTTCTCTTCAGGTACTCGCATTGTAGTTTGTTTTATACCTGCTTTATGTTCTCTTTTTGCAGAGATTAGCAGGTATTCGCGAGTTCTCTTCAGGTACTCGCATTATAGATTGTTTTATACCTGCTTTATGTTCTCTTTTTGCAGAGATTAGCAGGTATTCGCGAGTTCTCTAAAGGTACTCGCATTATAGATTGTTTTATACCTGCTTTATGTTCTCTTTTTGCAGAGATTAGCAGGTATTCACGAGTTCTCTAAAGGTACTCGCATTATAGATTGTTTTATATCTGCTTTATGTTCTCTTTTTGCAGAGATTAGCAGGTATTCGCGAGTTCTCTTCAGGTACTCGCGTTATAGATTATTTTATACCTGCTTTGAGTTCTCTTTTGCAGAGATTAGCAGGTGTTTGCGAGTTCTCTTCGGGTACTCGCGTTATATTTCGTACCTGCTTTGAGTTCTCTTTTGTAGAGATTAGCAGGTGTTCACGAGGTCTCATCAGGTACTCGCGTTGTAGTTTGCTTTATACCTGTTTTAAGTTCTCCTGTGCAGAGATTGACAGGTGTTCGCGAGTTCTCTTCAGGTACTCGCATTGTAGTTTGTTTTATACCTGTATTAAGTTCTCCTGTGCAGAGATTGACAGGTGTTCGCGAGTTCTCTTCAGGTACTCGCATTGTAGTTTGTTTTATACCTGTTTTAAGTTCTCTTTTGAGATTAGCAGGTGTTCGCGAGTTCTCTTCAGGTACTCGCGTTATGTTTTATACCTGCTGTGAGTTCTCTTTTGCAGAGATTAGCAGGTGCTCGCAAGTTCTCTTCAGGTACTCGCGTTATGTTTTATACCTGCTTTAAGTTCTCTTTTGCAGAGATTACCAGGTGCTCGCGAGTTCTCTTCAGGTACTCGCTTTATGTTTTATACCTGCTTTAAGTTCTCTTTTGCAGAGATTAGCAGGTGCTCGCGAGTTCTCTTCAGGTACTCGCGTTATATTTTATACCTGCTTTGAGGTCTCTTTTGCAGAGATTAGCAGGTGCTCGCGAGGTCTCTTCAGATACTCGCGTTATATTTTATACCTGCTTTGAGTTCTCTTTTGCAGAGATTAGCAGGTGCTCGCGAGGTCTCTTCAGGTACTCGCGTTATATTGTATACCTGCTTTGAGTTCTCTTTTGCAGAGATTAGCAGGTGTTCGCGAGGTCTCTTCAGGTACTCGCGTTATATTTTATACCTGCTTTGAGTTCTCTTTTGCAGAGATTAGCAGGTGTTCGCGAGGTCTCTTCAGTTACTCGCGTTATATTTTATACCTGCTTTGAGTTCTCTTTTGCAGAGATTAGCAGGTGTTCGCGAGGTCTCTTCAGGTACTCGCGTTATATTTTATACCTGCTTTGAGTTCTCTCTTTTGCAGAGATTAGCAGGTGTTCGCGAGGTCTCTTCAGGTACTCGCGTTATATTTTATACCTGCTTTGAGTTCTCTTTTTGCAGAGATTAGCAGGTGCTCGTGAGGTCTCTTCAGGTACTCGCGTTATATTGTATACCTGCTTTGAGTTCTCTTTTGCAGAGATTAGCAGGTGTTCGCGAGGTCTCTTCAGGTACTCGCGTTATGTTTTATACCTGCTTTGAGTTCTCTTTTGCAGAGATTAGCAGGTGTTCGCGAGGTCTCTTCAGGTACTCGCGTTATATTGTATACCTGCTTTGAGTTCTCTTTTGCAGAGATTAGCAGGTGTTCGCGAGGTCTCTTCAGGTACTAACGTTATGTTTTATACCTGCTTTGAGTTCTCTTTTGCAGAGATTAGCAGGTGCTCGCGAGGTCTCTTCAGGTACTCACGTTATGTTTTATACCTGCTTTGAGTTCTCTTTTGCAGAGATTAGCAGGTGTTCGCGAGGTCTCTTCAGGTACTCTCGTTATATTGTATACCTGCTTTGAGTTCTCTTTTGCAGAGATTAGCAGGTGTTCGCGAGGTATCTTCAGGTACTCGCGTTATGTTTTATACCTGTTTTGAGTTCTCTTTTGCAGAGATTAGCAGGTGTTCGCGAGGTCTCTTCAGGTACTCGCGTTATGTTTTAAACCTGCTTTGAGTTCTCTTTTGCAGAGATTAGCAGGTGCTCGCGAGGTCTCTTCAGGTACTCGTGTTATAGTTTCTCTTATACCTGCTTTGAGTTCTCTTTTGCAGATGTTAGCAGGTATTCGCGAGTTCTCTTCAGGTACTCGCGCCACGTTCTTTATTTACTTATCGAGTTCTCCTCAGAGACTAGTAGGTGATTACTAGTCAACCTCAGAGGACAAAGTGAGCCGATGTTCGCAAGTTCCCTTCAGGTACTTGTGAATTGTGTTTTATATTTGCTATGACTCTCTTCCCTCACAGGAGAAAGAATAGGCATTCACTAGTTCCTTTGTGGAGAGGCATCAGGTACTCGTTCCCTCTTTGTCTTTCCCACTCTTTCGATAATTTACCAGTAGCGGATCACGATTTTTGTGGGTCAATACCTACTTTTTCGAAGTTTCTTGGAAATTTGAAAAAGTGCGGGGATTATGTTGACCCAGAAATCGGCGATCCTACCCTGGGAGGCCTCTTTTGCTACATTTTTGCAGATTATACGCCCAGGAAGGATTAGACCTCACGCGAAGGCACTTTTTACACCCGAAGTGGTAAGAAGGGGCAGCCTCATCCTTCAAACCGCCTAAGTGGGGTGGCCTCTCCATTCAAACCGCCTAAGTGGGGCGGCCTCTCCATTCAAACCGCCCAAGTGGGGCGGCCTCTCCATTCAAACCGCCCAGGTGGGGCGGCTTCTCCCTTCAAGTCGCCCAGGTGGGGCGGTCTCTCCCTTCAGACCGCGCGGGTAGGCGGCCTCCTCCTTCAGTCCGCGCGGGTAGGCGGCCTCCTCCTTCAGTCCGCGCGGGAGGCTGCCTCCTCCTTCAGTCCACGTGGGTAGGCGGCCTCCTCCTTCAGTCCGCGCGGGTAGGCGGCCTCCTCCTTCAGTCCGCGCGGGAAGGCGGCCTCCTCCTTCAGTCCGCGCGGGTAGGCGGCCTCCTCCTTCAGTCCGTGCGGGTAGGCGGCCTCCTCCTTCAGTCCGCACGGGTAGGCGGCCTCCTCCTTCAGTCCGCGCGGGTAGGCGGCCTCCTCCTTCAGTCCGCGCGGGTAGGCGGCCTCCTCCTTCAGTCCGCGCGGGTAGGCGGCCTCCTCCTTCAGTCCGCGCGGGTAGGCGGCCTCCTCCTTCAGTCTGCACGGGTAGGCGGCCTCCTCCTTCAGTCCGCGCGGGTAGGAGGCCTCCTTCTTCAGTCCGCGCGGGTAGGCGGCCTCCTCCTTCAGTCCGCGCGGGTAGGCGGCCTCCTCCTTCAGTCCGCGCGTGTAGGCGGCCTCCTCCTTCAGTCCGCGCGGGTAGGAGGCCTCCTCCTTCAGTCCGCGCGGGTAGGCGGCCTCCTTCTTCAGTCCGCGCGGGTAGGCGGCCTCCTCCTTCAGCCCGCGCGGGTAGGCAGCCTCCTCCTTCAGTCCGCGCGGGCAGGCGGCCTCGTCCTTCAGTCCGCGCGGGTAGGTGGCCTCCTTCATCAGTCCGCGCGGGTAGGCGGCCTCCTCCTTCAGTCCGCGCGGGTAGGCGGCCTCCTCCTTCAGTCCGCGCGGGTAGGCGGCCTCCTCCTTCAGACCGCGCGGGTAGAACTCCTGTCACCGGCTCACCAGAGGTGACGACATCGACCTAGAGCCTATAAATAGGACCCTCGACCATGAAGAAAGGACAGGCAAGTTGGGGGCAAAACCGGCGGCTAGAAATAGTCAGACCGCACCATGCTGCGACCTGTCCGGGCGACCTGTCCGGGCGACCTGTCCGGGCGACCTGTCCGGGCAACCTGTCCGGGCGACCTGTCCGGGCGACCTGTCCGGGCGACCTGTCCGGGCGACCTCAGCGACCTGTCCGGGCGACCTCAGCGACCTGTCCGGGCGACCTCAGCGACCTGTCCGGGCGACCTCGGCAAACAGCCCGCGCGACTTACTCTTTTCTTACCCGCAACTCTCTTGTATTCATTTTATTTTCCATGTACTAAACACAATGAGCTGTTATACAGATTATTAAATAAAGGGAAAGCCCGTCGCAGGAGTGGCATTTGCCGCGGCGGGCGAAGTCTGGCCTCGCCGCAAGCTAGCAGCCCTCTCTTCTTCTCTTCTCCCCTCTTCACTCGCGACTCAAGTAACCAGTTGCTCACGACCTCCTTTTCCCCCTATTTCCTCGAGTAGATCGTGGAGGTGCCATTTTGGATTCAACAGCTAGCAATTAGACGAAATGTGTTCGTTATGAAATGTTTGGGTCGTACACGTGTCTACTTAGAGGATATTCGTGTTTTGGAATGACTAAATCTAAAGGAATACCTGATATCCTAGATAATGATCTATAGTAATCTTATTACTCGTGAATACTTGGGCCCGCAAGTTTCAAAACTCTCTTTCGAGTTCTTGAGTCATCAAATTCTGTTTCTTATGCCTGTTTGGTTGAAAGACTTGGATAAAGTCTATTTCTCTTGATCTGATGTTTTCTTCAGCGTGAGTCTGCTTCAATTAGAATCACCAATCTATGAATCACTTAGGTCCTGCGTGTCATAAGCAAATCTTGGAAGCTAGGGTTTAGATGGTGCATCATCTTGATTGCATGGTCACGGTAAGCAAGAAATACTCTTATTCTAGTAAGCCTTACACTTGAACTTGAGTGTGAACCATGTGCACCTACTGTAAACATCTACGCATTTCAACGATTACAGCTTATGTCGTTGCAAGATTGTTTTAGCTTACGACATATTTCCTTATATTGTAAATTCTCCAGTCAACTACCTGAATCCTCTATTTGATAACTTGTTTCAATACACTAGAATCCGCGAAATTCTGTACTAAGTCATTAATAATGTAAGTTAACATTGAAAGGTAGGGTTTAATTGATGCAACTCCTTGACTTGGGTGCCCTCTTGAATCCCTAATGGGAACAAAGGACCGGTCATAGAGAGCATAAATTTCTGAATCTCCTGAATCTGTACTTGAATCTACCTGAATCATGAATCCTGCGCATCAAACAAAAACACATACACCTTCACTTGTTACAACTTATGTTATTACATGAATCATCTTTACCTGCTTTACTTCGGACTAGCTTAATAATTATAGATATTTCTGCTTGTCTCACTTGTTTGCATGTTTTGTTAGCTTTGCTTCATGAAAAGCGACACACAAATATGTTGTTTCCCCTGCTCGTATTTTTATTTAGCTTTACTCCTGTTTATTTCAATGTTCTGAGGCTTTTCCTCCTTGTTTTGGATTTGCCTTAGTGTTCGTGCCTGCGCCGCCTGCTCTCTGAGGCCGTTCTGCGTCATGTTTCAGGTTTTGTGTTTATGTTTCATTTCTTTTACTATCGGATATTTAAGTTATGTAGTAATTACGATCAGCCATTTTCTCTTGTTTCATGGACAACTGTTAGGCTAAATATTATATGTACAAGAATTTGACATGTTTTGCATGTTCATTCATCTGAGATGATCACTGCATAAAAATCTGTTTCAAAACTTGTATCTTAAGTTCTTTTGCTAAAATGCATGTGCACCTGTTTCAAGTTATCATATTCTAAAGCTTCTGCATATAAAATAATCTGTTTTACTCAAAAGTAACATCTTTTAAAGCTATTTGTAGTATTTCTGTCTCCGCCTTAGCATGCATGGATTTCCTTCCGCCCATGCCTGTGGCATCACGACCCGCCCGAAGCGCACTCTGACTCTTGTCGAGATGGGTCGTGACAGTTTCAAGTTTCCGCGGTTCTACGACGACGATCTACAAGAATGGATCTACAAGACGGAGCAGTTTTTTGAGCTTGATGAAACCCCTACGATTTCAAGGTAAAGATCGTCGCCGCTCATGTGGAGGGTAAGGTCTTATACTGGCACCAAGCATTCATGAAGTCGCGTCTGACACGACACTGGCCGAAATGGGAGGAGTACGTGCAAGCTATGGCACAATGTTTTGGGTCGGTCCTCTTTGACGATCCCATGGCGGAGCTCAAAAATTTGAAGCAGAAAGGCTCGGTTCAAAACTTCTTAGATGACTTTGATGTGTTGTTGCACCGGGTCAACATCACGGAGGCGCATGCGATGAGTTTTTTCCTCGCCGGCCTCAAGGATGAAATTGGGTATGCGATCCGCATGTTCAAACCAAAAACCCTTCAAGACGTCTTTGCCTTAGCTCGGATGGAGGAGAGGCGGACGACATCTTCTCAACGGCGCAATGTGGGAGGGATGGTGGAGTCAAGTTGGGCAATAGAGAAGAGGATATCCACTACTAAACCAATTTCGACACGTATTCCGGCTACACCGCAAGGAGTCAACCAGAGTAACCACCGTTGCTTGAACGCGACAGAAATGGCGGAGAAGCGCGCCAAGGGGCTTTGTTTTTGGTGTGATACCAAGTACACGAGGGATCACTGTTGTGCAGCCCGGTGGAAATCCTACGCACTCGAGCTCATTTTGGAGGATGACGATAGTAAACCGGAACAAGGCGAAGAGAACACGGCGGAGGAAGGGTTGGGAGGTGGAGAGGGCGAGGAGGTTCCACATTTATCGGTGCACGCCCTTATGGGAGTCCCCCAATACCACATTATGAAGATCACCGCTTCGCATCAAGGACAGACCATTCAGGTTCGCATCGACTTCCGGAGCACCCACATATTTGTGGACGAGGCGGCGGCTCGCCGATTGCAATGCCATTTAACACCAATACCTTCCTTCAATATTGCCATAGCGGATGGACGGCGCATCACCAGTGCAAATAAGGTTGTCGGCTTTACGTGGAGGATGTAAGTGGTGTTTTTCACGACGGACATGTTGGTGTTGCCGCTCGGGGGGTGTGATGTGGTTCTCGGCGTGCAATAGCTGAGCACATTGGGGGTTATACATTGGGACTTTGGCAATTTCCGCATGGATTTCACGAGCCAAGGGAGGAAAATTTCATTGTGGGGCACCAAGACGGCGATCGAAACTTGATGACGCAACACAGTTTAGAGAAATTGATTGCCAAGGGGGGAACTTGAACATGGTGTCATTATGCCCGCTCCGCCGGGTGCAGGAAATCTCGGCATAGGAAGGGGAGTACAACCAGGCCGAGCAAGGGAGTTATAACCAGCCAGGTGGGCTAGTTACAGAGCAGCTCCTGCTGCTGCCGGAAGTGAAGGGAGAGGAACAGCGCTGCTCACGCCTGGAGAGGGAGACAGCAGCAGCAGGCCGGGAATGAGATGTGGGTCGCTGGATAAACTAGCAGGGGTTGGAGGAGGTGTTAGCGCGGTTTGCCGATACCTTCAAAGAGCCGACGGGGTTGCCACCGCATCGGTAACATACACACAGGATTCCCTTAACAGAAGGACACGGGGAGATCAATCTACGGCCCTACCAGTATCCACCGCTACAAAAAGACGAGATCGAAAAATTGGTAAATGAGATGTTGCATGCGGGAGTCATTCGGCCGAGTAGCAGCCCCGATGCATCTCCGGTGGTGTTGGTACAAAAAGGAGATGGTACATGGAGGCTCTGTATCGATTACCGTCAGCTCAACCTCCAAACGGTGAAAGATAAATTCCCAATTCCTTTCATCGAGGAGCTCATCGACGAATTACATGGGGAGGTTTTCTTCTCAAAGCTGGACATGCGTGCTGGCTATCATCAGGTCCGGATGGCGGAGGAAGACGTGTACAAGATGGCGTTTCGGACACATCATGGCCACTACGAATTTTTGGTCATGCCATTCGGGTTGACCAACGCCCCATCGACATTTCAGAGCCTGATGAACAAGATCTTCAAGGACCAACTCCGAAGGTTCATTCTTGTCTTTTTCGATGACATATTGATTTTTAGTCGATCATGGCAGGAACACTTGGAGCATCTCACCTTCACTCTCGAGACACTACGTCAACATTGCTTGTTTCTCAAGAGGAGCAAGTGTAGTTTTTGACCACGGCGGGTCCATTATCTCGGCCACATCCTATCTCACACCGGGGTGGCCATGATTCCCAAGACAATCAAGCAGGTGTGGGGCTTCTTAGGGCTCACCGGATACTATTGAAGGTTCATTCAAGGCTACGGAGGCCATCTCTCAACCGCCGGTGTTATGCTTGTTGGGAACAGTGCCCATCAGTGTTCCTGATTTGAAGAAGTGCTCAGCTCAATTATAAGTGCAAGTTGTATTTAATGGCATATCTAGTTCATGTTTGCAGAAATCAGACAATATGTCAAGTACTTTAGTTATTTCACTAAGTACAATATCGTCGAGAAAAATAGGAAATGTCGTCGACAAAGTATGCTTGTCGTCATGATGATGAGCAAAGCAAATGCTGAGACTTGGCGAGTTCGTCGAACGAAAAATGAAGTTTGACGAACGCAGAATGAAGTTCGTCGAACGCAGAATGCAGTTCGTCGAACACAGAAACTTCTCTGCAAATCGACAGAATCCCATGAGAAGAGGAAGCCATCTCAGCCCAACCGCTGAGACAGATTAAAAAGGAAGGAACTTCATCGAGAAGATGCAGTATCATCGACATCATCAAAGAATCCGTGTCGTCGGAAAGGCTAAGTAAGACTGATGCCAATGACATCATCGTAAAGAAGGCGTGACGTCGAGAAGACTGAAGAAGGACAGCTGAAGACAAGCAGTTGCTAAAGCAGAGTCTGTCGACATGATATCGCTCATGTCGTCGAAAGAACAAAGTGATTACGACGATAGACTACAAGAAAGAAGATCACGACGACACAGTCAGAGATAACATAACGCTGTATATGCAGAAATGCCAGAATATCTCATATCGTCGAGACATCAGCGTCAGAGGCAGAAACTAGAAGACTTGAAGATCCACCAAGGACTAAGGCATCGACAAAGTCCTGTTGTCGAGATATTATCCATATCATCGTAATGGTGTCAGTATCGGTATAAAGCTGGAAATATCATCGACACAGAATTCAAATGTTGCGGACGCGATGTCAGCAATTAATGCCGCCGCCTGATTGTCCAATCAGCGCGTACTCTTAAGGAATGGGCGTCTGATAGTACAGGACATTATATGTGACCGTTAAGCGGCTCTTCCGTCCTATAAAAGGGAACAGTGATGCCCTAGAAAAAGTAATCTTGGTGAGAGACAAGAACGAAAGAGAATCCCGTCGTTGCTTCTAAATACAACAATACATTCTACGGAGAAGAAGAAAAACAAGTAGAGAACAAGAATCAAGCGTTCTCAGAAGAATCAGTCATCTCCATTGACTGATAAGAAGTCGTTCCTCATCAGGCAAAGAAAAGATATTGAAGAAGAACTGTGCTTTCAAAATCTGAATCGGAAACATCTTCTTCAACCTCAAGTTGCCGATCTCCGTCAGGCTAAGTTTCCGATCTTCATCAGGTAGAAGAAATAGTTTTTATCACTGTAAACCTTTTATTGTTGTAATGCTTGAGGGCTTAAGTGTCTAGCTTGAGGGCTGGAGAGCTGTGACGCTTGAGGGCCAGGGCAATGGACTTGCGGGTCCAATTTTGTCTAGCTTGAGGGTTGGAGAGCTGTGAGGCTTGAGGGCCAGGGCAGTGGACTTGCGGGTCCGATTTTGTCTAGCTTGAGGGCTGGAGAGCTATGAGGCTTGAGGGTCAGGGAAGTGGACTTGCGGGTCCGATATTATCGAGCTTGAGGGCTTGGGTGCAGTAAGGGCTTGCGGGCCTAGGTTGTAGGCACAGGACTTGCGGGTCTGTGTTGTGTAGGGCTTGAGGGCCTGAGTGTCGAGCTTGCGGGCTCAGGTGCAGTAGGGGCTTGCGGGCCTAGGCTGTAGGACTTGCGGGTCCGTGTTGTAAGGCTTGCGGGCCTGAAGATTTGGTGGAGTTTGCCGAGCCTAGCACAATGCTAGGTAGGCGCAGAGGGAAAGAGTACTACTCAAGACCCCCTGTCTTGAGGAACCTCTATAAGTTCTTGCGTGCTTTCTGTGTTGTGCTAATCTAATTTGCAGATCTCTTAATCAGAAATCAAGAACACCTAAAGAGGATAAAATAAATTGAAAAACCTATTCACCCCCCCTCTAGGTGATAAGTTGACACCCAATAAACAACAAGTGGTATCAAAACGAGGTTGTTTAAAGAAAAGCTTAACAGCTTGAATAGATCTACCAGTGGGTGTCTACTTTCCACATTTATGGTATCAATGATAGCTGTTTGCTCTAAGGAGAACTTTGCCCTTTGGAAAGTAAGAGCAAGAATATACATGGAGGATATGGAACCTAGAATGTTCCAAATTATTCAAGAAGGGCCTTATGTCCCCAAGACTGTGTCCAAGAAAATGACTGAAGATGAGATCATCCTAGTCAACTTGGACAAGGAAGCCAAAGACATTGTAGCTGGTGTAGTTGACATCTCAACATTTCAGAAACTGGCTCACTGCATAACAGAAAAAGAGATATGGGACTCTCTAACGGTCCTTATGGAAGGATCAAAAGAAGAAAGAAGCAAAGCAGCTAAGAAGAAAGTCAGAACATTGAGTGATAGTGACTCAAGCTATTTAGACTCAGAAGAGAAGACTCAGTTTGGGCTAACTATCCTATCTGAGTCAGAGGAAGAAATCCAGGATGAAGTCTCACCTGAACAGGTATGCATAAGGGCTCCTCTATCTACCTCAGACTCAGAATCAGAGACAAGCTCATCTAGAAATGATGACTGGTCCAAGTCATATAATGATCTTCTAGAAGATGTCAAGATGCTCAAGATGCTATGCAAGGAGCAGGATGCAAAGATCTCCCCTCTTCAAGCAAGAAATCTTGATCTCTCAGAGAAAGCAGAAAAACTAACTCTAGAGAATGCAGAGTTTTGTCAACTCAAAAAGGACTTCAAGGCAAGCTCCAACCTTGACTTGATAAGCAAATTTGGGAAAAATCTGTAGGCATTGATTGAGAGCAAGGAGCTGTGCTGCTCACTAACCAGAGAAGTGGTTCTTCTAAAGAAGGACAAAATCCAGCCCAAAGTCCTGAAATCTAAGATTGACAACACCAGAAGGGTGGAGGATAAACTCCCCTTTGTAGTGAAGCTTGTGGCAAGCTCCTCCAAACCAGAGACCTCTCCTCCACTGGTAAATGGCTGCTGCTCCACTCAAAGAAGGGAGCAGGGATGCTTCAAGGAAGACAGATCAGGCAGACCCTATGGGTTGAAAGATAACTTGAGGAAGGTAATCTCACCCTCCAACAAGAATGCTGGGCAATCCAATCTTGGGTATCTCAAGAATGGGAGCTCCACAAGTGGAGCAAAGAACATGCCAAAAATCTCAAGGGTACCTCATGGAAGGATGACCACATGAAGACATGAAGTTACTGGGTCTACAGAAACAAAGAAATCATAAAAGAAGACAGACTCCAGATGGAAAGCCGTGGATGATGATTGTCAACATCATGCTCACAATCAGTACAGATCAATATCCGTCAAATATCCTTATGTTCATACTCAAAGGACTCATGATCACACAGCTAGCCAGAAAAGGAGATACAACAGGTTTGAATGTTGGTTCTGTGGAAAGACCGGGCACTTTGCAAATGACTGTTGGTACAATCCAACTGCTCCAAGGGTAACGAATGCTAAACCATCAAATTGCCTTGTTCGTTATCACTATGCATATCCTGGAGTAGTTAAATCCATTATGCCCGTTAAAGCTAACAATTTCCTAGGACCCAAATTTACTTGGGTACCTAAGGGCTTGTAATCTCATTTTGCAGGTAGTCCAAGAGCCCACCAGAAGCAAATCTGGGCCTTGAACACGGTGGCTGTTCTGACCCACAGGCAGAACAACAAAGTCTATTTACTAACAAACTTAGTGAAGGTCATCCTACTAAAAGGGGCCTAAAAAGCTGACGTTAGCTGAATAAGTCTTGGAATCAATAATCGTCGATACTAAAAGTTGTTACGATGACACAATAGACATTATGACTACAAAGGATCAAGTTGGGAGGATGCGTATCCAAGGATCATTTCGACGACAATAAGCGTATCGTCAAAATACAATCGAGCTATTTATCACGGGATTAGATCGGTCCATCGCAGCCGTCTGATCGCTCTTTTTCTTTCAAAGGTACGCGCCTCTTCACCTACCGACACTATAAATAGAGTGAATGCTCGAGAATAAAAATTACCCTATCATTTGCCCTAAGCTATTCCGTCGACAAACCCCCGCTTCGTCTCTGACGTACTGACTTCTCCCTCACTCTGAATCATTGGCTCCCAAGAAAGAAGAGGTGATCTACGGTTGAGAACTCCAGCGAGGGGGTTTCAATGCCTGCTCCGATGAGATAAGGTCAGTGATAGGGTTGCTGTAGGCATCAGGACTGGAATATCCTCTATGCGAACCCTCAGTTCTTCTCCACCGTGAATTAGTAGAGTTCTTCGCTGAAGCAAGAATCAACCATACCGAATCACAGATCAAGTCCAAGGTGGGAGGTAAGAAGGTTAAAATATCTGCAAAAATCATAGGAAAAGCACTGCATCTGCCAAGAATCTAAGGGGGAGAGGAAGAAGAAGAGCTGACCTCAGAGGATGTGTCCGCAAGCTATACCTGGTGCGGCCACACAAGGAAGACCTACGGGTCCATTAAGAGAGCGGAATTTAATCAAAAGGGGAAGCTGTTGGCCGACATTGTTGGCAAAGTTCTGTTGTGCAAACCTGGGTCCCATGACCGAATCTCTAAAGACATGTTTGTTGTCATGGCCTGGATAATCCATTATAAGAAGACCAACTGGAGTGAATTCCTCTTCCAGAGAATGAAGAACACCCTGAAGTTTTCTTCCTACAGAAGAATACTGTCCCTCTACCTTCTAAACACCCAGGGTGAAGTACTGAATAAGAGAATGGGAGTTCCCCTACACTATTCCAAGAGACTGGATGCAAAGATGCTAGATCGATGGGATAGGTCTATCCCTAAACCATCATCTGATGTCCAGCCTGCTCCAAAGAAATAAAGGAAACAAGCATCCCCAATAGATCCCTCGGAAGAAGAAGATTCATCAAGCAGTTCTGATGACATACCTCCACCCCCACAAATCCCTGGTACGGCTGAGTGGGAGACTTCCACCCTAAGGGATTCTCCAGGAACAGTACCAGAACCTGCTCCCACAGAGGTTATTGAAGAAAGTAGAAAGCCCAACTTGGGGAGTGTTCCGGCTGAGGGGGAGTCCCAACTTGGGAGCTCAGCCCAAGACGCAGAGATGATTGATGGGGAGCTCCCGGCTGGAGGCTCATCCCAAGGTAATGCACAAGTTGCGGGGGAGACCCAATTGGGGTACTCTTCCCTAGAAGATCAAGGGAATGCGCCCTCTACCCCAGAAGATCGAGGCACTATGCCTGAGCCCATGGAAGACCTCACTCTCTCAGACTGCCGAGAGTTAGTAGTAGCAAGTAAGATTGTGCTTACATGCCCTGGTGAGACCATACCAGAAAATGTCAAGGGGAAGTCTAAGGTAACAGCACACATCAGTGAAGAATCATCTGCAAATATCTCTGAAGAAATTCCACAGGAAAGAGAAGAGGAAGACGAACAAACTGCTGAGCCATCTTCGGCTCAGTCATGTTCTCTTTTCCACATGATGTCAGCTCTACTAACTGCTCAGCACAAACAACTAGAACAATTTATTGTAAAGACTGTGGATAATCTAAGGAAAGAGGTGAAGGGCGAGATCCAGAAAGTGAAGAATGTCATACTCCACATCAACACCCAATGCGCTCACTTCTACACTCTGGCAGCTTCGGCCATAGATAAGATGAGCGAGGAAGTCAACAAAGTGGGACATCAAACCCACACAATTCTGACAAAGAATGAAACATTCTCAAACAATGTGTACTATGGTTTTGAGCAGATAGAAACAGATGCTACAAATAACAGAAATCAAATTCTGAATAGGGTAAATGAGAATGCTAATACCTTAGATACCCATCTGCTTGAATTAAGAAACAATTTGGAAGAGACTGAACAACACCTGCATGAACAGCTGAATCTAGTCAGAGAAGGACTTGAGGAAAGGTTAATTGAACAAGCCCTAAAGGGGGAGAATGAAATAATAAACGCCGGTTAACATCAAGCGATGTGGATAATAAATCAAATAAAGCAGACAATGCGAAAACCCCCATCATTATATGAGGCTGCCAACCCTTTTGCAAGCATTGAATCAGCTGAGTATGGAATAGAATTCGGAGAATCAGCAACCTCCAGGAAAAGAAAGAGAATTCAGAGCAGCCAGTATCAACAAAAGAGACTGAGGGAAGTTGAGCTGGATCCACAATCAGGAAGGTGGAGTCCAGTCTCAAGAGAAATAATAACAGAATCATGGATCCATTTTGGATATCCTTAGGAGGACTATCAGAGGGCATACCAGTCAGTTGAATGGCAGAAAGATCTGAAGCAGCTGGAAAGGAGGAAGAATCACAAGCTAGCATTCCCACAAGGTCCTCCTCCCTCTCCTAAGAAGATTCCCCTACCTATCAACTACTATTAGAGGCAAAGGCAGAAAACCAAAAGGGCAAGCAGCAGTAGACACTGATGGGGCACCAAATTAAAATCTTAATGATTATGTTGGGGCAAATGAATGCTAATGCTTATTCATGAACATCTAATCTATTTATATGCTTGGTATCTATTGTGAAGAACATTTAATCTATTTATGTGATTGCTGCTTTATGTGTGATGTTATTATCTGAAATGATAAATCTTTTTATGAGTGGCATTTATCATTGAGGTAAGTTAGGGCTTCTTCAAATAGGGGGAGATTGTTGGAAACAGTGCCCAGCAGTGTTCCTGATTTGAAGAAGTGCTCAGCTCAATGGACAGTGCAAGTTGTATTTAATGTCATATCTAGTTCATGTTTGGAGAAATCAGACAATATGTCAAGTACTTTAGTTATTTTACTAAGTACAATATCGTCGAGAAGAATAGAAGATGTCGTCGACAAAGTATGTTTGTCGTCATGATGATGATCAAAGAAAACGTTGAGACTTGGCGAGTTCGTCGAACGAAGAATGAAGTTCGTCGAACGCAGAATGAAGTTCGTCGAACGCAGAATGTAGTTCGTCGAACACAAAAACTTCTCTTCAGATCGACATAATCCGCTGAGAAGAGGAAGACATCTCAGCCCAACCGCTGAGACAGATTCAAAAGGAAGGAATGTCGTCGAGAAGATGCAGTATCGTCAACATCATCAAAGAAGTTGTGTCGTCGGAAAGGCTAAGTAAGACTGATGCCAATGACATCGTCGTAAAGAAGGCGTGACATCGAGAAGACTGAAGAAGGACAGCTGAAGACAAGCAGTTGCTAAAGCAGAGTATGTCGACATGATATCGCTCATGTCGTCGAAAGAACAAAGTGATTACGATGACAGACTAGAAGAAAGAAGATCACGACGACACAGTCAGAGATAGCATATCGATGTATATGCAGAAATGCCAGAATATCTCGTATCATCGAGACATCAGCGTCAGAGGCAGAAGCTAGAAGACTTGAAGATCCACCAAGGCCTAAGGCATCGACAAAGTCCTGTCGTCGAGATATTATCCATATCGTCGTAATGCTTTCAGTATCAACATAAAGCTAGAAATATCATCGAGACGGAATTCAAATGTTGCGGACGCATTGTCAGCAATTAATGCCGACGCCTGATTGTCCAATCAACGCGTACTCTTAAGGAATGGGCGTCTGACAGTAAAGGACATTATATGTGACCGTTAAGCAGCTCTTCCGTCCTATAAAAGGGAACATTGATGCCCTATAAAAAGTAATCTTGGTGAGAGACAAGAACGAAAGAGAATCCCGTCATTGCTTCTAAATACAACAGTACTTTCTGCGGAGAAGAAGAATAAGTAGAGAACAAGAATCAAGCGTTCTCAGAAGAATCAGTCATCTCCATTGACTGATAAGAAGCCGTTCCTCAACAGGCTAAGAAAAGAGATTGAAGAAAAACTGTGCTTTCAAGATCTGAATCAGAAACATCTTCTTCAACCTCAAGTTGCCGATCTCCATCAGGCTAAGTTGCCGATCTTCATCAGGCAGAAGAAACAATTTTCATCACTGTAAACCTTTTATTGTTGTAAGGCTTGAGGGCCTAAGTGTCTAGCTTGAGGGCTGGAGAGCTGTGAGGCTTGAGGGCCAGAGCAGTGGACTTGCGGGTCCGATTTTGTCAAGCTTGAGGGCTGGAGAGCTGTGAGGCTTGAGGGCCAGGGCAGTGGAGTTGCGGGTCCGATTTTGTCTAGCTTGAGGGCTGGAGAGCTGTGAGGCTTGAGGCCAGGGCAGTGGACTTGCGGGTCCGATATTGTCAAGCTTGAGGGCTTGGGTGCAGTAAGGGCTTGCGGGCCTAGGCTGTAGGCACATGACTTGCGGGTCTGTGTTGTGTATGTTGGACATGTGTGTCACATCCCTTTGTTTGAGAATAACAAATCCCAAATTGTATTTGGTCTTGCTTGTCGTGTATTTAGAGTGTGCAAGAACTATAGGTGCAATACTCCACAGGTAGAAAACAGATTGGAGACAACTCTCTGGAAAGTGTGCTAACGCTCGCATTAGTTGTTAACGCCCAGCGTTAACAACCGCTGAGAAGGAAACCACTGAGATGGCGTTCGACGAAATCAGAAGGAACCTGCGTTCGACGAATGGAAGCATTCGACCAAAGCAGAAGGAACCTGCGTTCGACGGATGGAAGTGTTCGACAAATCTGAAGGCGCTCGACGAAACCTGAAGGAACCTGCGTTCGACGAAATCTGAAGGAAACTGTGTCCGACGATTTGGAGTTAACTGTGTTCAGCTTATTGCGTTCGACGAACTGAACTGCGCTCGATGATTTGGAGCATTCGATGAACTGAACTGTGCTCGACGATTTGGAGTTAACAACGTTCGACGAAGGCGCGTTCGACGAAATTAGTTTCGTTCGACGAAATTTGGTTCTGTCACGCTCCCGACGCTATACACGATCTCAGCAACTGCCGTACACGTTCTCTAATGCTGGCGTTAACCTTAATGCCACGCGTTAGCTCCAGTGGTTATTTAAAAGACCTGATTTCATTTTTGCTCATCGCTGAGAGGATTATTGAAGCCTTTATTCCAGAAATCTGAGAGAGCTTCCAGAGACAATACTTGTGCCAAAACTCCATTGTTGTTATGCTGCCAAAGAACGTTGTCCCACAAAAAGCTTAAGGAGAATTCTGGAGGAGGACTACGTCATGCTACATCCGAAGGACGATCACTTCAACCTCGCTCATATTACAACGATCCTTCATCTCCAATTCAGAAGATCTCATATGGAGTTTTTTTATTGTTATCTTTATTTTCATTCCATACTTTTTGTAATCATTTAGAGAATTCGCCTCGTGTTGGCGACTAGGTCTGGGTAGGACTTAGGGATGAAATTCGCCTCGTGTTGGCGACTAGATATAGGTTTGGTCTAGGGGGTGCTCGAGGCCATATCCGGGGAAGGAATGGATAGAGCCGCTTGAGGCCATATCCGGGGAAGGATAGGCTAAAGCCAACCGGTTTGTGGGGATACAAGTCGGTATAGAAAAGGAAAAATTGTTTTACTTTGTACGCCTCCGATTTCTAGCGATATTGAAATCAAATTTATGTAAACACCTTTTTATATAATATAATCATGTCTCTTTTTGTGTTTACTTGATTTCTATCATTTGACAAAAGTTATAAAATTGCAAATTACAATTGTTTCTTCCTTTAAGTTAAATTGTTATTTTGTTCTAATTTGTCTCTAAACAATTTAGTAAATCGTCTAAAAATTTATAAAGAATTTTATTCCCTTATTCACCCCCCCCCCCCTCTAAGGGCGTCAATCGATCCAACAAATGGTATCGGAGAAAGGTTATTCCAAACGGTTTAAAAACCAGGAATAATGGCATCTTATGATCTCGCTTTTTCCGAGGGTCAGGGAATTAGTAGACCTCCACTATTTACCGGGTCAGATTATATTACTGGAAAAATAGGATGAGATGTTTTCTTATGACCCTAGATATTGAGATATGGAATATGGTAGAAGAGGAATACTGTCCTCCTACATTTGTAGTTGGAGAGATAACTTTAGATAAACCAAAAGATAAATGGGATGATAGAGATAAGCTAAAATGCAAAAATAACGCCAAGGCCATGAATGCTTTATTTTGTGCGTTAGATAGAAATGAATTTAATAGAATTTCTGCATGTACTACTGCGTATGAAATTTGGAATCATTTGGAAGTTACTCATGAAGGTACATCGCAGTTTAAAGATTCAAAGCTGTTCCAACTTGAGTCGGAAAATGAAAAATTCTGGATGGATGAAAGTAAAGATGTTGATGCCATGCACACACACTTTACCAAGATCGTCAATGCCTCCAAAGTTATTGGAAAGAATATCTCCAACGGCGACTTGGTCCGAAAGATTCTTCGTTCCCTTCAGCCAAAATTCAAGCCGAAGGTGACAGCCATTTCAGAATCGCACAATCTAAGAACGCTTTTTATTTCTACTACAAGACCCTTGCAAATAATTCATATGGATCTTTTTGGTCCCGTTAGCACTACAAGTCTTGGTGGTAGATTATATACATATGTTTTAATAGATGATTTTTCAAGATATTGTTGGACATTATTTCTCTCTTCCAAATCCGATGCGTTTTGTGAATTTGCAAAATTATGTACTCGTATTCAAAATGAAAGTGATTTAAAAATTAAATACATTCGCTCGGATCATGGAGGAGAATTTGAAAATGAAAAATTTACATCCTTTTGTGATATGTTAGATATTAAACATGAGTTCTCTGCACCACGCATACCACAACAAAATGGTGTTGTAGAAAGAAAGAATAGGACACTTCAAGAACTAACACGCACTATGTTATGTGAATATAAATTACTTAAGTCCTTTTGGGCCGAAGCCGTAAATACATCGTGTTATGTTTTGAATAGAATCATGCTTCGCCCATCTCTTAATCTCACACCATATGAACTCTATTTTTAAAAGAAGCTTAATGTATCCTATTTCAAAGTTTTTGGTTGTAAATGTTTTATTTTGAATACAAAAGATAACTTGGGAAAGTTTGATGAAAAATGTGATGAACTTTTCTTGGGTACTCTTCAAATAGTAAAGCTTATAGAATTTTTAATAAAAGAACTAGTAGAGTTGAAGAGTCAATAAATGTAAAATTTGATGAGTTTGTTCCTTGTGTAGAAAAACTTTTCGCAGGCAACGAGGATGATCTCTTACAACCTTTGGAGCTTGGTGATGAGGAATCTTCCAAAGAAGAAGAAGAGGAGGCCAAGGAAGATGAATATGTACCTCCAAGTGCCTTGAAATTCACAAAGGATCATCCACGGGAATTAATAATTGGTGAACCATCCATCGGGGCAAGAACTCGCTCTTCTCTTCATGAATCATATTCAAAGCTGTTTTGTTTCCGAAATTGAAACAAAAACCGTGTCTACTGCTTTAAATGATGAATTTTGGTTTTTGGCTATGAATGAATAGTTAGAACATTAGGCAAGGAATAAAACTTGAGAGAAGTAGCAGATCTACAGATGAGTGGAAGGATTATTCGATGGTTTCCCTTGAGGATCATCAAGGATATCGGCGACAAGCGATGGGTGCTCGATGACGCAAGATGCGGGCAGAGGAGAGGAGGCGGCATGGTCGATCAACTATACTCTTCGAAGATAAATTGTAACCTAGCCGCCCAATCATTAGATTAATGGTATTTAGTTATTATTATTATTTTTTGGGTGTCAAATTAATAGGAGGGAACTTGAAATTTTTGGTTGTAATTTTGTAAGTACAATTAGTGATCAATTATTTTAGCCACTAATTAAATTTTTAAGTGACAAACAAATTTGGTTACTAAATATTTATAATTTGTGATCAAAATTTTATTTTGTCACTGACTAAAATAAATTAGTGACCAAAATATTGATTTGTCACTAAAAACTATATTTTAATGACTAAAAATATACTTTAGTCACTAATTATGTATAAGTCTTTTTTTAGTGGCCAACTTTAATTTCGTCACAAAAATACATCTTTAGTGACGAAATATAATCTGTCACAATATTTTCATGAGAATAAGGCTAACCCAGAATAGTTCAGAAGCATTGTTAGATCTCTTATCTACTTAAATAATACTCGACCTGACATTGAGTATGCTGTAAGTATGATCTCTCGATTTATGCAAAATCCCAGTATCAAACACATGATGGCCGCAAAAAGATACTAAGATATATTAGTGGAACCAGAACTTTCGGACTTAGATATGAGAAAGAAGAAATGAGTAAATTAAGGGGGTTTTCAGATAGTGACTGGGCAGGATGTGCTGATGATAGAAGGAGCACATCAGGCTTCATCTTTTTCATAGGCACCAAACCAGTGTCGTGGTGCTCAAGAAAACAGAAAACCATAGCCCTTTCCTCAACAGAAGCTGAATACACTGCTCTAGGTGAAGCAGCCAGAGAAGCTATATGGCTTAAACGTTTGATCAACGAAATAGTTGGAATTGAAGGAGCCCCAACCAAGATCGAAGTAGACAATACCTCAGCTATTGCTTTAGCAAAAAAACCCGTGTTCCACAATTAAATGAAACACATAGAAATCAAGTACCACTATATTCGAGATCTGACTAGCAAACGAGAAATTGAGCTAGAGCACTATGACTCAAAATCCCAAATTGCTGATTTACTTACCAAAGCTCTATCAACGTCGCAATACGCTATACTCCGGGAAAAAATGATGATTACCTGTTGCTCTGATTATGGGAGGGTGTTAGAACATAATGAAAGCAAGTTAATAAATGCATCAATAGGAGATGCTCCTGCCGCAAAGCTCCAGGAAGAAGAAGCTGAGTCATGCCCCAGTAATGATGTCACCGAAGCTGCATAGGTAATTGTGAAGGAAGGGAAATCTATCAGTAGGGTTTAAATGCTAAAAATCCAAAGCCACTGTCATATTCTTATCTCCAGCTTATTTTATTATCTCTTGTAAAATCTATGTGGCTATATATATATATATATAAAGTCCATAGTGCTATCTAGTGTAAGCCTTTTTTAAAACTTTCCTGTATGAGTGTTATGTTGATGAAATAAAGTTGTTGCTGCATTCCCTCCTGTCAAGCTGTCCTTCCCCCATTTCCTACAGTTTGTCCCTATAACATGAAATTTGCATCACGTACCTTGCAAGTATTGGTGGTTGGTGGCCATGTTTATGCCTTGCAATTCATAGAAAATCTAAAGATTTTGGATTATTGAGATCATGTTTACTTTTTTACAACCATTTGTTTTAACTTGAGAATTGCTTGAGAACAACTGATTCCAGGTTGATATATAGTTCCATGCCTTTCAAAATTTAGTTCTTTATGCATACGAGAAAATACATGTTTGTTTTTCAATTAATTTATTTGCTCAAGTTATGTGGTACTTGCTGGAGTATATTCTAAGTAGATTGCGCGTGTAAAAATATATGCTTGGTATTTTCGTTTTTCTATTTTGTATGTTTGGATTATATTTAGTTGGATACAATTATTATATTTTCTGTTTTTTTTTGTGAAAATGCTTAAGTTGCAGGGTTTATTCAATGCCCGCTTAAAATTTTTGTGCCTCAATTGCTTGTGAACTAACACTCATTTTCCAATTCAATTTCCTGTGAACGAATGCACTCTTGGATAGACTTTGTTTTAATTAATTACGTACTATTAACTTGTAATCAAACTAATTCATTTGCACCTGTATTAAATTGGTATTTTATTCATTGGATTGCTTGTATGCTTTCACATCATTCTAGAGTTGGGTCTAGGTTCATAGCATTTGTTTGTGATTGCTCGCATTCATCTAAGGTTATAGCATCGAGAGTCCGTAACCTATAGATTCGTCATGTATCAATATCCTTCTTATAAGAATTTCCATTGAACTTCCACATGAAGTATTAAGCTACAAGAACTCTTTTTTCGGTGGATTGTTTACTCAGAACAACAGGTTGTCAATATGGAATGACAACAAGTTGTCAATATGGAATGACAACAAGTTGTCAATATGGAATGACAACAAGTTGTCAATATGGAATGACAGCAGTTTGTTATTACACTTGCATAATTATAAATATTATGCTGCATGCTTGACGTTCAAATACTAGCTGACAACAGGGATATGCACCACCTAATTCAAATCGACGTTCAAATATTATGTTTTGTCAAGGAAACGAGTAGAATACCTTGATTCTATTGCTCAATTTTATGACATTCCTAATACCCACCGTTCTGATGAAGAAATAAGTATGCCACGTCCGGTTTTTGGTTCTCTCTTTTATCCAACAATCATGCATTATTTGTTTGCTCAAGTCCATTTTCATTAAGAAATGTATCATTTTTATTTCTGTTGTTTTACTTTTGTATAGATTGCTGTTGATTGCTCGAGAACCGCACCTGATGTAACCTTCTTCCAGCATGAACAGGTTCAGAAGTCGTTGGAGAGGATTCTTTACACATGGTTAGAACTTATAATGTTTTTCTTACTTTAGTTGAAGTCATGGTACTGGTTTCACATCTTGATTTGTAGTGACCTGCAGCTGTAGATGTTTACCTTACCAAAGTAAACCCTTGCAATGAACTTCATTATGTGTACCCTTTTCTTGTTAAAGAACCATATATGTTATTTTTGTTATATTCAGTGGCAGCTGATTATGGAAAAATCTGCAAGAACATTATGGTTTTCCTGAATGCTGTACTAGATTTTCAGTGTTTGCAAGAGCAAGTTATTGAGATCAAGAGAGAAATACAAAAGTGCAATCTCTTTCACTGAGTGTTCTTCTCTACTACATTCAATCTTCTAGGTGGTTTGGTTGCATTTTGTCTCCATGTCGGACATTAGTGATTCCCGTACCTCCACGACCCCCGCTGGATCTACCTGGGTTGGTCAAGAACATATCTATTCTCAGCTTACTACCATCCACCTTGATGACACCAACTATTTGGCTTGGTCCCACTCCATTACCCTTGCCTTAAAGAGTCGACATCATCAACGACATCACCACTGCTCCTGCTACGACTTCTGTTACTTGGCCTAAATGGGAGTCAGGACACTCCCTTGTCATGTCATGACTCGTCAACTCCACGTTGGAATCAATTGCGCGGAATTATCTTTTTTTTTGGATATTGCTGCAGAGATATGGATGTGTGTTGAGTCTACCTATTCCCGCAAGGAGAATGCGGCCCAAATCTTCTAGCTTCGCCGCAAGATTGGGAATCTCCATCAGTGGGATCGTCCTCCTTCTGCGTATTACCTTGAGTTTACCCAACTCTATCCGGAGTATGATCATTTTGACTCTCTCATTATGGTGCACTATGAGAATACAATCTTGCTGAAGAACCGCAAGGATCAAAATCGAGTATTTGAGTTCCTACATGGACTAGAGATTTTGATCAGATTACTATTCAGATCTTGAGGCGTGTTCCTATTCCCTCACTTCCTGAGGTTTACAATATTATTCAACAAGAGTTTGATTGACCACTGTCCTGGACCACCTCCATCTTTCCGGAGGGATCTGCATTGGTGGCTCAAAAGCCCAATTATGCAGCAGTGCTTCTCGTGATTACAAGCCTAAACCGACAGATAAGGATCATCTCACATGTGACTATTGTGGCAAGCCTCGTCATACTTGAGATGCTTGTTATAGACTTCATGGATTCCCTCCTCCTAGAGGTGGCTCGATTTCTCGTGGTGGTCGTGGTCGTGGTAGGACACCTGGACGGCCTCCTCACTCTGCTCATTTGACCGAAACTTTTGATGGTGGTTCTTCTCAGTTGTCCTCCTTCTCTGCTGAAGAGATGCAGGCCCTTCGTCGTTTGATGCACGGTCGTACTACTAAGCCTACGGATGACTCTATGCCATCATCAGATCTTGCCCACACATGTACTTTGAGTGCCAACTCTGATTCTACTAGTCCTACTTAGTGGATTATCGATTCCGGTGCCACCGATCAGATGACCGGTTCTGCCTCAAGTTTTGTATTTTATTCCCCTCTTTCTGGCAGAGATAAAGTGAGCATTGCTGATGGTTCCTTCTCTTATATTGCTATGAAAGGCTATATTCCTTGTTCTTCTCTCACTTTATTCTCTGTCCTTCCTACTATATGTTAGTCATTTGACTAATTCTCTTCAATGCTCAATTACCTTTTTTACTTCTATGTCTTTCTGGATCTGAAGATGAGGCAGGTGATTGGCTTTGATAGCATGAAGGATGACTTGTACGTGTTTGACTCCTCTTCTGGGTCTACCCCTCCACAAGCTCTCCACTCTTCATGGACCTCCACCTTGCTCACCTGGCATCGTCGTCTTGGCCACCCTTCAGTTGCGACCATGCAACGTTTATTTCCTATTTTTTCTCCTTCGTGTTTTAAAAAATTTTGTTTGTAACATCTGTGTTGTTGCCAAATACCATCATGTTCCTTTTCATCATGTTTCATTACCTAGTACAACTCCTTTTCATATTATTCATTCTGATGTTTGGGGGCATTGCCCTGTTGCTTCTATTCCTGAATGTTTTTGGTTTGTAACATTTATTGACCATTTTTCCCGCACAACTTGGGTTTATCTCATGAAAAATAAAAATGATGTGTTTTCTATCTTCCAAATGTTTCATATTATGGTTTCTACTCAATTTTATGCCACTATTAAAATACTTCGTAGTGATAATGGTTAGAAATATATCAACGCTCCTTTGGAGGACTCTCTTGCTACTCATGACATTCTTCATCAAACCTCGAGCGTTCAATCTCCATCTCAGAACGGAGTCGATGAACGAAAGAACCGTCATCTCTTGGAGGTGTCTTGCTGCTTACTCTTCACTATGAACCTCCCAAAATATTACTAGGGAGTTGTAGTTCTCACAACTGCTTATCTCATAAATCGCATGCTCTCTTCAGTTCTGGGACATCAAACCCCCCTTACTGCCTTAGGGGTTACATCTGCCTCTCTACCACCCAAAAATTTTGGTTGCGCCTGTTTCTCTCACATACATTCTCCAGGCAGGTCCAAGCTTGACCCTCAGGCCCTTAAATGTGTGCTCATTTTCTATTCACCAACACAGAAGGGGTATAAATATTATCATCCCCTGACTAAAAGAACTTTCGTCGCGACTGATATCACGTTTCATCAATCTGAACCTTATTATGTGCCCTCATTTTAGGGGGAGCCCACATGTACGGGTGAGGTGAGCTCACCTATCTTACCCTTATCGATTCCTCCACATTCTTTACCTACTACTGAGACTCCCAATCAGGGGGAGCCTCCTTATAAAGAACAAGAGATACATGTATACACTAGACGGGGTAGAGATAACACAGCCTCATCACACGCCACCAACGCCAATGCCAGCTTTGCCAACAGATTCTTCAGAATCTCTCATTTCCATTCAAAAAGGTATCAGATCTTGCACTCAACATCCATTATCTCATTATTTTTCTTATGAGGCGCTAACTCCTTCCTACAAAGCTTTCGTCTCCTCCCTTGCATCTATTTTATTTTGTCAACATGGTAGGAGGCTCTTAGGCATCAACAATGGAAAGAGGCTATGATTGAGGAAATGAACGGTTTGGAAAAGAATTGTACCTGGGAGCTAACTCATCTTCCATATGGAAAGAAGGATGTTGGTTATAAGTGGGTGTTTACTGTGAAACAAAACTCTGAAGGTTTGGTTGGACGATTCAAAGCAAGGTTGGTGGCAAGGGGGTATACTCAAACCTCAGGGATTGATTATCAAAACACTTTCTCCCACATCGCAAAAATGAACTCTATACGAGTTTTTCCATCACGTGTTGCGTGCAAGAGTTGGGGCCTTATCCAATTGGACGTGAAGAATTCTTTCCTTCATGGGAATCTAGATGAGGAGGTATATATGTCTCTCCCTCCAGATTTTTCTCCTTCCGGATCTGAAGGGAAAGTGTGCCGGTTAAAAAAGGCATTTTATGGCCTGAAGCAATCTCTGAGGGATTGGTTTGGTCGGTTCCAAGAAGTCATGATTTCACTTGGATACAAACAAAGTCACACAGATCATACATTGTTTATTAAAAGGAGATCAAATCTGTTAACTGCTCTCATTGTCTATGTTCATGACATCGTCATAACATGAGATGATATTGAAGAAGTAAAAGCTTTGAATGTGAATTTGGCGAGAAAATTTGACTTAAACGATTTGGGAAAACTCAAGTATTTTTTGGGAATTGAGGTAGCAAGATCTAAACGGGTTATCTTCATCTCCCAGAGAAAATACACCCTTGATTTGCTGGAACAATATGGCATGAGTGGTTGTAGACCTGCTGATACACCTATGGAGGTGAATCATAATCTTGGAAGAGATAATGGCGACCCTATTGAAGACGTGGCTGGCCGGCTATCAACGCCTTGTTGGAAGATTAATCTATCTATCCCATACTCGTCCCGACATAGCTTATGTTGTTGGAGTCGTTAGCCAATATATGCATTTCCCAAAGACGAGACATCTGGGTGCTGTTCATGGAACCTTGAGGTATTTGAAGACTTCATCAGGAAGGGGGATCTTGTTCACTCACTGACTTGAAGATTGAAGTTTTTGGTAATGCTTATTGGGCTGAGTCCGTTGAAGATAGGCGTTCTACATCTGGGTATTACTCATTTGTTAGTGTGAACTTAGTCACTTAGAGAAGTAAAAAACAATATGTCGTCTCAAGGCCAAGCGCAGAAGCTGAGTTTAGAGTTATGACACATGACATATGTGAAGGATTATGGATACGCTCTTTGATGTGTGACCTGGGTTTGAATGAGTCTAGTCCTATCTGATTGTACTGTGACAACAAGACTGCAATCAGCATTGCCAGCAATCCCGTTCATCATGATCGCACCAAGCATATCGAGGTGGACAGACAATTAAGGAGAAAATTGAGAAGAAGATTATCTGCATTCCTTTTGTTCCCTCAGAGAGACAACTAATTGAAATCTTGACTAAGAGTATTAGGGGACATATTTTTTATGCTTGTATTGACAAGTTGGGTATGAACAATATAACATGCCCAACTTGAGGGGAGTGTTAGAACGTATTCTGTTACCATTGCATTACAATGTTTTCTCCCCTATATAAAAGGGGACCCTTCTACTGAATAATATAACGTTTTGCCCTAATTAACATAGGCGATGTGGGAGAAGAGATGGCTCACCAAGGATAATCCATCATGGATAATTCACACAAAGGGAGGTCCCATATGACATGGTCCCACACGACATAACCCGCTAAAATAAGGTAATGAAAAGTGTGGGGATAATCCGTCGGGGATAATCCACACATAGGGCGATCCCACACACACGGTTCCACACTCACGGTCCCACACGTCACTGTGAGAATTTGAAAATAATAGAATTTTTTATTTCCAAAAAACTGAGTATTACAAGAGTATTGCCTCCTTTATATAGACTAGGAGGGAAAAGGGAAAAACCAAATACACAATGTGGGACTAAATACAAATACAATACACAAAGAGAGCTGGGCGGTCAGGAGGTCAGGGAGAACGAGACCGCAGCGACCTCTGCGGTCTGGAGAGGAGACTGGCGGTCACACGACAGGAGGAAGGTCGTGTGACAGAGAAGGCCAACAGACCGTGAGACCGCTCTGGCGAACACTCCCCCGTAAGGGAGAGACCAGGGGGACCAGACCGCTTCTCTTCATATGAAGCGATCTGATATTCCTGAGGAGAGACGACGGTCTGATTCCGGGAGACCGCACAGACCGCGGTTATCCAATGGTTACTTGATTGAGCTGGGGACCGCAGATCTTCATACAATGCGATCTCGCACTTCTGAGGAGAAGGCGCGGTCTGGTGCTGGGAGACCGCACAGACCGCAGTTATCAGACCGTTACTTGATGGAGCTGGAGACCGCTGATCTTCATATAACGCGATCTCATACTTCTGAGGAGAAGGTGCGGTCTGGTTCTGGAAGACCGCAAAGACCGCTCGGCTTCAACTCTTTGAGACCGCATGGCTTCAACACTCCCCCGCAAGCTGGAGCATATATATCAATCATGCCTAGCTTGTTGCACACATCAGAGAAGGATGAATATATGGGTTTGGTGAAGATATCAACCAGCTCTTTATCCGAAGTTACGAATGGAGTGCAGATTTGTTTCTTCAAGATTTCTTCCCTGATAAAATGACAGTCCACTTCAATGTGTTTGGTTCTCTCATGAAATATTGGATTATGAGATATATAGATTGCAGCTTTATTGTCACAGAACATTTGGCAAGGGATGGTTGTAAACTTCCCCAAAATCTAAAAGGAGAGACCGTAACCACTTCAATTCACATATAGTTTGGGCCATGCTCCTGTACCCGGCCTCAGCACTCGATCTGGATACTACTGCTTGTTTCTTGCTCTTCCAGCTCACAAGATTTCCTCCTACGAAAGTACAGAACCCAGACGTGGATTTTTTGTCTCCTTTATCATCAACGTAGCTAGCATCTGAGTAGGCTTCTACCTTGAGATGGTTGTTTCTTTGAAACAAAAGTCCCTTTCCTGGAGATCCCTTAACATATTCCAATATCTTTAAAGCAACCTGAAGATGACATTTCCTTGGGGCTTGCATGAATTGGCTGACCTTCCCAACATCATAACAAATATCAGGTCTTGTTACAGTAAGGTAGATGAGCTTGCCTACAAGACGACGGTATCTTGTGCTATCAGGTAGAGGTGGAGAGTTGTCATTCCAGCATTTGTCCTCTCCTATTGCCAATGGATACTTAGCAGGTTTAGCACCAAGAAGACCTGTTTCCTTCAGAAGGTCAATAGAATACTTACGTTGTGAGAGGACAACAGAACTCTGCTTTCTTGAGATCTCAATACCCAGAAAATACTTTGGAGTTTTTGTAAGGGTGATACCTTCAATATCATTGCCAGTGAGAAGGATGTCATCAACATAGACAGCCAGAACAACCATTCCATGAGAGGTCTTGCGAATGAAGAGAGAGTGATCTGCAGAGCTGCGGGCAAACCCAATTACCTTGATTACTTCGTTACACTTTTCAAACTAGGCACGTGGACTTTGCTTTAGACCATAGATAGCCTTCTTGAGCTTACATACACGAGTCTCCCCCGGAGCAACATACCCTGGAGGTTGCTCCATGAACACCACCTCTTGAAGATCACCGTAAAGAAAAACATTCTTGACGTCCAATTGAGAGAGTTGCCACCCTTTGTTGACGTCCACAGAGAAGAGGACCCTGATGGTTATAAGACGAGCAACAGGGGAGAAGGTGTCAAAGAAGTCAACGCCATATGTCTGAGTAAAACCTTTAGCAACCAAGCGAGCCTTGTATCGGTCGACAGAGCCATCAACACGATATTTGATCACAAAGACCCATCTACATCCAACAACGTCTGCCCCAAGAGGTAGAGGAACAAGGGTCCACGTGCTACGGTCTCGAAGAGTGGTCATTTCTTCATCCATGGCGGCCTTCCACTGTGGGATAGCAAGAGCATCTTGATAATTAGCTGGAATGACAGTATCTAAAATAGCAATATCAAACGCCCTAGCAGAGGGGGTGAGTTGAGCATAGGTCACAACATCATTAATAGAATGTTGCGTACATAAGCGAACTCCCTTTCGAAGGGCAATAAGGAGGTCTGCAGTAGTGACTGTATTAGCAGGAGAGTCATCATCGGAAGAAGATAGTGCTGGCCCAAGAGTTGGGAGAGGAGGCCCCGGAGTAGGAGGACAAATGGTAGGAGACTCTATAGATGGTGGAGTGAGAGGAGGAGGTGGTAGAGTTGGGAGAGAAGGTGTTGTTGGTGGGGAGTGAATGAGAGAAGGTGGTGGATGGGTTGTAGGACGCACAAAGGTGGAGGAGTGAGAAAAATATGGTGACATCAGCGGAAACATATTGTTTGCGAAGAAGAGGGTCATAGCATCGGTAAACTTTTTGAGTAGGAGAGTAAACAACAAAGACACACTTAACGGCCCGAGGGGAGAGTTTGTCCCGATCTGGAGAAGGAGTGTGGATAAACGCAGTGCAACCGAAGACTTTGAGAGGTTGCGGGAAAGGTTTCAAGGTACGATATAGAAGAGAAAAAGGTGTGGAGCTTTGGAGAATAGAGGAGGGAATGCGATTAATAAGATAGCAGGAGACGAGGATGGCATGACCCCAATAGTTTTTGGGCATATTCATCTGGAAGAGTAAGGTGCGAGTCATGTCAAGGAGATGACGATTCTTACGTTCCGCGATCCCGTTTTGTTGAGAAGTATAAGGACAACTAGTTTGATGTATAATGCCATGATTCATGCAAAACTCAGTAAAAAGATGAGAGACATATTCTTTAGCATTATCAGTGCGAATAGCTTTGATACACTCCAAATTGAGTGGAAATTTCATTATAGAAGGTTGAGAAAACAGTAAACAGTTCAGAGCGTTCTTTTAGAAGATACACCCAAGTACATCGAGAAAAGTCATCAATAAAAATAGCAAAATACAAACTACTCCCACCCACAGTCTTGGTAGGAGAAGGACCCCAGATATCGGAGTGAACTAGATCAAAGGGACGAGTCGAGCTACGACCATGCTTGGCAGGATAGGAAGCCAGATGGTGCTTTCCAAGTTGACAAGCTTCACAGTTGAGAGGAGAGGTATCGTTGGCGAGGTGAGGTAGAAGTTGATACAGCAGCCGAGGTGGAGGGTGACCGAGACGGAGGTGCCATTGATGGAGAGAATCAGAGGTTGTGGAAGCAGAATGAGCAGCAAGAACGTCAAGGAAGTAGAGGCCTCCACTCTCAGTACCAGTAGCAACTGTCTCCTTCGTGTGCAGATCCTGAAAATAACAGTTAGTCGGAGTAAATATAATAGAACATTGTAACTGTTGAGATAGAGCCTTGACTGATAGTAAGTTGCAGGGAAATGTAGGCACATAAAGAGTATTCTTAAGAGAAATCGTTGGGGTGACTTGAACAACTCCAGTCCCACACACATGTGAGGGATAACCATCTGCTGTAAGAACTGGGGACAAATTCTTGTGTTCTAGTAGCTGTGAGAAAAGGTGAGGGTTCCCTGTCATATGATTTGTTGCTCCAGAATCAATAAGCCACTTAGCTTCAGTAACCATGTGCACGCTACCTGAGGAGGTAGCAACATAAGCAGACAGTTGTGTAGTACCAGGATGAGAAGTCGCAGCAGCGGGGCGAAGGTGAGGATGCTTGAGATAGCAGCGTTCAATAGTGTGACCCTTCCGACCACAATGAGAACAGATGTACCGAGGAGGTCCGCGACCACTAGTAGAACCGCCACGGCCACCGGGGTGATCACGTTCATCCCGGTGAGCAAAGCTCTCTGGAGGAGGAGAGGACAACAAGGGTTGTTGGAGAAGGGAGGTAACAATAGAGACCCGAGCAGCGGTGGCATCAAGGGTTGGAGAATCAGCTTCCCCAAGAATTTGTTGTCGAATCATATCATAGGACTCAGGAAGACGGAGAAGGTAACACACAACGAAAAGCTCCTGGAAGTGTTTATGCTGTTCCGCAAGATCAGCAGAGAAGGGACGATGCTGAAGGAGTTCAGCCCCAAGGGCCTGAACCTCTTGATATGCTGTGGTGGGATCCATGGTTGGGCGGGAAAAGAGATCTGCATACAAGGTGTAGATGCGGGAGGTTTTGGCACCTTTGGAATAAAGGGCAGCAAGATGGTTCCAAGCTGCTTTGACAGTTTCATCATGACGAATGATAGGAAGACACTCATTAGAGAGACTGTTAGCAAGCCAGGTGCGGACCAGAGCATCGCTAGCATCCCAAACATCAAAGGTAGCAGACCCTTTGAGAGTAGGATCATCAGTGAGATGGTGTCGTTTACGTTGAGAGCGTAAGAGGAAGGTGAAGGAGACGCTCCAATCAGGATAATTAGAGCAGTGAGCTTGGAGGAGGTGCCAAGATTGCCAGAAGTAGAGATAGAGGTAGTAGAGCCAGAGGCTGGAGTAGCCACAGGAGTGGAGGTGAGAATAGTATCAGAAGGGGTACCCATGAGAAGAGATCGGCAGGAGGAAAGGTAGATCGCGCGGTCTCGCGATAGAGGGCCGAAAAACAAAGGAGATCGCGCGGTCTGGAGGAATAGAGACCGGCCAAAGAGAAAGAGTTCACAACACAAGGATCGTTGCGAGCTCTGATACCATGTGAGAATTTGAAAATAACAGAATTTTTTATTTCCAAAAAACTGAGTATTACAAGAGTATTGCCTCCTTTATATATAGTAGGAGGGAAAAGGGAAAAATCAAATACACAATGTGGGACTAAATACAAATACAATACACAAAGAGAGCTGGGCGGTCAGGGAGAACGAGACCGCAGCGACCTCTGCGGTCTGGAGAGGAGACTGGCGGTCACACGACAGGAGGAAGGTCGTGTGACAGAGAAGGCCAACAGACCGTGAGACCGCTCTGGCGAACACTCCCCCGTAAGGGAGAGACCAGGGGGACCAGATGTCCAGACCGCTTCTCTTCATATGAAGCGATCTGATATTCCTGAGGAGAGACGACGGTCTGATTTCGGGAGATAGCACAGACCGCGGTTATCCAATGGTTACTTGATTGAGCTGGGGACCGCAGATCTTCATACAACGCGATCTCGCACTTCTGAGGAGAAGGCGCGGTCTGGTGCTGGGAGACCGCATTGACTGCGGTTATCAGACCGTTACTTGATGGAGCTAGAGACCGCTGATCTTCATATAACGCGATCTCATACTTCTGAGGAGAAGGTGCGGTCTAGTTCTGGGAGACCGCATAGACCGCTGACACTAGACCGCTCGGCTTCAACCCTTTGAGACCGCATGGCTTCAACTGTCACGGTCCCACATGATACACATTCGCTGGAAATAGGATAACCAATAACGACCATACCGCAACACATGTACCAATTAACAGAGGGAATTTGGGAGATGCAAAGAACACAAAAACATAAGCCTACAGGTCGCGTGAGACTAAGACGAGAGTCGGGAAACACCATTTAAGTCGCTTTCATCCCAAAACTCCCCCTCCCATGGGACACACGTGCATGAAGACATAAAACTCAAACATTAGGACGACACACATAATGACAATATAAAAATTAAAAATACTACTAAATCATCATAAAACTTGATGAATAGTAAATATACGCATTTTTTCTATATAGTTTTTAGTATAATTTTAATTAAATTTGTAAATAATATATGTAAATTAATGAATAAATGTTTGTTTTTGTTATTTTTGATTTTAAACTTAGTTTTATTTTAATTTGGCAAATTTTCAGTGTTTTTGTTAAGACACGCCCTCGGACACGCCCGTGTCCAAGGGCGTGTTCACTAATGCCTGACAATTTCAATTCTCTGTGTTTTTCTCAGCTCAAACCCAAGTCACGCCCTCGGTCACGCCTGTGACCGAGGCCGTGTACCATGGTCATGCCCGTGTTGGATATCCATCCCAGATTCCAGCCACTTGAAGCATTTCATCCAAAAAAATCAAAGTCACGGCCGTGACATTTCAGACACGCCCGTGACCCTCAATTCCTTCCAGAAAAACAAAGGACACGCCGCCCGTCACGCCCAGCAGCCGACAGCACAATGCCGACATCGAACACGCCCGTGTTCCTTAGAACACGCCCGTGTACTTTCAAGTCGCCGGTTAAGCCTTCCAGATGCCTGCCTGGATCCAGCTGTTCTGGCTATTCGCACCCCAAGCCATGTCACGCCCTCGGACACGCCCGTGTCCGAGGGCGTGTAATTCCAAAATTTTTTCTATAAATAGCCAGACTCAGCTGAGTGCAAGGGTTCAAAATTTTGGGAGCTTCTCTTAAGGTTTTGTTCCATTTTGCTGATTTTTGGTGTTTTGTAATTTTTGTAATTTTGCACTTTCTCTCTCTAGTTTTGTAACCCCTTTTTTGATGGAAATAAATTAAGCTTGTTTTGTAATTATTGTCTCTCTTTGTTTTAGTGTGTGTGTGTGTTCTCTTTTTGTTCTTTTTCTTTTTATTTTTAGTTTTATGTAATTTTGTAATTTTTGTTAAGTTGTCATTTTAATTTGGGTGTGTGTGTATGAGTGTAATTTTCTTGTTTTTAGTTTTGTTGAAATTTTTAGATGATTTCATATTAGTGTGTGTGAGTGTAGGAGGTTAATTAGTTTTTTTTGTTTTGTTTTGTTTTCATTTGTTCTTTTTACTTTCTTTTTGCTTTTTTTGTAAGTGTGTGTGTGTGTATGAGAGTAGATTTTCTTTTCTTTTTAACTTAGTTTCATTATTGTTGTGTGTGTGAGTGTATGAGTTTAGATTTGTTTTATTTTAATTAGATTTCATTAACGTAGAGTGGGTGTGTGTATGAGTATAAAGTTTGCGCCTTTTTTGTAATCGAATAGTTTCCATTTCCGTCACGCATTTATTTCCCGCCTATCCGTTTGGATAGGACTTGCTCACGCATTTATTTCCCGCCTATCCGTTTGGATAGGACTTGCTCACGCATTTATTTCCCGCCTATCCGTTTGGATAGGACTTGCTCACGCATTTATTTCCCGCCTATCCGTTTGGGTAGGGATCGCATTTCTTTAATTTCTGCAATTTACAGCTTTCATTTTAATTCTGTAGAGTGTGTGCGTTTTCAATTAGTGCGTCTTTTGTTTTTAATATAATCGCTTTTTGCTTAATTCCGCTACCCGCTCAATCGCTTATTATCGCCGTAGTTATCATTATCGTTTTATAAAACCCTAAAAAATTCTAAGCAAAACTACTTTTTAAATTAACATTTTCATTCTTTTTCTTTTCATCGCTTTTCTTGGTTTTTGCTAAACGCACACCAAGCCCGCGATAGTTATCATTTTCGTCACTAGCTTTTCTATAAAATCATAAAAATCAATTTCAAACTCTTTTCGATAAAATAATAGCGCGTTCCTAAGAAGTAGAAATAATCGATACGACCTTGGAAAAATACGACCTTGATATTTCAAAAGAAATATCCTATACTACTATCGATAAGGTCCACTTGCCTTTATTGATTTTAGTCCGGATAATTACATAAACCCAAAAGCTTTCTCTCTAAAGCACTTTTTAAAACTCTCTTTTAAAAACACTAAAAAATTTGTTGCAACACCTCTTTGGTTGTTGCAACTAGCTCAAGGTAAAAGAAGTTTTAAAACGCTCTTATAGAATTGTTGCAACTACTCAAAAAATTGTTGCAACAATATTTTCAAAAAGCTTTCAATTTTAATTTTCAAAAAGCCCTTTTTCAATCTTTTCTACTTAGCTTTTGGCGACGCGGCCAAAGAGTAATCTTCGATATTTCGAAAGAGGAAAAGGTCGTTACTTCTATCCTTCGATAGGATAACGGGTAATTCCTCAAAGTAGAATTACTCGCGGGACTCTTCGAAAACGCCGCCGAATTCTAAAAGAAGAAAGCAAGGCTTCACACTTAAAAAAAAAAACTAATAATAACGCATCAAGTTTTTGGCGCCGTTGCCGGGGACTTGTGTCGTTATTTTGAAATAGGAAACGCTATTAATTTTATCTTATATTTCATCTCTTTTTCTATCTAAAAAACCAAAAACTAAAAAAATATACTATCTAAGTAAAGGAAAATCAAAAAATTATATTACATATATTTTTCAATTTTCCTTTTTTACATATATTTTCGAATATAGCTACATATATTTTCATATAAAAGCCCCACAAAAAAAAAAATCAAACCCAAAAAATATATATTTATATATTTTACTTAAGTAAAGAAAAACCCGAGGAGAATCTTCGGATAATCCAATTTTACCTTTTGATCCCGAAATCGAGCGCACGCTTCTCGAGCGCCGCCGATCTCGTAATCAAAATCTACAAATAGCTCCCGAAGAATCCGTCGGCGATATACATATAGGCGTGATGGGCGATCCTAATCTAAATGCATCCCCACCGAGGACCATGGCCTATTATGCTAGGCCAAATTTAGAGGATACAGGATCGAGCGTCACCCGCCCCGCGGTAGCTAATAAAAATTTCGAAATCAAATCCAGTATAATTCAAATGGTACAACAGTCGATTCAGTTCGACGGTTTGCCAGATGAGGACCCAAACCAACACCTTAATAATTTTTTAGAAATTTGCGACACCTTCAAGATTAATGGCGTCAGCGATGACGTCATTCGCTTGCGCTTATTTCCCTTTTCCCTGCGGACAAAGGCGAAATCGTGGTTGACTTCTCTTCCGAGAGGGTCCATAACCACGTGGGCCGAATTGACGGAGAATTTTCTAACTAAATATTTTCCTCCGTCAAAAACCGCTAAATTACGCACCGATATCGCATCCTTCATTCAATTCGATTCCGAGTCTCTCTACGAGACTTGGGAACGTTTTAAAGAATATTTGCGTAGGTGTCCTCATCACGCGCTACCAACTTGGCTTCAGGTACAAACGTTCTATAACGGCTTGAATTTCTCAACGAGACAGATGATCGACGCAGCCGCCGGGGGAACGTTAAACAACAAAACCCCGGAGGCCGCTCAAGCTCTGATCGAAGAAATGGCCATGAACGCGTACCAATGGAACGTGCCAAGGTCGCGTCCTCCTAAACCGGCTGGTATTTTCGAAGTGGATGCCACTACTCACTTAGCCTCGCAGGTAGAGCGGCTAAGTAAGCAAGTGGCGGAGATGACTGCTTCCTCCTCCACTCCCGCTTGGGCTAATAATCCTAATAATAATAATAATAATAATAATTTTAATAATCCAAATAATAATAATAATAATTTTAATAATCTTAATAATAATAATCTTAATAATAATATTAATAATAACAATAATTTAAGCGAGGAATCGGTGGATTACGTGGGCAATCAAGTGCGGGCGCCCTTCAACCCATATAGTAATAACTATAACCCGGGTTGGAGGAGCCACCCGAACTTCTCCTGGAGTAACCCTAATAATGCGCAACGCCCTCCACCTGCGATCCCGCAAGGATTTCCGCATGGATATCCCCAAGGATTTCAGCAGGGTTTTGCGCCTCCTCCTCCAAAACCTTCTCCGCTCGAGGAGATTTTTGCAAAATACATGGCTTCCAACGACGCAAATATCCGGAATATAACCGGATCGCTAAAAAATTTAGAAATGCAGGTTGGCCAGCTTGCAAAAATGGTCTCCGAGCGGCCACTTGGAGCACTACCGGGGAACTCGGAGCAGAACCCGCGTGAAAATGCCCACGCCATTACCCTTCGCAGCGGTAAGGAGGTCGACTCCCCATTGCGGGTTGAGCATCAGGTAACTGTTTCGCCTCCGACCCCTGCACCCTCGTCTTTTATTTTAGTAGATACGGAAAAAATATTAGCGCCGGGCGTCTCGAGCCCGCAAATTCCGTACCCCGCAAAGCTTAATAAAGAGAAGGAGGACGAACATTACAAAAAGTTTTTACAAATTTTTAAACAAATTCAAATTAATGTCCCCTTCTGCGAGGCACTCTCTCAGATGCCGAAATACGCGAAATACCTTAAGGAGCTCCTTTCTAATAAAAAGAAGCTCGAGGGTATTTCGCGTGTCTCCTTAAATGCGGAATGCTCGGCGGTCCTACTTAATAAATTGCCGCCAAAACTAAACGACCCGGGAAGGTTTTCCATCCCGTGCCTATTCGGCAATTTATTAATAAAGTACGCCCTAGCGGACCTGGGAGCGAGCATCAATTTGATGCCCTTCTCCCTCTTTAAAAAACTAGATTTGGGTGTTCCCACCCCAACAAAAATGAGCATCCAACTCGCGGATCGCTCGATAAAATATCCTATCGGGGTAGTGGAGGACGTTCTGGTCAAGGTTGACAAGTTTATCTTCCCGGTAGACTTCGTCATCCTCGACATCGAGGAGGACGCCGAGGTACCAATTATCCTCGGTCGCCCTTTCCTCGCGACCTCCCGCGCATTAATTGATGTGAGTAACGGTCGCCTCCTCCTTCGGGTAGGGGACGACGAAGTTACCCTTCTTATTAATCCCTCAATGCAAAATTCTTTATCGAATGATGATTCCTTCTTTCACTTAGAATCCGCGTTCGAGGATGAATGTTCTTCGCTTGCAGAATTACTCGCTTTAACTATAGACGATCCGGATTTGGCGGGCCTCGCCCCTTTGGACGAGCTACCGCCAGATTCGCCTTTCGAATCTTTTAATTCTAAAAATTTAAAAATAACAACTTCTTACGAAGAACCCCCGGTCTTGGAGCTTAAGCCACTCCCCGACCATCTAAAATACGCTTTTCTCGCCGCGGACTTAAAACTGCCGGTTATTATTTCGTCTTCTTTATCTGATTCGGAAACCTCCGAATTAGTTAAAGTTTTGTCCACGCATCGCCATGCAATTGCATGGCAGATTTCCAATATTAGGGGGATAAATCCCTCTTTTTGCACGCACAAAATCTTCTTAGAAGATAATTCCCGCAAAACCATCCAGCCTCAGCGGCGACTAAACCCAAATATGCGGGAGGTCGTTAAGGCTGAAGTAATAAAATTAATGGATGCGGGGATTATCTACCCTATATCCGACAGCACGTGGGTTAGTCCCATTCATGTCGTGCCTAAAAAAGGCGGTATAACGGTAGTGGCAAATGAACATAACGAATTAATTCCAACTCGTACTGTTACGGGTTGGAGGGTGTGCATCGATTACCGGAAATTAAATGATGCCACCCGCAAAGACCACTTTCCGTTACCATTTATCGATCAAATTTTGGAGCGACTATCGGGTCATCCTTATTATTGTTTTCTCGATGGTCTATCGGGATTTTTACAAATTCCTATCTCCCCCGAAGACCAGGAGAAAACAACCTTTACGTGCCCCTTCGGTACCTTCGCGTACCGAAGGATGCCATTCGGCCTCTGCAACGCGCCAGCTACATTTCAACGATGTATGATGGCGATCTTTGGAGAGCTCGTAGAGGATATTATGGAAGTCTTTATGGATGATTTCTCGGTTTTTGGAAGCTCCTTCCAAAACTGCCTCCAAAATTTAGATCGAGTCCTCCAACGATGCGAAGACACGAACCTGGTTTTAAACTGGGAAAAGTGTAATTTTATGGTTCGAGAAGGCTTAGTTCTCGGGCACAAAATTTCTGAAAGAGGGATGGAGGTCGACAAGGCCAAGGTCGAAATAATTGAAAAACTCCCCGCGCCCTCAAATATAAAATCAATCCGTAGTTTTCTTGGCCACGCGGGTTTCTATAGGCGGTTTATTCAAAACTTTTCCAAAATAACAAAACCGCTAACCCACCTCCTGGAGAAGGAATCTCCATTTATTTTTGATAACGCGTGCGTAGAGGCATTCAATGCCATAAAAAATAAACTTATCCATTCTCCCATTCTGGTGGCGCCCAATTGGACCCTTCCGTTTGAGATTATGTGCGACGCGAGTGATATAGCGGTAGGGGCCGTATTAGGCCAACGCGTTAATAAATATTTTCATCCTATCTACTACGCGTCCCGCACGCTCACGGCCGCAGAGGCTAATTACACGACAACGGAAAAGGAACTCCTTGCCGTCGTCTTCGCCATAGATAAGTTTAGGCCCTACGTCACGATTTCAAAAATTATAGTATTTACCGACCACTCCGCCCTAAAATATTTATTAGAAAAAATGGACGCTAAGCCCCGCCTTCTTCGATGGATCCTCCTATTACAAGAATTTGATTTAGAGATCCGCGATAAGAAGGGGGCCGAAAATTTAGCGGCCGACCACCTTTCTCGTTTAGAACACCCAATCGCGGAAGCGCTCTTCGAACCGGAAATCGATGATCGATTTCCCGAGGAGCGTTTTTTAGCTTTAAATAATTTAAAAACTTCTCTCTCGCCTTGGTTCGCAGACTACGCCAACTATTTAGTTGCGCGGGTGCTCCCGAAAGACTTTTCAAAACAGCAAAAGAAGAAATTCTTTTCTGATTTGAAAAATTACTTTTGGGAGAACCCTTTCTTATTTCGCGTCTGCGCGGACCAAGTCGTGCGGAGATGCGTTTCGAGCGAGGAGGGTGCGCAAATTTTGCGGCACTGCCACGAAGGGCCGGCCGGGGGGCATTATCAAGCCAACCGGACCGCGCAGAAGGCGCTGGAGGCGGGCTTTTATTGGCCCGCTCTCTTCAAAGACGCTCACACTTTTGTGAGCGCATGCGATAGCTGTCAACGGTCGTGTAACATCTCTCGTCGCGACGAGATGCCCCAAAATTTTAATTTAGAATGCGAGATTTTCGATTTATGGGGCATAGATTTCATAGGCCCCCTACCTCCTTCTTTTACAAATCGCTACATTTTAGTGGCGGTCGACTACGTATCTAGGTGGGCGGAAGCGCAAGCTCTCCCCACCAACGATGCGAGAGTCATCGTCAAATTTCTTAAAAAATTATTTTCTCGCTTCGGTACGCCCCGTGCGATAGTTAGTGATAGGGGTACGCACTTTTGCAACACCCAGTTTGCAAAAATATTAACCAAATATGGCGTCACGCATAAGCTCGCCACCGCCTATCACCCCCAAACGAGCGGCCAAGTGGAGGTAGTAAATCGGGAAATCAAACGCATATTAGAGAAAACCGTTTCAACTAATAGGAAGGATTGGGCACTTAAATTAGACGACGCGCTGTGGGCATATCGTACGGCGTACAAGACCGCAATCGGTTGTACGCCTTATCGATTAGTCTACGGCAAGGCGTGCCATTTGCCCGTAGAATTAGAGCACCGCGCTTTTTGGGCGTTAAAACTCTTAAATCTCGATCATAATTTAACCGCCGAAAACCGGAAATTCCAATTAAACGAACTCGATGAATGGCGTGCGAACGCTTACGAGAGTAATAAATTTTATAATGAACGCTCAAAATTTTACCACGACCGGAAAATATAATATCCAAAATCATTTGCGCCGGGCGATCTCGTCCTCCTATATAATTCGCGTCTTCGTCTTTTTCCGGGGAAACTAAAATCCCGTTGGTCCGGCCCCTTTCAAGTGAAAGAGGTTTGGCCATACGGGACCGTCCTTATCACCCACCCGGAAAAAGGCGACTTAAAAGTTAACGGTCACCGACTAAAACTCTACCACGCGGGGGATCAACTGGGAGGGAAGTTAAATTCCATACCCCTCCCCCACCTCTAAAAAGATCGTACCCCGCCAACGAGTCAAGCTACGAGACGGTAAACAAAGCGCTCGTGGGAGGCACCCCCATATTTATCCAATTACGTTCCTTTTTTTTTATAAAACCAAAAAAAAAATGATGAAATAAATTTTCATCTCAAAAAAAATAAAAACTTAAACAAAAATAATAATAATAAATAATAATAAATAATAATAATAATAAAAAATATAATAATAATAAAATTAATAATTATGCATATTTTAAATTATCATTCTTTTTCAAAAAAGAAACATAAAACAAAATAAAATAATGCAAAAACTTTAAAACAAAAATCAAAAAGAATTTTGGGAATTTTAAGATAAGACAATAGGAAGTTTCTCAAAGTAGGATTACTCGACAGACCCGAGAGGGGATTTTTGTCGATATTTCGAAACGAGAAAACCCCGTTGCTTTTACCTTTTTATTTCTCTTCTTCCTTGGTTTTTATCTTAAAGCCTTTTCTTTATTTTACCTTATTTTATCTTTCTTAAAATTTAGATATATTTTAAAACATGCATATTTTAAAATTAAAACCAAAACAACAAAAAAATACATATAATATAAATAATAACATAAAAAGATGATAAAAATTTATTTTTATCATACCAAAAAATATGTTTTTTTTACCTCTTGTATTCGTGTTTTGTACATTTCGAAAAACTAAAATAACCCAAAAAAAAACAATTTTGTATATATTCGTGGTTTTTTTGTAACTATCCTTGTATATATTTTTTTTCTATTTTGTAATTAAAATCTTCATCCTTTTTTTGTAAATATTTTCGTTCCTCACACTTACCTTCAACATTGAGGACAATGTTGGTTTTAAGTATGGGGGCGTGTTTTCCCTCTTTCTTGTATTTATTTTAGCCCCTCCCATATTAGAAAAAATCCAAAAAAAAAAATCTTTAATTAACTTAGAAAAAAAATTTAAAAACACACAAAAAAAAAATTTATATAAATGTTTTATGTTTATGTCTTTTATTTGTATATAAAAATCCTTATTTATAATAATAAATCAAAATCCAAAAAAATGATGAAAAATGTACTAAAAAATTTGTTATAACAAAATTCATTTTGTCATAACACCAAAAATGTTTTTCCTTCTCTCTTTTCTTTTCTTTTCCTTTTTTCTATTAATGTACATATTTTTAACAAAATTAAAAAAATCAAAAAAATATATGATGAAAAAAATTTTCTTAGAAAAGAAAAAAAAATCAAAAATATTTTGTATGTATTTTTACTTTTCTTAATTTTTGTCTTCCTTTTTTTTAGTATTTATATATGCATTTTGTTATAAAGAAAATCAAAAATAAAAAAATATATCATATCTAAAAAAACTTCAAAAAAAATGATGAAAAACTTATCAAAAATCCAAAAATAAAATAAAACCCCTACTTAGCTTTTTGTTATTTCCAAGGCTAGGTTAGTTTTATCTTTAAGCGTTTTTCATTATTTATGATTTGCTAAAACAATTTTGTTTATTTCATAGTTTGAAAAATTTAAATCGAGGAATTTTAGTAGTAAAGAAAATCTTGCGATCTTAATTTAATTTGAGAACAGAATTTTTAGCACTACCTCGAGTTTACGCTAAATAGATTCCTTTTTGTATTATATTGGCAAACCATCTTTAGATTCAATTATTCTAACTCTAAACTTGTGAAACTTTAGGAATGTTTTTAATCTACTAAACTTGCTCTCAAAAATCTTTTTTTATTAATCTAGAATTTCTCTTGAAACCCCCCTTATAAACACCCCTTAGCTTGGCATAAAATAATAAAAGTAGGAGTTTTAAAAGAAATCCTGTGTCAATGGGAATAAGAGATTCCGTAAACACAGGCACCCAATATTGTTAAAAGAAATCCCGTGTCAATGGGAATAAAAAATTTAATAATTCCGTAAACACGGGCATTGGGTTAAGTTTAGAAATGATTTCAATTCTCCTGCGTAAACCAACGCTGGGAATCAAAGCAAAGGCCACCAAAGAGGTGGGGTGAGAGGATAAAATCCGTCACCCCTAAATCCAAGCACTCTTCTTTTTGCCAAGGCTACTCTTTTTCCCTACCCCTTAGCCAATAAAATTGTACCTAGATTTTAATTTAAAAAAGTTTGAGAGAGCATAATTAGTAGGTTTTATTTATTCTTAAAAACTTTCTTAAAAAAGGTTAAAGTTTTATATAATTCTATTCTAATTAAAAGGTACCAAAGACTACAATAATCGACGTTATTTAGCTAACTTTAGAAGTCTCGCTAAAATTTTTTCGCTCTTTTTAAATTACTTTCATAGTTTTGGACTTACCTCTTTAAATGCCTTAAATTTATTTCGATCTTACTTATGATTTAATAAAAACTTTAGTAAATTAGAAATTTTATTAAACGTCTTATAGGTATCCCTTACTTTTGCTCTGGAATAGCAAAAGCTTAAGTATGGGGGTGTTTGATGAATAGTAAATATACGCATTTTTTCTATATAGTTTTTAGTATAATTTTAATTAAATTTGTAAATAATATATGTAAATTAATGAATAAATGTTTGTTTTTGTTATTTTTGATTTTAAACTTAGTTTTATTTTAATTTGGCAAATTTTCAGTGTTTTTGTTAAGACACGCCCTCGGACACGCCCGTGTCCAAGGGCGTGTTCACTAATGCCTGACAATTTCAATTCTCTGTGTTTTTCTCAGCTCAAACCCAAGTCACGCCCTCGGTCACGCCCGTGACCGAGGCCGTGTACCATGGTCACGCCCGTGTTGGATATCCATCCCAGATTCCAGCCACTTGAAGCATTTCATCCAAAAAAATCAAAGTCACGGCCGTGACATTTCAGACACGCCCGTGACCCTCAATTCCTTCCAGAAAAATAAAGGACACGCCGCCCGTCACGCCCAGCAGCCGACAGCACAATGCCGACATCGAACACGCCCGTGTTCCTTAGAACACGCCCGTGTACTTCCAAGTCGCCGGTCAAGCCTTCCAGATGCCTGCCTGGATCCAGCTGTTCTGGCTATTCGCACCCCAAGCCATGTCACGCCCTCGGACACGCCCGTGTCCGAGGGCGTGTAATTCCAAAATTTTTTCCCAGACTCAGCTGAGTGCAAGGGTTCAAAATTTTGGGAGCTTCTCTTAAGGTTTTGTTCCATTTTGCTGATTTTTGGTGTTTTGTAATTTTTGTAATTTTGCACTTTCTCTCTCTAGTTTTGTAACCCCTTTTTTGATGGAAATAAATTAAGCTTGTTTTGTAATTATTGTCTCTCTTTGTTTTAGTGTGTGTGTGTGTTCTCTTTTTGTTCTTTTTCTTTTTATTTTTAGTTTTATGTAATTTTGTAATTTTTGTTAAGTTGTCATTTTAATTTGGGTGTGTGTGTGTATGAGTGTAATTTTCTTGTTTTTAGTTTTGTTGAAATTTTTAGATGATTTCATATTAGTGTGTGTGAGTGTAGGAGGTTAATTAGTTTTTTTGGTTTGTTTTGTTTTCATTTGTTCTTTTTACTTTCTTTTTGCTTTTTTTGTAAGTGTGTGTGTGTGTATGAGAGTAGATTTTCTTTTCTTTTTAACTTAGTTTCATTATTGTTGTGTGTGTGAGTGTATGAGTTTAGATTTGTTTTATTTTAATTAGATTTCATTAACGTAGAGTGGGTGTGTGTATGAGTATAAAGTTTGCGCCTTTTTTGTAATCGAATAGTTTCCATTTCCGTCACGCATTTATTTCCCGCCTATCCGTTTGGATAGGACTTGCTCACGCATTTATTTCCCGCCTATCCGTTTGGATAGGACTTGCTCACGCATTTATTTCCCGCCTATCCGTTTGGATAGGACTTGCTCACGCATTTATTTCCCGCCTATCCGTTTGGGTAGGGATCGCATTTCTTTAATTTCTGCAATTTACAGCTTTCATTTTAATTCTGTAGAGTGTGTGCGTTTTTAATTAGTGCGTCTTTTGTTTTTAATATAATCGTTTTTTGCTTAATTCCGCTACCCGCTCAATCGCTTATTATCGCCGTAGTTATCATTATCGTTTTATAAAACCCTAAAAAATTCTAAGCAAAACTACTTTTTAAATTAACGTTTTCATTCTTTTTCTTTTCATCGCTTTTCTTGGTTTTTGCTAAACGCACACCAAGCCCGCGATAGTTATCATTTTCGTCACTAGCTTTTCTATAAAATCATAAAAATCAATTTCAAACTCTTTTCGATAAAATAATAGCGCGTTCCTAAGAAGTAGAAATAATCGATACGACCTTGGAAAAATACGACCTTGATATTTCAAAAGAAATATCCTATACTACTATCGATAAGGTCCACTTGCCTTTATTGATTTTAGTCCGGATAATTACATAAACCCAAAAGCTTTCTCTCTAAAGCACTTTTTAAAACTCTCTTTTAAAAACACTAAAAAATTTGTTGCAACACCTCTTTGGTTGTTGCAACTAGCTTAAGGTAAAAGAAGTTTTAAAACGCTCTTATAGAATTGTTGCAACTACTCAAAAAATTGTTGCAACAATATTTTCAAAAAGCTTTCAATTTTAATTTTCAAAAAGCCCTTTTTCAATCTTTTCTACTTAGCTTTTGGCGACGCGGCCAAAGAGTAATCTTCGATATTTCGAAAGAGGAAAAGGTCGTTACTTCTATCCTTCGATAGGATAACGGGTAATTCCTCAAAGTAGAATTACTCGCGGGACTCTTCGAAAACGCCGCCGAATTCTAAAAGAAGAAAGCAAGGCTTCACACTTAAAAAAAACTAATAATAACGCATCAAAACTCCATCATCGATGAAAGATTACAATCCTGGAAGGAATAATAGTGGTTGGAATCGATAGAAATACGGGGGAAATAGTTGGATCTGGAGCACAATAGTGTTCAAAGTTGGAACAATTCAACCAGATGAGAAAACGTCGAGGACAGAAACAACCGATAAGATTTGGAGTAGCTACCAAAGGTTTTGCCCTGAGAGAATCGATTTGGAAGGGCATTCATCCCCGTCGAAGTATCTGCCAACGTGGATCCTCGTCGATGAAGCATGTATACGGGATCATCAACATGAAAGTCAGATTGGTAATGCAACGGGATCATCCAAGAATAAATTCAAGGAGAGTGATAGATACATGCATACGACCTGAAACAATAAAAACATATTGATTGTCTTTCCTATTGATTCAATTTTCAAATGAACAAGATCATATTTTTTACCTTTCTCATCGAGATATGATAGCGGAATTCCTCCTCATCGTCGTTCAGCCTCTCACAAAACTCCTGCAGGAGCGCCCAAAGTATTTATAAAGCCCTCCTCATGACCCTCAGAGGAAAGATCGCCTGAAGTGGAAAAATATATCGCAAAATATTTTAGCCATACAAACAGCAGAATATCTGGTTCTAATCAAAACTGGGATCTCGCAGAAGAGGCGAAAAATATCCTGCAAATAAACAACGAATCTACCAGAATCTTGGCAGAAAATAATATTGTTATACGCAACATATAAAACGCATGCCTTCAATTATTTAAATATTTTTGCCAAAAATCGTGCATTCGTGGGCTAAAATTTCCATGCTCACTTTTTTGCAATTCACGACCTACGGAAATTGGGGGCATTTGATGAGGTCCTCCTAAAATGGCTCTGAGTCGGGAGTCTACTTTGTCAAAATCATGGCCCCGACCGGATCGCCGAAATGGGTCGTATCAACCAATTGAGAACGCCTATGAGCCAGACACACGACGAACCCGAACCGAAATGTTTGGGGGTCGCAAGCACGCGCATGCGCACATAGCCTGCTGGTTTAGCCTCTACCTCTTAAACAAGAGGTCATGCTTTAGAATATTGGCAATCTATCTTTCAAAACAAAATTTAAAAGTTGTATTAAAAGTTTAAAACATAAATATCGTTACTCTGATTATCTTGAGGTTATTGTTTGTCAATAAACACCTCATTTACAATTCTAATTATGTTAATTAGAAAGCAAGGGGCGGGTTTCCGTCAGGTCCGCTGCAGTTTTTGTAGAATCACAATCTCAAAACTTAAACTCTCACGCACAAATATTTAATAAACAGGAAGAAGATGAAACACACATGAAAGTCTTAATTTTTGATATCCTTCTTTCTCACGATTTTATTTCTTTATATTTAAAACATTTTCAGGCTTTAAATAGCCAACCATCCCTACGGTTACAAACTTGCGGTTATACAAAATTAAATTACAGCCACATAAATCAAAGTGTCTAATCAAGCGCAATCAACTATCCCAAAAGCCCGGACTGATATGAAGGACGCTAATTTTTCTGTAAGTAAGTAGGAAAGATGCTACGGGTCAAGTGAAGGAACGTTGGACCCAACAATCCCCCCAGCATCCAGCACGACCCGCAAGCTCAGAGGTGCTCCACATGGCTCAAAGGTGGCGCACCATATGGCTCAAAGGTGGCTTTACACATGGTTGTGGCCACCTGACCCGACGTGACCCACACAGGTAGAGAAATTTCGGGATTTAATTAGCGCCCCCGGTGTCGAACCCGCAACCTCCTCTGATACCAATTGAAAGTGCACAGTGTGCCTCTGTGAATCCTCTAGAGGGGGGGGGGGTGAATAGGGATTTAAATTTTTTTCTATCCTAACTGTGCAGACAATAAAAAATACTAAGGTATTATGCACACAACCAAACCAAAGGGCAGAATAAATATAATTAAGATTGCTGAAAATAAATACTGAAAGAGTAAATGAGACATCATAGAAATTCACAGCAAAGACAATATAGACATAGACATAGGAATGCACAACCTGTGCCTGAGTCTTTTGATAAGGAGTCTCATAGAACCAGTGATCTTTTGATAAGGAGATCTTGAACCACTGAGTCTTTTGATAAGGAAACTCTTAGAACCACAGATCTTTTGATAAGGAGATCTTGAACCACAGATCTTTTGATAAGGAGATCTTGAACCACAGATCTTTTGATAAGGAGATCTTGAACCACTGAATCCTTTGGAAGAGGGATTCTTAAAACTCTTTACAGTTGGAGAAATAAGAGAAGGAGAAGGAAGACATAAGAAGAAGAATTCTGTTTTCAGAATTCTGTATAAGCTTTCAGCTTCTTTGTTTCCTTTAATGGATCTGCTATTGATGAACCCTTGCTTATGATTGTGATGGTTTGCAAGGGTTATATGCTTCAAATCCACTTGACTGTCTTAGATTTATAATCTGACTGCTATATGGTATTGATGAAAAGCAGCCTGTAGTTTTTCTGTTCTTATAGAGAGCAGTTCTTATTTTCTTTGTCTTTTAGGGTTCCAGGAGGAGGAAGAAGAAGAAGGAAACCTTAATCAACAAGCTGTGATGAATGCTCTAATTTTCTCTTTTGTTTCTTCCTATTTATTGTTCATGATTGAATTTGAATTTCTTTCCTCTTCTGGGTTGTCCGAAAAAGGTATATGCTTGGACAATTTCTCTTTTTTCCTCTTTGTTTCCCGACCCGTCCACCAGCTGTTTGATTTCATTCCAAGAATGCTGTTTGTCTTCTTGTACGATCCTTTCTATTTGAGGCAATAAACAAGTCATTGTGGAACGGTCTTCAGTACTATGGGCCATGAGAGAGACTTCTAAAAGGACTGCTCAAAAGATTTCTTTTTCAGACTGTATTCGATGTTGCGTCAATTTCATCCTCTCTCTTATCGATGCTCCTTCGAGTTCTTGTAAGAGCAGATTCGAATTCCTTCTTGCTCTGATTGAACTCTGTAGTCGCGTTATGTCAATTATTTGTCGACGTATCCGTCAAGTTGAAGACTTGAGTTTGAACTTCATCGTCTGCGTCGATATGTAGTCGAAGTTGCGTCAAATTCATATGGCTTCGACAGACTCTTCCTTCTGCGTTGAGTTGAACTCGAAGCTGTGTTGACTTTTAAGTTTACTCCGACATGTCCATTTTATCCACGTCAATATCCTTTCGACGTAACATCGACTTGATCTACTTTGACAGAAAGGTTGAGTTGTTAGGACTTCTAGTCTATGTAGCGTCAACATCAATTCGATGTTGCGTCGATTTCTATTCGACGCAATTGTTAGCTCAACCCAAATTATGCTTGTCATGATCTGGTCTTGACACCCTAAGTTGAGTGTGACATCCAAAGACATCTAATGACCAAATTACCCTCACTATATAATGGGTAATTAAAACCTAAGAGATAAAATCACTTTAGATAAATTGTTAAGTTAAATCCAATGAGTTTTCCCAACAATCTCCCCTTATTTATCTTAACAAATTTTACAAATTGTTTTAATGTGATTTTTCATAAATTTTGCATCAACATAAATACATACAAGACAACATAGACATAGGATATCATAATAAATAACTGAATAAGCTGGTAAGCAGAGAAATATCTGATTAATATCAAGAAGTGTTTATCAGAGTTTACCCACAAAATAGTCTACTTTCTTCCTTTAAGAAAGATAGCTAAGGCCTCATACACCTTTCTGAACTTCCTCTCCACATATTTGAAGTTTGCTGGAGTAGCTTTCTTTGGGTTCTTCTGAATCCTTTCATGTCCCTTGAACAACTTCTCCAGTTCAACTTCAGTATCAGGATGAACATCCTTGAGTGTGAGACCAAGACCAAAAACTTTTGTTGTCATCAAATTTATGAATTCCAGATTTAAATTATCTGACTCAGGCTCTTTATCAGGATTTTGTTTAACAATAGTTACTTGTGATTTTCCAGAGGTTGAAGCTTTTGTGAACATAAGCTTCTTCTTCTTGGTAGCTTTTCTAATTTCTTTCTTTTCTGGGGTAACTGTACTGCATCCTTTGGATTACATCCAATACCCCCTCTGTGGAGTTGCCCTACTCCCCCAACATTTTGGCTTGAGGATTCTTTGCAGTATACTTTGTGTGATCAAACAAAGTAGATTTGATTGGGATTGCTTTAGCCAACTCTTCGTGTTCAACTACTTCTTTTCCTCTTTTCAAGATATAAATGAATATGTTCCTCTTCTCTTTAAGCTCCTATTGTGCTGCCTCATACTCATATTGTCTCTGTCCCTGCATTCTTCCATAGCTTGCTCAAACAGTGGATCATTATAGCTCTGCATCTTATTTTCAGGGATTTCCACTTTCTCATAGGTCTTGTTGTATGACCTATCCTTCTTGAATTGTTTCCTTTCTTCCTTTTGAGTATTTTTCCCAGATGGGAACCCTTCCTCCAGTTCCCCTTCCTCTTCCTCTTCCTCTGTAAGGAAGTCTCCCTCTGTATGGAGGAGTTGGAAGAATTGGATTAGATGATGGATATGGAGGCTGAACTGGTTTTGAGAACTGAGCTAGAGGTGAAGGCAGAGCTGGAGGTGAAGGAAGAGATGGAGGTGAATCAACTGAAGGTGGATCCTGATCAGCCACCATGACTGGAGAAGGTGTTGTTGTAGAGTATGCAGAAGAAACCCTGTATGCTAATGCATTAGGGATGTATGACTCAGTGCCCACATGGAGCTCTTGCAGAGTCCTTAGGTAGACCTGATCATCAGAGATTAAGGGAACCTCCCCCTGAATTGAAGACTCCACATGTGTTGAAGGAGGGATTCCTGGAGTGGTTGGTGTTGGGTTTTCTATACCCCTAACGGGATGACATATCGAATATGCGCAGCGGAAATAATAACAAGAACAACCCAAAGAGTAAGGATCTTGCGGTTTTCATGATTCAAGAGAATAGCAAAACGAAATACAAAGTACCTTTGCGGGATTGAGTCAATACTCAACCAAGGTGCCCCAAGATGGAATCGGGTAGACAAGATCTGAGTTCTAAGAACTGAAATGTGTCGGCTCCTCTACAGCGATCCACACGAACGATGGAGAACCCCAAAGCCTTATCGAACAAGGAATGGGTCGGAGAAAGAACGTCCTCTGCGTCCCCACGAACTGCTAGATCCGTTGAAGGGGAGGCGGCGACTGTCGGCGGCGATTAGGTTGGCGGACGGAATGAGAGCGATCGGAACACTTCCGTCTTCGGCTCTCCAGAAAATCGCGAAAAGGCTCGATCTAAAAAACGTCTATCTTCGAAGCCCTAATCACGTTCCTTTTATACGCAAGGCATAAAATAGGCTATCCGCATACCAGGGAAAAACAGAACATTTCTGTCCAGATTTACATTCGTCGAATTCGACTAAACAATATAACCGAATTCAACTCAGATTCGGCGAAACCATTTCGACGAATTCATCTATATGAATTCGGCTACATCAATTCGTCGAAACCATTTCGTCGAACTGACATGATTCGGCTAAACCCTTTAGTCGAATCAGTTACAATTTTGGTTAAATCACATTAGCCGAATCTCAATAGTCGAATCAAGCTAATTCGGTTAAACCCTTTAGCCGATTTGACGCAGTTCGGTTAAACCCTTTAGCCGAATTTGTCAAGTAAATACCCATTCGTTTAAACCCTTTAAACGATTTCCCGTTGAGCATTCTCAACTTAATTCTAAGCAGTCAAAGGATTGGTCCTCCACTCATATCCAATATGAGAAAGGCCAACACAATCCTTTCTCCAATTTCTCCAAACACTTTTATGTGCGACCCTATAGGCTCATATTGCGTTGGCAGTAAGACTAACTGTTGATTGCTTTGAGATCACCTCAGAAACTCCAACAATCTCCCACTTGATCACAAAGTATCAACAAAAGTCTCACAAATAATGAGCGACATCTAGCAATACATCATTGCTACCCAAGCAATAAGAGTTCATAACTCAACAAGCCTGTCAAGACCAATGTAACAGTGTTGTCATGTCCCTTTTTCCTTTACATCCGGATAGAACTGGAGGCATGGACCGTGTCACCCTCATAATTGTTCAATCCCAATTTCCTGATCTAGAATAGACTGTCTGAAATTGGTGAACTCAATATCATATATTGACTCAACCAAGCATGGCCATGCATTTCTCAGTCTCATTCCATCAAGGGGCCCATGGATGTAACTCCTGTCATACAGGAGGACAAATCCCATTTCTGCTCACACACAAACATCCAAATGATTCGTAACATACCCAACAACCACCCTTATCGTCAACCTTTCTCAAGAGAAGACTTTAGATGGTATCAAAGTATGCTCTTCCTCACCTGATGAATGCTATGACTTCAGGTCAAAGGACCACAAACACCATTGTCACTTGAGACCTACTTGTCATACGTTCATATAACAATCCATAAAGTAATCTCAAGGTGGGTCTGTCCAGTACAACTTGTTCACTAACAAGTACCCATGTGATGACTTGATATCACAATATCATGACCTATGAGAACCGGTCATCAGTCAACGCACATGCTAGTCTCGATGTATCAACATCGCCCTTAGCTTCTAAGATGATACCCCAACCAGGGACCATTTAAGAATGAAGCTTCTTATAAACATAGGCTCTCACATTCAAGTCACGTACTTGAATTCCTATGGAAGAAAACACTCTAAGGGCATTTATTATGCTAATTAATCTTATCAGACAGATATAAATGACATAATAAAACAACTTGCCATAAATATAAAATGAAATAAATAGTACATATTACAATTCATCCAATGAACAAACAACCAACAAATATGCAATCCACAAGGCTCCCAATAAAGATAATCATTTAGGTATCTAATACCTATTGATCTAACATAACCATCATGCTTCTTTTGCGCAAGAGGCTTTGTCAGTGAATCCGCTATATTTTCTTCAGTCGGTACTCTGCATATGCTCACATCTCCTCGATCGACAATCTCTCGAATAAGATGGAAGCGCCGAAGTATGTGCTTGGAGCGCTGATGAGATCTAGGTTCCTTAGCTTGTGTAATTGCACCGTTGTTGTCACAGTAGAGAACTACGGGATCAACAATTCTAGGAACTACATCAAGCTCGCTGATGAATTTCCTAATCCACACAGCCTCCTTCGCCGCATTCGCTGCAGCGATATACTCGACCTCAGTCGTAGAATCAGCAACTGTCTCTTGCTTGGAACTCTTCCAGCTTACAGCTCCTCCATTAAGGCAAAACACAAAACCTGACTGTGACTTTGAGTCATCTCTGTCAGTCTGGAAGCTTGCATCCGTGTAACCCTTTACAACGAGCTCTTCCTCTCCACCAAACACCAAGAATGTATCCTTAGTCCTTCTCAGGTACTTTAGGATATTCTTGACAGCTATCCAGTGACCATCACCAGGATCAGACTGATACCTGCTAGTCATGCTTAAAGCATATGAGACATCGAGTCGAGTACATAACATTGCATACATGATTGATCCAATTGCCGAAGCATATGGAATCAACTTCATGCGGTCCTTATCTTCCAAAGATTTTGGACATCGGTCCTTAGAGAGACTCACACCATGAGACATGGGTAAGAATCCCTTCTTGGACTCAAGCATGTTGAACCGTTTCAACACCTTCTCAATGTATGTACTTTGGGTCAAACCCAGCAACTTCTTCGATCTATCTCTATAGATCTTAATACCAAGTATATAAGTCGCTTCGCCCAAGTCTTTCATAGAAAAGCACTTCCCTTGGTTGTTCTTAACAACTTGCAGGGTCGGAATGTCATTCCCGATCAACAGTATGTCATCTACATACAATATCAGGAAGACAATAATGCTCCCACTAATCTTCTTGTAAACACAAGGCTCACCTTCGTTCTTGATGAAACCAAACTCTTTGATTTTCTCATCAAAACATAGATTCCAACTTCGAGAAGCCTGTTTCAATCCATAAATGGATCGATTTAACTTGCATATTTTAGTGGCTTCATCTGGAGATACAAAACCCTCGGGTTGTGTCATATACACTTCCTCAAGGAGGTTTCCATTAAGGAAAGCCGTTTTGACATCCATTTGCCAGATCTCGTAGTCATAATACACAGCAATAGCAAGTAGAATTCTGATGGACATGACCATAGCTACAGGGGAAAAGGTTTCATCATAGTCAACACCATGAATTTTCCTGAAACCTTTAGCCACCAGCCGGCCATTGAATGTCTGTACATTCCCATCCATGTCGGTCTTCTTCTTGAAGACCCACTTGCATCCTATGGGTCGTACCCATTCAGGTGGTTCCACCAAGGTCCAAACTTGGTTTGTGTACATGGAGTCCATTTCAGATTTCATGGCCTCAAGCCACTTCCCGGAGTCTGGTCCATTCATAGCCTCTTGGTAGGTTGCAGGCTCATCATCATGATCCATAAGCAACACATTACCTATTTGAGTCATGAGAAATCCATATCTCTCAGGCTCAAATCTTGGTCTACCAGATCTACGTAGGACTTGTGTTTCTTGAGCAGGCTCTCCAGCTACAACTTCTTGTAGTTCTTGCTCAGGTTCCAATTCCGGTTCGTTCATTGTTTGTGGCTCCTGAACTTCTTCAAGTTCTACCTTTGCAGTCTTTCTGGATAAGAACTCTTTCTCCAAAAAGACACCAGCCCTTGCGACAAACACTTTGCCCTCAGACGGTAAGTAGAAGTAGTATCCTTTGGTTTCCCTAGGATACTCCACTAGATAACATTTATCCGATTTGTGTTCCAACTTGTCAGGCATTTGAAGTCGCACGTATGCTTACATCCCCAAATCTTGATGAACGACATACTGGGACGCTTCCCAGTCCATATCTCATATGGTGTCTTTAGAACCGTTTTCGTTGGAACTCGATTTAGTGTGAAAGCAGCAGTCTCTAAAGTAAAACCCCAAAAGGAAACGGGCAAATCTGCATGACTCATCATCGATCGCACAATGTATAACAAGGTACAATTGCTCCTCTCAGAAACACCATTATGTTGAGGTGTTCCGGGTGGAGTGAGCTGTGATACAATACCACACTCTTTCAGATGATCACGAAACTCATGACTCAGATATTCGCCACCTTAATAAGATCAGAGTACTTTTATCCTTTTCCCAGTTGGTTTAATACTTCTTTCTTAAACACTTTGAACTTTTCGAAGGTCTCAGATTTGTTCTTCATAAGAAATACGTATCCGAATCTACTAAAATCATCAGTAAATGTAACGAAGTAGTAGAACCCACCTCTAGCCATAGAACTCATGGGTCCGCATACATCACTATGTATTATACCCATGAGATCATTAGCCCTCATTACAACTAGTGAAAGGGGCTTTCGTCATCTTGCCCAACAAACATGACTCACATCTCTCAAATGATTCATAATCAAATGAGTCCAGTAGTCCATCTTTATGGAGCTTGGATATGCGTTTCTCATTTATATGGCCTAAACGAAAATGCCAAAGGTACGTAGGATTCGAATCATTTGTTTTTAGTCTTTTAGTATTTTCTATGTTATAGATCGGATGGTCTAAGTTCAAAACATATAAACCATTAAACATTTGGGCAACGCCATAACAAACATCATTCATATAAATAGAACAACAGTTGTTCTTAATTACGAAAGATAAACCAATCATGTCCAAACATGAAATAGAAATAATGTTTCTAGTTATGGCCGGAACATAATAACAATTATCTAGTTCTATTACAAGCCCTGTTGGCAAAGAAAGACGATACAATCCTACGGCAACGGCAGCAACTCTTGCTCCATTTCCAACGCGTAGGTCTACCTCTCCTTTACCCAGCATTCTTCTCCTTGTCAGTTCCTGCACATTTATACAAATGTGAGAACCACATTCGGTATCCAATACCCAGGATGAAGGAGCAGAAAGGTTTATTTCTATAACGAAAATACTTGAAGCGGAAGCCATACTTCTCTTATTCTTCTGCAGATCTTCTAGATACTGAGGACAGTTCCTCCTCCAGTGCCCTGCCTTACCACAATGGTGGCACTTCCCTTCCTTAGCCAATCCTTTCCTTTTCAGTGCTGAAGACTTGGGATCAAGATGTGACTTAGGTCCTACCTTAGTCTTCTTGAATACCTTGACCTTGCCCTTGCCTTTATGCACCATCAGTATGGGGCTAGCAGGCTTGGTCTTCTTCATGTTGATCTCGGCAGTTCTTAACATGCCTAGGAGCTCGGGCAGTGTCTTGTCAATTTCATTCATATTGTAATTTAAGACAAACTGCTCGTAACTGTCCGGCAACGATTGCAGGATCAGATCAGTGGCCAACTCTTGGCTCAAAGGAAACCCCAGTCTTTCAAGGCTCTCTATATACCCAATCATCTTGATTACGTGAGTTCCTACTAGGTCTCGAGTTCCCATCTTACACTGAAATAACGCCCTGGATATAGCGAACCTCTCTTGGCGAGCTTGCCCTTGAAACATTTTCTTCAGGTGCTCAACCATCTCATAACAACTCATGTTCTCATGTTGCTTCTGAAGCTCAGAGTTCATGGTCGCGAGCATAAGGCATTCAACATCCAAGGAGTCATCTTCATACTTCTTATAAGTATCTTTATATGCACGTGGTGCATTTGCGGCTGGCTCTTCGGGGGGATCTTCTTCCAAGACATAGAGCTTGCGCTCTTGCCTGAGAACAATTCTCAGGTTTCTATACCAGTCAAGGAAATTTGTCCCATTTAGCTTATCCTTCTCAAGGATCGCTCTCAGGGACAAGGCGGAGTGAGATCCACTTGCCATGGATATTCTACAAGGAATTTTGCAAAGTAAAATTTTAGTACTATATTTCAACATACATTACATATATTTTTTTTAATAAGGACTTTTATTAAAGAGCTCCCACTATTTTAATCAAATCAATAACCCTTGATATCAATTCGGAGAGTTTATGCGAGCTACTCTCTTAGTGGACAAGATCCGTATTTCACCAACACCACGAGTCCGCTTTGGCGTTCCTCTCATAATGCGGTTATTTAGGTAGATAACATTTGTCAATTGCATCACTATGCAACTCTTGTATGGTTGGTGAATAACTCTTTATTCACATCCATCATATGGAGCATGCTAACCCCATGCCTCTAGGCACTCAACCTTTGAGGTCACCTAGTTAAGTCTGACCCAATGTCGACAGTGGGATATCACAATTATCCGCTCGCACCCTTACCAAGATAGATTAATGCACCTTGCTTTGGAAAGCCCACACTTCATCGATCGAGACAGGAAGAGTGTCATCCATCGGAAGGCATCCGAATACTTAATATTAGATAAGGGATTTTATTTCAAATGATTAACATTTTAATCATGATTAACATTTAATCACAGTGCACAATCAGAAAATAAAATTACAACATTCACATTCCAGATACATCTCAGATGTGCACAAAAACAGTCTATCAACACTTTGACAAAACAGGGCTAAATCTAAGCATTTAGAACACTTCTAAATCTCCATATTTACATGCATTTGACATATGAACAACAACTCCACTTGTGCAGTAGACAAGCTCGTCTCTCATGTCAGATTCAATAATCTAAACATTTGGTTTCACAAACCATTTTGAGGGACGGTTACTGCAGAGGAGAAACAACCTCTGAAACATGAAAATCGCAACGCAATCACATGCGTTCCTGGAGGGGTTCCAAGGGGCCGCGCCCCTGGCGGGGTCTTAGGGGCAGAGCCCCTAACGGGGTTCAAGGGGCAGAGCCCTTGCGGGGTGTGGGGCAGAGCCCCGACCAAAATTTTGAAATCCCACCACTAGAAACCACACAAAATCACATCAAATGTGATATTCCAAGAAGAAATTAGGGCATTTAGAACGCTTCTAAATGTCCCAATTTACACGCACTTGACCGCAACCTGGCTCTGATACCACTATTAGGTTTTCTATACCCCTAACAGGATGACATATCGAATATGCGCAGCGGAAATAATAACAAGAACAACCCAAAGAGTAAGGATCTTGCGGTTTTCATGATTCAAGAGAATAGCAAAACGAAATACAAAGTACCTTTGCGGGATTGAGTCAATACTCAACCAAGGTGCCCCAAGATGGAATCGGGTAGACAAGATCTGAGTTCTAAGAACTGAAATGTGTCGGCTCCTCTACAGCGATCCACACGAACGATGGAGAACCCCAAAGCCTTATCGAACAAGGAATGGGTCGGAGAAAGAACGTCCTCTGCGTCCCCACGAACTGCTAGATCCGTTGAAGGGGAGGCGGCGACTGTCGGCGGCGATTAGGTTGGCGGACGGAATGAGAGCGATCAGAACACTTCCGTCTTCGGCTCTCCAGAAAATCGCGAAAAGGCTCGATCTAAAAAACGTCTATCTTCGAAGCCCTAATCACGTTCCTTTTATACGCAAGGCATAAAATAGGCTATCCGCATACCAGGGAAAAACAGAACATTTCTGTCCAGATTTACATTCGTCGAATTCGACTAAACAATATAACCGAATTCAACTCAGATTCGGCGAAACCATTTCGACGAATTCATCTATATGAATTCGGCTACATCAATTCGTCGAAACCATTTCGTCGAACTGACATGATTCGGCTAAACCCTTTAGTCGAATCAGTTACAATTTTGGTTAAATCACATTAGCCGAATCTCAATAGTCGAATCAAGCTAATTCGGTTAAACCCTTTAGCCGATTTGACGCAGTTCGGTTAAACCCTTTAGCCGAATTTGTCAAGTAAATACCCATTCGTTTAAACCCTTTAAACGATTTCCCGTTGAGCATTCTCAACTTAATTCTAAGCAGTCAAAGGATTGGTCCTCCACTCATATCCAATATGAGAAAGGCCAACACAATCCTTTCTCCAATTTCTCCAAACACTTTTATGTGCGACCCTATAGGCTCATATTGCGTTGGCAGTAAGACTAACTGTTGATTGCTTTGAGATCACCTCAGAAACTCCAACAATCTCCCACTTGATCACAAAGTATCAACAAAAGTCTCACAAATAATGAGCGACATCTAGCAATACATCATTGCTACCCAAGCAATAAGAGTTCATAACTCAACAAGCCTGTCAAGACCAATGTAACAGTGTTGTCATGTCCCTTTTTCCTTTACATCCGGATAGAACTGGAGGCATGGACCGTGTCACCCTCATAATTGTTCAATCCCAATTTCCTGATCTAGAATAGACTGTCTGAAATTGGTGAACTCAATATCATATATTGACTCAACCAAGCATGGCCATGCATTTCTCAGTCTCATTCCATCAAGGGGCCCATGGATGTAACTCCTGTCATACAGGAGGACAAATCCCATTTCTGCTCACACACAAACATCCAAATGATTCGTAACATACCCAACAACCACCCTTATCGTCAACCTTTCTCAAGAGAAGACTTTAGATGGTATCAAAGTATGCTCTTCCTCACCTGATGAATGCTATGACTTCAGGTCAAAGGACCACAAACACCATTGTCACTTGAGACCTACTTGTCATACGTTCATATAACAATCCATAAAGTAATCTCAAGGTGGGTCTGTCCAGTACAACTTGTTCACTAACAAGTACCCATGTGATGACTTGATATCACAATATCATGACCTATGAGAACCGGTCATCAGTCAACGCACATGCTAGTCTCGATGTATCAACATCGCCCTTAGCTTCTAAGATGATACCCCGACCAGGGACCATTTAAGAATGAAGCTTCTTATAAACATAGGCTCTCACATTCAAGTCACGTACTTGAATTCCTATGGAAGAAAACACTCTAAGGGCATTTATTATGCTAATTAATCTTATCAGACAGATATAAATGACATAATAAAACAACTTGCCATAAATATAAAATGAAATAAATAGTACATATTACAATTCATCCAATGAACAAACAACCAACAAATATGCAATCCACAAGGCTCCCAATAAAGATAATCATTTAGGTATCTAATACCCATTGATCTAACATAACCATCATGCTTCTTTTGCGCAAGAGGCTTTGGCGGACGGAATGAGAGCGATCAGAACACTTCCGTCTTCGGCTCTCCAGAAAATCGCGAAAAGGCTCGATCTAAAAAACGTCTATCTTCGAAGCCCTTATCACGTTCCTTTTATACGCAAGACATAAAATAGGCTATCCGCAGACCAGAGGAAAAACAGAACATTTCTGTCCAGATTTACATTCGCTGAATTCGACTAAACAATATAACCGAATTCAACTCAGATTCGGCGAAACCATTTCGACTAATTCGTCTATATGAATTCGGCTATATCAATTCGTCGAAACCATTTCGTCGAACTGACATGATTCAGCTAAACCCTTTAGTCGAATCAGTTACAATTTCGGTTAATCACATTAGACGAATCTCATTAGTCGAATCAAGCTAATTCAATTAAACCCTTTAGCCGAATTTGACGCAGTTCGGTTAAACCCTTTAGCCGAATTTGTCAAGTAAATACCCATTCGTTTAAACCCTTTAAATGATTTCCCGTTGGGACATTCTCAACTTAATTCTAATCAGTCATAGGATTGGTCCTCCACTCATATCCAATATGAGTGAGGCCAACACAATCCTTTCTCCAATTTCTCCAAACGCTTTTATGTGCGACCCTATAGGCTCATATTGCGTTGGCAGTAAGACTAACTGTTGATTGCTTTGAGATCACCTCAGAAACTCCAATAGTTGGCTCCCCCTGCTTGGTTGAACCTTCTAGCTGCAGCCTGGATGTAATGGCTGGCTCCCCTTCAGAGACAAAGGAAAGTGCAACTGTCGTGGTATACACTGAGTCTTGAAGAGGAAGAGGTTTGTACCCACCATCTTGAGGAGACCTGCTGACAGACTTCTCCCCCTGATGTATATCATTGAAAAAGGATATAAAAGCCTCAGCAAGGAGATTCACCAACCTTACACTTTCATCTAGGGCTTTAATTTGAGCATTCAGGTATTGTAGCTTTTGATGTTGAGCATTGATCTTTCTGTAACAATCTCTGGAGAAATCAAGGTAGAGGCAGCTGAAGTGAGAGAGAAGGGTCTCTAGAGCTTGGTCAATTGCATCGACAACATCTTGAGGAGACGTCATTGATGTCCCGCGGGTACCTGCACTAAACCAGAAAGAGAGATGGAGAATGGAAGAAGAGGAGAGCACATGACAGAAAATTCAAAAAGCACAATGAAATCGAAGGCATAAGTTGCTTTGAGTAGATAAATCGTCGCAACTCAGAGTTATATTCGAAGCAATGTCGAAAAGAGCTGAATTCAGTGCGCTGAAACATGTCGATCATGCATGTGTTTGACACGTCGACGGAACGTCGAGTGGAAGTCGATGTAATGTTGAGTGGAAGTCGACGCAGCTTTGAAATGTAATTACCAATGATGATGTCGACGTAAGCATCGATAGATAGTCGACGTTGCGTCGAGTACTGTTTGACTGATCCATCCCAGGATGCTCTCGAAGCTGATGTCGAGTAAAATTCGACGGTACGTCGATTGGAATTCGACGCAGCTCTGACTAAACATTTATATTTTTCTACGAAATCCTTACTATTTTTCCCAGTAATTGCTTTCTAAAAAAATAGGTCTTTATACATAATGAGTGTGACCTACATTGCTCCATCAAGCATATCTAATGCATTGATGAAGAACTTGTGCTTACTTTCATCAAGTGTCTTAGTGAAGATGTCAGGCCTTTGAATGTCAGTGGAGATGTATTTAAGGTTGATCTTACCCTTCTCTACATCATCCCTGAGAAAGTGGTGCCTTATCTCTATGTGCTTAGTTCTGCTGTGAAGAACAAGATTGGAAGCTATAGAAATATCACTTGAGCTGTCACAATAAATTGTGGAATTGACAAGGGAAAAGTTGTAATCCAATAACTGATTTTGCATCCACAATATCTGTGAACAACAGCTTCCTGCAGCTATATACTCAGCTTTAGCTGAAGAAGTGGAGACTGTGGTTTGCTTCTTGCTAAACCATGAAATCAGCCTAGCACCAAGAAACTGATATGTTCCTGAATCTTTTTCTGTCCAGCATGCATCCAGCATAGTCTGCATCTGAATAACCAATTAAATCAAATCCAGATTCAGTTGGATACCACAAGCCAAGTTCTGGTGTACCCTTTAGATATCTAAGAATTCTTTTGACAGAACTCCTGTGGGAGTCCTTTGGGTCAACCTGGAACCTTGCACATATACAAGTAGCAAACATTATATCATGTATTAGGTAGAGAAGAGAGCCAATGGCTGCTCTGTAGGTCTTTTGATCAAAATATTGACCCTTTTCATCTCTATCCAAGACAACATTAGTAGCCATGTGGTTTTTCATAATAGAGGCATTCTCCATCCCAAACCTCTTGATGAGTTCTCTGGAATATTTGGTTTGAGATATGAAAATGCCATCTGCATTTTGCCTTACTTGAAGACCAAGGAAATACGATAATTCCCCTATGTTACTCATTTCAAATCTTGACTGCATTAGGTAAGCAAACCTTTTGCATACAGATTGATCTGTTGATCCAAATATAATGTCATCTACATATATTTGTACAAGTAATAGCTGATTCTTATGTGCCCTTGTGAAGAGGGTTTTATCCACTTTTCCTCGTTCAAAGTTGTGTTTCAGGAGAAAAGTGGATAAGGTCTCATCCCAAGCTCTTGGAGCTTGCTTGAGACCATATAGTGCTTTATCTAGTCTATATACAAAAGAGGGAAAAGTTGGATTGACAAAACCTGGGGGGCTGCTCCATATACACTTCTTCTTGAAGAGTTCCATTGAGGAATGCACTCTTCACATCCATCTGGTAGACTTTGATCTTCATGTGGGCAACATATGCCAGAAACATTCTGATGGCCTCTAGCCTTGCTACTAGAGCAAATGTCTGGTTAAAGTCAATTCCCTCCTCCTGCATGTATCCTTGAGCCACAAGTCTGGCCTTATTCCTGATTATGGCTCCTGTTGAGTCCATTTTGTTTTTGAATACCCACTTGGTGCCAATGACTGGGTAATTCTTTGTTCATTCAACCAATATCCAAACCGTGTTCCTCTCAAACTGGGTTAACTCTTCTTGCATGTCAAATATCCAGTGAGGATCATTATCTGCTTCTTCAAACTTCTTGGGTTCATACTGTGAAAGAAAGCATTGCAACATTGTCTCACTTGTGAGTTGGTTCCTGATGATTTGATTCGGACTTTTCTTTTTAATTAATTTGGTTTGCGCAACCTTTATATGATGAGATTAGAGTTAGACGAGTGTTTTCAAAGAGTTTCACAAGTATTCCTACTTTGAGAAACTAACCGTTATCCTATCAAAAGATAGAAGTAACAGTCTTTTTCTTCTTTCAAAATATTGACGATTATACCCTGACTACACCGCCGAATTCTATTGATTTTTAAAATAGCAAAGGAGAGTTTTGCAAGTTTCGGATTTGAAAAGTGTTTGTTTAAATTTTAATCCAAATTAACCATATAATAAAGGCAAGCATACCTTATCGTGAGTAATATATGATATTTTGTTTTAGAAAATATCGAGGTCGTATATTTCCGCGGATCGTGTTGATTATACTACTTTGAGGAACGAACTATTATTTTATCGAAATAAGTTTTTAGTGTGGGTTTTTAAAAGAAAACGATAATAAGCGTATAACTAGAGTTCTAAATGATGATAAAAATAGCGCCCGATGTCGAATTACCTTGAGACGAAAATAGTCTTTTTTAGAAGTAAAAGTGATGACTTTTCAAAACATTAAAATGACTTGGCCGTGGAGGTTCCATAATTATGAACGCTCCTCTCTCGAGGGTACGCCCACCTGAGATTATGAATATTCGACCGAACTCTCGTTCTATAATCGAATCTTCTTAATACCCGCTTTATGTTGTGAACCCCGCTATTGGGTTTTTACTTCCAATTCGGGAGACTTACCTCATCCCCTCTCGAGGGTAGAGCACAATTCTCTTTACCCATGAGCGATCAGAGCTTTAATTTTACACGCCCTTGGTCACGGGCGTGACCGAGGGACCTGAGAAAATTGTCAAAAATCTGAAAAAAAAGAAATAAAGCTAAGTTAGTAACAAAAATAATAAAACAGGCAATTATTCATTAATTTACATAAAAAATTTACAATATTAATTAAAACCATACTAATAACTATACTAAAAATACGTATATTTTACTACTTATCAAATACCCCCATACTTAAGCTTTTACTATTCCAGAGCAAAAGTAAGAGAGATCTATACAGGATTAACATAAGTTCTAAGTTTTAGCTATCATTTTATTTTAATCATAAGAGACTGAAAAATAAAAATTCGGAGTAATAAGAGTTAAGTCCTAAATTATGCAAATGATTTAAGTAGAAAGAAATGTCCTAGCCAAAAGACTTCTTAATTAACCAAATAGCAAACAAAATTGCAATCATTAGTAAACGAGATTAGATCGAAATTATAATAACCTTTGTTTAAAGAAACATGAAGGAAAAATATAAGTTACTAATTATGCTCTCAAATGATTTTTTGAATTAGAACTAGAAACAATAATTTGGCTTAAGGAAAAGGGGTAAAAAGCTTTGGCAAAAAGAAGAATTTTTAGGGGTGATGGTTTTATTCGTCACCCCTTCATTTTAGTTTTGTTTTTGGTGTTCCCAATGCCTATGTTTACGGAACGAAATCTTATTCTCATTGACATAAGATCTTTTAAAGTATTTATTGGGTGCCTATGTTTACGGAACGAATTCTTATTCCCATTGGCATAAGATCTTTTTCTTCTTTTAATTTTTTATTTGTCATGCTAAATTGGTGTATACAAGGGGTTTTCAAGAGAAATTCCAGAATAATAAAAAAAAGTTTTGAGAGCAACCTTAGTAATTTGAATATTCCTAGATTCCTAAAGACATAAAATAGAGATAATTGCAGTCTAAAGTTGTTTTGCAAACATAATACACATGTCTCTATTTTAGCTAGTAGAAATAGTGCTTGAAAACAAAGCCTCTATTTAAATTAAAAACACAAGATATTCTTTAAAACTTAACCCCGAACGTTTAAATCTATCGATCTTAGATAAACGAACAAATAGTAAAACTAGCGATTATGAAAATCCACAAACATATACTCTCGAAACTAAATGCTTTTTAAAAATAAAAGTAAAGTAGGGTTTATTTTTTATTTTTTGTTTTTTTTTAAATCAAAAAGAACATGTTTTTTTTTCTTTTTTTTTCTTTTTTTTTTGTACTACGACAAAGTAAAAAAAGAAAGAACAACATGTTTTGTGATTTTTTGTGGTTTAAAACATTATTTTTTTGTTTTTGTAGTTTTTACAAAAGTAGGCAAGATAAAATAAAATACTTTTGTTTTTCAAAAAAAAAAAATTTGTTTGATGAAATGAAAACGGTAAAACACCCCCATACTTAAAACACAACATTGTCCCCAATGTTGTAATGTAATTATGAAGAAGAGAAACAAGAAAAGATGCAGTATGTACAAAAAAAAAAAGATAAAGAGAGCAAAAAGGCTTCCCTGAACTAAAACTGGCGGGGCCAAAAGAAACCCTGCATAAACATATAAAAGAACAAAACATAATAAAATATTAGATAAATATGGGGTGCCTCCCACGAGCGCTTTGTTTACCGTCGCGTAGCTTGATGCATTTGGTGTGGTGAGATTATAAGTTGGGGAGGGTTAAGGATTCGGTATTTTCATCCACTGGATCGCCCACAAGATAAAGTTTTAAACGATGCCCGTTTACTTTAAATTTGCCTCTTTCGGGGTGAGAAATAAGAACGGTCCCATATGGACAAACCTCTTTAACCTTAAAGGGGTCGGACCATCGGGATTTTAAGTTGCCCCGAAAAAGACGAAGGCGTGAATTATAAAGAAGGACAAGATCGCCCGGCGCAAATGTTTTGGGAAATTATATTTTACGATCATGGTAGAACTTAGAACGCTCCTTGTAAAATTTATTACTCTCATAAGCGTTCGCACGCCATTCATCGAGTTCATTTAGTTGGAATTTCCTATTCTCGGAGGCTAAGTTTGAATCGAGATTTAAAAATTTTAAGGCCCAAAAAGCGCGGTGCTCTAACTCTACAGGTAAATGGCACGCTTTGCCGTAGACTAATCGATAGGGCTTACAACCGATAGCGGTCTTGTATGTCGTACGATATGACCACAACGCGTCGTCGAGTTTGACGGACCAATCTTTCCTATTTAAAGAAATGGTTTTCTCCAAAATGCGTTTAATCTCGCGATTTACTACCTCTACTTGGCCGCTCGTTTGGGGGTGATAGGCGGTGGCGAGCTTATGCGTGACGCCATATTTAGATAAAATTTTTGAAAACTGGGCGTTGCAGAAGTGCGTACCCCTATCACTTAATATTGCACGGGGCGTGCCAAAGCGAGAAAATATTTTTTTTAGAAAATGGACGACGACTCGTGCATCATTGGTGGGCAGAACTTGCGCTTCCGCCCACCTAGAGACGTAGTCGACCGCCACTAAAATATAGCGATTATTAAAAGAAGGTAGGGGGCCTATAAAATCTATGCCCCATAAATCAAAGATTTCGCATTCGAGAAAAAGGTTTTGGGGCATCTCGTCACGACGAGAGTTGTTACCCGACCGCTGGCAGCTATCGCATTTACTCACAAAAGTGTGAGCATCCTTAAATAGAGTGGGCCAATAAAAGACCGACTATAACGCTTTCCGCGCGGTCCGGTTGGCTTGATAATGCCCTCCAGCCGGCCCCTCGTGGCAGTGTCGCAAAATTTGCGCACCCTCCTCGCTTAAAACACATCTTCGCACCACTTGGTCTGCGCAGATTCGAAAGAGAAAGGGGTCCTCCCAAAAGTAGTTTTTCAAATCAGAAAATAATTTCTTCTTTTGTCGAGTCGAAAAAATTTTTGGAAGGACCCGCGCGATTGGATAGTTCGCATAATCTGCGAACCAAGGGGTGGAAGAAGTTTTTATATTATTTATAATTGAAAGGCGCTCCTCCGGAAATCTATCGTCTATTTCGGGATCGACTAGCGCATCCGCGACAGGGTGTTCTAAACGTGAGAGGTGGTCGGCTGCTAAATTTTCAGCCCCCTTCTTATCCCGGATCTCTAAGTCAAATTCCTGTAGAAGGAGGATCCATCGAAGCAAGCGGGGCTTGACATCAACTTTGGCAAAAAGATATTTTAGGGCGGAGTGATCAGTGAAAATGATTACGTGTGGAAGTGTTACGTAAGGCCTGAATTTATCAAAAGCAAAGACGACGTCAAGAAGTTCCTTTTCCGTTGTCGTGTAGTTAGCCTGTGAGGCTGTGAGCGTGCGAGAAGCGTAATATATTGGATGGAAATATTTATTTACGCGTTGGCCTAGTACGACTCCTACCGCAATATCGCTCGCGTCGCACATTATCTCGAACGGAAGGGACCAATCTGGCGCCACCAGAATTGGAGAATTGATAAGTTGTTTTTTTATAAAAATAAATTCCTCTACGCAGGCCGTATCAAAAATAAATGGGGAATCCTTTTCCAGGAGGTGGGTAAGCGGTTTCGTTATTTTAGAAAAATCTTGTATAAACCGCCTGTAAAAACACGCATGGCCGAGAAAACTTCGAATAGATTTTACGTTCGAAGGTATGGGGAGTTGTTCAATTATGGCAACTTTGGCCCTATCGACCTCCATCCCCTCGGAAGAAATCTTATGACCGAGGAATATACCCTCTCGGACAATAAAGTTGCATTTCTCCCAGTTTAAAACTAAGTTTGTCTCTTCACACCGCTGGAGAACTCTATCTAAATTTTTCAGAGAGTTTTGAAAAGAGTTTCCAAAGACGGAGAAGTCATCCATGAAGACATCCATTATATCTTCTACAAGCTCGCCGAATATTGCCAGCATACATCGTTGGAATGTAGCTGGCGCGTTGCAGAGGCCAAACAGCATCCTTCGATATGCGAAGGTGCCGAAAGGGCGCAATTAAAAGTCATTTTTTCTTGGTCCTCCAGGGAAATAGGGATTTGGAAAAATCCCGAGAGACCATCAAGAAAGCAGTAAAAAGGATGACCAGAGAGAAGCTCTAGGATTTGATCAATAAACGACAACGGGAAGTGGTCTTTTCTGGTGGCATCATTTAATTTTCTGTAATCGATGCACACCCTCCAACCCATAACAGTACGAGTTGGTATTAATTTGTTATTCGTGTTTTCCATGACCGTTATACCGCCTTTTTAGGGACGACTTGTACGGGGCTTACCCACGTACTGTCGGAAATAGGATAGATAATCCCCGCATCGAGGAGTTTAATAATTTCAGTCTTAATGACTTCCCGCATGTTCGGGTTAAGTCGCCGTTGAGGCTGAATAGTTTTGCGGGGGTTTTCTTCGAGAAAAATTTTGTGGGAGCAGAATGAGGGGTTAATTCCCCTTATATCGGAAATTTGCCATGCAATTGCACGACGGTGTTTAGACAAAACCTCAACCAATTCGGATGTTTCCGAATCGGTTAAAGTAGATGATATTATAACCTGATGTTTTAAGTTCGCGGCTAGAAAAATATATTTTAAATGGTCGGGGAGTTGCTTAAGCTCCAAGACCGGGGGTTCTTCATAGGATGTGGAGATTTTTAACTCTTTCGAATCGAAAGGCTCGAAGGGCGAATCTGGCGGCAATTCATCTATAGGAGGTCGATTTCCCAGATCCGAATCGTTTATCATTAAAGATAACAATTCTGAAAGAGAAGAACACTCATCCTCAAACGCGGATTCCAAATTAAAGCAGGAATCATTATTCGATAGTGAGTTCCGCATGGAGGGGTTGACAAGTAAAGTACCTTCGTCGTCTCCGACCCGAAGGAGGAGGCGGACGCTACTTACATTTATTAAAGCGCGGGAGGTTGCGAGGAAGGGGCGACCGAGAATGATAGACACCTCAGCGTCCTCCTCTATGTCCATGATGACAAAGTCTATCGGGAAGATAAACTTGTCGACCTTGACCAGAACATCCTCCTCTACCCCTATTGGGTACTTTACCGAGCGATCCGCGAGTTGGATGATCATTTTTGTCGGACTCGGGATGCCTAAATCAAGTTTTTTGAAAAGGGAGAAGGGCATCAAGTTGATGCTAGCTCCCAAGTCCGCTAGAGTGTACTTTATTAACATATTGTCGAAGAGGCACGGGATGGAGAATCGTCCCGGGTCATTCAGCTTTGGCAGCAATTTGTTAAGGAGGACAGCCGAGCATTCCGCGTTAAGGGAAACACGCGAAACATCTTCGAGTCGCTTTTTATTAGAAAGCAATTCTTTAAGATATTTCGCATATTTCGGCATTTGGGAGAGTGCCTCGCAGAAAGGAACGTTTATATGAATTTGTTTTAAAATTTGTAGAAGTTTTTTATAATGCTCGTCCTTCTGCTCGTTGTTTATTTTCGAGGGATAAGGAAGGGGCGGGATAAAAACATTTGGCACAGTCGAAATACTCGTTGTATTATCTATCGAGAGAGGAGGTGGAGGGGTCGGTGTCGAAACATGTACCTTGGGCTCAACCCCTTTTGGGGAGGTTACCTCCTTGCCGCTGCGAAGGTTTATGGCGTTGGCATTTTCTCGGGGGTATGGCTCCGTGTTCCCTGGTAGAGCTCCATTTGGCCGCTTGGAGACCATCTTTGCCAGCTGTCCCACCTGATTTTCCAAGTTTTTAATCGATCCGGTAATATTCCGGATATTTGACTCGGTGGACGCAACGTATTTAGCAAAAATATCTTCGAGCGGAGAAGATTTTGGAGGTGGAGGCTGAAATCCGTTCGGAAATCCTTGTGGATTTACAATTGGGGGCCTTTGAGCTTTATTAGGATTGCTCCAGGAAAATTTTGGGTGGTTCCTCCAACCCGGATTATAATTATTACTATACGGATTGTTATTAGGGTTGAAGGGGGGCCTAACTGGGTTGCCTAGGTAATCTACAGTTTCTTCGACAAAAGAATTATTATTATTATTAGGAGCCCAAACGGGAGTGGAGGAGGAAGCAGCCATCTCCGCCACTTGCTTACTTAGCCGCTCCACTTGCGAGGCTAGGTGAGCAGTGGCATCCACTTCGTAAATCCCGGCCGGTTTGGCAGGGCGAGATCTAGGCGCATTCCATTGATAGGCGTTCGTGGTCATTTCTTCGAACAGAGCTTAAGCGGACGTCGGGGTTTTGATGTTTAACGTTCCCCCGACGGCTGCATCGATCATCTGTCGCGTGGAAAAATTTAGGCCATTATAAAACGTCTGGACCCATAGCGAGGACGGCAGCGCATGATGAGGACATCTATGCAGGAACTCTTTAAAACGCTCCCAAGTCTCATAGAGAGACTCAGAATCATATTGAATGAAAGAGGCGATATCCGTACGTAACTTAGCGATTTTTGACGGGGGGAAATATTTAGTTAAAAAGTGTTCCGTCAATTGGGCCCACGTGGTTATGGATCCTCTGGGAAGAGAAGTTAACCACGCTTTTGCCTTTGTTCGTAGCGAAAATGGAAATAAGCGTAAACGAATGGCGTCGTCAGTAACGCCATTAATTTTTAATGTATCGCATATTTCTAAAAAGTTAGAAAGATGTAAGTTTGGATCCTCATCTGGCAAACCGTCAAATTGGACTGACTGTTGTACCATTTGAATGATGCTAGATTTAATTTCAAAATTATTATTGGCCACCGTTGGGCGAGTTATACTCGATCCGGTATCTTCCAGATTTGGCGTGGCATAATATGCCATGGTCCGCGGTGGGGTCACATCTGGAATTTGATCGGCCATAGGTTTAGTGTAAGTATCTCCGACATACTCTTCCGGAAATTCGAGTAAGTTTTGATCACGAAGTCGGAGGCGCTTACGAAAGGTGCGCTCGATTTCGGGGACAAAAGGGATATTCGAATCGTCCGAGGAGTTTCCTCGGGCCATATACTAATAATAAAAATGATATATTTGTTTGCTTTTTTTCTTTTCTATGTTTTTAATTTTTTCTATTTTTATTTATATATATATATATTTATTATATATTTAATATATATGATAAAAGTAATAGTAATTCCTTTTTTCAAATAACAACACTACGGTCTCCGGCAACGGCGCCAAAAACTTGATGATTTGATTCAGATTTTTCTTTTTAATTAATTTGGTTTGCGCAACCTTTATATGATGAGATTAGAGTTAGACGGGTGTTTTCAAAGCGTTTCGCAAGTATTTCTACTTTGAGAAACTAACCGTTATCCTATAGAAAGATAGAAGTAACAGTCTTTTTCTTATTTCGAAATATTGACGATTATACCATGACAACAACGTCGAATTCTATTGATTTTTAAAATAGCAAAGGAGAGTTTTGCAAGTTTCGGATTTGAAAAGTGTTTGTTTAAATTTTAATCCAAATTAACCATATAATAAAGGCAAGTATACCTTATCGTGAGTAATACATGATATTTTGTTTTAGAAAATATCGAGGTCGTATATTTCCGCGGATCGTGTTGATTATACTAGTTTAAGGAACGAACTATTATTTTATCGGAATAAGTTTTTAGTGTGGGTTTTTAAAAGAAAACGATAATAAGCGTATAACTAGAGTTCTAAATGATGATAAAAATAGCGCCCGATGTCGGATTACCTTGAGACGAAAATAGTCTTTTTTAGAAGTAAAAGTGATGACTTTTCAAAACATTAAAACCGCTTGGCCGTGGAGGTTCCATAATTATGAACGCTCCTCCCTCGAGGGTACGCCCACCTGAGATTATGAATATTCGACCGAACTCTCGTTCTATAATCAAATCGTCTTAATACTCGCTTTATATTGTGAACCCCGCTATTGGGTTTTTACTTCCAATTCGGGAGACTTGCCTCATCCCCTCTCGAGGGTAGAGCGCACTTCTCTTTACCCGTGAGCGATCAATCCGTACGCACGAGCCTCTCGGCTAACTAGTGTACGGAGACGGAAATGAAAACCACACATCGATTATGTGGCTCCACTCAACGTTATTCTCGGGTAAACCTTAAGTGTTAATTATTTTAGAAAGAGATGTTTTAATTTTTAGAAAAACTATTTTTGGGTCCCAATGCTCTTCGACATCGTGCGCTAAAGGAAATTAGCCACTCATCGGAATGGGGACGACATAATTAAGACAAAACATGTTTAATAACTTAAGCGAATATAAGCATATAAAAAGGGAAATAAAAAGACTTATATAAAGTAGTAATAATATTCGTCCCAACCATCTTAATCAAGCGCTAAAGAAACTTAGCCTCTCATCCGGGACGGGGGTGGCAGGGAAATGAAATACTTATAAAAGTGCAGAAATAATATCCGTCCCAACCGTCTTAAACAAGTGCTAAAGAAAATTAGCCTCTTATTCAAGATGTGGTGGTATAAACAGTTATATAAGGACTGAAATAAAGCTAAGTTACAAAAAAGAAAAACACTAGCTCATATACGCACGCACTCTACTTGTAATAAAATGACTGAATCGAGAGAAAGCGTTTAAACGAAAGTGATAAATAAAGCGTAAAAAAACAAAAAACTATTTTATAAAAGCTTTTAACCTAAATTATGAAAGCAATAAAGTTATACTTATACACACACACACACACTTGCATAAATTGAAAATGAAAATGATCCAAATGAGAAAAACAACATTTTATTTCTAAAACAAGCATTACAACTAGACTAGGAAGGCAAAAGATTACAAACGAACATAAAGTTAATTGCATAAACAAAAACTCACAATCACTCGAAAGAATTCAGAAAAACATTACAAACACTCAAAATTTGGATGAGATTTCCTTTAGCCGAGACCTTCTATTTATAGGAAAAATTTCATTCTTACACGCTCTAGGTCACAGGCGTGACTTGGATGTCACGATCGTGACTTAGGGCATGGCATTTGCTCGGCTGTATTCGCCGACTTCTCGAAGGTTCCGCCGTCAAATAAGGCTGCACACGGGCGTGACTTGGTGTGTCACGAGCGTGACTTGTAGAGTCACGGGCGTGACTATGGGCGGTAGACGTCAGCAGCATGGGCGCGACTTTGGGTCGTGACGCACTGGCAGCTCACGGGCGTGACTTTACTGGAGCACGGGCGTGACTTGTAGAGTCACAGGCGTGACTTGGTCTACTGGAGTGAGCTGGAAGGGTGTTCGTCGGACGCAGAGCTTTAAATTTACACGCCCTTGGTCACGGGCGTGACCGAGGGCGTGACCTGAGAAAATTTTGTCAAAAATCTGAAAAAAAAAAATAAAGCTAAGTTAGTAACAAAAATAATAAAACAGGCAACTATTCATTATTTTACATAGAAAATTTACAATATTAATTAAAACCATACTAATAACTATACTAAAAATACGTATATTTTACTAATCAGTTCCTTCTCTTGACTCCAACATTCAAGTCTCCTATGACTTGTGTTGAAGGGTGATCTATTAGAGTCATCCTGGATCTTGTTGAGTTATCTAGGAGATTCTCTTCTTCCTGAGGAACCACTTGCTCAGTGATAGTTGGAGCTCCATCCTCATTCACCGAAATGATCTCTGTGGCTGGCAACTCAGGTGCTGCAGTTTCCTCTTCATCTGCTACAAAATCTTCATCTGAATCTATGTCAATTTTCTGCTTTCCTTTGTCTTGACATACTGATGGATGGTCCATTATGTTCAGCCTTTCAACTTGTTCTGCTAGCTGATCTTCTTCCTGCAAAGCAGTGCTGATGGAAGTTTCCTTCCCCTTGAAAAACATGTTAGTTTCATCAAAAACTACATGCACAGACTCCTCAATTTTGAGGGAGCTTTTATTGTATCACCTATAGGCCTTACTTGATGAGGAGTATCCAAGAATATCCCATCATCAGCCTTCTTGTCAAATTTGGCAAGATGACTTTTCCCATTGTTGAGGATAAAGCAAGTACAACAAAAAATTCTAAAGTAAGTGACTATAGGTGTTGATGCCGAATTTGCACCTCCACGTTCGACGCTAAGGAAGCGAGGAAAAAGAGGAGGCCACGAGCTGCCGGTTATTATTAACAAAGAGAAATCAAACCGTTTAGACAACTAACAGCGGTCGAGACCAGACTTCGCCAGTCACGATAAATGCCTCTCTTGTGATGGGCTTTCCCTTGATTCAAATAAAGTAGTTACAGCAGGTTACAGGGCAAGGAAAAAAGAAGCAGGTCGGGCAGACAAGCCGCAAGACAATGAACTCAAGACCGCAGCTCTGGCAAGCGAGCTCCTGGATTCGAGTGTGCGTGTCTTGGGAACATCACCTCCCTCTATTTATAGGTTCGAGTGCCTGCCCGAACGGGTAGGGATAAAATAACCACCTGCCCGGATACAGGAGATTCGGGCAGGGGGTGATGGGATACAAGAGCTAAAAGAAGGGAAGCCGCGCGGTCTGGCGACTTGACTTGTCGGTTTGCATTGGGCTTGGATTGGGACATCTTGAGTTGAACAGAATGGCGGCCTACGCTATCTATTGTCTGAGGCTGCGTCTTGTCCTCTGGACGAACCCTTGTAGTCTTCAATCCCTGATTTCGGCCTGGCAATATGCAGATCGAGCGACTTGGGTATTGATCTGCATTGGGTTTGAGCTGGAGAGACGTAGTCATGAGTTGAGACAACCTGAGCGGTCTGAGATTAGAGACTGCGAACTTTGTCTTCTAAATTTGGTTCTGGACTTCCAACGTCTGATGACGATCTGGTTCATGTAGACCGTCTGGTCTGTTGCCTTGGACAGAACTAGGCGGCTACTCGGGCAAGCCGCCCAGTCTAAGATGGATGTTATACTGATAGCGGTCTTCTGGGTAAACATAATCCCCGCATATTTTCAAATCTCAAAGAAATTTCAAATATATAAGTTCTGGCCAGAGACCGCGCCCAATTTGTTCTGATGTCTATAAGAAGCTCTGAAATCTCTCCACTCTGCATAATTTCTCCGAAACCACGGGGTACTATTCGCCGTTAGCGGTTAAAATCCTGCGGGCTGAAAGAATTCTCTTCACCATCGACCTGTTCAGGAAGTTTTTGTCTGTGCGATCTATCCCGGATGTCGGGACAAAGATTTTCAGAGGCCATCTCTACTTTGGATGCAGGGGGCTAAAGATCGTCAACCTGACGAATAAGACCCCGAACTGTCCGGAGAGATATTTGATCTTCGAAGGCCAGCTCGGGTTGCTACAGGTCAACCCGCAGGTGGGGGATGAGGTGGCTTTTCGAACAGTCGATGTTGGAGAAACCGAGTTGAAGATTTTTCAGTTCCTTAAGAACGAGCGGGTTGATATCACCTATTATATTCCGCTGCTCTCAGAGTTGGAACATATCCGACCTGAAGACAGTAAGTTTCTCACAACCCGTCATATTTGACCGCACGGCCTGTTTCATTAATCTCTTGACTTCATTTTTCAGCTGCTTTAATTGTCCCGACGAACAAGCCGGTTAGCCCTGGCGGCTTGGTTCTGATGCAAAGGGAGAGGCAGCGGAAGAGAAGCAGGCCATAAGTAGCTGCAGAGGATGAATCGACCTCTTCTAGCGAGTTGGACCAACTCCGTTTTTGCAGCAACCTGAAAGACCTTCGGGGTGAACCGACCTTGCGATGGCATCCTGACGGCGAGTGCGTGCAGGTGTTAACCGCTCTCCCGTATTGTGGGAGCGATAACATAAGCCGCCATGCAGTAGCCGATGGGGCTGCCTTGTATGGTCGGAAAACCATGAAGAGGCTCCAGGAAGTACCGGAGGCGAAGCTCTTCAAACTAGCCACCCGGGTTAGCGCGAGAGAAGCTTCACGACTAACCACTTGTATGGGCTTGTCGTATAAGCGGCTTATATCCGCTCATACCGACTTAGAGAAGAAGTGCGAGGAGCATGCCCAGGAGATCGGGCAGCTAAAAGAAGATGAATTAGTAAGTTATCGCCTGATGGAAATTTGTAATCTTCGGATTTTACGGTAGACCGTGCGGTCTAACCCTTCTTCTTTCTGCAGAATAAGTATGATATTGATAATCCGGCCTTCCAAGACGAGGTCTTTCCCCACGTTGTGAAGGGGATCGACGTGGATTTAAGCCACCTGAGGGAGCGCAGCGCTTGGCTCCAGGCTTCAAAGAGTTCAGCTTTTCGGATGTCTATCCGACGCTGAAGAAGAAGCTGGAGGATATTGAGCGCAAGGCCAAGGGAAAAGACAAGGTTGAAGAGAGCAGTTCGGGGGAGGAAGAAGATGATGATGAAGAAGAAGGAGAAAAAGATGAAGCCGATAGTGCAGAGAGTAAGGCCGATCGAGCTGAGGATCAGGAGACCGGAGGGTCAAGCGGCTCCAGCAACAGCTCTTCGGGTTCTTCCAGTTCTTCATCGGGCAGTGGGACCTACTCGCCCGATGTCAACATTGAAGGAGGAGAAGACTCTAATTCTCCTGCGACCAAAAAGCTCAAACCGAGCGATTAAATACTTATGTAATTTTATTTACTTTTTGGTTCCTGACGTCTTAATAATGATTAGCCGGTCGGTCTGAATTTTGTAAATGAAATTTTGAGAATGAATGAAAAAATACTTGTTACCTGTTTAACCGTTTACCTGTGGATGTTTTCACTTGATCGTTATTTCTTTTAAACTGCGAGTATAGAATATTCAGTCATGCGGTCTGAACTCAATCCGAGCGGCTATAAGTTCGGGCTCCCGAATGTGAGGGTTTTCGAAGTGAATGGCTGTCCGAGTATCATAGAATGCTGCTCGGACGGTTTTTTACTTTGGCTCTGAAGCTGATCTTGACTTAGTAAAAATATGAGCAATAAGTTATGCGGCTAAGATATGATCCAGACGACTAGTAATCTATATTCAATATACTTAAGAATATTGAGACGTAAAAGAGTATCAAGCCGCGCGGGTACTTCATAACGCAGGCGATTGTCGATATAAACTCCATAATACTTAGGAATTTTAACGATAATCTTCTGACGGAAAAAAGTATCAAGATAGACGATCACCTTTCGGCTTGAGCGACTAGTCAATATAGATAATACTTCGATTGATCACACGGCTACTGTTTTAAGCCAGGTGACTAGCAATCGATATTCCATATACCCGAGAATTCGGAGGTATAAAAGGGTATCAGGTCGCGCGGCTATTTCATAACTCAGGCGGCTAACAATTGGAGTTCCCTTCCCTGAAGTTCAAGAGGACATTCTCACAAGTATAGACATTAATAAATAAGTTGCGCGATCAACGTATAATCCGGGCGACCAATAACTAGAGCTGAGCAACATCCATCACAGCAAGAATAACCCATGGCCATTTTCTTGTGGACGAATTGATTCTAACCGGACGAATATAATCAATGGATTGCATCAGCAGAACTTTCACAAGTTAATTCCCCAAGCCGAGTGGATAGTACCATCCCACAACAGTGTTATTAGATTAATCATAAAATAATTATCTTAAGCCGGTCGGCCAATGTTATTGTTGACAACCCGTTTGATACACCACCTTATGGCTTCCTGTGATAACCCACCTTCTAGCTTTAAGGTTAGATTCATTCTAACCGCCCGGTTAGCTCATTATGCTGCTGTTTTACACCTGTTATTTCCAATCAGACCGGTCGGTTTAAAAAGTCAAACCGCCTGGTCTTAAGGTCATATACCCTTATCTGGGTAGATGAATGCTTGTACCTGTTTTAATACTGCTTTTCCCAAATGGTCAAAAAGACCATAGGAGAAGAATAACTTCCTGTAAAGTAATAAAAGAATTACATACTCAGATGACCAAATGGGCAGGTGCGCTTAGGTAGCAAGCATTGCTTTCCTCAAGTGGTCATAAGAGCTGTAAGAATTTCAACGACTCAATTGCTCTCAAGCCTAGGGTTACAAGCTAAGTTGATCAATTGGGCAGGTGCACTTAGGTAGCAAGCATTGCTTTCCTCCGAGAGGTCAACTTAGTTGTGGGTCCCCTATAGGCACCGCTCGAGAGTACCTTAGGAGTATTCGATGGTCATAGACTAAGATGATCAGTTGAGCAGGTGTGGTTATGTCGCGGGGGATCTACCAATATTTCTTTCCTCAGAAAGATCATCAAATCTATAACTATATCCCTTTCGGGGCACGATAGAGCTAACAGTCACCTGGACCTCCCTTGATGCAGAGGTGTGTTAGATACCGGCCGGGATCCAAAATTCTGAAGATCTCCGCATGGGAATTGGCAAGCTTCCACTACACGTGCGCGAAAACACCCCACTACACATGGTCCTAGTGGTATTATGCTAATGACTACAATCCGAGGGGGTTCGAGCAGAACTTGGCGATGTCTCCAAGGTCCAGTGAGGGATATTTAAAAAACATAAAAAAGTCACAAGACAAGGAAAAGTGTCAGCATAGGGCTTCTTATTGAATATCCAAAAATGTAAGTAATAAAAGAACATTTAAGGATATAATCGTTTGAGATCGTCACCGCTCCAGGTATGTGAGATGTCCTCTCCATCACTGCTCTAGAGGCGATAAGCCCCATTCTTCAATGCCTCCTTGATAATGAATGGCCCGGCATAGTTGGGATTTAGTTTGCCAACATTGCCTGTCCTGGCTGCGACATCTACTTTCTTTAACACGATATCACCAACTACGAATTGTTTAACTCTGACATTCTTGTCAAAGTATTTCGCCATTCTTTTTTTCTCCTCTTCTTGCCTGATAGTAGCTTCATCTTGAAGTTCTTCAATTAAATCCAGGCTATATTTAATCCCCTTGTCATTATAATTTATCCATTCTTCCCCCCTTGCTTTGCATACATAACTCTTGGACTGACCAATATTCTATTGGAACGACTACCTTTGAACCATGAGACAATTTGAATGGTGTTTTCCCTGTGGCTGAAGTTGGTGTAGTCCGGAGAGTCTAGAGGATGGAAGGGGGTTGATCTGCCCAGTTATCTTTTTGATTTAAAATTCTCTTCATTAAAAGTTGTTGGATTTGTCTATTTGCTGCCTCCACCTGACCATTACTCCTGGGATGATCTACTGAAGAGAATCGAAGTTCAATTCCAGCCTGGTCACAGAAGTTAATCATTTCTGATTTGTTGAAATGATTGCTAACAGAATTCCATGCCGGCAGACGATTTCTCCCCAGATGAAATTGCTAATAACTGATAACTTCTCAAAAGAAGTTATCTTGACGTCACTTTCTTATCATTTTTTGATCATAATTCATATAATATTGATTAAAAAGTCACAAAATGATAAATATTTAAATTTGCAATTAAGTTTGAAGATAATTCTCATTTTATGTGATCCTATGTTAGGAAAGGAGAAAACTTTCATTAATCATGGAAGTTGAGGATATTAACAAAGGCTAAGAAGAGGATTCGAGAGGTCTTCAACTTGCCAAAAGTGGAATTCTGAAGAAAAATCCTGAAATAAAATTGTCGCAACAAATCTGAATTTTGTTACAACAAAGCTGGCAGTTACAGATTTTCAGAAATTCAAATTATTTCAAATTGGGCAGTTACAATCTTAAAAGGAGGCATTTATTCAGCAAATTAAGACCAGCAATTAAGACACGCCATAGGAGAGAACTTCTATATATTCTCCCCCATGAAAGAAGGATATATATACACGAAAATAGGGAGGAAATGGGGGAGTGAAATTCGGTCAAGGGAGGAAAAAGGAGTTGTCAACCAGCAATTTTCAGGAAATTGAGGAGGAATTCCGAAATTCCCTCAATATGTATTGTAAGATCTTTCTAATTTTGGGTTTCTTCTTCTCTATTATGACCTAAATCTCTCAAGTCTTGTATGATGAGAGTATGCCGTTTTTTGTGATGGAAAATTATCTTTAATCTTGTTGATTGTTAATGGATTATCTTATTTGTATTATGAATTTTGTTGTGAAATTCTTGATTTATGAATTTTAATCTCTTTTTCGTTTCTAGAATCGAGAGATGAGAGACAAGTTTTGAGTTAAAATTCTATTTTCTTGCATCACGAGAATCGAGAGGGGAGCGGTGTAAAATCTTTAATCAGAGTTTCTTTTATTTTCACTAACACTTCGAGAATCGAGAGAAGAGAAGTGTGAGTTTCATAATTCTAATTTAGTTGAGAAGAGAGAAAGAGATTTCCTCTCCTCGCTAAGTGACTACGGTTGTTACTTCGCACAATATTCTTAAATTCATTTACGTTAGAGATAACTAGAGGAATTAGGATATTGAGATTTCCAATATTGAGAGATCAAGATTTCTCCGTTTAATTTGTCACAAGATAATTCGTAAAACATTCACATAAGATAAATCATAAAGTTTCATCATATTAATCGTCAGAAATCGGAATACCAGATTGTTTTCCTCAACTGGTCTTAACAAGTATTTTTATTTCTATTAAAAATAATCTAGTTTTTCATTTCATTTTAATTTTGTTTAATTTTCTAAAAACTCATCTGTTTTTGATTCGCTTGAATTTAAAGAAACGGTTAGCTAGTACTTGTGATTACTAAATTTATCACTTCTCCGTGGGAACGATCTCACTCACACTTTATTACTTGATCGACACGTATACTTGCGTTTATAGCTCTATTTTGCACGCATCAATAACCTGTGTGGTAGTTTTGGCCAATGCCATCGCCTCAATCCATTTGCTAAAATAATCGATCATGACAATTATGAAGCGACGTTGGCTGCTAGCAATTGGAAAGGGCCCGATAAGATCCATTCCCCAAACTGCGAATGGGCAAGGTGCCGTTATTGATATGAGTGTCTGAGCCGGTAGATGTTGAAGTGGAGCAAATTTCTGACACTGAACGCATCATTTGGCGAATGCTTCGGCATCTTTCCTCATGGTTGGCCAAAAATACTCGTCTCAGAATTCTCTTTTACAAGGTCTTTGCCCCAGAATGGCTCCCACATTCTCCTTAATGTACTTCCTGGAGTATTACTGGAACTTCTTCTTCTGAAACACACCTTGCCAGAGGAGAAATGAGGGTCTTTCTGTGTAAGATTCCTGCCACCAAGAAGTAATAAGCTGCCTTTCTCCTGAATCTTCTCCTATCTTTTATGGACGGATGAAATTCTCCTTTTGATAAGTACAGTTCATAGGGATCCTTCCAAGAAGGATGTTGATCAATCTGCATCAGTTATCCTTCTTCTGTTGCCGATTGGAAAAGTTCAGAAGTCACTCCCCTGACGGAAGACCGAATTTTGACAATTCATCTGCCTCTTCATTCTGTGTTCTCGGAATATGTTCAATAATGAATGATTTGAACTTCCAAATTTCTCCTTTTGCTAGCAGCAAATATTTTCTCAACATTGGTTCCCTCATTTAGAAGTTTCCCAATACTTGCGAGGCCATTACCGGAGAGTCAGTTTTAACATGCACATCCTCTATTACCAGCTCTTTTGCAAGTCTTAGACCGGCCAAGAGAGCTTCATACTCTGCTTGATTGTTCGTGACCGGAAAGAAGAACTTGATGGCTTGCTCTAATTTGATTCTGTTTGGGTTGATTAAGACAACTCCGGCTCCCACGGAGTCCATCTACGTAGATTATCCATTCCAGAGGAGATCCTTTCATCTGCTCGGGATTAGTCTCTGTTGTATCAACTAGGAAATCTGCCAAAACTTGTGCCTTGATTGCCGTCCTCGGGATATATGATATTTCATACTCACTCAACTCTATGGCCCATTTGGCTAATCTCCCTGAATGGTATGGCTTTTCCAATATGCTTCTCAGGGGATGATCTGAGACCACTTGAATTGGATGGGCTTGAAAATAAGGACGGAGCCTTTGAGATGACATAACCAAAGCTAAAGCTAGCTTTTCTAGAATTGAATATCTGGTTTCCGCATCCTTGAGAATGTGGCTGGCATATAAGATTGGGAATTGTTTCTTCTTCTCATCCCGAATAAGGACGGAGCTTATTGCATCTGTTCCAACCCCCAAATACAAGAACAATACTTCCCCTTCATATGGGCTTTGGAGCCGAGGGTTTGGTGTCAGCTGTGTTTTCAATTGTTTGAAAGCGTTGTTGCATTCTTCAGTCCATTCAAATTTAGACCCTCCTCGGAGTGTTTTAAGGAATGGAGCGCTTTTATCTCCCGATTTTGAGATGAATCGGCTCAGGCATGCTAGCCTTCCTCCCAGCTGTTGAACTTCTTTCGGACTACGAGGAGGAGCCATATCAAGAATAGCCTTCACCTTATCTGGATTTGTTGCAAGACCATCAGGAGTGAGGAGATGCCCAAGGAACTTTCCTTTGTTTGCTCTGAATATGCATTTCAACGGATTTAATTTTAACTTGAACCTCCGTAGAGTAACGAAAATCTCTACGTGGTCTTCCAAGTGTATTGAGAAGGTTTTGCTTTTTAAAAGGAGATCGTCGACATATACTTCGAGATTTCTCCTTTTTGACACTTAAAAACTATTTCCATCATTCTCTGGTATGTTGCACCCGCATTTTTGAGGCCAAAAGGCATCACGAGGTAACAATAACACTTATCGTTCGTAATGAAAGACGTGTGTGGGTGTCGGGCTTATGCATTTTAATTTTTTGGTATCCGGAAAATGCATCTAGAAAGCACATAAAATTATACCCAATCGTGGAATCTACTAAAACATCTATCTGAGGCAAAGGGTAGCAATATTTAGGACACACATACGCCACTTCCCCCTGTCTTTTTCACCATTACAACATTGGACATCCATGTGGGGTATTGAATTTAAGAAATAAAATTTGCTTTAAGGAGCTTGTCAACTTCTTCTCTAATTGGCACCACCAGCTTGGTTTCCACCTCCTTTTTCTTCTGTTGGATTGTCTTGAAATCAGGGAAGACATTAAGAAGATGGCAAGCGACATCCGGATCCACTCCGGACATATCTTCTGCCGACCAGGCGAAGATGTCTAAGTTCTCCAAGAGACAGGAGATCAGTTGAACTTTTTCCTCTTCAGACAGCTCCGTATTAACGATTAGTCTCTTCTCTTCCCCTTCAGCAATTGGGACTTCCTGGGTTTTCTGGGCAGGTTCCAGGTGAGCCCCTTCTCTTTCTTTGTCCTCCCCAGCCTCTTCTGGGAGCTTGGCCACCTCGTGGATATCAGTTTGAAGTTCTGGATATGAAGCTTCGGTGATCATGTTGACTGTCTTCACATAGCATTCGCGAGCAACTTTTGGATCGCTCCGGACCCGATACTGCATTCCCTCGGCAGCAAACTTTAGAGCCAAGTGGAAAGTTTACACCACTACTCTATAAGCGTTCAGAATTGGCCTTCCGAAGATGGCACAGTAGCTGTGTAACACCCCCATCCGTTAAGAAGCATATGACAGAAGGTCCGGCCGGGGCCCCACGCCATATACTACCAAACAAACGGGAACGTCACTTAATTGAAATACCAAAAGACACTAAAGAGCGAACCTAACTCAGAGCATTCTATGCGGAAGCAAAAGAGCGAGACAAAATATATAAACCACCAAAACCCGAACCCGGGTATGTCCACTTCTACTAATAGGAATAAAATGTGTTTACACAACAAAAGAGGCACGACGACCTTACAGTTTACCAACATCGGCGCGCAGGCCGGCCATACATGAAAAGCAAAAGAACATAAAAAGGCCTTTAAGGGACGCAGCAGCACCAGGGCTTCAGCCCGCTATTAGCCCGCTATGTTCCCGCTCGGTCCAGCACCTGTACAACAATCCCACCAAAAACGGTGGCAAAACAGGGCAACGGTCAGCTAAAGCTGACCAAATTATAACGACCCCACCCCTTCGAGGGGGCGGCTGTAAGACCCCAATTCAGGCAGGTAATTTTCTGGAGTTCTTAGCGCTGTCGCCCAGGCGACAGTGGCTGTCGCCCGACGATAGCGTTGTCGGGTGGCGGCTAACGCTGGCGACAAGGTGACTGGGGTCATGCAACAGTGTGGCTGACTGGTCAAAGTCGGTTCTTAACGCTGTCGCCCAGGAGACAGTGGCTGTCGCCCGGCGACAGCTCAAAGTTGGACTTTGTGTCCGAAATCAAGGGCATTGATTGCACTTTGACTTTGGTGGCTTGTTTTGGCATGGGAGGCTTGGTGGCAGCATACAAGGCCGAAAATTCCTCTCTTCTCATTATTTTTCTTAAGGGTTCTAAAGAGAGAGAGAGAGAGAGAGGATCTTGGAGAAGAAGGTGAATAGAAAACCCTAGCTTGGAGCTTGGGTTTGGAGGAGCTACACTCATCCAATCCCTTCAAAGTTGGTGGCTACGCGTAGAGGAGGGCAAGGCGCTCCTTTCCATCCGTGTGGAACGTCAAGCCATGGTCTCAAAGCGGCGTTTAAGGGTAACGAACTTTTCTACCATCTCTTTGACATGCCTTAGTCCATTCCCTTGCATCGTTGAGGCCCCTACTCAAAAGGGTGAGGTCGTGGCCTCCGACGGGTCGATTCGTGTTATCCCCGTCCAAGTTTGCATACATATAGAGTCCGTGCGTAATACGGACGTAGGCGCGCTGTGTGAAGCCCATTCGTGACGGTTCGTCCAGATTGGTAATGCCTTGTGGTATTGTGCGTGCTCGGGGAAAACCCCGTGTTGTTATCCTGCTACGTAGGACTAGAGAGTGCTACTGCATGCGCAGCAACGCCCGGGGGTGTGCCCCGGGGAGCACCCGAAGTTAAAAGGCAGAAATGGAGTTCTGTCTAGCTGTCGCCGGCGCGACAGTGACTGTCGCCTGGGCGACAGCTCCCCAGAATTGGATTCTGATGAATTTGGGTGTTCAGAGGCTAGGGAGTGCTACTGCATGTGCAGCAATGCCTGGGGGTGTGCCCCGGGAAACATCCACAACTAGAAGCCAAATTAGGGTTTGTGCACTGTCGCTGGCGACAGTGAATGTCGCCTGGGCGACAGCTCCCAGACATGGGTCTGGTGATGTTTGTTGTGCCCACCTGTTGAGGGGACCTGAGGTCGGCGTGCCCGACCTGTAAGGGTGTCCTGGTGGATGACTTAGCGGCCCGTGGAGCCGGCTAATTGAGAATACCTGGGCTGATGGGACGCCATACCCGCATTTCGTGTTGTACAACGAGTGTGTGAACAACGGGCATTTGGCGAACCTGCACCCGAACCATTGCAGCACCTGATTAGTAAGGCTCGAATAGCATGTCGGGAGGCAACGGGCAAGAGTTTTCGGACTGCGCAAGTTCACAATTAAAGCACGGGGGAGCCCTGGTATTCGGGCCACCGACTTTAGCCTCAAAGGGCAGAACCATCAAGAGTGGGTGGTGGTGGAAGGCGTAGTACACCAAAGAGTGCCTGAGTGCACGAGACGGGGAGTCCATTCCCACGTTTGTGTTGTTGCATATGTATGAAATGTTGTGGGCTCGTCTAGCCGCACTCTTAGATATGTATATGCTGTTGAGACTGTTTTGCAGGGACGGTTAGCACGGCCACCCCCTCGAAGGGGTGGGGTCGTTATAAATTGGTCAGCTTTAGCTGACCGTTGCCCTGTTTTGCCACCGTTTTTGGTGGGCTTGTTGTACAGGTGCTGGACCGAGCGGGAACTTGGCGGGCTGAAGCCCCTGCGCTGCTGCAGCCCTTGAAGGCCTTTGATGTTCCTTCTGTTTTTCATGTATGGCCGGCCTGCGCGCCGATGTTGGTAAACTGTAAGGCCGTCGTGCCTCTTTTGTGTTGTAAAACATTTTATTCCAAGTTAATAGAAGTGGACATACCCGAGTTCGGGTCTTGTGGTTTATAATTCTGTCTCTCTCTCTCTCTCTTTTACTTCCGCATAGAATGCTCTGAGTTAGGCTTCGTGGTATAGTGTCGTTGTTATTCCATTGATTGACGTTCCCTTTGTTTATAGTATATGGCGTGGGGCCCCGGCCGAACCTTCTGCTATATGCTTTCGAACGGATGGGGGTGTTACAAATTGGTATCAGCTACTAGGGTTCCGTATCCTTCTAAGGAATTCGTGGACGAATTCTTTTAATGGGTGGTGAGCACGTGCGTGCGCTACCGTTGAGACGTAAAATAAACCCAAAAATGTCCACTTAGGAATAAAATGCAACAACAAACCAACAATAATTGCATGATTTTGGAACCTGAGTGTTCCTTTTGTTGTTAGTTGCGACTGTGCTGTCGCCTAACTATGTGTTGCACTTGTTTAGGGCACTCGAAGTGCAGCGGGACCGTCGCGTCCCCGTGATGTGCATGAGAGTAGTGGGTCTGTTGAGGCCCCTACAGCTCCGTCTGCTGAGTTAGTTCGGCTAGTTACTGAAGCCGTTCTAGCTGCGTTGAATGGCCAGCCTGAAAGGCAAGGCCAACCGCCAGTGCAAGAGGTGGCCCCTGAGCCACTAAGAGTGGAGCAAGTCCCAGTGAGGCGTGCTCCAGAGCAGCAGCTGAAGCATTTTCTGGGATTTCGACCTCCTTCGTTTACCGGGGTTGAATCCCCAGCTGAGGCCGAAGACTGGTTGTCGCATGTGAAGCGAATTCTGACAGCGACACAGTCGGAGGACGCGCAGAAGGTGACCTTTGCTTCTTTCTTGCTAGAAAAGGAAGCTAGGCGGTGGTGGGATGAGGTCGAGAGGCGCCAGTTCGCGGGAAGGCGACTGGTTGATGTGACGATGGAAGAGATCTCGAGAATCTTCCTCGCTAGGTATGTGCCTCAGTAGCAGCAGATCGCGATGGAGAACCAGTTCTTGGCCATAACACAGGGTGGTAGACTGGTTGATGACTACTTGCATGAGTTCACCCGCCTCGGGCGCTATGCTGGAACTTCTTTCGATGATGAGGAGATAAGGGTGAACAGGTTTTATGGAGGTTTTCGTACCGAGTTGCGGCATCTTCTGACAGGGCCGTTGACGCAGGGTTTCACGACCCTCGTTGGTTCAGCCCGAGCCCTTGAGCAGGACATGCTCAGGGAAAAGGGCAAGGCGGTTGTGGTCGAGGCAGTGCCGGAGGGCAAAGCGCCGAGTGCGTCAAAGTTGCGGAGGTTGAGTCGCTGGAAGAAGGCTCGAGTATCTGGGCCAGCTCCCTCTGCTTCGGGCGCGTCATCTGGACGTGGCCCTCTTATTTGTTTCACTTGTGGCAAGCCTGACCATTTCTCTCAGGATTGCCACAGTGGGCTTCCAAGGCCAGAGAAGAAGGCGGGGCCAGCTTATTCTGTGAAGGGGAAGGCAGCTGAGTCCACTGCTTCCCGTATGGCTCCCCCGCAGCCCAGAGTCTTTAGGCTCGATCAGCAGGAGGCTATCAAAGCCAAAGACGTCGTGACAGGTACAATTTAAGCTACAGTCTTTACTGTTTTATACACCTGTTTTAATGTTCATGCTAACTTGTTGGCGGCGTAGGCTATGTAAATGTTTTAGGCGTCACTGCGAGAGCGCTTTTTGATACTGGAGCCTCGCACTCCTTCTTATCGTCGGACTTGGTCCAACGTATTGGTGCGCCGTCGATTGCTTCTGCAGATGGACTGGAGGTCCTACTGCCGAATGGATATTCGATGCGTGTGGAGAGGAGTTGCTGCGTAAAGGTTCTAGTTGGGAGTCGGGAGTACGACCTGAAGGCATCGTTACTCCCCCTGGTCGAGTTCGATGTTATCTTCGGTATGGACTGGCTGTCGGAACAGCGTGCGTGTATCGATTGCACCACCAAGGAGGTGAGGTTTGGGCAGGGTGCCGATCGGGAGACGGTCTTTGCGGGCATGCGTGGATCGAGCAAGACGCTGATGTCTGCTCTCCAGGTGTCCAAGGCAGTGCGGCAGGGAGCAGAGTTATTCTTTGCTCTTGTGGAGGCTTCAACGCCGAGGCCCAGCCTAGCGGATGTTCCGGTAGTAGCAGAGTTCCCCGATGTGTTCCCGAGCGAGCTCCCCGGTGCTCCACCGCAGCGGGAGATAGATTTCACGATTGAGTTGGTGCCATGCGCTAAGCCTGTGGCCCGCTCGCCGTATCGTATGGCTCCGAAAGAGTTGGCGGAGTTGAAGCTGCAGTTGCAGGAGATGCTTGAGCAGGGCTACGTGCGTCCGAGTTCCTCACCTTGGAGTGCACCATTCCTCTTTGTCAAAAAGAAGGACGGTAGCCTGCGGCTTTGCATCGACTATCGGGAGATGAACAAGCTGACGGAGAAGAACAAGTATCCTCTTCTGAGGATAGATGATTTGTTCGACCAGCTCGTTGGTTCAACAGTATACTCGAAGCTGGACTTGAAGTCCGGCTATTATCAGGTGCGGATCAGGGAGTGCGATATTCCGAAGTCTGCCTTCAGTACCAGGTACGGGCGGTATGAGTTCACCGTGATGCCGTTTGGGCTGTCTAATGCGCCTTCGGTGTTTATGGACTTGATGAACCGGACCTTCCGAGAGTACCTCGACCGGTTTGTGGTCGTCTTCCTGGATGACATACTAGTCTACTCTCAGTCCGAGGAGGAGCACGGTGATCACCTGCGAGTAGTTTTGGAGGTTCTGAGGAGGAACCAGTTGTATGCCAAGTTCTCGAAGTGCGAGTTCTGGCTTCCTTCCGTGGCGTTCTTGGGCCATGTGGTTAGTGGTTCGGGTGTGGCGGTAGATCCGGTGAAGGTTTCGGCCATTAGGGAGTGGCCTGTTCTTTCTACTGTAGCGGAGGTCCGTAGCTTTCTCGGGCTGGCCGGCTATTACAGGCGCTTCGTGGAGAACTTCTTGCGGATCGCGCTGCCTCTTACGACGCTGACACGGAATATGCAGGAGTTCATTTGGACGCACGCGTGTGCGCAGGCTTTCGAGGAGTTGAAGCAACGGCTTACGACGGCTCCGATCTTATGTTTGCCTTGCGGCAGGGAGGGCTACGAGATCTACACTGACGCTTCTGGAAGCGGCCTTGGCTGCGTTCTGCAGCAGCATGGCAAGGTTATAGCGTATGGCTGTCGCCAGCTGAAGGTGCACGAGCGGAACTATCCGGTCCACGACTTGGAGTTGGCGGCCGTGATATTTGCCCTGAAGCTATGACGGCATTATGTGTATGGCTTGAGGATCAACATCTTCACGGACCATAAGAGCCTGAAGTACCTTCTGATGCAGAAAGGGCTGAATATGCGGCAGCAGAGGTGGATGGAGTTCCTGGGGGACTTCACCTTCGAGATCCACTACACTCCCGGGAAGGGGAATGTTGTTGCGGATGCACTCAGTCGCAGGGCTCCAGCGCAGGCCAACTGGATTCAGATGTATGATGAGCACCTGATACGTGACCTGGAGGCCTTGGATATTTCTTGCGTAGAGAAGAGGTGCAGTGCCGGTGCCTGTTTGAGTTGGTTTGAGGTGCAGTACGACCTCGCAGAGAGAGTCCGCCAGGCTTTTGAACTCGATCAGAGTTTGAAGCGCTACGCGGAGGATGCTGGTGGTGGGCCAGATGCCCAGTTTTAGGTTCGAGACGGATTGCTGTGGAGAGGCGACCGTTTGTGCGTCCCCAAGGTGGGTGAGCTGCGCGATGAGTTGATGTACGAGGCGCATCGTATCAGGTATTCAGTTCATCCGGGGAGCACGAATATGTACAAGGACATGAAGGTCCTTTTCTGGTGGCCAGGTATGAAGAGGGACATCGCTCACTACGTGGCCAAGTGCCACACTTATGCGCTAGTGAAGGCGGAATGTCAGAAGCCCGGTGGCTTTTTGCATTCATTGCCTGTTCCGGAGTGGAAGTTTGATGACATTTCCATGGATTTCGTGCATGGGCTGCCGAGATCGCAGCGCGGGAACGATGCCATCTGGGTAGTTGTAGACCGGCTGACGAAGGTGGCACACTTTATCCCCAACCGGAGGGATGACTCGGTGGAGAAATTGGCGAAGTTGTATGTTGATACTATAGTGCGACTGCACGGTGTGCCCCGTAGCATCGTCAGTGATCGTGATGGACGCTTTACTTCAAGCGACTGGAGGCTAGTCAACCGTCTTTTGGGTACGAAGCTGCAGTTTAGCACGACCTTTCATCCTCAGACGGATGGCAAAACTGAGCGTACCAACAGGACGATGGAAGATATGCTCCTGATGTGCGTCCTGGATTTTGGCAAGGGGTGGGAAGATCACCTCTTTCTTGTTGAGTTCGCGTACAACAACAGCTATCAGGCGAGTATTCAGATGGCGCCTTTCGAGGCCCTCTATGGCAGGAAGTGCCGCACTCCCTTAGCTTGGGGGAAACGGGCGAGACGAAGATCTTCAAGAGGAAAGACGTCGAAGAGGTGACTTCGACGGTACGGTTGATCCGGGAGAGGCTTTTGGTTGCGCAGGATAGGCAGGCGAAGTACTATAATGCGAAGCACCGCGACGTCCAGTTCACCGTTGGCAATTGGGTTTACTTGAAGATCAGGCCGTTCAAGGGTGTATCCAGGATTCGACGCTTGAAAAAGCTGAGTCCGAGATACCTTGGACCGTTTGAGATCATCGAGCGCGTCGATGAGGCGGCTTATAGGCTTGCAGTATCGGCGGAACTGAGCGGGCTACACGATGTATTCCACATCTCCGTGTTGCGGAAGGCAGTGCAAGAGCCTACGCAGGTGGTAGCGGCGGATCAGGTGCCCGTGGATAGCGGGCTTGCGACGGCGGTCAGGCCCGTTAGCATCGAGGGTGCTGAGGTGCGTCAGCTGCGGAACAGGGCGATCCGAATGGTAAAGGTCCGTTGGGACAACTGCGGTCGCGAGGAGCTCTCATGGGAGCGTGAGCAGACCATGTTGGAGGAGTTCCCCGAGCTGTTTCGGTGACGCTTATCTCTTCTTTTCCCCCTGTATGTAAAGACTTTTTGGATATTTGTTCATATGCCTGTTTTTACAAATTTCGGGACGAAATTTATATAAGGAGGGGAGGGTTGTAAGACCCCAATTCAGGCAGGTAATTTTCTGGAGTTCTTAGCGTTGTCGCCCAGGAGACAGTGGCAGTCGCCCGGCGATAGCGTTGTCGGGTGGCGGCTAACGCTGGCGACAAGGTGACTGGGGTCATGCAACAGTGTGGCTGACTGGTCAAAGTCGGTTCTTAACGCTGTCGCCCAGGCGACAGTGGCTGTCGCCCAGGCGACAGTGGCTGTCGCCCGGCGACAGCTCAAAGTTGGACTTTGTGGTCGAAATCAAGGGCATTGATTGCACTTTGACTTTGGTGGCTTGTTTTGGCTTGGGAGGCTTGGTGGCAGCATACAAGGCCGAAAATCCCTCTCTTCTCATTATTTTTCTTAAGGGTTCTTAAGAGAGAGAGAGAGAGAGAGAGAGAGGAGCTTGGAGAAGAAGGTGAATAGAAAACCCTAGCTTGGGTTTGGAGGAGCTACACTCATCCAATCCCTTCAAAGTTGGTGGCTACGCGTAGAGGAGGGCAAGGCGCTTCTTTCCATCCGTGTGGAACATCAAGCCATGGTCTCAAAGCGGCGTTTAAGGGTAACGAACTTTTCTACCATCTCTTTGACATGCCTTAGTCCATTCCCTTGCATCGTTGAGGCCCCTACTCAAAAGGGTGAGGTCGTGGCCTCCGACGGGTCGATTCGTGTTATCCCCGTCCAAGTTTGCATACATATAGAGTCCGTGCGTAATACGGACGTAGGCGCGCTGTGTGAAGCCCATCCGTGACGGTTCGTCCGGATTGGTGATGCCTTGTGGTATTGTGCGTGCTCGGGGAAAACCCCGTGTTGTTATCCTGCTACATAGGACTAGAGAGTGCTACTGCATGCGCAGCAACGCCCGGGGGTGTGCCCCGGGGAGCACCCGAAGTTAAAAAGCAGAAATGGAGTTCTGTCTAGCTGTCGCCGGCGCGACAGTGACTGTCGCATGGGCGACAGCTCCCGAGAATTGGATTCTGATGAATTTGGGTGTTCAGAGGCTATGGAGTGCTACTGCATGTGCAGCAATGCCTGGGGGTGTGCCCCGGGAAGCATCCACAGCTAGAAGCCAAATTAGGGTTTGTGCACTGTCGCTGGCGACAGTGAATGTCGCTGGCGACAGTGAATGTCGCCTGGGCGACAGCTCCCAGACATGGGTCTGGTGATGTTTGTTGTGCCCACCTGTTGAGGGGACCTGAGTTCGGCGTGCCCGACCTGTAAGGGTGTCCTGGTGGATGACTTAGCGGCCCGTGGAGCCGGCTAATTGAGAATACCTGGGCTGAGGGGACGCCATACCCGCATTTCGTGTTGTACAACGAGTGTGTGAACAACGGGCATTTGGCAAACCTGCACCCGAACCATTGCAGCACCTGATTAGTAAGGCTCGAATAGCATGTCGGGAGGCAACGAGGAAGAGTCTTCGGACTGCGCAAGTTCACAATTAAAGCACGGGGGAGCCCTGGTATTCGGGCCACCGACTTTAGCCTCAAAGGGCAGAACCATCAAGAGTGGGTGGTGGTGGAAGGCGTAGGACACCAAAGAGTGCCTGAGTGCACGAGACGGGGAGTCCATTCCCACATTTGTGTTGTTGCATATGTATGAAATGCTGTGGGCTCGTCTAGCCGCACTCTTAGATATGTATATGCTGTTGAGACTGTTTTGCAGGGACGGTTAGCACGACCACCCCCTCGAAGGGGTGGGGTCGTTATAAATTGGTCAGCTTTAGCTGACCGTTGCCCTGTTTTGCCACCGTTTTTGGTGGGCTTGTTGTACAGGTGCTGGACCGAGCGGGAACTTGGCGGGCTGAAGCCCCTGCGCTGCTGCAGCCCTTGAAGGCCTTTGATGTTCCTTTTGTTTTTCATGTATGGCCGGCCTGCGCGCCGATGTTGGTAAACTGTAAGGCCGTCGTGCCTCTTTTGTGTTGTAAAACATTTTATTCCAAGTTAATAGAAGTGGACATACCCGAGTTCGGGTCTTGTGGTTTATAATTCTGTCTCTCTCTCTTTTACTTCCGCATAGAATGCTCTGAGTTAGGCTTCGTGGTATAGTGTCGTTGTTATTCCATTGAGTGACATTCCCATTTGTTTATAGTATATGGCGTGGGGCCCCGGCCGGACCTTCTGCTATATGCTTTCGAACGGATGGGGGTGTTACAGTGGCAGTTCTAATCATCCCTGCAACACAAACTTAGCAGCATATATATATAAGAGTGCGACTAGCAAAGCCCACAGCAGTTCATACATATGCAACAATCACAAACGTGGGAATGGCCTCCACATCTCGTGCTCTCAGGCACTCTTTGGTGTACTACGCCTTCCACCACCATCCACTCTTGATGGCTTTGCCCTTCGAGGCTAAAGTCGGTGGCCCGAATACCAGGGCTCTCCCGTGCTTTAATTGTGAACATATCGTAGTCCGAAGACTCTTTCCCATTGCCTCCCGACATGTTGTACGAGACTCACTAATCAGGTGCTGCAATGGTGCGGTTTCAGGTTCGCCAAATGCCCGTTGTTCACAGCTCTCGTTGTACAACACGAAGAGCGGGTATGGCGTTCCCTCAGCCCAGGTATTCTCAATTAGCCGGCCCTACGGGCCGCTAAGTCATCCACCAGGACACCCTCACAGGTCGGGCACAAAGGCCTCAGGTCCTCTCAACAGGTGGGCACAACAACATCACCAGAACTCAGTCTGGGAGCTGTCGCCTGGCGACATTCAATGTCGCCAGCAACAGTGAACAAAACCCCATTTTGGCTTCTAGCTGTGGGTGCTTCCCGGGGCACACCCCCAGGCATTGCTGCACATGCAGTAGCATTCCCACTGCCTCAGAACGTCCAAAATTCACCAGATCCAAGTCTGGGAGCTACCGCCCGGCGATAACGCTAACGCCGGCGGTAGTGAACAGAAACTCCATTTCTGTTTCTAACTTCGGGTGCTTCTCGGGGCACACCCCCAGGCGTTGCTGCGCATGCAGTATCACCCTCTAGTCCTACGAAGCAGTATATCTACACAGAGTTTTCCCCGGCATGCATAATACCAAAAAGCATCACCAATCCGGACGAACCATCTCGGATGGGCTTCACACAGCGCGCCTACGTCCATTTCACGTATGGACTCTACATGTATGCAAGATTTGACGGGGATAACACGAATCGACCCGTCGGAGGCCACGACCTCACCCTTTTGGGTAGGGGGCCTCAACGATGCAAGGAACTGACTAGAACGTGTCCAAATGAGTGTAAAGAGAATCGTTACCCTTGGCGCGCGTTTCGAAACCATGGAGCACGATCGTAGCGGCTGTCCTCTTTACAGATCCGGCCTCCACTCTACGCTTCGAGTCGCTAAATGACACTCCAAGCTTACGCTGCGGCTTGCGGTCTCCCTTTGCAGCAGCCCTAAAGAGAGAGGGGCGGAGAGGGATCGAGCGGCTCCTCCTTGCCGACGAGAGAGAGAGAGAGAAGGAGAGGGTTCAAGCTCTCCTTGCTTCAGGCCGACGGGGAGGAGGGAGGAGAGAGCTCTCGGGGCGGCGTTTCCTGCTCTAGGCCGACGGGGAGGGAGAAGGTAGGGCTCGGCTCGGGCTCTCCTTGCCTCAGGCCGACGGGAAAGGAGGGATCGAGAAGGGGAGAGGGGCCTTTGCCCTTGCTCCAGGCCGACGGCGAGTGAGGGCGACAGGGGGAGAAGGAGATCGGGAGGGAGGCGAGGGGGCTCGGTGCGACGAGAGGGAGAGGGCGAGGGAGATCGGGGAAGAGGGTTTGCGGCTGCTCCAAACAGGACGAGAGAGAGGGAGGTCGGGGAGAGAGAGAGAAGATTTTAGGGGATTTTATTAAAACCCTAACACATCCCTCTTATCCGCAGACCAAGCTCCTATCCGCACCCCAAACACCGCTAAACGCACCCCAAATTCATTTTATTGAAATTAAGGCGTTACAATTCTCTCCCCCTTAAAGAAATTTCGTCCCGAAATTTAAAGCACAATCAACGAAATGAAATTCGTCATACCTGAGTAAACAAGTCAGGGTACTCCTCGCGCATGATCTCTTCTGGTTCCCAAGAGAGCTCCTCGCGGCCACAATTGTCCCAACGGACTCTCACCATCCTGGTGGCCTTTCTCCGCAACTGCTGAATATCAGCATCAATAATACAAATCGGAGTCACCTTGGCAGTTAGGCTACTCTCCACCGACACACTAACGGCCTCCAACACAGCATCGGGCTCTCGCACCGCCTTCCTCAACGCAGAGATATGGAAGACGTCATGCAACCCACTCAGCTCCGTCGACAAGGCAAGTCGGTAAGCTGCTTGGCCGATGCGCTCGGTGATCTCGAATGGCCCTACATACCTCGGACTCAGCTTCTTCAAGCGTCGGATCCTCGACACTCCTTTGAAAGGCTTTATCTTCAAGTACACCCAATCACCAACCGCGAATTCCACGTTTCGGTGTTGGGCGTTGTAATACTTCGCCTGTCGGTCTTGGGCGGTCAACAACCGCTCCCGAATGGTCCGTATTGACTCATTCGCATCGACAACTTCTTTACGCTTTAGCAGCTTGGTATCACCGGTCTCCGCCCACGCTAACGGAGTACGACACTTCCTGATGTATAATGCCTCGTACGGGGCCATCTGGATACTCGTCTGGTAACTGTTGTTGTAGGCGAACTCTACCATGTAAAGGTGATCCTCCCAACGCTGCCCGAAGTCCAAAACGCACATTCGCAGCATATCCTCCATTGTCCGATTTGTCCTTTCGGTCTGCCCATCCGTTTGCAGATGGAAGGCTGTGCTAAACTTGAGCTTTGTGCCCAATAACCGATGGACATGCCTCCAATCACCAGACGTAAGCCGCCCATCACGGTCACTAACTATTCTGCGAGGGACGCCATGTAACCGAACGATGTTCTCCACATACATCTTTGCTAGCTTCTCCGCTGGATCGCTCTTCTGATTCGGGATAAAGTGTGCAACTTTAGTCAACCGATCCACAATAACCCAGATAGAGTCATTTTTCTGCAGTGACTTTGGCAAACCGTGCACAAAATCCATGGAAATATCGTCAAATTTCCACTCCGGGATTGGCAACGATTTCAAGAAACCTCCTGGTCGTTGGCACTCGGCCTTCACTAGCGCGCACGTTTGACATTTTGCCACGTAGAGGGCTATGTCCTTCTTCATACCTGGCCACCAGAAAAGGACCTTCATGTCCTTGTACATCTTCGTGCTTCCCGGATGAACCGAATACCTGGTACGATGCGCCTCGTACATTAACTCATCGCGCAGCTCACCCACCTTGGGGACGCACAAACGGTCGCCTCTCCATAGCAACCCGTCAAGCATCTGAAACTGGGCATCCGGCCCAGTACCAGCCTCCTCCGCGTAGCGCTTTAAACTCGGATCGAGTTCTAAAGCCTGGCGTACTCTAACTGCGAGGTCGTACTGTACCTCAGTCCAACTCAAACAGGCACCGACACTGCTCCTCTTCTCCACGCAAGAAATACCCAAGGCCTCCAGGTCACGTATCAGGTGCTCATCGTGCATCTGAATCCAGTTGGCCTGCGTTGGAGCCCTGCGACTGAGTGCATCTGCAACAATATTCCCCTTCCCTGGAGTGTAGTGGATCTCGAATGTGTAGTCCCCAAGGAACTCCATCCACCTATGTTGCCGCATATTTAGATCCTTCTGCGACATAAGGTACTTCAAGCTCTTATGGTCCGTGAAAATGTCGATCTTCAAGCCATACACATAATGCCGCCAAAGCTTCAGGGCAAATATCATGGCCGCCAACTCCAAGTCGTGGACCGGATAGTTCCGCTCGTGCACCTTCAGCTGGCGAGAGCCATACGCTATAACCTTGCCATGCTGCTGCAGAACACAGCCAAGGCCGCTCACAGAAGCGTCGGTGTAGATCTCGTAGCCCTCTGTGCCGCAAGGCAAACATAAGATCAGAGCCGAGGTAAGCCGCAGCTTCAACTCATCGAAAGCCTGCGCACACGCGGGCGTCCAAATAAACTTCTGGTCTTTTCGTGTCAGCGTCGTAAGAGGCAATGCGATCCGTGAGAAGTTCTCCATGAAGCGCCTGTAATAGCCGGCCAGCCCAAGAAAGCTACGGACCTCCGCTACAGAAGAAAGAACAGGCCACTCCCTGATGGCCGCAACCTTCACCGGATCTACCGCTACACCTGCTCCACTGACCACATGGCCTAAGAACGCCACGGAAGGGAGCCAGAACTCGCACTTCGAGAACTTGGCATACAGCTGGTTCCTCCTCAGAACCTCCAAGACTACTCGCAGGTGATCACCGTGCTCCTCCTCGGACTGAGAGTAGACCAATATGTCGTCAAGGAAGACGACCACAAACCGGTCGAGGTACTCTCGGAAAGTCCGGTGCATCAAGTCCATAAACACCGAAGGCGCATTAGACAGCCCAAACGACATCACGGTGAACTCATACTGCACATACCTTGTACTGAAGGCAGTCTTCGGGATGTCGCACTCCCTGATCCGCACCTGATAATAGCCGGACTTCAAGTCCAGCTTCGAGTATACTATCGAACCAATGAGCTGGTCGAACAAGTCGTCTATCCTCGGAAGAGGATACTTGTTCTTCTCGGTCAGCTTGTTCAGCTCCCGATAATCAATGCAAAGCCGCAGGCTACCGTCCTTCTTTTTGACAAAGAGGACAGGTGCACTCTAAGGTGAGGAACTCGGACGCACGTAGCCCTGCTCAAGCAGCTCCTGCAACTGCAGCTTCAACTCCGACAACTCCTTCGGAGCCATACGATACGGCGAGCGGGCCACAGGCTTAGCGCCTGGCACCAACTCAATCGTGAAATCTATCTCCCGCTGCGGTGGAGCACCGGGGAGATCGCTCGGGAACACATCGGGGAACTCTGAAACTACCGGAACATCCGCTAGGCTGGGCCTCGGCGTTGCAGCCTCCACTAGAGCAAAGAATAACTCTGCTCCCTGTCGCACTGCCTTGGACACCTGGAGAGCAGACATCAGCATCTTGCTCGATCCACGCATGCCCGCAAAGACCGTCTCACGATCGGCACACTGCCCAAACCTCACCTCCTTGGTGGTGCAATCGATGCACGCACGCTGTTCCGACAGCCAGTCCATGCCAAAGATTACATCGAACTCAACCAGAGGGAGTATTGATGCTTTCAGGTCATACTCCTGACTTCCAAATAGAACCTTCACGCGGCAACTCCTCTCTACACGCATCGAATATCCATTCGGCAGTTGGACCTCCAGTCCATCTGCAGAAGCAATCGACGGCGCACCAATACGTTGGACAAAGTCCGACGATATGAAGGAGTGCGAAGCTCCAGTATCGAAAAGCGCTCTCGCCGGAACGCCTAAAACATTTATAAAGCCTACGCCGCTAAACAAGGTTAGCATGAATACAAAAACAGGTATACTAAAGAAGTAAGGACTGTATCTTAAATTATACCTGTCACGACGTCCTTGGCTTTGATAGCCTCCTGCTGACCAAGATTGAAGACTCTGGGCTGCGGGGGAGCCATGCAGGGGGCAGTGGACTCAGCCGCCTTCCCCTTCTCAGAATAAGGTGGCCCAGTTTTCTTCTCCGACCTTGGAAGTCCACTGCGGCAGTCTCGAGAGAAATGGCCAGGCTTGCCACAAGTAAAACAAGTAAGAGGGCCACGTCCAGACGACGCGCCCGAAGCAGAGGGAGCTGGCCCAGATAATCGAGCCTTCTTCCAGCGATTCGACCTCTGCAACTTCGCCGCACTCGGCGCCTTGTTCTCCGGCACTGTCTCAGCCACAGCCACCTTGCCCTTCTCCCTGAGCATGTCCTGCTCCAGCGCTCGGGCTGAACCAACGAGGGTCGTGAAACCCTGCGTCAACGGCCCTGTCAGAAGGTACCGCAACTCACTACGCAAGCCACTGTAGAACCTATTCACCCTTCTTCCCTCGTCATCGAAAGAAGTCCCAGCGTAACGCCCGAGGCGGGTGAACTTGTACAGGTAGTCGTCAACCAGTCTATCACCCTGCGTCAGAGCCAAGAACTGGTTCTCCATCGCGATCTGCTGCGACGGAGGCACATACCTTGCCAGGAAGATTCTTGAGAACTCTTCCATCGGCACATCAACCAGTTGCCTTCCCGCAAACTGGCGCCTCTCAACTCATCCCACCACCGCCTGGCTTCCTTTTCCAACAAGAAGGTAGCGAAGGTCACTTTCTGCGCTGCGTCCGACTGTGTCGCTGTCAGGATTCGCTCCACTTGCGACAACCAGTCCTCGGCCTCAGCTGGGGATTCAACCCCGATAAACGGAGGAGGTCGAAATCCAAGGAAGTGCTTCAGTTGCTGGTCAGCAGCATGCCTTACGGGGGCCTGCTCCGCTCTTAGTGGCTCTGGGGCCACTTCCTGCACCAGCGGTTGACCTTGCCTTCCAGGCTGGCCATTCAACGTAGCTAGAACGGCTTCTGTAACTAGCCGCACTATCTCAGCAGACGGAGGTGTAGGAGTCTCAGCAGACCCGCTACTCTCTGCCAAGTCACGAGAACGCGACGGTCCCGCTGCACTTCGAGTACCCTATACAAGTGCAACACACAGTTAGGCGACAACACAGTCGCAACTAACAACAAAAGGAACACTCAGGTTCCAAAATCATGCAATAATTGTTGGTTTGTTGTTACATTTTATTCCTAAGTGGACATTTTTTGGGTTTATTTTACGTCTCGACGGTAGCGCACACACGTGCTCACCACCCCTTAAAAGAATTCGTCCACGAATTCCTTAGAAGGATACGAAAACCTTAGAAGCTGATACCAATTTGTAACACCCCCATCCGTTAAGAAGCATATGACAGAAGGTCCGGCCGGGGCACCACGCCATATACTACCAAACAAACGGGAACGTCACTTAATTGAAATACCAAAAGACACTAAAGAGCGAACCTAACTCAGAGCATTCTATCCGGAAGCAAAAGAGCGAGACAAAATATATAAACCACCAAAACCCGAACCCGGGTATGTCCACTTCTACTAATAGGAATAAAATGTGTTTACACAACAAAAGAGGCACGACGGCCTTACAGTTTACCAACATCGGCGCGCAGGTGATGAGTCCTGAATATATACACATTTTTGGACTCATCTGGGCCGATTTTCTAGTCTATGCACTGCACTTTAGCCCTGTTTTAGCTCATATTTGTTATTCCATGCTATGTCCACTTCTAGGCCCGTTTTGGTGTTATTTCTTGTTTATCTTAGCTATTAGTTTTCATGCATTGTCAAGCGCCACCTTCAGTGGCTAGATTGGTGTTGTATGCTGGAACAGGAGTCGTGCAGGTGTTCCCGGTACAATTCTGTACAGGAACTCTGCGCACGATCACTGGTTCTATTGCGCACGACCACTGGTCGTGCGCCACTGATCGTGTGCACTTAACCCCTAAAAACTGAGTTCTGTCTCCCTTATCGCACGACCACTTACGATTGCGCGCACGACCACTGGTCGTGCGCCACTGGTCGTGCGAACATTGTATTTTATAATTTTATTGCATTGCAGGCTCCGTCCAGACAGGCGCACGATCACAGGATGCTAGTGCGCACGACCACTGGTCGTGCGCCAATGACCGTGCGCACTGTTTATTCCAGCGCCTATATGTAATCCTGCTCGCGAATTAGGTCGGGATCGACGCATTCCTTCCGCCCAGCTCCGTCGTTTTCGCCCCTTCCGCAGGTTTTTCGCCCCTCCATCGCCGCCCACCATATGGAGGTGCTCCGGGCTTGTTCTTCACGCCATTCTTGAGCCGGAGCTTCCTCTCGGCCTCCTCCTTCATCCTAGCGCTCCAAGGGAAGACCTAGCCGCCATCACCATCAAGCAAGAGGAAGTTTGCAACCTCTACCGGATCGTGACACGAAGAAGACGGGCTCATTGGAGAGTAGTGACAGCTCTCTCTACCCCGGACGTAGTTGCGGACCGAGCTTGGATGCGGATGGACAACCCGGCGATTCCAACCGTGAATCTACAACGAGACTTCGGATTCGGTCGATTTCTTGCCTTATTCTTCTCTTATTGATGTGTATGTAGTTAGATCAATGTATTAAGATGAAGTTGCACTTAAAACTAGTTTGTATTTCTATATATTTCATGTCTATGTGAAATGTTTGTTGTTTGAGTTGCTTGAGGTGCGCCCCATTCCATCCTCCATCCCGCCGTCACGTTCGTCGCCGCACTAGCAATTGCTAGTGGCGTGCTTGTCGAAGAGGTGCTTACGACCCTCACTCCGTTTGCCTACTCGTCCATCCGCCCTTGCGACGCAGCGCGCTCATGGCCTGCCTAGTCTCCATTCCGCCAAGCGAAGCATTGCATAGCGGCATTGCATAGGAGTAGTAGAAATATTTTATTTTATTATTCGCAAACCAAATCCCCCATTTCCGCATCCATCAGCTCGAAAGGACTTCAATCTCAAGTCCTTCCTCGATAATAAACTCCACCTTACTGTGTTCCTTTGAGATCGATACTTGGGGATTCATTCCCATTTTATATTACTTGAACGATCGGTACACTGCCGTTTCGTGCCGCAGTCGAGCTACCGCCTATAGCGGTGTGCGAGATTTGCGCCATCAAGTTTTTGGCGCCGTTGCCGGGGAACACAGTCGTGTGAGTTTTCTGGAGAGGGAGAACCTGAGAGAGAAGCCCTTCCATTTGTAAATTGCATTTCTTTGTTTTATTTCTTTTTATTCCATTTTCCTGTTTTAATTAGGTTGCTTTAGTAATTTTTGTCAGGTGTAGTATTTTGCACAATAGCATTTTTATTTTGAATCGTATTATCTTCACACTATGTGGGCACATCTTAGTATCTGTTGCCGTTGGTGTGGAGCTACCTCCCACTCTAGTGATGAATGCTCTACGGAGAATAGTAGGCATAATTCTTATAGCCCAGCATATGGAGCACCGACTTCGTCTGGTACTCCATATGGTGCGCGTAAGTCTTATGGCTACTCTGCTGAGCCTTTACCGTCTTACTTCTTTTCGGCTTCAGCACCCGCTGTGCCAAAGAAGCCTGCTAGGCAGTGCCAGTTTTGTCGGAGCACAGATCATGCCCTGAAGGATTGTGCTGCTTATCTTCGCCAATTGGATGAGGATGACGAGCCGGATATCCGGATCGTCCCGAATCCTAACTCTGGCGGTACACCTTCAACATCCAGTTTTGTGTCTTTGCCACCTTCACATCTTGAAGGGTATGGCGTTGACACAGTCATCAGATGTGTGGCTGATCTGGGCACCGACATTGCTGAGCCTATTCTCCCGGTGCATCCACCACCCCTTGTGGATTCGATTCTTTGTGAGGAATCGGTGCTTGACTTTTATCCAAGCACTATTCCTCCCCCTGTTGTGCATTCTACTACATTTGTCTCTGACGACATTATTGAGGATGTTTTGCAGGATAAGGCAGGTGATTTATGTGTTGTGCCTATTCCTATGGAGGAGGATATTTTCCAAGGTGACGAGGATTCTACCTCAGCACCGGTGGAGGAAGTCCAAATCGTGGAGGAGGTCACTGATGATCCTACCGAGCCCTGCAGCATTGTCGATGATGCTGACATTATTTTACTTTCCCAATCTAATGGGAGTGAGACCGGGACCACTCTCCCGATTTCTGATTATTTTTGTCCTTCTTCTCTTTTATTTCCTGACCCCCCTTCTTCATCTGAGCCTGTGCAGGTTGAGTCTTCACAGGTACATCAGGAGGACTTGGAGCCTGATGCTCAAGTCAATGATGAGTGTATCCTCATATGTGAGGAGGTTGACCCCTCCTCCATAGAGGAAGCCTCATTCATTGCCTTCTCCCCCTGCCGCCTCCCTGAAGATGATACCTTGCTCGGCAAGGATTTTTTTTGTGAGATGAGTGAGGACCAGGCCTCCTCCTTTTCTTACATTCTCTACCCTCTACCTGTGAGGAGCAGGTATCTATATTTAGGTAGAGGGGTGACTGCTCTGTCTCCGTATCGGTACCCACTACCGATTCGCATATTAGAACAGTTACCTGTGCATTTTCTTTTTTATAGGACTATAAGCTAGAACTGTACAAAACCTGAATAAGTCGTGCTGGGATGACAATAACCTCAGTAGTTATCTTTCTTTTCTGCATTTTTATTTCATCTAATCATGTTTAGTTAGTAGTATTTTTTTTTCAGTTTTCTATCTTCTTTTGTTTCTGCGGAGCTGACCCTTGCAGGTATCTTTTCTGGATGGCGGATGCTGCGGCTCATTTTAGCTTACACGCCAATCTTCTGGTGTGCTCATTTCTGAGCACTGGGTACTCACTTTCCCTAGCTTTTTCTGATTTTCATGTCATATATTTTGTGGATTGTTTAGTTTAAGTATGGGGGAGAGCAGTTTTTGTGCCCACTCACGTGCACTCTTGCATAGCATGCTAGAAGTACTTTTATTTTAGCTTTTTGGAAATTGTTTTTCAGTTTCATTGCACACCACAGCACCCACTTGAGCGCGCACTTAGCTGTTGGCACGTCTTGAGCCGAACTCATTTCTTTTCGTGTGATTTGGAAAATCACTGTGCTGGCTTAGGATTATGAGGCGGAGTAAAGTGTTGACTCCGGTGGTGCTCCTAGTCGAGTGCTCATGTCTCGCTTAGAAATTCGTGTAGATTCAATTTCTTTTTATGCTTTTAGTTTATATTTTTTTCTATTAGCGTAAATATTGTTTACTCTACTCAAAATTGGTGAATCCAGTGTGAATCAAACGGTAGCATAGGAATGTGTGTAGACGTTCATTAGCCTCGTATTGCCCGAGTCGGGAGAAAGGATTATCTTTCTCGGTGGCTAGAACTTGCCCCAAGCAATTCTTGAAGCATGGGTATACGGTTAGTCAATTGCGTGAATGTGATATAGGCCATCATTTTGGCCCGGTTGAGCCTTTGTGCCCACTCCTATCGCTTTACCCTCGTTAGCCCAGTTGTGCCTACACTTTCTTTGATTCAGCCCCAATGTTGTCTCACCAAAGCCTAAACGCCAATCCTAGTCGCACACCCAAATTTGAGCTCTAGTATATTACTTTCATGATTGGGTTGTTCATGTAGTGTTATGTTTGTGAAAATGTGGATATGCATCATTGTTTAGATTGCTGAAAATATGTGAAAAGAAAAAGAAAATAAGAAAAAGAAGAGAAGTGAGAAGAAAAGAAGAAGATATGAGCTTTATTGAAAAAATCTGTGTATGAATGTATGTTTGGGAGTAGGCGGTGCACACACCCATGTAGTCAAATCCAAGTCTGGGGGTGTGGTGTACCCGCGTATTTGTGTGGTGAATGAGGAGAATTTCTGCACTAGCTCATTTGGGTTTTTGTGTTTTAAGCCTTCATGTTTATATTTGTTTATCCTCACCTAAACCCAAGCCTCATCTAAAACCTTAAGTCCTATTGATTCACGCATTTGAGTCAAACCAGTGCCGTGGAGAGAGTGCGAACGGGCAAGCTTATGGTCATCGACATTGATGGATTTTAATGGAGGTTGTCTCGAGCCCCGATCTTTGGCAATGCTAGCCTCAGCGTTCAGTTTACTTTCTTCCTATGTACGACCTTATGATTCACCGTGATTCACTTTTTAAGTAAATGTAATATATAAATATGCCCCTAGAAAAGTATAAACTAATATGTACAATTAGAAATTTTGTCTACTGTATTTCTACGCGCATGAGCATGCGACTTCGTATGATACTCCGCTTTACAATTTCTATGCCAGCTATGTTTTTTTCTCAGCCGCTTGAGGAATTTGTTTGCTCGGGACGCGCAAACAGGTAAGTCTGGGGGTGTGATGAGTCTTGAATATATACACATTTCTGGACTCATCTGGGCCGATTTTCTAGTATATGCACTGCACTTTAGCCCTGTTTTAGCTCATATTTGTTATTCCATGCTATGTGCACTTCTAGGCCCGTTTTGGTGTTATTTCTTGTTTATCTTAGCTATTAGTTTTCATGCATTATTAAGCGCCACCTTCAGTGGCTAGATTGGTGTTGTATGCTGGAACAGGAGTCGTGCAGGTGTTCCCGGTACAATTTTGTACAGGAACTCTGCGCACGATCACTGGTTCTATTGCGCACGACCACTGGCCGTGCGCCACTGATCGTGTGCACTTAACCCCTAAAAATTGAGTTCTGTCTCCCTTAGCGCACGACCACTTACGATTACGCGCACGACCACTGGTCGTGCGCCACTGGTCGTGCAAACATTGTATTTTATAATTTTATTGCATTGCAGGCTCCGTCCAGACAGGCGCACGATCACAGGATGCTAGTGCGCACGACCACTGGTCGTGCGCCAATGACCGTGCGCACTGTTTATTCCAGCGCCTATATATAATCCTGCTCGAGAATTAGGTCGGGATCGACGCATTCCTTCCGCCCAGCTCCGCCGTTTTCGCCCCTTCCGCAGGTTTTTCGCCCCTCCATCGCCGCCCACCATATGGAGGTGCTCCGGGCTTGTTCTTCACGCCATTCTTGAGCCGGAGCTTCCTCTCGGCCTCCTCCTTCATCTTAGCGCTCCAAGGGAAGACCTAAGCCGCCATCACCATCAAGCAAGAGGAAGTTTGCAACCTCTACCGGATCGTGACACGAAGAAGACGGGCTCATTGGAGAGTAGTGACAGCTCTCTCTACCCCGGACGTAGTTGCGGACCGAGCTTGGACGCGGATGGACAACCCGGCGATTCCAACCGTGAATCTACAACGAGACTTCGGATTCGGTCGATTTCTTGCCTTATTCTTCTCTTATTGATGTGTATGTAGTTAGATCTATGTATTAAGATGAAGTTGCACTTAAAACTAGTTTGTATTTCTATATATTTCATGTCTATGTGAAATGTTTGTTGTTTGAGTTGCTTGAGGTGCGCCCATTCCATCCTCCATCCTGCTATCACGTTTGTCGTCGCACTAGCAATTGCTAGTGGCGTGCTTGTCGAAGAGGTGCTTATGACCCTCACTCCGTTTGCCTACTCGTCCATCCGCCCTTGCGACGCAGCGCGCTCAAGGCCTGCCTAGTCTCCATTCCGCCAAGCGAAGCATTGCATAGCGGCATTGCATAGGAGTAGTTGTAATATTTTATTTTATTATTCGCAAACCAAATCCCCCATTTCCGCATCCATCCGCTCGAAAGGACTTCAATCTCAAGTCCTTCCTCGATAATAAACTCCACCTTACTGTGTTCCTTTGAGATCGATACTTGGGGATTCATTCCCATTTTATATTACTTGAACGATCAGTACACTGCCGTTTCGTGCCGCAGTCGAGCTACCGTCTATAGCGGTGTGCGAGATTTGCGTCATCAGCAGGTCGGCCATACATGAAAAGCAAAAGAACAAAAAAAGGCCTTCAAGGGCCGCATCAGCACCAGGGCTTCAGCCCGCTATTAGCCCGCTATGTTCCCGCTCGGTCCAGCACCTGTACAACAAGCCCACCAAAACGGTGGCAAAACAGGGCAACGGTCAGCTAAAGCTGACCAAATTATAACGACCCCACCCCTTCGAGGGGGTGGCAGTTCTAATCATCCCTGCAACACAAACTCAGCAGCATATATATATATATATAAGAGTGCGACTAGCAAAGCCCACAGAAGTTCATACATATGCAACAATCACAAACGTGGGAATGGCCTCCACATCTCGTGCTCTCAGGCACTCTTTGGTGTACTACGCCTTCCACCACCATCCACTCTTGATGGCTTTGCCCTTCGAGGCTAAAGTCGGTGGACCGAATACCGGGGCTCTCCCGTGCTTTAATTGTGAACATACCGTAGTCCGAAGACTCTTTCCCATTGCCTCCCGACATGCTGTACGAGACTCACTAATCAGGTGCTGCAATGGCGCGGTTTCAGGTTCGCCAAATGCCCGTTGTTCACAGCTCTCGTTGTACAACACGAAGAGCGGGTATGGCGTTCCCTCAGCCCAGGTATTCTCAATTAGCCGGCCCTACGGGCCGCTAAGTCATCCACCAGGACACCCTCATGGGTCGGGCACAAAGGCCTCAGGTCCTCTCAACAGGTGGGCACAACAACATCACCAGAACTCAGTATGGGAGCTGTCGCCTGGCGACATTCAATGTCGCCAACTACAGTGAACAAAACCCCATTTTGGCTTCTATCTGTGGGTGCTTCCCGGGGCACACCCCAGGCATTGCTGCACATGCAGTAGCACTCCCACTGCCTCAGAACGTCCAAAATTCACCAGATCCAAGTCTGGGAGCTACCGCCCGGCGATAACGCTAACGCCGGCGGTAGTGAACAGAAACTCCATTTCTGTTTCTAACTTCGGGTGCTTCCCGGGGCACACCCCCAGGCGTTGCTGCGCATGCAGTAGCACCTTCTAGTCCTACGAAGCAGTATATCTACGCGGAGTTTTTCCCGGCACGCATAATACCAAAAAGCATCACCAATCCGGACGAACCGTCTCAGATGGGCTTCACACAGCGCGCCTACGTCCATTTCACGTATGGACTCTACATGTATGCAAGATTTGACGGGGATAACACGAATCGACCCGTCGGAGGCCACGACCTCACCCTTTTGGGTAGGGGGCCTCAACGATGCAAGGAACGGACTAGAACATGTCCAAATGAGAGTAAAGAGAATCGTGAACCTTGGCGCGCGTTTCGAAACCATGGAGCATGATCGTAGCGGCTGTCCTCTTTGCAGATCCGGCCTCCACTCTACGCTTCGAGTCGCTAAACGACACTCCAAGCTTACGCTGCGGCTTGCAGTCTCCCTTTGCAGCAGCCCTAAAGAGAGAGGGGCGGAGAGGGCCCGAGCGCTCCTCCTTGCCGACGAGAGAGAGAGAGAAGGAGAGGGTTCAAGCTCTCCTTGCTTCAGGCCGACGGGGAGGAGGGAGGAGAGAGCTCTCGGGGCGGCGTTTCCTGCTCTAGGCCGACGGGGAGGGAGGAGGTAGGGCTCGGCTCGGGCTCTCCTTGCCTCAGGCCGACGGGAAAGGAGGGATCGAGAGGGGGAGAGGGGCCTTTGCCCTTGCTCCAGGCCGACGGCGAGTGAGGGCAACAGGGGGAGAAGGAGATCGGGAGGGAGGCGAGGGGGCTCGGTGCGACGAGAGGGAGAGGGCGAGGGAGATCGGGGAAGAGGGTTTGCGGCTGCTCCAAACAGGACGAGAGAGAGGGAGGTCGGGGAGAGAGAGAGAGAGAGAAGATTTTAGGGGACTTTATTAAAACCCTAACACATCCCTCTTATCCGCAGACCAAGCTCCTATCCGCACCCCAAACACCGCTAAACGCACCCCAAATTCATTTTATTGAAATTAAGGCGTTACAAGCTGCTCGGGGCATCTACCACCACGAAGTTTACCAGCTTTGTAATGCCTCCCAACGACACCAGAAGCTTCACACATCCCTCTACTTCTTTCTTCTCTCCCGAGAAGCCGTAGAGGGGCCCCTCAATGGAAAGCAAAGGCTTTCCAGTGTTTAGGGCTTCAAAAGTTGGGAGGAAAAGGAGATTGACTGAACTGCCAGTGTCGACCAGAATCTTGTGTATCACGTAATTCTCAATGATTGCTTTGATTACCATGGCATCATCGAAAGGATTTGCATTTGGGGTAAGATCCTCTTGGCCGAAGGTAACGATCGACCTTTCTGGAGCAGAAGTAGAGGTGGTTGCCACCTCCTGCTTGAGAACTCTCACAACGCTGGATTTTCTGGAGGACTCGGGCCCAGTTCCACCATGAATGCAGTAGATGTCACCGAGGGGGTCCAACATTATTTACTTCTACGCACTCGGTAGCAGAATGTATGTCTTTGTAGCAGCCGACATCCTCTACATCGTCACATTCCCAGGTGACCTCGACCGTTTATTTTCCTTTTATCGCTGATGGTCCAGTAGTCGTTTCTTTCCGAACCAGGCCCTGGAGATTTCCCTCTCCCAAGAGCCTTTCTATCAATAAGCGGAGTGCTCGACAAATTTCGGTCAGATGCCCTCGCTTTTTGTGGTACTCGCAGAAGATGTTCGGATTGCGATTTCTAATATCTGACCTCAGAGGAGCAGGTTTCTTGAAGTCAGGCCTCTTCTGCAGAATTTGGACCACCTCATCCATAGTGACACTAAGAGGAGTAAAAGCCTCCTGAGAATCATCATATTGGATAGATGGAGCAATTGTAGGCGGTGGCGTAGTGTATTGCGGCAGGTACAATGACATTATTTGCGGAATGGTCATAGATGGAGCGGGTGCGGCATCCAATGACAGTTTCTGATCTTGAAACCGTTGATAGACGATGAAAGGTTGCTTGTGCCTGTAATTCCTTCTCCTTTGGGCACGGGGTTCGAAATCAGGTTGAGGTGGATGGTGGTATGGTTGTTGGTGAGCGGAAGAAGAGACAGATGAATCTTTATCATTAAGAAGGTTGACAACGTACTCGGGGTTACTATATTCACCCCTTATGAACATATTTGCTATGCTTATCATTTCCTGGTAAGTTTTTGGTTCTCTGATGTTCGCTTCGAACTTTAGTGGCCCCTCTCTCAGGCCATGTATCAGAGCAACCCTATACAGTTCCGTATCCACATTCTGAATTTCCATGATCTCTTTTTGGAAACGGTCAACAAAACGAGCCCATGTCTCGTTTTCATGTTGCCTTATTTCGAAGAGAGCTGCCTGGCTACTCTTCCTTTTATTTGAGGTAGAGAATCGAAGCAGAAATTCCGTATGCATTTCTGCAAAGCAACCGATGGATCGAGGGTGCAACCCATAAAACCATTCTCTGGCTTGTCCATCAAAGGACGTTACAAGAAGCTTGCACCTAGTAGCATCGGTGAGGGTTCATAGAGCGACAGCCGATTCAAAGCCCTGAAGATGAATGGCCGGATAAGATTCTCCACTTTATGCTGGCAAGCGAGGTTCCATGAAATTATTCGGAGCAGGATCGCTCCGGACTTCATCCACAAATGGAGAAGTCTCCTCGACCTCTTCATAAAGGAGAGGGACAAATAACAAGACGCTGAAGCCGCGGCTAGTCGCGGACAGGACGCCTGATAAAGAGGACGGGCTGCGACTTCTGGAGGACAGGCCGCTGGATAAGAAAGGTGGCCCGCCCCCTGAAAATTGAGAACCCGCGTCGACATGTTCTGGGCGGCTTCTTGATAGAAGGTTTGCGGAGCCATGAAACCTTCTTGAGGCGGTTGGAAATTGGTGACTTAAGGTAGAGATTACGAAGGAGGGAGAGGAACCGGAGTTGCTATTTGGCTAGTTGCGGCTTGCTGTGGAACTAGCCGCTCGGTTAGCATAGCAAGGGCCTGACTGATCGCCTCTAATCGTTGATAAGTCTCCTTCTATGTCCGCTCGGCTTCCCGCTTAGACCGCTACAATGCATCCCACAGGGAATCGTCAATGTGGTAGGAGCGGTCTCATTGGACAAACTGGCGGTCTGACATTTTTGTCAAGGTGTTCATCGACAACCCGCAATCTGTAGGTTGCATGTTTCTGTTAATGCCGAATTTGCTCCTCCACATTCGACGCTAAGGAAGCGAGGAAAAAGAGGAGGCCGTGAGCTGCCGATTACTATTGACAAGGAGAAATCAAACAGTTTAGACCGCTAGCAGTGGTCCAGACCAGACTTCGCCCGTCACAACGAAAGCCTCTCTTATGACGGGCTTTCCCTTGAATCAAGTAAAGTAGTTTTAGCAGGTTACAGGGCAAGGAAAAAAGAAGCCGGTCGGCCAGACAAGCCGCGGGACATGAACTCAGGACCGCAGTTCTGACAAGCGAGCTCCTGGATTCGAGTGTGCGTGTCTTGGGAACGTCGCCTTCCCCTATTTATAGGTTCGGGGGCCTGCCCGAATGGGCGGGGAAAAATAACCGCCTTCCTGGATACAGGAGAATCGGCCAGGGGGTGACGAGATACAGGAGCGAAAAGAAGGGAAGCCGCGCGGTCTGGCGGCATGACTTGTCGATTTGCATTGGGCTTGGATTGGGACATCTTGAGTTGAAGAGAATGGCGACCTGCGCCGTCTATTGTCTGAGGTCGCGACTTGTCGTCTGGACGAACCCTTGTAGTTTTCAATCCCTGATTTCGGCCTGGCAATATGCAGATCGAGCGACTTGGGTCTTGATCTACATTGGGTTTGAGCTGGAGAGACGTAGGCTTGAGTTGAGACAACCCAAGCGGTCTGAGATTAGAGACCGCGAACTTTGTCTTCTAAATTTGGTTCTGGACTTTCAACATGTGATGACGATCCGGTTCATGTAGACCGTCCGGTCTGTTGCCTTGGACAAAACTAGGCGGCTACTCGGGCAAGCCGCCCAGTCTAAGATGGCTGTTATACTGATAGCGGTCTTCTAGGTAAACAATATGTGATTTTCCCTTCAGTAACTCATAGGGGCTTTAATTTAGTCTTGCGGATGAGGCATCTATTCAGAACATAGTTGGATGTATTCACTGCCGCAGCCCAAAAGGACTTTAGTAAGTTGGATTCAGCTAATAATGTCCTTCCTAATTTAATTAGGGTTCTATTTTTCCTTTCAGCCACCCCATTTTGTTGAGGGGTCCTAGGAGCAGAAAAGTTTTGTCTTATCCCTTCATCCTCACAGAATCTACACATTAACTGATTTTCAAACTCAGTACCATGATCACTTCTGATCACAGCAACCGGGGTATTGAATTCAGATTGAATCTGTCTAATGAATCTTGAGAGGATCTTGAAAGTGTCTGAACTAGCTTTTAGAAAGAACACCCAGCTAAATCTAAAAAAGTCATCCACAATGACTAGAGTGAAAGACTTACCTGCTAAGCATTGAGTGGAGATGGGACAAAATAGATCCAAATGCAACAGAATAGAATTCTATGGGAATCATTCTTACCAATTGGTTTGAATGATGCTTTGATATGCTTTCCTAGTTGGTAGACTCTACAAGGTTGGGCTTTATTGAATTTACCAGTTGGTAAACCCCTAACTAGGTTAAGCTTGGAGAGTTTGGCAATGGTCTTAAAGTTAAGGTGACTAAGTCTCCTATGCCACAGCTCACTGTTTTCTAATTTAGAGATGAATAAGCAGATCTCAGACTTTGTGTACTCAAAGTCTACAACATAGACCTTACCCTTTCTGAGACCAGTCAATACTATTTGATCAGTCTTAGAGCTAACTATATGACACAAGGATTTAGTGAATAATACTTTGTATTCCCCATCACACAGTTGACTAATACTAATCAGATTATGTTGAAGTCCTTCAACATAAGCTACTTTAGAAAAGGAGATATCCCCAATCCTGAGCAAACCATATCCTTTGGTTTGACCAGAATGGGAATTCCCAAAAATTACCTTAGGCCCTTCCTTGGCCTTGAACTTCCCCAGCAGTTCTTTTGCTCCATTCATATGCATGGAGCAGCCACTGTCCAAATACCACTGCTAGTTTGTGGTTGAACATCCTTCCCCCTGCACATTAAATTAAACATTAGTACAGACCCTCACATGTTGGGGTCTCTTTCTTCTATCATCATATGGAGTTATGAAAGAATGAGATGGTCTTTCAGTATACTCATTTAGGTTAAAAAGTGTTGCATTGTTATGCCAACAATGTTTAGCAATATGTGCTAGTTTAGAATAGCAGAAACATCTAGGAATAAAAGTCAGGAGAGGTTTAGATGTTTGATAGGTTTGTGCATGAAACATCCATCGAGAAGAAATCGACGCATCTTTATAGTTGAGTTGAGTATTATCGACGTGCCTGCATAGTTTCGTCGATAGCCAGTCAATGCATAATATTGGTTGCGTCGAGTATAATTTGGTGCACCCTCATACTTGCTTCGAAATGATGTCGATGCATATGCTGAACTCCGTCGAGTAGTATTCGACGCATCTTTAAAATTGCGTCGAGTTCTATTCGACGCATGACTCTTTTTATTAAGATTATTATTATTATTTTTATTTGATTCTTCTAAAGGGTATTTGCCTAAAATCTCTGGCTGATTATCGATGTTTGCCCTATTAAATATGATGAGTTTATTAGAGTTATTATTATGATCTTTACATGATTCTGAAATATTATCAGGTTTAGATCTGAGTACTGTTACAGGATTTTCCCAAGCAAGTTTGCAAGGGATTGGTGTGCCACTGGATGGAGGTGTTTTTAGATCAAGATGATCAAATCTCTTGGAGAGATTTTGTGTGATGTCTTTCAGCTTCTGACTCCTTCCATTGAGGGAGTCCACAAAGGCTTTTGACTTGGTGAGTTCTTTCTTTAGGTCAGAATTCTCATTATCTAATGTATATAATTCCTTTTCTTTCCTATATAGTTCACCTCTTAGATCATAGTTAACTGAGTACAAGTTATTTTTCCTAAGGTTTTCTAGTTCTGTTCTGATTATCTTAAACTCCTTTTGGTTGGTAATAAAGTCTTGACAAAATTCTGTAAAACAGTCTTTAAAATCTTTTGAGGAGAAATCAAGATCATCAAAGATGGTTACCTCATTCTTATCAGTGGAGTCTTCCAGAGCCATTAGGCAGGCTTCTTCTGGTCCACATTCTTCATCTTCATCAGATGAAGAAGAGCTTGATTTAGAATCTGAGTCACTCCAGGTTTCAGCAATGAAACCTTTCCCCCTTTTCTTGTCCTTCCTCCTGAAGGTATTCTTCCTGTCCTCCCTCCTCTGCTTCTTGTTCTTCTCTTCCTTGGGGCACTAAGTAGAAAAGTGTCCTGGTTTCCTGCAAGTAAAACAAATGATCTCCTGTTTAGGAGTCTTGTCATACCTTAGCTTGCTAGAACTTCTTTCTTTCCTTCTAGAGTCCTCTGTCCTCACCCACTTCTTGAATCTCTTAGCCAAGAGATTAAACATCTCTTGTTCAGTAGTGGAGGACTCTACTTCAGCAGTCTTTAATGCTAGAGTCCTTTCTTTAGGAGTTGATATTCTCTCCTGGGCTTCTGACGCAGCCCTGCTTTTCAGTAGAAGCTCATAGGACTTGAGCTTTCCTAGCAGAGCATTAGTTGATATCTCTTTGAGGCATCTAGAATCTCTGATGACCCAGATTCTAGAGTCCCATGTGCTTGGGAAGCACATAAGGAGCTTGTCGTTAATTTCTGTCAGAGAAATTTCTTTGTCAAGACCTCTCAGCTCATTTATGATGATGCTGAATCTGTCATACATTTCAGTTATGCTCTCATCAACTTTTTCTTGAAGTTCTCATATTAGGATATGAGAAGTGACTTTTTGTCTTTTCTTTCATCAGAACTGCCTTCAACCAATCTGGAGAGAGATTCCCAGATTTCTTTAGCAGAGTTGCAGTCAGCAACTTTTTGGAAGATGTCATCTGACATGGTTGACACAAGAATATTCATGGCATTGGCATCACATGCCTTCACTTTCTTCTCTGCATCAACCCATTTAGCTCTAGGGAGTGCAGTTTGTGTAACTTCCCCACTAGCATTCCTCCTTACTGGCTGAGGGACCTGTGATGATGACATTAAAAATATCTTCATAAATGGAGTTCATATAGAGTTTTATTCCAGCCTTTCAGAGTGTAAACTTATTCATATTACACACTGGAGGTCTTATTGAGAGATAATCCTTAAAACTAATTTTATTTAAATACTTTTAAAATAAACAAATGAGAGTAGGAGATCTTTCGATCAAGGTGTTAACCTTTTAATGATCAACCTCTCTCTGATACCAATTGTCGGATCAAGCGCAACCAACTATCCCTGACCGACTTGTTCTTTGGAACGATGGCGGCTCGAACTCGGATCAACCTCTCTCTGCAGGAGCGGAGAAGCTCGAACTCGCCCGAGGAAGCCGAGCCCTCCTCCTCAGATGATTGCGGTTTGCTTTACCTCTGCCGCTTATCTCTCTGGGTCAGAACCGGGCCGTCGGGCTGACCGACTTGTTCTTTGGAACGATGGCGGCTGCTGCAAAACAGTTAAAAGTTTAATAAGGCAGGTCGTGCGGTCACAAAGCAGCGAGTTGTGAGAAGCTTACTAACTTCAGGTCGGATATCCTCCAACTCTGAGAACAACGGGATGTAATGGTTTACATCAAGCCGCTCGTTCTCAAGAAACTTGAAGGTGTCCAGCTCGGTCTTTCCGATATTGACAGTCCGGAAGGCCGCCTCATCCCGCACCTGCGGGTTGACCTGCAACAGCCCGAGATGGCCTTCGAACATTACATACCTCTCCGACCAGCTTGAGACCTTGTTCGCCAGGTTGACGACTTTCAGCCCCCGACACCCAAAGTAAAGGTGCCCTCTGATGATTGAAGTTTCGGCGTCCTGGATAGACCGCACGGAGAAGAATCGATCTGAGAAGAAGAGGAGGAGTTAATCCGCTCGTCACGCAAGGGAAGCCGCACGAGCAGATTACTCCCGTCCATATGTTTCATAATGAAGTCGTCCAACTCGGCCTGAGTTAGACGACATTCCTTATGATCTGCAGAATGGAAGGCGGAGGCGGCGTCAGTTCAGACGGCTTGGGCTTTGTCAGACCGCTTTGACTTGTTCTTAGCCCGCGCCATTAGGAAGTCGATGAATGAATCTCCGGAATGACAACTACTTATAGAACCGAGGACCTGCAAATAGTAAACCATGTTGCAGATATATGCTCTAAGCGCGCGGCCAGCAACCTACATGATTAGTTTCAGAGGAATGCCACGAACTATGCACACAAGTCATCGGCATGCAGACGACTGAGAAGAATCGATCTGAGAAGAAGAGGAGGAGTTAATCCGCTCGTCACGCAAGGGAAGCCGCACGAGCAGATTACTCCCGTCCATATGTTTCATAATGAAGTCGTCCAACTCGGCCTGAGTTAGACGACATTCCTTATGATCTGCAGAATGGAAGGCGGAGGCGGCGTCAATTCGGACGGCTTGGGCTTTGTCAGACCGCTTTGACTTGCTCTTAGCCCGCGCCATTAGGAAGTCGATGAATGAATCTCCAGAATGACTACTACTTATAGAACCGATGACCTGCAAATAGTAAACCGTGTTGCAGATATATGCTCTAAGCGCGCGGCCAGCAACCTACATGATTAGTTTCAGAGGAATGCCACGAACTATGCACACAAGTCGTCGGCATGCAGACATCAAAAATATTCTAAAAATCACACAACAGGGATCAATGGTTTGCATATAGCCATGCCAAGCCGCGACTAAGCTCACTTAACCGCGCAGCTTTCTGCCAGCAAAACGAACACAACAGAAAATAAATTCGCCAAAACCGGAAGATCAGATCGCGCGGTCAGCAACCTGCATCATCATATTAATTGAGTTCAATAGGAAAACCTCAAACATACACCACAGGTCGCGCGACCTGTAAAGCAGATCAGACAATATTCTAGAAATTCAAAGGCACAGACCGTCATTATTCAGACACAATCCGCGCGGATTATACAAATATTAAAAAGCATCGAAAGATAGAATATTGTTAAACAGACATCCAGCAACCAGATTGTCCAAAGGATCAAACAAATAATATTACAAATATTGTCTTCAAGCTAAAGCCGTTCACGGTTGACGACGCTCAGGAGAGGGGAGACCGCGATGAAGTCGTGCGACCTGATCGCCGGTTTGGAGGAGAAGACAATACATTTGACTTGAGTGATAATGAAGATGATTGATCGTGCTATGAAGTCGCACGACATCCCACTCTACCCGCACAACGGGAATCATACGAGTAGGAGGAACCGTGACGGCCTCGTCAATCATGGGATCGGTCTCCCTGACTAGTGGGGGATTTGAGGTCGCCCCAGCAGTCGGGCGGCTCAACATCCGCATCCTCTCATCATTAGCGGGTCGCCGACTTCCCTAGTCAAACGTAAATACTTCTCTTGGTTATATTTGGAGTCCTCTTCGAACTTTGAGGCCGCGTTCTTCTCTTTATAAAGTTGGGCGGTTAGAGCACCATTCTCCTCCATCAGCACTTTCTCCCTCTCCAACCGCGCCTTCTTCTCAGCCTCCAGAGCAATCCGGGCGGCTTCCTCCCGGCCTTCGAGCTCTTTCATCTTCTCTTTCAGGTCGTCAAGAAGGCTCTTGAAGTTGACCAACTCCTCCTGTCCAGAATTTGAGCTCGACACAAAACTTGACACCGGAGGGGGTAGCGGAGGCAGGCTAGACAAGAGGTCGCCCGACTTCATAGCCTGGTCTGGGTTATCTGCAAGTAGCAGCGTGGTCAGCACGATCGGAGCGGATAATACAATGCAAGAAATTACAAGATTAATGCCTGAGTACACATGCCTCCTCGACTGTTCCGGGTCCATTCTCTGACATTGTTCTTTCCAAAATCTCTCATTTTGCCTTCGTCTAATAGCAGAGGTTTGGATCATGGACGGGAAAAAGCTCGGCGGCGGATTCAATAGTAAATCATTTTGCTTTTTCTGAGGCCACGGAATGAAGAAGCGGACAGGGTGATAACCCGCATCATGTTTACCTTTTGCAAAAGGATCCGGCAGCCGCGGCTTATCCAAAGCCCACCTCCTCCCCTCCGCCTTCACTTTCATCAAACGCAGCCCAGTCATTTCCAGGGCATCCCCCTTTGGTGCGGTCTCTTCAGGATTGGCTGCATCCTCACCAGGAGGGTCAGCTCGGCTCGAAATCGCAGGGTTGTCAAGTAACTTGTCTTGCTTCTACAAGACTTCCGTACCCTTAAGGATGACGCTGACCGATATGCTATTCGCAGAGTCAGGAGGCAAGTCGTCCAGCTTAACGGAAGGGGTGGATGGCTCTTCAACTTCTTCCTTCTCACGCGGTTTGTTTTGGAGGCTGGTCACTGCTGGTTTCCTGGAAACTTCTTTGTTTCTGGCCCTTAGCTTCTTGACCTTCCTAGCTATTCTCTCCGCCGCCGTCTCAATTCTTTTCCTTTTCATCTTAGCTAACTCCGGGTTGGCCTATTGAGAGGGGCTGGAGCTGTCCTCAACCACCACCAAAGGAGTGGTTAACCCGTCCGGTTTCAGGGAGTTGACCACCCCTTCTTCCCCATCATTTATCATTAGAAGGGGATTCCCAGAAGGGGAGATTTCGATGCCGAAGGAAGCGACTTCGCCGGCCTTTGATGCGGGGTTACTTGAGCCCGCCTTATCAGAAGGGGCGGGCTCCCCGGTCTTCGGCAGGGAGGTGCTTGGGTTCACCTTATCGGAGGATGCCGGCGGATAAGTCGGAGGGGGTTTTGAACTACCCGCTTCGGGCTTCTCAGGCTCCTTTGAGGTTGTCAACTTCTCAGCAGGTTTGGATCTATCCGCTGCGGGCTTCCCGGACCGGCTACTCTTCTTCTTCTTTCGATCATCCTCCTTCTTGCGGTCACCGCCCTTGTCCACGCGGACTTGGAGTTTATCCAAGAAATTCATTCTAATCAAGGAATTGTCGGCCTGAAAAATCTTAACCGCAATTGGCGAGTAGTTCCTCGTGATTTCAAAAGCATTATGCAGAGTGAAGAGCTCTCAGGGTTTCTTATAGACTCCAGAACAAACTGGGCGCGGTCTCCGACTAGAACTAATATTTTCGAAATTTTCTTGAGATTTGAAAATATGAAGGGATTAAGTTTACCCAGAAGACCACTACCTAAACCGTATTTCTCTCAAACCGGGCGGTCTGATGCGTCAAGTCGCCCAGCTCTATAACATACAGGTCTCTCGACCCAGCTTGAACAAGCCGAGCGGTCTGACAGTATCCAGACCGCCTCCAAGGATTGAAGACTGTCAAGGCTCAAGTCCAGAAGGCAAGCTGCGGTCTCAGGACAGAGGCCACCCGGGTTGCTTCATTGCCTTGATCGCAGCGCATTTCGACTCCGGCCAATTAGAGAAGAAGTTGCCAAGCTCCTTAAGGCAAATTTTATTTCTGAAATCCAATACCCCACCTAGATGTCCTATGTTGTAATGGTTAAAAAGTAAGGGGGGAAGTGGCGTATGTGTGTCGATTTTACAAAGCTCAATAAAGCATGCCCCAAAGATTGCTACCCTTTGCCTTGGATAGATGTTTTAGTAGATTCCGCGGTTGGGTTAATTTTATGAGCTTTCTAGATGCATTTTCTGGGTACCACCAAATTAAAATGCATAAGCCCGACATCCCACATACGTCTTTCATTACAAACAATGGGTGCTATTGTTACCTCGTGATGCCTTTCGACCTTAAAAATGCGGGTGCAACATACCAGAGAATGATGGATACGGGTTTTAAGTATCAAAAAGGGAGAAATCTCGAAGTCTATGTCGACGATCTCCTTTAAAAAAGTAAATCTTTCTCAATACACTTGGCAGACCTCGTAGAGACGTTCGCTACTCTGCGGAGGTTCAAGTTAAAATTAAATCCATTGAAATGCGTATTCGGAGAAAACAAAAGAAAATTCCTTGGGCATCTCCTCACTCCTGATGGTCTTGCACCAAATCCAGATAAGGTGAAGGCTATTCTAGTAATGGCTCCTCCTCGTAGTCCGAAAGAAGTTCAGCAGCTGGGATGAAGGCTAGTAGGCCTGAGCCGATTCATCTCAATGTCGGGAGATAAAAGCGCTCCTTTCTTTAAAACACTCAGAGGAGGGTCTAAATTTGAATGGACTGAAGAATGCAACAACGCTTTCGAACAATTGAAAATACAGCTGACGTCAACCCCTCTTCTCCAAACCCCCATGAAGGGGAAGTATTGTTCTTGTATTTGGGGGTTTGAGCAGATGCAGTAAGCTCCGTCCTTATCCGGGAGGAGAAGAAGAAACAATTCCCGATCTATTATGTCAGCCATATTCTCAAGGATGCGGAAACCAGATATTCCATTCTAGAAAAGCTAGCTCTAGCTTTAGTTATGTCATCTCAAAGGCTCCGTCCTTACTTTCAAGCCCATCCAGTTCAAGTGATCTCAGATCATCCCCTGAGAAGTATATTGGAAAAGCCAGACCATTCAGAATGATTAGCCAAATGGGCCATAGAGTTGAGTGAGTATGAAATATCCTATATCCCGAGGACGGCAATCAAGGTACAAGTTTTGGCAGATTTCCTGGTTGATACAACAGAGATTAATCCTGAGCAGATGAAAGGATCTCCTCTAGCCTGGATTATCTACGTATATGGGGCCTCGGGTAGAAAATCCGTGGGAGGGGGAGTTGTCTTAATCATCACAAATGGAATCAAATTGGAGCAAGCCATCAAGTTCTTCTTTCCGGTCACGAACAATCAAGCAGAGTATGAAGCACTCTTGGCCGGTTTAAGACTTGCAAAATAGCTGGGAATAGAGCATGTGCATGTCAAAACTGACTCTCTCGTGATGGCCACGCAAGCATTGGGAAACTTCGAAACAAGAGAACCAATGTTGAGAAAATATTTGTTGCTGGCAAAAGGAGAAATTGGGAAGTTCAAATCATTCATAATTGAACATATTCCGAGAATGCATAATGAAGAGGCAGATGAATTGTCAACGTTCGGTCTTCCGTCAGGAGGAATGACTTCTGAACTTTTCCATCCGGCAACAGAAGAAGTAGAACTGATGCAGATTGATCAACATCCTTCTTGGAAGGATCCCTATAAACTGTACTTATTAAAAGGAGAATTTCATCCATCCATAAAAGATAGGAGAAGATTTAGGAGAAAGGCAGCTTAATACTGCTTGGTGGTAGGAATTTTACACAGAAAGACCCTCATTTCTCCTTTGGCAAGGTGTGTTTCGGAAGAAGAAGTTCCAGTAATACTCCAGGAAGTACATTCAGGAGAATGTGGGAGCCATTCTGGGGCAAAGACCTTGGAAAAGAGAATTTTGAGACAGGGGTATTTTTGGCCAACGATGAGGAATGATGCCGAAGCATTCGCCAAGCGATGCGTTCAGTGTCAGAAATTTTCTCCACTTCAACATCTACCGGCTCAGACACTCAGATCGATAACATCATCTTGGCCATTCGCAGTTTGGGGAATGGATCTTATCGGGCCCTTTCCGATGGTTAGCAGCCAACGTCGCTTCATAATCGTCATGATTTATTATTTTAGCAAATGGATTGAGGCGATGGCATTGGCCAAAACAACCACACAGGTTATTAGAAATTTCATCTGGGGAGAAATCGTCTGCCGGCATGGAATTTCGTTAGCAATCATTACCGATAACGGTCCTCAGTTCAACAATTCGGAAATGATCAACTTCTGCAACCAGGCTGGAATTGAACTTCGATTCTCTTTAGTACATCATCCCAGGAGTAATGGTCAGGTGGAGGCAGCAAATAGACAAATCCAACATCTTTTAATGAAGAGAATTTTAAATCAAAAAGGAAACTGGGCTGATCAACTCCCTTCCATCTTCTGGACTCTCCGGACTACACCAACTTCTGCCACAGGGGAAACACCATTCAAATTGTCTCATGGTTCGGAGGCAGCCGTTCCAATAGAATTTGAAGTGGTCAGTCACATAGTTATGTATGCAAAGGAAGGAGGCGAAGCATGGATAAATTACAATGATGAAGGGATTAAATATAGCCTAGATTTAATTGATGAACTTCAAGATGAATCTACTATCAGGCAAGAAGAGGTGAAAAGAAGAATGACGAAATACTTTGACAAGAAAGTCAGAGTTAAACAATTCGTAGTTGGTGATATCATATTAAAGATAGTAGATGATGCAGCCAGGACAGGCAATGTAGGCAAACTAAATCCCAACTGGGTCAGGCCATTCATTATCAAGGAGGCATTGAAGAATGGGGCTTATCGCCTCCAGACGAGTGATGGAGAGGACATATCACGTACCTGGAGCGGTGACGATCTCAATCGATTCTATCCTTAAATGTTCTTTTATTACTTACATTTTTGGATATTCAATAAAAAACCCTAAACTGACACTTTTTCTTGTCTGGTGACTTTTTTACGCTTTTTATATATTCCTCAATAGACCTTGGAGGCATCGCCAAGTTCTGCTCAAACCCCCTCGGATTGTAGTCATTAGCGTAATACCACGAAGACAATGTGTAGCGGGGAGTTTTCGCACACGTGTAGTGGAAGCTTGCCAATTCCCGTGCGGTGGTCTTGAGAATTTTAGATCCCGGCTGGTATCCAACACACCTCTGCATCAAGGGAGATCCAGGTGACTGTTAGCTCTACTGTGCCCCGAAAGGGATATAGTTATAGCTTTGATGATCCTTCTGAGGAAAGCAATGTCGGTAGAGCCCCCGCGGCATAACCACACCTGCCCAACTGATCATCTTAGTCCATGACCATCAAATACTCCTAAGGTACTCTCGAGCGGTGCCTATAGGGGACCCACAAGTGTTTAATCGCTCGGTTTGAGCTTTTTGGTCGCACAAGAATTAGAGTCTTCTCCTCCTTCAATGTCGACATCAGGCGAGTAGGTCCCACTGCCCGATGAAGAACTGGAAGAACCCGAAGAGCCGCTGCTGGAGCTGCTTGACCCTCCGGTATCCTGATCCTCAGCTCGATCGGCCTCATTCTCTGCACCATCGGCTTCATCTTTTTCTCCTTCTTCATCATCATCATCTTCTTCCTCCCCCGAACTGCTCTCTTCAACCTTGTCTTTTCGCTTGGCCTTGCGCTCAATATCCTCTAGCTTCTTCTTCAGCGTCGGATATACATCTGAAAAGCTAAACTCTTCAAAGCCTGGAGCCAAGCCGTCGCGCTCCCTCAGGCGGTTTAAATCCACGTCGATCCCTTTCGCAACGTGGGGAAATAATTCATCTTGGAAAGCCGGATTATCAATATCATATTAATTCTGCAGAAAGAAGAAGGGTTAGATCGCACGGTCTGTCGTAGAATCCGAAGATCACAAATTTCCATCAGGAGATAACTTACTAATTCAGCTTCTTTTAGCCATGTGATCTCCTGGGCCTGCTCCTCGCACTTCTTCTCTAAGTCGGTATGAGCGGATATAAGCCGCCTATACGACAAGCCCATGAGGTGGTTAGTCGCGAAGTTTCTCGCGCCAACCTGGGCGACCAACCTAAAAAGCCCCTCCTCCAGAACTTCCTTAAGCTTCTTTAGGGTTATCCGGCCATACATGGCAGCCCCAGCGGCCACTGCATGGCGGCTAACCTTATCACGCCCCCAATATGGGAGCAAGGTTGATGCCTGCACACAGTCGCCATCAGGGTGCCAACGCAAGGTCGGCTCACCCTTAAGATCCTTCGGATTGACACAGAATCGAAGGAGGTCCAGATCTCCAGAAGAGGCCGATTCCTCATCTGCAGATATTTGTGGCCTGATCCTCTTCCGCAGCATCTCCCTTTGCATTACAACCAAGCCACTGGGAGTATCCGGCGTGTTCTGCGGGACAACCAAAGCAGTTGGAAAAACAAAGTCAGAAAATTAATGAAACAGGGCGCGGTCAAAAAATAGCGGGTTGTGAGAAGCTTACTGTTTTCAGGACGGACATTCTCCAGCTCTGAGAGCAGCGGAATATAGTAGTTTATATCAAGCCGCTCTTTTTTGAGGAACTCGAAGATCTTCAGCTTTTCTTCTCCAAGATCGACTGGTCGAAAAGCCTCTTCATCCCGCACCTGCGGGTTGACTTGCAACAGCCCGAGCTGGCCCTCGAAGATTAGATACCTCTCAGACCAGCTCGTAACTTTGTTCGCCAGGTTGACGATCTTCAGCCCTCTGCATCCAAAATAAATATGCCCCTGAATATCTTAGTTCCGGCGTCCGAGATAGACCGCACGGAGAAAATTTCCTAAACAATTCGATGGAGAATCGAATTCTTTCAGACCGCAGATATGAAATGAAAGCAAAGATGGAGGCTATAGAATTCAAAGGGAGTTGTCCGGGAACAACTCCATAATGGTCGAAGATGGTACTGACTTCAAGGGGAAGCGGAAACTTGAAGTCATTTTTGAAATGATTGATGGGGATAGCGATTTGAGTTGGAGTGGAGGAGTTTATCCGCTCATCGCGTAGCGGAAGCCGCGCGAGTAGATGACTTCCTCCCATATACTTTTCAATGAAGTCATCCAGCTCGGCTTGGGTTAGACGACACTCTTTGTGATCGGCGGAATGAAAGGCGGAGGCCGCATCAGTCCGAACGGCTGCAATCATCTCAGATCGCTGTGATTGATGGCGGATTGCGACTTTAGGATTTATGATTGCTGATTTTGGATTAAGGGTTTAGGATTGCAGATTTAGGATTTAGGATTGTGGAATAAGGATTTAGGATTGCGGATTTAAGTATTAGGATTTAGGATTGCGTATTTATAATTTAGGATTGCAGATTTAGGATTTATGGGATTTAGGATTTATGATTGCGGATTTAGGATTGCGGATCAAGGATTTAGGATGTAGAATTTAGGAATTCGGATTTAGGATTTAAAATTTAGAATTCAGGATTGTAGATTTTGGATTGCAGATTTAGGATTGCGGATTTAGGATTTCTGATGTCGTATTTAGGATTTAGGATTACGGATTTAGGATTGTGGATTGTGGATTTATGATTTAGAATTTTAGATTGCGGATTTTGGATTTAGGATTTAGGATTGCGAATTTAGGATTGCGGGTTTAGGATTTAGAATTCAGAATTGCAGATTTAGGATTGCGCATTTAGGATTTAGTATTTGCGTATTTAGGATAGTGGACTTAGAATTGTGGATTTAGGATTGCAGATTTAGGATTTAGGATTGTTGATTGTGGATTTAGAATTTAGGATTTATGATTACGGATTTAGTTTTTAGGATTGTGGATTTAGGATTTAGGATTACGGATTTAAAATTTATGGGATATAGGATTTAGGATTATAGATTTAGGATTACGAATTTAGGATTTAGGATATAGGATTTAGGATTGTAGATTTAGGATTTATGGGATTTAGGATCTAGAATTGCAGATTTATGATATATGATTGCAGATTTAGGATTTAGGATTTAGGATTGCAGATTGTGAATTTAGGATTTAGGATTGCGGAATTAGGATTTAGGACTGCATATTGCGGATTTAGGATTGTGAATTTAGGATTTAGGATTGCGTTACGGATTTAGGATTTATGATTGCGGATTTAGGATTGCATATTTAGGATTATGATTTAGGATTGCAGATTTAGGATTTAGTATTGCAGATTTAGAATTTAGGATTGCGGAATGTGGATTTAAGATTTATGATTTACGGTTTAGGATTGCGAATGATTTAGGATTTAGGATTGCTTATTACGGATTTAGGATTACGGATTGCGAATTTAGGATTTATGATTGCAGATTTAGGATTATGAATTAAGATTGTGGATTTAGGATTTAAGATTACGGATTGCAGATTTAGGATTGCGGATAGCGAATTTAGGATTTAGGATTTATGATTTAAGATTACGGATTTAGGCCTTATGATTGTTGATTTAGGATTGCAAATTTAGAATTTAGGATTGCGGATTTAGGATTTAAGATGGCGGATTGCGACTTTAGGATTTAGGATTGCTGATTTTGGATTAAGGGTTTAGGATTGCAGATTTTGGATTTAGGATTGTGGAATAAGGATTTAGGATCACGGATTTAAGAATTAGGATTTAGGATTGCGGATTTATAATTTAGGATTACAGATTTAGGACTTATGGGATTTAGGATTTATGATTGCGGATTTAGGATTGCGAATCAAGGATTTAAGATGTAGAATTTAGGAATTCGGATTTAGGATTTAAAATTTAGAATTCAGGATTGCAGATTTAGGATTTAGGATTGCGGATTTAGGATTTATGATTTCTGATGCCGGTGTTGGTGCCAAAAATGGTACCTCCAAAATTCACACTAAAAGGGATGGGAGAAAACGCGAAGTGCAGGTTACTAAGACAGAAGATGCAAGAACAAAGGGAAATCGATCACGAAATGGCGATCACAAAGAAATGAGACCGCTTACACAAGTTGTAAGCTGGAGCCTCGGAGCCAAAAGTACTTTTCTGGTACCCCTACCCCTCTATTTATAGACGAGGGGGCTGCCCAAACGGGCAGAACTGAAAACTACGGGCTGCCCGGGGTACAGGAGAGTCGGGGCAGGGAAATGGGGTACAAGTAACAAAAATAAGGAAAACGACCAGACCGCTTAAGCTGGCGGTCTCGCACTGCCTTGACCGCTTGGTACTTAGAAAATCTTGGTTGAGGAGGCATCTGACGATCTGGGCGATCACTTATATTGAGACCGCTGAGACCGGGAAAACTGAACAATAAGAGGAGGTCGCGGGCTTTCTGGGCAAACATAATCCCCGCACATTTTTAAGTTGCACCTGGAACTTCGAAAATGTAAGCTTTGACCGCTGAGACCGCGACCATCATTAATGCGGCTTGGTCTATAAATACCAGCTGAAAACTCCATTCTGCAAGGCATTGAGATATTCCAATCTTTGAGCGGTCTTTGATAATTAGGCAGGTTCGATCTTCTTGCAAAGATGACTATGCTCGATCTCTTAAAGACTCTTCCATCGAAATCGAACTCTCCTGGGAAGAAAGAGAGTGTTAGCTCGAAGAAAGGAAAGAAAATGCCAAAAATCTTAACGAAAGTGAGCACTTCAAAGGAGACCGCCCGATCTCCGTTAAAGAAAACAGAGCTTCCTGAGGGCTCGATTATGCCGGTCTCTGTTGCTTCTGATCCGTCTAATACTTCTTCAGACCCTGTATGGAAATTGCCTGACTTTTCCATTTCTTTTAATTGTCAGAAGTCCTTGGAGGCGCTGGATCAAACAACTTCCAAACTTCCTGAGGTCGCCTCTACTGAAACCATTCTGGCCGGTCTGCACCAAAAACAAGCCGAGGCGGAATCCTTAAGGCAAAAAATTGCTCTAGTCTGACTTATAAAAGGAGCAGAAGAAGTGAGGAAGAAAAAGGCGTGATCGCCTCGGGGGCGATCACACTGTCTGAATCTACCGATCCGGAGATTATCGCGGAAACTTCAAAGGTGAGCGCTAAGGGCGATCCCTTCTTCCCTCCTGCGATCTCAGCTTTATCAAGAGAGGATGATTCCGAATTAATCGCCTATCTTGATGAGGCTTCTTCTAACAATTCGTCTTTTTCGTCATTGCAGGTGTTGGATCCCCTTGAGGCTTCAGCTCTTAGAAATGCCGCTGTCGAGAAGGAGATCGCGGACAGGGAGAAGGAGATTGCTGACGAGGAGATCGCTGATGCAGCGATCAAGGCGAAGGAGGAGGATGAGAAGAAGAAGAAAGAGAAAGAAGAGAAGAGAGAAAAAGAGGAGAAAGAAAAGAAAGAGAAAGAAGAGATGAAGAAGAAAAAGGTTGATGAGAAGAAGAGGAAGGATAAGGAGAGGGAAAAAATAGAGAAAAAGGAGAAAGAAGAAGAAAAGAAGAAGGAAGCGGCTAAGATCGTTGAGGAGGAGAAGAAGAAGGAGGCGATCAGAGTTGCTGAGGAGAAAGCAGTTCTGTTCGCCGAGGAAAAAAGGAAGAAAGAGGCGGTCAGGGTCGCTGAGGAAAAGGCGGCTCTAACTGCTGAGGAGGAGAGAAGGGAAGAAGCGGTCAGGGTCGCTGAGGAAAAGGCGGCCCTAATCGCTGAAGAGAGGGAAAGGGATGCGGTCTTGCAGGCCGCGAAGAACAAAAATACTGAAGAGGAAATCGGGGAGAGGCTGCAGATTGCTAAGGAGAAGGCTGCACTTTCTAGCGGTCTCCCAAATGATTCTCTTCAGGGAGACCGTTTGAATAAGGCTGCAGCAGATCGTGCGGCGGCGGTCTCGATTTTGCGAGCTGGTAAGAATAAAATGATTCCTCAGCCAGTCGAGTTCCTTTCATTACCTACAATTCGTTCTGCTTCTCCTGAAAGAAAACACGAGATCGTTTTTATTGAGATCGACGACATCCTCTTAAGTAATGAAGAATTGAAAAGGAGAAGAAAAGAGGGAGAAAAATCGCAGAAAAGAGATTTGGAAATAATGGATCTGGAGCGCTTAAGGGGATCAGATCGCCTTTCTCTGACCGCAGATCCCGCGGTCACTAAAGATACCAGAAGAGCTTTACGTGACTGCGGTCTTAACTTCTTTCTAAGTACTCTTTCTGTTTATTTAAAGAGCTTATCTGATTGTACGCTTATGATTGAAATAACCCATCTCTTGTGACCGCAGATAACGAAAATGTTGAGATCGAGGAGGGAGAACTTCCTCAGCACATCGAGATCTCCCCTCAGTTGACCAACATCCTCAACCCCATGTTCGAGGATGTTCGTGTTGGGTTTTTCTAGAACCATACATCAAATGTAGGCGCAGCGGAAATGAAGAGAAACAACCCAAAAAGACTTTGGATCGGCCATGAACGTTGAATCAAGAAGTTAACAAAAATGCTAGGTATGAAATTACCTTTGCGGGATTGGATCAAATCCAACCTAGATGCTCCACGAGTTGATTCCTGTCGTCGGCTATGCGAGTCCTCACGTAGAATAATGTCTACGTCTCTACAGTGATCCACACGAGCCGGGAGAAGAACGACTGCACCTTGGACTTCCACGAACTGCTAGGTTCGCTCCAGGAAGAACACACACGGCGACGATCGCCGGAGAGGAGGTCAGCGGACGCGATTCAGAGACGGCGGAACACTTCCGTCGGCTAGGGTTCGTGAGGCGAGAGCGGAACACTTCCGTCGGCTTCTATTTCGTTAGTTATGAGAACCCTAAAACGAAGTCCTATTTATACCCAAAGGATAAACAGCTTCTAGAAGAATCGCTATCCGCAGACCACACAGCAGAATAAGAGCTTCTGTTACAATTCGTCGGAATTCCACGGAAGATCATTCGTCGAGATTTCACGGGACAATCCGACGAATCCGACGAATCAGATCAGACGGCAACATTTGCCGAGAAAATGATCTCTGTAACAATTCGTCGAGTCTTCACGGGACAACCCGACGAATCCCGACGAATCCCGACGAATCCAGACAGACGACAACATTTTGTCGAATGAAGGGTTTCTGTAATAATTCGTCGAGTGTTCACGGGACAATCCGACGAATCCCGACGAATCCGACGAATTCTATCCGTGTAAACCCGACGAATTCAGACAGCAACAACCTGCTGGATTTCCCCATTCTATATATGGTGATTGGTAACATTTACCAACACAGTCAATCTACCAACTTCTCCACATGCTCTTATGTGCGACCCTGCAGGCTCATATCGCGTTGGCAGTGAGATTACATGTTTGACCACTTCTAGATCACAATGGCAACTCCAACAGTCTCCCACTTGATCTTGAAAGTATCAAACCAAAAACCTCACAAACAATGAGCGGCATCTAGCAATGCATCATTGCTCCCCAAGCAATAAGAGTTCATAACTCATAAGCCTTTATGACCAATGTTCCAGCGTTGTCTTTGTCCTTTTGTCCCTTACATCCGGAAAGAACTAGAGGCATGGACCGTGTCACCCTCATAATAGCTCAATCCAAGTTTCTTGATCTAGAACGGACTTCCAGAGAATGGTGAGCTCAATATCACATATTGACTCTACCAAGCATGGCCATGCGTTTCTCAGTCCAATTCCATCAAGGGGCCCATGGATGCAACTCCTGTTATATAGGAGGACAAATCCCATATCTGCTCACACCCAAACACCCAAATGATTCGTAACGTACCCAACGACCACCCTTATCATCAACCTTCTTCAAGGAAGACTTTAGATGACATCAAAGCACGATCTTCCTCACTCGGTGAATGCTGTGACTTCAGGTCAAAGGACCACAACACCATTGTCAAATGAGACCTACTTGTGACACTTTTAAGTAACAATCCACAAAGTAGTCTCAGGTTGGGTCTGTCCAGTACAACTTGTTCACTAACAAGTACCCACATGATGACTTGATATCACAATATCATGACCTGTGAGAACCGGTCATCAGTCAACACACATGCTAGTCTTAATGTATCATCATCACCCTTAGCTTCTACGATGATACCTCGACCAAGGACCTTTTAAGAATGAAGCTTCGAAATCATAGGCTCTCACATTCAAGTCTCGTACTTGATGTCCTATGGAAGCGAACATTCTAAGGGTATTTATCACGAATTTTATTCTATCATATAGAAACAGTATATCGTAATAAAAGAACTTGTCATTAATCGTAAAAAGAAATAATTGGTACACAATTCATCATATGAATAAATTTTAAACAGCCAACAGAATATTTATTTTACATGCAACCCACAAGACTCCCACTAGAGTTGATCATTCAGGTATCGTATACCCATTGATCTAGTATGACCATCATGCTTTCTCTGCGCGAGAGGCTTTGTCAGTGGATCTGCAATATTCTCCTCAGTCGGCACTCTGCAAATGTTCACATCTCCTCGTTCGACAATCTCACGAATAAGATGGAACCGCCGAAGTATGTGCTTGGAGCGCTGATGGGATCTAGGTTCCTTAGATTGTGCAATTGAACCATTGTTATCACAGTAGAGAACTACGGGACCAACAATGCTAGGAACTACATCTAGCTCGCCGATGAATTTCCTAATCCATACAGCCTCCTTCGCTGCATTAGCTGCAGCGATATACTCGGCCTCAGTTGTAGAATCAGCAACTGTCTCTTGCTTGGAACTCTTCCAGCTCACAGCTCCTCCATTCAGGCAAAACACAAACCCTGACTGAGACTTTGAATCATCCCTATCAGTTTGGAAGCTGGCATCCGTGTAACCACTTACAACGAGCTCTTCCTTTCCACCATACACCAAGAATACATCCTTAGTCGTTCTCAAGTACTTCAGGATATTCTTTATGGCTATCCAGTGACATTCACCGGGATCAGACTGATACCTGCTAGTCATGCTCAAAGCAAAAGAGACATCGGGTCGAGTACATAACATTGCATACATGATTGACCCAATTGCCGAAGCATATGGAATCGACTTCATGCGGTCCTTATCTTCGCAAGATTTTGGACACTGGTCCTTAGAGAGATTCACACCATGAGACATGGGCAAAAATCCTTTCTTGGAATCAAGCATGTTGAACCGCTTCAACACCTTGTCAATGTACGTACTCTGGGTCAAACCCAGCAACTTCTTCGATCTATCTCTATAGATCTTAATACCGAGTATGTAAGTCGCTTCACCCAAGTCCTTCATAGAAAAGCAGTTCCCTAGGTTGTTCTTAACAACTTTCAGGGTAGGTATGTCATTCCCGATCAGCAGTATGTCATCTACATACAATATCAGGAAGACAACAATGCTCCCACTGACTCGCTTGTAAACACACGGTTCATCTTCATTCTTGACAAAACCAAACTCTTTGATCTTCTCATCAAAACGAAGATTCCAACTTCTAGAGGCTTGTTTCAATCCATAGATGGACTTATTCAGCTTGCATATTTTAGTGGCTTCATTTGGGGATACAAAACCCTCGGGTTGTGTCATGTACACTTCCTCAAGGAGGTTTCCATTTAGGAAAGCCGTTTTGACATTCATCTGCCAGATCTCGTAGTCATAATACGCAGCAATAGCAAGCAATATCCTAATGGACTTTACCATGGCAACAGGGGAAAAGGTCTCATCATAGTCAACACCATGAATTTGCTTGAAACCCTTAGCCACCAGTCGCCCTTTGAATGTCTGTACATTCCCATCCATGTCGGTCTTCTTCTTGAAGACCCACTTGCACCCTATGGGTCGTACCCCTTCAGGTGGTTCCACCAAGTTCCAAACTTGGTTTATATACATGGAGTCCATTTCGGATTTCATAGCCTCAAGCCATTTGTCGGAGTCCGGTCCATTCATAGCCTCTTGGTAGGTTGCTGGTTCATCATCATGATCCATAAGCAACACATTACCTATTTGAGACACGAGAAATCCATATCTCTCAGGCTCAAATCTTGGTCTACCAGATCTACGTAGGACTTGTGTTTCGTGAGCAGGTTCTCTAGCTACAACATCTTGTAGTCCTGGCTCAGAATCCAACTCTGGTTCATTCACTATTTGTGGTTCTTGAACTTCTTCAAGTTCTACCTTTTGCGTCTTTCTTGATAAGAACTCTTTCTCCAAGAAGACACCCGTCCTTGCGACAAACACTTTGCCCTCAGACGGTAGGTAAAAGTAATATCCCTTCGTTTCCTTAGGATATCCCACCAGATAACACTTATCTGATTTGGGTTCCAGCTTGTCAGGCATTTGACGTCGTACGTATGCCTCACAGCCCCAAATTTTAATGAACGACATACTAGGACGCTTCCCAGTCCATATCTCATATGGTGTCTTTAGAACTGTTTTCGTCGGAGCGCGATTCAGTGTCATTGCAGCAGTCTCTAAAGCAAAACCCCAAAAGGAACCAGGCAAGTCTGCATGACTCATCATCGACCGTACCATGTCTAACAGAGTACGATTTCTCCTCTCAGACACACCATTATGCTGCGGTGTCCTAGGTGGAGTGAGCTGTGATACAATACCACACTCTTTCAGATGATCACGGAACTCATGACTCAGGTATTCGCCACCTCGATCAGATCGGAGTGCTTTAACCTTTTTACCCAATTGGTTCTCCACTTCATTCTTAAACTCTTTGAACTTTTCAAAGGTTTCGGATTTGCACTTCATAAGATACACGTATCCGTATCTACTGAAATCATCAGTAAATGTAACGAAGTAGAAATACCCACCTCTAGCCATAGAACTCATGGGTCCGCATACATCACTATGTACAACACCCAAGAGATCCTCAGCCCTCTCAGTATAACCAGTGAAAGGGGCTTTAGTCATCTTGCCTAATAAACAAGACTCACATCGCTCAAATGATTCATAATCAAATGAGTCCAATAGTCCATCTTTATGGAGCTTGGATATGCGCTTCTCATTTATATGGCCCAAACGACAATGCCAGAGATATGTAGGATTTGAGTCATTTGTTCTTAGTCTTTTATTATTATCTACATTATAGATCGGATGGTCTAGGTTCAAAACATAAAGACCATTAAACAATTGAGCTACAGCATAACAAACATCATTCTTAAATATAGAACAACAATTGTTCTTAATTATAAAAGAAAATCCAATCATGTCTAAGCATGAAATGGATATAATGTTTCTAGTTATGGCCGGAACATAATAACAATTATCAAGTTCTATTACAAGCCCACTGGGCAAAGAAAGACGGTAAACCCCTACGGCTATAGCAGCAACTCTTGCTCCATTGCCGACACGTAGGTCCACTTCTCCTTTACTCAGCAATCTCCTCCTTCCCAGTTCCTGCACATTTGTACAAATGTGAGAACCACATCCGGTATCCAATACCCAAGATGAAGGAGCAGAAAGGTTTATCTCTATAACGTAAATATTCGAAGCGGAAGTCATACCTCCCTTCATTTTCTGCAGACCCTCAATGTACAAAGGACAATTTCTCCTCCAATGACCAGCCTTGTCACAGTGGTGGCATTTCCCTTCCTTCACGGTGCTCTTCTTTTTCAGCGCAGAAGATTTGGGCTCAAGATGTGACTTAGGTCCCACCTTCGTCTTCTTGAAGCCCTTGGCCTTACCCTTGCCTTTATGTACCATCAATATGGGACTAGCAGGCTTGGCCTTCTTCATGTTTATCTCGGCAGTTCGCAACATGCCTAGGAGCTCGGGCAGTGTCTTGTCTATTTCATTCATGTTGTAGTTCAAGACAAACTGCTCATAATTATCCGGCAACGATTGCAGGATAAGATCTGTGGCCAACTCTTGACCCAGAGGAAAACCCAGTCTCTCCAGGTTCTCTATATACCCAATCATCTTGAGTACGTGAGTACCAACCGAGTCTCGAGCTCCCATTTTGCACTGAAATAAGGCCTTCGTGACATCGAACCTCTCTTGACGAGCTTGCCCTTGAAACATTTTCTTTAGGTGCTCGTCAATCTCCTTGCACCCCATGTTCTCGTGTTGCTTCTGAAGCTCAGAGTTCATGGTGGCAAGCATAAGGCACTCGACGTCTAAGGCGTCATCGGTATACTTCTTATAAGCATCCTTATCAACACGGGACGAGTTCCCGGTCGGCACCTCGGGGGCTTCTTCTTCCAAGACGTAGAGCTTTCGCTCTTGCCTGAGAACAATTCTCAAGTTCCTATACCAGTCCATGTAATTCGTCCCACTAAGCTTGTCCTTCTCAAGGATAGCTCTTAGGGACAAGGTGGAATGTGAACCACTTGCCATGGAATTCTACAAGAATTCATGCAGAATTTAATTAGTACCCTAATTTCAAAATACAATTTATTTTAATTTGGACTTTAATTAAATACTCCCACTATTTTATTCAAATTGATAGCCCTCTCAGTCAATTCGGAGAGTCCATGCGAGCTACTCTCTTAGTGGACAAGATCCGTATTTCACCAACACCACGAGTCCGCTTTGGCGTTCCTCTCATAATGCGGTTATTTAGGTAGGCAACGCTTGCCAATTGCATCCTCATGCAATTCTTGTATGGCTGGTGAATAACTCCTTATTCGCATCCATCATATGGAGCATGCCAACCCTATGCCTCTAGGCACTCAACCTTTGAGGTCACCTAGTTAAGTTAGACCCGATGTCGACAGTGGGATATCACAATTATCCGCTCGCACCCTTACCAAGATAGATTAATGCACCTTGCTTTGGCAAGCCCACACTTCATCGATCGAGGCAGGAAGAGTGTCATCCATCGGAAGGCATCCGAACACTTAATATTTGATGAAGGGATTTTAATTTTAATAATAGGTTAACACTTAACCATGATCAACATTTGATCAAAGTGCACATCCACAGAAAAACAAGCTTTCTTAAATCCACATGCATCTCTTATGTGCACAACATAAGACTATCAACCTTTGATAGACGAAAAGGCTAAATCTGGACATTTAGAACTCTTCCAAATCTTCAGATTTACATGCATTGGACAAAGGCAAAGACAACTCGACTTAAAGCAGTAGACAAGCTCGTCTCTCATTGTTGGATTCAAAATCCAAAACAATACAAGGGTTCATTAACCACTTGAGGGACGGTTACTGCTAAGGAGACAACAATTTCTAACAATTAGAAATGACCACGAAATCCCAGACGTTCCTGGCGGGGTTCCAAGGGGCCGCGCCCCTGGCGGGGTCTTAGGGGCAGAGCCCCTAACGGGGTCCAAGGGGCAGCGCCCCTGGCGGTGGTCCCGCTGACCGATCAGCGGGCGGGGTCAAGGGGCAGAGCCCTTGCGGGGTGCGGGACATTTAGAACGCTTCCAAATACCTAGATTTGCACGTACTGGAATAACCAAACTTCTGAAACAAAATTCATGACCAGAACCTAGCTCTGATACCACTGTTGGGTTTTTCTAGAACCATACATCAAATGTAGGCGCAGCGGAAATGAAGAGAAACAACCCAAAAAGACTTTGGATCGGCCATGAACGTTGAATCAAGAAGTTAACAAAAATGCTAGGTATGAAATTACCTTTGCGGGATTGGATCAAATCCAACCTAGATGCTCCACGAGTTGATTCCTGTCGTCGGCTATGCGAGTCCTCACGTAGAATAATGTCTACGTCTCTACAGTGATCCACACGAGCCGGGAGAAGAACGACTGCACCTTGGACTTCCACGAACTGCTAGGTTCGCTCCAGGAAGAACACACACGGCGACGATCGCCGGAGAGGAGGTCAGCGGACGCGATTCAGAGACGGCGAAACACTTCCGTCGGCTAGGGTTCGTGAGGCGAGAGCGGAACACTTCCGTCGGCTTCTATTTCGTTAGTTATGAGAACCCTAAAACGAAGTCCTATTTATACCCAAAGGATAAACAGCTTCTAGAAGAATCGCTATCCGCAGACCACACAGCAGAATAAGGGCTTCTGTTACAATTCGTCGGAATTCCACGGAAGATCATTCGTCGAGATTTCACGGGACAATCCGACGAATCCGACGAATCAGATCAGACGGCAACATTTGCCGAGAAAATGATCTCTGTAACAATTCGTCGAGTCTTCACGGGACAACCCGACGAATCCCGACGAATCCCGACGAATCCAGACAGACGACAACATTTTGTCGAATGAAGGGTTTCTGTAATAATTCGTCGAGTGTTCACGGGACAATCCGACGAATCCCGACGAATCCGACGAATTCTATCCGTGTAAACCCGACGAATTCAGACAGCAACAACCTGCTGGATTTCCCCATTCTATATATGGTGATTGGTAACATTTACCAACACAGTCAATCTACCAACTTCTCCACATGCTCTTATGTGCGACCATGCAGGCTCATATCGCGTTGGCAGTGAGATTACATGTTTGACCACTTCTAGATCACAATGGCAACTCCAACAGTTCGTTCTATGCTGATGAGGGAGCGGACTCAGAACGACCAGATCCGTGATCTCGAAGAAAAATTGCGCAACAATGAGAAGCGGATACGTGAAGAATGCGATCTGAGAATTGCAGAGATCGCACGAGCTCTTAAGAAGGCCGAAAGGGAGGCTGAGTACTATAAGGGGAAGGTTGCGGCACTGTCTGCGGAGAATGAGAGGCTGAGAGGCGGTCATGGAAAGATGCTGATGCGACCGGGCATCTCCAGCGATCATCCAGCGGAGAGACCGCAACCTGAAATTGTGTTGATCCCTATGGAGCAGGTGGATAAGAAATGTCGAAAATCCACCGATCTGCAATGCTGGCCAACCACAGCTTGGTGTCTGTTATGGCCGCAGTGAACGATATGCAAGATGTCGCAGCTCATGTAGGGAGAAACAGGCCTTCTAGGAGATGAACATTTGATTTGAGACCGAGCGGTCTCTAGATTTAAACAATATATTTTGTATAATTTTTACTATCATTGTTCCATATATTTGTGTGGTTGTTTTAATTTTAATGTTTTATGCGGTCCTGATTCGTTAAGTTTCGATCTCTTTATGCCTGGGTTGCTTGTATTGCTGCTGTTTTTTTTATTGATTGAGATCGCCAACCATAGTATGCTTTCATATAACTTTGCATAGGTCGAGCGGTCTAAATATGTTTCGCTGGGCGGTCTTCAAGATGTAATGATTACGAAATGACCCTTCGTCTTCTATAAATAGCTATCTTCATGACCCTTGTTTTATGCTTTCTTGAATGCGCCCTAAGCACCGATCTCAGCGATCGCGCAAAATGGTGTCCGCTCATGCCTCTTCTGCTAACATTTTCCTGAACTCCGATCACAAGAAAAGCCACTTATTAAAGGACGAGTATATTGATTTCATTAAGAAGCACATGATTCAGACACAGATAGTTGTAAGACCGCCAGCTGATCATGAAAGGCTGAACTTCGAAGAGGAGAGAAAGTTTGTCATCCCTGTCGATCACTTCGACCAAGGGTTGAGAATTCCCCTCCCTTGGGAATGGCTAGAGATCTTGGAGTATTATGGCTTTGTGCTCGCTCAGTTGCCTCCAAACTCGATCGGTATGATTAATGTCTTCATTAATTATTTGAGATCGGAAAAGGTGACATTTACGATGAACCTGTTCCGCGCAACTTTTACTGCAAAAGTTCTAAAGGAAGGCAAGAAGAAGGAAGAGTTTAAAGGGCTGATGTACTTTTCAGCAGAAGGGATAAAGATCTTGAATCTTTCCAATAAAATCTCTTTCTGGACAGAGAGATTTCTTGTTTTCGAAGGTGACCTTGGCGGTCTCAGAAGTTCACCATCTCCACGACCTGACAATATCTTTAAGAAGATAAAGGCGGTCTCAACCGAGGAGTTGAAAATTCTGGCGTTCTTGGCGGGCAAGAGGATCGATCTCGTTCATTATCTAGCGATCTGGCCTGAGATTGCTGAGATCACCCCAGCTGAAAGTAAGTCTTCCCTGCGATCTTAAGTAATTTTCTTTTCAAGGTTTTTGTATATTTTTCCTAACTTCCAACTTTCAGCGACCTTTGCGGTCCCTGAAAAAGACCCTATCACCCCATCAGCGGAAACTCTTACTCAGCGGGAGAGGAGGCTGAAGCGCGAAGCCGATGTGTTTGGCACCACCTCAGAGACCGTCGAGCGAGATTTTCCATTAATCGGTTTTAAAAGAAAAATGAAGGATATTAAAGGAAAACCTCTCCTCAAATGGGCGGCCAAAGGAAGATCTGTGAAGGTGTCCACTGATCTTCCCTTATGGAGCGGGAAAGTGACCCGTCACGCATATGCGGTCACTTCGGCTCTGTATGGGAGAAAGAATACAAACGAAATATTGAATATAGAGACCGATGCACTCCCCGACCTCTGTGCCCAAGTGACCGCTAGAAGTGCGATCTTAAATCACCATATGGGGCGGTCTCTTCGCAGCGCTCTGGACGAAATAACTGCCTTGCAAGAAGAAAGAAAAGTGAGAATTTTGCTTATACTTTATGAACGTGTTACCTATGATCGCGCGGTCTAACATATATCTCTTTTGCAGCAATTTGAAAAAGCAGCTTATGACCCTGAGAATCCAGCTTTCCAGAGGGCTTTGATGCACCATATAAAAGAGACCGCCGACCAGGTGCTGGATGAGGTCCGTAACCGTGGTGGATTCACTGAAGAATTCAAAGATGTTTCGTTCGCCGATCTCTTCCCGGATGCGGCGCAAAGAATTGAAGAACAATCTGTGACCGCTGAAGAGACCGCGGATGATGCTGATGAGTTTGCTGATGCTACTGATGAGACCGCAGTCCAAGAGGAGAATGTGGTGATCGAGGATGAAGAAAGTGGAAGCCGCTATACCCTTGGCCTAGATTCCAGTTCGAGCTCAATCTCTGGATCTAAAATTCCGGGGAATAGTTTAGAAGAATCCTCTGCAGAGACCGGTTCTTCCCCCTCGAGTGAGCGGTCTTCTAAAAGGTCAAGAAGAGAGTGAATTGTAATGATTTTCATTTTTCTTTTTTGGAGACCGAGCGGTCTCGTTGTAATAGATATTTCAGGAAATATATAGAAAATTGGATTTCCGTTAGATTCTGAGTGAATTTGTTCTTGATGTATATATTTAATTGTTCTGAGATTAAACTCGGCATTCGATCTCAATGCCTTAGGCTTGTCACAATTTTATATCATCATTATTGAATTTCAGGTGGCGATCCCTTGAAAAAAAAAAACACAAAAGACCTTGAAGGAAAGTCTGATACTTTGTATAAACAAAATCACTCTGCGATCTCGAGATAATCAGATCATTGAAAGACATTCAGCAACTTAACTGTGATCAGAAAATAACTAACTTATTTGCAATAGTCATGCGGTCTCATATTACACAAATCGCAATATAAGGAAACTATAATTTGAAGATGATTTGAACTCATTAAACTTTTGGGTGTTCGGTGCCCAAATGACTGGAAATCCGTCTGATGACCCCTTGATCCCCTTGATAACCAAGACTATTACTTGAAAAGAAAAACAATAACTCTTCATGAATCTCTAGTTCAGCGATCACATTATATTCAGACCGCCCCTTTTGAAGAAAAAACCCAACTTTCACTTGATGAGAAACAGAGCATCATGATTATTCCATGTAACTTCGAATAACGGGGAATACCGGAATCTCGATCTTACTGAGACCGGGTCGACCTCTGTCAAGTCGGCATAAGAGCTTTCTGAATAGCGACCTCAATTATCCTGAAAAAGTTATATCTGGCGATCGTAAATGACTCAAATCGCTCTTTGGGGAAAGAAGAACATGCGGTCTCAAAAATTGCTGACCGTCCGATCCCAATACAAAGGGATGAATAAGATTTTCTTTTTGTAGTAAGAAGATGGGAAAAGGGGATCTCAACAATGATCCAAAAGGATGGTGTGGTCATGCCGCGGAGGCTATACCGACATTGCCCCTTTTTTTTAAAAGGATTACCGAGTTTACTGCAAACATGCCAATCTAAGGTTCAGGCGAAGGTCATGGATGTTTCTGACCGCCCCTTACCTAACCACGCTTCAACAAGTATTCGAGAGTTACAGACCAAAATGATCGGTAGGGCAGGTGTGGTCATGCCGCGGAGGCTATACCGACATTGCTTTCCCTGAAAGATCATTAAGATCGTAACAATGTCCTTCCTAATGCATGACAGAGCTGAGCCAGCCACCTAGACCCCCTTGAAATGCTGAGGTGTGCCAGATGTCAGCAAGGACCCGGTATCCTAAACTTCCACCGCTCAAGCTTGGCGAGCTACTGCTACACAGATTCAAAATCTCCCTGACATCTGTGGTCCCGGCAGAATTACACGTCGAGCTAACAAGTCGAGGGGGAAAATAGTAGGATCCGTCGATGTCTCACTTGACAGGTTTTTGGCTTTTCAAAAAATAACATTCTTAAAATTTATCACCCATTACTCATATTGCGAATGCTTTGATAATACCTGCATGACATTTGAGAGGGAAAAAGTGAGAAAAAGAATGAGTGAATTGGATACGAACATTTAAGAAAAGAAGAGTTTGAGATCATCTCCGCTCCATGAATGAGACAATTCTTTTCCTTCATAAGTTTGGAGATGATAAGCACCATTTTTAAGCACGCTCTTCACCACAAACGGCCCCGCCCAGTTTGGGTTAAGCTTTCCAACTGAACCAGCTCTTGCTGCTGAATCTATTTTCTTCAGGACTAGATCCCCAACAGTGAACTCTTTGGTTCTTACATTTTTATTGAATAGCCTCGCCATTCTTCTCTTCACCTCTTCTTGCCTGATGATTGCCGTATCTCTCAACTCCTCAATTAAATCAAGGCTGCATTTTAACTCCTCATCATTTCCTTCCATCCAGTCAATTTGACTCTGTTGCGCCAATAATACTCTTAGGCTTTTTACTTCAAATTCCACCGGAATAAGGGCTTCGGCACCGTGTGATAATTTGAATGGAGTTTCTCCAGTAGCAGAACTTGGAGTTGTCCTCAAGGCCCACAAGACGAAAGGTAGTTGTTATGCCCAGTTGCCCCTAACATTTTCTACCTTCTTTTTCAAGAGATTTATGATGAGTTTGTTGGCGGCCTCTACCTGCCCATTGCTTCTTGGATGATGCACAGAAGCGAAACGTAGTTCAACGCCAATTTGCTTACAGAAATTAACAAGAGTTGAATTGTTGAACTGAGAACCATTATCCGTGATGATTGCCATTGGAATCCCGTGTCGACATACTATCTCTCCCCAAATAAAGTTTTTCACGGCTTGAGTGGTAATTTTGGCCAGTGCTTTTGCCTCTATCCATTTGCTGAAATAGTCAATCATGACTATAATATATCGACGTTGCCCACTTGCCATAGGGAAAGGCCCAATCAAATCCATTCCCCAAACTGCAAACGGCCATGGGGTCGCTATCGACTTGAGTTGTTGAGCCGGCTGATTCTGGAGAGGAGCAAACTTCTGGCACTTCATACATTTCTTAGCAAATTTTTCCGCATCTTTCCTCATTTGAGGCCAAAAATAGCCTTGCCTTAGAATTCTTTTTTCCAAAGTTCTAGCTCCAGAGTGACTTCCACATTCTCCAGAATGGACCTCCTGAAGGACCGCTGGAATCTCCTCCTCCGAAACACACCGTGCTAATGGTGAAAGGAAAGTTATTCTATAAAGTACTCCTGCAACAAGATAATAGTTAGCCGTTTTCCGTTTAAACCTTTTCCTATCCTTTATTGATGAATGAAGCTCTCCAGTTGAGAGATATAGAACAAACGGATCCATCCAAGACGGATGTTGATCAATCTCCATGACCTCTCCTTCTTCAATTGCCGGGCGAAACAACTCCGAAGTTGTTCCTCCCGAGAGAAGTCCAAATTTTGCCAACTCATCTGCTTCCACGTTCTCACCTCTTGGAATATGATTGATAGCAAAGCTTTTGAACTTCCCCACCTCAATTTTTACCAGAGTTAGAAACTGCTTTAAAATACTATCTCTAGTTTCGAAAGTCCCATTTACTTGAGAAGTCATCACCAAAGAATCTGTGAAAACTTCGACATCATCAATCCCCAGCTCCCTAGCAAACTTGAGACCGGCTAGCAAAGCCTCATATTCCGCCTGATTGTTTGTTACTTGGAAATAGAACTTCAGCGCTTGATCCAGCCTTACTCCATTTGGGTTGATTAAGATAACTCCTGCTCCGGAAGAATTTTTCCCTGGACTCAATGTCAACACCTTGAACCAATCAACCCACCCAATTGACAAAGTCAACTCAAAAGTCAACATTTGGTCAAAATAGCCTAAATTGGGCTTATTTGGATTTAAACCAAATGCAAGTGGACTAAGGCCCTCATCCAAGGCCCACTCTGAAGCCCATATGCCTAATGACCAGCATTGCCCCCTAAATCCAACATGCAATGACATGCAAAGGGGTAGCATGGTCTTTTTCCCCTTCCACCATTAAGAAAAAGAGGAATTTGGGGAATGGAGGCCATGTGGCCCTCCATTCCGCTGCCCAAGGCCTTCTATGAACTCCCCATTCAAGTCTTGGCCGGATTTGAGCAGAGGGAGTGCCACTTGGTGGCTAGGAGGAGCAACCAAGGTGAAACCGAGCTCCCCCCTCTTCAAACTCCTATAACCAAACACCCTCAGCCAATTTAGACCCTTCCATCACCTTCAGAAGGTTGATAGTAGCGAGCCAGTGTATTAGAGCAGGGAAAACGGTGCAGAAACGAGAATTCGAGCAGGATCGTCGGAGCTCGCCGCCGCCATGCCGCACCACCACAATACCCGCCGTCAAGCCCTACTCCAGGCACGATTTCTCCCCCTCTCCCTCTGTGCTAGTCATCTAGGGGCCTTAGCAAGGGCAGTCGGGCTCAATTGAGCCGACAGCCATGGGAAATTTCCTTCCCGAGCTCCATTTGGGCATCCTCCAGGGATCGCCGGAAACTGCCACCTCCGGCCACCATTCCACCGCCAATCGACGACCAACCCCTCAATGGAGGTGGTGGCGACGGCAGAAGGCTGGGGAGGGTAGTGGTTGGCCGGGATCAGGGCTCTTTTCCTCTGGGCCATCGGCTAGAGGAAGGAGACGAAATCACAGCCGTTGATTTCGTCTCCTTGATCTCTATTGGCAGACCAGTTCATTCTGCCTTGGAATATTCAGAGGTTTGCATGCAAGATTTGAAAGCCTTAGAGGCCATAATTTCAAAAAGTGGCTGAGACAAGATTTGTAGATCTGGGTGTAACGGTACTGGCCAGGACCGTCAACACATGACCTACAAGCCCAGTACCACCGGCACCGACGGCCCAGGACTGTTAACAGACCTACCGGCATCGCCGGTTAAGCCTCACCCAAACGGGTTAACCACAAGCCTGCAGGCCGTGCACCTCAACCCCTCTCTGGCCCACCACAGGGCCCAGCGGGTTGTTGGAGACTTACAGTCTCCCTTCGGTGAGAAGTGAGCCAGTTAAGCGGCGGCACGTGGACTTCTCAGGAGGTCACCCATCCCGTGACTATTCCAGCCCGAGCACGCTTAACTACGGAGTTCTTTCACTTCTCATCACCAACTGAGCTGCAACCTCCTGATAAAGTCATTGGCTAAAATACAATTTCTTCTTAGATGTGTATCTCTCACTTCAAAGATTAAATTAAAGAAGATGGTGAATAACATAATCAAATCAACAGAGTGTATGATGCTCATCTCATGCCTTAGTTCTTGGTGAATACTATCATCCGCATCAATAAGACCCAAATTTAGCTTTTCCATATGAACTGCCTTTCTCTCTTAATCATAAAAACAGTTGAAGGGGGTAAGATGCCAGGTTAATTACCCTAAACTGATCAAATATGATCTAAAATCCCTGGACGATCATCAAGAAGTCAACTGCAAGAAACCGTTGATTTACCTTTAGAAGACCCCAAGAAGCATAATGATTCCTCGGCACCACCAGTTCCTATTAATTAACAAACTAATATAAATTTTAAACAAGAAAGCCCAATGAATCTTGGGTTGAACGCACAATCTCACTAGAGGATCCGATTAATGAATGCGAACAGAGAGAGAGAGCGTGCCCTACCCTTATCTTCCAAGAAAAGGATCTGGAGAACATAGGGGATATCTGCCGATGAAATGTTCAATGCCGAAGCAATAAGTAGCCCATGGAGCCGCAATGTCGCTGAGGTCGAGAAAGAGTAAACGGGAAAGAAGGGTTCTCTCGCTCTCGCTCTCTCTTGCTCTCTCTCTCTCTCTCCCTCGCTCTCTCTCGCTCAGCTTGAGGAGAAGGGGCAGCTGCTTCTAACATTTTTGACCGATGCCTACAGTCTTATACGTAGAGCAATGTTAAAGGGAGGCCTATTTTGGCTATATGCACCCATAAAATAAACCCCATATTTTGGTTTTTTCCTATTCCTCTCCACCGAATCAAAGCCCTAAGCGCAGGCAGAAATCGCGATTTGCGAAAACCCTCCCTCGACGCAGCCAGCGACTTCACCATTTCCATCGCCGCTCTTGTCAACCTGACGCTTTTTCCTCCGGCGGGTCGCCTTTCCTTCGCCGCAGGTGGTCTTGTTACAGGCATTTTGAGCCGCAGGTGTTCTTGTTACAGCCGGGGGTCGCCTTACCTTCGCCACATCCTTCTCCATGTCGATCGCCAGCCACTGTTGAAGCCCGGTTTGGGAGTCTACGTTTCCTCTGGTACTATTCATCTTCTTCCTCAACTTAATTAGAGCTCCAAATTTCTCCTGCGCCATTGTTCTTGTCACTGCCATTTCCTATGGTACTATTCGTCTAGGTTTCCTCTGATATTAGCTTCATTCTACAGGCCAATAATACCTCTTTTGCTGATTTCGAAACCTCTTGTGTTTCATTTCTACCTCCGGTAAGAAATTTCTGGAAATGAATTTTTTTGGGGGGATTTCATAACCTTTAGATGGTGGTTCTCTTAGTATATTGTTTACATAATTGCAGCAGTGCTTATTTTGTTGGAGACCATTATTGCAAGCCGAAGTCTACACGATTAAGGGTAATTGACTTTTTCTCCAACGTGTATTGTGTGTTCCAATTTTTTTAATTTCTCTATTGTTTATGTCAAATTAGGCAAGGGTTTAGAGTGTTGTTTGTAAAATTGGTTAACATGTTTTTTCAGGTTTGCGTACTTGTGATAACAATGTGTTCAAACGAAGATTTGACATTTCTTGAAGACTCTAGTAATTCTACAAATTTGGATGTTGGAAATGAATTTATCACTGATACTCCTTTTCGAAATAGAGATTATTTGGTTGAATAGACTTGTACTGTTGGAAGACGTATAAAGTTTGTTATAACCATTCAAAGAGCCGATAAAATTGTTGCACACGGTAAACCTAGGATTATGTTGGGGTTGCGATAGAGGTGGTTTACCCCGAGAAAATCAGTACTGGCAACAATTACTTTTCCTTTATGGATGATCCATAAGCACTGACAACAATTACTTTTATTGTGCAATACAAAAGATACATGCAAGATTAAAAATGAAAATGAGTCAATGCATGACATACAAGTGGAGTTGGATGGAATACTCTCCAAATATAACAAATCTACGGCTATTCAGAAAAATGAATTGAAGTGAAAACGTCGTGAGCTTTTGGATCCAACAATAAGTCAGACAAAAAAATCTCTTCTTCCATTAAGGCTAAAAGGAAGATCAAGAGGGAGCCTAAACAAGGTGAGGAATGACTTCAAATCTACAAGAAGAGATCCATCCCTATTTGAGCATATTCTTATGGTCGAACATCAAAATATAGAACTACATAGTAGAAAGAAATATGCTTCAAGAGGTAAAAGATTTCTTGAAAATATTCGTAAGGAAATGTCCTCCTATATTTCAAAAAAATAATTGATGCAATATATATGGTGGGTGATGGGCATTGTGGATATAGGGTTATTAGTCATGCTTTAAATATGGGAGACAATTGTGTACAAGTGCGTCATGATTTGACTATGGAAATAAAAAATAACGAGACTTTGTACACTAACATATTTGACAATGGAAGACGGTCAGATTTGATGTTGTCTCTTGATTGTAATGCAATTCCAGCATCTCTTGAAAAGTGGATGACGATGCCTGACATTGGGCTAGTAGTTGCATCGTGCTATAATATCGCCGTGGTTCATTACTCAAAATATCAGTCTTTCACATTTTTGCCTTTGCATTCTGCGCCTCCAGAGAATCGAATGACAATTTATATTGGATATATCAACGATAATCATTTCATCCAACTATTGATGAAAGAAGACTCTCTATTACCACCTGTTTTTTCTCCATGGTTGAGATATCATGAATCAGTAGCAGAAAAATGGAATTTAACCAAGGAGTCGGAAAATTATGTTGTCAACTTAGTTGATCCTTAAGTTTAAATTATCAGAAGTTCCAACCTCCTGATAAAGTCATTGGCTAAAATACAATTTCTTCTTAGATGTGGATCTCTCACTTCAAAGATTAAATTAAAGAAGATGATGAATAACATAATCAAATCAACAGAGTGTATGGCGCTCACCTCATGCCTTAGTTCTTGGGGAATACTATCATCCGCATCAATCAGACCCAAATTTTGCTTTTCCATATGAACTGCCTTTCTCTCTTAATCATAAAAACAATTGAAGGGGGGGGGGGGGGGGGGGGGGGGGGGGGTAAGATGCCAGGTTAATTACCCTAAACTGATCAAATATGATCTAAAATCCCTGGACGATCATCAAGAAGTCAACTGCAAGAAACCGTTGATTTACTTTTAGAAGACCCCAAGAAGCATAATGATTCCTCGGCACCACCAGTTCCTATTAATTAACAAACTAATATAAATTTTAAACAAGAAAGCCCAATGAATCTTGGGTTGAACGCACAATCTCACTAGAGGATTCGGTTAATGAATGCGAACACACACACACAGAGAGAGAGAGAGAGAGAGAGAGAGAGAGAGAGAGAGAGAGAGAGAGAGAGAGAGAGAGAGAGAATCATTGATTTCAATGAAGACATTACATAAACTATTTTGAGAGCATTGATTTCAATGAAGGGATCTACGCAACCTTTTATATCAAGAATCATTTGTTTCAATAGGTTTTAAGCCTTCATTTAAAAAAAATGGTAATACATTGCTCTTCAAGAGAATTGATTTCAATGAACAAAACTCATTCACAAATGTTCTCTATTGTGCAGGTGGATTTCAAGCAAACCTTTAAAGTTTGAAGATTTTGGGATAATTTTTGGAGAATGAAAATCTCTAAGATTATGTGTTATTTACTGAGTTTGAAAAGTTATAATACATTGCTCTTCAAGATAATTTTTCATATGTTTCATGGATTAGCTTTCTCTTTCAATCAACTGTCATGTGATTCGTGGTGACCATTTTGTACAAGTTCATTAATTGAGCGTATTTCAATGCTTCTCTTGTGATATCTCGTTGACAAATGGAATGGAACACATTAGAATTGAAGAGCACTCAAGCTCGTAGAAGGAGGAAGGAGGCGTCGGGAACCGACGGCAGCTTCAATGGGAGGAGAGAAGAACGGTCTGGTTTGGGTTGCAGTTAAACAACAAAATATGTAAGAAATAATATTTGTTTTTTGACATTCTAGAATGTGGATAGCTAATATTGAGTTGCAGTTAACAATCGCAAAAATATATTATATATAATGTTTGGCAAATAAAAACCGTCACATCACCCTATCCACCACACACGCGGCACAAAAATGTATTTATTTTAAAAAAAAATGGGTGCATACTTAATAATAATAATAATACAGCATGCACAATAATAATTGAAGTGACAAAATTTTTAAATGATACATCATGCACAATAATAATAAGAATAAAAATAATAAGAACAAATAGCATGAATAATGGAGTAAAACACCATCCATGAATTCACAACGAATAATCATACAATAACTCGCATTTAATTTGCATATAATAATACTAATTAGTGAATAGGAAGAGAAATAAAAGAAGAGACTCGGAGCGGTTCAAAGCATGATGAAAATGATGTAATATAGGAGGAGCTTTCTCCCCAGTGGAGCTTGGGCATTTTCGGCGGGCAGGCGCACAGTATGAGAGCCCAATTGACGCTCTAGAAGAAGGGGTGCTAGTGCTTAATCTCCGTGGCTCCCCGCTTGTATGCGAGTCATTGTTGTGGATCCTTCACCAACATCTCTCTTATCAAATCCTTGGCCTCAAAGCTCATCGTCGGCACTTCCGGGATTCTGAGGGGCTCGCACACCACGTTGAATAGGGTAGCTCGATTCTCCGACCCCATGAACGACGTCTTCCCAAGCAAGAGCTCGTACAGAAATATGCCCAGAACCCACAATTCCACCGCGCTCCTATGACACTCCTCATTTATGATCTCTGAGGCCAGATACTCATGTGTAACCACAACCGACATCGACCTGGCGCCCGTCGGCTCTACGCTGAGCTCAGGGATCAGTCAGCGCCCGCTGCTGAAGTATGCGACCATGTTAGTGGTCTCCTTCATGGTCAGACACTTGCAGAAGACGGTAAAGTCGAAGCCAACTCCAACCTCGTGCGGGAAGCAGATTAAGGACATGATGGCCGCGATTGTGAAATATTTTGAAGTCGAAAGAACACGTCAACCAACGGGAGAATAAGGACACCAAAATAATGAACACTATCTTTCACAATAATAATAACTCTGGTAGCTAGTTACAACTGAACAAGGCTGAATACAAGTTGCATCCAACTTGAATCACAACAGCCAATAGTAGGAAAGAACTTGGTCACGGACAAGGTCCGCTTCTCCTCCGGAGCACACCGCGCTGGTGATACTCGCTCCTCGCTACCGCCGGCGGTATCGCTAGCGCCGGGCGTTAGCTCTGCTACTCGCAAGCTCGCTGCTCGCACTCCAAGCTTCTCGCACGCTCGCCACGCGCCGCTTCCTCCAATACTCGCTAGCGCGAGCGCTATCACTAGCGTCGGGCGCTATCTCCCGAGTAGGTACTCGCACTCCCAGCTACTCGCAAGCTCCCTACTCGCCGCTTCGCCTCTTGTCGCTACCGCGCGCGCTAGCACTAGCGCCGGTGGTATCTTCACTACTCGCTACTCGCTCAAGGGAGCTGGCCGAACTTACTCCAAGTCCGAAGCTCGCCTGCCGAACTTACTCCAAGTCCGATGCTCGCCTGGTGGCGCTCTGGTATCTCTAACTCGCTCAAAGTTGATGATACTCGCCAGATCTAGAATCAATGATCTTTAGAGGGGGGTACCCCTCTATTTATAGGCAAAATAAGGGGGGGTGGCGACTAGGAACTAGCGCTGGCGCTAGCGCTAGCGCTGACGCTAGCTCACTTCAATTCTAACACTCCCCCTTGAAGTGAGCTCCGGGAACAACTCCAAGCAATGAGCGAAGCCTCCGGAACGGCCCCGCAGATAGGGGCTTCGTGAATATATCCGCAAGGTTCTCTTCACTCCGCACATGCTCCACAGCGATCAAGCCACCCAGCACCTTCTCTCTGATGAAGTGATGCTCGATCTCTATGTGCTTGGTCCTTGCATGACACACTGGATTGGTTACCAGTTTCAATGCACTCTCATTGTCCCCGCGAAGCACAGTAGGTCCGCTGACCTCCTCGTCCACATCCTCCACCAGTCTCCTTAGCCAGACGCACTCTTGAGCTGCTAAGGACGACGCCTTGTACTCGGCCTCCGTGGTAGAAAGGGAAATAGAGTCCTGCTTTTTGCTACACCACGAGATAGTAGCTGCTCCACACAAGAACATGTAACCTGATGTCGACTTGCGATCATCAGCGGCACCTCCGTAGTCTGCATCCGTGTACCCATGCAGCTTGAAGCCAGACTTCTCTTCATAGGACAACCCCATCTCAAGGGTGCCCTTCACGTACTTCAGAATCCCCTTGGCTGCCTCCAGATAAGGCTTCCGCGGCTCCTGCATATATCGACTAACTCGGCCGACAGCAAAGGCGATGTCCGGCCTCGTGATAGTCAGGTAGATAAGACTCCCCATCAGTGCCTGAAAGATCTTCAGATCAGGAAGAATCCTCCCTTCTTCCTTCCGAAGCTTCAGCCCAGCCTCCAGAGGAACGGAGCTGCTCTTCCCCTCCTTCATGTCGAATCTTTCGACGATCCTCTCAGCATAAGCCCTCTGGGAAACATACAGCCCGCCTCTTCTCTTCTCAACTTGGAGGCCAAAAAAATGGTGCAGTTCACCAAGATCCTTCATCTCGAAACGTATGGAAAGCTGCTGTCTCAGCGCCGCGACCTCCTCAGGGGTGTTCCCTGTCACGATCATGTCGTTGACGTATAGCAGCACCAGCACGTGAAGACCTCCACTCTTCTTCACGAACATGCTGGAGTCTGAGTCTGAGGCATCGTAGCCGCAGAACTGCAAGTACTCCGCAATCTTCCCATACCAGGCTCTCGGCGCCTGTTTCAGCCCGTAGAGGGCCTTCTTCAGCTTGCAGACATGACGTGGCTTAGACTTGGACACGTATCCAGGTGGTTGCACCATGAATATGTCCTTGTCTATCTCTCCGTATAGGAATGCGTTCTTCACATCAAGCTGCCACAGCTTCCAACCTCGGCACGCCGCCAGAGCGATGATCGTCCTCACCGACGTCATCTTCGCTATAGGACTGAAGGTCTCCTCGTAGTCCTCTCCGTAGGTCTGTGAGAAGCCTTGAGCGACAAGCCTCGCCTTGTACCGCTCCACTTCTCCATCAGCCCTCTTCTTAACCTTGTACACCCATTTACAGGTGACAGGTTTGATGCCCTCCACCATGGGAACCAGGTCCCATGTCTCGTTCTTCTTTAGGGCCTCCATCTCCTCGATCATGGTCGCGTCTCACTCCTTGATGCCAACTACATCCTCAAAGCAGGCAGGTTGCCTCTCATCGAGTGGTCCTGCGAAGAAGCGGGAAACCAGACTCACGAAGTTCCCCTCCTTATAGCGAGCAGGCGGAACGATGGTTCACTTCGACCTCCTCAAGGCTTGGCCACTATCTACCACTCCGGTAGACTCCTCTGCTTGAGCTCCTCTCTGAGCTCCTCTCTGAACTCCTCCTGAACCGGTGCTCTCCCTGCTTCTTGAGTTCGTAGCTCCCCCTGAGCCAGAAGCTCCTCCTGAGCCAGCAGCTCCTCCTGAGCCAGATGACAATGGAGCACTTGGAGATAACTCCAACTCCACAGCAGGGTCCTCAGTGACCCACTCATTTTCCCTGCTAGCTTCTCCACTCTCCGGCATCTCCACTGAAGGGACTCCCTGGTATGAGACCAGTTCGTCAAACACAACGTCGCGCGAGACGACGAACCTGTGGGTCTGCGGATCCATGCACTTCCACCCCTTCTTCCGCTCATCGTAGCCGATGAAGATACACTTCCTCGCCTTCGGCTCCAACTTGGTTCTCTGAGCGTCTGGGACGTGCACGAAGCAAGTAGAACCGAACACCTTCATGTGACCCACATTGGGCTTCTCCCCGAACATGAGCTGGTGTGGAGACACCATCCTGTTAGGACTCAGAGATAGCCTGTTGATCACACGAGTAGCACACGCCATTCCCTCCGCCCATATGGCCTTGGGAATGCCCTTGGCATGTAGCCAACTCCTGGTAGTCTCCACCAGATGACGGATCTTCCTCTCTGCCACCCCATTCTGCTGAGGGGTGTGAGCGCAGGAGAGCTCCCGCCGAATGCCGAACCTCCTGCAGAAAGAAGCAAACTCATTGGAGGTAAACTCCCCTCCATTGTCGCTTCTCAGCTTCTTTACTCTGCGGTTCAGCCTCCCCTCCACAAGCTCCTTCCACTCGAGGAACTTGTTGAAGACTTCTGATTTCTCTCTCAGAAAGTACACCCACGTATAGCGGGTGTAGTCATCCACCAGAACCAGCGCATACTTATTGCCTCCATAAGTAAGGGTGGCGCACGGCCCCATAACGTCAGCATGTACGCACTCAAGAGGTGTCTTACACTTGGTCTCCGACTTGTCAAATGGAAGTCGATGTGACTTTCCATATTGGCATCCGTCGCACACATGGTCGTCGCCGTAGGAAGAGAGATGAGGCAGGCCACTCACTAGGCCCTTTGCCGCCATCATCTTCAGCTTGTCCATCCCCACATGACCCAGCCTCTCATGCCAGATCACAGCGCTGTCATTTGTCTTCAGCTTGTCCACGTAGGCATTTGCAGACAGAACATACAAATCCTTTACCCTTCTCCCGGTGAGCGTGACGTCAGCATCGACAGACGAAAGGTTCTTCAAGAACTTCACCTCCTTCGGTCCAAACAGCACGTGGTATCCAGCATCCACGGCGTTAGCCACCGAGAAGAGGTTCTTCTTCATGCCAGGCACGTGATACACACTCTTCAGTGTCACTGGCTTCTCTCTACTCCCAAGGGACACCTTCCCTTCTCGCTCCACGGGATGTACTGTATCATCCGCAGTGATGATAGCATCCGTTCCTTCATACGCTTTCAAGGAGTCGAACTTGGACATATCTCCAGTGAGATGATGCCCGCAACCGGAATCCACTATCCAGTCGTTCTCGAGGTTGATGGAGGCTAAGACATCGACTGACGTTGCCGTCATCTCTGCCAGGAAACAATTGTCCCCCCTCTCACCGCCCTGGTGACCTCCACCTCTTCCTCCACCTCTCTGGTGATCTCCCTCCTTGTTAGCAGCATGACCGGCCTTTAGATTGGACCGGCAGTCCCTTGCCATGTGCCCGTACTTCTTACAGGCAAAGCAAAGGGATCTCCCCTTCTCATCGCGCGCAGGGAGGAACTTCCCCCCATCTCCCTGAGAGGACGTTGAAGGTTCATCTCCGGAGTTCTTCTTTCTCTTGTCCCAGGATCTCCTCTTTCCTGAGAACAAGGCCTCACCATCTCCTCCTGAGATGGATACTCCCGCCATCTGCTTCGCCAAGCTCTCATGTGACGATAGCAGGTTCTCTAGCTCCAGAAGGGAGGGCTGAGTAGCCCATCCTTGCACGGAAGTAACGAAGGAGACATACTCCCTCCTCAAGCCTCGGAGTATGTGCCGCTTCAACTTCGCCTCTGAGATTGGCTCTTCAGGATCCAAGGCCGAGATCTCCCCACATAGGTTCTTCACCTTCAGGAAGAAGGTGGATATCGCCATCTCGCCTTGAGTTGACTTTGCCAACTCATTCTCCAGGAATTGTAGCCGCGCCACATTCTTCTTGTTGAATAACCCATCGAGGGCTATCAAGATCGCAGACGCTGACTTGCAACCTATGATGTGGTCGAACAAGTCATGTGATATGGCTCTCTTCAAGGTGAACTCCGCCTTGGCGTTGGTCTTCCTCCAAGCTCTCACAGCTGGACCATTATCACCGGCAGCTACTACTTCCTCTTGCTCCCCACCACCAACAACCTCCCAGAGATCCTCTCCAAGAAGATAGCTCTCCATACAAGACATCCACTTCTTGTAGTTGGTTTGAGTAAGCAGCTCAATGCCAAGTCCCCTAGCATACCCTCCTCCGCCGTCCATCTTGGTTGCTTCGTCCTTGTTCTCACTATCCCTCTGATACCATGTGAAATATTTTGAAGTCGGAAGAACACGTCAACCAACGGGAGAATAAGGACACCAAAATGATGAACACTATCTTTCACAATAATAATAACTCTGGTAGCTAGTTACAACTGAACAAGGCTGAATACAAGTTGCATCCAACTTGAATCACAACAGCCAATAGTAGGAAAGAACTTGGTCACGGACAAGGTCCGCTTCTCCTCCGGAGCACACCGCGCTGGTGATACTCGCTCCTCGCTACCGCCGGCGGTATCGCTAGCGCCGGGCGTTAGCTCTGCTACTCGCAAGCTCGCTGCTCGCACTCCAAGCTTCTCGCACGCTCGCCACGCGCCGCTTCCTCCAATACTCGCTAGCGCGAGCGCTATCACTAGCGTCGGACGCTATCTCCCGAGTAGGTACTCGCACTCCCAGCTACTCGCAAGCTCCCTGCTCGCCGCTTCGCCTCTTGTCGCTACCCCACGCGCTAGCACTAGCGCCGACGGTATCTCCACTACTCGCTACTCGCTCAAGGGAGCTGGCCGAACTTACTCCAAGTCCGAAGCTCGCCTGCCGAACTTACTCCAAGTCCGATGCTCGCCTGGTGGCGCTCTGGTATCTCTAACTCGCTCAAAGTTGATGATACTCGCCAGATCCAGAATCAATGATCTTTAGAGGGGGGTACCCCTCTATTTATAAACAAAACAAGGGGGGGTGGCGAGTAGGAGCGAGCGCTGGCGCTAGCGTTAGCGCTGGCGCTAGCTCACTTCAATTCTAACAGCGATCCCGTTGGGATTGATTTGGGATAGGGTAAGGCCGAAGTGAACCAAGATATGCCGAACTTCTGGCCAAATGGGGATGTGAAGCCCCTTGTCAAAGTGAGCTAGGGAAAATATGAGCTCGTCTGTGAAGAATCTATTGAGGTGCTCGCGGTCCTCAGCTTGGCGAGATGTGAACCCGGTCGGTAGATGATTATGCCTAAAAACGGCAAGCTCATATAAGGTTGTCATGGACTCCAGATAGACATACTGGGCAAGCTTGGCCACACATTGAAGGCGACATGACTCCTCGCCTCCAGGAGAGCCCATTTTGGCGGTTAGAAAACATAAGAAGGTGAACTGGCTTCAACCTCGCACACTTACGTTGCTATGGAGAAATCGACAAAATGAAAAGACACATTTAACTTGGTAAACGGGTCCTTATTTATTGGCATAAGCCACTGACATAGCATGCGTCGAGGCCGTTGGATTACCCAGTGAGGTGACTCCACGACACGTCAGCAAGAAATCGCAAGCTCGCGGACCAGTACAGTCTTAGACATGGATAAAAAAATTGCCTTCCTTGGGCCCTGTAATCTAGCAAGTTGATCTAAGTAACGCGAGCTCATTTCAAATAACTATAGAAAAGACCTTGCCAAATAGTGAGTGGTTGCACAAACGCAAAGAGAAAACATTACAGAAAGCAAATTTAGACAAATCAATAAATATATCGCATGAAATCATGTCACATCGTTAATACAAATAATACAATACATGACGTTAGAAATCAATAAAATTCAAAGAAAAGAACTCGGGGCGCGAAGAGGGTATCACGACATTGCAAGGCTGTGACATGACTGGATCGCCAGGCGAGGTAGCGCGCGGCCTGGAGTTCTTCCAGGGTCTTATGCGAGTTCTCGACAATTTGGTGAATAATCTCCTCGGTTCGCCGGATGTAATTCATCATCCTCGCCATGTCCCCAGGAGCATTCGCGCTCCTGGAAAGGTTGTGCTGGTTATCCTCTAGCATATTTCGGTGATGCTCCACCTTAGCCAACCCCCTCTCTAGGCTCTGTATGTCGAAGTATTTACCCTCGACACTCTCAAGTTGAGGCGTGAACTCCGCCACCAGGATCAGCTAAGATTCAATCGTGACTAGGCAGCTATTCAGCTTGGCAACCAAAGTCTTCAGCTGCATGTCGTGAGAAGCGATCACAGCGTCCATGCGAGCCCTGAACTCACCAAAAGAGTCACATGGGTGTCCTGTATTTGGACAGAAATCTGGGCGTTTTTTTTCTTGGACCGGTTCAACTGAACCGGGCTGCTGTTTTGGGCGTGAACTGCTAGGGCAGCAGTTTATTATTCAGATTTTATATCTCCCTTCTGATTACAGCCGATTCATTATCTCTCTCTCCATTCTCTCGATCAAAACCGCCGCCCCCTTGCTATCATTTTTGAGAACTGCCGCCTGGAGGAGAGGGCTGCTCGCTACCGGTGCGTTGGAGGAGGGGTTGCCGGTGCTGCTTTGGAGGAGTGTCGCCGACCTGCTGTCGGAGAAAGAGGGGCGCTGCCTTGGTGAGGGTTGTCGCCGCCCCTGCTGTTCGAGAAGGTTTTTGGGCTGCTGCTTTGGTGGAGATTGTCGCCGCCGTTGCCGCTGATTTGGAGAGTGGTGTAGTTGCTGTTGCCGTTGCCGGAAAGAGGAGGTGTTTCCTCCATTTCGCTTGGAGATTTCTCTATCATTTCAAAGGCCCCTTCGTCTACGGTTTAAGGTGTTTTCTATCTCGTCTTCGTTTGCTATTGTGCTTGAAGAGAGAGTAGTTTTTTTCTTATTGTAGAGAAGTGGTGTGTTCATCTTTGTTGGTGGAGAAGAGTGGATTTGTTTGTCAAATCCGGTGGGCGTTCTAGGTTTGGGCAAACCTAGATAATTTTCTGTAATCATTATTTAGTATAGTGGATTTTGTTGTGTCGTGCCCCGTGATTTTTGACCTTCAAGTGGTGAAGGTTTTCCACGTAAATTCTCTTGTGTTGTTTTGTTTTGTTGTTTTGCCTTTCTCAGGTTATTGTAGGCTCTATTGATCGTTGGGAGACGTCGTCATCTACGACCTTCATTCCCTACAAGTGGTATCAAAGCTAGGTTCTTTGGCTTGTCGTTTTTATTTCTCGGTTTCTAACTCGGTGCGGTAGGTGACGACCATTGGTCCGCTCCCTATCCTCTCTTGTTAATTCCTTTGAAATAAATCGACTTGTGGATCGTGTTAGAGCAATTGCTGTTTGAGAAAGCAATGGAACAGAACACAAGGATGGTCAGTATGAATGGCAAGAATTGGAGCATCTGGAAGCCTCGGATAGAGGATCTTTTATATTGTAAAGATCTCCATGCTCCGTTGACGGGGAGACCGGCTTCAGTTAAGGATGATGAAGAGTGGAAGAAGATGGATCGGAAGGCAGTAGGGTTCGTTAGGCAGTGGCTTGATGACTCTGTTTTTCATCATGTTTCCACGGAGTCCTCGGCTCAAGCCTTATGGAAAAAGCTCGAAGCCTTGTATGAGCGGAAGACTGCAGGTAACAAGGCATTTCTGATTAGGAAGCTTGTTAATTTGAAGTACCGGGAAGGTTCGCAGATGACTGAGCACCTGAACCTTGCCCAAAGTATTATTAATCAGTTGGAGTCCATAAAGATTACCTTGGGAGATGAACTCCAAGCTCTGATGGTCCTTAGTTCCTTACCAGAGAGTTGGGAGACTCTAGTAGTATCGTTGAGCAACTCAGCACCTGATGGCGTGGTAACCATGGAGATGGTGTCTAGCTGTCTTCTGAACGAAGAGTTGAGAAGGAAGGATTCTGGATCTTCCAATTCAGGTGTTTTCCTCATGGAAGGAAGAGGTAGATCTGTGAAGAAGGATGTGAAGAACAGGGGCACTTCCAGGAGCAAGTTTAGGGGCAAATCTAAGAAGGACATTGAGTGCTACTATTGTAAGAAGAAGGGTCATTTCAAGAAGGATTGTTTCCAAATGAAAAGAAACATGAAGGGAAAGACCAAGGAGGTAGGAGAATCCAGTGGTGATGCGACGACTTCGATTGTGGAGGCTGAGCCGTTATGCTTGCAGTGCAGTGGGTCATCTTGCCAGGAATGCGTTGACACAGACTGGATCGTGGACGGAGGTGCATCTTATCATTGCACTCCTCACAGGGATTACTTCTACACCTACTCTGCGGGAGACCTTGGTGTGATCCGGATGGCTAATTCCGGTGAATCGTTGATTATTGGCAGTGGTGATGTCCACTTGGAGACTGAGTTTAGGAAGATTGTTCTCAAGGGCGTCAGGCATATTCCTGACTTGAGAATGAATCTGATTTCCATTGGTAGACTTGATGATGGTGGTTTCACAAGCATTGAAGGTGGAGGTACCTGGAGGTTGCTGAAGGACTCTTTGGTGGTAGCCAGAGGAAGGAAGTGTTGTGGCCTTTATTGCACTAATGCCAAGATCTGTGACCCAATTGTGAATGCTGCTGAGGGCAACTCTATGGAGTTATGACATCGCAGGCTTGGGCATATCAGCGATAAGAGCTTGAAGATTTTGGTGAAGAACAAGGTTCTTCTGGAGCTATCAGGAGGGATTCCCAACACGTGTATGTACTGCTTGGCCGGTAAGCAGAAACGTGTTTCCTTTGCTGATTCTGAACCAAAGAGGAAGGCAGAGTTACTATATTTGATACACACTGATGTGTGTGGTCCTATTGAGCCCAAGTCTGTGGGCGGAGCCGCTTACTTTGTCACGTTCATTGACGATCATTCCAGGAAAGTCTGGGCATATCCTGTGAAGCAGAAGAGTGATGTTCTAGAAAAGTTTGTAGAGTTCAGAGCAAAGGTGGAGAAGATGACCGGTAAAGAAATAAAGCGAGTTCGATCTGACAACGGGGGAGAGTACACTGGTTCCTTCGATGCTTACTGCAGAGAGCATGACATAGTACATGAAAGGACAATCCCGAGGACGCCGCAACAGAATGGGTTGGCAGAGAGGATGAACAGGTCGATTATTGAGAAGATCAGATGCATGATTTCTCAAGCTGGCATTGGTAAGCAGTTTTGGGCTGAGGCTGTGCAAACTGCTGTACATCTGATAAATCTGTCTCCTTCGGCACCTCTGAATGGTGATATTCCAGAGCGTGTTTGGTTTGGTAAGGAAGTGTCGTACGGACATGTGCGGGTGTTTGAGTGCAAAGTTCACGTTCATGTCCCCAAGGAAGAGAGATCGAAGCTTGATGAGAATTCTCGGGAGTGCATCTTGTTGGGATTTCCCCATGAGGAGTTTGGATATAGACTCTGGGATCCCGTGAACAAGAAAATGATCAGAAGCAGAGATGTTATCTTTGTTGAAGATCAAGTGGTTGGTGAGAAGAATGCTGCGGAGTCACATGTTCCACAGTTTCCACCTACAGAGGAGAGACTCTATGTTGATGATGGGCCAGTAGAGATTGTTGCTGATAATGGGCATGCTGAGGAGGAAGTTGGTGAGCTTATTCCTGATGAGGAGATGATTCCGGATGTAGGGGAGCTTTGCCAGTTGATGTGCCACCTGTGGTGGAGGTTCCTCTTGTCAGATCTGAGAGAGTCAGAAGGCCCAATATCAGGTATTCTCCTCATGAGTATATTTTGCTTACAGATAGTGGAGAGCCTGAGTCCTATGAGGAGGCTCAGAGTGCTGAAGATCGTGAGGCTTGGACGGCTGCTATGGAAGAGGAGTTGTACTCCCTTCAGAAGAACGAGACGTATGATCTAGTCCCATTGCCTAAAGGGAAGAGAGCTTTGAAGAACAAGTGGGTCTTCAAGCTGAAGTTGGATGAAAGTCTCTCTCAGCCGAGGTACAAGGCGAGACTAGTAGTTAAAGGTTTCAGTCAGAAACAAGGTATAGATTTCGATGAGATATTTTCCCCTGTGGTGAAAATGTCCTCTATCAGACTGGTGTTGGGTATGGCTGCCTCCATGGATCTTGAAGTCGAGCAGATGGACGTCAAGACGACATTTCTGCATGGTGATTTGGAGGAAGAGCTATACATGGAGCAGCCCGAAGGCTTTGTGGCTAAGGGGAAGCATCATCTGGTCTGCCGGCTCAAGAAGAGCCTTTATGGGTTGAAACAGGCACCCAGGCAGTGGTATAGGAAATTTGACTCGTTCATGATGAAGAGCAAATTCCAACGGACCAGGGCTGATCACTGCGTATATGTGAAGAGGACTGAGAAGGCGTTTACTATTCTGCTGTTGTACGTAGATGATATGCTGATTGTCGGGGATGACAAGGCAAGCATAGCTGAGTTGAAGAAGGAGCTCGGTGAGTCCTTTGAAATGAAGGATTTGAGACCGGCAAGGAAGATTCTTGGAATGAAAATCACCAGGGACAGGAGTGCCGGTCAACTATGGCTATCTCAGTCTGAGTATGTGGAGAAAGTGCTGAAGAGGTTCATGATGGACAAGGTAAAACCCGTTGCTACTCCTTTAGCCGGGCACTTCAGACTTTCTAGTTCTCAAAGTCCTTCATCTGAGGAGGAGGTGGAAGAGATGAGTCATATCTCTTATGCATCTGCAGTATGGAGTTTGATGTATGCTATGGTCTGCACTAGGCCATACATAGCTCATGTTGTGGGGTCTGTGAGCCGTTACTTGGCAAACCCAGGGAAAGATCACTGGAGTGCTGTGAAATGGATATTCCGCTATCTCCGAGGTACCTCAGACCTTTGCTTAAAGTTTGGTGGAGGTCCACCAGAACTTATTGGGTACTCAGACTCGGACATGTCAGGAGATGTTGACACGAGGAGATCCACTTCTGGATTCGTGGTCACTTTTGGAGGGGGCGCAGTGTCATGGCAGTCAAGGCTTCAGAAGTGCGTGGCATTGTCAACAACTAAGGCTGAATACATTGCGTTGACTGAGGCGTCAAAGGAGCTTATTTGGATGAAGAAGTTCATTCTTGAGCTTGGTCTTCAACAGGACGTGTACACAGTATTTTGTTACAGTCAGAGTGCTATATTCTTGGCCAAGAATCCGACTTTTCACTCCAGGACGAAGCACATCGATGTGAAGTATCACTGGATTCAGGATGCAGTTGAGGAGAAGCTGTTGGTGGTGGAGAAGATCCACACGGATGAAAAACCTTCGGATATGATGACGAAGGTCGTCCCAAGGGAAAAGCATGATCTTTGCCGGCGGTTGATCGGCATGATGTCCACTTGAAGTAGTCAAGGTGGAGAACTCCCCTTTATGGTCTGAAGGGGGAGGTTGTTGGGGTTCAGCCCCTAAAGGTGTTTGGCGCGCAGATTTTTGGTTCAGCAAAATAGGTTGCAACCTGTCAAAATAGCAGGTTGCAACTCCTTAGGCTCTGTCCTGTATTTGGACAGAAATATGGGCGTTTTTTTCTTGGATCGGTTCAACTGAACCGGGCTGCTAGTTTGGGCGTGAACTGCTAGGGCAGCAGTTTATTATTCAGATTTTATTTCTCCCTTCTGATTACAGCCGATTCATTATCTCTCTCTCCATTCTCTCGATCAAAACCGCCGCCCCCTTGCTCTCGTTTTTGAGAACTTCCGCCTAGAGGAGAGGGCTGCTCGCTGCCGGTGCGTTGGAGGAGGGGTTGCCGGCGCTGCTTTGGAGGAGTGTCGCCGACCTGCTGCCGGAGAAGGAGGGGCGCTGCCTTGGTGAGGGTTGTCGCCGCCCCTGCTGTTCGAGAAGGTTTTTGGGCTGCTGCTTTGGTGGAGATTGTCGCCGCCGTTGCCGCTGATTTGGAGAGTGGTGTAGCCGTTGTTGCCGTTGCCGAAAAGAGGAGGTGTTTCCTTCGTTTTGCTTGGAGATTTCTCTATCATTTCAAAGGCCCCTTCGTCTACGGTTTAAGGTGTTTTCTATCTCGTCTTCGTTTGCTATTGTGCTTGAAGAGAGAGTAGTTTTTTTCTTATTGTAGAGAAGTGGTGTGTTCATCTTTGTTGGTGGAGAAGAGTGGATTTGTTTGTCAAATCCGGTGGGCGTTCTAGGTTTGGGCAAACCTGGATAATTTTCTGTAATCATTATTTATTATAGTGGATTTTGTTGTGCCGTGCCCCGTGGTTTTTGACCTTCAAGTGGTGAAGGTTTTCCACGTAAATTCTCTTGTGTTGTTTTGTTTTGTTGTTTTGCCTTTCTCAGTTTATTGTAGGCTCTATTGATCGTTGGGAGACGTCGTCATCTACGACCTTCATTCCCTACACCATGGTACCGACTCCACGAAGCTGAAAAAGACATGTAGAGAAAGCAAACTAAAGAAAATGTGATAAGAAGATAACATGGAAGGTGATGAAAAAGAAAAGAATCATCCTTGGAAATTTGTGTCTCCTCACTCATTATCGACATGCAGTTGATGAATCATCAATAAGTTCCTATAAATTAGGTAATTTCAAAGAGGAGGTATTTCAGTCATTTGTTAAAAAATGGATTTGCAGAAACAAAATCTACTACTTACAAAAATTTAGAGATGGGATGGGCATAAATCCTAGAAATGGTAATGGGAAAAATTCAGTGAGTTCTTATTTCCTTAACTGTAGCTCTATTTTCCCCATATTTTCTTGCTTATAGATTATGGCAAAAATATGAAAATGGATTATGTTTTAAACAGAAAATATGCATAAGATTTGGGTACTGAAAAAAATCATGCATTTGCTAGATTTGTGCCTGTATTGTTGGGTGTATATGGGATGGTATTTTACATCTTTGTTTCCAGCGACATGCTGCCTTGGAAATTCTGTTTTCGGGCATTTAGTTGTAAATCTCTCCATTGCCAACTCCAAGCCATCTAGGCCACCCTAATTTCAATAGGTATGATGAAAATAAGTTAAAACCCAATCAAAACCAAATAAAAACAGCCGGTCTATGTATAAACCCAAACCGAGCTTTTAATCTAAAACTCTAAGTTGTAACATCTAATGACTTATAACTACCTTAAGTAGGATTTGCAAGGAAGCATTATCAAAAATCATTGCAAATCCTTCACAGCCCAACTGTCAACAAGCTTAGAAGGTGGCAAGTACCCGTGCAGGTAATTACTCGTACATGCGAATATTTGTGCAGACGAGTATTCGTGCAGGCAAGCACTCGTACAGACGAGTATTCGTACAGGCGAAGATCCGTATAGGCGAAGATCCGTATATGCGAGTATCTCCTATACGAGTGAGCCTAAGAGCCTAGGGAGCTTGCCTAGACCGGGAAGGCAAGCGAGCACATATGAGCAAGCCTAAAAGCCTAGAGACATCGTCACAACAACGCAAGACAAACGGAGGTCACCATCTATCAAAAATAAATATCACTATGTTGGGTCCAGCGTCTCCTCACTTGACCCGTAGCGCCCTTCCGTTGATATACAGATCAAGTTGCGCCTTCACCAAAAGTCCGGGCTTTTGGTGCAGTTGGTTGCGCTGGGTCCTCTCAATTGGTATCAAAGCAAGTTGCGGGTTCGAGACCGGGGGGGGGGGGGGGGGGGGGGGGGGGGGGGGGGGAGGGCGCTGATAATTCCTGAAATTCTCTCTACCTGTGTGGGTCCCGGTGGGTCAGGCGCCCGGAGCCATGTGTCTAGCCACCTCTGAGCCTGCGGGCCATGTGGAGCACCTCTGAGCTTGCGGGTCGTGCTGGACGCTGGGGGAGGGGGATTGTTGGGTCCAGCGTCTCCTCACCTGACCCGTAGCGCCCTTCCGTTGATATAAAGATCAAGTTGCGCCTTCACCAACAGTCATGGCTTTTGGTGTAGTTGGTTGCGCTGGGTCCTCTCACACTATCAAGAAATGTTATCTATCAAAAATTACCAGCTCGCCTTAGTGATAATGCATAAAAAAATATTCAAAAGAACAGTCTCCATCAAGCCGGAGGAGCATAATCCGGACCATAATCCGAAGAATCCGACTCGTCGTCTTCCTCGCCATCTTGCCCTTCATCCTCGCCCGCCTCGAGGATATCTGAAAGAAGCCCCTCCGTCGTCAGCTTCTCTCCCCCTGGCGTCAGCAAGCCCATGACCTGAAGCTTGGCAAAGACCAGGTCGCCGGCAGCCAGGGCTATGTCCCGCCGAAGTGCTGATAAATCCTTCAAGGACATGAACTTTCCCTCTGCCTGGCGAGAAGGCCCGACCTCCGAAGAGTGTTGGGCGGCCATCTTCGATTCGAGCTCTGCGATGCGGACCTGCGCAGCCTCCAGGCAGGTCTGACTGGCCTGCAAGTCGCTCTCCAGCTTCGAGATCGTCTCCGCCGCAACCAGCTGTTCTTCCTATAAATGGCGAGAAGGGGAAGGTTACAAAAGTGCAAGAAAAAGGGAGCGTGTAAGTTAGAGCCCCGACAAGCTACCAAGATCACCTCAAAGCTTCTGCTCGATTCCACCTTTTCCTAGGCCACCCTGGTCCGCTTCAAGGCAACGACTTCACGCTTCTCAGCGGCATTGGCTAGCTTACGAAAAAGAGCGACCTCTTCCTTGGCACCGAGAAGGTTCTGGGCGGTCTGGTGAGCAAGCTCCGCAGCCCGCAACATCGCGCGCGACCCTTGATCGGCGAGGAAGCGAGGAGAGGCGTGTTGGAGTATCTTCGCATCTTCACGCCAATAGAGGCCGAACGTGACGCAGAAAGCATCATCGTTCGGCACTTCATCCTCGCTCCATGAAGGGAGGCGAGAACTTAGGCAAACCTCACTCCGTTCCCTGCTCCAGGAGATAAGCGGCTCGCCATCCAAACCGCGATTCCGCGAACCCTACCCAAAGTTTGGATGGTTCGGGGATGTTGTCCTCCTCGCGCGCGCGCTCTTCGTCCAGTCTTTGAGCAATTTCTTTCCTCTTTCTTTTCTTTGCCACCGGCGGATCGTGGGCTTCCGTCCATCCCGCTTCACGAAGGATCTCGGATGGATCGCCGAGCCCTGGAGGGATTCCCGAGAGAGGGGAATCCTCCTCGCCATCCTCTTCATCCGCATGTTGCGCCGTCGCGGAAGTCGCTGATGGAGATGGAGGAGGGGGGTCTCACCCGCAACAGGTAGAGGTGTCACTAGCAGATGGAGATATCCTGGAAAAAAGTGTTAGAAAATAATAAAGACTGAAGTAAACCAACTTGCGTTAGGGAGACCCTATCATCGCCCGGCTCCACATAGGCGAGCTGGTCGACGTTTCTCCACCAAAAGACGATGTCGAACTTCTTGTCCTTCATCGCCAGGAAGAGATCCTCGTGACCTCCACGAAGTGCGGTGGTGATGAACGCCGCCGCCGGACTCTGCTGTGGGCGTATCGGTATCTGCGAGAAGTCCCCAGAGATAAAGAGGAACTTCTCGTTCCACCGGTGAACCTTGTTCGAGGTTCCCGAGATCTTGCAGTGGTGGCTGCCGAAGTAGACGACCCCCTCCTTGGTAACAGCCATGTAGAAAATCTTCCTGAATACTTCCAGGTCGAAGGTGATCTTCTCGGAGCGCAGAAAGCACAGGAAGACGATGATGATGAATACGCCGTTCGTATTGATCTGCGCGGGGACCCACCCATAATACCTTAAAATCTGGCAGAACTCAGGCCAGAGAGGAAGTCGCAGCCCGACTTCAAAGTGCGGGAGGGGGAAAGCGAGCCTCCCTTCCGAGAAGGAGTTGACCCGTTCCACGGAGGCGGGCAGGCAGGTGCGGAAGCCCGGAACAAGGTGGTGATGGACGAATCTCTCCAAATCGTTCGGGTGAGTAACGGACTTCTTGAACTTCGTCGCGATGAAGTTCTGGGCATACGCCAGGCGGCGAGCTTCAGCATCCACAGAAGGCGTCGTCGAGAAGGAAGGGATCTTGCTCGGTTGGTTGGATGCTCGGAAGGTTTCGGGAAAGCGTATCGAGTTCGGACCCCAACCCCCCTATTTATAGAAATCGTAGGGGGGCTCGCGTATTTATTGTGTGCGTGGTTCTGCCTACCCGCGCGCTCGGGCTAACCTATTCGCAAAAGACCTTATTCGGCCAACTTATTCCGCAGAGAGGCGATGACCATCAGAGTCTCGACACAAATAAAGCGATAAACATAGAAGCGTAGAAAGCTAGCAAGCGAGAAAAAACTACACAAACACAGCGAGCGAGCAAATATGATCGCAAATAAAAGTTCAAATTATTGCTAAGAGTTGGCACAATGTTTAAGGAGCGATAAAGAAAGCAGAAAGTCCTAGTTGGCAGATGGATTGCCGCGCCTGTCCGAGGTCGCACCATGGCGCCCAGAGAAACCCAGTTGTCGCGCGATGCCTATCTGTTCCTTGGCCCTCACCATAAGCTCCTCGCTGAGTCGGATATGCTCTTCCATGCGAGTAAGAGTTCCAAGGGATCCCATACCCGCACACATTCCACGAATGTCCGACTTTAAGAGCTCCTGCCGATGCTCCACATCCGCCATCCGCCGCTCCATCTCGTTGATAAGGTAATGCTTCCCTTCCGAATCCTCCAGCCGATGCTCGAACCCTTCGATATTCGCGACGCGCCCCTCTAGCTGAGATAAGCATCGATGGACCTCGTACGCCATCAACCTTTCGACTTTCATCTCAAGGTCGAGATAGGCGGAGGCAATCTTCGCCCTATACTCGCGAGTAGGAAGGCCCTGCGCTTCAATAAAGGCCGACCCCGGAGACATCGCTCTAGCTAGAAAGAGGCTAAGTTAGTAGAGGAGCCACAAAAAGACATTTCAGCACATTTCTGCTACCTGCTCGCACTGGCGCTGCCCTCCGGTGGTGACGAGGAGACGGCGTTCGACGAAGAGCTTCCCAACGGGAAGGCGAAGCCAATCGGTGAGGAGAAGGTGTCCACCGAGGACTGGGATGCCGACGAAGAGAAGGAGGACGCCGTGGAGAAGATGAGCGGCGAGGAGAGCCATGTCGGCCCCCTGAACGTCCACCACGTCCATTCCCGCCACCAGGGCGATGAGGGGGGAGAACCACGTCGGGTCGTCGAGGAGGGGGTGCAGGAGGCGGATCCTGGGGCGCCATCGCCGCGGAAGAAGACACTCCCACTCCCCTTCCCCCAGAAGGCTGATCGTTCGACACTTCCAGGTTTGAAGTGCGAGTAGGCCCGGACGAGGATGAAGGCTGCGAGATGGTGACTATATCAATTGCATACCATTTTACTGGAGATCATGCTCAGTATTAAATACTGCTACTTCACATTCATTTTCCATTTTAATGGGAAAACACAATAAGGGCTTTAGTGACTCCTCAGTATCCATGTGTCTGCATTTGCACTTTGTTCCTTCTTCATATACCCTTTCTGCATCGACGTAGTGAAAAAGATATTTCTCTTTGAATACTTGCATATATCAGTTTTTACATTACCTGAAATTTAATTGTGGAGAAATTTGCTATTCGATTATATAGTCATATACTTTATCGTTTTAGACTTTCACAAAAAAATACTGCTACTCCTTCCCCATTGATGAAGAGAAATGTGATATTTTTATTACCACTGGAGTTACACTCACCAACATAATTTCAGATTGGGCGTGTGCGCAAACTCCCCCATACGTCCGTAAGCTGGGCGTATTCTTATAATAGGTACGTTGACTGTCAGGATTGTTGATGCTCGCTTAGTACGTTTGAAAGAGGAGAGTAAATAGAGCCACCTGAGCCCATGGAGCACTCCAGCACTCAAACAGTCACAAAAACATGTGTGTTTTTCAATGTTTTGATATTTACCTCAGTGCAACAATTTTTTTTAACCAAACATGACTTTCTCCGTAATTCCAATTAACCAAGTTGTGCTACAAAATATCCAATTGTTTCTTGCTTAGTTTAGCTGGGACCCGCACGAGTGCGCTTTCATAAGCCAGTGTTTTAATGTGTTCAATCGGCTGTTCAACATACCTGTGACCGTTTCGATGTCTGATCTACAACGACCTCCTTTCACGAAGGACTTTATCACCCCACTTACATCACATTCCATTACCGCTTCTAAATTCTAAATAGTTCAACCACCACAGCTTCACTCCGCGCAGACCTCTTCGGGTTCATTTGTGATTCATTCCCATGGAGCACGCCAGCTCTCAAACAGTCACAAAAAAAATGGCGAGCAGCTCAGTCGAATTTGTGCGAGCTTTTAGAAGGCTTTCCAGAAAAAACAATGGTCAGATAACGCACTCGAGTTCCTTATTTACGTCTACCTCATAGGCTTCTACATTTTCCCTGTGCACATGTTCACCTCATCATTTTTGCTCGCATCACTTTTCACATAGCCACAAAGTACTGCAACACAATGCTCACCTGGCTGTATATTATTTGTAGTTGTATTGAAAGTGCTGCACAAATAATGGATCGTGATCATACGTTAGAGGACATATCGGACACAGTTCAATCGCATGTTCATGCTCGAAAAAGAGTACGAGAACTACCCAGAATAGATGAACAACGTGCAGCATGTGACATACATCATCAACGCAATACTTCAACAACAACTGCATATGCGCCATCTGTGAAAATTTTTCGAATCTTTATGGAGCGAGCTGGAGTTAGACAACTTAGAGCTAAAATACCCAACAACCAGAAGCAAATGGAGGCAAAACAACTGATCTTTATTGATAACAAACTTCAAATTATAAGGCAAGGCATGCTTGACGAGACATGATTTCGCCAGCACAAATACTAAAGGAAAGAAACAAAGTTGAAGATAACTTGAGACCGCTCAGACCGCGCGACCTCCCTGCGATCTCAAAAGCTGCCAGACCGCAGCGACTTGACGATCACAGAACACCACCAGCTTGCTGATCAAACCGCCCACTTCTTCAGACCTCCTGATTCTTCCGAACTCCAGCACCACAACTCCAAGCCGCAGACCGCCCAGACACTTTCAGAGGAAGAGGTGATCACTGCTGCCCGCACTATCCGCAGAAGCTACACAAGAGAAGTTCAATCAGGAGACCGCCCGGTTATATAAACTCAGACCGCAGGAAAGAAGAAAGTTTTAGCTTACGCTTGGTGTGTCTTGTTTGCTGCTACAGTGGCCTCCTATTTATAGGCGCGGGACCTGATCCAGTCACCACCCTATGAGATAGGATCACCACCCCCCCAGACCGCGCGACCTGACCGGTCACACTGCGCGATCAGCAACATTACTTCTGCTTCATTTTGGTGAACCCGCCAGCTTCAATGTCGCCATGAGAGACCGCCACTCTTACAGCAGACCGCGACTCCACAAGGAGCTCGCCAGACCGCCCGAAGCTATTCACCACCTGTGTTCGCACGAGACCGCGAACACAGTCAGTTCGCCATCAGACCGCGAACTCCTGTCCGCATGCTGATCTCCTCCTGAGACCGCGAACAGCAACCAGCTCGCATACCAGTCTCCTCCTGAGACCGCGAACTGAGACCGCGCGACTAAGACACTTAGTCCGCGAATACTCCCAGAAAGCCCGGTCAGCTACCAGACCGCCACAGCCTTGAAGAGGACAACAAGCCACGCGATCACGCACAGACCGCGCATACCTGAAGACGAACAGCCCGCCACGCGGTCATAGACAAACCGCGCGACCTCCATCTTCAGCCGCCTTGAACTCATACCATCGATCAAGCCAGGAGACCTCCTCCCAGACTGCCCAGGTCCAAAAGCCCTCCAAACTTCCACTTCAACAATTTCAACACTCCCCCTTGAAGTGGGAAGTTGAAACTAGCCCCAGTAAGCTCCTTAGCCGTGTGAACGGCCCCTTTGCCAACGCCTTTGTGAAGATGTCCGCGACATTGTCCGCACTCCGCACATGCCCGACCGAAAGAGATCCCTCCAGCACCTTCTCCCGTATGAAGTGATGCTCAATCTCGATATGCTTGGTCCTCGCGTGACAAACTGGATTGGTTACCAGTTTGAGAGCACTCTCATTGTCACCGCGTAGCAGAGTCGGCTCCCGAACCTCCTTGTGGACGTCTCCCACCAACCTCCTAAGCCAGATGGCTTCCTGAGCTGCCAAGGCCGAAGCCTTGTATTCCGCTTCTGTGGTGGAGACCGACACGGAATCCTGCTTCTTGCTGCACCATGATATAGCTGTAGGGCCCGCCATGAAGACGAATCCAGACGTCGACTTCCGATCATCCGAATCTCCCTCGTAGTCAGCATCCATGTACCCGTGCACCTCGAAATCCGCATTCCTCCTGTATATGAGACCCATGTCCGAGGTCGCCTTGACATACTTCAGAATGTTCTTGGCTACTAGAAGATGAGGTACCCGTGGCTCCGCCATATATCGACTCACTCTGCCAACTGCATATGCAATATCCGGACTCGTGATCGTCAGATAGATCAAGCTCCCAACCAGAGCTCGGAACACCAACGGATCTTGCATAATCCTCCCCTCATCTTTCCGAAGCTTCATAGCCTTCTCCAGAGGTGTGGAAGTGCACTTCCCTTCCTTCATGCCGAACCGCTCCACGATCCGCTCTGCATATCCGGCTTGGGTCACCAGCACTCCACCTTCCTTCCTCTGCACCTCGAGTCCAAGGAAATGGTGAAGCTCACCTAAGTCCTTTATCTCGAACCTGATCGACAGCTCGGCCCGTAGCTGTGCTACTTCCTCCTTCGAGTTCCCCGTCACGATCATATCGTCGACATATAGCAGCACGATGACTTGAAGCTCCCCGCTCTTCTTGACGAACAAGCTTGAGTCTGAGTCTGAAGCACAAAATCCGCAGAATAGGAGATATTCTGCGATCTTCCCGTACCACGCCCTCGGCGCTTGCTTCAACACATACAGGGCCTTCTTCAACTTGCATACATGCTCCGGAAAATCTTCAGACACAAAGCCAGGTGGCTGGACCATGAAGATGTCCTTGTCAATCTCGCCGTACAAGAAAGCGTTCTTGACGTCGAGTTGCCAAATCTCCCATCCACTAAACGCCGCCAAAGCAATGATAAATCGGACTGAAGTCATTTTTGCCACCGGACTGAAAGTCTCCTCGTAGTCTTCACCGTACTGCTGCGAGAACCCCCGAGCTACAAGACGAGCCTTGTACCGCTCGATGCTGCCGTCAGCTTTCTTCTTGAGCTTGTAGACCCACTTGCATGTAACAGGAGTGGTGCCCTTGGGCTTGGGCACAAGAGACCAGGTCTCATTCTTCTCGAGAGCTGCCATCTCTTCTTGCATAGCGATGTCCCACTCCTTCACGCCTCTGGCCTTCTCAAAGCTCGACGGCTCCCTCTCATCCAAGGGACCAGTGAAGAAACATGAGACGAAGCTCACTGCGTTTCCTCCTGTATAACGATCAGGGGCGACGATCGCTCGCTTCGACCTCCTCAGCTCCTTCCCCTGAACCGCATTATCCCCAGCTGCTTCTTCCCTAGCTCCTCTTCCTGACGTGCTAGGAGCATCGCTCCCCCTGCTCCCTGAACCAGAAGCCCTCGTCTCGGAACTAGAAGGAGATGGGCCACCTGGTGACACAGGTAGCTCCACTTGAAGATCCTCCACAACTTTTTCCGGCACCTCCACCCTGCTCTCTGGTAGCTCCACATCAGAAGACCCTTTGTAAGATGTCACCTCATCGAACACGACGTCGCGAGATACAACAAACATCTGCGTCTCTGGGTCCATGCACTTCCATCCTTTCTTCCGCTCATCGTATCCCACGAAGACTAGCTTCCTTGCTTTCGCATCTAGCTTCGTCCGAAGAGCATCTGGAACATGCACGTAGCAGGTGGAACCAAACACCCTAAGGTGTGCCACACTCGGCTTCTCTTTGAACATCATCTCATGCGGAGTCAGCATGTTGATGGGACTCAGAGGCATCCTGTTGATGACATAGGCAGCACAAGACATTCCCTCCGCCCAAAAGGACTTTGGGATACTCTTGGCATGCAACCAACACTTGCAGGTCTCCGTCAGATGACGGATCTTCCGCTCTGCAACTCCTTTCTGCTGTGGAGTATGTGCACAAGTGAGCTCTCTCCGGATGCCCGCCTTTCTGCAAAAAGTAGAAAACTCACTGGAAGTGAACTCCCCTCCGTTGTCAGTCCTCAGCTTCTTCACCCGCAGTCCCAGCCGACCTTCCACGAGCTCCTTGAACTCCACAAACTTGGCAAATGCCTCCGCCTTCTCCTTCAGGAAATATACCCAGACATATCTGGTGTAATCATCAATCAACACCAGCATATACCTGCTGCCTCCGAGGCTTGGGGTAGCAGTTGGTCCCATCAAGTCACCGTGGATGCACTCCAACGGCACACTACTCCTCGTCTGCGACTTGTCAAACGGTAGCCGATGAGACTTGCCGAACTGACATCCCTCGCAAACATGACCTTCTCCGTAGGAGGATAGACTTGGCAGGCCCTTGACCAAACCTCTCACCGCCATTGCTTTCAGCTTGTCCATCCCTACGTGCCCCAACCTCTCATGCCATATCACGACACCATCATTCGTCTTCATCTTGTCAACGTAGGAACTTGTCGATAAAACGAACAAGTCCTTTGCCCGTCTCCCGATATGGACAACCTCGGCCTTTACAGCCTCAAAGTTGCGTAGAAACTTCACTTCTGTTGGGCCGAACAGAACGTGATACCCAGCGTCTACAGCGTTAGTCACGGAGAAGAGGTTTTTCCTCATACCGGGCACATGATAGACACTCTTCAAGGTAAGTGGCCCTCTATCACTGCCCAAGGAAACAACCCCCACCTTCTCTACTGGATGTACAGTATTATCAGCAGTAATGATTGCATTGTTACCTGTATAGGGCTGTGCAGAGGAAAGCTTGGTCTCGTCTCCGGTGAGGTGATGACCACACCCCGAGTCCACGATCCAGTCTTCTTGATAGTTGATAGAAGCCGAGGCTCCAACTGAAGCCGAGAAGGCTCCTCCCCATCCTCCATCAATCTGCCTGGTCTCCACTTTCTCCTTTCCAGCAACATGCCCTGACTGAGTAACCATTCGGCAATCCTTCCTGATATGGCCGAACTTGCCACATTTGTAGCACTTCAGACCTTCTCCTTTCTTCTTCCCGTCAGCCTTGGGAGCATACCCCCTTTCCTGCTGCCCAGAAGTTGAAGGGCCAAAGCCTCCTCCAGCGGTCTTCTTCTTCTTATCCCATTTCTTCTTCTTCCCCGAGAAGAGCACTTCGCCATCTCCCCCAGCCACCGACACCCCCTCCATCTGCCTTGCCAAACTTTCTTGCGATGCAAGTAAGTTCTCCAGCTCCAACAGAGACGGCTGATTTGCCCATCCCTGCACCGACGCCACAAAGGCAACATATTCCTTCCGCAGGCCGCGGATGATGTGCCTCTTCAGCTTCGCCTCAGAGATAGGCTCATCAGGGTCCAATGCTGAGATTTCAGCGCACAAGTTCTTTAGCTTCAGAAAGAAAGTGGAGATAGAAAGATCACCCTGAGCCGATCTTGCCAGCTCATTCTCCAAGAACTGCAGCCTCGCTACATTCTTCTTGTTAAACAGCCCATCCAGGGCTCTCCAGATCTCCGCAGCTGATCCACACCCCAAGATGTGATCAAATAAGTCAGGTGAGATTGCCCTCTTCAGAGTGAACTCTGCCTTCGCATTCGTCCTCCTCCAAGTTCTCACCTCAGCCCCATTATCCCCTTCCGGGACAACTTCCTGCGTCTGATCTCCTCCAACAACTTCCCAGAGATCCTCACCTACAAGATAGCTTTGCATACACGACTTCCACTTTTTGAAGTTAGTCGATGTAAGCACCTCAATCCCAAGACCCTTTGCAAATCCACCTTCCATTGTTCTTCCACTGGTTCCTTCTTCACAAAGGCGATGGCTACTCTAAGTTACTCACTGCTCAACCACTCCAACCTAGGCTCTGATACCATGTGAAATTTTTCGAATCTTTATGGAGTGAAGCAGGAGCTAGTCAACTTAGAGTTAAAAACCAAACAACCAGAAACAAATGGAGGCAAACAACTGATCTTTATTGATAACAATCTTCAAAATTACAAGGCAAGACATGCTTGACGAGACATGATTTCGTCAACACAAATACTAAGGGAAAGTAACAAAGTTGAAGATAACTTGAGACCGCTCAGATCGCGCGACCTCCCTGCGATCTCAAAAGCTGCCAGACCGCAGCGACTTGACGATCACAGAACACCACCAGCTTGCTGATCAAACCGCCCACTTCTTCAGACCTCCTGATTCTACCGAACTCCAGCACCACAACTCCAAGCCGCAGACCGCCCGAACACTTTCAGAGGAAGAGGGGATCACTGCTGCCCGCACTATCCGCAGAAGCTGCACAAGAGAAGTTCAATCAGGAGACCGCCCGGTCACATAAACTCAGACCGCAGGAAAGAAGAAAGTTTTAGCTTACGCTTGGTGTGTATATGATTTGCTGCTACAGTGGCCTCCTATTTATAGGCGCGGGACCTGATCCAGTCACCACCCTATGAGATAGGATCACCACCCCTCCAGACCGCGCGACCTGACCGCTCACTCTGCGCGATCAGCAACATTACTTCTGCTTCATTTTGGTGAACCCGCCAGCTTCAATGTCGCCATGAGAGACCGCCACACTTACAACAGACCGCGACTCCACAAGGAGCTCGCCAGACCGCCCGAAGCTATTCACCACCTGTGTTCGCACGAGACCGCGAACACAGTCAGTTCGCCACCAGACCGCGAACTCCTGTCCGCATGCCGATCTCCTCCTGAGACCGCGAACAGCAACCAGCTCGCATACCAGTCTCCTCCTGAGACCGCGAACTGAGACCGCGCGACTAAAACACTTAGTCCGCGAATACTCCCAGAAAGCCCGGTCAGCTACCAGACCGCATTCCGGAGAGAACCTGGATCAAGCTGTGCGGTCACACCAGACCGCCACAGCCTTGAAGAGGACAGCAAGCCACGCGGTCACGCACAGACCGTGCATACCTGAAGACGAACAGCCCGCCACGCGGTCAGAGACAAACCGCGCGACCTCCATCTTCAGCCGCCTTGAACTCATACCAGCGATCAAGCCAGGAGACCTCCTCCCAGACCGCCCAGGTCCAAAAGCCCTCCAAACTTCCACTTTAACAATTTCAACACACAAGGCTCTGGGCGAGCCGGAGGCCTCCCGGCCCTCCCAGCTCGCCCCCACAAGGCTCTAGGCGAGCCGGAGGCCGCCCGACCCTCCCAGCTCGCCCCCACAAGGCTCTGGGCGAGCCGGAGGCCTCCCGACTCTCCCAGCTCGCCCCCACAAGGTTCTGGGCGAGCCGGAGGCCTCCCGGCCCTCCCAGCTCGCCCCCACAAGGGTCTGGGCGAGCCGGAGGCCTCCCGGCCCTCCCAGCTCGCCCCCACAAGGTTTTGGGCGAGCCGAAGGCCTCCCGGCCCTCCCAGTCGCCCCCACAAGGTTCTGGGCAAGCCGGAGGCCTCCCGGCCCTCCCAGCTCGCCCCCACAAGGCTATGGGCGAGCCAGAGGCCTCCCGGCCCTCCCAGCTCGCCCCCACAAGGCTCTGGGCGAGCCGGAGGCCTCCCGGCTCGCCCCCACAAGGCTCTGGGCGAGCCGGAGGCCTCCCGGTCCTCCCAGCTCGCCCCTACAAGGCTCTGGGCGAGCCGGAGGCCTCCCGGCCCTCCCATCTCGCCCCCACAAGGCTCTGGGCGAGCCGGAGGCCTCCCGGCCCTCCCAGCTCGCCCCCACAAGGCTCTGGGCGAGCCGGAGGCCGCCCGGCCCTCCCAGCTCGCCCCCACAAGGCTCTGGGCGAGCCGGAGGCCTCCCGGCCCTCCCAGCTCGCCCCCACAAGGTTCTGGGCGAGCCGGAGGCCTCCCAGCCCTCCCAGCTCGCCCCCACAAGGCTCTGGGCGAGCCGGAGGCCGCCCGACCCTCCCAGCTCGCCCCCACAAGGATCTGGACGAGCCGGAGGCCTCCCGCCCCTCCCAGCTCGCCCCCACAAGGTTCTGGGCGAGCCGGAGGCCTCCCGGCCCTCCCAGCTCGCCCCCACAAGGCTCTGGGCGAGCCGGAGGCCTCCCGGTCCTCCCAGCTCGCCCCCACAAGGCTCTGGGCGAGCCGGAGGCCTCCCGGCCCTCCCCGGCTCGCCCTCACAAGGCTCTGGGAGAGCCGGAGGCCTCCCGGCCCTCCCCGGCTCGCCCTCACAAGGGAACAGTCCTGGGATGCGCCCCTCAGACTCAACTCCCTCCAAATGCTCACCCCTCCTCCTCCCGGGGTCGCGCCCTTCGGAAATATTGGGCCTAAAAATATCTTGGGCCTCGGGGTCCCACTCGGCGAATACAGGGTTGTACATTTATGACTTTGCCAGATCACTTAAATGTTGAATGGCTACGAATGCAATTTGATCGTTAATTTGATTTGAGAACGATTTGAACTATTTGTATTAGATAGTGTCAATGCAAGGTAATTTGTATTTGTATTTGAACTATTTGGTTAATTTTCATGAGTAATTCTATAGTGGCAATGCTCATTTCTTACACTTTTGAAGTAATCTTGTAGTTGTATTTTTATTTTATTTTTTAATGCAGGTGATCATGATATGCATCAACATATATAAATATATGTTGAATATATAAATCTAGCTGAATAAATATAGCTTTATATATATAAGTATAGCTGTATATATATAAATTGCGTATATATATATAAATATAGCTGTATATAAATATAGATTTATATAGTAACATTTCCTTCTCCCCCACGTTGCCATCTCACCATCAAAATATAGCTGTATAAAATTGCGTTAATATATGAAAAACCAATTCATTCCCGCCGCCGAACAAGATTAGCCTTGAATTCAAATTTTGTTGATTGAATTCCATCACGTAGCCGAACAATGAAATTGGAATTCAGACCAATGCCAATTCCTATGTATATTGGATTTCGACAGAAAACCAATTCTTGAAAGCCATTTTCCGGGGGCCGAACGGACCCCAAGGGATTTTGATTGTGATTGCAGTGTTCCTCAAATGTTGTAACTTAGTCCTCAACTATAAAAGATGGATCCAGAAGATGCAAGTCGAAGGCAGATAACAGATAAATAAATCGATAACAAAAGCCAAAGTCATAAAGGATCCTTCTAAAAATTTAATCACTTCCAATATGAAAAAAAATCATATGCATCTTGTGCAAAAGTCTTGCTACATGAATTTAAGCATTTGAGTTATAAGGTCTCTCAATTTTGGACTTTTCAGCTCTAAGTTATCTATCTTCTCAAAAAGCGCTACCAATCTCAATTTTGGACCTTTCAACTCCCAGTTTTCTATCTTATCAAAAAGCACTACCAAACCTTTCCTTATAAAAGATGGAATTATAATAAAAATCATGCACTAGTGGAAGCTGGAAGGTGTCACGGTAGAAAAATCGTTGGTTGATGTTGCTACTCGCTTGTCGCGATGTGATTAGGTTTAGGGCATGAGAGAATCAGATGAGAAAAGAACCGAAGGAATTAAGAAGCCACTGCTGCAGTTCACTGGGCATCGATCATCCAGTGAACTGCTGCAGTTTACTGGGCATCTTTAGAAAGTGATATGCCAAGGAGAAACACATCTTTATAAAGTGTGGAAGGCAGGGTGAAGTAAAAAAAATGTACTCTTCTAGTTCATCCACGCAGGCATTGCTGAACTTCCAATTCATATAGAAATCGGCCATATCCCCAAATCTACCTGCACAATTTTATTTCTCATGGTGAAAACCCAAGTTAGAACCCTAAAAATGATATGCTGAGGAGAAACGCTCAGTTAAGCAGTAAGTTATAATAATAATAATAAAGAGTATTAGATTAAATAGAGCATGGAATATTTTATTTTTTGATGTGCCCCATGGTGAATTTATCATAAGATTAAGGTGGACTATATACAAGTTACGGAACAGTTGTAATAATAAAATATGAAGGAGTGAAAAAGGTTTTAGAATTTTGGGATTCGATAGAGCAACAATTGAGAAAATTGATCCTTGCAGAAACAATCTCACGGAGAGACAATATGGGCCAGGTGAAACAAAATCAATAGAAACTACAAATAAATCAGTAAAGAAAATTACGAATAATTTCATAATTAAAATTGAAGAAACAGGATGATATGGTTTGAGCAGGGTGATAACCATTGAATACTGGAGGAATGATGCAGCTATAAGTGCTCATCAATCAGATCACCAGGATATCTCCATAGCCTGAGTATCAGTTTAAGTGCAAGGAACCATATAAAAAGTTCAGTTGGAATAAGATATTCCTTGATACTTTAAGGTTTTCTTTTTAATTGTATTTATTTATGTGGTCAAATATAACTCATAAGGTCTTTTGTTTAATATATTCCCTGGACACCTTTGCAAATGCAACAAGCATCAATACTACAGTCGACGCCCCTGCCGAGAAAGCTACGACAAGACTCCGATCTCTAATCCGCCATAGGCCATCCACGGGTTTCTAAAGGAACCAACCATCCTAGACCCCTCCTCCCCCCTCAATCATTTCCTGTCCGATAACTCCATTCTTTGCAAAAGTCTGTGACAGTTACAAGACCAAAACTGAAGAATACAACTAGGCAGTTGATGAACTAATTATATCTACACTTTCACTTACGCAGTGAAGTCCATTTTAGAATAAATAATACCAAAAAAACCTCCAAAACAAAGAGCTAGGCTGATGTACAATTAACCCATCAATTTGATTGTCACATAATATCACTTGCTAACCTGATAATACATAATATTAAACAATTATCACAAAATATCACTTGTAATTCATGATTTACCCATCAGATATACTTCAATAAGTATTCTATTTATTCAAAAAAAATTATTTAATTTGATTGTGGATCAAACAAAACCAAAAAAAATTGAACTTGTCTACGACTCAATGGGCAAATTTTCAATAACTGCTCGCCTAGATCCATCTGAGCTAAATCCCAAGAGGCAAACTACATTGACATGATAAGCTTATCCTTTGAGCCTGCAAAAATTTGACAAAAAGAATCAGTAAACTCTCATATCACAAATTTTACTAAAATATCCAGTTAAAAAAAATCATCTTTTGGTGCTGGGAGGTATATTATAAATTTTCCACCAACAATATCTTATCCACAACCAGGAATGAAAATTTCACTCCGCACAGCTCGGACCAATCTCCCATTCGCAAAACACTAATTTTCCTATTAATGAAGAGAACCGTTAGAAAAAGATCCCAACGTCTTAAAAGAGAGAGTTTGCTTCCTTCTGCTGATTATCCCCATCAATGTATGCAAATATGTCCTTCAAATCATCACAAATTTCATCAACACCAGGCCACTTTCTCCCCATGTAAACCCCTTCTGAATCTGTGTTGAGAAGTCTCTTGCCGTAGGTCATCCAAGCAGTACAAAGTGAAGGTCGAAGAATTCCTTCACCGGGTATTCTGAAAATGTAAGCCATAATATTTCTCTCACCTTGTCATCCCCTTCTGAATAAGTTTAGTATATTATAATTTCTTTTAAACTTGTTTCATCATTAAATTTTTTTAAGCAACTACATTAATTTATAAGAACTCAATATGTGTACAGAGAGTTCGAAAGGTAAAATCCAATCTACAATTTCAATATTATGAATAAAGCTTACTAATTAGATTAGTAAAAGAGGAGTCCAGCCGAGAAAAACTACATAAATTTGAAACCCCCAACAATTTACTTCTGCAACAAACAAAATTGATCGGGCTTAGAGCAAGATTGCCTAAGCCATAGAACAAATGCTTTCCAATCCAAACGAAAACCCCTCTCACCTAACTACCTGAGAATTAATTTAACATATCATCATTTTATAAATCCGCATGGTTTAAATAAAAAAGGAATCAAAACAAATTGCTCAATTGGTTGAAAGCCAAATGAATTATATAACTGCAGTCTGCAAATCGGTATTCAAAACTTACAAAGAAGAGGAAGCAACCTAATGTAACTAGAGGAATTGAAGCAACCTACTGTAAGTTTATAACTAAAATAATTCACAGAAATGGAGAGGATTTTTTAACTGGTCAGTTTCAGTGGATCAAAACAAAGAAAGAATGAAAGAAAAATACTTTTTTATAAAGAGGAAACCAAGATGATTCGAGATTCCGAGTAAGATCAGGAGAGCTGGAGAAGGAAAATCCATTGAGAAAAATGAACCCTAGAGCGGGGCAAGCGCCATGGAGACAATGAAAGTGGATACCTGATGCGTCCCGGGTCTGGGCGGGAGTAATTCCTGGGGTCTTGAGGGGTATTTTTGTAATGTTGCACCTCTTATATTAAGCTTTTTGTGGGCTGTTTAGGGTATGCTGTATTGTTATGTGATTTGGAGTCCGATAGCAGCTGGGAGAGCGTTCCCCTGCTGGTTTTCTGCCGCCTGTTCAGGGAAGTTCCCTTTGGGCTGGTTTTGGGTTTGGAGTTCTGTTTTCCTGCTTCTAGTTCAGTGTATCTCTCTTGGGTTGTGGATTCCTGTATGCATATTTCACTTGGTAAGGAAGATTACTGTTTCATTGCTCCATTTTCATTTATATTGCATCAGGGTATCAGAGCTAGAGCGGGTAAGAGACGCCGTGCCGGTTTTCGACGGCACCCGTTCGAAGGAATCATCTCCAGATCTGGAGCTTTTGCGCCAAGAACAGGCATGTGTATCCATTCATTTGCATTCATATCATAAGCATTGCACAAGTGTCCAGCTAAGAACAACAATAATGATTGTACACGCATGACTTTACTACTTGCTTGACATCGCACATGATTTCAATTTTGCACTTGCATGATCATTAACTAGAGTTTTCCAATGAAAATGCTGTAATTATTACATAATTTATGTACCTGACAGTAGGAAATGTGTTAGAATCTCTAGTTTCAAATCTCCGGTATTCGTAATCAGTGTTTCCAGTTCTGCTTGTCTATCGATCTCGTCTGATTCTCCAGTATCTCCTTATAGCTAGGTCTTAAGCGTCAACATCGCAAGTAAGTTACCCTCTTCGTGCAAATATTTTTCTCTCCCGAATTCTTGAGTCTTATCTCTCAATTTCGAGCTAAGTGACGCAATTCCTGTGTTCCCCGAATCCAATCCTTCGTGTCTGGCCATACCCGCTAAGACCGTAGAGTATCAAGTACGCAAGCTTCGAAAGAAAATCTTCTTATGATAACTGTGTTTTGAATGCATGAAAAGTCTGAATAATTCTCTCGAGAACTTGGATCTGATATGCGTAGCAGGTATCCGTAACTTTTCCCTTGATCTTGGTAAGTCCCTGCGCTTGTTTTCCATTCTGTTTTAGCATATTCATAGTTAGCCTCCATGTCTTGATCTGCAAATCTTGTCTAGGTTAAATGGCATCTGAATCATCGCCATAAGAGGTCCCTTTCAGGGAATCCTCGGAAAGTTTCGGGACGAAACTTCCTAAGTAGGGGAGAATGTAACAACCCAAGATTTTAAATCAAAATCATGTGGCGGGTTAATTTAATGACATTTTGGTAATTAACCCTACTAGGATTTTCCTTTTATCTCCTCTGTTTTATCCCGAGCAGCCCCTCCAGATTAAATCCCGATCCCGCTCTGCTAGGGCTCCCGTTTCCCGCGCGTCGATCTCCTGCTCGCCCTCTGCTCCCATCTCCTGCTCGCATTCGCCGCCTCTCCTCCTATTTCTTCTTCCAGACGGTGGCGTCTCCTCCAGCCATGGTCGTCGCCTCCTCCTGCTCTTCCTCCTCTGGTCGGTGGCCTCTCTTCCATGGTCGGCTTCTCCTTCTTCCCCCAAGGAGCCGTCTTCAGCTCCTTCTTTCTCCTTCCAGCAGCAAGGGCCGACTGTGGCCTCTCCAGCAGCCCTGCCTCCTCTTGCTCTGGCCGCGAATCTCCTCCCTCCAGCAGTCTTGGGCTGGCAACCCCTCCTCCTTCTCGTGGACAACAACTTTCCTCCCTCCGACAGCACTCTTCCCTTCCAATTGGGCCGGCTTCCCTCTCCTCCTTGAGCTCGGATTTGGTGAATATTGGTAAGAAATTCCTCCTTCCCCTCCTATTTCAGATTTTTGCCCTCCTATAATCGTCTAACCGTGGTTGTTCGTGATTTCCGGTGCCGCTCCTCGATTTTATTAGTAGGATCACGCAAAGCCCTCTCCGATTTAGGGTTTCCCTAAGCTTAAGCGCCACCAAATTTTGATCTCCGCGTGGAAGCTCTTCTCCCCTCACTTTTGACGGAGGTAAATCTGCTAAAACTCTCGTTGTTTAATTTCCGCGTCGTAGAAATGCTTGTATTAGCATAGTAATTTATGCTATGTCGCCTTCGTTGTGCTTGATCAAGTTCAAATGTGACGTCTGCTTTTGCTTGTGTGGCTTAGCCGTCGCCGTCAGATTCGGCCTCATTTAAGGCAAGTAGAGATCCCTCTCTCTTGCAAGCATTGAATTTTATTTAGCATGACCTGTTCTTATGATTTTATGTTTCACCTTTGAATCCACATTTCATCAAATGAGTTTAGTTTTTGGTTGCTTAATTTGACTTGATAGTAGTTTGAGGTTTCACGTATTTGAAATAGCACGAGTTGTGAAATGTGAAATGATGATTTTAATTGGAGGATTAGTAGTTCTTTTTGAGCATGAACATTAATTGGTATATTGGCAAATGTTAAGATTCCTTGCTAGCAATTAGACGAAATGTGTTCGTTATGAAATGTTTGGGTCGTACACGTGTCTACTTAGAGGATATTCGTGTTTTGGAATGACTAAATCAAAAGGAATACCTGATATCCTAGATAATGATCTATAGTAATCTTATTACTCGTGAATACTTGGGCCCGCAAGTTTCAAAACTCTCTTTCGAGTTCTTGAGTCATCAAATTCTGTCTCTTATGCCTGTTTGGTTGAAAGACTTGGATAAAGTCTCTTTCTCTTGATCTGATGTTTTCTTCAGCGTGAGTCTGCTTCAATTAGAATCACCAATCTATGAATCACTTAGGTCCTGCGTGTCATAAGCAAATCTTGGAAGCTAGGGTTTAGATGGTGCATCATCTTGATTGCATGGTCACGGTAAGCAAGAAATACTCTTATTCTAGTAAGCCTTACACTTGAACTTGAGTGTGAACCATGTGCACCCACTGTAAACATCTACGCATTTCAATGATTACAGCTTATGCCGTTGCAAGATTGTTTTAGCTTACGACATATTTCCTTATATTGTAAATTCTCCAATCAACTACCTGAATCCTCGATTTGATAACTTGTTTCAGTACACTAGAATCCGCGAAATTCTGTACCAAGTCATTAATAATGTAAGTTAACATTGAAAGGTAGGGTTTAATTGATGCAACTCCTTGACTTGGGTGCCCTCTTGAATCCCTAATGGGAACAAAGGACCGGTCATAGCGAGCATAAATTTCTGAATCTCCTGAATCTGTACTTGAATCTACCTGAATCATGAATCCTGCGCATCAAACAAAAACACCTACACCTTCACTTGTTACAACTTATGTTATTACATGAATCATCTTTACCTGCTTTACTTCGGACTAGCTTAATAATTATAGATATTTCTGCTTGTCTCACTTGTTTGCATGTTTTGTTAGCTTTGCTTCATGAAAAGCGGCACACAAATATGTTGTTTCCCCTGCTCGTATTTTTATTTAGCTTTACTCCTGTTTATTTCAATGTTCTGAGGCTTTTCCTCCTTGTTTTGGATTTGCCTTAGTGTTCGTGCCTGCGCCGCCTGCTCTCTGAGGCCGTTCTGCGTCATGTTTCAGGTTTTGTGTTTATGTTTCATTTCTTTTACTGCCGGATATTTATGTTATGTAGTAATTACGATCAGCCATTTTCTCTTGTTTCATGGACAACTGTTAGGCTAAATATTATATGTACAAGAATTTGACATGTTTTGCATGTTCATTCATCTGAGATGATCACTGCATAAAAATCTGTTTCAAAACTTGTATCCTAAGTTCTTTTGCTAAAATGCATGTGCACCTGTTTCAAGTTATCATATTCTAAAGCTTCTGCATATAAAATAATCTGTTTTACTCAAAAGTAACATCTTTTAAAGCTATTTGTAGTATTTCTGTCTCCGCCTTAGCATGCATGGATTTCCTTCCGCCCATGCCTGTGGCATCACGACCTGCCCGAAGCGCACTCTGACTCTTGTCGAGACGGGTCGTGACAGTTTCAAGTTTCTGCGGTTCTACGACGACGATCTACAAGAATGGATCTACAAGACGGAGCAGTTTTTTGAGCTTGATGAAACCCCTATGATTTCAAGGTAAAGATCGTCGCCGCTCATGTGGAGGGTAAGGTCTTATACTGGCACCAAGCATTCATGAAGTCGCGCCTGACACGGCACTGGCCGAAATGAGAGGAGTACGTGCAAGCTATGGCACAACGTTTTGGGTCGGTCCTCTTTGACGATCCCATGGCGGAGCTCAAAAATTTGAAGCAGAAAGGCTCGGTTCAAAACTTCTTAGATGACTTTGATGTGTTGTTGCACTGGGTCAACATCACGGAGGCGCATGCGATGAGTTTTTTCCTCGCCGGCCTCAAGGATGAAATTGGGTATGCGATCCGCATGTTCAAACCAAAAACCCTCCAAGACGTCTTTGCCTTAGCTCAGATGGAGGAGAGGCGGACGACATCTTCTCAACGGCGCAATGTGGGAGGGATGGTGGAGTCAAGTTGGGCAACAGAGAAGAGGATATCCACTACTAAACCAATTTCGACACGTATTCCGGCTACACCGCAAGGAGTCAACCAGAGTAACCACCGTTGCTTGAACGCGACAGAAATGGCGGAGAAGCGCGCCAAGGGGCTTTGTTTTCGAGGGATCACCGTTGTGCAGCCCGGGGGAAATCCTACGCACTCGAGCTCATTTTGGAGGATGATGATAGTAAACCGGAACAAGGCGAAGAGAACACGGCGGAGGAAGGGTTGGGAGGTGGAGAGGGCGAGGAGGTTCCACATTTATCGGTGCACGCCCTTATGGGAGTCACCCAATACCACATTATGAAGATCACCGCTTCGCATCAAGGACAGACCATTCGGGTTCTCATCGACTCCCGGAGCACCCACAATTTTGTGGATGAGGCGGCGGCTCGCCGATTGCAATGCCATTTAACACCAATACCTTCCTTCAATGTTGCCATAGCGGATGGACGACGCATCACCAGTGCAAATAAGGTTGTCGGCTTTACGTGGAGGATGTAAGGGGTGTTTTTCACGACAGACATGTTGGTGTTGCCGCTCGGGGGGTGTGATGTGGTTCTCGGCGTGCAATAGCTGAGCACATTGGGGGTTATACATTGGGACTTTGGCAATTTCCGCATGGATTTCACGAGCCAAGGGAGGAAAATTTCATTGCGGGGCACCAAGACGGCGATCGGGACTTGATGACGCAACACAATTTAGAGAAATTGATTGCCAAGGGGGGAACTTGAACATGGTGTCATTATGCCCGCTCCGCCGGGTGCAGGAAATCTCGGCAGAGGAAGGGGAGTACAACCAAGCCGAGCAAGGGAGTTATAACCAGCCAGGTGGGCTAGTTACAGAGCAGCTCCTGCTGCTGCCGGAAGTGAAGGGAGAGGAACAGCGCTGCTCACGCCAGGAGAGGGAGACAGCAGCAGCAGGCCGGGAATGAGCTGCGGGTCGCTGGATGAACTAGCAGGGGTTGGAGGAGGTGTTAGCGCGGTTTGCCTATACCTTCAAGGAGCCGACGGGGTTGCCACCGCATCGGTAACATACACACAGGATTCCCTTAACAGAAGGACACAGGGAGATCAATCTACGGCCCTACCAGTATCCACCGCTACAAAAAGACGAGATCGAAAAATTGGTAAATGAGATGTTGCAAGCGGGAGTCATTCGACCGAGTAGCAGCCCCGATGCATCTCCGGTGGTGTTGGTACAAAAAGGAGATGGTACATGGAGGCTCTGTATCGATTACCGTCAGCTCAACCTCCAAACGGTGAAAGATAAATTCCCAATTCCTATCATCGAGGAGCTCATCGACGAATTACATGGGGAGGTTTTCTTCTCAAAGCTGGACATGCGTGCTGGCTATCATCAGGTCCGGATGGCGGAGGAAGACGTGTACAAGATGGCGTTTCGGACACATCATGGCCACTACGAATTTTTGGTCATGCCATTCGGGTTGACCAACGCCCCACCGACATTTCAGAGCCTGATGAACAAGATCTTCAAGGACCAACTCCGAAGGTTCATTCTTGTCTTTTTCGATGACATATTGATTTTTAGTCGACCATGACAGGAACACTTGGAGCATCTCACCTTCACTCTCGAGACACTACGTCGACATTGCTTGTTTCTCAAGAGGAGCAAGTGTAGTTTTGGACCACGGCGGGTCCATTATCTTGGCCACATCCTATCTCACACCGGGGTGGCCACGATTCCCAAGACGATCAAGCAGGTGTGGGGCTTTTTAGGGCTCACCGGATACTATCGAAGGTTCATTCAAGGCTACGGAGGCCATCTCTCAACCGCCGGTGTTATGCTTGTTGGGAACAGTGCCCAACATTGTTCCTGATTTGAAGAAGTGCTCAGCTCAATGATAAGTGCAAGTTGTATTTAATGGCATATCTAGTTCATGTTTGCAGAAATCAGACAATATGTCAAGTACTTTAGTTATTTCACTAAGTACAATATCGTCGAGAAAAATAGGAGATGTCGTCGACAAAGTATGTTTGTCGTCATGATGATGAGCAAAGCAAATGCTGAGACTTGGCGAGTTCGTTGAACGAAGAATGAAGTTTGACGAACGCAGAATGAAGTTCGTCGAAAGCAGAATGCAGTTCGTCGAACGCAGAAACTTCTCTGCAAATCGACAGAATCCGCTGAGAAGAGGAAGCCATCTCAGCCCAACCGCTGAGACAGATTCAAAAGGAAGGAATGTCGTCGAGAAGATGCAATATCATCGACATCATCAAAGAATCCGTGTCGTCGGAAAGGCTAAGTAAGACTGATGCCAATGACATCGTCGTAAAGAATTCGTGACGTCGAGAAGACTGAAGAAGGACAGCTGAAGACAAGCAGTTGCTAAAGAAGAGTCTGTCGACATGATATCGCTCATGTCGTCGAAAGAACAAAGTGATTACGACGATAGACTACAAGAAAGAAGATCACGACGACACAGTCAGAGATAACATATCGCTGTATATGCAGAAATGCCAGAATATCTCATATCGTCGAGACATCAGCGTCAGAGGCAGAAACTAGAAGACTTGAAGATCCACCAAGGCCTAAGGCATCGACAAAGTCATGTTGTCGAGATATTATCCATATCATCGTAATGGTGTTAGTATCGGTATAAAGCTGGAAATATCATCGACACAGAATTCAAATGTTGCGGACGCGCTGTCAGCAATTAATGCCGCCGCCTGATTGTCCAATCAGCGCGTACTCTTAAGGAATGGGCGTCTGACAGTAAAGGACATTATATTTGACTGTTAAGCGGCTCTTCCGTCCTATAAAAGGGAACAGTGATGCCCTAGAAAAAGTAATCTTGGTGAGAGACAAGAACGAAAGAGAATCCCGTCGTTGCTTCTAAATACAACAATACATTCTGCGGAGAAGAAGAAAAACAAGTAGAGAACAAGAATCAAGCGTTCTCAGAAGAATCAGTCATCTCCATTGACTGATAAGAAGTCGTTCCTCATCAAGCAAAGAAAAGATATTGAAGAAGAACTGTGCTTTCAAAATCTGAATCGGAAACATCTTCTTCAACCTCAAGTTGCCGATCTCCATCAGGCTAAGTTGCCGATCTTCATCAGGCAGAAGAAATAGTTTTTATCACTGTAAACCTTTTATTGTTGTAAGGCTTGAGGGCTTAAGTGTCTAGCTTGAGGGCTGGAGAGATGTGAGGCTTGAGGGCCAGGGCAATGGACTTGCGGGTCCGATTTTGTCTAGCTTGAGGGATGGAGAGCTGTGAGGCTTGAGGGTCAGGGCAGTGGACTTGCGGGTCCGATTTTGTCTAGCTTGAGGGCTGGAGAGCTGTGAGGCTTGAGGGTCAGGGCAGTGGACTTGCGGGTCCGATATTATCGAGCTTGAGGGCTTGGGTGCAGTAAGGGCTTGCGGGCCTAGGCTGTAGGCACAGGACTTGCGGGTCTGTGTTGTGTAGGGCTTGAGGGCCTGAGTGTCGAGCTTGCGGGCTCGGGTGCAGTAGGGGCTTGCGGGCCTAGGCTGTAGGACTTGCGGGTCCGTGTTGTAAGGCTTGCGGGCCTGAAGATTTGGCGGAGTTTGCCGAGCCTAGCACAATGCTAGGTAGGCGTAGAGGGAAAGAGTACTACTCAAGACCCCCTGTCTTGAGGAACCTCTATAAGTTCTTGCGTGCTTTCTGTGTTGTGCTAATCTAATTTGCAGATCTCTTAATCAGAAATCAAGAACACCTAAAGGGGATAAAATAAATTGAAAAACCTATTCACCCCCCCTCTAGGTGATAAGTTGACACCCAATAAACAACAAGTGGTATCAAAGCGAGGTTGTTTAAAGAAAAGCTTAACAGCTTGAACAGATCTACCAGTGAGTGTCTACTTTCCACAGCTATGGTATCAACGATAGATGTTTGCTCTAAGGAGAACTTTGCCCTTTGGAAAGTAAGAGCAAGAATATACATGGAGGATATGGACCCTAGAATGTTCCAAATTATTCAAGAAGGGCCTTATGTCCCCAAGACTGTGTCCAAGAAAATGACTGAAGATGAGATCATCCTAGTCAACTTGGACAAGGAAGCCAAAGACATTGTAGCTGGTGCAGTTGACATCTCAACATTTCAAAAACTGGCTCACTGCATAACAGAAAAAGAGATATGGGACTCTCTAACGGTCATTATGGAAGGATCAAAAGAAGAAAGAAGCAAAGCAGCTAAGAAGAAAGTCAGAACATTGAGTGATAGTGACTCAAGCTGTTTAGACTCAGAAGAGAAGACTCGATTTGGGCTAACTATCCTATCTGAGTCAGAGGAAGAAATCCAGGATGAAGTCTCACCTGAACAGGTATGCATAAGGGCTCCTCTATCTACCTCAGACTCAGAATCGGAGACAAGCTCATCTAGAAATGATGACTGGTCCAAGTCATATAATGATCTTCTAGAAGATGTCAAGATGCTCAAGATGCTGTGCAAGGAGCAGGATGCAAAGATCTCCCCTCTTCAAGCAAGAAATCTTGATCTCTCAGAGAAAGCAGGAAAACTAACTCTAGAGAATGCAGAGTTTTGTCAACTCAAAAAGGACTTCAAGGCAAGCTCCAACCTTGACTTGATAAGCAAATTTGGGAAAAATCTGAAGGCATTGATTGAGAGCAAGGAGCTGTGCCGCTCACTAACCAGAGAAGTGGTTCTTCTAAAGAAGGACAAAATCCAGCCCAAAGTCCTGAAATCTAAGATTGACAACACCAGAAGGGTGGAGGATAAACTCCCCTTTGTAGTGAAGCTTGTGGCAAGCTCCTCCAAACCAGAGACCTCTCCTCCACTGGTAAATTGCTGCTGCTCCACTCAAAGAAGGGAGCAGGGATGCTTCAAGGAAGACAGATCAGGCAGACCCTATGGGTTGAAAGATAACTTGAGGAAGGTAATCTCACCCTCCAACAAGAATGCTGGGCAATCCAATCTTGGGTATCTCAAGAATGGGAGCTCCACAAGTGGAGCAAAGAACATGCCAAAAATCTCAAGGGTACCTCATGGAAGGATGACCACATGGAGACATGAAGTTACTGGGTCTACAGAAACAAAGAAATCACAAAAGAAGACAGGCTCCAGATGGAAAGTCGTGGATGATGATTGTCAACATCATGCTCACAATCAGTACAGATCAATATCCGTCAAATATCCTTATGTTCATACTCAAAGGACTCATGATCACACAGCTAGCCAGAAAAGGAGATACAACTGATGCACGTTTTATTATGATGATTATATAGATGCTACACAAGTGAACGTGTCGCGTCAAGTATCAAATGGAGAGTAGAGTGTCGAACCCACAGAGACAATAATTTTTCTAAGCTTATGAGTACTAGCAATTATCTCTTCTTCTAAGTCAAGCAAAAAACAGAAGGTTTTGAAAGAGTGTAATTAAACTAAATCACGAAACTAAACTAAGTTGAGAATATAATAATGAGAAATACGAGTTTCATATGATGATCCCTAATCTTAGTTTGCTTTTTGTGAAGAAAAATTCAATTGAATTTGCACTAGTTTTATCTTGTGGAAATCCTAGATTCGCGATGAGCATCTCTCGATTTCATCATCGCCATATGCACATTTAGTGAGTAGCCTTAAATTAAGACCACACAAGTAAACATACGCATAAAAATACGGATCTCTATTCCACAACTAGAATGATAGCGATACGCTAAATCATATGTAGCCAAATTAAATTCTCGAGACTTGCGAACGCAGCTCTCGCATATAGAACGCAGTAGGAAGCACAAGATGGTAATCTCTTAACATCATCACTAAAGAAGAGAATAAAACTTAAGAAACAAACCAAATTTAAACTCAATTGTTCATGTAAACCTTAAAGCAAACTTCGAATAGTTCACAACATATAAAACTCGCAAGCGAATTAGTTCATCATGGTCAAAAGCACAAGAAATGTGAGAGATGATTCAATAAACATAATGATTCAAAGTAGAACGAGCCAACCAATTGATATCCCAGAATGCCCCTACAAGGACTGCTGTCACCAAGCCTTGCACGGAACTAGATTTGTTGCGTGGCTTCTTCTTCCTTCGGATCCAGTGAACAGTAAATTCGGTCCTCTCTTGTGTGCCCTATCTCCACAAATCTCCTCTCCGGTTCTCCTCTCAATTCCCTTTGAAAATCCTTCAAATCCCCCTTTATTTCCTGCCATAACCGCCCAATAAATCCTGTCCAAGAGTCCCAAGAGTCGCAGCTTTCCGTAATTATATTCAGCGCCAGATTTCAAATTTCCGATTTTAAACTCGCCATCAGGTTGTTGCAACCTTTTATTTCTGGGAGTTGCAACAACCCACCTGCGCTGCTTTACTTTGCTGAACAGAGGTTGTGACGTTGCAACTATTTAATTTCGGACGTTGCAACCTCTTTGCCTGCTATGAGATTTAACCAAATTTTCTTCTTCCAAGCACATTCCATCGCCGCATCTAGTCCAAATCCATCAGAAAAAGACCAAATTAGCCACAACTCAAATAAATACGAGTTTACTTCTATTTCAATATCATTTAAACCTATTTTAAATGATTTAATTGAGTAATTCATAGGAAATATCGGCAAAGATGACTTCCGTTTTGGAAGTTATCAACACCCCCACACTTAAATCCTTGCTGGTCCCTAGCAAGTTAATTCTTACTACTGCAGTAGGTGAAAGATAAACTGCCAAGATAGAGTTCAATGATCCTTTTTCTCACAGAAATTAATCAAAGCATACTCAAGAATTCCGCTTTACTTAACTGATAAGCTTTACAATCCTAAGAGCTCAGATCTCGCAAATCCGTTAGTCGATAGAAGATAACGCATCATTAAGAATTTTGGTGATGTGTGTGTGCTTTCTTCAAAACTATTTACTCCCCCGCAAAATTTTTCTCATTGAGCCTCTGCAATTATTGGGAAGGATAAGAATATGCTAAGCTATTGATTTTAGTCTCCACATGAGTTAGTAGTTCAATTGAAAATAGGATTGATTTTGGCTTGGTTTGACATTGATGGATAATTTTGATAGTGGAATGATATTCCCTAGTTAGTAATCTTAATAAATTTGCCATATTATGGGGTTTATCAACATATTTTTTTTTCTTTTCATAGTAGGGATCATTCCAAGTACATGTATACATACCTAGGCCACATAATCACTATGATGTTTTTTTTTACTTCCTCTTTTTTTTTATTATATATCACAGTAGGGATCATTCCAAGTATGTATACAAATACCTAGGCCACATAATCACTATGAAATTTAACCATTTTTTTTAAAATTAAACACCCATAAATGACTACTTATGAAGATACAACTAGTAGGAACATAGGGAATTTAAGCATGGAATGGTGTATATCAAAGTGGTAAGAATAAGGCTCAAAGCATTTAGTGGATGTTCAAAATGGATTAACTTCCTAAACTCAAGTCTTGACTTACATCGTTAACTCAGCTTTGGCTCACTCCTCCCAATTCTCTTTAGAAGTTAATAATACAAGATTGCCGGGAAGTAAAAGTGAATTAAAGTAAGTGGTGCATGAAAGAAACTCTTAAGTGAGCTTTACCAAAAAAAATCGTTCTAACTTCAAATTGAAAATCCGAACTCTCAGGTTAGTTTAGCCGTACTAATTAATTATCAATGGACAACTAGAATAACTCATTCATTAATTAATGTGAGAATCCAGCTCATAAAAATCACAATTTATCAATTCACCCAATTTGTGGAGGCAATACTAATCACCCCCACACTTGCACTGTTACTAGACCCTAGCAAGATTAACTCAAAATAGTGACCACAATCCTGCTCATTACTCAACATATAAAAGAATTTGAAGAAATGTAATTGAAACTGAAGTACTCCCCTAGAATTTCTGAAGTCTGAATATCTGGAGGATTTGTTGTCTGTTTAATTTTGAATCTCTTGCTCGGCTAGTTCCTCTTGCGACCCCAAACTCCAAAACGATGCCCTGTCACTTACAAGCATGCATATATATAGAAACAACAATTAGACTATCAAAGAATATCGGGGATTTGATTGAAACGACGGCGGCTATCCCATTTAAAATTAAACCACGCCAACACGCAGATCGGTCCAGCCGGACCGTTCCAATCCTGACGCCTCCGCTCCTTCCAGTTTTTGGCCGAAAATTAAGGGTTGCAACTATTTAATTTCTGTCGTTGCAACAACTACAAACTGCCCTCTTTAAATCTCTCTCTCGCCATTTCCCATGACCACAAGACTCTTTAACTCAAAGAACTAATTGAAACAGAATTAATTTAAGATAAAAATAGCTATAAAACGATGGGTTGCCTCCCACCTAGCGCCAAATTTCCAGTCCCGGCAGGACTTCCCGACCTGTTCAGTTCTCAAAGATGAATGATGATTTCTTTAAATCATCGTTGTCACTCATATAAATTTTTAGTCTTTGTCCATTTACTTTAAACTTCGATCCATCTTCCTCCTTGTAGATTGTGACTGCTCCATAAGGGTGAACTTCCTTAACCAAAAATGGTCCTGACCATCTAGATTTCAACTTGCCCGGGAACAATCTCAATCTTGAGTTATATAATAAGACCAATTGCCCCGGTTTAAAATCCTTCTTCCTTAATCTTGAGTCATGCCATCTTTTCGTTCTTTCCTTGTAAATTTCAGAATTGTCGTTCGCATTCATCCGAATTTCCTCGAGTTCGTTTAGTTGAAGAAGCCTTTGTTTACCGGCATTTTGAAAATTGAAGTTCAGTTTCTTAATCGCCCAATACGCCTTGTGTTCTAGCTCTACGGGTAAACGACAAGCCTTCCCATAAATTAACTTATACGGGGTCAATCCTAGAGGTGTTTTATATGCAGTTCTATATGCCCAAAGAGCATCGCTGAGTTTATGAGCCCAATCTTTTCTATTGATGTTTACTGTTTTTTCCAAGATTGTTTTGATTTCTCTATTAGACACCTCAGCCAACCCATTGGTTTGTGGATGATATGCAAGAGCAATTTTATGATTCACACCATACTTCTTCAACAATGATTTAAATTGCCAATTGCAGAAGTGTGACCCTCCATCACTAATAATGGCCCTAGGGGTGCCAAATCTATTGAAGATGTTCTTTAAGAATTTATGTACCGTTTGGGCATCATTAGTCTTGGTCGCAACGACCTCTATCCATTTTGATACGTAGTCCACGGCTACTAGGATATATAAATTTCCGTTTGAATTTATAAACGGACCCATAAAATCTATTCCCCACATATCAAATATTTCGATTTCTAATATGTTATTTAGAGGCATGCTATCTCGTTGGCCTATATTTCCAATTCTTTGACATGCATCACAATGTTTTGCAAAGTTATGCGCATCTTTATATAATGCCGGCCAATAAAATCCTGCTTCTAATACTTTCAACGCCGTTTTCTGCCCCATAAAATGCCCTCCGTAAGGAGAAGCATGACATCTTTCTAGGATCTTAGGTACTTCCACCTCGGGAATACAACGTCTTATGATTTGGTCAGCACAATATTTGAATAAATATGGTGCATCCCAAAAATATGTCCTCACTTGTTGTAAAAACCTTTTCTTTTGTTGATAACTTACCTCCGGTGGCAATACTCTACTCACGATATAATTTACTATGTCTGCATACCATGGTGGACTATTTTCTGATACCGCTAAGACCTGCTCATCAGGAAAATTTTCCTTGATGCCTACTTCTTTATCTTTTTCTTCACTTTGCTCTAGTCTTGATAGATGGTCTGCTACGGGGTTTTCTGCCCCTTTTCTATCCTTAATTTTGAGGTCAAACTCTTGTAATAGCAAAATCCATCTTATAAGTCTGGGCTTGGCATCTTTCTTGTCTACCAAATACCTTATTGCGGCATGATCCGTGTAAACTATAACTTTTGAGTTAATCAAGTACGAGCGAAATTTATCAAAGGCAAATACTACCGATAATAATTCCTTCTCCGTGGTTGTATAGTTCACTTGGGCTTCATTTAAAGTCTTACTTGCATAGTAAATGGTGTGAAAGATTTTGTTATGTGTTTGGCCTAAAACCGCCCCTAGAGCATAGTTACTTGCATCGCACATTAAGATGAACGGTAAATTCCAATTAGGAGCTATTACAATAGGTGATGAAATCAGATTTTTCTTTAACGTGTTAAAAGATTCAAGACAAGATTGATCAAACTGAAAAGGAGTGTCCTTTTCAAGGAGGTGGCTAAGAGGCTTAGATATCGCCGAGAAATTTTTTATAAACCTCCTATAAAAACCTGCATGCCCTAGAAAACTTCTAACACCTTTTATGTTCGTAGGGGGTGGAAGTTTTTCAATTACTTCTATTTTTGAACGATCTACTTCTAAACCCCTATTGGAAATCTTATGACCTAGGACTATGCCCTCTCTTGTCATGAAGTGACACTTTTTCCAATTTAATACTAAATTGGTTTTCACACACCTCTCCAAAATTTTCTTCAACGACTCCAAACAATCTTCAAAAGATTTGCCAAATACAGAAAAGTCATCCATGAAAATCTCAATTCCTTCATCCATCAGATCAGAAAAAAGTAGCAATCATGCAGCGTTGAAACGTAGCGGGAGCATTACACAACCCAAATGACATTTTACGGAAAGCAAATGTACCAAAAGGGCAAGTAAAGGTGGTCTTTTCTTGGTCTTCAGGTGCAACCATTATTTGGTTATAACCTGAGTACCCATCCAAGAAACAAAAGTAATCATTCCTAGCTAACTTATCTAACACCTGATCGATGAATGGCAGAGGGAAGTGATCCTTCCTAGTTGATTGATTTAACTTTCTATAATCCATACATATGCGCCATCCAGTCACTGTTCTAGTAGGAATCAACTCATTATTCTCATTTTTTACTACAGTCATTCCACCCTTTTTAGGCACACACTGCACCGGACTAACCCATTTACTATCAGAAATCGGATAAATTATTCCAGCGTCTAACCATTTAATAATTTCTTTTTTAACTACCTCCTTCATCGGAGGGCTAAGCCTTCTTTGATGTTCAATGGAGGTTTTTGAATCATCCTCCAATAATATCTTATGCATGCATATAGCGGGACTAATGCCTTGAATGTCAGCAATAGTCCACCCCATAGCCCCTTTGTATCTCTTAAGCACTTCTAATAATTCATTTTCCTTACATTGTTCTAAGGATGCGTCAATTATTACCGGTAAAGTCTTATTATCTCCTAGGAAAGCATATTTTAGATGGTTTGGTAAAGGCTTTAATTCCAGTTGCGGTGATTTTATAATAGATGGTTTCAAAATTTTTACTTCACTTGATCTCTCAAGTGCTTCAACATTCTTATATGTTCTCCACTTTTCACTAGTATTAAAAACTTTAGCTAATTCCATAAACTCTTCGCTCTCGTCCCAATCTTCATTATTAAGAATTGCTAATAGTGATTTCTCCCAATGCTCATTCTTTTGAAAAGGTTTATTTAGAATTTCTATGTTATCAATTGAATGACATTCCTCCATATCATTGGGATATTTCATTGCCTTAAGGATATTGAATGTTACCTCTTCCTCATTAACTCTCATGGTAAGTTCTCCTTTTTGGACGTCTATGAGAGTCCTTCCAGTCGCAAGGAAAGGTCTACCAAGAATGATAGGCACGTCTCTATCCTCCTCCATATCCAAAACCACGAAATCCACGGGAAAAATAAATTTCTCCACTTTCACTAACACATCTTCAACAATACCTTTTGGAAACGCCAATGTTCTATCAACTAACTGAAGAGTTAAGGAAGTAGGTGCTATCTCTCCAAGACCTAAGGTCTTATAGATAGACAGTGGCATGAGATTGATACTCGCCCCTAGGTCACATAAAGCTCTACCCAAAAATTTCACATCTATTGAACAAGGTATGGTAAAACTTCCCGGATCTTTTAATTTAGGTGGCAGTTTCTTTTGAAGTATAGCACTACATTCTTCAGTTAATGCCACTATTTCTTTTTCAGCAAATTTCCTCTTTTTGGAGAGTATATCTTTCATAAATTTGGCATAGCTAGGCATCTGCTCTAAGGCTTCCGCAAAAGGGATATTTATCGTCAACTTCTTAAACACTTCCATGAATTTTTGAAATTGTGTATCTAGCTTTGTCTCAGTGAGCCTAGATGGAAAAGGTGGAGGTGGATAACTTTTCTTTTCCTCCTCAAGGTCCACAACGTCTACCCCTTTTTCAGCACTAGGTTCCTCTATCCCTTTTATGTTACCTTCTTTCCGTTTCTTTTCATCTTCCTTCAATTTTTCACGTAGTAAGTCCCCACCCGGAATCTTATTCCCACTTCTTAGGGTAACCGATTTGCAGTGGTTAGTTGAGTCATCTCTTTTTGGACTAGGAGTGGTATCGACGGGTAATGTTCCTGCCGGCCTTAGATTTAGTGCGTTAGCAATCTGTCCTATAGAGTTCTCTAATGACCTAAGAGATGATTCGATCCCCACTACCCTTGCATCACTCTTTTGAAACATTTCCAAGATTACTTCATCAGTTAATTTTCTTGAATTCCCTTGATTGTTGTGTGGGATATGATTGAATCCTGGCGGTTGATTAACATTTTGAGTATTTCTCCATGAGAAGTTAGGGTGGTTTCGCCATTCAGGATGGTAATGATTCGGAAGAATATGTTGTCTTTGGCCACCTACATAGTTAGCTTCCTCTGAAACCTGATTCAATTGTTCTATGGTGAACGAGGCATTCGGGTTTGGCAACTGAATACCATTGATGGATGGCATCACTGTATTTTGACTTAAAGAATCTAATCGCTTATTTATTATATTAAATTGTGATGCCATCTGCGCAGCTAACGATGTGATTTGATCAACCTGATGGACTCCTATTGGATTGTTATTCCCTTGTCTCTCAAATGACTGGTAGTTGTTAGAAGTAAGATCCTCTAAAATAGCATAGGCATCTTCGGGATATTTTTTTCATTAACGACCCCCTTGCAGCACCATCTACTAAGATCATGGTCGCAGTCTGTAACCCATTATAAAAAGCAGATACTTGTTGGTGTTGGGCTAACCCATGATGCAGACATTTTCTTAGTAACTCTTTAAAACGCTCCCAAGCGTCGTAAAGAGTCTCACCATGATTTTGCACAAAGGTGGTGATGTCTCGAATTAACTTAGCCGTTTTAGAGGGAGGGAAATATTTATTCAGAAACTTCTCTACTAATTGTTCCCATGTGGTTATAGAACCATGTGGTAACGAATTAAGCCAATCCTTAGCTTTTCCTTCTAAGGAAAAGGGGAATAACATTAGTTGAATCGCTTCACTTGAAGCCCCATTTACTTTATACATATCACAAATTTCTAAGAATGACCTTAGATGAGAATTAACATCTTCCGAGTTAAGACCCCCAAACTTGTTATGTTGGATTAGTTGCATAATAGTGGAGTCTATTTTGAAATTATTAGCAGCTATCGCAGGACGGGCTATGCTAAAATGTAATCCTCCTCGTAAATGTGTGTTATAATCCCGACATGTCATTCTAGGTGCATTTGGTTGACCATTTTGGTCAACTTGCCCATTAGGTTCTACTTGCTCCTCATTATTTATTGCATTATTTTGCCCATTATCTTCCATTTCAAGATTGATAGTGTTATAATTCCTCTGGTTCCTTCTATTCAACCTACAAGTTCGCTCGATTTCAGAGTTCAACGGTAATATTTCAGTGCCTCGATATTTGGACATACAACGATGCCCAATAGTTGAAGAATAAAAATGAAAACAATACTTGAACTCAGATTACTAAGAATTACTAATATCACAAGATAACACTTAGAAGAAAACTTGTCCCCGGCAACGGCGCCAGAAAACTTGATGCACGTTTTATTATGATGATTATATAGATGCTACGCAAGTGAACGTGTCGCATCAAGTATCAAATGGAGAGTAGAGTGTCGAACCCACAGAGACAATAATTTTTCTAAGCTTATGAGTACTAGCAATTATCTCTTCTTCTAAGTCAAGCAAAAAGCAGAAGGTTTTGAAAGAGTGTAATTAAACTAAATCACGAAACTAAACTAAGTTGAGAATATAATAATGAGAAATACGAGTTTCATATGATGATCCCTAATCTTAGTTTGCTTTTTGTGAAGAAAAATTCAATTGAATTTGCACTAGTTTTATCTTGTGGAAATCCTAGATTCGCGATGAGCATCTCTCGATTTCATCATCGCCATATGCACATTTAGTGAGTAGCCTTAAATTAAGACCACACAAGTAAACATACGCATAAAAATACGGATCTCTATTCCACAACTAGAATGATAGCGATACGTTAAATCATATGTAGCCAAATTAAATTCTCGAGACTTGCGAACGCAGCTCTCGCATATAGAACGCAGTAGGAAGCACAAGATGGTAATCTCTTAACATCATCACAAAAGAAGAGAATAAAACTTAAGAAACAAACCAAATTTAAACTCAATTGTTCATGTAAACCTTAAAGCAAACTTCGAATAGTTCACAACATATAAAACTCGCAAGCGAATTAGTTCATCATGGTCAAAAGCACAAGAAATGTGAGAGATGATTCAATAAACATAATGATTCAAAGTAGTACGAGCCAACCAATTGATATCCCAGAATGCCCCTACAAGGACTGCTGTCACCAAGCCTTGCACGGAACTAGATTTGTTGCGTGGCTTCTTCTTCCTTCGGATCCAGTGAACAGTAAATTCGGCCCTCTCTTGTGTGCCCTATCTCCACAAATCTCCTCTCCGGTTCTCCTCTCAATTCCCTTTGAAAATCCTTCAAATCCCCCTTTATTTCCTGCCATAACCGCCCAATAAATCCTGTCCAAGAGTCCCAAGAGTCGCAACTTTCCGTAATTATATTCAGCGCCAGATTTCAAATTTCCGATTTTAAACTCGCCATCAGGTTGTTGCAACCTTTTATTTCTGGGAGTTGCAACAACCCACCTGCGCTGCTTTACTTTGCTGAACAGAGGTTGTGACGTTGCAACTATTTAATTTCGGACGTTGCAACCTCTTTGCCTGCTATGAGATTTAACCAAATTTTCTTCTTCCAAGCACATTCCATCGCCGCATCTAGTCCAAATCCATCAGAAAAAGACCAAATTAGCCACAACTCAAATAAATACGAGTTTACTTCTATTTCAATATCATTTAAACCTATTTTAAATGATTTAATTGAGTAATTCATAGGAAATATCGGCAAAGATGACTTCCGTTTTGGAAGTTATCAACAACAAGTTTGAATGTTGGTTCTATGGAAAGACCGGGCACTTTGCAAATGACTGTTGGTACAATCCAACTGCTCCAAGGGTAACAAATGCAAAACCTTCAAATTGCCTTGTTCGTTATCACTATGCATATCCTGGAGTAGTTAAATCCAGTATGCCCGTTAAAGCTAACAATTTCCTAGGACCCAAATTTACTTGGGTACCTAAGGGCTTGTAATCTCATTTTGCAGGTAGTCCAAGAGCCCACCAGAAGCAAATCTGGGCCTTGAACACGGTGGCTGTTCTGACCCACAGGCAGAACAACAAAGTCTATTTACTAACAAACTTAGTGAAGGTCATCCTACTAAAAGGGGCCTAAAAAGCTGACGTTAGCTGAATAAGTCTTGGAATCAATAATCGTCGATACTAAAAGTTGTTACGATGAAACAATAGACATTACGACTACAAAGGATCAAGTTGGGAGGATGCGTATCCAAGGATCATTTCGACGACAATAAGCGTATCGTCAAAATACAATCGAGCTATTTATCACGTGATTAGATCGGTCCATCGGAGCCGTCTGATCGCTCTTTTTCTTTCAAAGGTACGCGCCTCTTCACCTACCGACACTATAAATAGAGTGAATGCTCGAGAATAAAAATTACTCTATCATTTGCCCTAAGCTATTCCGTCGACAAACCCCCGCTTCGTCTCCAACGTACTGCCTTCTCCCTCACTCTGAATCAATGGCTCCCAAGAAAGAAGAGGTGATCTACGGTTGAGAACTCCAGCGAGGGGGTTTCAATGCCTGCTCCGATGAGATAAGGTCAGTGATAGGGTTGCTGGAGGCATCAGGACTGGAATATCCTCTATGCGAACCCTCGGTTCTTCTCCACCGTGAATTAGTAGAGTTCTTCGCTGAAGCAAGAATCAACCATACCGAATCACAGATCAAGTCCAAGGTGGGAGGTAAGAAGGTTAAAATATCTGCAAAAATCATAGGAAAAGCACTGCATCTGCCAAGAATCTAAGGGGGAGAGGAAGAAGAAGAGCTGACCTCAGAGGATGTGTCCGCAAGCTATACCTGGTGCGGCCACACAAGGAAGACCTACGGGTCCATTAAGAGAGCGGAATTTAATCAAAAGGGGAAGCTGCTGGCCGACATTGTTTGCAAAGTTCTGTTGTGCAAACCTGGGTCCCATGACCGAATCTCTAAAGACATGTTCGTTGTCATGGCCTGGATAATCCATTATAAGAAGACCAACTGGAGTGAGTTCCTCTTCCAGAGAATGAAGAACACCCTGAAGTTTCCTTCCTACAGAAGAATACTGTCCCTCTACCTTCTAAACACCCAGGGTGAAGTACTGAATAAGAGAATGGGAGTTCCCCTACACTATTCCAAGAGACTGGATGCAAAGATGCTAGATCGATGGGATAGGTCTATCCCTAAACCATCATCTGATGTCCAGCCTGCTCCAAAGAAATAAAGGAAACAAGCATCCCCAATAGATCCCTCGGAAGAAGAAGATTCATCAAGCAGTTCTGATGACATACCTCCACCCCCACAAATCCCTGGTACGGCTGAGTGGGAGACTTCCACCCTAAGGGATTCTCCAGGAACAGTACCAGAACCTGCTCCCACAGAGGTTATTGAAGAAAGTAGAAAGCCCAACTTGGGGAGTGTTCCGGCTGAGGGGGAGTCCCAACTTGGGAGCTCAGCCCAAGACGCAGAGATGATTGATGGGGAGCTCCCGGCAGGAGGCTCAGCCCAAGGTAATGCACAAGTTGAGGGGGAGACCCAATTGGGGTACTCTGCCCTAGAAGATCAAGGGAATGCGCCCTCTACCCCAGAAGATCGAGGCACTATGCCTGAGCCCATGGAAGACCTCACTCTCTCAGACTGCCGAGAGTTAGTAGTAGCAAGTAAGATTGTGCTTACATGCCCTGGTGAGACCATACGAGAAAATGTCAAGGGGAAGTCTAAGGTAACATCACACATCAGTGAAGAATCATCTGCAAATATCTCTGAAGAAATTCCACAGGAAAGAGAAGAGGAAGACGAACAAACTGCTGAGCCATCTTCGGCTCAGTCATGTTCTCTTTTCCACATGATGTCAGCTCTACTAACTGCTCAGCACAAACAACTAGAACAATTTATAGTAAAGACTGTGGATAATCTAAGGAAAGAGGTGAAGGGCGAGATCCAGAAAGTGAAGAATGTCATACTCCACATCAACACCCAATGCACTCACTTCTACACTCTGGCAGCTTCGGCCATAGATAAGATGAGCGAGGAAGTCAACAAAGTGGGACATCAAACCCACACAATCCTGACAAAGAATGAAACATTCTCAAACAATGTGTACTATGGTTTTGAGCAGATAGAAACAGATGCTACAAATAACAGAAATCAAATTCTGAATAGGGTAAATGAGAATGCTCATACCTTAGATACCCATCTGCTTGAATTAAGAAACAATTTGGATGAGACTGAACAACACCTGCATGAACAGCTGAATCTAGTCAGAGAAGGACTTGAGGAAAGGTTAATTGAACAAGCCCTAAAGGGGGAGAATGAAATAATAAACGCCGGTTAACATCAAGCGATGTGGATAATAAATCAAATATAACAGACAATGCGAAAACCCCCATCATTATATGAGGCTGCCAACCCTTCTGCAAGCATTGAATCAGCTGAGTATGGAATAGAATTCAGAGAATCAGCAACCTCCAGGAAAAGAAAGAGAATTCAGAGCAGCCAGTATCGACAAAAGAGACTGAGGGAAGTTGAGCTGGATCCACACTCAGGAAGGTGGAGTCCTGTCTCAAGAGAAATAATAACAGAATCATGGATCCATTTTGGATATCCTTAGGAGGACTATCAGAGGGCATACCAGTCAGTTGAATGGCAGAAAGATCTGAAGCAGATGGAAAGGAGGAATGTTGAAACCAGCAACTGGTCCCTTGAGTTCGGACCCACTGGGGGTGTAGCCGATGCTTATTTCTCCCTCACTAGACTCTCCTGACGGTGGATGCTGAAAATGGAATAGACCCAAGGCTGAAGCGAGGAGGTCCCGCCACACACCCGGAAGATCTTAGAGAGCTTCCCCTCCCAAACCAAAGCTCAACCGGGCACCTTGGAGGGCACTGGCTGCACACCAAAACTAGCCTAGAGGAGAGGATTCTCTAAAATCGGATCTCCTCCAAGGTGCCCTTAAGGGTCTATTTATAGTTTTCCTAGGCTGGTCTGTAAATAGCCTGGATCCGCCTTTTAATTTTACTAACCGCACCCCAAATTGGTCTGCTAACAGCCTAACTCCGCTGTTCCGAAGGGCTATTTGCAGCCCACCAGGGGTATTATGGTCATTTTCCCCTCACAGCCCTTTGGGCGAATGGTCCGTGAGGGCACCATTCGCTGGGCACCCGCCTGGCTGGGCGAATGCCCATGCTTCTGGGCGAGTGGTCCGTGAGGGCACCACTCGCCTAGCGCCTTCTCTCCTACAGCTTACCCCCACCAACCCGGGGGCATTTTTACCTTCCTTAGCCTGGGCGAGTGACCCGGCGAATGATCCGGACGACCCAGGTTTCGCCAGTTGGCTGGGGGGGCCCACTCGGCGAATACGGGTTGTACACAATCCCCGCTCTTTACGAGCGGTTCCTACGATCGTAAAGAACAGTCCAACCCTGTATTCGGTGAGTGCCCGCTGACCGGATCCATAAGATTCCGTGGGTCCCACCGCCACCTTATATATATACCCTCATGTCAGGTTTTCCTGGACCACTCTCTCATCTCGGCTCGGAGTTCCTCCACTTCCCAATGTCTTTCCACAAACCTTCTGCGAAACCCCTCTCGCGAGAGATGATCGACCGCCTAGCTGCGGCCCAAGCTGCGACTGCCCCCAGAGCATCCAAATTTGCTCCCTGGCTAATGTCTAAACGGGATCCGAGCGCCCCCTATGTCTCGCGTCGAGCCAAGACGATTCGGCTGAATCGTCAGAGAGGCGAGACTGCTTCGGAGTCTCCGGCGGATACTCCACCGGCGGATACGCTGGCGGATGCCCTTCCGGACCCCGCGGTGCTGGTATGAGGATTCTTCTTGTCTCCATTTGGTTCTTGTCCCTTACCCTGCATTTATTCCGACCATTCGCAGGGGGCTTTGGTACCTGAGGACGGCCATGGGGCCGTTCTGAGCAGTGTGGTGGTGCCACCTCCCGCGGACGAGATACCTCCTCCCGATTCGGATCTTGCTCCTCCGCCTCCTCCTGGGGAGACTGTACCCCAATCTCGTGAGTTGTGAACCTTCTCGCTACTCCCTTTTATGTTGTCGGCTACTAACCACTATCTTTCCGCAGCCCTCAACACTAGCGTCCCGCTGCGGGACTCCATTCCTCCCAGTCCCCCTGCTCAGGTGAACCTTTCTGCCACCGCGAATGAACGGAGGGTCTCCCATGAGCGAGAGCTGGATCAGCATCTCTGTGCTGATGACCGTGCGGAGGCTCCGGCCCCTTCTTCACAGCCTTACCGTCCAGGAAAGGGAAAGGTCTTACCTCCCGCCTGGCTGTTTGGGACGCACCCGCATTCGTCTCGTCCTTCGGGTCACCCGGATCCCATCCCAGGTCAGTTCACTCACCCGCCTCTATTGCACTCGCATACTTTATCACCGCTAATCCTAGTTGTGATTCCGCAGGCTATCGAGAAGCCTCCCCCTTCGACTCCTACTACGAGGGGGGAGAGGGAATGCTCTCGCCTCTCCCTTCCCCTGGGGATCTCGCTGACTTCCTGGGTGATTCCTCGGATCACGCGACCCTGAAGGATCGGATCTCGGAGGTCCTGGGGAAGCTTATCCATATCCAGCGAAACGTCGCCGGTCAGGTGGATGAGGTGCGGTTGGGAGTCACACGGGAGCTGAAGGACCTTCGACGAAGTCACTCGCATCTTCTCGCGGCGGTGGAGCGGCTGGGGGGTGAAGGAGGGGAGTTGTCTCCCGCAAGGCATGCCGCGCGAGCCCGGGACCAACTCCACCTTGCTTCCCAGGAAATCACCAGTATGCTCGCGCACTACCGCCCGCGAGCGCCCACGGAAGCTGGGTCGCGAAAGCGAGGTCGGTGGGTCTGGGAGGAGATCTGACCTACCCGACGTCCATCCCTCTTGTTGTTTTCTTTTCTTACATTATGCTGCGAATGTCGAACGTTGTTTTTATCTGTAATAATTTTTCTATACTTTGCGAATGCTTCTTTATTCATCTTTCGTATCTCATAACTTTGCTTGGGTTTTGCCGAGTGATAACTTATAGCCGGATGCTCTTCCAACTTCGTTGCGTAGCCGCGGAATGAATAGACATAGGGCATTTGCCATTAATGGGCGAGAGGGACCGGCTCGGGCTTCGAGGTGTCGGGAGGGCGCGATGGCTATCCGCACACCCGAGGTCTCGAAAGTCCAAACGCCGTTTAGTCCCTCTATAAATAGGTCTTTCAACCACCGTATTAAATACCTAACCATCCGCTTCCTTTCCCTGCGCTAGCACTCGCGCTTCTTCCTCGTCTGCTGCTCCTCTTTTCTTCTTCATTCGCAAAAATGGGCGGCGATGCGGAAGGTAGAGCTAAGTGCGCCAGCGCATTCGCCAACCACGTCTTCGATTCCTGCGACCTCTCTGAGGAGGCTTACCTGTCTGCCGTCGCCGACTACGTCCCGCCGGGTTTCGAGGCGCGAAAGCCCAGGCCGGATGAGCGCCTGAATTCCATCTCGCCTTGTGCTCTCGCGATCCCGCTAGAGCACTTCGAGGTGGGGTTTCGCCTACCGATCTGGCCGGAACTCCGCCAGACCTTCAGATACTATGGGGTCGTGCCCGGCCAGCTCAACCCCAACTCCATCGCCATGCTGGTCGGGTACGCGAGCTACCTGCGAGAAGAGGGGATCGAGTTCTCGCTACCCGTCTTCCGCAAGCTCTATACCTTCCGCTGCACCCACGGTATCTCGTTCTTCTCGGGACAGAGCCCCCTAGAGCACTACGGGCTCCCGAACAAGAACCATGACTGGGTTCGCCGCTTTATTTTCGTAAGCGGGAACCTAGGGAACACCCTCCTCGCGCCGGTGCAGGAGGAGGAGTCAACCTTCCGCCCCCCGACCCTAGGGGGGCACGAGGCCAAACTCCACTAATACATCCTGGAGCACGGGATGGATCTCGTCCATCTCCGGCGAAATGTCAACTCGCTTCCACCTATTCCGCAGGGCGAGGGTAAGCGTTCGAGACTTCATTCGCTTTCGCTTTGTAATTTTTACATCATTCGCTAGAACCGTTTGTTATATTATGCAGGTGTGCGCCATTTCCCTCTCCATCCGCCGCGTCCTTCCGGATCTACCCTCTCTCTCGCACAGGCCGCCGCGGATGCCTGCCGGGAGGAACCTTCTTCCTCCAAGCCTGGCGGGAAGAAGCGCAAGCCAGCGGCGCCGACCCCTTCCACCTCCAAGAAATCCAAAAACCCCCCTTCCGCCAAGGGGAAGGGGGTCCCGGGCGAGACCCTCGCGGCGAGTGCTCAGATCCAAGCACTGGGGACGAGTGCGCCAGGAGAGACCACCCCTCGCGCGGGACCGTCGTTGCCGCCGCCCCCACTTCCCAGGGACCATCGGAACTTCCCCAGCGGCGAGAAGTACATGGACCCCTCGGGGGCTCCTTTGGTCAAGTGGGACAGGAATGCGAACCTGGACAGCGGGTCTGCTCGGGGCCAACCTCTGGAACATAGAACCTGCCACCGAGTGAGCCTTCGGACCTGCCAGCTAGATGAGAGCCTGGACAGCGGGTCTGCTCGGGGCCAACCTCTGGAACATAGAACCTGCCACCGAGTGAGCCTTCGGACCTGCCAGCTAGATGAGAGCCTGGACAGCGGGTCTGCTCGGGGCCAACCTCTGGAACATAGAACCTGCCACCGAGTGAGCCTTCGGACCTGCCAGCTAGATGAGAGCCTGGACAGCGGGTCTGCTCGGGGCCAACCTCTGGAACATAGAACCTGCCACCGAGTGAGCCTTCGGACCTGCCAGCTAGATGAGAGCCTGGACAGCGGGTCTGCTCGGGGCCAACCTCTGGAACATCAAGGGTCTCTCCTGCGAGCTGTAGCATCATTTTCATACACATAGTTTAAACAAAATGCTTTCATTCAAAAAACAGCATTATTACATGGTACTAAGGATAAAAGCGTTTAAGGTCGTCGCCACTCCATGTGTGGCTGAGGAGCTGGCCCTCCACATTCTGAAGGCGATACCCCCCAGACTTTAGTGCTTCGTCCACGACATAGGGGCCTTCCCAGTTGGGGTTAAGTTTTCCCACCGCGGCGGATCTCCCAGCCGCGTCGACCTTCTTGAGTACCAGATCTCCCTTCTCGAACTGCTTGATCCTGACGTGCCTGTCAAAATACTTGGCCATCCGCCGCTTGACCTCTTCTTGATGGATGGCTGCTCGATCCCGAGCTTCTTCGATGAGGTCGAGGGAGAGCCGCAACTCCTCCTCGTTCTCGGCTCTCCAATCTTCCTCTCCATTTGCGGCGACCGTTACCCGTGGTGTCGTAATCTCGAACTCTATGGGGATGACCGCCTCGCAGCCGTGAGAGAGCCTGAAAGGGGTCTCTCCCGTGGCGGTGTTGGGGGTGGTTCTTAAAGCCCATAGGACCGAGGGGAGCTGTTCTACCCAATTGCCTTTGAGATTTTCCACCTTCTTCTTGAGCAAGTTCACGATGACCTTGTTCGCCGCCTCTACCTGCCCGTTGCTCCTGGGATGGTGGACGGACGCAAACCTAAGGTCTATCCCCAGCTGGCCACAGAAGCTGATGAATTCCTCGCTTGCGAACTGCGGTCCATTATCCGTGGCTATGGCCTGCGGAAGCCCATGTCGACAAATGATCTCCCCCCATACGAAGTTGCGGATTACCTGGGAGGTGACCTTAGCCAACGCCTTGACCTCCAGCCACTGTGTGAAGTAGTCAATCATGACTAGGAGAAATCTCCTCTACCCACTAGCCTGGGGGAAGGGTCCTACCAGATCCATTCCCCATATGGCGAATGGCCAGGGCGCCGTGATACTCTTCAACCTCTGAGCTGGCATGAGCTGAAGCGGGGCGAACATTTGGCACTTCTGGCATCTCTTGGCGAAGGCTGCCGCGTCTTTGCTTAGGGTTGGCCAGAAGTACCCCTGCCTCACTATTCTTGCCTCCAACATCCTGCTCCCCGAGTGGCTGCCGCACTCGCCGGAGTGGACTTCTTCCAAGATCCTTGGGACCTCTTCCTCCGAGATGCATCGGGCCAGGAGGCCCGAGAGGGTCTTCCGATACAAGTCACCCTCATGGAGCACGTAGTAGGCAGACTTATACCGGAAGCGCCTCTGGTCCGGAACTTCTTCCGGAAATTTTCCCGTTGCAAGGAAGGTGACGAAGGGATCCTTCCAGGAGGGCCGTTGTTCTACTTCCATGAGCTCTCCCTCTTCGATCGAAGGACGGAATAGGTCCGTCAGGGTCCCTCCGGCTCGAGGACCAGATTTTGCCAACCGATCTGCCGGGGTGCTCTCCTCTCGAGGGACATGCCGGATGGAGAAAGTTTTGAACGTCCCCACGAGACCTTTGACCTTTGCTAAGTACTTCATGAGCATAGGTTCCCTTGTTTCGAACTCTTCCCTTATCTGAGAAGCTATTATCATGGAATCAGTGAGGACCTCCACGTCATGGACCCCGAGCTCCCAGGCCAACCGCAGGCCGGCGATTACAGCCTCATACTCCGCCTGGTTGTTGGTGATTGGGAAGTGTATCACTAGCATCTGCTCTATCTTTACTCCGTGGGGACTCTCCAGCACCACCCCTCCTCCGAGAGAATTCTTGCCCGAAGCCCCGTCCACCAGTAGCTTCCACGGAATGTGACGAGGGGCTCCGTCTTCTTTCATCTCGGCCACGAAATCTGTCATGAAATCAGCCACCACCTGCGCCTTCATAGATAATCGAGGGACAAAGGTAATGTTGAATTCACTTAGCTCGATTGACCATTTGGCGAGTCTCCCTGAGTGCTCTACTCCTTCGAAGATCTGGCGGAGAGGATGGTCCGTCACTACTTTGATCGAATGGGCCTGGAAGTATGGCCTGAGCTTCCTTGCTGCGATGACCAGGGCAAAGGCCAACTTCTCTAAAATTGGGTACCTGAGCTCCGCTTCCCTCAGGACCCTGCTTACGTAGTAGACTGGCAGCTGCTTCTTGCCTTCTTCCCGAACCAGGACGGAGCTTACGGCCTCCGCCCCGACCCCGAGATATAGATGTAGATCCTCCCCCTCTTTGGGACTTTGTAGTAGCGGAGCCTTGGTGAGTTGGCTCTTCAAGGCCTGAAAAGCCTCCTCGCATTCTCTCGTCCACTCAAACTTCTGATTGCCTCGTAGCGCTTTGAAGAAGGGGGAGCATTTTTCCCCTGCCCGGGATAGAAACCTGTTCAGCCCGGCGAGTCTTCCGGTCAAGCGCTGAACTTCCTTGGCGTTCCGTGGCGACCCCAGCTCCATTATAGCCCTAACCTTGTCCGGGTTAGGTTCTACCCCCCAGGGGGTGAGAAGATGCCCGAGGAACTTCCCTTTGCTGGCCCCGAACACACACTTCAGGGGGTTCAGGCGCATCTTGTACTTGCGTAGGGTGGCGAAGGTCTCCTCGAGGTCCCGGATGTGAGAGCTCACACACTTGCTCTTTATCATAAGGTCATCCACGTAGACCTCCAGGTTCCTTCCCCTTTGCTTCTTAAATACCCGATCCATCATCTTCTGGTAGGTTGCTCCTGCATTTTTCAGCCCGAAGGGCATCATCTTATAGCAGTAGCATCCCTCCCTGGTGATGAACGAGACATCTTTGACGTCCGGGGGGTGCATTCTTATTTGGTGATAACCTGAAAAAGCATCCAAAAAACTCATCACAGAAAAACCGACGGCTGAGTCAACCAGCGCGTCGATCCGAGGCAAGGGATAACAATCCTTAGGACAGGCCTTATTTAACAATGAAAAGTCCACACACATACGCCAGCGGCCATCGGGCTTTTTTACCATTACGACATTGGAGACCCAGCCTGGATACTGGATCTCCGTTACAAAACCTGCCTCGAGGAGTTTCGCCACCTCCTCGCGGATCGGTCCTTCGAGCTTGTCAGCTATAGTCCTTCTCTTCTGCCGGATGGGGCGGGCTTCTGGATCGAGGTTGAGACGATGGCAAGCCACGTCTGCCTCGATGCCTGGCATGTCCGCTGCGCTCCACGCGAAGATGTCCATGTTCTTCTGGATGCACTCCAGCATCCTTCTCTGGTCCTCCGGGCCGAGGCCCCCGCTGATCCGCACCTTCTCCACCCTTCCTGCCTGGGTGGTAACCTCCATCTCTATCACCTCTTCTGCCGCCTCGAGCCGGGTTGGCTCTTCCCACTGGCCCTTTGCTTCTCGCCCCTCCTCCCGGGCCTTTTTTCCTGCAGCTCCTTCCGCCTCCCTCGGCTCGACCTCCTGCTCCTCACGAGCGACCTCCAACACCTCCTCTCGGGCATCGCCCTCTCCCCCTACTTCTCTCTTCTCCACTTCCTCTCCTGGCCCCTTCGGCCTTACCATCTCTTCATCCATCTTTTCGGCATCCGCCATCCATGAAATGGTGTTGACGGCAGTCACGTAGCACTGCCTCGCCACCTTAGCATCTCCTCGGACGCGGATTTGGACTCCTCCACTATGGAGCTTTAAGCACTGATGGTACGATGAGGGCACGCACCGGAAGGCGCTGATGAGGGGTCGTCCGAAGATGGCGTTATAGCTTCTTGGAGCGTCCACGATGACGAACCGGCAGTTTCTTGGGACTCCTCCTAGCGTCACCCGGAGACCTACGCCTCCCTCGACCTCCTTCCGCTCTCCCGAGAAACCAAATAGGGGTCCGTCGGAGGCCTGCACTCTCTTCTTTTCTACCTCCATCGCGTCAAAAGCTTTTTTGAAAATCACATTCACCGAGCTCCCGTTGTCCACCAGGATCCGAGAGACCGTGAAGTTTTCTATCGCTGTCTGGATCACCAGGGCGTCGCAGAATGGGTCTTCGTAGTCTGGCATATCTTCTGAGGAGAAGGTGAGCTTCTCAGAGGGGGGTGGGGTCTGGGAAGTCGACGCGACGTCCCTTCGGAACAAGGCCTGGAAGCTTCTCTTGCGAGAGGCCTCTATCCCAACCCCACCGTGAATCACCCCGATTCCCCCCTGGTTCCTGTATCTGCCCTATCCTCACACCGGTCCTCTTCTGCCTCTGGAAGCACTTCCTCAATTCTGGCATGCTGCCGCCGTGGCTGTCCTCTTTCCCTCATTTCCAAGAACTCTGGGCAGGTGGCGATCGCGTGACCTTCTTCCTGATGAAAGTCACAGTAAGGCAACGCCACCCTGTCCTCTCTTCCAGCTCTTCCTCTTCCTCCTCTTGCTCCTCTACCTCTTCTCCCTCGGCCTACCGCCATGGCTTGCTCCCTCGGGGGGTGAGGGGGTCTGGGACCCTGCCTCCACCCCTGATTCACTCCTCCTGCCTCCCTTCCTTGGTACCTTTCATCCTGACCTCGCGCTGGTCCTTCCTGGTTCCTCCAGCCCAACCTGTTGTTGGGTTCTTGGTTCCTCCAAACCCGAGGTGGTCTTTCGAACCCCTGGCCCCTGGGCTCCTCTCGCCTTCTTCCCTCTGGCTGCCTCGCCTCGGGCTCGCTCATCTTTGCCAACCTTTTATAGAATTCGGGGTTGGCTGCCTCCCCTTCAATCTCCTCCGCGGCTCTCTCCATCAACTCCTCGAAGGATACAGGAGGTCTTCTCTTCAGGTCCATCTTGAAGAACCCCTCTCGCAGCCCTACGATGAATGCCATCTGGAGGGCGAATCCCTGCACCTCATGCACTAGGTGTATCTCCTCCTGGAACCTGTCCACGTACTTGGCCAGGGATTCCCCCTCCCTCTGCCTGATCTTGAAGAGAGCCTCCGCCAGCCAACTGGCGAAACCTGGGTCGTCCGGATCATTCGCCGGGTCACTCGCCCAGGCTAAGTGAGGTAAAAATGCCCTCAAGATGGTGGAGGTAAGCTATAGGAAAGAAGACGCTAGGCGAGTGGTGCCCTCACGGACCGCTCGCCCAGAAATGAGAGCATTCGCCCAACCAGGGGACCACTCGCCCAGAAGCGTGGGCATTCGCCCGGACAGGCGGGTGCCCAGCGAATGGTGCCCTCACGGACCATTCGCCCAAATGGGTGTGAGGGGAAAATGACTATAATACCCCTGGTGGGCTGCAAATAGCCCTTCAGAACAGCGGAGTTAGGCTGTTAGCAGACCAATTTGGGGTGCGGTTAGTAAAACTAAAAGGCGGATTCAGGCTATTTACAGACCAGCCTAGGAAAACTATAAATAGACCCTTAAGGGCACCTTGGAGGAGATCCGATTTTAGAGAATCCTCTCCTCTAGGCTAGTTTTGGTTGGCAGCCAGTGCCCTCCAAGGTGCCCGGTTGAGCTTTGGTTTGGGAGGGGAAGCTCTCTAAGATCTTCCGGGTGTGTGGCGGGACCTCCTCGCTTCAGCCTTGGGTCTATTCCGTTTCCAGCATCCACCGTCAAGAGAGTCTAGTGAGGGAGAAATAAGCATCGGCTACACCCCCAGTGGGTCCGAACTCAAGAGACCAGTTGCTGGTTTCAACATTTTTGGTGCGGTGAGCGTGGACCGTAGCCGGTGAAAGAAAATCCCAAGCTGGTTTCGATGACAGGAGATGGAGGAAATGGTTCTGACTCAGGTCACTCGCAGCCACCGGCGGCAGGGGAGTGGCTGGAGATGTTTGAGAAGTTTAAGCGAGAGGTCCTGCAGACAGTTCTCGCAACAAGGACCGAGTGCGAGACCCCGGCGGTCCCAGTGGTCCCGCCTTTGCAGATTGGCGAAAACGCACCAGGGCAGCGGCCGGGGAAGGAGGTGCCAGCAGAAGGAAGCGCGCGAGATCTCCCCGGACGGCAGTTGTTCAGCAGTCCGGCGAGTGCTGAGGTGTGTGAGTTGGTCCCGCGCGAGAGGACCACTCGCCGAGCACGGGAAGGGAGCCCCTTTTGCGAGATGATCCTCTCGGCCCCAGTGCCAGAAGGGTTTCGTGGGCCGGAGATGTCCTACTACACCGGCAAGGAGGATCCAGTTGTGCACCTGCAGTGGTTCGAGGACATGACTTCAATCCTTCCCATGTCGGATTCTTTCCAATGCCGACTCTTCGCGACCACCCTGAAGGAGAAAGCAAGGGACTGGTTCCACCAACTTCCCACAGGTTCCATCTATGCGTTCGATGATCTGCGCCGAAGCTTCCGACTGCGTTTCTCGACGTCAAAAAAGAGGAAGAAGGATGCGGAGGCTCTCTTCAAGATCAGACAGAGGGAGGGGGAATCCCTGGCTAAGTACGTGGACAGGTTCCAGGAGGAGATACACCTAGTGCAGGAGGTGCCGGGATTCGCCCTCCAGATGGCATTCATCGTAGGGCTGCGAGAGGGGTTCTTCAAGATGGACCTGAAGAGAAGACCTCCTGTATCCTTCGAGGAGTTGATGGAGAGAGCCGCGGAGGAGATTGAAGGGGAGGCAGCCAATCCCGAATTCTATAAAAGGTTGGCAAAGATGAGCGAGCCCGAGGCAAGGCAGCCAGAGGGAAGAAGGCGAGAGGAGCCCAGGGGCCAGGGGTTCGAAAGACCACCTCGGGTTTGGAGGAACCAAGAACCCAACAACAGGTTGGGCTGGAGGAACCAGGAAGGACCCGCGCGAGGTCAGGATGAAAGGTACCAAGGAAGGGAGGCAGGAGGAGTGAATCAGGGGTGGAGGCAGGGTCCCAGACCCCCTCACCCCCCGAGGGAGCAAGCCATGGCGGTAGGCCGAGGGAGAAGAGGTAGAGGAGCAAGAGGAGGAAGAGGAAGAGCTGGAAGAGAGGACAGGGTGGCGTTGCCTTACTGTGACTTTCATCAGGAAGAAGGTCACGCGATCGCCACCTGCCCAGAGTTCTTGGAAATGAGGGAAAGAGGACAGCCACGGCGGCAGCATGCCAGAATTGAGGAAGTGCTTCCAGAGGCAGAAGAGGACCGGTGTGAGGATAGGGCAGATACGGGAACCAGGGGGGAATCGGGGTGATTCACGGTGGGGTTGGGATAGAGGCCTCTCGTAAGAGAAGCTTCCAGGCAATGTTCCGAAGGGACGTCGCGTCGACTTCCCAGACCCCACCCCCCTCCGAGAAGCTCACCTTCTCCTCAGAAGATATGCCAGACTACGAAGATCCATTCTGCGACGCCCTGGTGATCCAGACGGCAATAGAAAACTTCACGGTCTCTCGGATCCTGGTGGACAACGGGAGCTCGGTGAATGTGATCTTCAAAAAAGCTTTCGACGCGATGGAGGTGGAGAAGAAGAGAGTGCAGGCCTCCGACGGACCACTGTTTGGTTTCTCGGGAGAGCGGAAGGAGGTCGAGGGAGGCGTAGGTCTCCAGGTGACGCTAGGAGGAGTCCCAAGAAACTGCCGGTTCGTCATCGTGGACGCTCCGAGCAGCTATAACGCCATCTTCGGAAGACCCCTCATCACCGCCTTCCGGTGCGTGCCCTCATCATACCATCAGTGCTTAAAGCTCCATAGTGGAGGAGTCCAGATCCGCGTCCGAGGAGATGCTAAGGTGGCGAGGCAGTGCTACGTGACTGCCGTCAACACCATTTCATGGGTGGCGGATGCCGAAAAGATGGATGAAGAGATGGTGAGGCCGGAGGGGCCAGGAGTGGAAGTGGAGAAGAGAGAAGTAGGGGGAGAGGGCGATGCCCGAGAGGAGGTGTTGGAGGTCGCTCGTGAGGAGCAGGAGGTCGAGCCGATGGGGGCGGAAGGAGCTGCAGGGGAAAAGGCCCGGGAGGAGGGGCGAGAAGCAAAGGGCCAGTGGGAAGAGCCAGCCCGGCTCGAGCCGACAGAAGAGGTGATAGAGATGGAGGTTACCACTCAGGCAGGAAGGGTGGAGAAGGTGCGGATCAGCGGGGGCCTCGGCCCGGAGGACCAGAGAAGGATGCTGGAGTGCATCCAGAAGAACATGGACATCTTCGCGTGGAGCGCAGCGGACATGCCAGGCATCGAGGCGGACGTGGCTTGCCATCGTCTCAACCTCGATCCAGAAGCCCGCCCCATCCGGCAGAAGAGAAGGACTATAGCTGACAAGCTCGAAGGACCGATCCGCGAGGAGGTGGCAAAACTCCTCGAGGCAGGTTTTGTAACGGAGATCCAGTATCCAGGCTGGGTCTCCAATGTCGTAATGGTAAAAAAGGCCGATGGCCGCTGGCGTATGTGTGTGGACTTTTCATTGTTAAATAAGGCCTGTCCTAAGGATTGTTATCCCTTGCCTCGGATCGACGCGCTGGTTGACTCAGCCGTCGGTTTTTCTGTGATGAGTTTTTTGGATGCTTTTTCAGGTTATCACCAAATAAGAATGCACCCCCCGGACGTCAAAGATGTCTCGTTCATCACCAGGGAGGGATGCTACTGCTATAAGATGATGCCCTTTGGGCTGAAAAATGCAGGAGCAACCTACCAGAAGATGATGGATCGGGTATTTAAGAAGCAAAGGGGAAGGAACCTGGAGGTCTACGTGGATGACCTTATGATAAAGAGCAAGTGTGTGAGCTCTCACATCCGGGACCTCGAGGAGACCTTCGCCACCCAACGCAAGTACAAGATGCGCCTGAACCCCCTGAAGTGTGTGTTCGGTGCCAGCAAAGGGAAGTTCCTGGGGCACCTTCTCACCCCCTGGGGGGTAGAACCTAACCCGGACAAGGTTAGGGCTATAATGGAGCTGGGATCGCCACGGAACGCCAAGGAAGTTCAGCGCTTGACCGGAAGACTCGCCGGGCTGAACAGGTTTCTATCCCGGGCAGGGGAAAAATGCTCCCCCTTCTTCAAAGCGCTACGAGGCAATCGGAAGTTTGAGTGGACGAGAGAATGCGAGGAGGCCTTTCAGGCCTTGAAGAGCCAACTCACCAAGGCTCCGCTACTACAAAGTCCCAAGGAGGGGGAGGATCTACACCTATATCTCGGGGTCGGGGAGGAGGCCATAAGCTCCGTCCTGGTTCGAGAGGAAGGAAGGAAGCAGCTGCCAGTCTACTACGTAAGCAGGGTCCTGAGGGAAGCGGAGCTCAGGTACCCAATTTTGGAGAAGTTGGCCTTTGCCCTGGTCATCGCAGCAAGGAAGCTCAGGCCATACTTCCAGGCCCATTCGATCCAAGTAGTGACGGACCATCCACTCCGCCAGATCTTCGAAGGAGTGGAGCACTCGGGAAGGCTCGCAAAATGGTCGATCGAGCTAAGTGAATTCAACATTACCTTTGTCCCTCGATTATCTATGAAGGCGCAGGTGGTGGCTGATTTCATGACAGACTTCGTGGCCGAGTTAAGAGAAGACGGAGCCCCTCGTCACGTTCCATGGAAGCTGCTGGTGGACGGGGCTTCGGGCAAGAACTCTCTCGGAGGAGGAGTGGTGCTGGAGAGTCCCCACGGAGTAAAGATAGAGCAGACGCTAGTGATACACTTCCCAATCACCAACAACCAGGCGGAGTATGAGGTTGTAATCGCCGGCCTGCGGTTGGCCCGGGAGCTCGGGGTCCATGACGTGGAGGTCCTCACTGATTCCATGATAATAGCTTCTCAGATAAGGGGAGAGTTCGAAACAAGGGAACCTGTGCTCATGAAATACTTAGCAAAAGTCAAAGGTCTCGTGGGGACGTTCAAAGCTTTCTCCATCCGGCATGTCCCTCGAGAGGAGAGCACCCCGGCCGATCGGTTGGCAAAATCTGGTCCTCGAGCCGGAGGGACCCTGACGGACCTATTCCGTCATTCGATCGAAGAGGGAGAGCTCATGGAAGTAGAACAGCGGCCCTCCTGGAAGGATCCCTTCGTCACCTTCCTTGCAACGGGAAAATTTCCGGAAGAAGTTCCGGACCAGAGGCGCTTCCGGTATAAGTCTGCCTACTACGTGCTCCATGAGGGTGACTTGTATCGGAAGACCCTCTCGGGCCTCCTGGCCCGATGCATCTCGGAGGAGGAGGTCCCAAGGATCTTGGAAGAAGTCCACTCCGGCGAGTGCGGCAGCCACTCGGGGAGCAGGATGTTGGAGGCAAGAATAGTGAGGCAGGGGTACTTCTGGCCAACCCTAAGCAAAGACGCGGCGGCCTTCGCCAAGAGATGCCGGATGTGCCAAATGTTCGCCCCGCTTCAACTCATGCCAGCTCAGAGGCTGAAGAGTATCACGGCGCCCCGGCCATTCGCCATATGGGGAATGGATCTGGTAGGACCCTTCCCCCAGGCTAGTGGGCAGAGGAGATTTCTCCTAGTCATGATTGACTACTTCACAAAGTGGCTGGAGGTGAAGGCACTGGCTAAGGTCACTTCCCAGGTAATCCGCAACTTCGTATGGGGGGAGATCATTTGTCGACATGGGCTTCCGCAGGCCATAGTCACGGATAATGGACCGCAGTTCGCAAGCGAGGAATTCATCAGCTTCTGTGGCCAGCTGGGGATAGACCTTAGGTTTGCGTCCGTCCACCATCCCAGGAGCAACGGGCAGGTAGAGGCAGCGAACAAGGTCATCGTGAACTTGCTTAAGAAGAAGGTGGAAAATCTTAAAGGCAATTGGGTGGAACAGCTCCCCTCGGTCCTATGGGCCTTAAGAACCACCCCCAACACCGCCACAGGAGAGACCCCTTTCAGGCTCTCTCACGGCTGCGAGGCGGTCATCCCCATAGAGTTCGAGATTACGACACCACGAGTGACGGTCGCCGCAAATGGAGAGGAAGATTGGAGAGCCGGGAACGAGGAGGAGCTGCGGCTCCCCCTCGACCTCATCGAAGAAGCTCGGGATCGAGCAGCCATCCATCAAGAAGAGGTCAAGCGGCGGATGGCCAAGTATTTTGACAGGCACGTCAGGATCAAGCAGTTCGAGAAGGGAGATCTGGTACTCAAGAAGGTCGACGCGGCTGGGAGATCCGCCGCGGTGGGAAAACTTAACCCCAACTGGGAAGGCCCCTATGTCGTGGAGGAAGCACTAAAGTCTGGGGGGTATCGCCTTCAGAATGTGGAGGGCCAGCTCCTCAGCCACACATGGAGTGGCGACGACCTTAAACGCTTTTATCCTTAGTGCCATGTAATAAATGATGTTTTTTGAATGAAAGCATTTTGTTTAAACTATGTGTATGAAAATGATGCTACAGCTCGCAGGAGAGACCCTGGATGTTCCGAAGGTTGGCCCCGAGCGGACCCGCTGTCCAGGCTCTCATCTAGCTGGCAGGTCCGAAGGCTCACTCGGTGGCAGGTTCTATGTTCCAGAGGTTGGCCCCGAGCAGACCCGCTGTCCAGGCTCTCATCTAGCTGGCAGATCCGAAGGCTCACTCGGTGGCAGGTTCTATGTTCCAGAGGTTGGCCCTGAGCAGACCCGCTGTCCAGGCTCTCATCTAGCTGGCAGGTCCGAAGGCTCACTCGGTGGCAGGTTCTATGTTCCAGAGGTTGGCCCCGAGCAGACCCGCTGTCCAGGCTCTCATCTAGCTGGCAGGTCCGAAGGCTCACTCGGTGGCAGGTTCTATGTTCCAGAGGTTGGCCCCGAGCAGACCCGCTGTCCAGGCTCTCATCTAGCTGGCAGGTCCGAAGGCTCACTCGGTGGCAGGTTCTATGTTCCAGAGGTTGGCCCCGAGCAGACCCGCTGTCCAGGCTCTCATCTAGCTGGCAGGTCCGAAGGCTCATTCGGTGGCAGGTTCTATGTTCTAGAGGTTGGCCCCGAGCAGACCCGCTGTCCAGGCTCTCATCTAGCTGGCAGGTCCGAAGGCTCACTCGGTGGCAGGTTCTATGTTCCAAAGGTTGGCCCCGAGCAGACCCGCTGTCCAGGCTCTCATCTAACTGGCAGGTCCGAAGGCTCACTCGGTGGCAGGTTCTATGTTCCAGAGGTTGGCCCCGAGCAGACCCGCTGTCCAGGCTCTCATCTAGCTGGCAGGTCCGAAGGCTCACTCGGTGGCAGGTTCTATGTTCCAGAGGTTGGCCCCGAGCAGACCCGCTGTCCAGGCTCTCATCTAGCTGGCAGGTCCGAAGGCTCACTCGGTGGCAGGTTCTATGTTCCAGAGGTTGGCCCCGAGCAGACCCGCTGTCCAGGCTCTCATCTAGCTGGCAGGTCCGAAGGCTCACTCGGTGGCAGGTTCTATGTTCCAGAGGTTGGCCCCGAGCAGACCCGCTGTCCAGGCTCTCATCTAGCTGGCAGGTCCGAAGGCTCACTCGGTGGCAGGTTCTATGTTCCAGAGGTTGGCCCCGAGCAGACCCGCTGTCCAGGCTCTCATCTAGCTGGCAGGTCCGAAGGCTCACTCGGTGGCAGGTTCTATGTTCCAGAGGTTGGCCCCGAGCAGACCCGCTGTCCAGACTCTCATCTAGATGGCAGGTCCGAAGGCTCACTCGGTGGCAGGTTCTATGTTCCAGAGGTTGGCCCCGAGCAGACCCGCTGTCCAGGCTCTCATCTAGCTGGCAGGTCCGAAGGCTCACTCAGTGGCAGGTTCTATGTTCCAGAGGTTGGCCCCGAGCAGACCCGCTGTCCAGGCTCTCATCTAGCTGGCAGGTCCGAAGGCTCACTCGGTGGCAGGTTCTATGTTCCAGAGGTTGGCCCCGAGCAGACCCGCTGTCCAGGCTCTCATCTAGCTGGCAGGTCCGAAGGCTCACTCGGTGGCAGGTTCTATGTTCCAGAGGTTGGCCCCGAGCAGAACCGCTGTCCAGGCTCTCATCTAGCTGGTAGGTCTGAAGGCTCACTCGGTGGCAGGTTCCATGTTCCAGAGGTTGGCCCCGAGCAGACCCGCTGTCCAGGCTCTCATCTAGCTGGCAGGTCCGAAGGCTCACTCGGTGGCTGTTTCTCAATTCTCAAGAGATGATCTCAAGAGCATTCGCATAGACCACGCGCCGGAGAGAGGGTCACACCCCACTCTCTTGACTACTTAAGCGAAACCCCGTGATACGCGAATGGTAAGGTTCACTTGGTAGCGAGAGATCGAAGTGGAACGATCGACCTAAGTCATCTTCGAGCATTCGCGGGATGGCCAAGACAGTCACATCACGACCCGACGTCCTAATGAGCCTAGCGAGATGTGGCAGCGAATAAGAAGAATCGACGTCCTAATGAGCCTAGCGAGATGTGACAGCGAATAAGAAGAATCGACGTCCTAATGAGCCTAGCGAGATGTGGCAGCGAATAAGACGAATCGACGTCCTAATGAGCCTAGCGAGATGTGGCAGCGAATAAGAAGAATCGACGTCCTAATGAGCCTAGCGAGATGTGGCAGCGAATAAGAAGAATCGACGTCCTAATGAGCCTAACGTGGTATGACAGCGATTGAAAAAAAAAGAAGGGGGGCTGAGAATAATGCAAAGTGTAATCAATGAAGTACATCTTTTACAAGCACTCGCCGGTTCAAGATTGCAATCAAAAGTATAACTACAAAAGGAGGAAATACAAAAAGCCCTTCTCAAGGATCCACAGACTTCTCGCTCGAAGATCCGCCGCTCTCGTCAGAGTCTAGAACGAGGGCATCTTCTCGCGGCTCGACGTGGTCATCCTCGGGAAAGGGAATTGGGATATAGAGCTCGGGGACGACTTGACGGGCGGAAAGGCGTTCGGCCTCCGCCTTCAGGTATCCCGCTCGCCTCAGCACCTGCAGCGCGTGCTTGACGGCACTTTGCGCGTTCTCTTGCATCAGCTGCTCCAACTCGTGGTGGGGATAAAAATGACCCCCACTCCCCGGGTCGAGTGCTGACGCACCAGCCTCTCGCAATCGCTGGACCTCGGCTTTGGCCAGACGGATCTCATCCTCAAGGCCGGCCACCCGAGCGCGGAGCATCTCGGCAACCGTGGTATCCTGAAAATAATAGTGAAGTTGGTAAGAACAAAGTGTCAATCGGCGACAAGTCATTCGCGAAAAGGGAGCAGACATACATACCTCTGCGACAGGACGGTTGGCGAGAAGGGTCTCCGCAGCCGTCAGCTTGGTCCTAAGCTCCATCGCCTCAGCAGAAGCAACGGACCGGGACTCCTCAACCGCCGCCAAGTCTCGCGCCAATTTGATGCTCCGACGCGAAGACATGTGCGCGAGCTCGAGCGCTCGCAGCATGGCCCTGACACTCTCATGCGCGAGAATCTGGGTCGTCTCGGCATCATAAACTTCGGCGTCTTCTCGGCCATAGAGGGCATACGCGATGGCGTAAGCCTCCCCACTGGCGAGATCGCTCTTTATCCACGACGGATGGAGGGTGGAGAGCGAGACCCGGTTCGCATTCCTGTCCCACTTAACCAAAGGAGCCCCCGAGGGGTCCATGTACTTCTCGCCGCTGGGGAAGTTCCGATGGTCCCTGGGAAGTGGGGGCGGCGGCAACGACGGTCCCGCGCGAGGGGTGGTCTCTCCTGGCGCACTCGTCCCCAATGCTTGGATCTGAGCACTCGCCGCGAGGGTCTCGCCCAGGACCCCCTTCCCCTTGGCGGAAGGGGGGTTTTTGGATTTCTTGGAAGTGGAAGGGGTCGGCGCCGCTGGCTTGCGCTTCTTCCCGCCAGGCTTGGAGGAAGAAGGTTCCTCCCGGCAGGCATCCGCGGCGGCCTGTGCGAGAGAGAGGGTAGATCCGGAAGGACGCGGCGGATGGAGAGGGAAATGGCGCACACCTGTATAATATAACAAACGGTTCTAGCGAATGATGTAAAAGTTACAAGGCGAAAGCGAATGAAGTCTCGAACACTTACCCTCGCCCTGCGGAATGGGTGGAAGCGAGTTGACATTTCGCCGGAGGTGGACGAGATCCATCCCATGCTCCAGGATGTATTGGTGGAGTTTGGCCTCGTGCCCCCCTAGGGTCGGGGGGGCGGAAGGTTGACTCCTCCTCCTGCACCGGCGCGAGGAGGGTGTTCCCTAGGTTCCCGCTTACGAAAATAAAGCGGCGAACCCAGTCGTGGTTCTTGTTCGGGAGCCCGTAGTGCTTTAGGGGGCTCTGTCCCGAGAAGAAGGAGATACCATGGGTGCAGCGGAAGGTATAGAGCTTGCGGAAGACGGGCAGCGAGAACTCGATCCCCTCTTCTCGCAGGTAGCTCGCGTACCCGACCAGCATAGCGATGGAGTTGGGGTTGAGCTGGCCGGGCACGACCCCATAGTATCTGAGGGTCTGGCGGAGTTCCGGCCAGATCGGTAGGCGAAACCCCACCTCGAAGTGCTCTAGCGGGATCGCGAGAGCACAAGGCGAGATGGAATTCAGGCGCTCATCCGGTCTGGGCTTTCGCGCCTCGAAACCCGGCGGGACGTAGTCGGCGACGGCAGACAGATAAGCCTCCTCAGAAAGGTCGCAGGAATCGACGACGTGGTTGGCGAATGCACTGGCGCACTTAGCTCTGCCTTCCGCATCGCCGCCCATTTTTGCGAATGAAGAAGAAAAGAGGAGCAGCAGACGAGGAAGAAGCGCGAGTGCTAGCGCAGAGAAAGGAAGCGGATGGTTAGGTATTTAATACGGTGGTGGAGAGACCTATTTATAGAGGGACTAAACGGCGTTTGGACTTTCGAGACCTCGGGTGTGCGGATAGCCATCGCGCCCTCCCGACGCCTCGAAGCCCGAGCCGGTCCCTCTCGCCCATTAATGGCAAATGTCCTATGTCTATTCATTCCGCGGCCACGCAACGAAGTTGGAAGAGCATCCGGCTATAAGTCATCACTCGGCAAAAACTCAGGCAGAATTATGCGATACGAAAAATGAATAAAGAAGCATTCGCAAAACATAGAAAAATTATTACAGGTAAAAGCAACGTTCGACATTCGCAGCATAATGTAAGAAAAGAAAACAACAAGAGGGATGGACGTTGGGTAGATCAGATCTCCTCCCAGACCCACCGACCTCGCTTTCGCGACCCAGCTTCCGTGGGCGCTCGCGGGCGGTAGAGCGCGAGCATACTGGTGATTTCCTGAGAAGCAAGGTGGAGTTGGTCCCGGGCTCGCGCGGCATGCCTTGCGGGAGACAACTCCCCTCCTTCACCCCCCAATCGCTCCACCGCCGCGAGAAGATGCGAGTGACTTCGTTGAAGGTCCTTCAGCTCCCGCGTGACTCCCAGCCGCACCTCATCCACCTGACCGGCGACGTTTCGCTGGATATGGATAAGCTTCCCCAGGACCTCCGAGATCCGATCCTTCAGGGTCGCGTGATCCGAGGAATCACCCAAGAAGTCAGCGAGATCCCCGGGGGAAGGGAGAGGCGAGAGCATTCCCTCTCCCCCCTCGTAGTATGAGTCGAGGGGGGAGGCTTCTCGATAGCCTGCGGAATCACAACTAGGATTAGCAGTGATAAAGTATGCGAATGCAATAGAGGAGGGTGAGTGAACTGACCTGGGATGGGATCCGGGTGACCCGAAGGACGAGACGAATGCGGGTGCGTCCCAGACAGCCAGGCGGGAGGTAAGACCTTTCCCTTTCCTGGACGGTAAGGCTGTGAAGAAGGGGCTGGAGCCTCCGCGCGGTCATCAGCACAGAGATGCTGATCCAGCTCTCGCTCAGGGGAGACCCTCCGTTCATTCGCGGTGGCAGAAAGGTTCACCGGAGCAGGGGGACTGGGAGGAATGGAGTCCCGCAGCGGGACGCTAGTGATGAGGGCTGCGAAAAGATTGTGGTTAGTAGCCGACAACATAAAAGGGAGTAGCGAGAAGGTTCACAACTCACGAGATTGGGGTACAGTCTCCCCAGGAGGAGGCGGAGGAGCAAGATCCGAATCGGGAGGAGGTATCTCGTCCGCGGGAGGTGGCACCACCACATTGCTCAGAACGGCCCCATGGCCGTCCTCAGGCACCAAAGCCCCCTGCGAATGGTCGGAATAAGTGCAGGGTAAGGGACAGGAGCCAAATGAAGACAAGAAGAATCCTCATACCAGCACCGCGGGGTCCGGAGGGGCATCCGCCAGCGTATCCGCCGGTGGAGTATCCGCCGGAGATTCCGAAGCAGTCTCGCCTCTCTGACGATTCAGCCGAATCGTCTTGGCTCGACGCGAGACATAGGGGGCGCTCGGATCCCGTTTAGTCATTAGCCAGGGAGCAAATTTGGATGCTCTGGGGGCAGTCACAGCTTGGGCCGCAGCTAGGCGGTCGATCATCTCTCGCGAAAGGGGTTTCGCAGAAGGTTTGTGGAAAGACATTGCGAAGTGGAGGAACTCCGAGCCGAGATGAGAGAGTGGTCCAGGAAAACCTGACATGAGGATATATATATAAGGTGGTGGTGGGACCCACGGAATCTTATGGATCCAGTCAGCGGGCACTCACCGAATACAGGGTTGGACTGTTCTTTACGATCGTAGAAACCGTTCGTAAAGAGCGGGGATTGTGTACAACCCGTATTCGCCGAGTAGGCCCCCCCCCCCAGCCAACTGGCGAAACCTGGGTCGTCTGGATCATTCGCCGGGTCACTCGCCCAGGCTAAGTGAGGTAAAAATGCCCTCAAGATGGTGGAGGTAAGCTATAGGAAAGAAGACGCTAGGCGAGTGGTGCCCTCACGGACCGCTCGCCCAGAAATGAGAGCATTCGCCCAACCAGGGGACCACTCGCCCAGAAGCGTGGGCATTCGCCCGGACAGGCGGGTGCCCAGCGAATGGTGCCCTCACAGACCATTCGCCCAAATGGGTGTGAGGGGAAAATGACTATAATACCCCTGGTGGGCTGCAAATAGCCCTTCAGAACAGCGGAGTTGGGCTGTTAGCAGACCAATTTGGGGTGCGGTTAGTAAAACTAAAAGGCGGATTCAGGCTATTTACAGACCAGCCTAGGAAAACTATAAATAGACCCTTAAGGGCACCTTGGAGGAGATCCGATTTTAGAGAATCCTCTCCTCTAGGCTAGTTTTGGTTGGCAGCTAGTGCCCTCCAAGGTGCCCGGTTGAGCTTTGGTTTGGGAGGGGAAGCTCTCTAAGATCTTCCGGGTGTGTGGCGGGACCTCCTCGCTTCAGCCTTGGGTCTATTCCGTTTCCAGCATCCACCGTCAAGAGAGTCTAGTGAGGGAGAAATAAGCATCGGCTACACCCCCAGTGGGTCCGAACTCAAGAGACCAGTTGCTGGTTTCAACAGACATGGGAAGGATTGAAGTCATGTCCTCGAACCACTGCAGGTGCACAACTGGATCCTCCTTGCCGGTGTAGTAGGACATCTCCGGCCCACAAAACCCTTCTGGCACTGGGGCCGAGAGGATCATCTCGCAAAAGGGGCTCCATTCCCCTGCTCGGCGAGTGGTCCTCTCGCGCGGGACCAACTCACACACCTCAGCACTCGCCGGACTGCTGAACAGCTGCCGTTCGGGGAGGTCTCGCGCACTTCCTTCTGCTGGCACCTCCTTCCCCGGCCGCTGCCCCGGTGCGTTCTCGCCAATCTGCAAAGGCGGGACCACTGGGACCACCGGGGTCTCGCACTCGGTCCTTGCTGCGAGAACCGTCTGCAGGACCTCTCGCTTGAACTTTTCAAACATCTCCAGCCACTCCCCTGCCGCTAGTGGCTGCGAGTGACCTGAGTCAGAACCATTTCCTCCATCTCCTGTCATCGAAACCAGCTTGGGATTTTCTTTCACCGGCTACGGTCCACGCTCACCGCACCAAAAATGTTGAAACCAGCAACTGGTCTCTTGAGTTCGGACCCACTGGGGGTGTAGCCGATGCTTATTTCTCCCTCACTAGACTCTCCTGACGGTGGATGCTGAAAATGGAATAGACCCAAGGCTGAAGCGAGGAGGTCCCGCCACACACCCGGAAGATCTTAGAGAGCTTCCCCTCCCAAACCAAAGCTCAACCGGGCACCTTGGAGGGCACTGGCTGCCCACCAAAACTAGCCTAGAGGAGAGGATTCTCTAAAATCGGATCTCCTCCAAGGTGCCCTTAAGGGTCTATTTATAGTTTTCCTAGGCTGGTCTGTAAATAGCCTGGATCCGCCTTTTAATTTTACTAACCGCACCCCAAATTGGTCTGCTAACAGCCTAACTCCGCTGTTCCGAAGGGCTATTTGCAGCCCACCAGGGGTATTATGGTCATTTTCCCCTCACAGCCCTTTGGGCGAATGGTCCGTGAGGGCACCATTCGCTGGGCACCCGCCTGGCTGGGCGAATGCCCATGCTTCTGGGCGAGTGGTCCGTGAGGGCACCACTCGCCTAGCGCCTTCTCTCCTACAGCTTACCCCCACCAACCCGGGGGCATTTTTACCTTCCTTAGCCTGGGCGAGTGACCCGGCGAATGATCCGGACGACCCAGGTTTCGCCAGTTGGCTGGGGGGGCCCACTCGGCGAATATAGGTTGTACAAGGAAGAATCACAAGCTAGCATTCCCACAAGGTCCTCCTCCCTCTCCTAAGAAGATTCCCCTACCCATCAACTACTATTAGAGGCAAAGGCAGAAAACCAAAAGGGCAAGCAGCAGTAGACACTGATGGGGCACCAAATTAAAATCTTAATGATTATGTTGGGGCAAATGAATGCTAATGTTTATTCATGAACATCTAATCTATTTATATGCTTGGTATCTATTGTGAAGAACATTTAATCTATTTATGTGATTGCTGCTTTATGTGTGATGTTATTATCTGAAATGATAAATCTTTTTATGAGTGACATTTATCATTGAGGTAAGTTAGGGCTTCTTCAAATAGGGAGAGATTGTTGGGAACAGTGCCCAGCAGTGTTCCTGATTTGAAGAAGTGCTCAGCTCAATGGACAGTGCAAGTTGTATTTAATGTCATATCTAGTTCATGTTTGGAGAAATCAGACAATATGTCAAGTACTTTAGTTATTTCACTAAGTACAATATCGTCGAGACGAATAGAAGATGTCGTCGACAAAGTATGCTTGTCGTCATGATGATGATCAAAGAAAACGTTGAGACTTGGCGAGTTCGTCGAACGAAGAATGATGTTCGTCGAACGCAGAATGAAGTTCGTCGAACGCAGAATGTAGTTCGTCGACCGCAGAAACTTCTCTTCAGATCGACATAATCCGCTGAGAAGAGGAAGACATCTCAGCCCAACCGCTGAGACAGATTCAAAAGGAAGGATGTCGTCGAGAAGATGCAGTATCGTCGACATCATCAAAGAAGTTGTGTCGTCGGAAAGGCTAAGTAAGACTGATGCCAATGACATCGTCGTAAAGAAGGCGTGACATCGAGAAGACTGAAGGACAACTGAAGACAAGCAATTGCTAAAGCAGAGTATGTCGACATGATATCGCTCATGTCGTCGAAAGAACAAAGTGATTACGATGATAGACTACAAGAAAGAATATCACGACGACACAGTCAGAGATATCATATCGATGTATATGCAGAAACGCCAGAATATCTCGTATCATCGAGACATCAACGTCAGAGGCAGAAGCTAGAAGACTTGAAGATCCACCAAGGCCTAAGGCATCGACAAAGTCCTGTCATCGAGATATTATCCATATTGTCGTAATGCTTTCAGTATCAACATAAAGCTAGAAATATCATCGAGACGGAATTCAAATGTTGCGGACGCATTGTCAGCAATTAATGCCGACGCCTGATTGTCCAATCAACGCGTACTCTTAAGGAATGGGCTTCTGACAGTAAAGGACATTATATGTGACCGTTAAGCAGCTCTTCCGTCCTATAAAAGGGAACATTGATGCCCTAGAAAAAGTAATCTTGGTGAGAGACAAGAACGAAAGAGAATCCCGTCATTGCTTCTAAATACAACAGTACTTTCTGCGGAGAAGAAGAAGAACAAGTAGAGAACAAGAATCAAGCGTTCTCAGAAGAATCAGTCATCTCCATTGACTGATAAGAAGCCGTTCCTCATCAGGCTAAGAAAAGAGATTGAAGAAAAACTGTGCTTTCAAGATCTGAATCAGAAACATCTTCTTCAACCTCAAGTTGCCGATCTCCATCAGGCTAAGTTGCCGATCTTCATCAGGCAGAAGAAACAGTTTTCATCACTGTAAACCTTTTATTGTTGTAAGGCTTGAGGGCCTAAGTGTCTAGCTTGAGTGCTGGAGAGCTGTGAGGCTTGAGGGCCAGAGCAGTGGACTTGCGGGTCCGATTTTGTCAAGCTTGAGGGCTGGAGAGCTGTGAGGCTTGAGGGCCAGGGCAGTGGAGTTGCGGGTCCGATTTTGTCTAGCTTGAGGGCTGGAGAGCTGTGAGGCTTGAGGCCAGGGCAGTGGACTTGCGGGTCCGATATTGTCAAGCTTGAGGGCTTGGGTGCAGTAAGGGCTTGCGGGCCTAGGCTGTAGGCACAGGACTTGCGGGTCTGTGTTGTGTATGTTGGACATGTGTGTCACATCCCTTTGTTTGAGAATAACAAATCCCAAATTGTATTTGATCTTGCTTGTCGTGTATTTAGAGTGTGCAAGAACTATAGGTGCAATACTCCACAGGTAGAAAACAGATTGGAGACAACTCTCTGGAAAGTGTGCTAACGCTCGCATTAGTTGTTAACGCCCAGCGTTAACAACCGCTGAGAAGGAAACCGCTGAGATGGCGTTCGACGAAATCAGAAGGAACCTGCGTTCGACGAATGGAAGCATTCGACCAAAGCAGAAGGAACCTGCGTTCAACGGATGGAAGTGTTCGACAAATCTGAAGGCGCTCGACGAAACCTGAAGGAACCTGCATTCGACGAAATCTGAAGGAAACTGTGTCCGACGATTTGGAGTTAACTGTGTTCAGCTTATTGCGTTCGACGAACTGAACTGCGCTCGATGATTTGGAGCATTCGACGAACTGAACTGTGCTCGACGATTTGGAGTTAACAACATTCGACGAAGGTGCGTTCGACGAAATTAGTTTCGTTCGACGAAATTTGGTTATGTCACGCTCCCGACGCTATACACGATCTCAGCAACTGCCGTACACGTTCTCTAATGCTGGCGTTAACCTTAACGCCACGCGTTAGCTCCAGTGTTTATTTAAAAGACCTGATTTCATTTTTGCTCATCGCTGAGAGGATTATTGAAGCCTTTATTCCAGAAATCTGAGAGAGCTTCCAGAGACAATACTTGTGCCAAAACTCCATTGTTGTTATGCTGCCGAAGAAGGTTGTCCCACAAAAAGCTTAAGGAGAATTCTGGAGGAGGACTACGTCACGCTACATCCGAAGGACGATCGCTTCGACCTCGCTCATATTACAATGATCCTTCATCTCCAATTCAGAAGATCTCATATGGAGTTTTTTTATTGTTATCTTTATTTTCATTCCATACTTTTTGTAATCATTTAGAGAATTCGCCTCGTGTTGGCGACTAGGTCTGGGTAGGACTTAGGGATGAAATTCGCCTCGTGTTGGCGACTAGATATAGGTTAGGTCTAGGGGGTGCTCGAGGCCATATCCGGGGAAGGAATGGCTAGAGCCGCTTGAGGCCATATCCGGGGAAGGATAGGCTAAAGCCAACCGGTTTGTGGGGATACAAGTCAGTATAGAAAAGGAAAAACTGTTTTACTTTGTACGCCTCCGATTTCTAGCGATATTGAAATCAAATTTATGTAAACACCTTTTTATATAATATAATCATGTCTTTTTTTGTGTTTACTTGATTTCTATCATTTGACAAAAGTTATAAAATTGCAAATTACAATTGTTTCTTCCTTTAAGTTAAATTGTTATTTTGTTCTAATTTTTCCCTAAACAATTTAGTAAATCGTCTAAAAATTTATAAAGAATTTTATTCCCTTATTCACCCCCCCCCCCCTCTAAGGGCGCCAATCGATCCAACAAATGGTATCGGAGAAAGGTTATTCCAAACGGTTTAAAAACCAGGAATAATGACGTCTTATGATCTCGCTTTTTCCGAGGGTCAGGGAATTAGTAGACCTCCACTATTTACCGGGTCAGATTATAATTACTGGAAAAATAGGATGAGATGTTTTCTTATGACCCTAGATATTGAGATATGGAATATGGTAGAAGAGGAATACTGTCCTCCTACATTTGTAGTTAGAGATATAACTTTAGATAAACCAAAAGATAAATGGGATGATAGAGATAAGCTAAAATGCAAAAATAACGCCAAGGCCATGAATGCTTTATTTTGTGCGTTAGATAGAAATGAATTTAATAGAATTTCTGCATGTACTACTGCGTATGAAATTTGGAATCATTTGGAAGTTACTCATGAAGGTACATCGCAGGTTAAAGATTCAAAGCTTTTCCAACTTGAGTCGGAATATGAAAAATTCTGGATGGATGAAAGTGAAGATGTTGATGCCATGTACACACACTTTACCAAGATCGTCAATGTCTCCAAAGTTATTGGAAAGAATATCTCCAACGGCGACTTGGTCCGAAAGATTCTTCGTTCCCTTCCGCCAAAATTCAAGCCGAAGGTGACAGCCATTTCAGAATCGCACAATCTAAGAACGCCTCATTGGGAATCTCAAAACCCATGAGGTAGAACTCAAAATCCAATATGATGAATACAACAATGAGCCAAAGAAGAAGGCGTTGGCACTAAAATCAAAGAAGGAGTCCCAAGAGGATGAGGATGAAGATGAAGAAAGCCTTTTGGTGAAGAACTTCCGAAAGTTCATGCGAAATCCAGAAAGGAGAAACATTTTCCAAAAATTTATCCAAAAGGATGCAAGATGGAAATGGTCATCCTCAAAGAAGGAAAAGGAGAGCGACGATGAAGATGAGAAATCTCCACCGGAATGCTTTTATTGTAGGAATACAGGGCACATTCGGATCCAGTGCCCAAAGTTCTTGAAGGAGAAGAAGGAAAAGCGGCACAAAGGGAAGGAGAATAGGAAGGTGCTAAAAGCTAGAACATGGGATGACTCCTCCTCCTCCGAAGAATCAAGCGGGTCTTCATCAAGCGAAGATGAGGAAGCAAACATGTGCCTCATGGGACATGGAAACGACGGCGACGACACCAGTGTTCTTAGCGACACCGAGGTAACTCCTCCCACTTATGATGAACTCGTTAATGAATTCCTTGAAACTTGCAAAGCTTTTGATAAAAATATGAAAGAAAGTATTTTATTGAATCGTGAAAATGAATCTCTTATTAAAGAAAATCAAAAGCTTTCCAAAAAATTAATTGTTTTAGAAAAGAGAAAGGTTTCTTACCAAGAGTGTGATCACTCCACTAAATTGGCAAGAGATATTGAAGAGTCACTTTCTAAAGCCCTCTCTCATGTCAAAACTCTTACAAAAGAGAAGGGAGAATTAGAAAGGAAATTAGAAGCCTCTCTTTTGCAAATAAAAAATAACAAAAAAGGTTTTGAAAATAAGTGTGTCATGCTTGTGAAAGAAAATTCTTCACTTAAAGCACATGTTCATGATCTCACCATGGCCATTAAAAATTTGGAATAAGCCAAAAATCACTGGAGATGATTTTAGGAAACCAGTGCTATGGTTCTGGAAAATTTGGGCTCGGATATCGAGGAGAGGGATACCGCCAGGCGCTAGCCAGTAACGCTGGCGCTAGCACCTTGTACAACCCCGTACCCGTCGGGTGGGACCCTCCCCAGATAGTGGGGACCCGTGGTGTCCCGTGATTGACTAGCATTGACCGGGGAGCGGTTAGGATCCATATTCTTAAATAAACAAAGAATGGGGGTGCGAGTAGCGGAGTTTGGTGTGCGTTTAGAAAAGAGGGCTGCGGATAGCCATGTTTGGCTAGGTTTTTTTATAAAACCTAAAAATAAAAACTCACAAGGAGAGCTTTTCCTTCGCAGCGGCAAGAGGAGCCGTCGCCTTTCCCTCCCCTTCCTATTCGCGCGCGTCTAGGGCAGCAGCAGTCGAGGCCCCCGCTCCCCGTCGCCCTTCCCCCCTTCCTGTTCGCGCACGTCTAGGGCAGCAGCAGTCGAGGCCCCCGCTCCCCGTCGCCCTTCCCCCTCTCGTCGCCCGTGAGCCAAAGGAGGACCCCCGATCTCCCTTCCTCCTCTCCCGTGGCCGTCCAAGGCAAGATCCGGCCGGGAACTCCTCTCCCGTGGCCGACCGAGGCAAGATCCGGCCGGGAACTCCTCTCCCGTGGCCGACCGAGGCGAGATCCGGCCGGGAGCTCCTCTCCCGTGGCCGACCGAGGCAAGATCCGGCCGGGAGCTCCTCTCCCGTGGCCGTCCGAGGCGAGATCCGGCCGGGAGCTCCTCTCCCGTGGCCGACCGGAGCGAGGAGTGTCGGGGGCTTCTCTTATTTGCATGGAAGCCCCTCTCCACCAACGGGTGGGGGGAGGGAGCTCTCCGACGGGTTGACGTGCGCGTCCCCGCTATTAACTGCATTAGCGCCCGGAAGTGTGAGTACGGGTTTAGGCATTCTGTGTGAAGCCCATCCGGGTGTGTAGACCGGATTGGTGATGTTGCTGTGTGAAGCCCATCCGGGTGTGTAGACCGGATTGGTGATGTTTCTGTGTGAAGCTCATCCGGGTGTGTAGACCGGATTGGTGATGTTTCTGTGTGAAGCCCGTCCGGACGTGGGGGCCGGACTGGTGATGTTCTGGGGACCCCGGAGAAGACTCTGTGGAAGATATTTAGTATTTGCTCGTATTTATGAAATGTCGCATGGCGAGACGTTGGCGAACAGGTGACGCAGTACCAAGCAGGGGGTTGCGGGCTTAAGCCCAAAGTTGTGCCGCCCCGAGAAGGGCCTATCTATTTATATTTGCCGGCCTGCGTGCCGAAGTGTGGAGCTTATGCTCTTGTAAATTAAAATGCCTGTGATGCCCTCTTTATGTAGCTTATATTTTTATCGTAGGCGAGTGGTGTTTTCATGAATCACTCGCCCCGTGGGAACCCCGAGGTGAAATTACCGGGAAGACCTTAAGGTTCAGTTAATTAACTCTTAGAACGACGGAGTTACGCTGTCGGCAGTCCCATTTGGGTTGCGTATAGTCAGACTGTTTGTCGGGATTACGCTATTGGCGGCCCGGACGAGGAACGCTATAAATAGACCCAAGAGAGCACCTTTAGGAGGGGGATTCGGCTTGGGATTTCCCTTAGATGTTTTGGTTGGCCAAGAGAGTCCCCTCAATGGTGCTTTGTCTCAGTCTTTGGCTTCGGAGGGGAAGTGCTTGTTAGTCTTCCGGGTGTGTGGTGGGACCTCCACGCTGAGGCCTTGGGTTCGTCCTTTGAGTTCCTAGTTTTGTGCCTAGATTGTTAGCTTGAGCGAAGTAGGTGTGAGGCCACCCCTCTTTTGGGACCCCGAACTCCACAGAGACCAAATCTTGTTCGCAAGATTTCGGTTTCAACACACCTCATACAAGAAACCTGAATTTTCTTTTTCAAAATGTTTTTCTTCTGTAAATCCAATTTCTTCCAGCAAGAAAATATTCCAGAAAAGGGTCTCAACCCCCTTTATTTCATGTGCAAACTATTATAGGTTAGGTCACACATCTAGTTCTTGCAGGAAAATAAAACAAAATACTTTAAAACAAATCTGGGTACCTAAGACTTCCACTTATTCTATGGGTGGTACCACTTGGGTATCCAGATCTTTACTCTCATCTTCTTTCTAGATGTGCAGGCAGGCTAAGGACAATGAAGACGTGTGGTACTTGGATTCAGGATGCTCCAAGCACATGACGGGCAATAAATCAAAGTTCCTTAGCCTAGAAAAGAAGAAGGGAGGGATCACGACGTTTGGTGATAACGGAAAAGGAAGGATCATGGGAATTGGTACAGTTGGTAACAAATCCTTTACTATATCTAATGTTCTTTATGTGAAAGGATTAAAACACAACTTAATTTCTATTAGCCAATTATGTGATAAAGGATTAGATGTGTTATTTGAATCTTCCACTAATCTATGCAAAATATCTAATCCTACTACAAAAGATATTTTACTAACTGCACCAAGAATACATAATGTTTATCAAGTTTCTTTTCATGATCTTTCTAAATCATCTATAAAATGTTTTATCACTATGAATGATGAATTAGAACTTTGTCATAGAAGACTAGGACATTCTAGCACAAAACTCATTGTAAAACTTGCCAAAAGTAATTTAATTAGAGGATTGCCTAGGTTAAATGGAACTTTACCTTCACTTTGTTCACCATGTCAAAAAGGTAAATTTTCTAGATCCTCTTTCAAAAGTAAAAATTTTATTTCTACTACAAGACCCTTGCAAATAATTCATATGGATCTTTTTGGTCCCGTTAGCACTACAAGTCTTGGTGGTAGATTATATACATATGTTTTAATAGATGATTTTTCAAGATATTGTTGGACATTATTTCTCTCTTCCAAATCCGATGCGTTTTGTGAATTTGCAAAATTATGTACTCGTATTCAAAATGAAAGTGATTTAAAAATTAAATGCATTCGCTCGGATCATGGAGGAGAATTTGAAAATGAAAAATTTACATCCTTTTGTGATATGTTAGATATTAAACATGAGTTCTCTGCACCACGCATACCACAACAAAATGGTGTTGTAGAAAGAAAGAATAGGACACTTCAAGAACTAACACGCACTATGTTATGTGAATATAAATTACTTAAGTCCTTTTGGGCCGAAGCCATAAATACATCGTGTTATGTTTTGAATAGAATCATGCTTCGCCCATCTCTTAATCTCACACCATATGAACTCTATTTTTAAAAGAAGCTTAATGTATCTTATTTCAAAGTTTTTGGTTGTAAATGCTTTATTTTGAATACAAAAGATAACTTGGGAAAGTTTGATGAAAAATGTGATGAACTTTTCTTGGGTACTCTTCAAATAGTAAAGCTTATAGAATTTTTAATAAAAGAACTAGTAGAGTTGAAGAGTCAATAAATGTAAAATTTGATGAGTTTGTTCCTTGTATAGAAAAACTTTCCGCAGGCAACGAGGATGATCTCTTACAACCTTTGGAGCATGGTGATGAGGAATCTTCCAAAGAAGAAGAAGAGGAGGCCAAGGAAGATGAATATGTACCTCCAAGTGCCTTGAAATTCACAAAGGATCATCCACGGGAATTAATAATTGGTGAACCATCCATCGGGGTAAGAACTCGCTCTTCTCTTCATGAATCATATTCAAAGCTGTTTTGTTTCCGAAATTGAACCAAAAACCGTTTCTACTGCTTTAAATGATGAATTTTGGTTTTTGGCTATGAATGAATAGTTAGAACAATTTGAGCGACATAATGTTTGGAAATTAGTAGAAAGACCATCTAATCATCCAGTTGTAGGTGTAAAATAGATTTTTAAAAATAAATTAGATGGTGAGTCTAGAATCACTAGGAATAAGGCACGCTTAGTAGCACAAGGATATTCACAAATCGAGGGGATAGATTTAGATGAAACTTTTGCACTCGTTGCTAGGTTGGAATCCATTAGAATTTTTCTAGCATTTGCAAGCTTTAAAAGAATAAAACTATTTCAAATGGATGTAAAAAGTGCTTTTCTCAACGGGTTTGCAAAAGAAGAAGTTTATGTTGAACAACCCCCGGTTTTATTAATGAAAAATTTCCTAATCATGTTTATAAACTAGAAAAAGCGCTTTATGGTTTAAAACAAGCGCCACGTGCATGGTATGAAAGACTTACATCATTTTTATTAAAGCGCGATTATATTATGGGAAGTGCCGATAATACTCTCTTCATTAAACATAGTAATGATGATTTAATTATTTTGCAAATATATGTTGATGATATAATCTTTGGATCTACTAATGAAGAGTTGTGTAATGAAGTTATTAAAGTGATAAAAAATGAATTTGAAATGAGTCTAGTAGGAGAACTTTCTTATTTTCTTGGTTTTCAAATATCACAAAGAAATGATGATATTTTTATATGTCAAACCAAATATGTCTATGATATGCTTAAGCGCTTTGGATTTGAAAACCTTAAACATGCTTCTACACCAATGAGTGCATCACTTAAGTTAGGAAAAGATGAATCGGGAATTTCAATTGATCAAACCTTATATAGAGGTATGATAGGATCCCTACTCTATCTTAGTTCAACTAGACCCGATATTATGTTTGTCGTATGCTTGTCTGCTCGATTTCAAGCTAATCCAAAAGAATCTTATTTAAAAGCGGTAAAACGATTTTTTAGATATCTTATTGGGTCATCTAGATTAGGATTATGGTACCCGCACAATAATTCATTTACACTTCACGGCTACTCCGATTCGGACTACGTTGGTTGTTCACTTGATAGAAAAAGCACTAGTGGTACTTGTCATTTTCTAGGACCTTCATTAGTTGCATGGTCTAGTAGGAAACAAAATTCGGTTGCACTCTCCACCGCGGAGGCTGAATACATTGCATTAGGGAGTTATTGTGCACAAGCACTATGGATGAGCCAAACTTTAGAGGACTTTTGTTTTCATCTAAAACTTATAGAATTAAAATGTGACAATAAAAGTGCCATTGATCTCACAAATAATCCGGTACACCACTCTAGATCCAAACATATAGATGTGCATCATCATTTCATAAGGGATCACATTAAAAAGGAAAATGTTAGGATAAGTTTCATTGGCACGGACTCTCAACTTGCTGATATATTTACTAAACTTCTTCCCGATGCAATGTTTCAAATGTTAAGGTTGGAACTAGAAGTCTTAGACATCTTAGGATGAATAACATGTACAATGCTAATATTTTATGCAATTTGATCAATCAAGACATCTCCAAAAATTACAAAATTTCTGCATAAGACTACTCTAAGGATATTTAATAAATATCAAAAATCAGATTTTTCAAATTCTCAAAAAATCGTGTACTGTTTCCAGCGTTAGCCCTAACGCCAGCGTTAGCGTTGGTGTTGGAATTTTCTGATTTTTAAATTTTCTAAAAACCCTTAAAAATATGTTAGTTTATATTTACTAATTTGTTTTTGAATTTCTGACATTTATTATCTTTGTTTTATTTTATATTTAAGAAAATCAACTACAAAAATTTAAAATTCAAAAATACAAAAATATACTTTTGTGATTTTTCTGTTTTTATTTCATTAAAATTTTTCAAAACAACAATAAAACTGTATGCTCTTTATTGCTAACATCAAGCATGAATGAATTCTATTAGTTAGAATTATTTACAATGTTAACATTTATTCCTTCAAATTACTATGAACATTATTTTGTTTATCATGCTTTGATATATCTAGTTAAAGTGCATCAATTGTATTGAAAAATATGTGTAGAACCAAGCTTAGCATGCCTCTAAGTATGAGTAAATGTATTATGATTGATAATGATACATTTCACTCACTTATTTTGGTAATCAACATGTGTGTTTAAATCTAAAAATGCTTGTTTGTGTATTGTATTTGTACAATAAATTAAAACTTGCATAAGTTAATTACCTACACTACATTTGAATTGCACTTATGAAATTTTGAAAAGTGGTTAAGTTTCAAAAATTGTGGGTTTGCAAAATAAGTGTATTCGGAGAATGTTGTCGCACAAATGTGAACAAAAAATTATATATGTAGACAACTATAACTCCACCAAGCACTACTTGAATCTCCTGATAAGTCTTCATAAGCATAGTGAGGTTGAGCACCTTGGAAAGTAGTAAAGTGTCTTGTGCAACCCTTGATTAATTCACCACTTTTTAATAAAATAGTGTGCATTAAAGTGTGTGCAAGTTAATTTACTTGTGTTTTATTGTACACTTTACTTTACATATGTCTTGTATTTTGTGATTTAAATCAATTGTTAACATTGCCCAAAATACACTTCTGTGCACATCATTATCTTTCATAACACTTCTTCTCATGAGTATTGGATTCTAATGCTTTATCTATACTACTCTTTATATAATAAATGCACTAGAAAACCTAGCATGATCTCTACAAAGTTTTGGTATCTCTTGAACTTAAAATTAAGTAACATTGTAGTATATTCTTGTTCATTTTCATGCATGGTATCTTTATGTAAAACTATGAGATTTCAAAAAGGTTAAAACATCTTTACATTTTGAACTTAAAACTCATATTCTTACTTATGCTTTTCATGCTGACAAAAAGATGTTTCTTATAATCTTCCGCTTGCTTACAACTCTTATCTTTTTATTTGAAATCTCTTAAATATACTATGCTTAAAATCTTTATCATTATCTATATTACAAAAGCTCGATCATGCTTTATCATTTATAAGAAATGCCTCCTTACTATCCTCACCCAACCTTCTTTTGATAATACCAAAAGGGGGAGATTAATTGCAAAAATCTATATAGGAGAAATATAGAAGAATACGGGGAGACTAATTCATGTAATCAATCATTTAGGGGGAGTAAAACATAAATGCAATTATGTGGGGGTAGCATTAAGATAGAGAAAGTATGCACATTCTCATGTTTATCAAATACTATAGTTGCACTATTTTCTCGCTTATCATATTCTATAATACCTTTAATGATTTCTTGCTAACACGATTTGTTATTATCAAAAGGGGGAGATTGTTGGACATGTGTGTCACATCCCTTTGTTTGAGAATAACAAATCTCAAATTGTATTTGATCTTGCTTGTCGTGTATTTAGAGTGTGCAGGAACTATAGGTGCAATACTCCACAATTAGAAAACAAATTGGAGACAACTCTATGGAAAGCGTGCTAACGCTCGTGTTAGTTGTTAACGCCCAACGTTAACAACCGCTGAGATGGCGTTCGACGAAATCAGAAGGAACCTGCGTTCGACGAATGGAAGCGTTCGACGAAAGCAGAGGGAACCTGCGTTCGACAAAATATGAAGGAAACTGCGTCCGACAATTTGGAGTTAACTGCGCTCGGCTTATTGCATTTGACGAACTGAACTGCGCTCGACGATTTGGAGCGTTCGACGAACTGAACTATGCTCGACGATTTGGAGTTAACTGCGCTCGACGAAGGCGCGTTCGACAAAATTAGTTTCGTTCGACGAAATTTGGATCTGTCACGCTCCCAACGCTATACACGATCTCAACAACTGTCGTAGATGTTCTCTAATGCTGGCGTTAACCTTAACGCCACACGTTAGCTTTAGTGGTTATTTAAAAGACCTGATTTCATTTTTGCTCATCGCTGGGAGGATTATTGAAGCCATTATTCCAGAAATCTGAGAGAGCTTCCAGAGACAATACTTGTGCCAAAACTCCATTGTTGTTATGCTGCCGAAGAAGGTTCTCCCACAAAAAGCTTAAGAAGAATTCTGGAGGAGGACTACGTCACGCTACATCCGAAGGATGATCGCTTTGACCTCGCTCATATTACAGCGATCCTTCATCTCCAACTTCAGAAGATCTCATAGGGAGTTTTTTTATTGTTATCTTTATTTTCATTCCATACTTTTTGTAATCGTTTAGAGAATTCGCCTCGTGTTGGCGACTAGGTCTGGGTAGGACTTGGGGATGAAATTCGCCTCGTGTTGGCGACTAGATCTAGGTTAGGTCTAGGGGGTGCTCGAGGCCATATCCGTGGAAGGATTGGCTAGAGCGGCTTGAGGCCATATCCGGGGAAGGATAGGCTAAAGCCAACCGGTTTGTGGGGATACAAGTCAGTATAGAAAAGGAATTTTTTTTTACTTTGTACGCCTCCGATTTCTAGCGATATTGATATCAAATTTATGTAAACACCTTTTTATATAATATAATCATGTCTCTTTTTGTGTTTACTTGATTTCTATCATTTGGCAAAAGTTATAAAATTGCAAATTACAATTGTTTCTTCCTTTAAGTTAAATTGTTATTTTGTTCTAATTTTTCTCTAAACAATTTAGTAAATCATCTAAAAATTTATAAAGAATTTTATTCCCTTATTAACCCCCCCTCTAAGGGTGCCAATCGATCCAACTGTGTAGGGATTGAGGGCCTGAGTGTCGAGCTTGCGGGCTCGGGTGCAGGAGGGGCTTGCGGCCCTAGGCTGTAGGACTTGCGGGTCCGTGTTGTAAGGCTTGCGGGCCTGAAGATTTGGCAGAATTTGCCGAGCCTAGCACACTGCTAGGTAGGCGCAGAGGGAAAGAGAACTACTCAAGACACCCTGTCTTGAGGAACCTCTATAAGTTCTTGCGTGCTTTCTGTGTTGTGCTAATCTAATTTGCAGATCTCTTAATCAGAAATCAAGAACACCTAAAGGGGATAAAATAATTTGAAAAACCTATTCACCCCCCTCTAAGTAATAAGTTGACACTCAGTAAACAACAATGCTTACCGGATATCTCTAAGCCGTTTGTGGTAGAATCAGATGCGTCTGATAAAGGCATTGGGGGCGGTTCTTCTACAACAAGGCCAGACAATAGCCTATTTCAGTAAGGCGTTAGGCAAGAAGAACGCGATGCTTTCGGTCTACGAAAAGGAGTTGCTAGCGGTGGTCCTTGCGGTCCAACATTCCGCAATACTTAATTACCGGGCCATTCACCATTCGCACGGATCAACAAAGTTTGAAGTTCTTGTCAAATCAAAAGTTGGCGACACCAGCGTAACAAAAATATTTGTCCAAGTTGTTGGGCTATGACTACTCTATCCAATACAAGCAAGAGAAGGAAAATCTTTGTGCGGATGCTTTGTACAGAAGGGAGGGGGCGGAAGAAGTGGAGTTATGCGCCATCATCACGATTACTTCAAACTTCATGCAGGAGCTAAAGGAGTCGTGGCAACGGGACCCCAAAATACATCAAATCATCGCCCAAAAGACAATGGACATCACTAGTCAACCCAAGTATCAGTGGGAGAGGGGATTGTGGAAGAGGAAGGGCCGTTTGGTGGTGGGAGATGAAGCTGCCATCAAGTTGAAATTATTGCAAATGTACCATGAAAGCACTTGGGGTGGACATTCGTGAATCACAGCCACATACCAACGCTTAAAGAGGATGTACTTTTGGAAAAAAATGAAGGTCGAGGTCTATGAATATGTATAACGTTGCACCGTGTGCCAACAGTGCAAAACAGATAACCGGAAGGCGATGGGGCTGCTTCAACCCCTTCCGATACCGGAGAGGATTTGGTAAGAGATCTCATTAGACTTTGTGGAGTGGCTGCCCAAGTGTAGCGGGAAGACGACAATATTGGTAGTGGTTGACCGTCTTAGCAAGCAAGCACACTTCGTGGCTTTGGCCCACCCGTATACCGCTGAGAGTGTGGCTCAAGTTTTCTTGGATTCGATCTTCAGATTGCTTGGAGTTGCCGAAGTCAATTGTAAGTGATCGACACACCATCTTTATAAGCCAATTTTGGAAAGAGCTCTTCCGGGTGCTACAAGTCAATCTCAAGTTGTCCATGGCGTACCACCCCCAAACTGACGGCCAAACCGAAGTAGTGAATCGATGCTTGGAAAACTACTTACGGTGTATGTGTTTTGAAAGGCCAAAGAATTGGGCACATTGGTTACCTCTAGCGGAGTGGTGGTACAACACGACATACCAAAGCGCCATCAAGTTGACAACTTACGAGGTGGTCTATGGGCAAGCACCCCCATTACATGTGGCCTATAATCCGGGACTAGCAGAGATGGAGACAGTGGACCGATCCCTAGCGGCGCGGGAGAAAGTCATTCAAATCTTGAAGGAAAATCTAGCGGCTGCCCAAAATCGCATGCGAGTGTTAGCCGATAAGAAGAGAAGGGAACGTGAGCTAGAATTGGGCTCGTGGGTGTATGTACGTCTACGACCGTACAAACAAACATCTATTCGTTCACGGGGCTGTCACAAATTATCACCTAAGTTCTTTGGACCATTTCAAGTAGTGGAGAGGATTGGATCCGTGGCATATCGGATACACTTTTTGGAGGAGGCGAAGATCCATAATATATTTCATGTCTCGCAGTTACGGGAACATCATGGGACTCCACCATCTCAAATTATTCCCATACCAACAGAAGTTAATAGTGAAGTCAATGCAATGGTGGAGCCAGTAGCAGTTCTAAATCGCCGCATTATTCCCCGTGATGGTCGGGTGGTGACGTAGTTGTTGATTCAGTGGGCTCAGGGGACAGGAGAGGAGGCCACTTGGGAGGATCTGTGGAAGATGCGGAAGAGGTTTCCAAATTTTTATCCTTGAGGACAAGGATGTGGTGGAGGAAAGGGTAGTTGATGAGTCCCGGGTCTGGGCGGGAATAATTCCTGGGGTCTTGAGGGGTATTTTTGTAATGTTGCACCTCTTATATTAAGCTTTTTGTGGGCTGTTTAGGGTATGCTATATTGTTATGTGATTTGGAGTCCGATAGCAGCTGGGAGAGTGTTCCCCTACTAGTTTTCTGCCACCTGTTCAGGGAAGTTCCCTTAGGGATGGTTTTGGGATTGGAGTTCTGTTTTCCTGCTTCTAGTTCAGTGTATCTCTCTTGGGTTGTGGATTCCTGTATGCATATTTCACTTGGTAGGGAAGATTACTGTTTCATTGCTCCATTTACTTTTATATTGCATCAATACCTTGAAGTTCAGGACGTCGGAAGCAGGAATCCCGGAGGCCGGAAATCTCCACGAAAGCCTCTGTCGCTATCAACCGCTATGCTTGCGTGAGTTGCGTATATGGTCGAAGGTCTCTACGATGAGAACATTAGGCAAGGAATAAAACATGAGAGAAGTAGCAGATCTACAGATGAGTGGAAGGATTATTCGATGGTTTCCCTTGAGGATCATCGAGGATATCGGCGACAAGCGATGGGTGCTCGATGACGCAAGATGCGGGCGGAGGAGAGGAGGCGGCATGGTCGATCAACTATACTCTTCGAAGATAAATTGTAACCTAGCCGCCCAGTCATTAGATTAATGGTATTTAGTTATTATTATTATTTTTTGGGTGACAAATTAATAGGAGGGAACTTGAATTTTTTGGTTGTAATTTTGTAAGTACAATTAGTGATCAATTATTTTAGCCACTAATTAAATTTTTAAGTGACAAAAAAATTTGGTTACTAAATATTTATAATTTGTGATCAAAATTTTATTTTGTCACTGACTAAAATAAATTAGTGACCAAAATATTGATTTGTCACTAAAAACTATATTTTAATGACTAAAAATATACTTTAGTCAATAATTATGTATAAGTCTTTTTTTAGTGGCCAACTTTTAATTTCGTCACAAAAAATACATCTTTAGTGACGAAATATAATCTGTCACAATATTTTCATGAGAATAAGGCTAACCCAGAATAGTTCAGAAGCATTGTTGGATCTCTTATCTACTTAACTAATACTCGACCTGACATTGAGTATGCTGTAAGTATGATCTCTCGATTTATGCAAAATCCCAGTATCAAACACATGATGGCCGCAAAAAGGATACTAAGATATATTAGTGGAACCAGAACTTTCGGACTGAGATATGAGAAAGAAGAAATGAGTAAATTAAGGGGGTTTTCAGATAGTGACTGGGCAGGATGTGCTGATGATAGAAGGAGCACATCAGGCTTCATCTTTTTCATAAGCACCAAACCAGTGTCGTGGTGCTCAAGAAAACAGAAAACCATAGCCCTTTCCTCAACAGAAGCTAAATACACTGCTCTAGGTGAAGCAGCCAGAGAAGCTATATGGCTTAAACGTTTGATCAACGAAATAGTTGGAATTGAAGGAGCCCCAACCAAGATCGAAGTAGACAATACCTCAGCTATTGCTTTAGCAAAAAAACCCGTGTTCCACAATAAAATGAAACACATAGAAATCAAGTACCACTATATTCGAGATCTGATCAGCAAACGAGAAATTGAGCTAGAGCACTATGACTCAAAATCCCAAATTGCTGATTTACTTACCAAAGCTCTATCAACGTCGCAATACGTTATACTCCGGGAAAAAATGATGATTACTTGTTGCTCTGATTATGGGAGGGTGTTAGAACATAATGAAAGCAAGTTAATAAATGCATCAATAGGAGATGCTCCAGCCGCAAAGCTCCAGGAAGAAGAAGCTGAGTCATGCCCCAGTAATGATGTCACCGAAGCTGCATAGGTAATTGTGAAGGAAGGGAAATCTATCAGTAGGGTTTAAATGCTAAAAATCCAAAGCCACGGTTATATTCTTATCTCCAGCTTATTTTATTATCTCTTGTAAAATCTATGTGGCTATATATATATAAAGTCCATAGTGCTATCTAGTGTAAGCCTTTTTTAAAACTTTCCTGTATGAGTGTTATGTTGATGAAATAAAGTTGTTGCTGCATTCCCTCCTGTCAAGCTGTCCTTCCCCCATTTCCTACAGTTTGTCCCTATAACATGAAATTTGCATCACGTACCTTGCAAGTATTGGTGGTTGGTGGCCATGTTTATGCCTTGCAATTCATAGAAAATCTAAAGATTTTGGATTATTGAGATCATGTTTACTTTTTTACAACCATTTGTTTTAACTTGAGAATTGCTTGAGAACAACTGATTCCAGGTTGATATATAGTTCCATGCCTTTCAAAATTTAGTTCTTTATGCATACGAGAAAATACATGTTTGTTTTTCAATTAATTTATTTGCTCAAGTTATGTGGTACTTGCTGGAGTATATTTTAAGTAGATTGCGCGTGTAAAAATATATGCTTGGTATTTTCGTTTTTCTATTTTGTATGTTTGGATTATATTTAGTTAGATACAATTATTATATGTGGTGTGTTTTTTTTTGTGAAAATGCTTAAGTTGCAGGGTTTATTCAACGCCCGCTTAAAATTTTTGCGCCTCAATTGCTTGTGAACTAACACTCATTTTCCAATTCAATTTCCTGTGAACGAATGCACTCTTGGATAGACTTTGTTTTAATTAATTACATATTATTAACTTGTAATCAGACTAATTCATTTGCACCTGCATTAAATTGATATTTTATTCATTGGATTGCTTGTATGCTTTCACATCATTCTAGAGTTGGGTCTAGGTTCATAGCATTTGTTTGTGATTGCTCGCATTCATCTAAGGTTAGAGCATCGAGAGTCCGTAACCTATAGATTCGTCATGTATCAATATCTTTCTTATAAGAATTGCCATTGAACTTCCACATGAAGTATTAAGCTACAAGAACTCTTTTTTCGGTGGATTGTTTACTCAGAACAATAGATTGTCAATATGGAATGACAGCAAGTTGTCAATATGGAATGACAGCAAGTTGTCAATATGGAATGACAGCAAGTTGTCAATATGGAATGACAGCAGTTTGTTATTACACTTGCATAATTATAAATATTATGCTGCATGCTTGACGTTCAAATACTAGCTGACAACAGGGATATGCACCACCTAATTCAAATCGACGTTCAAATATTATGTTTTGTCAAGGAAACGAGTAGAATACCTTGATTCTATTGCTCAATTTTATGACATTCCTAATACCCACCGTTCTGATGAAGAAATAAGTATGCCACGTCCGATTTTTGGTTCTCTCTTTTATCCAACAATCATGCATTATTTGTTTGCTCAAGTCCATTTTCATTAAGAAATGTATCATTTTTTATTTCTGTTGTTTTACTTTTGTATAGATTGCTGTTGATTGCTCGAGAACCGCACCTGATGTAACCTTCTTCCAGCATGAACAGGTTCAGAAGTCGTTGGAGAGGATTCTTTACACATGGTTAGAACTTATAATGTTTTTTTTACTTTAGTTGAAGTCATGGTACTGGTTTCACATCTTGATTTGTAGTGACCTGCAGCTGTAGATGTTTACCTTACCAAAGTAAACCCTTGCAATGAACTTCATTATGTGTACCCTTTTCTTGTTAAAGAACCATATATGTTATTTTTGTTATATTCAGTGGCACCTGATTATGGAAAAATCTGCAAGAACATTATGGTTTTCCTGAATGCTGTACTAGATTTTCAGTGTTTGCAAGAGCAAGTTATTGAGATCAAGAGAGAAGTACAAAAGTGCAATCTCTTTGACGGAGTGTTCTTCTCTACTACATTCAATCTTCTAGGTGGTTTGGTTGCATTTTGTCTCCATGTCGGACATTAGTGATTCCCGTACCTCCACGACCCCCGCGGGATCTACCTGGGTTGGTCAAGAACATATCTATTCTCAGCTTACTACCATCCACCTTGATGACACCAACTATTTGGCTTGGTCCCACTCCATTACCCTTGCCTTAAAGAGTCGACATCATCAACGACATCACCACTGCTCCTGCTACGACTTCTGTTACTTGGCCTAAATGGGAGTCAGGACACTCCCTTGTCATGTCATGACTCGTCAACTCCACGTTGGAATCAATTGCGCGGAATTATCTTTTTTTTTTGGATATTGCTGCAGAGATATGGACGTGTGTTGAGTCTACCTATTCCCGCAAGGAGAATGCGGCCCAAATCTTCTAGCTTCGCCGCATGATTGGGAATCTCCGTCAGTGGGATCGTCCTCCTTCTGCGTATTACCTTGAGTTTACCCAGCTCTATCCGGAGTATGATCATTTTGACTCTCTCATTATGGTGCACTATGAGAATACAATCTTGCTGAAGAACCGCGAGGATCAAAATCGAGTATTTGAGTTCCTACATGGACTAGAGATTTTGATCAGATTACTATTCAGATCTTGGGGCGTGTTCCTATTCCCTCACTTCCTGAGTTTTACAATATTGTTCAACAAGAGTTTGATTGACCACAGTCCTGGACCACCTCCATCTTTCCGGAGGGATCTGCATTGGTGGCTCAAAAGCCCAATTATGCAGCAGTGCTTCTCGTGATTACAAGCCTAAACCGACAGATAAGGATCATCTCACATGTGACTATTGTGGCAAGCCTCGTCATACTTGAGATGCTTGTTATAGACTTCATGGATTCCCTCCTCCTAGAGGTGGCTCGATTTCTCGTGGTGGTCGTGGTAGGACACCTGGACGGCCTCCTCACTCTGCTCATTTGACCGAAACTTTTGATGGTGGTTCTTCTCAGTTGTCCTCCTTCTCTGCTGAAGAGATGCAGGCCCTTCGTCGTTTGATGCACAGTCGTACTACTAAGCCTACGGATGACTCTATGCCATCATCAGATCTTGCCCACACATGTACTTTGAGTGCCAACTCTGATTCTACTAGTCCTACTTAGTGGATTATCGATTCCGGTGCCACCGATCAGATGACCGGTTCTGCCTCAAGTTTTGTATTTTATTCCCCTCTTTCTGGCAGAGATAAAGTGAGCATTGCTGATGGTTCCTTCTCTTATATTGCTATGAAAGGCTATATTCCTTGTTCTTCTCTCACTTTATTCTCTGTCCTTCCTACTATATGTTAGTCATTTGACTAATTCTCTTCAATGCTCAATTACCTTTTTTACTTCTATGTCTTTCTGGATTTGAAGATGAGGCAGGTGATTGGCTTTGATAGCATGAAGGATGACTTGTACGTGTTTGACTCCTCTTCTGGGTCTACCCCTCCACAAGCTCTCCACTCTTCACGGACTTCCACCTTGCTCACCTGGCATCGTCGTCTTGGCCACCCTTCTGTTGCGACCATGCAACGTTTATTTCCTATTTTTTATCCTTCGTGTTTTAAAAAAATTTGTTTGTAACATCTGTGTTGTTGCCAAATACCATCATGTTTCATTACCTAGTACAACTCCTTTTCATATTATTCATTCTGATGTTTGGGGGTCTTGCCCTGTTGCTTCTATTCCTGAATGTTTTTGGTTTGTAACATTTATTGACCATTTTTCCCGCACAACTTGGGTTTATCTCATGAAAAATAAAAATGATGTGTTTTCTATCTTCCAAAAGTTTCATATTATGATTTCTACTCAATTTTATGCCACTATTAAAATACTTCGTAGTGATAATGGTTAGAAATATATCAACGCTCCTTTGGAGGACTCTCTTGCTACTCATGACATTCTTCATCAAACCTCGAGCGTTCACTCTCCATCTCAGAACGGAGTCGATGAACGAAAGAACCGTCATCTCTTGGAGGTGTCTTGCTGCTTACTCTTCACTATGAACCTCCCAAAATATTACTGGGGAGTTGTAGTTCTCACAACTGCTTATCTCATAAATCGCATGCTCTCTTCAGTTCTGGGACATCAAACCCCCCTTACTGCCTTAGGGGTTACATCTGCCTCTCTACCACCCAAAAATTTTGGTTGCGCCTGTTTCTCTCACATACATTCTCCTGGCAGGTCCAAGCTTGACCCTCAGACCCTTAAATGTGTGCTCATTTTCTATTCGCCAACACAGAAGGGGTATAAATATTATCATCCCCTGACTAAAAGAACTTTCGTCACGACTGATATCACGTTTCATCAATCTGAACCTTATTATGTGCCCTCATTTTAGGGGGAGCCCACATGTACGGGTGAGGTGAGCTCACCTATCTTACCCTTATCGATTCCTCCACATTCTTTACCTACTACTGAGACTCCCAATCAGGGGGAGCCTCCTTATAAAGAACAAGAGATACATGTATACACTAGACGGGGTAGAGATAACACATAGCCTCATCACACGCCACCAACGCCAATGCCAGCTTTGCCAACAGATTCTTCAGAATCTCTCATTTCCATTCAAAAAGGTATCAGATCTTGCACCCAACATCCATTATCTCATTATTTTTCTTATGAGGCGCTAACTCCTTCCCACAAAGCTTTCGTCTCCTCCCTTGCATCTATTTTATTTTGTCAATATGGTAGGAGGCTCTTAGGCATCAACAATGGAAAGCGGCTATGATTGAGGAAATGAACGGTTTGGAAAAGAATTGTACCTGGGAGCTAACTCATCTTCCATATGGAAAGAAGGATGTTTGTTATAAGTTGATACAGCAGCCGAGGTGGAGGGTGACCGAGACGGAGGTGCCAGTGATGGAGAGAATCAGAGGTTGTGGGAGCAGAATGAGCAGCAAGAACGTCAAGGAAGTAGAGGCCTCCACTCTCAGTACCAGTAGCAACTGTCTCCTTCGTGTGCAGATCCTGAAAATAACAGTTAGTCGGAGTAAATATAATAGAACATTGTAACTGTTGAGATAGAGCCTTGACTGATAGTAAGTTGCAGGGAAATGTAGGCACATAAAGAGTATTCTTAAGAGAAATCGTTGGGGTGACTTGAACAACTCTAGTCCCACACACATGTGAGGGAGAACCATCTGCTGTTAGAACTGGGGACAAATTCTTGTGTTCTAGTAGCTGTGAGAAAAGGTGAGGGTTCCCTGTCATATGATTTGTTGCTCCAGAAACAATAAGCCACTTACCTTCAGTAACCATGTGCACGCTACCTGAGGAGGTAGCAACATAAGCAGACGGTTGTGTAGTACCAGGATGAGAAGTCGCATCAGCGGGGCGAAGGTGAGGATGCTTGAGATAGCAGCGTTCAATAGTGTGACCCTTCCGACCACAATGAGAACAGATGTACCGAGGAGGTCCGCGACCACCAGTAGAACCGCCACGGCCACCGGGGTGACCACGTTCAGCCCGGTGAGCAAAGCTCTCTGGAGGAGGAGAGGACAACAAGGGTTGTTGGAGAAGGGAGGTAACAGCAGAGACCCGAGTAGCGGTGGCATCAAGGGTTGGAGAATCAGCTTCCCCAAGAATTTGTTGTCGAATCATATCATAGGACTCAGGAAGACGGAGAAGGTAACACACAACGAGGAGCTCCTGGAAGTGTTTATGTTGTTCCGCAAGATCAGCAGAGAAGGGACGATGCTGAAGGAGTTCAGCCCCAAGGGCCTGAACCTCTTGATATGCTGTGGTGGGATCCATGGTTGGGCGGGAAAAGAGATCAGCATACAAGGTATAGATGCGGGAGGTTTTGGCACCTTTGGAATAAAGGGCAGCAAGATGGTTCCAAGCTGCTTTGACAGTTTCATCATGACGAATGATAGGAAGACACTCATCAGAGAGACTGTTAGCAAGCCAGGTGCAGACCAGAGCATCGCTAGCATCCCAAACATCAAAGGTAGCAGACCCTTTGAGAGGAGGATCATCCGTGAGATGGTGTCGTTTGCGTTGAGAGCGTAAGAGGAAGGTGAAGGAGACGCTCCAATCAGGATAATTAGAGCCAGTGAGCTTGGAGGAGGTGCCAAGATTGCCAGAAGTAGAGATAGAGGTAGTAGAGGCAGAGGCTGGAGTAGCCACAGGAGTGGAGGTGAGAATAGTATCAGAAGGGGTACCCATGAGAAGAGATCGGCAGGAGGAAAGGTAGATCGCGCGGTCTCGCGATAGAGGGCCGAAAAACAAAGGAGATCGCGCGGTCTGGAGGAATAGAGACCGGCCGAAGAGAAAGAGTTCACAAAACAAGGATCGTTGCGAGCTCTGATACCATGTGAGAATTTGAAAATAACAGAATTTTTTATTTCCAAAAAACTGAGTATTACAAGAGTATTGCCTCCTTTATAAAGAGTAGGAGGGAAAAGGGAAAAACCAAATACACAATGTGGGACTAAATACAAATACAATACACAAAGAGAGCTGGGCGGTCAGGGAGAACGAGACCGCAGCGACCTCTGCGGTCTGGAGAGGAGACTGGCGGTCACACGACAGGAGGAAGGTCGTGTGACAGAGAAGGCCAACAGACCGTGAGACCGCTCTGGCGAACACTCCCCCGTAAGGGAGAGACCAGGGGGACCAGACGTCCAGACCGCTTCTCTTCATATGAAGCGATCTGATATTCCTGAGGAGAGACGACGGTCTGATTTCGGGAGACCGCACAGACCGCGGTTATCCAATGGTTACTTGATTGAGCTGGGGACCGCAGATCTTCATACAACGCGATCTCGCACTTCTGAGGAGAAGGCGCGGTCTGGTGCTGGGAGACCGCATAGACCGCGGTTATTAGACCGTTACTTGATAGAGCTAGAGACCGCTGATCTTCATATAACGCGATCTCATACTTCTGAGGAGAAGATGCGGTCTGGTTCTGGGAGACCGCACAGACCGCTGGCACTAGACCGCTCGGCTTCAACCCTTTGAGACCGCATGGCTTCAACAGTCACGGTCCCACATGATACACATTCGCTGGAAATAGGATAACCAATAACGACCATACCGCAACACATGTACCAATTAACAGAGGGAATTTGGGAGATGCAAAGAACACAAAAACATAAGCCTACAGGTCGCGTGAGACTAAGACGAGAGTCGGGAAACACCATTTAAGTCGCTTTCGTCCCAAAACTCCCCCTCCCATGGGACACACGTGCATGAAGACATAAAACTCAAACATTAGGACGACACACATAATGACAATATAAAAATTAAAAATACTACTAAATCATCATAAAACTCCATCATCGACGAAAGATTACAATCCTGGAAGGAATAATAGTGGTTGGAATCGATAGAAATATGGGGGAAATAGTTGGATCTGGAGCACAATAGTGTTCAAAGTTGGAACAATTCAACCAGATGAGAAAACGTCGAGGACAGAAACAACCGATAAGATTTGGAGTAGCTACCAAAGGTTTTGCCCTGAGAGAATCGATTTGGAAGGGCATTCATCCCCGTCGAAGTATCTGCCAACGTGGATCCTCGTCGATGAAGCATGTATACGGGATCATCAACATGAAAGTCAGATTGGGAATGCAACGGGATCATCCAAGAATAAATTCAAGGAGAGTGATAGATACATGCATACGACCTGAAACAATAAAAACACATTGATTGTCTTTCCTATTGATTCAATTTTCTAATGAACAAGATCATATTTTTTACCTTTCTCATCGAGATATGATAGCGGAATTCCTCCTCATCGTCGTTCAGCCTCTCACAAAACTCCTACAGGAGCGCCCAAAGTATTTATAAAGCCTTCCTCATGACCCTTAGAGGAAAGATCGCCTGAAGTGGAAAAATATATCGCAAAATATTTTAGCCATAAAAACAGCAGAATATCTGGTTCTAATCAAAACTGGGATCTCGCAGAAGAGGCGAAAAATATCCTGCAAATAAACAACGAATCTACCAGAATCTTGGCAGAAAATAATATTGTTATACGCAACATATAAAACACATGCCTTCAATTATTTAAATATTTTTGCCAAAAATCGTGCATTCGTGGGCTAAAATTTCCATGCTCGCTTTTTTGCAATTCACGACCTACGGAAATTGGGGGCATTTGATGAGGTCCTCCTAAAATGGCTCTGAGTCGGGACGTCTACTTTGTCAAAATCATGGCCCCGACCGGATCGCCGAGATGGGTCGTATCAACCAATTGAGAACGCCTATGAGCCAGACACACGACGAACCCGAACCGAAATGTTTGGGGGTCGCAAGCATGCGCATGCGCACATAGCCTGCTGGTTTAGCCTCTACCTCTTAAACAAGAGGTCATGCTTTAGAATATTGGCAATCTATCTTTCAAAACAAAATTTAAAAGCTGTATTAAAAGTTTAAAACATAAATATCATTACTCTGATTATCTTGAGGTTATTGTTTGTCAATAAACACCTCATTTACAATTCTAATTGTTGCGGAACGTTTAGGGCTCTTGGTAGACCGGTTCACTTGATCCACCTTAGCTCGTGAGCGAACTAAGCGCGCAAACAGTCAATTAGAGATTCGTTGATTGCACTGGGACTTTTTAGCGTGGAAAACCCGGAAAGGGTAAAAAACCACGTGGTCGGAGGGGGTTACAAAGTGAGACTTAGAACTCGAGTGCGACAGGCCGCAACTCGTTACAGTAGTAGAGAGATAGAGAGATCCGAAGGCGACAGACCGCCTCTTGGAAAAAACTAAGTCCTTTTCTCCTTCTGAGAAAGGTGGAGAACAAAAGTGAGCTGCTCCGGGGAACAAAAGTGAGCTGCTCCGGGGAACAAAAGTGAGCTGCTCCTGGAAACAAAAGTGAGCTGATCCGGGGAACAAAAGTGAGCTGCTCCGGGGAACAAAAGTGAGCTGCTGCGTCGCCTTTCGGGATGAAGGAACTCTTCAAGTCCGGAAAGGAAATCTTCAAGCTCCGAAGGAGAATTCCGCAAAAGTCTGCAAGGAGCTCTCCCAGGTCCAGAAGTCAAGGTCCTTTCAAATGAAGCCCCAGGGCCCTTTTTATAGCTTTGGCCGGGGGTAGTCCGGTAATCTTGCCGTTTGCAGTTTCCATAAATGTTCGGTGGACGAATCATATTTTCCGGTTTGGGGCACACGGATCGCCATTTTTCGTAGATGACCACCTTGCCCTTCGGCCAGCTTGGGCGGCTCGGGCAGTTCGGGCAGTTCTGTTGGAGGCGAAAAAGGCGACTGACCGTTCCTGAAAAGTGAGAAGCCTGAAAGACAAAAAGTGAGACGCCTGAAAGACAAAAAGTGAGACGCCTGAAAGACAAAATGTGAGAAGTCAGGAAGACAGAAAGTGAGCTGTGCGCGCTCAGAAGCGTTCTGAGCGCGCAACGAGCGAGGGAGCGCTCTGAGCGTGTAATGAACACGAGAGCGTTCTGAGCGAACGGAGAGGCGTTCTGAGCGCGCAACGAGCGCGGGAGCGTTCTGAGCGAACGGAGAGGCGGGCAGTTGTGCCCCAAGGAGGAAGCGGCCTGCAACGCTCCCGGTGAGAGGGCGCAGGCATGGCGCGGCCGGGAGCGGCAAGCCGCACTCTCCAAAAAGGGGGGGAGGGGCGCGGCTTGGCCGGGCCGCGCCCCTTGAGGGGTGCGGCCGGGCCGCACCCCCCAAGGGGGGGTGCGGCTTTGCCGCACCCCTAGGGGGATGCGGCTGGGCCGCACCCCTAGGGGGATGCGGCTGGGCCGCACCCCTTGGAGGGTGCGGCTTGGCCGCACCCCATGGAGGGTGCGGCTTGGCCGCACCCCTAGGGGGGTGCGGCTAGGCCGCACCCCTTGGAGGGTGCGGCTTGGCCGCACCCCCCAAGTGGGGTGCGGCTTGGCCGCACCCCTTGGGGGGGTGCGGTTTGGCCGCACCCCCTTGGGGGTGCGGTTTGGCCGGACCCCCCTGGGGAGGGGCGTGGCTTGGCGCGTCGCGCCCATAGGGGGCGCGACGAATCCGTTCTCCTGCGATGGGGTGTTGCCTGCGCGCTATCACGCGTGTGGTTAACGCACGCGTTTGCGGTTTGTTCTGCGAGTGCCTTGGTTTTGCCGGTGGCGGAAATGTCAGGCTCGGTCCCTTGGGCGATTGCGCGTTGATTGTCCCCCCCATCTCTCATTAGCGGAGTTTTTACTAATCGCACCCTAAGGCCTTTGCGGGTGTACAACATAAGCCCCCCAAACCTTCGGAGTCCGAGTTCCAGAGCGAGGAGTTCGAAGGTTTTGATTTTTTCCGCGGCGGCTTTTCCCATTGTCCTATGTGCGGCGCTTTTCTGATAGGAGCTGATGTCGGAGGGTGTTGGTTTTCTGAGGTCGTTGTGGGCTTGCTGCCCGGCTCTGATATCCGTATGGGCTGAGGGATTTCTGTAAAATGACAGATTAGCTTGCGCGGTTCTGGGCCCGCGGCTTTTATCCAATAGAAAATTAGTTTGCGCAAGTCTGTGCCTGCGGCTTTTTGCACGAGTCTGTGCTCGCGGCTTTTTGCACGAGTCTGCGCTCGCGGCTTTTTTGCACGAGTCTGCGCTCGCGGCTTTTTTGCACGAGTCTGTGCTCGCGGCTTGGCCGGTGAATAGCGGGTGCATTTAAACCGTGGGTGAACATAAGGGGGGCAGGCCCCTACGCCACCGGGACTCGACGGCGGAGGAGAAGGGCGAACCTTCAATCGACGGCGGTGCGAAGCCCCCGAGGCAGGGCCTCGAAGTGGCCGGTGAATAGCTGGTGTATTCAAACCGGGGGCGAACGTAAGGGGGGCAGGCCCCTACGACGCTGGGACTCGACGGCGGAGGAGAAGGGCGAACCTTCAATCGACGGCGGTGCGAAGCCCCCGAGGCAGGGCCTCGAAGTGGCCGGTGAATAGCTGGTGTATTCAAACCGGAGGCGAACGTAAAGGGGGGCAGGCCCCTACGATGCTGGGATTCGACGGCGGAGGAGATGGGCGAACCTTCAATCGACGGCGGTGCAAATCCCCCGAGGCAGGGCCTCTTTCTAAAGTTTTTTCCTTAAGTGAGTGTAAGTGTCGAAATATGGTTTTATAGTACGAAATCATTTGGTGCATAGCTTTATGTAAGATAAGATAGGTGCACGAGTCTGGGCTCGCGGCTTTTACATAACATGTAATATAAGATAGGTGCACGAGTCCGAGCTCGCGGCTTGTACATAAATTGAAGATAAGTTTGCACGAGCTTGAGCTCGTGGCTTAGTACATGGCAGAGGTCCCTGGATCACTGGTAGAAGCGGCGCAGGTTTTGAGTGTTCCAGGTGCGTGGCAAAGTCTTCCCTTCCGCCGTCCTGAGCCTGTATGTTCCAGGTTTCACGACTGTGGTGACTACGTATGGGCCCTCCCAGGCCGGTGAGAGCTTATCTCCTTGGGGGCCTTTACCGGCGGCCTCGATGCTGCGTAAGACGAGATCTCCTACGTTGATTGGTCTGGGCTTCACCCTCCTGTCGTAAGTCCGGGCGACACGCATTTGGTAGAGTGCAACACGATGAGCAGCGCTGTCTCGAACTTCTGGAATTAGATCGAGGTTTTCTCGGAGCAGTCCATCATTCTTGCTGGGGTCGAAGGTTAGTACTCGAGCACTCGGAACGCCGATGTCGACGGGGATGATAGCTTCGGTTCCGTAACAGAAGTTATAAGGTGTCTCCCCTGTAGGAGTCCTCTCTGTTGTGCGATACGCCCACAACACATTCGGGAGAGCGTCTACCCACTGTCCCCCCGGCTTCTTCCAAGCGTGTTTTCAGTCCTTTGAGGATGGTGCGGTTTGTGACTTCTACTTGTCCGTTGGTTTGCGGATGTGCCACGGTCATGTGACGCAGGTTGATCTTCAGATCTTCGCACATCTTGGTGAAGGACTTCCCAGTGAATTGAGTGCCGTTGTCGGCAATGATCGCAGTCGGGATGCCAAAGCGGCAGACGATGTTCTTCCAGACGAATTGTTTGGCGTTTTCTTCCGTAATTTTGGCTAGGGGCTCCGCCTCCACCCATTTGGTGAAGTAGTCGATGGCTAGGATGATGAACTTCCTCTGCCTGGACGTTAGAGGTAGGGGACCGAGGAGGTCGATCCCCCACTGCGCGAATGGCCACGCACTCTGCAGTGTGGAAAGTGAGACCGGGGGTTGATGAGGCATGTTGGCGTGCAGCTGACAGCTTTTGCACCTCTGGACAAAGTCGGTCGCGTCCTTCCTCATCGTTGGCCAATAGAAGCCTTGACGCAGTATTTTTCGCGCTAATGCCTTCCCGCCTAGGTGCTCTCCGCAGACTCCTCCGTGTACTTCCCTGAGGGCGTAGTCCGCCTCGCCTGCTGGCAGGCATTTTAGATATGGTCCTGAGAATGCCCGTTTGTAAAGCTCCCCGTCTATAATGGTGAACGATGCTGCCCGCATTCGTAGCCTTCGCGCCTCTAGGCGATCTTCGGGAAGGTGCCCTTGCTCGAGGTAAGCTCGCAATGGGGTCATCCAGGATGACTCTTCCTGGTGGATGGTTGTGATTTCCCATGGCCCTTGAATGCTTGGGATCACAACTTCTTCGATTCGGCATCTTCGAGACTGGTAGCTGGAGGGTGAGGTGGCGAGCTTGGATAGAGCATCCGCCCTGGAATTCTGCTCTCGGGGGATGTGTAGAATCTGATATGATGAGATCTTTTGGAGAAGTGATTTCGCGAATGCGAGGTACTTCGTCATCTGTTCGCTCTTAGCCTCGTAATCTCCTTCAACCTGTGAGACCACGAGTTGGGAGTCTGTATAGATCGTTAGGTTCTCGGCTTTGCAATTGATGGCGAGCCGGAGACCGGCGATCAGTGCTTCGTATTCCGCGATGTTATTTGTTGCGGGGAACTTTAGCCGGAGTCCGTAATCCAGGGTGATCTCTTCGGGGCTTATGAGGAGTAATTCTGCTCCGGCCCCTTCAGCTCCAGAGGCACCGTCGACATAGAGGGTCCAACGGGTGCTAGTGGTGTCTTTGATGAGGGTTGTTTCTGGCAGGATGGTGTATTCTACCACGAAGTCGGCGAGCACCTGTGACTTGATGTCGGGGCGAGGCAGGAATTGGATGTCGAACTCGCCGAGTTCTACGGCCCACTTTACAAGTCTCCCCGAGACTTCCGGCTTCTGGAGGATTGCCCGCAATGGGAGTTGTGTCAATACCTTGACTGCGTGAGCCTGGAAGTAGGGTCTAAGTTTTCTAGCTGAGAAAACAAGAGCCAAGGCTGTCTTGTCTGCTGCCGGATATCTGGTTTCGGTGTCGGTGAGGACTTTGCTGAGGTAGTAGATCGGTCGCTGCACCCCTCCTTCGTCTTTCACGAGCACCGAGCTAAGAGCCGTAGGCGACACGGCCAGGTACAAGAACAGAGTTTCCCCGGGGGTGGGCTTTGACAGAAGTGGTAGCGAAGCCAGCTACTGTTTGAGCAGCTCGAAGGCCACTTGGCACTCGTCCGTCCACTGGAAACCTGAATGGCGCGCCCCTCGGAGGATTTTGAAGAAGGGGAGGTACTTGTCTCCCGTTCGTGATAGGAAACGGGACAAAGCAGTGATCCTCCCATTTAGGCGTTGTACTTCCTTAATTGAGCGAGGTGGCGACATATCCTCCAACGCCTTGATCTTCTCGGGGTTGGCCTCGATTCCCCGATGGGTTACCATGAAACCTAGAAACTTCCCCGCCGTCACACCAAACGCACACTTGCTGGGATTGAGCCGCATCTGGAAGCGACGGAGAAGCCGGAAGCACTTTTCCAAGTCTTCCAAGTGGTCGCGCCGGTGGACGCTCTTTACTAGCATATCGTCCACGTAAACCTCCATCGTTTCTCCGATGAGACTTTTGAAGACCTTGTTCATCAGCCTTTGGTAGGTGGCCCCGACATTTTTAAGGCCGAAGGGCATCACCTTGTAGCAGTAGACTCCTCGGTCGGTGCGGAAGGCGGTATGCTCTTCGTCCGCGGGGTTCACCCTTATCTGGTTGTAACCCGAATAAGCATCCATGAAGCTGAGCAGCTCATGGCCCGCCGTAGCGTCGACGAGTTGGTCAATCCTCGGGAGGGGGAAGCTGTCCTTCGGGCATGCTTGGTTCAGATTGCTGTAGTCGACGCACATTCGCCACTTTCCCGAGGCCTTCTTTACCATGACTACGTTGGCGAGCCAGGTGGGGTATTCTGCCTCGCGTATGAATCGTGCTTCCAGGAGCTTATCTACCTCCTCCTCGATTGCCTTCAAACGCTCGGGGGGCAAAATTCCTCTTTTTCTGGATCACAGGTCTGCAGGCGGGGTCGATGTTTAGCGAGTGATAGATAACGTCAGGATCTACCCCGGGCATGTCTTCCGGGCTCCAAGCGAAAATGTCCTCGTTCTCCTGCAGGAAGGTGGTGAACTCTTCTCGATCTTTTTGTGTTAAGAGTGACCCAACCTGAACAGTTCGAGTCGGGTCTCGTCGGGAGAGCGGTATTTCTACCAGCCCCTCAACGGGCGCTCCTCGTTGCAAAGTAGCCTCGTCTCGCAGGTCGAAGTTATTGATGTTGAGAGCGGTCGCCCTTGCTGGTTGGGCCTGCTTCAGGTAGCAGGTCCTGGCTGCCTCTTGGTCTCCTCTTACGACTCCTATTCCTGCGGCAGTAGGGAACTTCATAGCTAGGTGTGGGATGGAAGGGATTGCCCCGAAGATCGACTGGAGCGGTCTCCCGAAGATGGCATTATAGGCGGAGGCGGACTCTACCACCATGAACTGGATGTTGTGCGTTGACTGTCTTGGAAACTCGCCCAATGTGACTGGGAGAATGATCATGCCTTGCACCGGGACAGGTCTGTTGTCGAAGCCGTAGACGGGCCCGGCTGCAGGACTAAGCTGGTCTTTTGTGAGCTTCATACTTTGCAAAGTGGAAAGAAATAAGACATCGACCGAGCTTCCATTGTCGACCAGTATTCTCTTCACCTTGAAGCAGGGATCCCCGATCCCTGCGCTGATCACGAGTGGATCCTGGTGCGGAAGCCGCAACCCTTGCAAGTCTTCATCTCCGAAAGCTATCGTAATATCTTGCTTGAGTTTTTTTTCTTCGTGGTCTCTTGCGGGCTGGGCAATTGAGAGGATCTGTGATGCTGAGACGGGGGGTCCGGCAATCGTCTCGATTTCTCCTACCATCGGCCTTCCTCCCCCTGCGCCTCGGGGGGGGGGGGGGGGGGGGGGGGGGGGGGGGGGGGGCGGGGGGCTGCCCCCCTGTATCCCTAGGCTGCTGGGGCTGATTGGGAATCTGGCCTTGTAGGAATCTTCCCAGGAGTCCCTGGCGGATGAGGCGCTCGATTTCGTCTTTGAGTCTGGTGCACTCCTCAGTGGTATGCCCGGTTCCCCGATGGAACTCGCAGTACCTGGACTGGTCGCCCCTTGGATTTGGCGGGGGCATCCTGGGCATGCGGAGCTCGGGGTTGTTTTGTATGGCGTAGAGCACATTCGTTCTGGTGGTGTTCAACGGGGTGTAGGTCCTAGGCGGCTGTGGTCCCAGATCCCTCTGGTGGTTACGCCGACGTTCATCGCCGCGACGCTCCCCGCCGCGACGTTCTTCTTGCTCGCGAGGGGCTTCATCTGATCCCCTCTTCCTTCCCTGGCTTTCTTCGAATTGCCGACGGTGTGCTTCGATAGCCTCATCTGCAGCTATCTGCGCTTCAACCCGATGAACGAGGTCGGGATAACTTGGCACGGTTTCTCTCATGAGAGCCGAGTAGAAGCCACTTGGGCGGAGTCCTCCCAGGAAAACTCCTCGCAGGAGCTCGGGGTCGACTCCTGGGATCTGTCGAGCCTCGGTAGTGAAGCGTCGGAAGAAATCTTTGAGTGTCTCTCCATCGTTCTGGCGGATTCCCGAGAGGTGGGAGGGATCCCGGACAATTCGGCGGTTGGCAATGAACTAATCCACGAACTGCTGCGCCATTTCTGTGAAGTTGTTGATGGCCCCATTCCGCAGGGAATGGAACCAAGTGCGCGCTTGCCCCTTCAAGGTTGCTGGGAACACTTGGCAGAGGAGCTGATCAGGAGCGCTGTAAATCCTCATGACGGTGGTGAAGTGATTGACGTGCTCTAGTGGATCGTCCGTCCCGTCGAACGTCTCGATGTTGGGAAGCTTGAAGCCATTAGGAGTTGGATGGGCTAAGACTTGAGGTGATAGCGGGGCGTCATGATGCGCGGGACGGCGGGTGAGAGCGGCGCGTCTGCCTGCTTGGGCATACTCTTCTTCTATCATGTTGCGTATCTCTTCCCGCGTGGTTCTTTCCATTGCTTGCTCAGGGGCAGCTCTTCCGTGGTGGTGGCGGCGGTGATCAGCTTCTGGGCCTCCAGCTGGTGGGCCAAGGTGAGCGGTATTTGCCGCATTGGAGAATTCTTCTGAAGCTTCGTCTTCTTGGACAGCCTCCCAGTTCGGGGCATGATTCAGGGCCGGGGGCGGCGGTGCGTTTAAAGCTGGCGGTTGGTTCGAAACTTGAGGAGCCCCAAGATTCCTCACGAGGGCCAACATCTCCGCTTGATGTTTTTCGATCTGCTGCATGCGCGCCTCCAAATCTGCTGCAGGTGCTGGCAGCGCCTCCAAATCTGCTGCAGGTGCTGGCAGCGCCTCCTACGCGGGAGGTGCATTGATAAGTGAGTGGGAAGGAGCTGGGTCGACGCGTCCTTCCGGCATCGATCCTTCAGTAATGCGAGCGCTCCTTCTTGCCATAGCAATTGGCTCTCGAAGAGTTTTTCGGGAAAGTTCCCACAGACGGCGCCAAACTGTTGCGGAACGCTTAGGGCTCTTGGTAGACCGGTTCACTTGAACCACCTTAGCTCGTGAGCGAACTAAGCGCGCAAACAGTCAATTAGAGATTCGTTGATTGCACTGGGACTTTTTAGCGTGGAAAACCCGGAAAGGGTAAAAAACCACGTGGTCGGAGCTGTGCCGACCAAATTCCACTATCTTCAGGGGGGTTACAAAGTGAGACTTAGAACTCGAGTGCGACATGCCACAACTTGTTACAGTAGTAGAGAGATAGAGAGATCCGAAGGCGACAGGCCGCCTCTTGGAAAAAACTAAGTCCTTTTCTCCTTCTGAGAAAGGTGGAGAACAAAAGTGAGCTGCTCCTGGGAACAAAAGTGAGCTGCTCCGGAGAACAAAAGTGAGCTGCTCCTGGGAACAAAAGTGAGCTGCTCCGGGGAACAAAAGTGAGCTGCTCCGGGGAACAAAAGTGAGCTGCTGCGTCGCCTTTCGGGATGAAGGAACTCTTCAAGTCCGGAAAGGAAATCATCAAGCTCCAAAGGAGAATTCCGCAAAAGTCTGCAAGGAGCTCTCCCAGGTCCAGAAGTCAAGGTCCTTTCAAATGAAGCCCCAGGGCCCTTTTTATAGCTTTGGCCGGGGGTAGTCCGGTAATCTTGCTGTTTGCAGTTTCCATAAATGTTCGGTGGACGAATCATATTTTCCGGTTTGGGGCACACGGATCGCCATTTTTCGTAAATGACCACCTAGCCCTTCGGCCAGCTTGGGCGGATCGGGCAGTTCGGGCAGTTCTGTTGGAGGCGAAAAAGGCGACTGACCGTCCTGAAAAGTGAGAAGCCTGAAAGACAAAAAGTGAGACGCCTGAAAGACAAAAAGTGAGACGCCTGAAAGACAAAATGTGAGAAGTCAGGAAGACAAAAAGTGAGCTGTGCGCGCTCAGAAGCGTTCTGAGCGCGCAACGAGCGAGGGAGCGCTCTGAGCGTGTAATGAACACGAGAGCGTTCTGAGCGAACGGAGAGGCGTTCTGAGCGCGCAACGAGCGCGGGAGCGTTCTGAGCGAACGGAGAGGCGGGTAGTTGTGCCCCAAGGAGGAAGCGGGCTGCGACGCGCCCGGTGAGAGGGCGCAGGCATGGCGCGGCCGGGAGCGGCAAGCCGCACTCTCCAAAAAGGGGGGGAGGGGCGCGGCTTGGCCGGGCCGCGCCCCTTGAGGGGTGCGGCCGGGCCGCACCCCCCAAGGGGGGGTGCGGCTTTGCCGTACCCCCCAAGGGGGGGTGCGGCTTTGTCGGACCCCTAGGGGGATGCGGCTGGGCCCCACCCCTTGGAGGGTGCGGCTTGGCCGCACCCCATGGAGGGTGCGGCTTGGCCGCACCCCCCAAGTGGGGTGCGGCTTGGCCGCACCCCCCAAGTGGGGTGCGGCTTGGCCGCACCCCTTGGGGGGTGCGGCTGGGCCGCACCCCCCTTGGGGGTGCGGTTTGGCCGCACCCCCTTGGGGGTGCGGTTTGGCCGCACCCCCCTGGGGAGGCGGTTTAGCCGCACCCCCCTGGGGAGGGGCGTGGCTTGGCGCGTCGCGCCCATAGGGGGCGCGGCGAATCCGTTCTCCTGCGATGGGGTGTTGCCTGCGCGCTATCGCGCGTGTGGTTAACGCACGCGTTTGCGGTTTGTTCTGCGAGTGCCTTGGTTTTGCCGGTGGCGGAAATGTCAGGCTCGGTCCCTTGGGCGATTGCGCGCTGATTGTCCCCCCATCTCTCATTAGCGGAGTTTTTACTAATCGCACCCTAAGGCCTTTGCGGGTGTACAACACTAATTATGTTAATTAGAAAGCAAGGGGCGGGTTTCCGTCAGGTCCTCTACAGTTTTTGTAGAATCACAATCTCAAAACTTAAACTCTCACGCACAAATATTTAATAAACAGGAAGAAGATGAAACACACATGAAAGTCTTAATTTTTGATATCCTTCTTTCTCACGATTTTATTTCTTTATATTTAAAACATTTTCAGGCTTTAAATAGGCAACCATCCCTACGGTTACAAACTTGCGGTTATACAAATTTAAATTACAGCCACACAAATCAAAGTGTCTAATCAAGCACAACCAACTATCCCAAAAGCCCGGACTGATATGAAGGACGCTAATTTTTCTGTAAGTAGGAAAGATGCTACGGGTCAAGTGAAGGAACGTTGGACCCAACAATCCCCCCAGCATCCAGCACGACCCGCAAGCTCAGAGGTGCTCCACATGGCTCAAAGGTGGCGCACCATATGGCTCAAAGGTGGATTTACACATGGTTGTGGCCACCTGACCCGACGTGACCCACACAGGTAGAGAAATTTCGGGATTTAATTAGCGCCCCTGGTGTCGAACCCGCAACCTCCTCTGATACCAATTGAAAGTGCACATTGTGCCTTTGTGAATCCTCTAGAGGGGGGGGGGGGGGGGGGGGTGAATAGAGATTTAAATCTTTTTCTATCCTAACTGTGCAGACAATAAAAAATACTAAGGTATTATGCACACAACCAAACCAAAGGGCTGAATAAATATAATTAAGATTGTTGAAAATAAATACTGAAAGAGTAAATGAGACATCACAGAAATTCACAGCAAAGACAACATAGACATAGACATAGGAATGCACAACCTGTGTCTGAGTCTTTTGATAAGGAGTCTCATAGAACCAGTGATCTTTTGATAAGGAGATCTTGAACCACTGAGTCTTTTGATAAGGAAACTCTTAGAACCACAGATCTTTTGATAAGGAGATCTTGAACCACAGATCTTTTGATAAGGAGATCTTGAACCACTGAATCCTTTGGAAGAAGGATTCTTAAAACTCTTTACAGTTGGAGAAATAAGAGAAGGAGAAGGAAGACATAAGAAGAAGAATTCTGTTTTCAGAATTCTGTATAAGCTTTCAGCTTCTTTGTTTCCTTTAATGGATCTGCTATTGATGAACCCTTGCTTATGATTGTGATGGTTTGCAAGGGTTATATGCTTCAAATCCACTTGACTGTCTTAGATTTATAATCTGACTGCTATATGGTATTGATGAAAAGCAGCCTGTAGTTTTTCTGTTCTTATAGAGAGCAGTTCTTATTTTCTTTGTCTTTTAGGGTTCCAGGAGGAGGAAGAAGAAGAAGGAAACCTTAATCAACAAGCTGTGATGAATGCTCTAATTTTCTCTTTTGTTTCTTCCTATTTATTGTTCATGATTGAATTTGAATTTCTTTCCTCTTCTGGGTTGTCCGAAAAAGGTATAAGCTTGGACAATTTCTCTTATTTTCCTCTTTGTTTCCCGACCCGTCCACCAGCTGTTTGATTTCATTCCAAGAATGCTTTTTGTCTTCTTGTACGCTCCTTTCTATTTGAGGCAATAAACAAGTCATTGTGGAACGGTCTTCAGTACTATGGGCCATGAGAGAGACTTCTAAAAGGACTGCTCAAAAGATTTCTTTTTCAGACTATATTCGACGTTGCGTCAATTTCATCCTCTCTCTTATCGATGCTCCTTCGAGTTCTTGTAAGAGCAGATTCGAATTCCTTCTTTCTCTGATTGAACTCTGTAGTCGTCGTTATGTCAATTACTTGTCGACGTATCCGTCAAGTTAAAGACTTGAGTTTGAACTTCATCGTCTGCGTCGATATGTAGTCGAAGTTGCGTCAAATTCATATGGCTTCGGCAGACTCTTCCTTCTGCGTTGAGTTGAACTCGAAGCTGTGTTGACTTTTAAGTTTACTCCGACATGTCCATTTTATCCACGTCAATATCCTTTCGACGTAACATCGACTTGATCTACTTTGACAGAAAGGTTGAGTTGTTTGGACTTCTAGTCTATGTAGCATCAACATCAATTCAATGTTGCGTCGATTTCTATTCAACGCAATTGTTAGCTCAACCCAAATTATGCTTGTCATGATCTGGTCTTGACACCCTAAGTTGAGTGTGACATCCAAAGACATCTAATGACCAAATTACCCTCACTATATAATGGGTAATTAAAACCTAAGAGATAAAATCACTTTAGATAAATTGTTAAGTTAAATCCAAGGAGTTTTCCCAACAATCTCCCCCTATTTATCTTAACAAATTTTACAGATTGTTTTAAAGTGATTTTTCATAAATTTTGCATCAACATAAATACATACAAGACAACATAGACATAGGATATCATAATAAATAACTGAATAAGCTGGTAAGCAGAGAAATATCTGATTAATATCAAGAAGTGTTTATCAGAGTTTACCCACAAATAGACTACTTTCGTCCTTTAAGAAAGACAGCTAAGGCCTCATACACCTATCTGAACTTCCTCTGCACATATTTGAAGTTTGCTGGAGTAGCTTTCTTTGGGTTCTTCTGAATCCTTTCATGTCCCTTGAACAACTTCTCTAGTTCAACTTCAGTATCAGGATGAACATCCTTGAGTGTGAGACCAAGACCAAAAACTTTTGTTGTCATCAAATTTATGACTTCCAGATTTAAATCATCTGACTCAGGATCCAAACGAGAAAAACAACATTTTATTTCTAAGACAAACATTACAACTAGACTAGGAATGCGAAAAATTACAAACGAACATAAACTTAATTGCATAAACAAAAACTTACAATCACTCGAAAGAGCTCAGAAAAACATTACAAACACTCGAAATTTGGATGAGATTTCCTTCAGCCGAGCCCCTCTATTTATAGGAAAATTTTTATTTTTACACACCCTAGGTCACGGGCGTGACTTGGATGTCACGACCGTGACTTAGGGCGTGACATTTGCTCGGCTGTATTCGCCGACTTCTCGAAGGTTCCGCCGTCAAATAAGGCTGCACACGGGCGTGACTTGGTGTGTCACGGGCGTGACTTGGTGTGTCACGGGCGTGACTTGGTGAGTCACGGGCGTGACTATGGGCGGCAGACGTCAGCAGCATGGGCGCGACTTTGGGTCGTGACGCATTGGCGGCTCACGGGCGTGACTTTGCTGGAGCACGGGCGTGACTTGTAGAGTCACTGGCGTGACTTGGTCTACTGGAGTGAGCTGGAAGGGGGTTCGTCGGACGCAGAGCTTTAAATTTACACGCCCTTGGTCACAGGCGTGACCGAGGGCGTGACCTGAGAAAATTGTCAAAAATCTGAAAAAAAAGAAATAAAGCTAAGTTAGTAACAAAAATAATAAAACAGGCAATTATTCATTAATTTACATAAAAAATTTACAATATTAATTAAAACCATACTAATAACTATACTAAAAATACATATATTTTACTACTTATCAAATACCCCCATACTTAAGCTATTACTATTCCAGAGCAAAAGTAAGAGAGATCTATACAGGATTAACATAAGTTCTAAGTTTTAGCTATCATTTTATTTTAATCATAAGAGACTGAAAAATAAAAATTCGGAGTAATAAGAGTTAAGTCCTAAATTATGCAAATGATTTAAGTAGAAAGAAATGTCCTAGCCAAAAGACTTCTTAATTAACCAAATAGCAAACAAAATTGCAATCATTAGTAAATGAGATTAGATCGAAATTATAATAACCTTTGTTTAAAGAAACATGAAGGAAAATATAAGTTACTAATTATGCTCTCAAATGATTTTTTGAATTAGAACTAGAAACAATAACTTGGCTTAGGGAAAAGGGGTAAAAAGCTTTGGCAAAAAGAAGAATTTTTAGGGGTGATGGTTTTATTCGTCACCCCTTCATTTTAGTTTTGTTTTTGGTGTTCCCAATGCCTATGTTTACGGAACGAAATCTTATTCTCATTGACATAAGATCTTTTAAAGTATTTATTGGGTGTCTATGTTTACGGAACGAATTCTTATTCCCATTGGCATAAGATCTTTTCTTCTTTTAATTTTTTATTTGCCATGCTAAATTGGTGTATACAAGGGGTTTTCAAGAGAAATTCCAGAATAATAAAAAAAAGTTTTGAGAGCAACCTTAGTAATTTGAATATTCCTAGATTCCTAAAGACATAAAATAGAGATAATTGCAGTCTAAAGTTGTTTTGCAAATATAATACACATGTCTCTATTTTAGCTAGTAGAAATAGTGCTTGAAAACAAAGACTCTATTTAAATTAAAAACACAAGATATTCTTTAAAACTTAACCCCGAACGTTTAAATCTATCGATCTTAGATAAACGAACGAATAGTAAAACTAGCGATTATGAAAATCCACAAACATATACTCTCGAAACTAAATGCTTTTTAAAAATAAAAGTAAAGTAGGGTTTATTTTTATTTTTTATTTTTTTTTTAATAAAAAAAGAACATGTTTTTTTTTCTTTTGTTTTTGTTTTTTTGCTTTTTTTTTTGTACTACGACAAAGTAAAAAAAGAAAGAACAATATGTTTTGTGATTTTTTGTGGTTTGAAACATTATTTTTTTGTTTTTGTAGTTTTTACAAAAGTAGGCAAGATAAAATAAAATACTTTTGTTTTTCAAAAAAAAAAAATTTGTTTGATGAAATGAAAACGGTAAAACACCCCCATACTTAAAACCCAACATTGTCCCCAATGTTGTAATGTAAGTATGAAGAAGAGAAACAAGAAAAGATGCAGTATGTACAAAAAAAAGATAAAGAGAGCAAAAAGGCTTCCCTGAACTAAAACTGGCGGGGCCAAACGAAACCCTGCATAAACATATAAAAGAACAAAACATAATAAAATATTAGATAAATATGGGGTGCCTCCCACGAGCGCTTTGTTTACCGTCGCTTAGCTTGATGCATTTGGTGTGGTGAAATTATAAGTTGGGGAGGGTTAAGGATTCGGTATTTTCATCCACTGGATCGCCCATAAGATAAAGTTTTAAACGATGCCCATTTACTTTAAATTTGCCTCTTTCGGGGTGAGAAATAAGAACGGTCCCATATGGCCAAACCTCTTTAACCTTAAAGGGGTCGGACCATCGGGATTTTAAGTTGCCCCAAAAAAGACGAAAGCGTGAATTATAAAGAAGGACAAGATCGCCCGGCGCAAATGTTTTGGGAAATTTTATTTTACGATCATGGTAGAACTTAGAACGCTCCTTATAAAATTTATTACTCTCATAAGCGTTCACACGCCATTCATCGAGTTCATTTAGTTGGAATTTCCTATTCTCGGAGGCTAAGTTCGAATCGAGATTTAAAATTTTAAGGCCCAAAAAGCGCGGTGCTCTAACTCTACAGGTAAATGACACGCTTTGCCGTAGACTAATCGATAGGGCGTACAACCGATAGCGGTCTTGTATGTCGTACGATATGCCCACAACGCGTCGTCGAGTTTGACGGACCAATCCTTCCTATTTAAAGAAACGGTTTTCTCCAAAATGCGTTTAATCTCGTGATTTACTACCTCTACTTGGCCGCTCGTTTGGGGGTGATAGGCGGTGGCGAGCTTATGCGTGACGCCATATTTAGATAAATTTTTTGAAAACTGGGCGTTGCAGAAGTGCGTACCCCTATCACTTACTATTGCACGGGGCGTGCCAAAGCGAGAAAATAATTTTTTTAGAAAATGGACGACGACTCGTGCATCATTGGTGGGCAGAGCTTGCGCTTCCGCCCACCTAGAGACGTAGTCGACCGCCACTAAAATATAGCGATTATTAAAAGAAGGTAGGGGCCTATAAAATCTATGCCCCATAAATCAAAGATTTCGCATTCGAGAAAAAGGTTTTGGGGCATCTCGTCATGACGAGAGTTGTTACCCGACCGCTGGCAGCTATCGCATTTACTCACAAAAGTGTGAGCATCCTTAAATAGAGTGGGCCAATAAAAGCCCGACTATAACGCTTTCCGCACGGTCCGGTTGGCTTGATAATGCCCTCCAGCCGGCCCCTCGTGGCAGTGTCGCAAAATTTGCGCACCCTCCTCGCTTAAAACACATCTTCGCACCACTTGGTCTGCGCAGACTCGAAAGAGAAAGGGGTCCTACCAAAAGTAGTTTTTCAAATCAGAAAAGAATTTCTTCTTTTGTCGAGTCGAAATTTTTTTTGGAAGGACCCGCGCGACTGGATAGTTCGCATAATCTGCGAACCAAGGGGTGGAAGAAGTTTTTATATTATTTATAATTGAAAGGCGCTCCTCCGGAAATCTATCGTCTATTTCGGGATCGACTAGCGCATCCGCGACGGGGTGTTCTAAACGTGAGAGGTGGTCGGCAGCTAAATTTTCAGCCCCATTCTTATCCCGGATCTCTAAGTCAAATTCATGTAGAAGGAGGATCCATCGAAGCAAGCGGGGCTTGACATCAACTTTGGCCAAAAGATATTTTAGGGCGGAGTGATCAGTGAAAATGATTACGTGTGAAAGTGTTACGTAAGGCCTGAATTTATCAAAAGCAAAGACGACGTCAAGAAGTTCCTTTTCCGTTGTCGTGTAGTTAGCCTGTGCGGCTGTGAGCGTGCGAGAAGCGTAATATATTGGATGGAAATATTTATTTACGCGTTGGCCTAGTATGGCTCCTACCGCAATATCGCTCGCGTCGAACATTATCTCGAACGGAAGGGACCAATATGGCGCCACCAGAATTGGAGAATTGATAAGTTGCTTTTTTATAAAAATAAATTCCTCTACGCAGGCCGTATCAAAAATAAATGGGGAATCCTTTTCCAGGAGGTGGGTAAGCGGTTTCGTTATTTTAGAAAAATCTTGTATAAACCGCCTGTAAAAACCAGCATGGCCGAGAAAACTTCGAATAGATTTTACGTTCGAAGGTATGGGGAGTTGTTCAATTATGGCAACTCTGGCCCTATCGACCTCCATCCCCTCGGAAGAAATCTTATGCCGAGGACTAGACCCTCTCGGATAATAAAGTTGCATTTCTCCCAGTTTAAAACTAAGTTTGTCTCTTCACACCGCTGGAGAACTCTATCTAAATTTTTCAGAGAGTTTTGAAAAGAGTTTCCAAAGACGGAGAAGTCATCCATGAAGACTTCCATTATATCTTCTATAAGCTCGCCGAATATTGCCAGCATACATCGTTGGAATGTAGCTGGCGCGTTGCAGAGGCCAAACGACATCCTTCGATATGCGAAGGTGCCGAAAGGGCAATTAAAAGTCATTTTTTCTTGGTCCTCCAAGGAAATAGGGATTTGGAAAAATCCCGAGAGACCATCAAGAAAGCAGTAAAAAGGATGACCAGAGAGACGCTATAGGATTTGATCAATAAACGACAACGGAAAGTGGTCTTTTCTGGTGGCATCATTTAATTTTCTGTAATCGATGCACACCCTCCAACCCATAACAGTACGAGTTGGTATTAATTTGTTATTCGTGTTTTCCATGACTGTTATACCGCCTTTTTAGGGACGACTTGTACGGGGCTTACCCACGTACTGTCGGAAATAGGATAGATAATCCCCGCATCGAGGAGTTTAATAATTTCAGTCTTAATGACTTCCCGCATGTTCGGGTTAAGTCGTCGTTGAGGCTGAATAGTTTTGCGGGGGTTTTCTTCGAGAAAAATTTTGTGGGAGCAGAATGAGGGGTTAATTCCCCTTATATCGGAAATTTGCCATGCAATTGCACGACGATGTTTAGACAAAACCTCAACCAATTTGGATGTTTCCGAATCGGTTAAAGTAGATGATATTATAACCGGAAGTTTTAAGTTCGCGGCTAGAAAAACATATTTTAAATGGTCGGGGAGTTGCTTAAGCTCCAAGACCGGGGGTTCTTCATAGGATGTGGAGATTTTTAACTCTTTCGAATCGAAAGGCTCGAAGGGCAAATCTGGCGGCAATTCATCTAAAGGAGGTCGATTTCCCAGATCCGAATCGTTTATCATTAAAGATAACAATTCCGAAAGAGAAGAACACTCATCCTCAAACGCGGATTCCAAATTAAAGCAGGAATCATCATTCGATAGTGAGTTCCGCATAGAGGGGTTGACAAGTAAAGTACCTTCGTCGTCTCCGACCCGAAGGAGGAGGCGGCCACTACTTACATTTATTAAAGCGCGGGAGGTTGCGAGGAAGGGGCGACTGAGAATGATAGACACCTCAGCGTCCTCCTCTATGTCCAGGATGACAAAGTCTATCGGGAAGATAAACTTGTCGACCTTGACCAGAACATCCTCCTCTACCCCTATTGGGTAATTTACGGAGCGATCCGCAAGTTGGATGCTCATTTTTGTCAGACTCGGGATGCCTAAATCAAGTTTTTTGAAAAGGGAGAAGGGCATCAAGTTGATGCTAGCTCCCAAGTCCGCTAGAGTGTACTTTATTAACATATTGTCGAAGAGGCACGGGATGGAGAATCGTCCCGGGTCATTCAGCTTTGGCGGCAATTTGTTAAGGAGGACAGCCGAGCATTCCGCGTTAAGGGAAACACGCGAAACATCTTCGAGTCGCTTTTTATTAGAAATCAATTCTTTAAGATATTTCGCATATTTCGGCATTTGGGAGAGTGCCTCGCAGAAAGGAACGTTTATATGGATTTGTTTTAAAATTTGTAGAAGTTTTTTATAATGCTCGTCCTTCCGCTCGTTGTTTATTTTCGAGGGATAAGGAAGGGGCGGGCTAAAAACATTTGGCACAGTCGAAATACTCGTTGTATTATCTATCGAGAGAGGGGGTGGAGGGGTCGATGTCGAAACATGTACCTTGGGCTCAACCCGTTTTGGGGAGGTTACCTCCTTGCCGCTGCGAAGGTTTATGGCGTTGGCATTTTCTCGGGGGTATGGCTCCGTGTTCCCTGGTAGAGCTCCATATGGCCGCTTGGAGACCATCTTTGCCAGCTGTCCCACCTGATTTTCCAAGTTTTTAATCGATCCGGTAATATTCCGGATATTTGACTCGGTGGACGCAACGTATTTAGCAAAAATATCTTCGAGCGGAGAAGATTTTGGAGGTGGAGGCTGAAATCCGTTTGGAAATCCTTGTGGATTTACAATTGGGGGCCTTTGAGCTTTATTAGGATTGCTCCAGGAAAATTTTGGGTGGTTCCTCCAACCCGAATTATAATTATTACTATACGGATTGTTATTAGGGTTGAAGGGGGGCCTAACTGGGTTGCCTAGGTAATCTACAGTTTCTTCGACAAAAGAATTATTATTATTATTAGGAGCCCAAGCGGTAGTGGAGGAGGAAGCAGCCATCTCCGCCACTTGCTTACTTAGCCGCTCCACTTGCGAGGCTAGGTGAGCAGTGGCATCCACTTCGTAAATCCCGGCAGGTTTGGCAGGGCGAGATCTAGGCGCATTCTATTGATAGGCGTTCATGGTCATTTCTTCGAACAGAGCTTAAGCGGACGTCGGGGTTTTGATGTTTAACGTCCCCCGACGGCTGCATCGATCATCTGTCGCATGGAAAAATTTAGGCCATTATAAAACGTCTGGACCCGTAGCGAGGACGGCAGCGCATGATGAGGACATCTACACAGGAACTCTTTAAAACGCTCCCAAGTCTCATAGAGAGACTCAGAATCGTATTGAATGAAAGAGGCGATATCCGTACGTAACTAAGCGGTTTTTGACGGGGGGAAATATTTAGTTAAAAAGTGTTCCGTCAATTGGGCCCATGTGGTTATGGATCCTCTGGGAAGAGAAGTTAACCACGCTTTTGCCTTTGTTCGTAGCGAAAATGGAAATAAGCGTAAACGAATGGCGTCGTCAGTAACGCCATTAATTTTTAATGTATCACATATTTCTAAAAAGTTAGAAACATGTAAGTTTGGATCCTCATCTGGCAAACCGTCAAATTGGACTGACTGTTGTACCATTTGAATGATGCTAGATTTAATTTCAAAATTATTATTGGCCACCGTTGGGCGAGTTATACTCGATCCGGTATCTTTCAGATTTGGCGTGGCATAATATGCCATGGTCCGCGGTGGGACCACATCTGGAATTTGATCGGCCATAAGTTTAGTGTAAGTATCTCCGACAGACTCTTCCGGAAATTCGAGTAAGTTTTGATCACGAAGTCGGAGGCGCTCACGAAAGGTGCGCTCGATTTCGGGGTCAAAAGGGATATTCGAATCGTCCGAGGAGTTTCCTCGGGTCATATACTAATAATAAAAATGATATATTTTTTTGCTTTTTTTCTTTTCTATGTTTTTAATTTTTTCTATTTTTATTTATATATATATATATTTTTATTATATATTTAATATATATGATAAAAGTAATAGTAATTCCTTTTTTCAAATAACAACACTACGGTCCCCGGCAACGGCGCCAAAAACTTGATGATTTGATTCAGATTTTTCTTTTTAATTAATTTGGTTTGCGCAACCTTTATATGATGAGATTAGAGTTAGACGGGCGTTTTCAAAGAGTTTCGCAAGTATTCCTACTTTGAGAAACTAACTGTTATCCTATCGAAAGATAGAAGTAACAGTCTTTTTCTTATTTCGAAATATTGACGATTGTACCCTGACTACAACGTCGAATTCTATTGATTTTTAAAATAGTAAAGGAGAGTTTTGCAAGTTTCGGATTTGAAAAGTGTTTGTTTAAATTTTAATCCAAATTAACCATATAATAAAGGCAAGTATACCTTATCGTGAGTAATACATGATATTTTGTTTTAGAAAATATCGAGGTCGTATATTTCCGCGGATCGTGTTGATTATACTAGTTTAAGGAACGAACTATTATTTTATCGGAATAAGTTTTTAGTCTGGGTTTTTAAAAGAAAACGATAATAAGCGTATAACTAGAGTTCTAAATGATGATAAAAATAGCGCCCGATGTCGGATTACCTTGAGACGAAAATAGTCTTTTTTAGAAGTAAAAGTGACGACTTTTCAAAACATTAAAACCGCTTGGCCGTGGAGGTTCCATAATTATGAACGCTCCTCCCTCGAGGGTACGCCCACCCGAGATTATGAATATTCGACCGAACTCTCGTTCTATAATTGAATCGTCTTAATACTCGCTTTATATTGTAAACCCCGCTATTGGGTTTTTACTTCCAATTCGGGAGACTTGCCTCATCCCCTCTCGAGGGTAGAGCGCACTTCTCTTTACCCGTGAGCGATCAATCCGTATGCATGAGCCTCTCGGCAACTAGTGTACGGAGACGGAAATGAAAACCACACATCGATTATGTGGCTCCACTCAACGTTATTCTCGGATAAACCTTAAGCGTTAATTATTTTAGAAAGAGATGTTTTAATTTTTAGAAAAACTATTTTTGGGTCCCAATGCTCTTCGACATCGTGGGCTAAATGAAAATAGCCACTCATCGGAATGGGGACGAAATAATTAAGACAAAACATGTTTAATAACTTAAGCGAATATAAACAGATAAAAAGGGAAATAAAAAGACTTATATAAAAGCAGTAATAATATCCGTCACAACCGTCTTAATCAAGCGCTAAAGAAACTTAGCCTCTCATCCGGGACGGGGGTGGCATGGAAATGAAATACTTATAAAAGTGCAGAAATAATATCCGTCCCAACCGTCTTAAACAAGTGCTAAAGGAAATTAGCCTCTTATTCAAGATGAGGTGGTATAAACAGTTATATAAGGACTGAAATAAAGCTAAGTTACAAAAAAGAAAAACACTATCTCATATACGCACGCACTCTACTTGTAATAAAATGACTGAATGGAGAGAAAGCGTTTAAACGAAAGTGATAAATAAAGCGTAAAAAAACAAAAATTATTTTATAAAAGCTTTTAACCTAAATTATGAAAGCAATAAAGTTATACTTATACACACACACACACTTGCATAAATTGAAAATGAAAATGATGCAAATGAGAAAAACAACATTTTATTTCTAAAACAAGCATTACAACTAGACTAGGAAGGCAAAAGATTACAAACGAACATAAAGTTAATTGCATAAACAAAAACTCACAATCACTCGAAAGAACTCAGAAAAACATTACAAACACTCAAAATTTGGATGAGATTTCCTTTAGCCGAGCCCTTCTATTTATAGGAAAATTTTCATTTTTACACGCCCTAGGTCACGGGCGTGACTTGGATGTCACGACCGTGACTTAGGGCATGACATTTGCTCGGCTGTATTCGCCGACTTCTCGAAGGTTCCGCCGTCAAATAAGGCTGCACACGGGCGTGACTTGGTGTGTCACGGGCGTGACTTGTAGAGTCACGGGCATGACTATGGGCGGTAGACGTCAGCAGCATGGGCGCGACTTTGGGTCGTGACGCACTGGCGGCTCACGGGCGTGACTTTACTGGAGCACGGGCGTGACTTGTAGAGTCACGGGCGTGACTTGGTCTACTGGAGTGAGCTGGAAGGGGGTTCGTCGGACGCAGAGCTTTAAATTTACACGCCCTTGGTCACGGGCGTGACCGAGGGCGTGACCGAGGGCGTGACCTGAGAAAATTTTGTCAAAAACCTGAAAAAAAATAAAGCTAAGTTAGTAACAAAAATAATAAAACAGACAACTATTCATTAATTTACATAGAAAATTTACAATATTAATTAAAATCATACTAATAACTATACTAAAAATACGTATATTTTACTAATCAGTTCCTTGTCTTGACTCCAACATTCAAGTCTCCTATGACTTGTGTTGAAGGGTGATCTATTAGAGTCATCTTGGATCTTGTTGAGTTATCTAGGAGATTCTCTTCTTCCTGAGGAACCACTTGCTCAGTGATAGTTGGAGCTCCATCCTCATTCACTGAAATGATCTCTGTGGCTGACAACTCAGGTGCTGCAGTTTCCTCTTCATCTGCTACAAAATCTTCATCTGAATCTATGTCAATTTTCTGCTTTCCTTTGTCTTGACATACTGATGGATGGTCCATTATGTTTAGCCTTTCAACTTGTTCTGCTAGCTGATCTTCTTCCTGCAAAGCAGTGCTTATGGAAGTTTCCTTCCCCTTGAAAAACATGTTAGTTTCATCAAAAACTACATGCACAGACTCCTCAATTTTGAGGGAGCTTTTATTGTATCACCTATAGGCCTTGCTTGATGAGGAGTATCCAAGAATATCCCATCATCAGCCTTCTTGTCAAATTTGGCAAGATGACTTTTCCCATTGTTGAGGATAAAGCAAGTACAACAAAAAATTCTAAAGTAAGTGACTATAGGTGTTGATGCCGAATTTGCACCACCACGTTCGACGCTAAGGAAGCGAGGAAAAAGAGGAGGCCACGAGCTGCCGGTTACTATTAACAAAGAGAAATCAAACCGTTTAGACAGCTAACAGCGGTCGAGACCAGACTTCGCCAGTCACGACGAATGCCTCTCTTGTGATGGGCTTTCCCTTGATTCAAGTAAAGTAGTTACAACAGGTTACATGGCAAGGAAAAAAGAAGCCGGTCGGGCAGACAAGCCGCAAGACAATGAACTCAAGACCGCAGCTCTGGCAAGCGAGCTCCTGGATTCGAGTGTGCGTGTCTTGGGAACATCACCTCCCCCTATTTATAGGTTCGAGTGCTTGCCCGAACGGGTAGGGATAAAATAACCACCTGCCCGGATAGAGGAGAATCGGGCAGGGGGTGACGGGATACAAGAGCTAAAAGAAGGGAAGTCGCGCAGTCTGGCGGCTTGACTTGTCGGTTTGCATTGGGCTTGGATTGGGACATCTTGAGTTGAACAGAATGGCGGCCTACGCTATCTATTGTCTGAGGCTGCGTCTTGTCCTCTGGACGAACCCTTGTAGTCTTCAATCCCTGATTTCGGCCTGGCAATATGCAGATCGAGCGACTTGGGTATTGATCTGCATTGGGTTTGAGCTGGAGAGACGTAGGCATGAGTTGAGACAACCTGAGCGGTCTGAGATTAGAGACTGCGAACTTTGTCTTCTAAATTTGGTTCTGGACTTCCAACGTCTGATGACGATCTGGTTCATGTAGACCGTCTGGTCTGTTGCCTTGGACAGAACTAGGCGGCTACTCGGGCAAGCCGCCCAGTCTAAGGTGGATGTTATACTGATAGCGGTCTTCTAGGTAATAATCCCCGCATATTTTCAAATCTCAAAGAAATTTCAAATATATAAGTTCTGGCCAGAGACCGCGCCCAGTTTGTTCTGATGTCTATAAGAAGCTCTGAAATCTCTCCACTCTGCATAATTTCTCCGAAACCACGGGGGACTATTCGCCTTTAGCGGTTAAAATCCTGCGGGCTGAAAGAATTCTCTTCACCATCGACCTGTTCAGGAAGTTTTTGTCTGTGCGATCTATCCCGGATGTCGGGACAAAGATTTTCAGAGGCCATCTCTACTTTGGATGCAGGGGGATAAAGATCGTCAACCTGACGAATAAGACCCCGAACTGTCCGGAGAGATATTTGATCTTCGAAGGCCAGCTCGGGTTGCTACAGGTCAACCCGCAGGTGGGGGATGAGGTGGCTTTCCGAACAGTCGATGTTGGAGAAACCGAGTTGAAGATTTTTCAGTTCCTTAAGAACGAGCGGCTTGATATCACCTATTATATTCCGCTGCTCTCAGAGTTGGAACATATCCGACCTGAAGACAGTAAGTTTCTCACAACCCGTCATATTTGACCGCACGGCCTGTTTCATTAATCTCTTGACTTCATTTTTCAGCTGCTTTAATTGTCCCGACGAACAAGCCGGTTAGCCCTGGCGGCTTGGTTCTGATGCAAAGGGAGAGGCAGCGGAAGAGAAGCAGGCCATAGGTAGCTGCAGAGGAGGAATCGACCTCTTCTAGCGAGTTGGACCAACTCCGTTTCTGCGGCAACCCGAAAGACCTTCGGGGTGAACCGACCTTGCGATGGCATCCTGACGGCGAGTGCGTGCGGGTGTTAACCGCTCTCCCGTATTGTGGGAGCGATAACATAAGCCGCCATGCAGTAGCCGATGGGGCTGCCTTGTATGGTCGGAAAACCATGAAGAGGCTCCAGGAAGTACCGGAGGCGAAGCTCTTCAAACTAGCCACCCGGGTTAGCGCGAGAGAAGCTTCACGACTAACCACTTTATGGGCTTGTCGTATAAGCGGCTTATATCCGCTCATACCGACTTAGAGAAGAAGTGCGAGGAGCATGCCCAGGAGATCGGGCAGCTAAAAGAAGATGAATTAGTAAGTTATCGCCTGATGGAAATTTGTAATCTTCGGATTTTACGGTAGACCGTGCGATCTAACCCTTCTTCTTTCTGCAGAATAAGTATGATATTGATAATCCGGCCTTCCAAGAGGAGGTCTTTCCCCACGTTGTGAAGGGGATCGACGTGGCTTTAAGCCACCTGAGGGAGCGCAGTGGCTTGGCTCCAGGCTTCAAAGAGTTCAGCTTTTCGGATGTCTATCCGACGCTGAAGAAGAAGCTGGAGGATATTGAGCGCAAGGTCAAGGGAAAAGACAAGGTTGAAGAGAGCAGTTCGGGGGAGGAAGAAGATGATGATGAAGAAGAAGGAGAAAAAGATGAAGCCGATGGTGCAGAGAGTAAGGCCGATCGAGCTTGCGAACATTGTCAGAATTAAAAGCCATTTATGGCTGGGGATCTTCCGGAGGAACGTCTTCCCTATGCAGTCGTGCGGTCTGGTCACCGGCTTGAATTAGAAGCCCATACAAAGAATTCATGCTTTTATGCATTAGCTGAGAAGTACTATGAAGCCGCGCGGCATCACGCTCTACCCGGGCAGCCGGAATAGCGCGCAACGCCGCAACCTCATTAGGAAGGTTAACCCGGCCAGTCTCCTTGGCCGCTGGAGGATTTGAGGTCTCCCCGACGGTCAAGGTGGCTAAAGTGGTCCGCTGACCCTTATTAATCGACCGGGTTAAATTGTAGAATTTATCTTTGTAGTGCTTCAGGTCATCCTCGAGTTTGTTGTTCGCATTCTTCTCTTTATCAAGCCGCCCGACCACCACAGTGATTTGGCCCCGCGCCGCGGCAACCTCTTCTTTAAGAGCTTTCTCCCGCTCCTGAAAAGCCTTCTCCCATGACAGCCTTTCAGTCCGGTCGGCCATTCTTCCAGCTCGCTCGGCCTCCAACTGAGTCATCAGAATCTCCTTCTCTTTCTTCTCAATTTCCAAACTAGCCTCAAGACTAGCTCGCGCAGCTTTTTCCTTCTCTTCCCTCTCTTTCAACATCACCTTCACAGTCCCACAATCGCGTTCAAGCTTATTGAGATGCTCCGTTCTGGGATCTGTTCTCAAGATGGAGCTGGTCAGTGGTGGAAGAAGAGCCTCCAGGTCGCCCGGCCTAACTGGCGATTCGGGATTATCTGAAGCAAGAAATAAAGCGATTAGAGAACAATTACAACCGAACAAATCTATGCAAAAAGAATAACGGAATTAATGCTTGGGAGGACAGGCCGCCGCGACTGTTCAGGGTCTATCCTTTGCCGCTGCACCCTCCACCATCTTTCATTGAGCTTTCGTCTAGCCACGGAGGTCTGAGCCGCGGATGGAAAAAAGCTCGGCGGCGGGTTCAACAATAGAACATTTTGCATCTTACGAGGCCGCGATCGAAAGAAGCGGATAGGACGGAAATTCAAGATCTGTTTACCTGTCGAGAAAGGATCGAGCCGCTGCGGCTTGACAAAGGAATCTCTTATTGACTCCGCCTTCGCCTTCAACAGCTGCATCCCAGTTTTAACGGCGTCGACCTTTGCCGCGGCCTGCCCAGTGCTGGCCTCGTCAGCATCAAGGTCTACAACGTCAGTAGGAGCGATCGGGCTGTTAAGAAGTTTATCCCGCTGCACAAGTGCATCCATGTCATTAAAAACACCACTCATAGAAAAACTTTCCACATAATTCAAGTTTATCTCTTCCGGTCTGACCGAAGGAGTAACCTGCCCCTCAGATACCTCTTCCTCTTGCGGCCTGAATTGAAGGCTAGCCGCGCCGGACTTCTTCGAGATCGACTTATTCTTGGCTTTCAGCTTTCCGGTCTTCATAGCAATTCGCTCGGCTATCGTCTCAGCCCTCTTCCTCTTCTTCTTGGCGGACGGTAAGTCAGGCGGATGAGACCGACTGGACTCGCCTGCTGCGTCCGTCGGGGTGGAAATCAACTCGCGCGACTTCTGAGAGGTGACCGCCTCATCCTCCTCCAGACCGTCCGGTGTTGAAGAATTGGCCGCTCCTTCCCCAACTCTTATTAGTAGGCGATGCTCCCCGGAGGGGGTAATGCCCATCGCGAAGGAAGGGGCCGCGTCGTCAGTCCTGGAAGCGACCTGATTGGAGTCCGCTTTATCAAAAACAGCGGGCTCCCCTCCTTTTAGCAGAGTAACAGGAGCACCTGGAGGGGCGGACTCTCCTCCTTCTCGAAGGTCGATATCAGAACTAAGGAACATGGATACGTCTAGAGGGAGAGCCTTAGAACCACCCGCTTCGGGTTGTTCCAGGAGACTTGGAACCACCAACTCCGTGGCGGGTTGTTGCATGTCCGAAGCAGCCTGCCTAGCTAGCTCCTCTTCTGCGGCCTGCCTGGCCAACTCCTTTTCAGCCTCGGCCTTTTCGGCTAGCTCCCTCTCAGCTCTGGCCTTCTCGGCCTGTTCCTTCTCGGCCTGTACCTTCTCGGCCTGTTCCCTCTCGGCCTGTACCTTCTCCGCCTGTACCTTCTCGGCCTGTTCCGTCTCGGCCTGTACCTTCTCGGCCTGCTCTTTCTCAAACCGCTCTTTTCTCTTTCGGTCTTTTCTTCTCTGCTCCTCTCTCCTCTTCCGCTCGTCCTCCTTTCCTTTATCACCTCTCTTCTGGTCAATGTCTTTGCCCGTCCGGCTGGCGAAGTTATTTAAAACATTCATTGTCGAACTCAAGAAATCGGACTTCAGAAATCTGACCGCAGCTGGCGAGTAGTTCCCCGTGGTCTCGAAAGAATTCTGAAGAAAAAGGGGGGAGTTCTCAGACCCTTATATAAATTTTGGCAGGTCGGGCGCGGTCTCCGGGCAAGACTGATATTTTCGAAATCATTTTGGAATTTGAAAATATGCGGGGATTATGTTTACCCGGCAAACCGCTACTAAAGTAGAACCTCTCCCAGGTCGGGCGGCTTGGCAGGCCAGGTCGGGTAATCCCAAGAGAAATCGCCTTCTGATCAGGGAAAGCCAATCCGGGCGGTCTGGTAACACTCCTGGCCACTCCCAAGATTGTCAAAAGCTCAAGGCAGGAACTCAAGTCGCGGTCTCAAGACAGAGGCCACTCGGGTTGCATCATGAAGAATATCAAGGTTCGAACCCGGAGGGCAAGTCGCGGCCTCATACAAGAGACCGCTCGGACTATGCTGTCTCCTTGGTCATAACATCTTCAAGCCTCCGGCCAAGTCAGATCGGAAGTGCAGGCCGTCAGACCGCGCGGCCTCTTTCTCTTCCCTCGTATCTCGTCACCGCCTGCCCGACTCTCCTGTACCCGGGCAGGCGGTTATTTTATCCCTGCCCGTTCGGGCAGGCCCCCAAGCCTATAAATAGGGGGCGGCACTGTTCCCAAGGCACGCACACTCGAATCTAGGAGCTCGCTTGTTTGAGCTGCGGACTCGAGTTCCCTGTCTTGCGACCTGCTTGACCGGTCGGCTTGCGCTTGTAACCCGCTGTAGCCATCTCACTTTAATCAAAGGAAAGCCCGTCACAGGAGTGACATTTGCCGTGACGGGCGAAGTTCGGCCTCGACCGCTGCTAGCGGTCTCATTCTCTTCATTCTAAGTAACCGACAATCCGCAACCTCCGCTTTTCTAGTCGCAAACCGCGGGGGTACATTTTTGGATTCAACACCTGCTGTGGAGTTGACAACCCCAAAGGTGCCCGAGGAGCCCGAAGCGGGTAGTTCAAAACCCCCTCCGGCTAATCCTCCGGCACCCACCGACAAGATGAACCCAAGCACCGCCCTGCCGAAGACCGGGGAGCCCGCCCCTTCTGATAAAGCGGGCTCAAGTAACGCCGCATCGAAGGCCGGCGAAGCCGCTTCCTTTGGCATCGAAATCTCCCCTTCTAGGAATCCCTTTCTAATGATAAATGAGGGGGAATAAGGTGTGGTCAACTCCCCGAAACCGGGCGGGTTGACCACTCCTTTGGTGGTGGTTGATGATAACTCCAGCTTCTCTCAACAGGCGAACCTGGAGCTAGGTAAGAAGAAAAGTAAGAGAGCCGAGACGGAGGCGGAGAGAATAGCGTGGAAGGTCAGGAAATTGAGGGCCAGAAACAAAGAAATCTTCAAGAAACCAGGAGAGGACTGCCTCCAAAGCAACCCGCGCGTGAAGGAAGAAGTTGAAGATCCAGCCACCCCTTCCGCCAAGCCGGACGGTTTGCTTTCGGACTCTGCGAATATCATGTCGCTCAGTGACATCCTCAATGGTATGGACAACTTTGAGAAGCAAGACAAGCTTCTTGACAGCCCTGTGACTTCGAGCCGAGCCGACCCTCCCGGTGAGAATGCGACCAAACTTAACGAGTCCACGCTAAAGGGGGACGCCCCAGAAATTACCGGGTTGCGTTTGATGAAGGTTAAGTCAAAGGAGAGGAGGCGGGCTCTGGATAGGCCGCGGATGCCAGATCCTTTCGCAAAAGGTAAGCGCGATGCGGGTTATAACCCTATCCTCTTCTTCATTCCGCGGCCTCGGAAAAGGCAAAATGATTTATTATTGAATCCACCGCCGAGATTTTTCCCGTCCATGATTCAAACCTCTGCCATTAGACGAAGGAATAATGAGAGATTTTGGAGAGAACAACGCCGGAGAATGGACCCGGAACAGTCGAGGCGGCCAGTGCTAACGGGATAGAACGTCGTTCTAACCGCGCGGCTTGATAAGGAGAAGAAAGCATTCTTGAAGTTTGACGCTGATTGCAGATATTACCAAGAAAAATATTTACGTTTGACTAGGGAAGTCGGCGGAAGCCGGCGACCCGTTAATGATGAGAGGATGAAAATATCGAGCCGCCCGGCTGTTGGGGCGACCTCAAATCCCCCCAGTTAGGACGACCGATCCCATGATCGATGAGGCGCCGGGGTTCCTCCTGCTCGTATGATTCCCGTTGCGCGGGTAGAGAGGGATGTCGCGCGACTTCACAACACGATCAATCATCTCCACTAACATTCAAGTCAAATATATAGTCTCCTTAACCAAACCAGCGACCAGGTCGCGCGACTTCACCGAGAAATCCCCTCTCCTGAGCATCGCCAGCCGTGAGCGGCTTTATCTTGAAGGCAGTATTTGTAATATTATTTATTTGATCATTTGGATAGTCTGGTTGTTGGACATTTATTTAATATTCATATAATCCGTTCAGATTGTGTTTGAATAATTACGGTCTGTGCCTTTGAATTTCTAGAATATTATCCGAACTGCTTTACAGGTAGCGCGACCTGTGATGTATGCTTGAGGTTTTCTGTTGAACTCAATGAATATGATAATGCAGGTTGCTGACAGCGCGACTTGTGGTGCTCGCCCTCGGCTTTTCTGCTATTTTAATTTCATAAATATACAGGTTTCAGGCCGCGTGGTTAAATGAGCTTAGTCGCAGTTTAGCTTGGTTATATGCAAACCATTGATCCCTGTTGTGTGATATTTTGGAATATTTTTGATGTCTGCACGCCGACGACTTGTGTTTATGGTTCGTAGCATTCCACTGCAAAACTAACCATGTAGGTTGCTGACCGCGCGGTTAGATCACATATCCGCAGCACGGTTTTACTATATGCAGATCGTTGGTTCTATAAGTAGAAGCCATTCCGGAGGTTCATTCATCGACTTTCAAATGGCGCGGACTAAGAGCAAGTCGAACCAGTCTGACAAGGTCCAAGTCGTCCGAACTGACGCAGCGGATGCCTTCCATTCTGCGGATCACATGGAATGTCGTTTAACTCAGGCCGAGTTGGACGACTTCATTAAGAAACATATGGCCGGGAGAAATCTGCTCGCGCGGCTTCCCTTGCGCGACGAGCGGATTAACTGTTCCTCTTCCACTCCATCGCTATCCTCATTGACCATTTCGAAAACAGTTTCAAGTTTCCACTGCCCCTTGAAGTCATTACCATCTTTGATCATTACGAGGTTGTGCCCGAACAACTCCCGCCGAACTCCATCGCTTCCATCTATAGCTTCATCTCATACCTGCGATCTGAAGGGGTCCGGATTTCCATCGTCCTCTTCAGGAAATTTTTCTCCGTGCGGTCTATCCCGGACGACGGAACTTCAATCTTCAGAGGGCATCTTTACTTTGGATGCCGAGGGCTGAAAGTCGTCAACCTGGCGAACAAGGTCTTGAGCTGGTCGGAGAGGTATGTGATGTTCGAAGGCCATCTTGGGCTGTTGCAAGTCAACCCGCAGGTGCGGAATGAGGCGGCCTTCCGGACGGTCAATATCGGAAAGACCGAGCTGGACACCTTCATGTTTCTTCAGAACGAGCGGCTTGATGTAAACCATTACATCCCGCTGTTCTCAGAGTTGGAGGATATCCGACATGAAGATAGTAAGTTTCCCACAACTCGCTGCTTTGTGACCACGCGGACTGCCTATTTAATATTTTTTACTTTGCTTTGCAGCCGCCGTCATCGTTCCAAAGAACAAGCCGGTCAGCTCGACCGGTCCGGTTCTGACCCAGAGAGAGAAGCGGCAGAGGAAAAGCAAACTGCAATCATCCGAGGAGGGCTCGGCTTCCTCAGGCGAGTTCGAGCTTCTTCGCTCCTGCAGCAATCCGAGAAATCTGTGGGGCAACCCGACAATCCTCTGGCATCAGGATGGGGATTGCGTGCAAGTGTCAACCGCGCTCCCGTACTGGGGAGCGAGAAAGTCAGCCTCAATGCACTAGCCGCCGGTGCTGCTATGTATGGCCGGAAAACACTGAAGAAGTTGAAGAAGGTTCCGGAGGAGGAGCTTTCCAGAGTGGCTGCGCAAGCCGGTGCATGGGGCTTCGCGGCTAATCATTTTATGGCCATGTCATACAAGCGACTAGTTTCAGCCCACACGTACTTAGAGAAGAAAAGTGCCGAACAGGCTGAGGAGATCGCCCGGTTAAAGGAAATCGTGGCGGTAAGTGTAATGGTACTGGCCAGGACCGTCAACACATGACCTACAAGCCCAGTACCGTCGGCACCGACGGCCCAGGACCGTCAACAGACCTACTGGCACCGCCGGTTCATCCTGACCCCAACAACTGGTCAACAACAAGCCTGCAGGCCGTACACCCCAACGCCTCTCTGGCCCTGTTTCTCAGGCGCAGCGCGTTGTTGGAGGGGTGTCTCGAACCCACAACCTCCCTTGATAAGAACCTCTTCAAACAGGTCTCATCACCAACTGAGCTGCAGCTTTAAGAATTAGGATTAGGAATGTGGATTGAGGATTTAGGATAGCAGATTGTGGATTGAGGATTGCGGATTTAGGAATTAGGATTTAGGATTTAGGATTTAGGATTTAGGATTTAGGATTTAGGTTGCAGATTACTGATTTAGGATTTCGGATTTAGGATTGCGGATTGCGGATTTAGGACTTAGGATTGCGGATTTGGGATTTAGGTTTTATGAATGCAAAATTAGGATTTAGGATTGCATATTTAGGATTTAGGATATAGGATTTAGTATTTAGGATTTAGGATTGCGGATATATGATTTAGGATTGCGGATTTAGGATTGCGGATTGTGGATTGTGGATTAAGGATTTAGGATTTAGGATTTCGAATTTAGGATTTAGGATTCAGGATATAGGATTGCGAATTTAGGATTTAGGATTGTAGATTGAGGATTTAGGATTATAGATTGCGGATTTAGGATTGTGGATTACGAATTTAGGATTTAGGATTGCAGATTTAGGATTTAGGATTTAGGATTGTGGATTTAAGATTTAGGATTGCAGATTGCGGATTTAGAATTGCAGATTTAGGATTCAGGATTGCAGATTTAGGATTTTGGATTTTGGATTGCGGATTTCGGATTTAGGATTTAGGAGTGCGGATTGTGATTTAGGATTTAGGATTTAGGATTGCAGATTAAGGATTTAGAATGTAGAATTTAGGAATACAGATTTAGGATTTAGAATTTAGAATTTATGATTGCAGATTTACGATTTAGGATTACGGATTTAGGATTTATGATTGCGGATTTAGGATTTATGATTTTTGATTCCGGATTTAGGATTGCGGATTTAGGATTGTGGATTGTTGATTGTGGATTTAGAATTTTAGATTGCGGATTTTGGATTTTGGATTTTGGATTGTGGATTTAGGATTTAGGATTGCGGATTTTGGATTTAGAATTTAGAATTGTGTATTTAGGATTGCAAATTTAGGATTTAGGATTGTGGGATTAGGAGTTAAAGATTTAGGATTGCGTATTTAGAATTTAGGATTGCGGATTGCGGATTGCGGATTTAGGATTGCGGATTGTAGATTTAGGATTTAGGATTGTAGATTGCGGATTTAGGATTTAGGATTGCGGATTTAGGATTGTGGATTGTGGATTTAGGATTGCGGATTTAGGCTTGCGGCTTTAGGATTTAAGATTGCTGATTTAGGATTTATGATTGTGAATTTAGAAATTCAGGAATTTTGGATTACGATTTAAGATTTAAGATTTAGGATTGTGGATTTATGATTTAAGATTGCGGATTTAAGATTTAAGATTGCGGATTTAGTATCTAGGATTTAGGATTGCAGATTTAGGATTGCAGATTTAGGATTTATGATTGCAGATTTAAGATTTATGATTGCGGATTTCGGATTTAAGCTTGAGGATTTAGGTTTTATGATTGCGGATTTAGGATGTAGGATTTAGGAACACGGATTTAAAATTTAGGATTTAGAATTTAGGATTACAGATTTAGGATTACGGAGTACGAATTTAGGATTTAGAATTCATGATTGCGAATTTAGGATTTAGGATTTCTGATATCAAATTTAGGATTAAGGATTGCAAATTTAGGATTTAGAATTGTGGATTTAAGATTTAAGATTGCGGATTGCGTATTTTGGAATTTGGATTTAGGAATTAGGATTGCGCATTTAGAATTTAGGATTTAGAATTTAGAATTTAGGATTGCGAATTTAGGATTTATGATTGCGGATTTAGGATTTAGGATTGCGTATTTCGGATTTAGGATTGCGGATTTCGGATATCGGATTTCGAATTTAGAATTAAGAATTTAGGATTTAGGATTTAGGAATTAGGATTGTAGATTTAGGATTAAGGATTTCGGATTTAGGATTGCATATTGCTGATTTAAGATTTAGGATTTAGGATTTAAGATTTGGGATTTAGGATTGGGGATTTAGATTTATGATTGCAGATTTAGGATTGCAGATTTAGGATTGCGGATTTAGGATTTATGAATTAAGATTTATAATTTATGAGTGCGGATTGTGGATTGTGGATTCTGGATTGTGGATTTATGATTGTGGATTTAGAATTTAAGATTGTGAATTTAGGATTTAGGATTGCAAATTTAAGATTTAGGATTGCGGATTTAGACTTGTGGATTTAGGAATGCGGATTAAGGATTGTGGATGTAGGATTTACGATTTAGGCTTGCGGATTTAGGATTTAGGATTTATGATTGCTAATTTAGGATGTAGGATTTAGGTCTGCGGATTTAAGATTTAGGATTTAGGATTTAGGATTTAAGATTGTAGATTTAAGATTTAAGATTGTAGATTTAGGATTTAAGATTGTAGATCTGGGATTTAGGATTGTGAATTTTGAATTTTTGATTTAGAATTTAGGCTTGCATATTTATGATTTAGGATTTAGGATTTAGCATTACAGATTTAGGATTTAGAATTTAGGATTACAGATTTAGGATTTAGGATTACGAATTTATGAGTTAAGATTTAGGATTGCAGATTTGGGATTTAGAATTGTAGATTTAGGATTTAGGATTGCAGATTTAGGATTTTGGATTTAGAATTTAGGATTGCGAATATAGGATTTAGGATAGCGGATTTAGGATTTAGGATTGTAGATTATGGATTTAGGATTTAGGATTTAGGATTACAAATTTAGGATTTAAGATTGCAGATTTAGGATTTAGAATTTAGGATTGCGGATTTAAGATTTAGGATTTAGGATTTAGGATTATGATTTAGGGTTTAGGATTTAGGATTTACGATTTATGATTTAGGATTACAGATTTAAGATTTTGGATTGCATATTTAGGATTAAGGATTGCGGACTTTGGATTTTAGATTAGAATTTAGGATTGCGGATTTTGGATTGCGGATTAAGGATTTAGGATTACAGATTTAGGATTGCGGATTTTGGATTTTGGATTGCGGATTGCGAATTTAGGATTGCGAATTTAGGATTGCGAATTTATGAGTTAGGATTTAGGATTGTGAATTTAAGATTTAGGATTTCAGATTTATAATTTAGGAATAAAGATTGCGGATTTCAGATTTAGGATTATGAATTTAGAAGTTAAGATTTAGGATTGCGGATTTAGGATTTATGATTGCGTATTACGGATTTAGGATTGCGGATTTAGGATTTATGATTGCGTATTACGGATTTAGGATTGCAAATTTATTATTTAGGATTGCGGATATGGGATTTAGGATTTGGGATTTATGATTTAGGATTGTGGATTATGGATTGTGGATTTAGGATTGCGGATTTAGGATTTAGGATTGCGAATTTTGGATTTAGGATTTAGAATAGCGTATTTAGGATTTAGGATTTACGATTGGAGATTTCGAATTTAGGATTTAGGATTACGAATTTAGGATTGTTAATTTAGGATTGCAGATTGCGGATTTAATATTTATGATTTAGGATTGCGGATTTAGGATTTATGATTGCAGATTTCAGATTTATGAGATTTAGGATTGCGGATTTAGGATATATGATTTAGGATTTAGGAATTAGGATTGTGGATTGTGGATTTAGGATTGCGAATTTAGGATATAGGATTTATGATTGCGGATTTAGGATTTATTATTGCAGATTTAGGATTGCGGATTTAGGATTTAGGATTGCGGGTTTATGATTTAGGATTGCAGATTGCATATTGCGGATTTAGGATTGCAGATTTAGGATTTAGGATTCAGGATTTAGGATCGCGGGTTTTGGATTTAACATTGCCGGTTTAGGATTTAGAATTGCGAATTTATCATTTAGAATTTAGGATTACGGATTTACGAATTAGAATTTAGGATTGTGGATTTAGAATTGATTTAGGATTTATGATTGAAGATTTAGGATTGCAGAATTAGGATTTAGGATTAGAATTGTGGATTTAGGATTGTGAATTTAGGATTGTGGATTTAGGATTTAGAATTGCGGATTTAGGATTTAGAATTAAGGATTGAGGATTTAGGATTTAGGATTTAGGATTTAGGATTGCGTATTTAGGATTTAGGACTTAGGATTTAGGATTTAGGATTGCGGATTTAGAATTTATGATTTAGGATTTAGGATTACGGATTTACAATTTATAATTGTAGATTTAGAATTAAGGATTAAGGATTTAGGATTGCGGATTTAAGATTAAGGATTGCGGATTTAGGATTTATAATTTAGGATTGCGGATATAGGATTTAGGATTGCGGATTGCGGATTGCGGATATAGGTTTTAGGATTGCGAATTGCGGATATAGGATTTAGAATTGCAGATTTAGGATGTAAGATTGTTAGGATTTAGGATTGTTAGGATTTAGGATTGCGGATTTAGGATTTAGGATGTAGGATTTAGGAATACGGATTTAGAATTTAGGATTGCAGATTTAGGATTTAGGATTACGGATTATGAATTTAGGATTTAGAATTCATGATTGCGAATTTAGGATTTAGGTCATCGGATTTAGGATTTAGGATTGCGGGTTTAGGATTTAGGATTGTGGATTTAGGATTTAAGATTGCTGGTTGAGGATTTTGGAATTTGGATTTATGATTGCGGATTTAGGATTTAGGATTTAGGATTTAGAATTTAGGATTGCGGATTTAGGATTGCGAATTTAGGATTGTGGGTTTAGGAGTTAAGATTTAGGATTGCGGATTTAGGATTGCGGATTTAGGATTGCGGATTTAGGATTTAGGATTACGTATTAATGATTTAGAATTGCGGATTTAGGATTGCGGATTTAGGATTGCGGATTTATTATTTAGGATTTCTGATTTAGAATTAAGGATTTAGGATTTAGGATTGTTGATTTAGGATTAAGGATTTTGGATTTAGGATTGCGAATTTATGATTTAGGATTTAGGATTTAAGATTTATGATTGCAGATTTAGGATTTATGAGATTTAGGATTGCGGATTTAGGAATATAATTTAGGATTTAAGATTTAGGATTGCGGATTTAGGAATTAGGATTGTGGATTTAGGATTTAGGATTGTGGATTTAGGATTGCGGATTTAGGTATTAGGACTGTGGATTGTGGATTTAGGATTTAAGATTTAGGATTGCGGATTTAGGATTTAGGATTTAGGATTGCGAATTTAGGATTTAGGATTGCGGATTTTAGATTTAGGATTGCGGATTTAGGATTTAACATTTAGGATTGCAGATTTAGCATTTAGAACATAGGATTGCGGATTTAGGAATTAGGATTAGGAATGTGGATTGAGGATTTAGGATAGCAGATTGTGGATTGAGGATTGCGGATTTAGGATTTAGGATTTAGGATTTAGGATTTAGGATTTAGGATTTAGGATTTAGGTTGCAGATTACTGATTTCGGATTTAGGATTGCGGATTGCGGATTTAGGACTTAGGATTGCGGATTTGGGATTTAGGTTTTATGAATGCAAAATTAGGATTTAGGATTGCATATTTAGGATTTAGGATATAGGATTTAGGATATAGGATTTAGTATTTAGGATTTAGGATTGCGGATATAGGATTGCGGATTGCGGATTTAGGATTGCGGATTTAGGATTGTGGATTAAGGATTTAGGATTTAGGATTTCGGATTTCGAATTTAGGATTCAGGATATATGATTGCGAATTTAGGATTTAGGATTTAGGAATTAGGATTGTAGATTGAGGATTTAGGATTATAGATTGCGGATTTAGGATTGTGGATTACGAATTTAGGATTTAGGATTGCGGATTTAGGATTTAGGATTTAGGATTGCGGATTTTAGATTTAGGATTTAGGATTGCGGATTGCGGATTTAGAATTGCAGATTTAGGATTTAGGATTCAGGATTGCAGATTTAGGATTTTAGATTTTGGATTGCGAATTTCGGATTTAGGATTTGGGAGTGCGGATTGTGATTTAGGATTTAGGATTTAGGATTGCAGATTAAAGATTTAGAATGTAGAATTTAGGAATACAGATTTAGGATTTAGAATTTAGAATTTATGATTGCAGATTTACGATTTAGGATTACGGATTTAGGATTTAGGATTTATGATTGCGGATTTATGATTTATGATTTTTGATTCCGGATTTAGGATTGCGAATTTAGGATTGTGGATTGTTGATTGTGGATTTAGAATTTTAGATTGCGGATTTTGGATTTTGGATTTTGGATTGTGGATTTAGGATTTAGGATTGCGGATTTTGGATTTAGAATTTAGAATTGTGTATTTAGGATTGCAAATTTAGGATTTAGGATTGTGGGATTAGGAGTTAAAGATTTAGGATTGCGTATTTAGAATTTAGGATTGCGAATTGCGGATTTAGGATTTAGGATTTAGGATTGCAGATTTAGGATTGCGGATTTAGGATTTAGGATTGTGAAATGCGGATTTAGGATTTAGGATTGTGAAATGCGGATTTAGGATTTAGGATTGCAGATTTAGAATTTAGGATTTAGGATTGCGGATTTAGGATTTAGGATTGCGGATTTAGGATTTAGGATTGCGGATTTAGGATTGCGGATTTAGGATTTAGGATTGCGGATTTAGGAATTAGGATTTAGGATTTAGGATTTAGGATTGCGGATATAGGATTTAGGATTGCGGATTTAGGATTGTGAATTAAGGATTTAGGATTTCGGATTTCGAATTTAGGATTCAGGATATAGGATTGCGAATTTAGGATTTAGGATTTAGGAATTAGGATTGTAGATTGAGGATTTAGGATTATAGATTGCGGATTGTGGATTGTGGAATGTGGATTACGAATTTAGGATTTAGGATTGCGGATTTATGATTTAGGATTTAGGATTGCGGATTTAAGATTTAGGATTTAGGATTGCGGATGGCGGATTTAGAATTGCAGATTTAGGATTTAGGATTCAGGATTGCAGATTTAGGATTTTGGATTTTGGATTTTGGATTGCGGATTTTGGATTTAGGATTTAGGAGTGCGGATTGTGATTTAGGATTTAGGATTGCGGATTAAGGATTTAGAATGTAGAATTTAGGAATACAGATTTAGGATTTAGAATTTAGAATTTATGATTGCAGATTTACGATTTAGGATTACGGATTTAGGGTTTAGGATTTATGATTGCGGATTTAGGATTTATGATTGCGGATTTAGGATTTATGATTTTTTATTCCGGATTTAGGATTTAGGATTGCGGATTTAGGATTGTGGATTGTTGATTGTGGATTTAGAATTTTAGATTGCGGATTTTGGATTTTGGATTTTGGATTTTGGATTTTGGATTGTGGATTTAGGATTTAGGATTGCGGATTTTGGATTTAGAATTTAGAATTGTGTATTTAGGATTGCAAATTTAGGATTTAGGATTGTGGGATTAGGAGTTAAAGATTTAGGATTGCGTATTTAGAATTTAGGATTGCGGATTGTGGATTTAGGATTTAGGATTGCGGATTGCAGATTTAAGATTTAGGATTGCGGATTTAGGATTTAGGATTGCGGATTGTGGATTGTGGATTGTGGATTTAGGATTGTGGATTTAGAATTGCGGATTTAGGCTTGCGGATTTAGGATTTAAGATTGCTGATTTAGGATTTATGATTGTGACTTTAGAATTTCAGGAATTTTGGATTACGATTTAAGACTTAAGATTTAGGATTGTGGATTTATGATTTAAGATTGCGGATTTAAGATTTAAGATTGCGGATTTAGTATCTAGGATTTAGGATTGCAGATTTAGGATTGCAGATTTATGATTTATGATTGCAGATTTAAGATTTATGATTGCGGCGTTCGGATTTAAGCTTGAGGATTTAGGATTTACGATTGCGGATTTAGGATATAGGATTTAGGAATACGGATTTAAAATTTAGGATTTAGAATTTAGGATTACAGATTTATGATTATAGAGTACGAATTTAGGATTTAGAATTCATGATTGCGAATTTAGGATTTAGGATTTCTGATATCAAATTTAGGATTAAGGATTGCGAATTTAGGATTTAGAATTGTGGATTTAAGATTTAAGATTGCGGATTGCGGATTTTGGAATTTGGATTTAGGAATTAGGATTGCGCATTTAGAATTTAGGATTTAGGATTTAGAATTTAGGATTGCGAATTTAGGATTTAGGATTGTGGGTTTAGGAGTTAGGATTTAGGATTGCGAATTTAGGATTTATGATTGCGGATTTAGGATTTAGGATTGCGTATTTCGGATTTAGGACTGCGGATTTCGGATATCGGATTTCGAATTTAGAATTAAGAATTTAGGATTTAGGAAATAGGATTGTAGATTTAGGATTAAGGATTTCGGATTTAGGATTGCATATTGCTGATTTAAGATTTAGGATTTAGGATTTAGGATTTGAGATTTAGGATTGGGGATTTAGATTTAGGATTGCAGATTTAGGATTGCAGATTTAGGATTGCGGATTTTATATATAGGATTTAGAATTTAGAAATGCAGATTTAGGATTTAGGATTGCAAATTTAGGATATAGGATTTGGAATTAAGAATTTAAGATTTAGGATTTATGATTTAAGATTGTAGATTTAGGATTTAAGATTATAGATCTGGGATTTATGATTGTGAATTTTGAATTTTTGATTTAGAATTTAGGCTTGCATATTTATGATTTAGGATTTAGCATTACAGATTTAGGATTTAGAATTTAGGATTACAGATTTAGAATTTAGGATTACGAATTTAGGATTTAAGATTTAGGATTGCAGATTTGGGATTTAGAATTGTAGATTTAGGATTTAGGATTGCAGATTTTGGATTTTGGATTTAGAATTTAGGATTACGAATATAGGATTTAGGATAGCGGATTTAGGATTTAGGATTGTAGAATATGGATTTAGGATTTAGGATTACGAATTTAGGATTTAAGATTGCAGATTTAGGATTTAGAATTTAGGATTGCGGATTTAAGATTTAGGATTTAGGATTTATGATTTAGGATTATGATTTAGGGTTTAGGATTTAGGATTTACGATTTATGATTTAGGATTGCAGATTTAAAATTTTGGATTTTGGATTGCATATTTAGGATTAAGGATTGCGGACTTTGGATTTTAGATTAGAATTTAGGATTGCGGATTTTGGATTTTGGATTGCGGATTAAGGATTTAGGATTACAGATTTAGGATTGCGGATTTTGGATTGCGGATTGCGGATTGCGAATTTAGGATTGCGAATTTATGAGTTAGGATTTAGGATTGTAAATTTAAGATTTAGGATTGCAGATTTATAATTTAGGAATTAAGATTGCGGATTTCATATTTAGGATTACGAATTTAGAAGTTAAGATTTAGGATTGCGGATTTAGGATTTATGATTGCGTATTACGGATTTAGGATTGCAAATTTATTATTTAGGATTGCGGATATGGGATTTAGGATTTGGGATTTATGATTTAGGATTGTGGATTATGGATTGTGGATTTAGGATTGCGGATTTAGGATTTAGGATTGCGAATTTTGGATTTTGGATTTAGAATAGCGTATTTAGGATTTAGGATTTACGATTGCAGATTTCGAATTTAGGATTTAGGATTACGAATTTAGGATTGTTAATTTAGGATTGCAGATTGCGGATTTAATATTTATGATTTAGGATTGCGGATTTAGGATTTAGGATTTATGATTGCGGATTTAGGATTTATGATTGCAGATTTAGGATTGCGGATTTAGGATATATGATTTAGAATTTAGGATTTAGGAATTAGGATTGTGGATTGTGGATTTAGGATTGCGGATTTAGGATATAGGATTTATGATTGCGAATTTAGGTTTTATTATTGCAGATTTAGGATTGCGGTTTTAGGATTTAGGATTGCGGGTTTATGATCTAGGATTGCAGATTTAGGATTTAGGATTCAGGATTTAGGATCGCGGGTTTTGGATTTAGCATTGCCGGTTTAGGATTTAGCATTGCGAATTTATCATTTAGAATTTAGGATTGTGGATTTAAGAATTAGAATTTAGGATTGTGGATTTAGAATTGATTTAGGACTTATGATTGAAGATTTAGGATTGCAGAATTAGGATTTAGGATTAGAATTGTGAATTTAGGATTGTGACTTTAGGATTGTGGATTTAGGATTTAGAATTGCGGATTTAGGATTTAGAATTAAGGATTGCGGATTTAGGATTTACGATTTAGGATTTAGGATTTAGGATTGCGTATTTCGGATTTAGGACTTAGGATTTAGGATTTAGGATTACGGATTTACAATTTATAATTGTAGATTTAGAATTAAGGATTAAGGATTTAGGATTGCGGATTTAAGATTAAGGATTGCGGATTTAAGATTTAGAATTTAGGATTGCGGATATAGAATTTAGGATTGCGGATTGCGGATATAGGTTTTAGAATTGCGAATTGCGGATATAGGATTTAGGATTGCAGATTTAGGATGTAAGATTGTTAGGATTTAGGATTGTTAGGATTTAGGATTGTGGATTTAGGATTTAGGATGTAGGATTTAGGATTTAGGATTTAGAATTTAGGATTTAGAATTTAGGATTGCAGATTTAGGATTTAGGATTACGGATTATGAATTTAGGATTTAGAATTCATGATTGCGAATTTAGGATTTAGGACATCGGATTTAGGATTTAGGATTGCGGGTTTAGGATTTAGGATTGTGGATTTAGGATTTAAGATTGTTGGTTGAGGATTTTGGAATTTGGATTTAGGATTGCGGATTTAGGATTTAGGATTTAGGATTTAGGATTTAGAATTTAGGATTGCGGATTTAGGATTGCGAATTTAGGATTGTGAGTTTAGAAGTTAGGACTTAGGATTGCGGATTTAGGATTGCGGATTTAGGATTTAGGATTTAGGATTTAGGATTACGTATTAATGATTTATAATTGTGGATTTAGGATTGCGGATTTATTATTTAGGATTTCTGATTTAGAATTAAGGATTTAGGATTTAGGATTTAGGATTTAGGATTTAGGATTGTTGATTTAGGATTAAGGATTTTGGATTTAGGATTGCGAATTTAAGATTTAAAATTTAGGATTTAGGATTTATGATTGCAGATTTAGGATTTATGAGATTTAGGATTGCGGATTTAGGAATATAATTTAGGATTTAAGATTTAGGATTGCGGATTTAGGAATTAGGATTGTGGATTTAGGATTTAGGATTGTGGATTTAGGATATATGATTTAGGATTTGGGATTTAGGATTGCGGATTTAGGTATTAGGACTGTGGATTGTAGATTTAGGATTTAGGATTGCGGATTTAGGATTTAGGATTTAGGATTGTGAATTTAGCATTTAGGATTGCGGATTTTAGATTTAGGATTGCGGATTTAGGATTTAACATTTAACATTTAGAACATAGGATTGCGGATTTAGGAATTAGGATTAGGAATGTGGATTGAGGATTTAGGATAGCAGATTGTGGATTGAGGATTGTGGATTTAGGATTTAGGATTTAGGTTGCAGATTACTGATTTAGGATTTCGGATTAGGATTGCGGATTGCGGATTTAGGACTTAGGATTGCGGATTTGGGATTTAGGTTTTATGAATGCAAAATTACGATTTAGGATTGCATATTTAGGATTTAGGATTGCGGATTTAGAATTTAGAATTACGAATTTATGATTGCGGATTTAGGATTTAGGATTTAGGATTTAGGATTTAAGATTTAAGATTTAGGATTATGGATTTAACATTTAAAATTTAGGATTGCGGATTTAGGAATTATGATTTAGGATTGTAGATTTAAGATTTAGGATAGCAGATTTAGGATTTATGATTGTGGAATTAGGATTTAGGATTTAGGATTGTGGATTAAGGATTTAAGATTTAGAATTTAGGATCTAGGTTAGGATTGCAGATTTAGGATTTAGGATTGCTGATTTATGATTGCGGATTTAGGATTTAGGATTGCGGATTTAGGATTGCAGATTTAGAATTTAGAGAATTTTGGATTGCGAGTTTAGGATTTAAGATTTAAGATTGCGGATTTAGGATTTGGGATTGCGGCTTTATGATTTGGGATTGTTGATTTAAGATTTAGGATTGCAGATTTAGTACTTAGGATTGCGGATTGTGGATTTAGGATTGCGGATATAGGATTGTGGATTACAGATTTAGGATTTAGGATTGCAGATTGCGGATTTAGGATTGCGGATTTATGATTGCGGATTTAGAATTGCGGATTTAAGATTCCGGATTTAGGATTTATGATTGTTGATTTAGGATTTAGGATTGCGAATTTAGAATTTAGGAGATTTTAGATTGCGGATTTAGGATTTAAGATTTAGGATTGCGGATTAGAATTTAGGATTTAGGATTGCGGATTTAGTATCTAGGATTTAGGATTGCAGATTTAGGATTTAGGATTGCAGATTTAAGATTTATGATTGCGAATTTCAGATTAAGGATTGAGGATTTAGGATTTAGGATTGCGGATTTATGATGTAGGATTTAGGAATACAAATTTAGAATTTAGGATTTTAAATTTAGGATTGCAGATTTAGGATTACGGATTAGGAATTTATGATTTAGAATCCATGATTGCGAATTTAGGATTTAGAATTTCTGATTTCGGATTTAGGATTTAGGATTGCGGATTGTGGATTGTGGATTTAGGATTTAAGATTGTTGTTTTCGAATTTTGGAATTTTGATTTAGGATTTAGGATTGGGCATTTAGGATTTAGGGTTTAGGATTTAGAATTTAGGATTGCGTATTTAGGATTGCGAATTTAGGATTTAGGATTGTGGGTTTAGGAGTTAGGATTTAGGATTAGGATTAGGATTTAAGATTGCGGATTTAGGATTTAGGACTGCGGATTTAGGATTGCGAATTTAGGATTTAGGATTTATGATTGCGTATTTAGGATTTAGGATTGCGGATTTAGGATTGCGAATTTATGATTTAGGATTTCTGATTTAGAATTATGGATTTAGGATTTAGGATTTCTGATTTAGAATTAAGGATTTTGGATTTAGGATAGCGAATTTAAGGTTTAGGATTGCGGATTTAGGAATTAGGATTGTGGATTTAGGATTTAGGATTGTGGATTTAGGATATATGATTTAGGATTTGGGATTTAGGATTGCGTTTTTAGGTATTAGAATTGTAGATTGTGGATTTAGGATTTAGAATTTAGAATTGTGGATTTAGGATTGCGGATTTAGGATTTAGGATTACGGATTTATGATTGCGAATTTAGGATTTAGGATTTAGGATTGCGGATTTTAGATTTAAGATTGCGGATTTAGGATTTAACATTTAGCATTGCGGATTTAGCATTTAGAACTTAGGATTGCGGATTTAGGAATTTGGATTAGGAATGTAGATTGAGGATTTAGGATAGCAGATTTAGGATTGTGGATTTAGGATTTAGGATTTAGGATTGCGGATTTAGGATTGCGGATTGCGGATTTAGGATTTAGGATTGCAGATTACTGATTTAGAATTGCGGATTTAGGATTGCGGATTTAGGATTTAGGATTGCGGATTTGGGATCTAAGGGATTTTGAATTGCAAATTTAGGATTTACGACTTAGGATTGCGAATTTAGCATTTAAGACTTAGGATTGCGAATTTAGGATTTAAGACTTAGGATTGCGAATTTAGGATTTATGATTGTGGATTTAGGATTGCGGATTTAGGATTTAGGATTGCAGATTGCAGATTTAGGATTTAGGATTTCGGATTTAAGATTGCGGATTTTGGATTGCGGATTTAGGATTTAGGATTGCAGATTTAGGATTGCGGATTTACGATTTAGGACATAGGATTTTGGATTTTGGATTTTGGATTTAGGATTGCGGATTTAAGTTTATGGATTTTGGATTTTGGATTTAGGATTTAGGATTGCGAATATAGGATTTAGGATTTAGGTCTAAGGATTGCGGATTTAGGATTTAGGATTTAGGATTAAGGACTGGTGGATATAGGATTTAGGAATGCGGATTGCGGATTTAGAATTTAAGATTGCAGATTTATGATTTAGGATTGCGGATTGCGGATTGCGGATTTAAGATTTAGGATTTAGAATTGCAGATTTATGATTCTGGATTTAGGATTTAAAACTTAGGATTTAGGATTGTGGATTTATGATTTAGGATTGCAAATTTAGAATTTAGGATTTAGGATTGCGGATTGTGAATTACGGATATAGAATTTATGATTGCGAATTTAGGATTGCGGATTAAGGATTGCAGATTTAAGATTGCAGATTTAGGATTGCAGAATTAGGATTGCAGATTTAGGATTTAGAATATAGGTTTACGGATTAAGGATTAAGGATTGTGGATTGCGGATTTAAGATTTAGGATTGTGGAAATAGGATTTAAAACTGCGGGTTGCGAATTTAGGATTTAGGATTTATGATTGCGGATTTATAATTTAGGATTTATGATTGCGGATTTAAGATTTAGGAATTAGGATTGTGGATTGTGGATTTTGGATTTTGGATTTTGGATTGTGAATTTAGGATTTAGGATTTATGATTGTGGATTGTGGATTGTGGATTTAGGATTGTGGATTTAGGATTTAGGTTTTATGATTGCAAAATTAGGATTTAGGATTGCATATTTAGGATTTATGATTGCAGATTTAGGATTTAGAATTGCGGATTTAGGATTTAGGATTTAAGTTTTAAGATTACGGATTTAGCATTTAGAATTTAGAATTGCTGATTTAGGAATTATGATTTATGATTGTGGATTTAAGATTTAGGATAGCAGATTTAGGATTTATGATTGAGGATTTAGGATTTAGGATCTAAGATTTAGGATTGCGGATTGCGGATTAAGAATTTAAGATTTAGGATTTAGGATCTAGATTAGGATTGCAGATTTAAGATTTAGGATTTAGGATTGCTGATTTAGGATTGCGGATTTAGGATTACGGATTTAGGATTTAGGATTAAGGATTGCAGATTTAGAATTTATGGGATTTTGAATTGCGGGTTTAGGATTTAAGATTTAAGCTTGCGGATTTAGGATTTGAGATTGCGGCTTTAGGATTTAGGATTGCGGATTTAGGATTGCGGATTTAGGATTGCGGATTTAGGATTGCAGATTTAGGATTTAGGATTGCTGATTTAGGATTGCGGATGATGTGTTTTGTGTGTTCATGAAACATGGGATTCTCAACGATGTGAATAGCAACTTGACTATCACAAAAGAGAACGTGAATTTGGAGGCTTCGAGGGACAACGATGGAGGAGGGAAAGAAGAAGGAGAATCACAACAGAGGACGAGAATTCTGAGGCTTCGAGGGACAACGACGAAGGGGGGCACTATGACAGGGTAGATTATGATGGAGAGGGGAACTATAATGGAGGCGGGCTACGACGAAAGGGGGACGACAACGGAGGAGGTGGAAGACAACTGAAATCGGGCCCTACTCTGCCAAACGCACCTCTGTCGCGCGCTGCTCCGTCGGGGCAATGGAGGGGGAGGCGCACGAAAAAGGGCGGGTCTTTGGGGAACGATGACGGAGGAGAGGAAGAAATGGATGATCACGACGGAGGACGGAGCTTCGGAGGCTTTGAGGGATGAAAACGGAGGGGGAGACAATGATGAAGGGGGCGACGACGGAGGAGGGGCAACTGAGGGAGGAATGATAGAGGGGGCTTCTGGGAGTGGGGGTTCTTTGGAGGAGGATGGCGAGGGGGGAGAGATGACGGGGGGAGGGGCGACATATGGATTGGGGAATAACGGGAGGAGGCGCGCAGGGCGGGGGGCGACATATGGATTGGGGAAGGACGGGAGGAGGCGCAGGGTGAGGGGGGCGACAATGGATTGGGGAATGACGGAGAGGGCGTGATGGAGGGGCATGGGAGAGGACGTGGTTTCGGTGCTTCATGGGATGACGATGGAGTGGGAGACGACAGAAGGTCATAAACCAAATATTTGAGTTCTATGTTATTGTGATTTCTTATTTGGGTGATTTACCTTATTTTACAATCAATTTAGCTATAGAATTTGTTGCTCTAGCTAATTGTTCACAATCTATAACTATGCTAACTCACAAGAAAACTTTGGGTAATTAATAGTATACATGCATATATATACATATATACATATATATACATATATGTACACATATATATATACATATATACACATATATACATATATATATACATATATATACATATATATATATACATATATATATACATATATATACATATATATACATATATATATATACATATATATATACACACGAGTGATAGGGACGGGCATCCTGCTCTACGTGAGTGCAATGGCGTGGGTGGCGACATTTGTCGTGGGGGAGACAATTATCGTGGGGGCGACATTGGTTTTAGGGAGCGACATTGGTCGTGGGGGGAGACAATTGTCGTGGGGGCCGACAATGGTCGTGGGGGCTGACAATGGTCGTGGGGGCGACAAATGTCGTGGGGGCGACATTTGTCCTGGGGGCGACATATGTTCTGGGGGCGACATTTGTCCTAGGTGCAATATTTATCGTGGGGGCAACATTTCTCACGACATGCGACATTTGTCGTGGGTGGCAGCATTCAACGGTCGGCAACATTTGGCGACCAAAACAAAGATCTCCTTTGAACGCCACGTTCTTCGTGTACACACTCTCATGACTCTGGATTGTGTAATTCTTGGCTAAACTCTGGTCGACTGTGCTAAAACACCTCGAGAGAAAGCTTCCATGATGTAGGACCTAACGGACATTGCATCTAAGCGGGATACACCCTCATCTAAACGGGTTGAGCTCACATCTAAGTGGGTTGCACCCGCACCTTAGCGGGCGCAACATCTTACGCATGTACTTGACTTATTCTAAATGCCTAATTAAGAATGAAAATAGATGCGGTTATGATGGTCATACTATTTTGGAGCTAAATTACACATAATTAAGAATGAGAATAGATGCAACTCTTATTTCAACAATAATTACTATAAAAAAATTTCAACCCCTTAGCTTTCAAAAAATTAAAATTTGTCGTGGGCGGCACCATTTGTCGTGGGGGCGATATTTGTCGTGGGCGGCGCCATTTATCGTGGGGGCGACATTTGTCGTGGGCGGCGCCATTTGTCGTGGGGGCGGCATTTATCGTGGGCGGCGCCATTTGTCGAGTGGGCGACATTTGTCGTGAGCGGCGGCATTTGTCGTGGAGGGGCGACATTTGTCATGGAGGCGCGACATTTGTTGTGGGCTACGTCATTTGACGTGGGGGTGACATTTATCGTGGCGGGCGGCCACATTCGATGGTGGTCGGACACATTCGTCAAGGTCGGCGACATTTGTCGGGAGCCACGAAGGACGACGACATTCGTCAGGGGACGACGACATTCTGATTGTACATGAAGCAAAAGATTATTTTTGTTGCACGATCAGGGCATACGATGATTTTTAGACAAATAGTTTAAGCGTGCGTGTATACGTTTTGGGATGAAATCGCCGTGAAACGGCACGGGAATCCGCCCCTATGATACTTTAGCTTAAAATATATACACTGTTATTTCAATCTTGTTATAATGTTTATACTTAAAAATAACCTATCAATTCATCCAAAACAAAATATTGGAACATAATCATGGGAGAAGCACAGAAGGGGACGAACCTTTGCAGTGATCATCCACTTTTGCAAACTCTTCCCTTTCAAGACTGGTCTCCACCGACGTTACGAAGAGCAAAGTGGATCCACCATTTGAAAAGAAAACAAAATCAAAATGAATATAAGTATGGTTTCAAGGCAGATCTAAATTAGAATATATAAGAGAATCAAAAATAGATGTATACTCATAAATTTTAAAAAAAAACAGAAGGGGACGAACCTTTCGAAGATCATCCACTTTTGCAAACTCTTCCCTTTCAAGACTGCTCTCCATCGCCGTTACGAAGACCAAAGAGGATCCACCATCTAAAAATAACAAAATGAATATATGTAAGGTCTCAAATTGGATCTAAAGTAGATTATGTAAGAGCCTCAAAAATAGATGTATACTCTTAAATATAAAAACATGATTTTAAAGGGTAAAGATGAAACCAAACAAACATGATTAAATCAAGAAATAAAAAAATAGTGGTTGTTTCCATCATAACAGGAAAACAGTGATCAACAGAAAATCAATGATCAACATGAAACCGGTAAAAGGTTGAAAAAAAGGATTTTGTATAAATACTTTTGAGAATGGAATCAATTAGGTGGTGGTGGTGGTGGCTTTTGAGAATGAATTTTGTATTAAACATGCACACCCGCTGCTCACAGCCCGAGGAGCCTAGCACTTAACTTTTTTTCTCATCTATGCATAATTTAATTTGAAATTCATAAATTTTTAACATTTTTGCTTAATTTCATTTCATTTTAAATTGCCTAACAGAATACAATTTTATCACTTGGGCTTATGGGTTATTCTAAAGCAAAAAAACTAACATGCCTAAAAAACATATTTAAAATAAAGAGAACTTATTTCACAAATCCTTGCTTGATAAAAAATGGTAATAAACAAAAATGTAACAAAAATATTGATATCTTACCTCATATTGCACCCTTCCAAGTTATATAACTATTGTGTCATCTACACACCTCTAGGGTGTTTGTCGGGTATGATGGGGTACACCAGAAGAACTGTAGCTAGGAATCTCTATCAAGTTCATCAATGACTTCCTACTCTTCAATGAAATCACTGAATGAAGAGAATCACTAACATAATCAGAATGATTTGAACAATAATAGCCTAGGTACGTAAGCGGAAAAAAAAGGCCCAATAAGCAACAGAAACCTTAATAGAACTGAAAATAATTAAGAGAGTTGGCTTGCCGCAAGACTGAAATCGAGGGAGAAGAGAACCCCTAGGTCATCATTCTCCTAAGAGCGTGTGTGCGCCGTGGGTAGGAGATTCAAGAATTCTGAGCCTATTACTTGTATTTTAAGTTTAGCTCCTTTTTGGGCCCAGTTGTTCACTACTTTGAGCGCCCAAATGGGAGTAACTTATGTTGATATGCTTCAATCATGAGCATTGTACACTACAACCTGAGCCTTTATTATTACTGTTACTTACTGTTTGAGAGCGTCAAAAAGATGCTAAATTTTCCAAATCAAAATCAAGAAATAATGATACTCCGTAATCCTAAATCTGTGAAGTTCATATTAGAAAATTATAAAAGAATATGGCGTCAAATCTCCACCACTTCCAATCAAGGTTGAGAGGCCTGGTCCAATATCCCCACCACTTTCCCCATTTCCCCTCTTAATTTTAGCATGGGCATTCATTTCTGTTAAACAATGATGCACTTTTTTTAGAATGAAATTTAGTAAAAACACTACATTTCAAACATTGAACTCCATACACAATTTGGTCAAAAAATAGAAATCGCTCTGTTAGAAAGCAAACAACAAAGAGTGTATCAGAAACACATCATATATACATATTTTGTCCACAATATCTAAATTTAAACAGAGCTTGAAATTTCAGTGTGCCTAGAACTAACCCACCCCCCCCCCCCCCACCCACCCACCCAAACAAACAAAATAAGAAAATTTATGTACAAAGAAATGCAAACCTTTTTTTTAATCTTGCGTGATCAAGCAGGTGATGTAGCCATAAATTAACATGGGAACCCTAAATCATAAGTGAAAGCCTAATGGTATGAGAGATCGACATTGGAGTGTTGAGGATTGGAGTACCAAGGAGGTTGTTGGATCTATCAACGGCAGGAGACGGCGAGAGGAATTGCTTGGAGGTTGTGATTGTCGGTGGCGGCGATTGGATTCGCCTGGAGGTGGCAATTGTTGGCGACGGCGTTTGGGATCGCTTGTAGGTTCTGTTTGCAGGCAACGGTGAGAGGAATCACTTGCAATTTTTTTACCTGAAGGAGAAGCAGTCCCAGATCAAAGTGGGAGGATGCGGTCGCTGTTGGAAGCAGGGCTTCGGGCGAGGTGAATCTCTTTGAGGTCGTGAAGAAGAAGCGTACAAAGGGCGGAGTTGGTTGTCGGGGAGGCAGGGAGCGTTGATGTCTTCGGCGGCAGAGGGCAGAGTGTTGACGTCTTCGGTGGCAGAGGGCGGAGGGTTGATGTCTTCGGCGTCTACAGGAATATCGTGCGAGGATGCGCGAGCAGGAGCGGCAGAGTGGAGGGAGGAGGGGGTCGTCGTGCGTGTGTTGCAGTTAGGGCAGAGGGATGTAGGGGAGGTTATTGGATTCCGACGATCCACGATTATCATACCATAATGGACGCGCAAGATTTTTTTCCATGAATTTTTATTTCAGGCTATTGACAGACCATACTATTTCTTTTTAAAATAGTATAGAAATATACGAGTGACAGGCACGGGCCTTCGGCTCTACGTGAGTGCAATGGCGTGGGTGGCGACATTTGTCGTGGGGGTGACATTGGTTTTAGGGGGCGACATTGGTCGTGGGGGGCGACAATTGTCGTGGGGGAGATAATTGTCGTGGGGGCCGACAATGGTCGTGGGGGCGACAAATGTCGTGGGGGCAACATTTGTCCTGGGTGCAATATTTATCGTGGGGGGCAACATTTCTCATGGCATGCGACATTGTCGTGGGTGGCAGCATTCAACGGTCGGCAACATTTGGCGACCCAAACAAGGATCTCCATTGAACACCACGTTCTTCGTGTACACACTCTCATGACTCTGGATTGTGTAATTCTTGGCTAAACTCTGGTCGATTGTGCTAAAACACCTCGAGAGAAAGCTTCCATGATGTAGGACCTAACGGACGTTGCATCTAAGCGGGATACACCCTCATCTAAACGGGCTGAGCTCACATCTAAGTGGGTTGCACCCGCACCTTAGCGGGCGCAACATCTTACGCATGTACTTGACTTATTATAAATGCCTAATTAACAATGAAAATAGATGCAGTTATGATGGTCATACAATTTTGGAGCTAAATTACACATAATTAAGAATGAGAATAGATGCAGTTCTTATTTCAACAATAATTACTATAAAAAATTTCAACCCCTTAGCTTTCAAAAAATTAAAATTTGTCGTGGGCGGCACCATTTGTCGTGGGGGCGACATTTGTCGTGGGCGGCGTCATTTATCATGGGGGCGGCATTTGTTGTGGTCGACGCCATTTGTCGTGGATGCGGCATTTATCGTGGGCGACAGCATTTGTCGTGGGCGTCGGCATTTGTTGTGGAGGGGAGGCATTTGTCGTGGAGGGGCGTCATTTGTCGTGGAGGGGCGACATTTGTTGTGGGTGGCGTCATTTGTCGTGGCGGGCGGCCACATTCGACGGTTGGTGGGGGCGAGATTGGGGGCGACATTGGTCGTAGGAGGCAACATTAGTGTGAGGACGGCGACATTTATGCGAGGGTGGCGACATTGGTGCGAAGGCGGCGACATTGGTGCGAGGGCGGCGACATTGGTGTGAGGGCGGCGATATTGGTGCGAGGGAGGCGACATTGGTGCTAGGGCGGCGACATTGGTGCGAGGGCGGGAAAATGAAAGAAGCAGGGTTTCTGAATTTGGGACTCCTTGGCATTTTTAGGCAATATGTATATATTTCTTTGGATGAAACTTAAATATGCACTCATTGCAGAACATACAGAAATATGAATCTTAAGCATAGATATCCAATACCCTTGTCAGGCTGGTAAAATTTCTCCATAATGTCATCAATTAAATCCACAGCCTCATAATGTTGTTCAGAAAGTAAAATCTCTTCTAACATTAGAGAGGGAAGACACAGGAGATGAATTAGAGAGATTATTATAAGAAATAAGAGCCAAGTGAGCATAAAATCAAATAGCATGCTCCCATTCTAGCCTCTTCACATGTACAGTAGAAGACACTTAGGCTCCGTTCGTTTGGCAGGAAATGGGATGCAGGAATTGGAATTGGCCCAATTTCAATTCTCGCGGGAATTGGAATTCAAGTCAATACCAATTCTGTTGTTCGGCTGAATGCAGGAATTCTATCACAGACATTGGAATTAGTAATTCCGTTGTTCGGCAGTATGTCAGAATTCAATGGACGGAATTGAAATTTTAAATTTAAAACATTAAATTTAACAGAATTAAAATATCAAAATAAAAACATAAGTTCACATTATAAAAAATAAGTCCACAACATAAAAAAAATCACAACATAAATAAAGTCCACAACATAAAAATAGTAGTCCACAACTTAAATATAGTCCACACACAACAAAATAAACATAAGTCCTGATAAAATCAATCGAGTAAATGTAAGCGGAGTCAGGTTCTCCTGATTGGCACCAGCAAAGCCATGAACAAATACACACACAAATAAATTGCATACAATCACACATTAGTCCTATTAGATGTCTTTAGACAATAGCACAGAACAAAGCCCACAATATTGGCAAATAACACTAACATTTTAATAACACCAACACCTAAACAACATTGTATCTCACAGACCATTAAACGTCAAAAATCCAAAGTCAGTCTCGCTGAAATGGTCATCTTTCTAAATCCTGAGTGATAAGCTTCCAACAATTTGCCATCTCACAAATTCTTGGTTCTTAGTTGAACAAATACATATTTATACAGGAAAATAGATGCATTCAACCATCACACCGTATCCCATAACTAAGGGAATGATGGCCTAACATTCATGTAACTTGCTTATCTAGTACTTAGTGTTCATTCCAGGCTTCCAGCACATGTTCATTCTCCAGGAAGAGAATCCCTGTAACTTGAGGCAAATACCTAATCATTCCTCTCTAAATCAAGACATTTGTTGAAAAGAAAAGATCATCGTGAGCGAGAGATAAGAGATCGTCGTGATCAACTAGGACAAAATGGAGGTCGTCGCCTTTAGGGAAAAACCGAAAATGAAACTAAATCGGAGCCTTACCTGCAGCCAGATGGGGAAAAAAGAGAAGGTCGTTGCTGGCGAAGAAGGATTCGCGCGCTGAAGGAGGCCTGGAGTCGCGAGGGAGAGGGTTCACCGGAGTCGCGAGGGAGAGGGTTCACCGGAGTCGCGAGGGAGAGGGTTCACCGGAGTCGCGAGCGGGAGGGTTTGCTGGAGTCGCGTCGTGAGCGATAGATAACTACAGTGGCTAGTTGCGGGAATTCCCAATTCACATGTCTGGAGGTCGGACTTGGGGGGGCGCACTTAACTCTATGCTGAATTCCCATGAGAAATGAATTGAATTCCAATTCCGGTTACATTTTTGGGCCGCCGAACGGGAGAATTGGAATTGGCAATTGAATTCCAATTCCAACGCTCCAATTCCGCCCATACGAACGGGCCCTTAGAGAAATCAAATAAATATGACATAAAAATATTATACATTTACCTTCTAATTCAAGGCGGCGTTTGGAAGCCGAAGATGTTCCTACTTTTACGGTGAGATGGCTCTTCGGCCACTTTTATGGGATTGTATTTGGTTTTTTATCAACTTTTTTTTTGTATTTCAGCTTTAATCTCAAATTTCCACGGGCATATGAAGACACAAAAGAGATTGAACAAATTGATAATTAACCTCATCAAAACTATCATTTAATTAACTGTTATAGATATTAGATTTAGCATAAAGTCAATCAAACTATCCCGACTAAAAAGTTATGGAAGAGGACTGAACAAAATAGCCGAATAAGCATATAAATGATAGAAATCAATAACCTGGATCGCACTGTTCATACAGGTCATCCACGTCTGCAACATTTCAAGAACAAACCATGTAAGAGTTCTTATCAATAATTAAAAAATGTAACGCATTTGTTCAATGAACAAAATGTAAAGTCTCTTCATATAAATGCCTGTGCAGTGAGAGGATGTAAGAAATACCTTCGTCCCTCTGTTCTCTGCCCCGTATATAGCTTGCCGGTCTGAGAAGTAAAAAAATCTTAGATCTACGAAGATCCAGTATTGTGGAAGATCTTGGATCTACCAATATTCAGGAAAAGAAAATAAGAGGGGAGGAAGAAAGAGGAAAATGGATGTCTAAAATCAATGAACACAAGGTAAAGTCTCTTCATATAAATGCATGTGATGTGAGAGGATGTAAGAAAAATGCTATGATGACCTATAGCTTAGTAAAAAAAATGCAATTCATGACCTAATACAGCTCTTTTTGCTTTAGAACTGTTAAAGATTCTAACTGTGTTTTCCTATAATATTCTGCATCAATTTTATTTAGTCTTAAGCGAAAGTTAGAATATTGTAGATCCTTTCCAATTCAGTATTTCTATTTTTTATTTTCTATAATCAGTAAGGCATAAAAACATCAAGTAGGTCGAAGCAACCTTCAACGAAATTAACCATTATTCTGTGTTTTAATTAACACTTGAGCCCGAGAGCCCAATATAATTATATATAAAATTCAAGGCACTTTACTCGGTAATTAAAGTAATGATCATAGACATTCCAGACACTCGTGAATGCTTGTGCTTTAACATAAGCAAGGAATTCAAATATGAGAAATTAATGAACCAAGTTCAAAATAAAAACAACTCCAAATCAAAAGAAATACCAACTCTTTGTCGAGCTAAAGATTAAGCCCAAAATTGATGTTTCAGGCAATAATTAACCCCAAAAATGATTAACAACAAAAAAATTATAGTTATTAGAAACCTGCAACATGAAGAGGGGTTGAGTAGTTGTAGAATCAAGAATGAATTAAAGGAAGAAGAAATAAAGGATTTCCCCATATTCACTTGGTCAGGAGAAGGGAAAAATACTTTAATCTGTATTGGGTTAAGAAAAATACTTCCACAATAAATTTTAGTTCACAACATCATTATTCTAACCAAATTAAGAAAATGAGTGTCAAAATGGCATAATGGTACTAAGAAGAGAGTAAGCAAATGACACATTAGTTGTTGTCCATGCAGAATCTAACCTAAATGGTGAGTCTTCTTTTTCAGGGACTTTCAAAACCCGGAAATGCATCAACTGGTGGTAAGAAGAAATGAAGCAAATTAAGCCTTTGGGTTATGGCTATTGATATTGTTAGCCCTTGCACAGTTGAAAATATTAAGAGAACTAAAGCAGAAGAAGCAAATGTGGTCTTTGAGACTTAAGCCTTTGGGCTTTAAGTCTACCTAGATGGTACTAAGAAGAGAAGAAGCAAATGTGGTCTTTGAGTTCAGCCCATTGATATTGTCAGGCCTTCCACTGAGAATGGCCTCAAAGAGTCTAAGATTCATTTCCTTCTGTTGAAATCGTGGATCATGAGAGATCTGGAGAAGAACACCTATATTTAATTACCTACATAATTTAAATATGAACTAACATTGAGTGATTACCTCAACCCAAAGTCTTGTTGGCATGTGCGATGGCCGAAGATTCACAAAATTTGAAACGATTGAAATCCGCTCCGACGACACAAACTTCACCGGTGCATTCTCTTGATGGTTCGCACATGACGACGACAGCTATTTCCTGCAAAAATTCTGGCATAAGATCATTGTTGAAGCATTCTTCTATGCATGTACAGGAAGTATATATTCTTGACGTGGATATTATTCTTATTATAAATCTTGATTCTTTTTTGAATGCAGCACATAAGAAGGAAGCATAGAGATCCCGTCTCTGAATGAATGAGATGGATTTTGAATCAAGTTTCCTAGGCCGTAACAAAAATCGCCGGGGGCGGCGACACGCGGTGGGGGCGGCGACACATAGTATTTGTTTAATGCCGTGTTTTTTTCCATTTACTAATATCTCTTTTCTTTTTTACACTCCTTGATTCTATTGACAATTGAGTTTTTTATATTTGTTGTTTTCTTTCATTTTAATGACCTTGTGTATCTATTCATCTTGACTCTAGAAATCCTTAACCTTCTGAATGGCATCCGAATTTACCTTGTTTTGGTTGCTAACTCTCCTTCTCCTTCATCAATCTTCCTTGACAGTGCATCAGTGCACTTATTTTCCACGCCCTTCTTATAATTGATAGTAAAATCATATTCCATTAACTTTGTCTAATATTTTTTTTTTCTACTGCGGTGTTGATATCCTCGACTCTATAAGAAAATTCTAGCCATGATGATCTATATTGATGATGAACTTGTTTCCTATTAGGTATGTTCACAATTTTTGTACTGCCATAACAGTGGCCAGTAACTCTTTTCTTCTATGTAGATAACCCCAAAATTTAACTCTCAGTGCTTTGCTGAAGAAGGCAATTGTATGGCTATCTTGTAATAAGATTGCTCCTACGCCTAATCCTAAGCATCCCTCACAAAGTTTTTCTGAAAATTTGGTAATGCTAACACTGGTGGCTTGGCCACCGTTTAAAAGCTAATGTGGCTTGATCATTCCATCTGATATTATCTTTCTTAAGAAGTTCTGTTTGTGTTCTAGTGATTATACCATATCCTCTGATAAACCAATGACAATACGCTGTTAACCTGAAGAATCCTCTCAGTTGCTTGATTGTCTGTGGTTGCCACAAGTGTACTATATCTCTGATTTTGTTAGAATCAGCGATTATTCCTGCTTTGGATATGACATATCCTAGATATTCAATTTTCATTCTTCCAACCAAACACTTATTCTACTTGAGAAACAAAATATTCTATCTTAACATTTCAAAAGCACGCTCAGATGTTCGGTATGCTCTTTGCAACTCTGACTGGATATTAGTATATCGTTGAAAAACACTAATATAATTTTCCGCAATTGATCTTTGACAAATCTTGTTCATAAGGCTTTGAAAAATCAATGGTGCATTTGTTACCTCCAAAGGGTGATGTCTTTGGCGGTGATGTCTTCAAGAGGATACCTCCATTTCCGGTGATGTCTTCGGCGGCTAGAAGAGTCGTCGTGCAGAGGAGAGGGATGACCTAAAATATGGTAGATGCATTTGAGGCAGAGGCATGCCTGCGATGAAGAGGAAGGATGAGGTTGCGGCGATAGCGTCCTCGAGAAATGATAAGCGTGAGGGGTTCCGCGGGGGATGCCGTCAAGGACGGTGATTCCGGCTCCGATGGCGGCGAATGCGTGGATTCTGGTTGCAACGGCGGCGATCACATGGATTATGGAGGCACGGTAGGAGCGGCGTGAGACCGAGAGAGCGGCGTGAGAGCGAGAGATGGGAGTTGAGATGGAGAGATCAAGAATGAAGAGGAGCGTCGTGACAGAGGAGCGCACGAAGAAGTGGCATCGGGTTTCGAAAGGAGGAATCGGGAAATTTTATTTCTTGAAAGCAAGATTGGGTAATAAAAGGTGATTGTTATCCGCACTACAGTTTTGGCTATCCGCACTCTTTTTGTATGAGTTATTATGCGCCTTTTGAAAATACGTCTTGTACATGCATATTCAGGAAAAGTTTTCAACACGAAAGTTGTAGAACTCGTCGAGATCTACAACTTTCATGTTGAACACTTTTCCTAAAAATGCATGTACAAGGCGTATTTCCAAAAATTCGCTATAGTTACGCAAATGTTTCAATCAGGGCGGCAATACGTCTTGTGCGTGCATTTTTAAGAAAAGTGTTCAACACGAAAGTTGTAGATCTTATCGAGATATACAACTTTCGTGTTGATCGCTTTTCCTAAAAATGCACGCACAAGACGTATTTTCAAAAGGCGCATAATAACTCATACAAAAAAGTGTGGATAGCCAAAACTGTAGTGCGGATAACAATCACCTAATAAAATGGACAGTTCCTATTAATCTTGTCAAATTGGACTGCACAGATTACTCAAATGGATTTTAATCTCATGGTTTTAAAATGTCATATCATACTTCTTTTTAGAATAACGAGTCGAACGGCACGGCCCGCCGGCCGTTGCACGCGTCGCGACAGTACTATCGGCGCAACAATACCACGTGACATATCTATCTCTCCGGCGACGACGGGATCCGCCATTACTGTCAAATGTGACGGTACCCGGCCGGTGAAAAATTAAAAAATCTAAAATTAAATTTTTTTTGCAATTTTTTAAAAATCTGTAATTTATAATATATTAATGTATATGTATATTGTATTATATATATAATATATATATATTATGTTATTATATATATTATATAATTTTTTTAGTTTTTTTTACAGAACCGACCCCCCCCCCCCCCCTTGCCGGACGCCGCCGCCACCGCCGGAGTCACCTCCGCCCTGACCAGAGCCCACCGGCGAGGTCGCCGGACCCCGTCGAACCTGTCGGGGTTGGTCCGACGGCGCTCCGGCAGGGCCACCGGCGGCGGTGGCCCTGACGGCAAGGGGGGGCAAGGCTGCGATCGGGATTTTTTGAGGTTTGCGGTTTGTTGGATTTGGAAATGTGGCTATTCGCAGACCTGTTTAATTAGATTTTGGCTATTTGCAGACAAATCGAGCGGTTCTGAAATTATGAGACCATATCTGGACGGTCCAAATTTTTTGGGGATTTTTGATCTCATGCTATTCGCAGCCCATCATATTTCTTTTTAGAATAGTATAGATATAGATATACATATATATATATACACTAGCATCTTCGCACGGCCTACAGGTCGTGCTCCATGCTCATGGTTGCCTTGGGTGCTCACGGGCTTCGCCCGTTCGCACCCAAGGAGAATTTGTCGGTTTGTATTTGATGTTCTCGGGCGGCCTCTCGCTGACTCTTAGCAGGCTGCGCACGCGTTCGAGCGGGTTGCGCACACATATGAGCGGGATGCGCCTCGTATGCCACGTTAATGTGTTGAACTACAATTAACATAGCCTTTTAAACTACCAATCAATATGGGGCTTACCATTTAAAGGCCCAAGTCAACACTAAACGGGAATACCAATAGAATATAATGAACTGGTCATAATCCGTTAACTTTTCCTTTACCATGCTCTCTTTTTTATTAAATAAATAACTAATTATAAGATATGAAAAAATATGAAATGACAAAAGGTAAACCAAGTACTGTAATATTGACGTCCATGTGAGAATGAAACATGCAGGGAATATGGAGCATGCAACTTAAATAATCCACTTGAAAGCAAATAAACATTAAAATTTGGGAACTACCAAACATGAAAGGGTAATTGGAAAGGTGAGCCAACCATACAAAAGCAATCTAATTGTCCAGAAAGTAAAGACACCAGTTACCTGTGATTATGCTCCTACTTTTTCGAACTAATGACCAACCATGCTTGAAGTTCTATCTGGGAACTGAAAAGCAAGATTTTAGAATAAAAGGCTCTTTTAAAGCCTCTGAAATGATTGGTTCTTGTTTAGGTTCAGGTGAATACCACACCAAAAAGAGAAAGCTTCTGTGGAGATTGAGAAAAGAAGGGTGATGAATCAACTGAAGGAGAAGAAGAGTTAGATAGGAATGAGAAAAATCTTATGGGAAGCAGTGGAAGCTTACCGATTTTGACGAATGACATGAGATCAACAGCGTCCATTGACATTCCCAATTTTTCTCTGAAAAAGAAGATGGAGTTGTCCTAAAGGAAAAAGAAAAATAATATGTGAAGCAATGGAGGCTTACCGATTTTGAAGAATGACATTAGATCAGCAACAACTATTGACATTTGTGGTTTTTCTCTGAAGTAGAAGATGGAGAAATCAAAATAGAAAGCAGGAGGAAGAAACAAAGATCATATAGAATGGAGAAGGAGAGGGGAGGGGATGTTCTGAGCAGTTCTGAGCGGAAGTAATGCTTTTGGGGAGGGAGACGACGTCTTGGGGCGTGTTCTACCACAAAAGCAGGCTTCTTGCGAGGGCGACGGCGGCGGCTTCTGGTGATGGCGCTGCCTTTTGGTGATGGCGGCGGCGGCGGCTTATGGCGAGGACGACGGCGGCTTCTGGCCATGGTGACGGCGGCGGCTTCTTGCAAGGGAGACGACGACGACTTCAGGTAAGGGAGATAACCTCCTCTCGTCGGGATGCCCGCAACCTCTATCTGTAAAGGCAGAGATGACATGTAATGCCCGCAACTTCAAGCGCGCAAAGCACCTGAGTGGGAGCGGGAGAGGAGCAGCTTGGAGGAGGCGAGGCTGTGTCGAGGAGGAGCCGCTGTGCCGCCGAGGAGGAGCCGATGTGCCGCCGAGGAAGAGCCGTCGAGGTGGAGCAATGGAGGAGGCCGGGGAGGAGCTTTGGAGGGGGTCGGGGAGGAGCTTTGGAGGGGGCGAGGATCTGTCAAGGAGGAAGCATATATGTTTTATGTAGAGGAGGCTGGCAGCAATCGAGGAGCAGTGATGTTGGCGTGTAGCAGTGGCGTTGGAGTGTAGCAGTGGCTTTTGGGAATCCTATACGAAGGTTTGGTTTTTGGCTACGCCCATGCTCGCTGACTCCTAGCGAGCTACGCCCGCATTCGGGCGGGCTGCGCCCGCAACTGTCGTGGGCGAGGCATTTGTCGTAGGCGGCGTCATTTGTCGTGGGCGGCGACATTTGTCGTGGGCGGCGACATTTGTCGTGGGCGGTGACATTTGTCGTGGGCGATATTTATACTAATTAGTAAACATTTGTCGTGGGCGTCACAGTACCCGGAAGGTGACATTTGTCGTGGGAGATATTTATACTAATTAGTAAACATCTGTCGTGTTCGCTGACTCTTAGCGGGCTGCGCCCGCATATGAGTCGGTTGCATTCAACCTGCTACGCCCCTATGTTGGCAATTCATGCGGGTACGGCGACATTGTTAAAGGGGTGGCGACATTGTGCGGGGGTGGCGACATTGTGCGGGGGCGGCGACATTCGGCGAGAGCAGTGACATTTAGCGGGGGAAAAGCCTGAAAGAATGCGCCCGGGCTTCGCTGGAAGTTTTCATAAGAAGAAAATAGATTACTCTAAATCCTCAACCATCTCATTAATATGTGAAATGAGAGGAAGTTGAATAATCCAACCATATATTTAAAAAGTCAAATCATATTTTGAAGAAATTAATTTCAGATTTTTTTTAAGTGAGCTGCGACCGCATATGAGTTGGCCGCGCACGCATTTGAGTGGGCTGCGCCCGCATATGAGAGGGTTGCCCCCCCCCCCCCCACCCCCTCCCCCGCGCGCATTTGAGCGGATTGTGCGCGCATAGAAATTTTCAAAAATGTCGCCTCATGCGGCGAACATTCGGCGGGCGGCAACATTAGTCGGACGACACCTAGGCGGCTGCCTCCGCAGTGCGCTTCACCGTCTACTTGCTTGCTCGAAAGCTCCTCTTCGACACATCCTTCATCGTCTCCCCTGCTCCAGTCCTCGATCTCCCACCTTCTCATCAAAAAAACAAAACAAAAAACAAAATATATGAAATCTCCATATATGAAAAACTGCATATCCAACAAAGATTGTCACTCTATCAAAACTTCCCTATGCAGAATGGTATGAAATGCTGAATAGTAATAAAAACTCGTATAAAAGGGCACCATAAAGAAATGATTTCAGGTCTTCCATTTACCAAGAAAATTAGAATTAAAGAGCTTCCATGGATACCATTCTGCTACATAAAATTGGTAAAAGAAAACAATAAAAAATGTTTAACTTTTCTTCCATGTAAATAATGAAAAATATAAGAGAAAATTAATGTTTCTATCAATTAGAACAATCGACCCGTCACATCTATCTTCAGCTATTAGAACAATCGAACCACCACACTTATCTTCGGCGATTGAGAGATGAAAATGCACCCATTTTAGAGAAAGGAGAAAGAATTTGCTCAAACAAATCCATGACTTTTATGAAATGCAACTTAGAAAATTGTGTGCTCTAATTAGATGCCATGGGATGTGTGCATGTACTGGTACCCACATATTTATGTATAAGATGCAGATCTTGGCAAAGCTATTATCATCAAATTCCAATTGAAGCATTGCACTCAGGATTGGACAGGAATAGCATATGAATTGAGGATAAAAAAAACAATCAAACAATGAAATGCAAACAAAGAAAATTACTACAATTGTCTTACCACATGCTTATAGGCAATGAAGGTATGCCACAATTGTCAGTTGACACAAAGTACTCATCCTGCCGAGATACCAGGTGGGGTTATTGAACCATTCTGTTTCACCTTCTCGCTTACTCGAATTAGGCCTGTCTCAGGATTCTTCTCGCTTCTGCAGAGCCTTCCGACCGTATTCTCCCACCTGCACGTCCGGGCGAGATGCCCTCCAAGGATCTGGCGGCGGTGTCTTCTACTGTTCCGGGACACGCTGGAATGGTTCTCATCCCGCCTTCCCAGCCCTCCTTCGGGGGGAGATCTGTAACAATATCCCCTAGACCCGGGGGGACGGGCGTGGTTTCTCGATTCTCTGCCTCCGCCGGGATGCCTCGGGTCGATCCACCGCGGCTCCAGGGGGAGGGTGGCGCTCTGGTAGATACTCGCGTCGCTCCCGCAGGTACTCGCCCTGCCTAATCTTCTCTTCCTCGCCTTCGCCTCCATCGCTTGACCTTTTTCTTTCAGGTAGCCATAGGTCTGCCTCCTCCAGTCATCAGCCATCTATGCAGTCTTTGTCGGGGTCACCGCCGCCTACGACGTCCACTCCCATGAGGGAATTTCTCACGCACCCTCCTGCTTTTAACCCTGAGTCGTGGGCTCGTCTGATAGCTGTCCTCCGAGCCCACGATTCTTTCTTGATGGTCATGCCGCCCGCCGAGGTGAATGAGCAGTTGGTCGACCTTGGGGACCGCCTCGCCGAGGTGGAGGAGTTCCAACTACATCTGCAGGGTGAAGACAGACTTTTTGAGCGGATGACCGATGCGGAGGCGAGGTTGTATGAGGCGGAGACTCGCCAAAAGGCCACCGAGGATGACCTACACCAGTTTGCGCAAGTGGCAGGCACCGTGGGGGAGGCCTCCCTGTTGGAGGAGCATATCAGGCGAGGCGAGGATGGCATCTGTTAGAGCGAAGAGATCTTGGAGAGAGCTCGTGAAGACCTGCGCGTGGCCCACGACATCACCTGGAGGGCTCGTCACCCTCGGCGCACGCGCCGCCGAGGTCGTGGTCCGGTGCATCGTTGTTGAGGTCCTGGATAATACTCATCGTGCTCATCTTTGTGGACCCGGGATCGGGTAAGTCCTGGATAATACTCATCGTGCGACTTTGGTCACCCACTCTTGGTAGGGGTAGTTGTTAACTGTCTCGCTCTCCTTTGCAGGGGAACGTGTCATCCCCACTCGTCCTCCCCATCATGCCTCTCGGCCACGATCGAGCGATCCCCGCCTAGAGGGACCCCTCGCGGGGGTGGTGGTCGCGGTGGACAGCGAGACGGCTTCACCAGAGGATAAGGGCAAGGGTCGGGTTGACCCCGCAGTCGCTTCGACAAGCGAGTAAAGGCGAAAAAAGCAGAAGACAAGGGGTTCCACTTCTCACCCTCCGGCGAGCCCGCCTCCCGACCCCTCTACTCATCCACATTATGGGTTGGGGATGAGGAGTAAGGATTCCAGAGGGAATCCTCTTCTGATATGGGACCATGAGGCGAACAGGATCTCGGTGAGTTCGCTCCTCCCTTCCTGGGAGGATTTTGAGGAGGTTGGCGATCAGGCATTCAACATGCTTTTTGGGTTGTATGGGCGCGATGACGCTGAGGTACTCGCGGAGGTTCCTATCCACAAGTTGGCCAACCTTAGCTGTCGCTCCGCCCTCCAGACTGCCGAACTGTTTCACCAAACGGCGCGACGGGGGATCCAGTCGAACAGGCGGCTCCACGACCTGGGCGTCACCTACGTGGAGCTGGAGAAGTGGATAGCAGAGAAGGATAAAGAGCTAGCAGAGCTCCAGGCTAAGGAGGCCCCTCCTCCCAAGGTACGGGGTCTTACTCGCCCCCGTCTTTCTCGCCTACCTTATCGTTGACTAACGTTTTATTTCTCAGGAGGCCGCGATGACGCTGGTGACACGGATATCTGAGTTGGAGGAGCAGCTCGCCGCCTCGCAGCGTCAGGTCAACTACCTCGGTAATCGCCTCGCCGAGGCCAAATCCGAGATAGAGGAAGTTCGCCACCAGAGCCGGGGGGAGTCGTCGATTGCGCCAACCCTCCTCCTATTAACTCCTGCCCAAGTCGTCGAGACACGTAGGAAGTTGTCGATTGCGACCGCAGTGTTCGTGCGAGAGCGTCTCCGACGCCGATTTATGCTCACCGCAGAGGGGGCCCAAGTTGATCTCGCGGACCTCCTTCCAGAACTATACCGCGAGGTGACGAGCCCACCCCTGGCGGGGATCCAAGGCGAGGACTCCTCCAGCGGATCAGAGGAAGAGGGCCATAACGACTAAGCGACTTTCTTTTCCGTTTCTTTATAATGTAAGAAGAAACATTTCTGCACGACTTTTTTGGCGTACTCGCCCCTTTCATTCTATCGAATAGGTGCTTTAACCTTTGTTCATTTTGTGGTTGTGCTACCTTTATTATTGCAATGAGTTTATTTTTCTTTTTTCTATCGTGCTCGTTCTTAAGGTGTACCTGCCCGTAGCTATGATTCGCACAGGGGTCTGGCGTCCGGGCCTCCCTTATTCGCAAAGGATGCGAAAGGGTCGGCGGAGGACTCGCTGTGTCGGGTGCTCGCGCACTCGCGCTATGTTTTTTTGCGAGGCGGCGAGATAACGACTATGTCGGTCTCGCGTTGGAAGGATAACGGTGGTACCCGCCTCGCACACTTCTTCACCTTCTCCTGGGATCATAATAGGGCTTCAACATATTATAGGACATGAGACTCACTCGAGGGGGCGAGTATCCAGCCTGCAGGGGAGGAGCCCAGTGTTACGGCCTGGTCTACGACAACTCTCTGCTCGAGGACATAGAACTCATTCGAGGGGGCAAGTAGCCAGCCTACAGGGGAGGAGCCCAGTGTTACGGCCTGGTCTACGACAACTCTATGCTCGAGGACATAGAACTCAGTCGAGGGGGCAAGTAGCCAGCCTGCAGGGGAGGAGCCTAGTGCTACGGCCTTGTCTACGACAACTCTCTGCTCGAGGACATAGAACTCACTCGAGGGGGCAAGTAGCCAGCCTGCAGGGGAGGAGCCAAGTGCTACGGCCTGGTCTACGCCGACTCTCTGCTCGAGGACATAGAACTCACTCGAGGGGGCAAGTAGTCAGCCTGCAGGGGAGGAGCCCAGTGCTACGGCCTGGTCTACGACAACTCTCTGCTCGAGGACATAGAACTCACTCGAGGGGGCAAGTAGTCAGCCTGCAGGGGAGGAGCCCAGTGCTACGGCCTGGTCTACGACAACTCTCTGCTCGAGGACATAGAACTCACTCGAGGGGGCAAGTAGCCAGCCTGCAGGGGAGGAGCCCAGTGCTACGGCCTGGTCTACGACCACTCTCTGCTCGAGGACATAGAACTCACTCGAGGGGGCAAGTAGCCAGCCTGCAGGGGAGGAGCCCAGTGCTACGACCTGGTCTACGACAACTCTCTACTCGAGGACATAGAATGACCTCACTACTCGGTATCTGTCGTCTAGGTGATGAAGCGCTACGAGTTTCCAACGGAAAGTGTTATCGTTTCTTAGCATAACAAAAATGTACTAGGTATTACATTGATATTAGGAGTAGAAACGTTTCAAGTCGTCTCCACTCCATGTGTTTCCTAGGAGTTCTCCCTCGATATTTTGCAGACGGTACCCGCCTATTTTTAATACCTCGAAGACAATGTAGGGGCCTTCCCAATTCGTCGAACCTTATCATATCTTCCAATATTTGATTTACTCTTTTTTGTCTGACCATCAAACGATCTGCTTCAGGTCTTTGTAAAATTTCGTGGAACCAGGATGATAGGAAACACTTGAATCATGCGCTTCACTACAGATCCTTGCCTGAATATCATCCAACACAGGGATACAATACCTACCTCGGTACTTCAAAGTATCTTTATCATCGATCGAAAAATCTGGTAATTCTCCCTTCTCCGTCCTATTCCGGAGATGCTGCAAGTCAGGATCTTCCTTCTGGTGCAATCTCGTAAGGGTAATCCAAGAAGGCTCTTCAGCCTCTAAGCTCGAAGGCATGGTACAACTACCGACTAAAATATCCATCAACATAAACTCTTCTACTAAGGACTGCACGGAAAGATTGAAGATATGCGCGGTCTTTCTACTCAGGGCATCAGCCACCAAATTAGACTTACCCGGATGATACAGGATATCAACCTCATAATCCGCAACATACTCCAACCACCTGCGCTGGCGTAAATTCAGCTCTTTCTGGGTAAAGACATACTTCAGACTCTTGTGAACCGTATAAATCTTGCATGACACTCCATATAATAGGTTTCTCCAAAGCTTTAAAGCATAAATCACTGCAGCAAATTCGTCATGCGTAGGGTAATTATTTTCACGAACCTTTAATTGTTTGGACCCATAGGCAATCACCTTTCCTTCTTGCATCAAAACACACCCTAGTGCAATGTGAGATTCGTCCACATAAACAACATACTCTATTCCTTCGATCGGCAAGGCCAACACAGGAGCACTGCACAAACGCCTCCTTAATTCCTGAAAGGCTTCTTCGCACTTATCGCTCCAAACAAAAGCGGTATTCTTCTGGGTAAACTTAGTTAAAGGTGCCGACAGCACTTAGAATCCTTGAACAAATCTCCTGTAGTACCCAGCCAACCCTAAACAACTCCTTATTTCCTTAGGCGTTGAAGGCGTCTTCCAATCCAACACAGTAGAAATCTTAGCGGGGTCTATAGTAATTCCATCCTTGTTCAACTTGTGCTCTCTAAGAGTCGACAATACTAAGCGCAAACGCGTAGCATGCTCCTCAGCACTTATGGAATATACCAACACATCATCGATGAATACCACAACAAAAAGATCTAGAAAATCCTTGAACACATGGTTCATAATGTCCATAAATGCAGAGGGTGCATTCGTCAGGCCAAAAGACATAACCTGAAACTCAAAATGACCATAACGGGAATGAAAGGCAGTCCGGGGAACGTCCGACTTACGGATCCTCAACTGATGGTAGCCTGATCGAAGGTCAATCTTCGAAAACACCGTGCTACCACGCAACTGATCAAACATATCATCTATCCTCGGCAACGGATACCTGTTCTTGATGGTCACTTTGTTTAACTCTCTATAATCTATGCACAACCTCATAGAACCATCCTTCTTTTTCACGAACAAAACTGGAGCACCCCAGGGCGAAGAACTCGGCCTAATAAAACCACACTGCAACAACTCATCTAACTGAGTTCGCAACTCTTCTAACTCGCGTGGGGCCATACGGTACGGTGCCTCAGCGATAGGACGAGTACCAAGCTCAAGATCAATAACGAACTCCACATCTCTAACAGGCGGAAGGCCAGGAAGACTGACGGGAAATACATCAAGAAACTCTCGCACCACCGGAACACCCTCAATACATAGCGATCCAGTAACAGTTTCTACTACAGAAACAAGGTAAGCCAAACAACCAGAAATTAACAGTTTCCGAGCACATACCACAGAAATTATCGGGGAACACTAGTACGGAGACCCAAAAATGCTCATGGGATGACCACATCATAACTGGACAACCAGTCCATACCCAAAATCACGTCAAAGTCTTCTAGGTCCAACACTTTGAGATCAGCAACAGTCAAGAAATCTCCTAAGAGAACGGGGCAACTTTGGACGCACTGGTTCGAGAATACCAAATCACCAGAAGGGAACTAAACGAGGAACGAATCGTTGCCCAGCTCAGGGGTCAAACGGTGACGCTCGACGAAAGTCCTTGCTAAGAACGAATGGGTAGCACCCGAATCGAACAGAACACGCGCCCAACGATTCTTTACCTTAAATCTCCCTATAAGCGCGAAAAAGAAACTAGTCTAATACAGCGAAACTAAAAGGAATCAAGACTAAACAGCTGGCTTAAGGTCTAACATGCGATCATTTGGGTCGAAGACTGCGCTTGCTCCTGGGTTAACACGTTCAGCTTTCCTCTTCCTTTATCCTGATGCTGCGGCGACGGCAAGGCTCGAAGCGGATATGGCTGCAATGGGGCTTGAACTCGCGGGCATTGAAACTTCATGTGCCCTTTTTGTCCGCACTGGAAGCAGACTTTCTCCTTGGTCCAACACTAGGCCACATCGTGCCCCTTCTGCTTACACAACTGGCAGAGTACCTCACCCTTCGGAGCACCCTGGATTGCCAACACTTGCTGCTTCTTCTGAACTCCTTTTCATGATGATATGCTAAATTCAGGAACGATACTACATCGTCCCTCTTGATTCATGTGCAAAGGGCATGAATGCATGAATTTTCTGTTCATTTTGAAATCATGGGTGTACGTGTGTCATCATATAAGTCTTTAACTTCGCACGTGTGCTTATGCAATAATATGTAATGTATGTTGTGATATGCATTCTAATAAAGGCCTTAATGCATGTTATGAGCGGCGTACACATGAAATATTATACATCTTATACTACATAATATTGCATGTAACGAAAAAGAAAACATGCTAATGGGCATCCATGTGATGATGGTTATGCATCTCATACTACATAACCGTCACATGTTGCCACCTATGGTGGATCCATATACAAACACATATTATGCATCTCATACTACATAATATGCCATGTATACTTCTTATCATGCTATGAGTGTAGTGTTCATGCTTCGGCCAAGGCGTACTGATGACACATCGGTGTGTGTATGCAATGAAACCAAAACAACTACTATATCAGAATTTGTTGCCCGACCGACTTGTCGAACAACCTAGCTCTGATACCAACTGTCACAACCCGCATTTTCTCCAAATTTAGGAATATTAGAGTAAGAGAAAATACGCGTCATGATGCCACGTCATGCAGGAGACAACTACAAATGCTCAGGCGGAAACCTATTACTTATTTAATCAAAACATGTTCACATGATAGATCATCATTTGAAATCATTTATGAGGGTTTGGGGTAAGAACTGTGTCTCTCACTTCGTGGATCAACTAGCCCACCAAGAAAATATACGTAATTGCAGCGAAAAATACTTGATTTAATTCACTTAAGGTCCTAAATGCACGTGATGACAGGACATAAAGTAAATGATATGAACATATCTAGGCGTAGTATCCGGCCACGTTGCTCAAGTTGTCGTACCCAACACGCACGACGCGGGTCAGCCTCCCCTTGCCTATTATCGCCTACATAATCAAAGTTTATTGTGCTCATCATCAAAATATAGATAATCTAGCCTACAAATACCAAATCAAGAGGAGAAAGAGACATAAAATACAACTGAATCCAAAGGCTTGCTGTAGATCGAAGGTGGAAGCCGTCGGGTTGTCAATCTGTGCTCTATCCTTGATCATAAACTACATTCGGGGTACGAGAGGGATGTCACCACCTCCTAATGTGCCCGACTTCTCTGGTATAGTATCCGGACACGTTAAATGCGAGGATCTCCTTCCTTGATAGAGCTTAGGGCTAGAATCCTCACATTGGAAGCTTTTGGATGATGGAGGCGGCCTAGGGCAAAGCCCTCATAGAAGGCGGAAGAAAAATGGAGCTGGATCTCCTCTTGCGGTGAAATTGGCTTAAGAAGATGATCGATCCCGAGTAGGGCGAAATCTGCAGCTTAAATAGAAAACAGTCAGAAAAAATAGGCACGTACGGTCGAACGCACGACCATGCATGGTTCGTGCAATAATTAACGCGCAGAAATCGCCCAGCTTGGCACTGCAGGAGACCGTGCAATTTTGATCACGCACGGGCAAAACAGCCAGTGCGAGAACAAAACGCACGGACATCGACAGAGCGCTTGAAATCAGGCTATCAAAGGAAGATCGTGTGTTTCCTTCGCGCATGGTTGAATCCAATCATGTGTGAAGAAAACACACGGGCGTTAATTTCATTAAATATCTAGACAAAAAAGGCAAGGTCGTGCGATTTGATCACACACATACAGAACAACCCGTGCGAGAACAAATCGTACGGCAGGGGCAGATCACCGTTATTGGGCGTTATAGGCATCATATGATCGAAACGATCGTGCGTGAAGAAAACGCACGACAGTGCGATTCCTACAAGAATGATATTGGGCATCATAGGAGAACTGCCCACTAAACACCAGAAAAAGAATGGAGAGCACAATGTGCTTACCCCCAACAATAAAGCGCGCAATTGCACACCACAATGAGCCCAAATGTGCACTTCGTGCGAGTAGAGTGAACCAGTGAAATATAAGCAATAATGAGCAAAAAGTGAAGTGTGTGCGTGAAAACTAGCCCAGATGAGTCCGAAAACACTATATATATCGGACTCAATAGCTACCGCGGAGCTAGCGTGAGCGGTAGCCCCTACCGCCTCTACCCTTCTAGAAAGTGAAAATGAGCTCTGTGACTTAGCGACGCACGGTATGTGTTACCGCCAGCGGTAGCCTCTTTTCCTGGGCGAAACGGCGCTGAGTGAGCACTGAATCGATACTGCGTCGCGGAAAGATACTACCGTCGCACGATAGCTGACGGATCCAGATTTTTAAGTGCGCGATTGTGGTCGTTGATTCCTTTTGGAACTTGATCAAATGGCCAAAATTGGTTATCCATCAGTCCTAAAGTGGCTGAGGGTCTCCATCCAACCCTCACTTTTCTTTTGGGAGCTTTTTGGCTAGGTTTGGATTGAGAGAGTAGGAAGAAGAGGTAGATCCCGCCATTGGAGGAGCTCCGGAGCTCCGAATTGTGAGCCGAGTCTGGATCCGCGGAGAGGAATCCCTTGCGACCGTTTCCATCCGTCTCACTTTTGTTCCATGGCGTCCAAGAAATCTACAAGGGTAACGATTCTCCTTCCCGGTCTTAGGACGTGTTTTGTCCATTCATATTTTTATATGCTTGCATAGAAGGTGTCTCCTCCACTAATTAGTCATGAATTCCATTGGTTCATACGAACCCCGGGCCGATTGTGTCCGTCCCCGACATATATTGCATGTAGAAATTCGGTAGTCGTACGGATTTAGGCATTTTGTGTGAAGTCTACCCGTGGCCGTTGTCCCGGATCGGTGATGCTTGATTTAGCGTTGCATTTAGGTTAAGTCTAGTATGTGTGTCGGAGAATGTCCCGTGAAATGCATCATCGTGTTGCGGGGATTGAGATTATGGGATCTCTTGGAGTACTTAGCGAAAGCTCCATGATTTTGATGTGGTAGAACACAAACATTCACCACAAATCGTAGTTGAGTCGTCTTGGACTTCCTATGTCGGTAGTGTGTATGAAGCCTATGCCGGTAGTGCAGTACCGCCGCCTCGACAGTGTCCCGGCGCGAAGGCACTCCCTCTGCTCGCGACCCCCCGTGCGCACAAAAAAATCGGGACGTATTTTATAAATGCATTCATAAGGATTAGTGCAATGCGTAAATGTAATTTTACAGAGGTAAATGCAGCAGACGAAACATTCATAAGGATTAGTGCTTCAATATTATCTCTGAATGGAAAATCAAACAATATGAATTTAGGGGCAAATCTACTTTGTTTATTTCCTCTACAGGGAAGAAGCAAAAGTAAATCATAACATGATTACATAATTCTCAAACTTACAACACAGAGCTAAATACAATTTTACAAAGTAATCATCATAACGATTAATGTTTATGAATGTAATATATACCAATGGGGTGTAATATATCTATAGATGAACAGAGATATTAAAAAATATATTTTTACAACATAATATATCCATAGATGAGCAGTGAGGATGTAATCATCATAAGGATTAGTGTTTATTAAAAAATATAATTTTACAACATAATATATCCATAGATGAGTCAGTGAGGATGTAATGATTTTTTTGTGCGCACGAGGGTTCGCGAGCGGGGGAGCGCCTTCGTGCTGGGACACTGTCGAGGCGGCGGTACTGTCGCGCAGGGCCCGCGGGCCACCCATGCACTGTCAATTTACCGAGCGACATATAGCGGGAGAGTTTGGGCGTAAGTACCGTCGTTGTTGGGGTACTGTCAATGCGGAGAGCATCAAGCACGGGCGGTAGCCCGTGCGAAGATGCTCGTATATCAGATATAATAAGAAAAACTTAATCATAATTATGAAACACATCGGTTCTCTGCATGATGCCTTTCTCTAACTTTGAATACATAATCATTACGTGTAATTGATGCATCATGCAAAAGAGATCAATACACTTATTCTTATAAAGTCATACATAAATACTTCTTGCTTCTATATATACATTTGTTGCGTAACCCCATTTAAAAAAACAACGTCCTTGGATCGTAAATACTTCTTGAAGTCATGCATAAATATAGATAAAATCTCAAACTCCATCAAGCTGAACACACAACAAAGACAACAAATAAGGAAGGTAATATATATGCGCATCATCATATATACAGGAAGCAAAGCGGTAGCAAATAAACCATACGATCATAAATATTAAATACTTCAAGCTTTCCATGTTTACTCAAATAGATGTTTAATAGTTTAATTTCGATATGATATATACGATCATCCCATAAGCAAAGAAGACGCATCAAATAAACCCTAAGACTCAACTGAAGCAAACCTATGACAAAAATGAGTTGCATGCAAATACGCGTGGATAATTGCAGTTATTAAAAAGGGGAAATATTTACCAGCAGGGAGAAATATCTGCAGAATAACAGATCGAATTGAAGGGAGAGTGCACATTTGCAATTCAGCACGTTCAACTCTTCCTTCCAGTGCACATTGCTTGGCAACAGAGATTTCAAAGATGGAATCAACTGGCCTAGCAACAGATATTTCAAGGATGGAATCAGAGGTTGGGTTGAGCATGCATAGAGATTGAGAGAACCACGAACGCATGTATTAAAAAAATTTAGAAAGTAATATAGGACATCTAAGGAAATTGCTCCATAGGGCGATGGGCTAGTCTAACAATTGATGCGGGACGTTTGCCACACTTCCTTGAAGGTCTATACAAAAATAATTTTCTGAGTATGTAATATTCCAGCCATCTGATTTAGCGAGTTTAAAAGCTATGCTTATTTCATGATGGCATATAATGTAACAGTATTGAGCATTTAAGGAAATAAATCAAGCACTAAAAAATTCATATAGTTATTGAATTAGCATTTACTGTGACAGTATTGAGTACGTGGTGAATGTTAAGTGTACTCATAGCGAATGGTTTTTTTTTCGTCATCATATCCATGAATCTAATGACATTTTTTCAAAATAGGGGCAGGAGGTCTATCATAACTCTTTCAAAACACAAAAACATTAAAAATGATAAAAAAACCCGAATCGAAGCAATAAAAGAAATAATCGGCAACATCAACGTGTTGACGGCGGAGCAGTCACCAGAAACATCACTTTATAGGTGTTGATATTGTGCCACTCAAATCCTAAATAAAAATAACAATGAAGTATGCGCATGCAATCTCGCACATTTGGTGGAGCCCTAAGAAGCGGCCTCCACGTCAGCCCCTCCGAAGATTCCAAAAGACAATAAATGTTATTCATATGGCCATATTATCATGGCATCCTAAATTTGTCAATGCAGGAACAAAAATCTTGCATAAAGAGCAAAGTTCATGAATAATGCAATGAAGATCAAAATAAACACACACAAATGTGAATCCAAAATTCATGCAATAATGATCATGTGTGATGGTATCGTATTTCTGCTCACCTTTCTATCAGCAGTCATCCTGGTACTAAATGTTGTGTTAATCCCTATAACAACTAAACCTTCGTCCGCTGATGACCGGTCACAGTAATGCTTGGCGAACCATTAGAACCCATCAGCTCGTGAGAACTGCTCGTAGCAGTCAACTCCATCTGAAATGTCAAAATTGGCTTATCCAAAGATCTAACAGGGATCAGATTTGGAGAGAAAGAGAACTCTGAGAAAATCGATTACATTTGATAGCAACCAGATCAGAAGTCTTCTACTCACTGTATGGCTTCATGGGTCCTCGTGACTTCTCCCATTACATCCTTATCTTGTCCAGGCTTCTATTATCATATAAAAAAATTAGGTGAAGCAGAAACAACTGCCATGTATTGAGAAATAGTATAAATGGATGTTCTAACCCTCTTGGTTATGCAATCATCGGAGACTGCCTGAAGTTCCTGTGCTTGCCGCCGCTTGGAGATGGTTTCTGAATTTGAATGTGGTAGTGACCAGAATCTATAAGAAAAAAATTAACAAAAGAATGGAGCAAATTATTGGGCCCATTGAATCTAATGAAGCCAGCTAAACAAAGCAGAGAGAATTTTCGAAAGATGTCCCTAAGGGTGTCAGAAATTGCAGTGGAGATTCAAAAAGATTGATAACACTTACACCGATTTGTGAACAACATTCCGAGACCGAAGCACGCGCATCAAAGTAGCAATATCCATCTTGCACGCAGTGTCCTCTCCACCACGTCCGCTTCCCCTAGTTTTAATCAGCTTTCTCGTTCTCCCTCCTCCCCTTGCCAGAAGATCGAGCTGGCAGCCATGAAAATCAATAAATAGGAGAATACGCGACATTGTTTTCAAAATTGGGGCACAAAGTCTATCAAAACTCTTTCACAACAAAAATAACGTTCAAAATGAAAACAATCCCGAATCGAAAATAAAGAACCGACATCACCGCCTTGACGACAGAGTAGTCATCGGAAACATCACTTTATAGCTTTCGATATTCTCTCACTCAAAGCCTAAATAAAAATAACAATAAAATATGTTAAACATAAATAAACTAACATTTACCCGCAATCTTCATAATTTTGCCTAAGCACAGTAATTCGAATATTAGAGAGGCTAACATCATCGTGTGAGTGTAAAAACATGATCATCCTGTGAGTATAAAAACAATTATGAGAGGCTAACATCAATTTACAAAAAAAAAACACAATTCGTGTGACTTTCTATGGAGCAACAAAACTTAGAGATACCTAGAACTCCGAGGTCTATTCAAAATATTGCTCCAAATAGTGGTATTCTTTAATCATTTGGTATGGGCAATTCATCCAGCAGATAGACATACAAAGCAGTGGGTCAGCTCACAAATCAAATTGGTTTTGTATGGCAATTCTGCAGATCGACATGCAGTGTAGCACCTAGTGTTAGAAAAAATATACTCATACCATGGAACTCATTATCACAAAATATTCATGACTGCAGGAGGAGGATTGGCATACTTATTTGCGTGACCATTGCAGGAGGAGGAGGATTGTCTCCATGACTGCTTGAGGAGGAGGAGTATTGGCATGAGTTTGGTGCCGGCAATGAGTTGATGGAAGAATTTGATGCAGTACAATGAACACAATGCAAGAGATAACATGAACAAAGTCGAAGTGGTTCAAAGTCGTATCCACATATAAAGTAAATATACTACTAATTACTGTTTCGTTCATCAATCTTGAGAGCTAAATACTGATAATACATGAATTAAGCAGAAAATTCGTAATGTAACGGGGGGCAAAATAAAGCAGAAAATTAATAAAGTAAAGTGGGGCAAAATGACAAAGGTGGGGCAGGTAGATCTTTTACCATTTTATAATACATTGTGCAACTCTCGAGAACACATGTTAAAACTCATTGTAGTTCTTTGAAGTGTATGCTATATAAATGTGTTCATTCATCAATTATTGCTCAGTTATTAATTACGAAGCACGGATACATAAAAATGCTTCGCGTATCGGTTCGAACGCGTATCGGATACGGGGAACGTCCGGAAACACGCGGAAACGCGTTTCCAAAATGTGTCCTAACGTAGGAAACGCAATATTTAAATTAAATAAAAAATTTAATTGGGAAACGCGTATCCCCCTTGCGGGATACGCGTTTCCCGCAATTTTATTCACGTCGTCAGGCACGCAGTCACACCTCATATTAAATGGTGGCTAACTCTTATAAATAATTTCTTCTCCTTACAAAATCATTTTATTAATTTAATGACAAAGAAGATCTTGTTTATGTGAAGAGTTTGATGATCATCATTCCATATTATGATATTAGTTCTCAATGTGTACTTGTAGGCCCAATCTTGACTGTTGAAACCGATTTCTCGGCCTCTTGTGGAGCTCGGGGCCCTCACCGAAATGAGGGGCGGCTAGCCCTTACTGATCCCTCGGAGAAGACAGACGGGAAACAAAGAAACTGACTAAGACCTTAGTCACTGCGAGGAGGTCCCTCCACTAACCCGGAAGATCGTTGAGCGCTTCCCCTCCCAAGCCAAAGCTGAGACTCGGGCACCTTGGAGAGCTCGAGGAATGCTAACCAAAGAAAGCCTGAGGAGAGAGAAGCTGAAGTCCAGTCCTCTCCAAAGGTGCCCTTAAGGTCCTATTTATAGATTTTCTGGTCTGGCCTGCAAATAGCAGGATTCCGCCTTTTGATTTTACTATCTGCACCCCAAATGGGTCTGCTAACAGCCAAACTCCGTTGTTTGGAGAGGCTAAGGGCAGACCACCAAGGGTAAAAGGGTAAGTTGACCCTATTGATTTATGAGCAAGGGGCTGCGAGGACCTTCTTGCGAGATCTTACATTCTCGCGGGCCTCCTCGCGAGCCCTACTCGCAATGCCTCTCTTAGGTGATCGCCCTGCTAGGACCTCGCTGGCTTCCTGGCGATATCGGTCGAGGTCTGATCTCGCGAGCCTTCCAGCGAGACCGTCTTCTGATTTGGCCGCCCACTGAACACATTTCGCCAGACACCTTACTGGACATAGGTCTCCCCTACCAGCGGCCTGCGAGGTATTGGTTTGTCAGCCCTCGCCGGACCTAGTCTCCTGAAGATATCTGCCGGGGTCTGGATCTCGCAACTCCTGTTGCGAGACCATCCTTTTGGCTTCAATGAGCATATAACACTTCGTCGACTTCAGATGATTCCGCCGAACAGGGGCATGGTCGACGAGGCCGTGGATGTTCGACGAACTCTTACGCGAACGCCTGTCTCGCCGACCCTTCTCGCTCTCCCTCCGGCGAGCTCCGTTCCTTTGCCTGGCGAATATCGGGGTTGTACACAATCCCCGCTCTTCGTGAGAACATTTGTGCTCGCGAAGAATCATCCAACCCCTAGTATTCGCCCGCTCCTTGATGCCCTGTCGGGAATCTTTGGTGGGACCCACCCTGTGGGCTATAAATATCGTCCCGAGCCTCCAGTGGCGTGCACTACTACTTCCCTTCCTCTCCCTTTGCCTGATACTGTAGCTGCCTGGGGATGCCGATTTCTGAAGAAGCAGAGGCTCGCCTGAGGGCGATGAGAGCCGGCGGACTACCTTCCACGACCAGGGTTCCCGCGTGGATGAACCGGCCGCCCCCCGCCCAGTCGCCGAAAGTCAAGAAGGAGAAGGCGGCTCGTCGCATCGGAGACGACTCCGTGATGCTGGATTCCTCCCCGGACAATCGCCACCCTGAGAAGGTATGAGCTACTCCAGTTCACGTCAATAAATTGCTCTTCATTCATTTCTACTCGCGGGATGCTTTGCCGAGCGAGAACATTGGAGAACCCGCTGAGAGGTCTCGCAAGAGTCCGCAGGCGGATCTGAACCTTGCTGGGAAAAATGTCACTGGTATGATCTTAATCTCGCGTACCGTAATATTTCTTGTCAACTATATATGACCTCCGTTCCTCATTTCTTACAGTCTCGCCCCTGAAGTCCCCGGTCCGCCAGGCGTCGCGGCCGCCGTCTCCGCCTCCGCCTCCTCCAGACAAAATCATAGATAAGCCCGGGTTCCAGCTCCTGACGAGCGAGGAGACCGGTGGCTCCGCGCCGCCAAAGATTCCCCCGACCAACAGCACAGCTTATCCCGCCGGCCTGGGCAAATCTCTCTACCCTCACTACGGTAACGTGTTCCAGGGCCGTCCTTCAACTTCTCGCCCCCCTCTCGGTAAGCATTCTGACCTCGCCGAAATCCTGTGCGAACTCACGCTCGCCATCTAACCTCTACAAAATCTTGCAGACAATGCTGAAAACCCGCATACCGATTCTGAACTGGGCGACGACGAGATGTCCCCCCTTCCTGACCAGGTGGAGGAATTCTTAGGGGATCCGCGAGATCCGGAGATGATGAAACAGCCGGCCGCGGAGTTATTGGGGAAGCATGGGCGAATGCTGATGGACCTCAACATGCAGGCGAGACGGGATAGGGAAGCCGCGGAGGATAGGCACGCGGTCCTGATGGAGGAATGTGCGAGGCTCTGGCAAGCGAACCTCATGGACCGGGAGGGTCGTTTGGCAGAGGACTATTATAATTCTAGGGTACCGCCGAGGTCCGGGTCGCGGGGTGGGGGCCGGTGGAAATGGCTCCCCCACGATTCTCGCTAGCTGCTATTTCGTGAAATTGTTTGTAATAGTTGTCGTCGTCTTTGAACAATCTCGCTACGTTTCGTGACTCGCATATTCGCCACTCATGCTGGCTTTTATTTCTCTTGACAATAAGTATCATTATCTTTTATGGTTTCTCGCTCGCTATCAATGAATCTATTTTACTTTTGCTATATTGTGCTCGCGAGGACCCTCTGTCCTCGCTAAACGTATCCTGCAGAAATGTTGTTTGCACTGACCCCGCAGGTCTCTCTCGCCCGCATACATGGTGTGATGTTTTTGCTGATATCAGCGTCCGCCGGCGCTTGGACTTCTTCCCGCCATTTTGCTTTGGCTATAAATAGGCGGCCATAACTGAGCCAACCACCACATTTACTCTCGACCTTCTTCCTCCCCTGTTCCAGAGCTCCCGCTTCTTCTTGTTCCCACTTTTCTTCCTTTCTCGCAGGTGACTAGAATGGGCGGCGACGCTGAGTCGGAGGGTCGGCGAAAGATCGCGAAGGCTTTCGCCGAGCATAGCTTCTTCAGCTGTAATTTGACCGATGAGGAGTACTTCAGCGTGGTCGTCGACTACGTCACCCCCCCCCCCCCCCGTTCGAGGCACGCCGCCCTAGCGAGGACGACGTGATCAACGACCCGCTGGTCGACGAGTTGGCCATTCCTACCGCCCATTTTGTGGTCGGTCTGCGCCTTCCCCTGTGGCTGGAAGTTCGCCAAGTAATAATCGCTCTCGCTTACTCCCTATTTTTTTTTTGCCACTAGAGTCTCGCTCGCCATGTGGACTAATCCTGTTCTCGTTTCTTGTCAGGTGCTCAAGCATTATGGCGTGGTTCCCGGCCAGCTCACACCTAATGCCATGGCGGTGGTCACAGCCTTCGCCTGTTACCTTCGTGAGGAGCGCATCGAGTTCAGCCTCTCGGTCTTCCGGAAGCTGTTCTCGTTCCGCGCCTACAAAGATGGGACAACCTACTTCGTGGGCACGGGTCCGAAGGTTGTCGAGACCGTCAACAAGGCCCACTTCTGGGCCCAGAAGTTCGCCGTCGTCAAGGGGAACTTCGGTAACATTCCCCTCTCGCCGGTTCAACATAGCGAGACCACCTACCGGCCCACCGCCCTCGGCGGCCACGACGCACTCCTCCATCAGTTCTTCTGCAAGAAGAACTTCGAGGTCGTCTATCTCCGCCGCAATCTCGATTCGCTGCCTCCGGTTCTCGCCGGGGAAGGTAAAGATCTCTCCCAACACCTACGTCTTTATTCGCTACCATATCGTACTTATCAAAACTTTAATGTTTGTTTCTAGGCGAGCGAGATCTGCCCATCCATCCCCCCTACGCGAGCAACCTAAAAACCGACGCTACCATGGCTCTCGCTACCATGGGGGCGGAAGCTTGCCGAGGCGTCGTCACTCCGGGTGAGCCCTCTTCTCGCAAGAGATCGGGGGCTTCTGGTAGTCACGCCGCCCCTTCGAAATCTCCGCCAAAGAAGAGGAGCAAGAAGAGCGCGGTCTCGCTCGCTCCCTCGAAGGGCAAGGAGCCCCGCGAGGCCGCCTTTGACGAGTTCGACCTTACCGGCCTCTCGAGGGGGGGGGGGGGGGGGGCGGGTGAGGACGAAGAGCCCTGCCAGGAGGCGGTCAGAACCTCCGTCCTCCCCATCCCGGTGAACCACTACAACTTCGGCCTCGGCCAGAGGCGCCGGGACGAGACTGGTGAGCTCCTCGTCACTTGGAAGCCGGAGACCAATAGGGTGGATATCTCCTCCATCCTCCCCTCCTGGGTGGAGAAGGAGACCGTCAGCGGTCATGCCTTCGACCTCGCATTCGCTCTTTATGGTCGCGAGGACGCGGGGTCTTATAAGGATGAGACCGCGAGAACCCTTGCTTGCGAGAGTGCGAGGTCTCAGCTGCGCTCTGCCGAGCTAGCCCACATGACGGGGAGGCGTTGCTTACAGCTGGAGCTTCAGAATGTGGAGCTCGCGAGGGACTACCAGGGGGTTCTTGCCGAGAACACGCAGCTGAAGGAGAAGCTGCTCGCCGCGGAGGGCAGTGTGGTGAGTCACCTAGACTTCCTTATCTTCCTTACCTTTGGCGATTTCGCCTCTTTAATTGAACTCATTTGCAGGATGTCGAGGCCGCCGGGAGAGCCGATGCTCGCATCAAGGACTTGGAGGGCGAGGTGGCTGGGCTGAAGGCCCTAAACTGCTCTTTTAGGTCCTGGAAGGCTCCCTCGCATTCCGAAGTCCATTCAAATTTTTTGCTGCCCCTTAGCGCCTTAAAGAAGGGTGCACACTTCTCTCCCGCCTTGAAGAGGAACCTGCTGAGTCCGGCCAACTTCCCCGTGAGGCTTTGGACTTCCTTCGGGCTTCTAGGCGACCCCAACTCGATTATCGCCTTGACCTTGTCCGGGTTCGGCTCCACCCCTGCCGGGGTGAGCAAGTGGCCTAGGAACTTCCCTCGGCTAGCCCCGAAGACACACTTCAAGGGGTTGAGTTTCATCTTATACTTCCGTAGGGTCCCGAACGTCTCCTCAAGGTCTCGGAGGTGAGACCCAAGGTCCCGGCTCTTTACCATGAGGTCATCGACATAGACCTCCAAGTTTCTTCACCTTTGTTCGCGAAAGACCCGGTCCATCATCCTTTGATAAGTAGCACCTGCATTCTTGAGCCCAAAGGGCATCATCTTATAACAGTAGCATCCATCCCCCGTGATGAAAGAGACATCTTTGATGTCCGGGGGGTGCATGCGGATTTGATGGTAACCTGAAAAAGCATCTAAGAAAGACATTACAGAAAAACCAACGGCTGAGTCAACCAGCGCGTCGATTCTGGGCAGGGGGTAGAAATCCTTCGGGCATGATTTATTAAGAAGTGAAAAGTCGATACACATGCGCCACTTACCTCCTCCCTTCTTCACCATGACTACATTGGAGACCCAACCTGGATACTGGATCTCTGATACAAAACCTGCTTGTATGAGCTTTTTCACCTCCTCGCGGATTGGTCCCTCCAGCTTGCCCGTCGTGGCCCTTTTCTTCTGGCGGATGGGGCGGGTGCCGGGGTCGAGGTTGAGGCGGTGGCAAGCCACATCCGCATCTATCCCGGGCATCTCCGCGGCGCTCCAAGCGAAGACGCCCACGTTCTTCTGTACGCAGGCCAGGATCTCGGCCTGCTCCTTCGAACTGAGCTCTCCGCTGACTCGGACCTTTTCCACCACCCCAAGCTGAGTGATGACTTCAAGCTCCAAGACCTCATCTACGGCCTCCAGCCTAGACTGCCCTTCCCAAGCACTATCCTTCTCTCCGCCGCAAGCGAGTGCTTGAGCTCCTTCCTCCGTCTCTGCTTCCCCTACCATCATCAACTCTTCCGCCCCTCTTTCCCGGGCACTCTCTCCCTTCTCCTCTTCTTCTCCTCTCTCCACCCTGGGCCTCTCAGCGACCCCTTCCTGGGCCTGGACTTCCTCTTCCTCTATCCTCTCCTCGACTCTGTTCTCTCCTCCGGTTCCTGCCGCCTCCATCACTTTATCGAACTCTTCCGCTTCTCCCATCCAGGCGATGGTGTTGACAGCTGTCACATAGCACTGTCTTGCAATCTTGGGGTCTCCCCGGACCCGGACCTGGATTCCTCCCGCGTTGAACTTGAGGTATTGGTGGAAAGTGGATGGGACGCACTGAAACGCACTAATGAGAGGTCGTCCGAAGATGGCGCTGTAGCTGCTCGGGGCATCCACTATCACGAAGCGGTGGTTCCGGGACTGCCCTCCGAGAGTCACATGGAGTCCCACTCCACCCTCTACCTCCTTCCTTTCTCCCGCAAAACCAAATAAGGGACCATCTGAGGCCAACGCCCTCCGGGCCTCCACCTTCATCTCGTCAAACGCCTTCTTGAAGACGACGTTGACCGAACTTTCGTTGTCAACTAGGATCCGGGAGACGGTGAAGTTTTCGATGGCGGTCTGGATGACCAGCGCATCGAAAAATGGGTCTTCATAGCTTGGCATGTCCTTCTGGGAGAAGGTAATTTTCTCCGCTGGGGGTGGAGCAGTGGATGTGGAGGCTACGCTCCGCCGGTAGATGGTATGGAGGCTAGCCTTTCGGGTTGCCTCCACCCCTACCCCCTCATGGATCACTCTGATCCCTCCTCTACTCCCCACGTCAACTCTGTCTTCACACCTTTCTTCCTCATCCCCTCGAGGCTCGACCTCTTCAATCCTCACTTGCTGCGGTTGCCTCGGCGCGGGCTCTCGCCCCCTCTTCGTTTCCAGGAACTCTGGGCAGGTGGTCGTCGCGTGACCTTCCTCATCGTGGAAGTCACAATACGACAACGTCACCTCCCTTGCTTCTTCTTCCGCCACCCTATTCCTCCTCCTTCTTCCTGCCCCTGCTTCCTCTCTAGCCTCTTCTCTTCTTCCTCTTCCTCCTCTTCCCCGCCTGATCGCCATGGCTTGCTGAGGTGGGGGAGGCAACTGCCTCGGACCCTGCCTCCACCCCAACTGGTGGGGCCTTCCTTGTCCTCCGTAGAAGTTACCCCTTCCCGGGCCGTAACCCCTTCCTTGACCTTGCATCCCTTCGGCACGTTGCCTCCATTCCCCCTCCAGGGCCCTGAGTCTTCCCTTCTTCTTACCTCCTGTTGCCTGACCTCCGGCTCACTGAGCTTTGTTAGCCTCTTGGTGAGCTCCGGGTTGGCCTCCTCACTCTCAATCTCTTCCGCCACCCTCTCCATTAACTCCTCGTAGGAGACGGGGGTTTTCCTCTTCAAAGCCATCTTAAAGAAACTTTCCCTCAGCTCGACCGTGAAAGCGAGCTGGAGTGCAAACCCAGGCACCTCCTGAGTGAGTAGCACTTCTTCCTGGAACCGATCCGCGTACCGAGCCAACGACTCTTTCGGCTCCTGCTTCACCTTGAAGAGGGACTCGACGTCCTTCTTCCTCTTTTTTGCAGTTGAGAATCGCAACAGAAAGCTCCTGCGCAAATCCTCGAAGGCGTAGATCGACCCTGTAGGGAGTTGATGAAACCAGTCCCTGGCCTTCTCCTTAAGAGTGACGGCGAAGAGCCGACACTTGAAAGCATCCGACATCGGCCTGATGGAGACCGAGTCCTCAAAAGACTGGAGATGTTGGACAGGGTCATCCCTGCCGTTGTAGTACACCTTGTCCCACTCTCCGAATCCTGCCGGAACAGGTGCAGAAAGTACCAACTCGCAGAAGGGACTTCCCCCTTCTGCCACCCTTTCTCGCTCCATGCGACCCCCAGCTCTCTCGCCAGACTCGGGCTCGCGGGGGTCGCGCTCGCGGGAACGGCACTCGCTTGAACCGCTCCCACAGTCGCCATACCCTCTGGCGCGCGCTCGCCTGCACAGTGCTCGCCGGCACAGAGCTCGCTGGCACGGAGCTCACCGGCACTGAACTCGCCGGGCTGGCGAACAGTACTCGCCCTTCTATGTCTTGAACTGAACTTCCTGCGACTTCCTTTCCGGCCCTCCCCCCGGGGCGTTCTTGTTGGATCGTATGACGCCCTTAGAGGGGGGGGGGGGTGAATAAGGGTGTGTCTAAAAATTAATTTTTACTTAGTAATTTTTTAAAGAGATTTTACTTTACTAAAAAATTACTTATAAATACTTTCAAAACAATGCAATTTTAGAATTAAACCAAAACACAAATTTCTAAGATAAAGATTATGCCACCAAATATGTAATTAAAGAAAAAGACATAATTATATTAATCATGAAATTTGAGTACAATAAAAATGATCTTAACAATGCTTAAGATCAAGGCACAATTATGTTAATAAAAAATTATACAATTTTGGTTTACCAATCCTTCTCCCAAGGATCGGAAGGCTATCGCTTGTCTCTCCCAAGACCAAGCCCAAGCCTATCCTCTAGATCTTCCCAAGATCTAGACGTAGCACACAAGGCCATGATTTCCCACCAAGCCACGCAAGGACTTGGACGCTCCGCACAAGGAAGCGATTTTCCCTTAAGCCGCGCAAGGACTTAGACGCCGCACGCAAGACGACGATTTCTCTACCAATACAAAATGAAAAGTATGAAAATACAATATGAAAAGAACAACTCCCTAGAAAATCAGATCTCTGAACGGATTGTTGAAGCCTAGAGATGATCGATGATGTAGAAGCGCGCCCGATCTCGTCTTCAATCTTCAATCCTTCTTTGCACAAATGGGAGTTGAAGAGGTTCTGGAGCTCTCTGGTTCGTATGCACTCAGGAAGGGACTGGAATTCTCCAAAGCTTGGAATGCACGAACCAAAGGAACCAATTTATAGAAATTCACTGTCGCCTGAGCGACAGTGACTGTCGGAATTTTCCGACAGCGCTAAACTGCCGCTGGAGTGCCGTCGTGCGGGCAGTTGCTGTAACCGTCGAGCTGTCGCCTGGGCGACATCGATGTCGGATTTCCGACAGCGCAAAACTGCCGGTCGTGGGTGGAGTCGTGGGCAGTTGTTGTAACCTCCGAGCTGTCGCTTGGGCGACATCGCTGTCGGATTTCCGACAGCTCAAAACTGCCTTTCGTCGATCTGCCGTGGAGGGAAGTAGTTGTAACTTCTCTGATGTCGCCTGGGCGACAGTGGCTGTCGGAATTTTCCGACAGTGAAATTTTCCCACATTCAATTTTAGCTCCAGCAGAAATGTGAACATCTCATACCTGTTATCTGCACACCATTAATAAAAATAGAATCAAATACAAACGGGACTTTGTTATTATCAAACCGGAGGAGTGCGAAACGCATGCTCCAACAATCTCCCCCTTTTGATAATAACAAATCCGTATAAAAAGAAATCATGTCTATTTAGATTGTTGATTTTAACCTTTGGTGTGTGCACAAAAATAACATGATATATTTTTCTTAAAAATAAATAATCTACCTCTAGATGAAAGCTCCCCCTAAATGAATGCTCCCCCTAAATATATGCTCCCCCTAAATATATTCTCCACCTAAATATATGATGTATTGTGTAGGTGGAATATTTAGGTGTAATAGATTTGTGATTTTTCTTTTTATACTTTTAATTCTCCCCCTTTTGATATTAGCAAAATTTAATATTAGATAAAAGAGTAGTTCTTAAGGGAATGTTTTGAAAGTATCATAGAAAGACACAAAAGTGTATAGAATTATGGAATATTTTCGGTCCAATTTTCATGAGATGAATGTTTATATAACATAATGATGTGTACATGTGATACTTAGATCAAACATATGAAATTATTTAATTTACATGATCATTGAAATGTAGAACATAATAAAAGCATATAAAGTCAACTTTGACTTTGAAGATATAGCACAAGATGAATAGAAAACCATTGTTCTTTTGCACAAGACACTTTACAATTCTTTCCAAGGTGCTTAACCTCACAATGCTCATTAAGACTTATCAGGAGGGTAAGTAGTGCTTGGTGGAGTATCCTTTTAAATTTTTTTTGATCACAGATGTTGTGATATCTAAATTTTGATATATTGATATTTTTTTTTTGTAATTGACCAAGGATCTCCGAATTCACTTGAAATGCAAAAGATGGTGTAATTTTGTTGTGCTAACAAATCAAGGTTAAAAGTTGTATTTAAGAAGTGCTATTTTATTATGTTAAAGCAAATATGATCCATGTATATATTAAATAAAAAGACATACGTATTGATCAAAAGAAGTGAACGTGATAGTTCATTATGATAGATAAACAATTTCTCATACTTAGAGGCATGCGAAAACAATTTCCAATGGTCTAAACAACTAAGTAGGAGTGTCAATACAATGATAGCTTGGAAATGTAATCATATAATCATGTAAGAGTCATTTTTTTTAAATAAAAAGCACATGGTTTGTCATCAAGTCATGAGGTGAAGCAGTAATAATGACATATAACTATTGTAAATCAGCCAAGGGACCCAAAATTGAAATTTTGTCAAAATTGGAGCTGTCGGAAATTTCCGACAGTCACTGTCGCCTAGGCGACAACCAAAATTATAAATAGGGCTTTGGACCGAGTCAAACCCTATTGTGCTTCATTTTTCTGGATTGTAGAGCGAGAGAAGGCTGTCGGAAGTCGGCGACAACTCTAGATCTAAGGTATGGATTTTTGATTTTTATGTTTTTAACTCAAAATTTTTTAGGGATTAGTGATGTTGATAGTAGAGAAGAAGGAAAATGTAGTTTTCATGTTGACTTATGATGAATGGTGTAGGTTTTTGAATTTTTTTTGTTTTTAAAAGTGTAGATCTAGTTTAAAATCAAGTGGATCTTGTTGGATCTTTGTTAAAAATGTTATGATTGTGTGATTTTTGTGGTTGAGGGTTTGCTTTTGTTCATAGTTTTAATTTTGAAAATGGAAGATTTTCATTTTTAAAGAAGGTTGAAGATGATGAATAGTAATGATATGAAGAAGATTTTGATTTTAAAAACATATTAATTAATTTTTTTTTAAACTTGTTGTGGAAATAATCTTGATTTTGAGTAGATCTGGAAGTGTATGTAAAAAATTTCGAGAGAAGTTCACTTGGAGAGCTGTCGGAAATTTCCGACAGTCACTGTCGCCTGGGCGACAGTATTCCAGTGCACAACACATGTTTAATCTAATTTTTTTTGTTATTTGCAGAATGGCTTCCAGTTCCAAAGCTCGAAGGAGTACTTCGGAAGATGCACATAGTTCATATCAAGTTTTTCCTGGGGTGGAGAAAGCTATTGTTGGAGTTGCGAAATATATTGAATTTGATTCACCGAAGCATGATCATATCTATGATCGGCTTGCGAATGCAGGTATACTATCAATAATCACACCAGATGCGTTTTCTTCCTTTTTCATTCGTGAATTTTATAACCATTTGGAAGACCCAAATTTCACTGAATTGAATGGAGGAGTTAGATCAAGGATCCAAGGTCAACATGTGGAAATAACACATGTTGATCTAAGAGAGGAATTCGGATTAGTGATGAGTGAAAATATGCCTGATATAGTGGAGAGTTATCGAAAGGATAGAGATTGGACCCTTGTAAACATGAGTTTACATGGGAATCAAAAGAAGACTCTTACCACTGAAGTTACGTCACTCACTCCGGATGCTTTCTTAGTTCAAGATATATTAAGGAATTCAGTGATGTTGAAGAGTGGAGATACAAGAAGTATTACGACTCAGTTGACCCTCTTTACATACTACATTATGGAGGATGAGCTTTTTGATGTGGCGGACTTCATACTCTCCCAGATTAGGTATGCGTATAGATTAAAGCATCCAAGATGGGTGAAGGTTCATACGCTGCCAATGGGGGCGGTAATTCAGCGTGTACTCTATAAGAAGTACAGATGGATAGTGCAAGGTTCTTATTTGGATGATTGTTATCCGGAGATATATTATACTGGTTCAATGAAAGTGAAGAAGCCGCAGAGAAAAGCCCATCCGGGGATTGAGATTAGAGAGCCGACCATTTCTAGGGGAGGTTCACTAAGGGAGTCCATTGATGATCTACGTGATTCATTAGAGGATCACAAGAGGGAAGTGAAGAAGGGCCGTAGTCGAATGCAGAAGTTTATGAAGTTTCTCGTCAATGGTCTGAAGTTGAAGCCAACTCCGGAGGAAGAGGCCGAATGGCAAGTTCCGGACGAAGAACCGCCACGCCAATCGGTGAGGCGGACTCGCCGTGGTAAAGTCGTGAGACGAGGACCTCCAGAAGATTGTCCAGAGAGCAGCGGGGCTGGTTATGAAGATTCAGAGTAGTTTCATCAGGTTGCTGCTGCTGGGAGATGTCGGAAATTTCCGACATCCACTGTCGCCTGGGCGACAGTGAATTTCTTCAGATTTCTATTTCTTGTTTAATGAACTTGATCCTTATGTTTTTTTTACTGTTTTTATTTGAACAATATTGATGTAATATTAATGATGTTGAATGTTAAGTCTTGTGAAATTTTATGTTTTGATTTTTAAAATTTAGGCTTTTTCTTTTTAAATTGTTTATGTTTTTTGATAATTTTTTTTTTTAATTTTATAGGCTTTAAATAGTGATATATTCATTGTGAAATGTCTAGAATTCCCAATTCTAGCCTAAGCATAGAAAAACGGGAATCCGGTAACGGCTTAGTGAATATATCCGCTAGTTGATTTTCCGTGCCTATAAAGTTGATTTTTATATTACCCTTCTTAATATGATCCCTTATAAAATGATGTCGGACGTTTATATGCTTAGATCTAGAATGTAATACGGGATTGTTAGTTAAGTCTATAGCACTTTTATTGTCATACTTTAATTCTACACTACTTTGTTGTATGCCAAAATCTTCTAACGTTTGTGACATCCAAAGAGCTTGGGCACAACAACTACCTAGTGCAATATATTCGGCCTCGGTAGTTGAGAGGGCAACAGAATTCTGTTTCCTACTCGACCATGAAATAAGTGAAGGGCCGATAAAGTGACAAGTGTCACTAGTGCTTTTCCTATCTAAAGATCATCCTGCATAATCAGAATCCGAAAAACCATGCAAAATAAAGGAATCATTATGAGGATACCATAAGCCTAATTTTGATGTTCCTATGAGATATCTAAAAATACGTTTCACCGCTTTTAAATGTGACTCTTTAGGATTAGCTTGAAATCTAGCACATAAACAAACGGCAAACATAATATCAGGTCTAGATGCGGTTAAATACAATAAAGACCCTATCATACTTCTATAAAGGGTTTGTTCAATTGAAACACCACTTTCATCTTTTTCTAATTTTAGTGAAGTACTCATAGGAGTGTTTGCATGCTTAAGATTTTCAAATCCAAATCTTTTTAACATATCATGAATATATTTGGTTTGACATATAAAAATACCATCATGTTTTTGTGTAATTTGAAAACCTAGAAAATATGAAAGTTCTCCAACCATGCTCATTTCAAATTCATTTTTCATAATTTGAACTACTTCATTACACAACTCTTCAATAGTGGCTCCAAAAATAATATCATCAACATAAATTTGTAAAATAACTAAATCATGATCAATTTGCTTAATGAAGAGTGTAGAATCAGCACTTCCTATTTTATAATCGTGCTTTAACAAATATTGAGTTAATCGATCATACCAAGCACGAGGCGCTTGTTTGAATCCATAAAGCGCTTTATCTAATTTATAAACATAATTTGGATATTTCTCATTTATAAAGCCAGGGGGTTGTTCTACATAAACCTCTTCTTTTATATACCCGTTTAAAAATGCGGTTTTGACATCCATTTGATATAATTTAAATCTTTTAAAACAAGCAAATGCAAGAAAAATCCTAACCGCTTCTAATCTTGCTACGGGTGCAAAAGTTTCATCAAAATCTACCCCTTCAATTTGTGCATAACCTTTTGCAACTAATCTGGCTTTGTTTCTAACAATTCTAGATTCATTATCCATTTTATTTTTAAAAATCCACTTAACACCAACTACAGGACGATTTTTGGGTCGTTCCACAAGATTCCAAACCTTATTACGTTCAAATTGATTAAGTTCTTCATTCATAGCTAAAAACCAAAATTCATCATTTAAAGCGGTGAAAACATCTTTTGGTTCTATTTCAGAAACAAAACAAAGGTTTGAAAATAAAACATGTAGCGATGAACGAGTACTAACCCCTTTTTGCGGATCTCCAATGATAAGCTCTTTTGGATGATCCTTTGAAAATCTCAATTCACTTGGAGGCACATATTCTTCTCTTTCTTCTTCTCTTTCTTCTTCTCTTTCTCCTTCTCTTTCTTCTTCTTTTTCTTCTTCATTTTCTCCAAGTTCTTCATCATCATTCTCCACCGATGGAAGGGGTTCATCTTCTTTTCCTGTAATTTTCTTTTCTACACATGAAGCAAACTCATCAAACCTAATATGAATAGATTCTTCAACTATTTTTGTTCTTTTATTAAAAATCCTATAAGCTTTACTAGTTGAAAAATAGCCAATAAAAATACCTTCATCACATTTTTCATCAAATTTTCCTAAGGAATCTTTAGAATTTAAAATAAAACATTTATAACCAAAAACTTTGAAATAAGAAACATTTGGTTTTTTACTAAATATTAATTCATAAGGAGTTAATTTTAAAATAGGGCGAAGCATTACTCTATTAATTACATAACATGCCGTGCTAACCGCTTCAGCCCAAAAAGATTTTGGTAATTTGAATTCAGATAACATCGTACGGGCTAACTCTTGAAGAGTTCTACTTTTCCTCTCCACTACACCATTTTGCTGTGGTGTGCGTGGAGCGGAAAATTCATGTTTAATTCCTAACTCCGTACAAAAAGAAATAAACTTTTCATTTTCAAATTCTCCTCCATGATCTGATCATATGCGTTTAATTTTTAACTCAAATTCATTTTGGATACGCAAACATAATTTTGAAAATTCTGAAAATGCATCGGATTTGGAGGTTAGAAATAAAGTCCAACAAAAACGAGAATAATCATCAATCAATACAAATGTGTATTTTCTACCTCCTAAGCTAGAAATTCCAATTGGCCCAAATAAATCCATATGTATTAATTGAAGTGGCCTAGTGGTAGAAATAATGTTTTTACTTTTGAAAGATGATTTTGAAAATTTTCCTTTTTGGCAAGGCACACATAGTGAAGAAGATAAATTTCCATTTAACAAAGGTAAACCTTTAATTAATTTATCTTTTGAAAGTTTTGTAATTAACTTGGCACTAGTATGTCCAAGTCGCCTATGCCATAAATCTAATTCATCATTTTTTGATAGAAAACATTTCAAAGTAGAATTTGAAAAATCTAGAAATTTAATCATATATACATTATGACATTTAGGTGCGGTAAAAACAATCTCATTTGTTTTGGAATTAATAATTTTGCACAAATTTGTAGAAGATTCAAATAAAACATTTAAACCCTTATCACATAATTGACTAATAGAAATCAAATTATGCTTTAATCCTTCTACAAATAAAACATTTGAAATTGAAAAATTTTTGTTACCCACAACACCGATGCCGATGATTTTTCCTTTTCCATTGTCACAGAATGTAACAACTCCTCCTTTCTTCATCTCTAGGCTAAGGAACTTCTCTTTATTGCCCGTCATGTGCTTTGAACAACCCGAGTCCAAGTACCACACGTCTTCTTTGTCCTTAGCCTGCCAACACACCTAGAAAGAAGAGGTGAGTAAAGATCTGGTTACCCAAGTGGTTCCACCCATAGTATAGGTAGAAGCCTTAGGCACCCAGATTTGTTTAATTCTAGTTTTTCCTTCCTTCCAGCAAGAGTCCGTAGTGTGACCAAATCTATTGCATTTGGCATATGTAATGTATTTAGAGGAGTATAACTTTTCTGGACTTTTACTGGATGAGGATGCAGTATTTAACAATTCATTAATTTTAGAATTTTTAAAAGTGAATTTTCTGGACTTTTCACTGTCGCCGGCGACAGTGGTTGTCGCCGGGCGACAGCTTCCAGATGTGTATCCGAGCCCAAACCTTCCAGATCCATGGCGTTGGTATCCTAAGATCATATCCAGTGATCTTCGGCCCATTCCAAATTTTTTCATGGCTAGTGTTAAGTCATGAATCTGATTTTTCATTTGTGTATTCTCGGATACTAGATTTACGCGTCTACGTTCAAAAGATTTCTTTCCCTCATGGACTTTGGAGATTGAAGATTTCAGATCTCTCTCTAAAATCTCATTCTTGTTAGTAAGAATTTTTATTGTAGAATGAGATTTGGAAAGAGATTCTTCAAGTTCATTAATTCTTCCCAAAAAGTGATCACACTCTTGGCAAGAGATATCTATTTTTCCAATAGTCTTAATTTCCCTTAACAATTTTTTGTTTTCTTTAAGTAAAATGTCATTTTCAGATTTAAGAAGATCATTGTCTTTTAAGCTTTTTTCAAAAAATTTGCAAGTCTTTCAAAATTCAGAAAACAATTCATCATAGGTTGGAGGAGTTACCTCAGTGTCGCTTTGGACACTGCATTCGTCATCAGATATGACGCTCTTTCCCATTAAGCATATGTTGGCCTCCTCTTCTTTACTTGAATCGGAACTGCCTGCATCCTCAGAAGTAGTATCATCCCAGGTTTCCGCCTTCAACACTTTCTTCGACCCTTTGTGCTTCTTTTCTTTAAGTTCTTTCAAGTACTTTGGATACTTGCTTCGAATGTGTCCTAACTTCTTGCAGTGATAGCACTCCGGTGGCGGTCTCTCTTCCTCCTCATCGCCTTCCTTTCCTTTTTTCTTCCTAAAGGTCTCCTTCTTAAAATACTTCTTAAACGAATTCCTTCTCTCCGGATTTTTCATAAATTTTCTAAATTTTTTAACAAATAAACTTTCCTCATCTTCTTCATCCTCCTCAGAATCACTAGTTTCTTCCTTCTTTGATCTTAGAGCCAATCCCTTCTTCCTTGGCTCCATATACTCTTGTTGTTGAATTTTTAATTCAACTTCATGAGATTTCAAGTTCCCAATGAGGCTCTCCAATTGTAAGGTCTTAAGATCATGTGACTCGGAAATTGCAGTCACTTTAGGATTGAACTTCGGGGGAAGTGATCTTAAGATTTTCCTTACCAAATCTCCATTTGAGAACACCTTTCCTAGCACCTTTGAGTCGTTCACGATTTTTGTAAATCGTGTGTACATCGTATCAATCTCTTCATCTACCTCCATTTTGAACCTTTCAAATTCAGATTCCAGTTGAAATAGCTTTGAATCCTTTACCTGCGAAGTACCTTCATGAGTGATTTCTAATAAATTCCAAATTTCAAATGCAGTATTACAAGCACAAACTCTATTAAATTCAGTGCGATCTAGTGCGCAAAATAAAACATTCATGGCTTTTGCGTTGTTCTTACATTTTAATTTATCGTTGTCATCCCACTTGTCTTTGGGCTTATCCATGGTTACATCTCCTACAACAAATGTTGGAGAAGTGTAACTAAATTCTACCATATTCCAGACTTCTATATCTAGCGCAATTAGAAAACAACGCATACGTGTTTTCCAATAATTGTAGTCTGTGCCCGTAAAAAGTGGTGGCCTACTAATTCCTTGCCCCTCAACGAACGCGTGATCGTTGTGCGCCATTACTCCCGGTGGTAAAACCGTTTTGGAGTAACCTCGCTCTGATACCACTTGTTGGATCGTATGACGCCCTTAGAGGGGGGGGGGGGGGGTGAATAAGGGTGTGTCTAAAAATTAATTTTTACTTAGTAATTTTTTAAAGAGATTTTACTTTACTAAAAAATTACTTATAAATACTTTCAAACCAATGCAATTTTAGAATTAAACCAAAACACAAATTTCTAAGATAAAGATTATGCCACCAAATATGTAATTAAAGAAAAAGACATAATTATATTAATCATGAAATTTGAGTACAATAAAAATGATCTTAACAATGCTTAAGATCAAGGCACAATTATGTTAATAAAAAATTCTAAAATTTTGGTTTACCAATCCTTCTCCCAAGGATCGGAAGGCTATCGCTTGTCTCTCCCAAGACCAAGCCCAAGCCTATCCTCTAGATCTTCCCAAGATCTAGACGTAGCACGCAAGGCCACGATTTCCCACCAAGCCACGCAAGGACTTGGACGCTCCGCACAAGGAAGCGATTTTCCCTTAAGCCGCGCAAGGACTTAGACGCCGCACGCAAGACGACGATTTCTCTACCAATACAAAATGAAAAGTATGAAAATACAATATGAAAAGAACAACTCCCTAGAAAATCAGATCTCTGAACGGATTGTTGAAGCCTCGAGATGATCGATGATGTAGAAGCGCGCCCGATCTCGTCTTCAATCTTCAATCCTTCTTTGCACAAATGGGAGTTGAAGAGGTTCTGGAGCTCTCTGGTTCGTATGCACTCAGGAAGGGACTGGAATTCTCCAAAGCTTGGAATGCACGAACCAAAGGAACCAATTTATAGAAATTCACTATCGCCTGGGCGACAGTGACTGTCGGAATTTTCCGACAGCGCTAAACTGCCGCTGGAGTGCCGTCGTGCGGGCAGTTGCTGTAACCGTCGAGCTGTCGCCTGGGCGACATCGATGTCGGATTTCCGACAGCGCAAAACTGCCGGTCGTGGGTGGAGTCGTGGGCAGTTGTTGTAACCTCCGAGCTGTCGCCTGGGCGACATCGCTGTCGGATTTCCGACAGCTCAAAACTGCCTTTCGTCGATCTGCCGTGGAGGGAAGTAGTTGTAACTTCTCTGCTGTCGCCTGGGCGACAGTGGCTGTCGGAATTTTCCGACAGTGAAATTTTCCCACATTCAATTTTAGCTCCAGCAGAAATGTGAACATCTCATACCTGTTATCTGCACACCATTAATAAAAATAGAATCAAATACAAACGGGACTTTGTTATTATCAAACCGGAGGAGTGCGAAACGCATGCTCCAACAGTTCTCGCCAACCGCTGCTGGGGGAAGGGTCGCCTGAGGTGCTGGGGTCGCGAACTCGCTTCGCATCGCCGCGACCGCGAGCCCGAAGGTGTCGAGCACCTCCCTCCTGAAGTCCGCGAACATCCTCGGTGTCACCACCTGTGGTGGCTCGCTGAACCCTTCGCCTTGATCCTCGCCTCCTGTCATGCCTGCTCCTTGGAATTTTCTTGGACCGGCCACACTCCACGCTCACCGCACCAAAATGTTGAAACCGATTTCTCGGCCTCTTGTGGAGCTCGGGGCCCTCACCGAAATGAGGGGCGGCTAACCATTACTGATCCCTCGGAGAAGACAGACGGGAAACTAAGAAACTGACTAAGACTTTAGTCACAGCGATGAAGTCCCTCCACTAACCCGGAAGATCGTTGAGCGCTTCCCCTCCCAAGCCAAAGCTGAGACTCGGGCACCTTGGAGAGCTCGAGGAATGCTAACCAAAGAAAGCATGAGGAGAGAGAAGCTGAAGTCCAGTCCTCTCCAAAGGTGCCCTTAAGGTCCTATTTATAGATTTTCTGGTCTGGCCTGCAAATAGCAGGATTCCGCCTTTTGATTTTACTATCCGCACCCCAAATGGGTCTGCTAACAGCCAAACTCCGTTGTTTGGAGAGGCTAAGGGCAGACCACCAAGGGTAAAAGGGTAAGTTGACCCTATTGATTTATGAGCAAGGGGCTGCGAGGACCTTCTTGCGAGATCTTACATTCTCGCGGGCCTCCTCGCGAGCCCTACTCGAAATGCCTCTCTTAGGCGATCGCCCTGCTAGGACCTCGCTGGCTTCCTGGCGATATCGACCGAGGTCTGATCTCGCGAGCCTTCCAGCGAGACCTTCTTCTGATTTGGCCGCCCACTGAACACATTTCGCCGGACACCTTACTGGACATAGGTCTCCCCTACCAGCGGTCTGCGAGGTATTGGTTTGTCAGCCCTCGCCGGACCTAGTCCCCTGAAGATATCTGCCGAGGTCTGGATCTCGCAACTCCTGTTGCGAGACCATCCCTTTGATGAGCATATAACACTTCGTCGACTTCAGATGATTCCGCCGAACAGGGGCATGGTCGACGAGGCCGGGGAAGTTCGACGAACTCTTACGCGAACGCCTGTCTCGCCGACCCTTCTCGCTCGCCCTCCGGCGAGCTCCGTTCCTTTTCCTGGCGAATATCGGGGTTGTAGATTGACTCTTGAGTAATCTGTATTGATAATAAATAAATCAAACTAAAATGTGTACTTGTAGGCACTATAAATAATGTTTGTGCTTTTGGATACCTCAAGGAATAGATTGCATGAGTTATTCTTCATATTTTTCTCTTACTGCGATATCCAATACCTTCTCCTAGCCTAATCTTTCCCATTGTGCCTAAACAACATGATTGTGTGCCAATTATTCTTTATTGAATGTAGTGACTGGGATGGTACCTTAGTTTGTTAATTGTATTTTTTTTATATTAATTAATACTTATATTAAAATAATTAAAAAAAAATTAAAAACGTTTCTCGTATCCGTATTTTTTTAAAATCACGTTTCCCGTATCCGTTTCGTATCGTATCCCGTATCCCGTTTCCATCCCCGTGCTACATAGGTTATTATAATGCTTCAATAACAAACAAAACTGCAGCAACACTAAACTTCTCCAAAAACAGCAAACCAAAATATTAGATTCAGCTGGGCTCAACCAATGCTACAGAAAAAAGAGAAACCTTCAAACCCTTCCAGTCATAAATCTGATCATAGCAGAAATACAATCACTCAAGTGAACATAGAGCAGAAACTTCCTCATAAAGAAAGAGAGGGAGAGAAGTGGACAGATAGAGGTAAAGAGGATTCATATAGGCATAACGAAAAAAAAGAAATAAAAAACAAACCATAACCGAAATAAAAAATCATGAAGAACATGAAGCTTACCGTGCGAAATACGGTGGTTGCGGAGTACACGGACACAGAGTAAGGAGAAGTCGGCGTTGTGATATTCCGGAAGCAAGGGAGTGAGGAGGCAGAAGCCGAAGTAGCAGTGTGATAAGATCCAAATTAAACTCTTCAACAAAAGGGCCAAACAGAACTTACAACAACAACAGGAATACACTTCCCCCAAGCACTTGATATGATTCCAAGACTTACAACAAAACAGAGATACAAGAACAAAACAGAGATACAAGCTGCAAGGTATACAACAACTAGAAGAACTTGCGCCAAGTAAACACACACCCTATGGGCCGAATCCAGAACAGGCGATCAACCCACACACAACTGTCGGGAGCTCCTCCTTCTCGCTGGCAGCCAACAACACAACAAAACATAACATAACCTAAACCCTCTCCAACCTTGCCTTATATAATTGGCACATACAAAGACAGAAATACCCCCCACAAAACACTTGAGTTACAATCAGCCCTCCCGCCAAAACCTCGCACGCATCACAGTGTCCACCGATGTGGATTCCAGAGGCGAGCTACAGATTTTATGTAGAACTCAAAAAGTAAATAAATAACGAAATAAAAAACAAACGCCAAAAGAAATCATAAATAAAAAAGAACATGAAGCTTACCGTGCGAAATCCGGTAGTGGCGGAGTACCCGGACGCAGAGCGGGGAGAAGCCGGCAGGTAGGCGGTGCATCGAGCGAGGAGAAAGAAAGGTTGGGGGCGAAAATATGATTCCTGGATGTCGCGGTGGTGTTCGGACGTTGTGGATCGATGTCGAAGGTTCCTGGATGAACCTTAAGTGCCAGCTACGCGGATTGCAATCAAAAATTGCTCATTCTACTGCGGATCGTGTGAGGCCAGTGCATTCGCGGTGTTTTCATCAAACGCTCATTTCTTCACCCATTTGTATTTCAATGCACTACATTAATATATAAACGGTGTGTTTGTGCATCGGTGGGATTACCGAGCGTTTTCTTCTATATATTGATTGTGCGTTCTTGTGTGTTCTTGTGCCACGACTGTCCTGCAGAATCGTCCATACTCCTAACGTGCCCTACTTCAATTGCATTTATTTCCAGTTTGGACATATCCTAATCGTCAATGCAAAGTTACCAGAAGGATTTATGGTGGTACGATCCCCCCTAATTAAGAAAATAACAAATAATTTCCTTAGAACTCTCAATTAAAAGAAAATTTAGTACAAAAGTCAACTTTCTTCTCTATCCATAAGTACTTTTTTCCTCCTCCCTAAGCTCCTAATCTCAGCGAAAGAGAGTCTGCTCTCGCACATCTTGGAAGATAAAGTCAGAACAAACCACACACACAAAAAGAAAAAAAATATTAAATTTAAAATTTTCCTCAATATACATCCCTCCTACATGCAATAAAAATCATGTTTTTTTTTGTGAATGAAGAAAGATAACAGCCAAAATAAATTACTGTGAAGACCAGAAATGATGATAAAGATTGCTTGCCCTCTCGGAGGATTTGGAATCGAAGGCTTCTTCTGCTCAACTTCTCCAGGTCATCTGTGGACAGGAAGACAGAAGCAAAGCAGGTATGAACCACGAAAAAGCTAGAGTTATAACAAACGGGCAGCCAACACCTACCCATAGACAAAGTCATCACACGCACTAATTGCAAGCTTTAAAGGAGACATGGGAATGACAGTCTTGGCAAGCTACCCAAAAATATTTCAGTACATGACAAATTTCCTATTGTAAAGTGGGGCAAAATGAGCGATAGAGGTAAAGAGTAAGTATACCGTGATCGAAGAATGCCGGTCAGAAGGCGAAGCAACACTGGCTAGCGATGTGGATTCCGGAGTGGACGGCGGGAAATAAAATTGGGGCGACCTAGAAATTCATAAACGATATCAAAAACAAATACTGAAATCAAAAACTGAAATGGAAAATGAAATCGAAAAGCTGAAATTGAAAATGAAATAAAAACTGGATTTAGATTTTAGGATTTAGGATCTAGGATTGCAGATTTATGATTTAGGATTTAGGATTTAGGATTACGAATTTAGAAGTTAAAATTTAGGATTGCGGATTTAGGATTTAGAATTGTAAATTTAAGATTTAGGATTGCAGATTTTGGATTGCGGATTTAGGATTTAGGATTGCGGATAAAAGATTTAGGATTGCGGATTTAGGATTGTGGATTGTGGATTATGGATTTAGGATTTAGGAGTACGAATTTAAGATTTAAGATTACAGATTTAGGAATTAGGATTTAGGATATATGATTTAGAATTTAGGATTTAGGATTAGGGATTGTGGATTTAGGATTTATGATTGCGGATTTAGGTTATAGGATTTATGATTGCGGATTTAGGATTTATGATTGCAGATTTAGGATTGCGGATTTAGAGTTTAGGATTGCGGATTTAGGATTTAAGATTGCAGATTGCGAATTAAGGTTTGCAGATTTAGGATTGCAGATTTAGGATTTAGGATTCAGGATTTAGGATCACGGATTTTGGATTTAGCATTGCGGATTTAGGATTTAGAATTGCGGATTTAGCATTTAGAATTTAGGATTGCTGATTTACGAATTAGGATTTAGGACTTAAGGTTGTGGATACATGATTTACGATTTAGGATTTCACATTTAGGATTGCGAATTTAGGATTTAGGATTTAGGATTAAAATTGTGGATTTAAGATTTTGGATTTAGGATTTTAGTATTAAGGATTACGGAATTAGGATTTAGAATTAAGGATTGCGGATTTAGGATTTAGAATTTACGATTGCGTATTTAGTATTTAGGATTGTGGATTGTGGATTTAGAATTTATGGGATTTAGTATTTAGGATTGTGGATTTAGGATTGCGAATTTAGGATATATGATTTAGGATTTATGATTGCGGATTTAGGAATTAGGATTGTGGATTTGGATTTAGCATTGCGGATTTATGATTGCAGATTTAGGATTGTGGATTTAGGATTTAGGATTTAAGATTTAGTATTGCGGATTTAGGATTTAGGATTGCGGATTTAGGATTGCGTAATTACAATTTAGGATTTAGGATTGCGGATTTAGGATTTAACATTGCAGATTTAGGATTTAGGGGATTTAGAATTTCGTATTGCGGAATTAGGATTGCAGATTTAGGATTTAGATTGCGGATTTAGGAATTAGGATTGTAGATTGTGGATTTAGGATTTAGGTTTGCGGAATGCGGATTTAGGATTTAGGATTGCGAAATTAGGATTTACGATTGCAGATTTAGAATTTAGAATTTTGGATTTATGATTTAGGATTTAGAAATGAGAATATAGGATTGTGGATTTAGGATTTAGGATTGCGGATTTAGGATTTAGGATTGAGGATATAGAATTTAGGATTAAGGATTGCGAATTTAGGATTTAGGATTGTGGATTTAGGATTTAGGATTCAGGATTTAGGATTGCGGATTTAGGATTTAGAATTTTGGATTGCGGATTTAGGATTTAGGATTGCGGATTTAGGATTTATGATTGCGAATAAAGGATTTTTGATTTAGGATTGCGGATTTAGGATTAGGGATCGCGGGTTTTGGATTTAGGATTTAAGATTGTAGATCTAGGATTTAGGATTGTGAATATTGATTTTTGGATTTAGAATTTAGGCTTGCGTATTTAGGATTTAGGATCTAGGATTGCAGATTTATAATTTAGGATTACAGATTACAGATTATAGATTTAGAATTTAGGATTACGAATTTTGGAGTTAGGATTTAGGATTGCGAATTTAGGATTTAGAATTGTAGATTTAGGATTTATGATTGCAGATTTAGGATTGCGGATATAGGATTTAGGATTGCGGATTTAGGATTTGGGATTACGATTTTAGGATTTATGATTGCAAATTTAGGATTTAGGATTTAGAATTTAGGATTGCGGATTTAAGATTTAGGATTGAGGATTGAGGGTTTAGAATTGAGGATTTAGGATTGACGATTTACGATTTAGTATTGCAGATTTAAGTGTAGATTCTAGTATATTTCATCAAATTGTATACAAAAGGAGAGTACATATTTATAGGAGAGAGATGAGAGAGAGAAATCCTATATACAATGTGGGACTAAAAGAGATATAGAAGAGGTGTAAACGGGCCTCCAAATGGGCCAAATACATGGGCTATTTCAACACTCCCCCGCAAGCTGGAGCGTACAAATCGTATGCGCCAAGCTTGGATAGGCATTGATAGAAGAGGATACTGGACAGTGCCTTTGTGAGGACATCCGCAACTTGTTCAGTACCAGGGACATGTTTTAGCTCGATTTTCTTCATTTGTACTTTCTCCCGGATAAAGTGGCAGTCGACCTCGATATGCTTGGTTATTTCGTGGAAGACCGGGTTCTTGGCAATATGTATAGCCGCCTGACTGTCGCAAAGTAGGAGAGCAGGAGCAGGAAGTTTTACCCCAAGATCCGTGAGAAGACTTTCAAGCCATGTAAGTTCAGAAACCACAGATGCCATTGCCCTGTATTCTGCTTCTGCTGAGGAGCGCGCAACCACTGCTTGTTTCTTGCTACGCCACGTAATCAAATGTCCTCCGAAGTACGTACAGAAGCCACTGGTTGACCGACGATCATCCAGAGAGCCGGCATAGTCAGCATCAGAGTATGCCACTAGTGTTGGAGTTGAGGATGAGGTCTTGTATACCAAGCCTTGACCATGAGCGGAGTTAAATATCGGAGAATCCGTTCTACAGCCTGAAGATGAGAGGAACGAGGGGCGTGCATGTAACGGCTAACAATACCGACAGCGAAGGAGATATCTGGTCTTGTAACAGTCAGATAGATCAATTTTCCAACCAGACGGCGATAGTATTCCGGGTTCTGAAGCAAGAGATCAGATTCAGAGGACTGAGCACAAATCTTGTGATTTGCGTCCATTGGAGTATTAATGGGTTTGCAGCCGGAGTAGCCTGCATCATGAAGAAGGTCGAGGCAATACTTTCTCTGAGATAGAACAAGGCCATCTGGTCGCCTGGCTACCTCCAGACCCAGGAAGTAGTGAAGGTTCCCCAGATCTTTTGTTTGGAACACGGAGCTGAGTTGCTGTTTGATCGCCTGAATTTCCTTTGAGTCGTTGCCTGTGATAATGATATCATCCACATAGACAAGAAGGAGAACGGTGCCTGTTGCCTGGTGGCGAGTAAACAGGGAGAAGTCAACCGAGCTCCGAGTAAATCCTGCTTCACGAAGGACCTTACTGAGCTTGTCGAACCATGCTCGAGGAGACTGTTTGAGACCATAGAGAGACCGCAAAAGATGACAAACTTTTGGGGTCCTAGACTCCCCCGTGGTCTCAAACCCGGGCGGCTGCTGCATGTACACCGTTTCAGTGAGATCACCGTTTAAGAAGGCGTTCTTAATATCCAGCTGATGTAAGGGCCATTGGCGGTGCACAGCCACGGAGAGAAGAACTCGGACTGTGTTCAATTTGGCGACGGGAGAGAAGGTTTCGTCATAGTCCAAACCGTGTTGTTGAGTGTAGCCGCGAGCCACTAGTCGAGCTTTTAAGCGGTCAATGGTCCCATTCGCAGCATGCTTGATGACAAAGACCCATTTGCAACCAACAGTTTTCTGGCTAGGGGGAAGATCCACCAGTTGCCAGGTCTGGTTGGCCCATAACGCGGCCATTTCTTCTTCCATGGCGGCACGCCAGCCAGGATGTTGAAGAGCCTCCTGCACAGAGTTAGGAACTGCAACCGACGATAAAGAAGTTGCCAGAGTAAGAAGGTGGGATGAGAGGCGATGTAAGGACATATAATTCGCCAAAGGATGGGCAGTCGATTCTGGTACCTGATCAGCAGAACACGGAGGACCGGAGGTCGAGTCGGACTGCGGAGTCGGATCGGAACGAGGACGTTGACGAGTGTAGACACGGGTAATCGGTGGTTTAGAGATAATGGAGGTTGGCGTGGTGGCAATATCAGGAGCCGGAGATGGAGGAACGGGAACGGAAGTGTCGTTGACCAGGAGGACAGGTCGTGGAGCAGGTGGTGGTGCAAGGGTGGATACAGGATTAGAAAAGAACGGCTGATCCTCCCAGAAGGTAACATCTGCAGAGACCGTTACTTTACGGGTTGTAGGGAAGTAGCAGACGTAGCCTTTCTGAGTTCGAGAGTAGCCGACGAAGATGGACTTGGTAGCACGAGGATCCAGCTTATCCGTGGAGGGTCCCAAGATGTGGACGTAGCATGTGCACCCAAAGGTGCGGGGTGTGAGAGAGAAGGCTGGAGTAGAAGGAAAAAGAAGGCTGAACGGAGTATTATTATGGAGAACGGATGAAGGGAGACGGTTGATAAGAAAGCAGGCAGTGGAGACCACGAAGTTCCAATATGTTTTGGGAACGTTCATGTGAAGCATAAGTGAGCGGGTAACTTCGAGAAGGTGACGGTTCTTCCGCTCGGCCACCCCGTTTTGTTGAGGGGTGTAAGCGCATGAGGTTTGATGGATAATTCCGAAGTCTGAGCATAGAGTGGCGATATCGTGGCTTGTGTATTCGCGAGCATTGTCGGAGCGTAAGGTTTTGATGGTAGTGGAGAATTGCGTACGGGTCTCGAGGATAAACGCTCTAAAGACACGAGGGAGCTCAGAGCGATCATGAAGCAGGTATAGCCATGTTAACCGAGAATAATCATCAACAAAAGTTAGAAAATACCGATATCCAGAAATACTAGTAGTTTTATATGGCCCCCAAATATCGGAGTGCACTAAATCAAAAGGAGCCGTGCTCCGAGTACAATGTGCGGGAAAAGAAGAACGCGGCTGTTTGCCGAAAATACAAGTTTCACATTTAAACTGAGAAAGAGGTACATCAGGGAGAGCTTTCTGGAGGACGGGTAGAGGAGGGTGCCCGAGGCGTCGGTGCCAGTCTATGGAGGAGACAGAGGAGAGGATGGTGGGAGAGTCATCAAGGAGGTAGAGTCCGTTCCGCAATCGTCCTTTACCAATGGTAGTCCGCGTCCGTCGATCCTGTATCAAAAAGACGAGGGGTTAAATGTGACCGTACAATCCAGGTCATTAGTAAGACGACCAATGGAAAGTAAATTGAAGGAGGAGCCCGGAACATGAAGAACCGAGCGAAGAGAAAGAGAGGAGGTGAGAGAGATGTCAGCAGAACCGGAGACGGGAACATTGTCCCCATTGGCCACAGTGATGCACTTTGGATGAGGACTATCCAAATATTGAGTTGGTTGTCGCGAGGTAATATGATGAGTAGCGCCGGAGTCCATTATTCAACCAGGGCTAGTGGAGAGACAAGTCATACCTTCATTGGAGACGGAGGCTACGGATGCAGAAGTAGGGCTGAGAAGTCCATGGAGTTGCTGGAGTTGAAGGCGGACTGCATCAAGGTCCACTGGATTGCTTGAGGCGGGTGGACTCTCCGTGGCAAGGGATGCTGTAGGACGAGGAGGATATCCGTTTTTACGAAAGCATGTGGCCTCATAATGACCATCACGACCGCAGAACGAGCATTTAGGTCGCCCCCGGCCACCCCGACCTCTTCCCCGAGCTCCAGACCGACCTCCCCGGGTGGGTGGAGGGGGAAGAGAAGGAGAAGCAGGAGCATGCTGGAGGAGGGCCGGTGAGGTGGGTGTCGTGATATCAAGAGGTGGTGTGACTCGGAGGAGCATGGAGCACACACTTGATAGGGACGGAGTGGTAGCTGAGGCCAAAATCTGAGCCCGAAGACCCAGAAGATGAGGTGGTACCCGGGCCATGAGCATAGCAATGCAAACTGCCTCCTTCTGAGCCCGCTGAATAGCATGATCATTTGTTGAGGGCTGATGTTGGATCCATGCTTCAGCCAAAGATTTCACACGGGCAATGATAGAGGTCATGTTAGACCCGGTGGTGTCCAGAGCCTGTAGGTCGGTGATGATATCGAACAGACGTTGGAGGCTATCTTTTTCGGAGTACAGGGACTGGAGCTCGTTCCACATGGCTTTGGCCGTCTCAAGGTACATTGCCATTTCATAAGGTTCGCCATCCAGGGAGTTCAGAATCCAAGTCTGAACGCGGCCATCGTCCCGCGTCCATTCCTCAGTGACTGGATTCGGGGGATCCTGGGTGAGATGAGAAGCAAGGCCCTTGGCTTGAAGGACGCGGCGGACAGAGTGCATCCAGGGCATGAAGTTTTTCTTCCCAGAGAGGGAGATCGTAGTGATGCGGAGCTCATCACGGAGCTCTTGGTGGGGGGCAGGTTGTGCGGCCTGCGTAGGAGCTTTCGATGATGCTACTGAGGAGCCCATAGAGATCTGGAGGCGCGGGTAGAGAGTAACTTAGACCGCGCGATCTGGGAGAAGGCCGCTGGCAGAGCGCTGGATGAAACCACACGATCTGCGTGTAGGAGCAGACCGCAGAGTGAGCGGCGAGACCGGGTGAAGGCGAGCAGGCAATAGCTCGGCAGAGAACGCACGAGGAGATCGCCACTGGCAAGGAGAGAGATCGGGCGGTCGTGCGAGATCGGCAGCGAGTTCGAAAGACCAATTCTGAAGAGGCCGCAGCAGGAGATTCCAGCAGGAGACCGCAGTGGGAGACTGCAGAGGAGGCCGCAGCGGGAGAGCTGGAGATTGCTGTCGAGAGATCGCTAACAGGTCGGCGCTGGAGATCGCAACGAGCTGAGCGGGAGATCGCTGCACTGGAGCTGCGGGAGATCGCTAACAGGTCGGCGCTGGAGATCGCAACGAGCTGACCAGGAGGGCGCTGATGATCGCGTATCAGGTCGGCGGAGGAGATCGCTGCGGCTGGAAACGGCGGACAGATCAGAGAAGCGGAGGAGGCGATGGGTCCCACGTGCTCAGGAAGAAGGCTATAAAAGCCAAGCAAAGAGGGAAGCGAGGGATGCTGGGAGCAAGCGGGAGGCAGCCGCAGGAGGGGGGCGGTCGCAGAAAAAGAAGATCGCCAGAGGTGTGCGATCAGAAAAATTTGAGACCGGAAAATTCGGAACCTAGCTCTGATACCATGTAGATTCTAGTATATTTCATCAAATTGTATACAAAAGGAGAGTACATATTTATAGGAGAGAGATGAGAGAGAGAAATCCTATATACAATGTGGGACTAAAAGAGATATAGAAGAGGTGTAAACGGGCCTCCAAATGGGCCAAATACATGGGCTATTTCAACATTAAGATTTTGGATTTTGGATTGCAGGTTTAGGATTAAGGATTGCGGATTTGGATTTTGAATTAGAATTTAGGATTGCAGATTTTGAATTTTGGATTGCGGATTAAAGATTTAGGATTGTAGATTTAGGATTGCAGATTTAGAATTTAGAATAGCGGATTTAGAATTGCAGATTTAGGAGTTAGGATTTAGGATTGTGAATTTATGATTTAGGATTGCAGATTTAGGACTTAGGATTGCGGATTTCGGATTTAGGATTACGAATTTAGGAGTTAAGATTTAGGATTGCGGATTTAGGATTGCGGATTTAGGATTGCGGATTTAGGAATTAAATGATGGTGTATTACGGATTTAGGATTGCAGATTTAGTATTTAGGATTGCAGATTTAGTATTTAGGATTGCAGATTTAGTATTTAGGATTGCAGATATGGATTTAGGATTTAGGATTGTGGATTGTGGATTTAGGATTACGGATTTAGGATTTAAGATTTAGGATTTAGGATTGCGAATTTTGGATTTTGGATTTAGGAATGCGTATTTAGGATTTAGGATTTAGGATTACGAATTTAGAATTTAGGATTTAGTATTACGGATTTAGGATTGTTAATTTAGGATTGCGGATTTAATATTTAGGATTTAGGATTGCAGATTTTGAATTTAGGGGATTTAGGATTGCAGATTTATGATATATGATTTAGGATTTAGCATTTAGGATTGTGAATTTAGGTTATAGGATTAATTATTGCGGATTTCAGATTTATGATTGTAGATTTAGGATTGTGGATTTAGGATTTAGGATTGCGCATTTATGATTTAGGATTGCAGATTGCGAATTTAGGATTGTAGATTTAGGATTGCAGATTTAGGATTTAGGATTTAGGATTTAGGATTTAGGATTTAGGATCACAGATTTTGGATTTAGCATTGCGGATTTAGGATTTAGAATTGCGGATTTATGATTTAGGATTTAGGAATTAGGAATTAGGATTTCGGATTTTGGATTTTAGATTTTGGATTGCGAATTTAAGATTTAGGATTGTGGATTTAGGATTGAGGATTTGGGTTTTAGGTTTTGTGATTGCAAAATTAGGATTTAGGATTGTAGATTTAGGATTTAGGATTGTGGATTTAGGATTTAAGGTTGAGGATTACGGATTTAGCATTTAGAATTTAGGATTACGGATTTAGGAATTTTGATTTAGGATTGTGGAATTAAGATTTAGGATAGCAGATTTAGGATTTATGATTGTGGATTTAGCATTTAGTATTTAAGATTGCGGATTAAGGATCTAAGATTTCAGATTTAGGATTTAGGATATATGTTAGGATTGCGAATTTAGGATTTATGATTTCTGATTTAGGATTGAGGATTTAGGATTGCGGATTTAGGATTTAGGATTGCATATTTAGAATTTATGGGATTTTGGATTGCGGGTTTAGGATTTAAGATTTAAGAATGCGGATTTAGGATTTAGGATTGCGACTTCAGGATTTAGGATTGCAGATTTAGGATTTAGGATTTAGGCTTTAGGATTGCAGATTTAGGATTTAGGATTGCAGAAATAGGATTTATAATTTAGGATTTATAATTTAGGATTTATAATTTAGGATTACTGATTGCAGATTTAAGATTGCAGATTGCAGATTTAGGAATTAGGAATTAGGATTGTTGATTTTGGATTTAGGATTACAGATTTAGGATTAGAGATTGCAGATTTAGGACTTAGGATTTAGGATTGCAGATTGTGGATTTAGGATTTATGTTTGCGAATTTAGGATTGTGGATTGCAGATTTAGGATATAGGATTGCAGATTTAGGATTGTGGATTTAGGATTACGGATTTAGGATTTAGGATTGCGGATTGCAGATTTAGGAGTTAGGATTGTGGATTGCGAATTTAGGATTACGCATTTAGAATTTAGGATTGCGTATTTAGGATAATGGATTTAGGATTGCGGATTTAGGTTTTAGGAATACGGATTACAGATTTAGGATTATGGATTATGGATTTATGATTTCCGATTTAGGATTATGAATTTAGGATTTAGGATTTAGGATTGCGGATTTAAAATTTATGGGATATAGGATTTAGAATTACAGATTTAGGATTTAGGATTACAGATTTAGGATTTAGGATTACAGATTTAGGATTTAGGATTTAGGATTTAGGATTCCGGATTTAGGACATAGGATTGTGGAGTTAGGATTTTGGATTTAGGATTTCGGATTTAGGACATAGGATTGCGGATTTAGGATTGCAGATTTAGGATTGCGGATTTAGGATTATGGATTTAGGATTTAGGATGTAGGATTTAGAATTTAGGATTTATGATTGCGGATTCAGGATTTAGGATTGCGGATTCAGGATTTAGGATTGTGGGTTGTGGATTTAGGATTTAGGATTGCGGATTGTGGATTTAAGATTTTGAATTTACGAATGCAGATTGCAGATTTAGGATTTAGTACTGCGCATTTAGGATTTAAGATTACGGATTTAGGATTTAAAATTGTGGATTATATATTTAGGATTTAGGATTTAGGATTATAGATTATAGATTTAGGATTTACAATTTTGGATTTAGGATTGCAAATTTAGGATTTCTGATTTGGATTTAGGATTGTGGATTAATTATTTAGTATTTAGGATTGCGGACTTAGGATTTAGGAATTAGGATACAGAATTTAAGATTGCGGATTGTGGATTGTGGATTGTGGATTGTGAATTTAGGAATTAGGATTGTGAACTTAGGATTTAGGATTGTGAATTTAGGATTTAGCATTGTGAATTTAGGATTTTTTTTAGGATTGCAGATTTAGGATTTAGGATTGCGGATTTAGGATTGTGGATTTAGAATTTAGGATTTATAATTTAGGATTTAGTATTTAGTATTTAGGAATTAGGATTTAGGATTGCGGATTTAGGATTTAGGATAGCAGATTGTGGATTTAGGATTGTGGATTTAGGATTGCAGATTTAGGAATGCGGATTTAGGATTGCGGATTTAGGATTTAGGATTGCGGATTTGGGATTTAGGATTGCGGATTTAGGATTTAGTATTGCGAATTTAGGATGTAGGATTTAGGATTGCAGATTTAGGATTTAAGATTTAAGATTTAGGATTTAAGATTGTAGATCTAGGATTTAGGATTGTGAATTTTGAATTTTGGATTTAGAATTTAGGCTTGCGTATTTAGGATCTAGGATTTATTATTTTTTGGTTCTAGGATTGCAGATTTATGACTTAGGATTTAGGATTACAGATTTAGGATTTAGAATTGCATATTTAGGAGTTAAGATTTCGGATTTCGGATTTAGGATTTAGGATTGCGGATTACGGATTTAGGATTGCGAATTTAGGATTGCGGATTAAGGATTGCGGATTTAGGATTGCGGATTTAGGATTGCGGATTTAGGATTACGAATTTAGAATTTAAGATTGCAGATTTAGAATTTAGAATTTAGGATTGCGGATTTAAGATTTAGGATTTAGGATTTAAGATTTAGGATTTAGGACTTAGGATTGAGGATTTAGGTTTAGGATTTAGAATTTAGAATTTAGGATTTATGATAGCAGATTTAAGATTTAGGATTTTGGATTGCAGATTTAGGATTGTGGATTGTGGACTTTGGATTTTGGATTAGAAGTTAGGATTGCGGATTTTGGATTTAGGATTGCGGATTGCGGATTTAGGATTGCGGATTTAGAATTGCGGATTTAGAATTTATGATTGTGGATTTAGGATTGCGGATTTAAGATTGTGAATTTATGATTAAGGATTGCAGATTTATGATTTAGGATTGCGGATTTCGGATTTAGGATTGCGAATTTAGGATTTAGGATTGCGGATTTAGGATGTAGGATTGCGGATATAAGATTGTGCATTGTGGATTTAGGATTTAGGATTGCGGATTTAGGATTTATAATTACGAATTTAGGATTGCGGATTTGGAATTTAGGATTTAGGATTAAGTAGTACGAATTTAGGATTTAGGATTATTGATTTAGGAAAAAGGATTTCGGATTTAGGATTGCGGATTGCGGATTTAAGATTTAGGATTTATGATTGCGGATTTATGACTTAAGATTGCAGATTTAGGGGATTTAGGATTTAGGATTGCAGATTTACGATATATGATTTAGGATTTAAGATATAGGATTGCGGATTTAGGAATTAGGATCGTGGATTGTGGATTGTGGATTTAGGATATAAGATTGCGGATTTAGGATTTAGGATTTTTTTTGGATTTAGGATTGTAGATTGTAGATTTAGGATTTAAGATTTAAGATTGCGGATTTAGGATTTAATATTGCGGATTTAGGATTGCGGATTTAGGATTGTGGATTTAGGATTTAAGATTTAGGATTTAGGATTGTGTATTTAGGATTTAGGATTGCGGATTTAGAATTGAGGATATAGTAATTAAGATTGCGGATTTAGGATTTAGTATTGCAGATTTAGGATTTAGGGGATTTAGAATTTAGAATTGCAGATTTAGGATTTAGGATTTAATATTTAGGATTTAGGATTTAGGATTTAGGATTTCGGATAGCGGATTTAGGAATAAGGATTACGGATTGTGAATTTAAGATTTAGGATTGCGGAATTAGGATTTAGGATTGCAAAATTAGGATTTAAGATTGCGGATTTAGGATTTAGGATTGTGTATTACGGATTTAGGATTTAGGATTGCGGATTTAGGATTGCAGATTTAGGATTTAGGATTGTAGATTTAGAATTTAGGATTTAGGATTGTGGAATGTGGATTTAGGATTTAGGATTTACGATTTAGGATTGTGAATGATTTAGGATTTAGGATTTAGGATTGCGTATTATGGATTTAGGATTGCGTATTACGGATTTAGGATTACGGATTGTGAATTTAGGATTTAGGATTGCGAATTTAGGATTATGATTTAAGATTGCGGATTTAGGATCTAAGATTACGGATTGCGGATTTAGGATTGCGAATTTAGGATTTAGGATTTAGGATTTAGGATTACGGATTTAGGACTTAGGATTGTGGATTTAGGATTGCAGATATAGGATTTAGGATTGCGGATTTAGGATTGCAGATTTAAGATAGCGGATTGCGACTTTAGGATTTAGGATTGCTGATTTAGGATTAAGGATTTAGGATTGCGAATTTATGATTTATGATTGTGTATTAAGGATTTAGGATTGCGGATTTAAAATTTAGGATTTAGAATTGCGAATTTAGGATTTATGATTGCGAATTTAGGATTTATGGGATTTAGGATTTAGGGTTGCGGATTTAGGATTTAGGATGTAGAGTGTAGGAATACGGATTTAGGATTTAGAATTTAGGATTTATAATTGCAGATTTAGGATTTAGGATTTATGATTGCGGATTTAGGATTTAGGATTTCTGATTCCGGATTTAGGATTTAAGATTGTGGATTGCGGATTTAGGAATTAGGATTGTGGATTTAGGATTTAGAATTTTAGATTGCGGATTTTGGAATTTGGATTTATGATTTATGATTGCGGGTTTAGGATTTAAGATTTAAGATTGCAGATTTAAGATTTAGGATTGCGGATTTAGGATTTATGATTACGGATTACAGATTTATGATTGCGGATTGCAGATTTAGGATTTAGGATTGTGAATTGGGGGTTTAGGATTGCACATTTAGGATTTAGCATTGCGTATTTAGGATTGTGGATTTAGGATTGCAGATTTAGGATACAGGATTGTTGATTGTGGATTTAGAATTTAGGATTTATGAATGCGGATTTAGGATTTAGGATTGCGAATTGCGGATTTAAATTTATGGGATATAGGATTTAGGATTACAGATTTAAGATTTAGGATTGTGGATTTAAGATATTGGACTGCGGATTTAGGATTGCGGATTTAAGATTTAGGATGTAAGATTTAGGATTTAGGAATGCGGATTCAGGATTTAGAATTTAGGATTGTGGATTAAGGATTGCGGATTTAGGATTTAGGATTTAAAATTTACGATTGCGGATTGCGGATTTTGGATTTAGGAATGCAGATTGCGGATTTAGGATTTAGGATTGCGGATTTAGTATTGCGCATTTAGGATTTAGGATTACGGGGTTAGGATTTGTGGATTGCAGATTGTGGATTTAGGATTGTGGATTATATATTTAGGATTTAGGAATACAGATTTAAGATTTAGAATTATGGATTTAGGATTGCAAATTTAGGATTTGGATTTAGGATTGTGGAATAATTATTTAGTATTTAGTATTTAGGATTGCGGATTTATGAATTAATTTAGAATTTAGGATTGCGGATTTAGGATTGTGGATTGTGGATTTAGGATTTAGGATTGTGGATTTAGGATTTAGGATTGCGAAAATAGGATTTAGGCTGGCAGATTTTTGATTTGGGATTTAGGATTGCGGATTTAGGAATGCGAATTTAGGATTGCGGATTTACGATTTATGATTTAGGATTGTGGATTGCGGATTTAGGATTTAGGATTTAGGATTGCAAATTTAGGATGTAGGATTTAGGATTGCAGATTTAGGATTTAAGATTTAGGATTTAGAATTTAAGATTTAGGATTTAAGATTTAAGATTGTAGATTGTAGATCTAGGATTTAGTATTGTGAATTTTGAATTTTGGATTTAGAATTTAGGCTTGCGTATTTAGGATTTAGGATTTAAGATCTAGGATTGCAGATTTAGGATTTAGGATTACAGATTTAGGATTTAGGATTACGAATTTAGGAATTAAGATTTAGGATTGCGGATTTAGGATTTAGAATTGTAGAATTAGGATTTAGGATTCCAGATTTAGGATTGCAGATTTAGGATTGCGGATTTAGGATTTAGGAGTGCGGATATAGGATTTAGGATTGCGAATTTAGGATTGTGGAATGTGGATTATGGATTTAGGGTTTATGATTACGAATTTAGGATTTAAGATTGCATATTTAGGATTTAAGATTTAGAATTTAAGATTCCGGATTTAAGATTTAGGATTTACGATTTAGTAATGCAGATTTAAGATTTAGGATTTTGGATTTGCAGGTTTAGGATTAAGGATTGCGAACTTTGGATTTTGGATAAGAATTTAGGATTGCGGATTTAGGACTTAGGATTTATGATTGTGGATTTAGAATTTAGGATTGCGGATTTAGGAATTAGGATTTAGGATTGTGAATTTAGGATGTAGGATTTAGCATTGCAGATTTAGGATTTATGATTGTGAATTTCGGATTACGAATTTAGGAGTTGAGATATAGGATTGCAGATTTAGGAATTAGGATTGTGTAATACAACTTTAGGATTTAGGATTGCTGATTTAGTATTTAGGATTGCGGATATGGGATTTAGGATTTAGGATTGTGGATTTAGGATTTAGGATTGCGGATTTAAGATTTAGGATTACGTATTTAAGATTTATGATAGGATTGCGGATATAGAATTTAGGATTTAGGATTATGGATTTAGGATTGTTAATTTAGGATTACAGATTGCGAATTTAATATTTAGGATTTAGGATTGCGGATTTAGGATTTAGAATGCAGATTTAGGATTTAGAATGCAGATTTTGAATTTAAGGTATTTAGGATTGCAGATTTAGGATATATTATTTAGGATTTAGGATTGTGGATTGTGGATTGTGGATTTAGGATTTAGGATTGCGGATTTAGGTTATAAGATTTATGATTGCGAATTTAGGATTTATGATTGCAGATTTAGGAATGTGGATTTAAGGTTTAGGTTTAGGATTACGGATTTATGATTTAGGATTTCAGATTGCGAATTTAGGATTGCAAATTTAGGATTTAGGATTCAGGATTTAGGATCACGGATTTTGGATTTGAGCATTGCGGAATTAAGATTTAGAATTGCGGATTTAGCATTTAGAATTTAGGATTGCGGATTTATGAATTAGGATTTAGGATTGTAGATTTAAGATTTAAGGTTGTGGATACATGATTTAGGATTTAGGATTGTATATTTAGGATTGCGGATTGTAGATTTAGGATTAGAATTGTGGATTTAAGATTTTGGATTTAGGATCTACAATTGCGGATTTAGGATTTAGAATTAAGGATTGTGGATTTAAGATTTAGAATTAAGGATTGTAGATTTAGGATTTAGGATTGCGTAGTTAGGATTTAGGATTTAGCAATGCGCATTTAGAATTTAGGATTTAGGATTACTGATTACGGATTTAGGATTTAGGATTGTTGATTTTGGATTGCGGATTGCGGATTTAAGATTTAGGATTGCGGATTTAAGATATAGGATTGCATATTTAGAATTCATGGGAATTAGGATATAGGATTGTGGATTTAGGATTGCGAATTTAGGATATATGATTTAGGATTTAGGATTGGGGATTGCGGATCTAGGAATTAGGATTGTGGGTTTGGATTTAGGATTTTAGGATTGCGGATTGCGGATATATGATTGCAGATTTAGGATTGTGGATTTAGGATTTAAGATTTAGGATTTAGGATTTAGCATTGCGGATTTAGGATTGCGGATTTAGGATTTAGGATTGCGTAATTAGAATTTAGGATTATGGATTTAGGATTTAGGATTCCGGATTTAGGATTTATGATTGCGAATTTATGATTTAGGATTGTAGGTTTAGGACTTAGGGGATTTAGAATTTCGTATTGCGGAATTAGGATTGCAAATTTAGGATTTAGGATTGCGGATTTAGGTATTAGGATTGCAGAATGTGGATTTAGGATTTAGGTTTGCGGAATGCGGATTTAGGATTTAGGATTTCGGAATTAGGATTTACGATTGCAGATTTAGAATTTAGAATTTAGGATTTAGGATTTATGATTTAGGATTTAGAAATTAGAATATAGGATTGTGGATTTAGGATTACGGATTTAGGATTTAGGATTGAGGATATAGAATTTAGGATTAAGCATTGTGAATTTAGAATTGTAGATTTAGGATTTAGGATTTAGGATTCAGGATTTAGGATTTAGGATTGCGGATTTAGGATTTAGAATTTTAGATTGCGGATTTAGGATTGCGGATTTAGGATTGCGAATTAAGGATTTTTTATTTAGGATTAGGGATTTAGGATTTGGGATCGCGGGTTTTGGATTTAGGATTTAAGATTGTAGATCTAGGATTTAGGATTGTGAATTTTGAATTTTGGATTTAGAATTTAGGCTTGCGTATTTAGGATTTAGGATCTAGGATGACAGATTTATGATTTAGAATTTAGGATTACAGATTTGTGATTTAGGATTACGAATTTAGGAGTTAAGATTTAGGATTGCAGATTTAGGATTTAGAATTGAAAAATTAGTATTTAGGATTGCAGATTTAGGATTGCGGATTTAGGATTACGGATTTAGAATTACAGATTTAGGATTGAGATTGTGGATTATGTATTTAGGATTTAGGATTACGAATTTAGGATTTAAGATTGCAGATTTAGGATTTAGAATTTAGGATTGCGGATTTAAGATTTAGGATTTAGGATTTAGGTTTTAGGATTTAGGATTAAGGATTTAGGATTTACGAATTAGTATTGCAGATTTAAGATTTTGGATTTTGGATTTCAAGTTTAGGATTAAGGATTGCGGCTTTGGATTTTGGATTAGAATTTAGGATTGCGGATTTTGAATTTAGAATTGCGGATTACAGATTTAGGATTGCTAATTTAGTACTTAGGATTGCGAATTTAGAATTTAGGATTACGGATTTAAGAGTTAGGATTTAGGATTGTGAATTTAGTATTTAGAATTTAGGATTGCAGAATTAGGATTTAGGATTGCGGATTTCAGATTGCGGATTACGAATTTAGGAGTTAAGATTTAGGATTGCGGATTAAGGAATTTAGGATTGTGTATAACGGATTTAGGAATTTTGATTGCAGATTTAGTATTTAGGATTGCGGATATGGGATTTAGGATTTAGGATTGCAGATTTAGGATATAGGATTGCGAATTTTGGATTTTGGATTTTGTATTGCGTATTTAGGATTTAGGATTGCGAATTTAGAATTTAGGATTTAGGATTACGGATTTATGATTGTTAATTTAGAATTGCGGATTGCGGATGTAATATTTAGGATTCAGGATTGCGGATTTAGGATTGCAGATTTCGAATTTAGGGGATTTAGGATTGCAGATTTAGGATTCCAGATTTAGGATATATGATTTAGGATTTAGGATTGTGGATTGTGGATTTAGGATTTAGGATTGCGGATTTAGGTTATAGTATTTATGATTGCGGATTCAGGATTTATGATTGCAGATTTAGGATTACGGATTTAGGATTGCGCATTTATGATTTAGGATTGCAGATTGTGAATTTAGAATTGCAGATTTAGGATTTAGGATTTAGGATCACAGATTTTGGATTTAGCATTGCGGATTTTGGATTTAGAATTGCGGATTTAGCATTTAGAATTTAGGATTGTGGATTTTGGAATTAGGATTTAGGATTGTGGATTTAGGGTTTAGGGTTGTGGATACATGATTTAGAATTTAGGATTACAGATTTAGGATTGCAGATTTAAGATTTAGGATTTAAGATTAGAATTGTGGATTTAAGATTTTGGATTTAGGATTTAGAATTACGGATTTAGGATTTAGAATTAAGGATTTCGGATTGCGAATTTAGGATTTAGGATTGCGTGTTTAGGATTTAGGATTGCGGATTGCGGATTTAGGATTTAGGATTACGGATTTAGGATTTATGATTGTTCATTTTGGATTAAGGATTAAGGATTAAGGATTTAGGATTGCGGATTTAAGATTTAAGATTGCGGATTTAGGATTTAGGGGACTTATGATTGCGGATTTAGGATTGCGGATTTATGATTTATGATTTAAGATGTATAATTTAGGAATACGGATTTAGGATTTAGGATTTATGATTTATGATTGCAAATTTAGGATTTAGGATTTGTGATTCCGGATTTAGGATATAGGATTGCTGATTTAGGATATAGGATTGCGGATTTAGGATATAGGATTCCGGATTTAGGATATAAGATTGCGGATTGTGGATTGTGGATTGTGGATTGTGGATTTAGGATTTAGGATTGCAAAATTAAGATTTAGAATTATGGATTTAGGATTGCAAATTTAGGATTTTGGGTTTGGATTTAGGATTGTGGATTTATTATTTAGGATTTAGTATTTAGGATTGCGGATTTAGGATTTAGGATATAGGATTTAGGATTGCGGATTTAGGATTTAGAATTTTGGATTGCGGATTGCGGATTTAGGATTTAGGATTTAGGATTGCGAATTAAGGATTTTTGATTTAGGATTGCGGATTTAGGATTTGCGATCGTGGGTTTTGGATTTAGGATTTAAGATTGTAGATCTAGAATTAAGGATTGTGAATTTTGAATTTTGGATTTACAATTTATGCTTGCGTTTTTAGGATTTAGGATCTAGGATTGCAGATTTAAGATTTAGGATTTAGGATTTAGGATTACGAATTTAGAAGTTAAAATTTAGGATTGCGGATTTAGGATTTAGAATTGTAAATTTAAGATTTAGGATTGCAGATTTTGGATTGCGGATTTAGGATTTAGGATTGCGGATATAAGATTTAGGATTGCGGATTTAGGATTTAGGATTGTGGATTATGGATTTAGGATTTAGGAGTATGAATTTAAGATTTAAGATTGCAGATTTAGGAATTAGGATTTAGGATATGTGATTTAGAATTTAGGATTTAGGATTAGGGATTGTGGATTTAGGATTTATGATTGCGGATTTAGGTTATAGGATTTATGATTGCGGATTTAGGATTTATGATTGCAGATTTAGGATTGCGGATTTAGAATTTAGGATTGCGGATTTAGGATTTAGGATTGCGGATTGCAAATTAAGGTTTGCAGATTTAGGATTGCAGATTTAGGATTTAGGATTCAGGATTTAGGATTCAGGATTTAGGATCACGGATTTTGGATTTAGCATTGCGGATTTAGGATTTAGAATTGCGGATTTAACATTTAGAATTTAGGATTGCTGATTTACGAATTAGGATTTAGGACTTAAGGTTGTGGATACATGATTTACGATTTAGGATTTCAGATTTAGGATTGCGAATTTAGGATTTATGATTTAGGATTAGAATTGTGGATTTAAGATTTTGGATTTAGGATTTTAGTATTAAGGATTACGGAATTAGGATTTAGAATTAAGGATTGCGGATTTAGGATTTAGAATTTACGATTGCGTATTTAGGATTTAGGATTGTGGATTGTGGATTTAGAATTTATGGGATTTAGTATTTAGGATTGTGGATTTAGGATTGCGAATTTAGGATATATGATTTAGGATTTATGATTGCGGATTTAGGAATTAGGATTGTGGATTTGGATTTAGGATTGCGGATTTATGATTGCAGATTTAGGATTGTGGATTTAGGATTTAGGATTTAAGATTTAGTATTGCGGATTTAGGATTTAGGATTGCGGATTTAGGATTGCGTAATTACAATTTAGGATTTAGGATTGCGGATTTAGGATTTAGGATTTATGATTGCGGATTTAGGATTTAACATTGCAGATTTAGGGGATTTAGAATTTCGTATTGCGGAATTAGGATTGCAGATTTAGGATTTAGATTGCGGATTTAGGAATTAGGATTGTAGATTGTGGATTTAGGATTTAGGTTTGCGGAATGCGGATTTAGGATTGCGAAATTAGGATTTACGATTGCAGATTTAGAATTTAGAATTTTGGATTTATGATTTAGGATTTAGAAATGAGAATATAGGATTGTGGATTTAGGATTTAGGATTGCGGATTTAGGATTTAGGATTGAGGATATAGAATTTAGGATTAAAGATTGTGAATTTAGGATTGTCGATTTAGGATTTAGGATTCAGGATTTAGGATTGCGGATTTAGGATTTAGAATTTTGGATTGCGGATTTAGGATTTAGGATTTAGGATTGCGGATTTAGGATTTATGATTGCGAATAAAGGATTTTTGATTTAGGATTGCGGATTTAGGATTAGGGATCGCGGGTTTTGGATTTAGGATTTAAGATTGTAGATCTAGGATTTAGGATTGTGAATATTGAATTTAGGCTTGCGTATTTAGGATTTAGGATTTAGGATCTAGGATTGCAGATTTATAATTTAGGATTACAGATTACAGATTATAGATTTAGAATTTAGGATTTAGGATTACGAATTTTGGAGTTAGGATTTAGGATTGCGAATTTAGGATTTAGAATTGTAGATTTAGGATTTATGATTGCAGATTTAGGATTGCGGATATAGGATTTAGGATTTAGGATTTGGGATTACGATTTTAGGATTTATGATTGCAAATTTAGGATTTAGAATTTAGGATTGCGGATTTAAGATTTAGGATTAAGGATTGAGGGTTTAGAATTGAGGATTTAGGATTGACGATTTACGATTTAGTATTGCAGATTTAAGATTTTGGATTTTGGATTGCAGGTTTAGGATTAAGGATTGCGGATTTGGATTTTGAATTAGAATTTAGGATTGCAGATTTTGGATTTTGGATTGCGGATTAAAGATTTAGGATTGCAGATTTAGGATTGCAGATTTAGAATTTAGAATAGCGGATTTAGAATTGCAGATTTAGGAGTTAGGATTAAGGATTGTGAATTTATGATTTAGGATTGCAGATTTAGGACTTAGGATTGCTGATTTCGGATTTAGGATTACGAATTTAGGAGTTAAGATTTAGGATTGCGGATTTAGGATTGCGGATTTAGGATTTCGGATTTAGGAATTAAATGATGGTGTATTACGGATTTAGGATTGCAGATTTAGTATTTAGGATTGCAGATATGGGATTTAGGATTTAGGATTGTGGATTGTGGATTGTGGATTGTGGATTACGGATTTAGGATTTAAGATTTAGGATTTAGGATTGCGAATTTTGGATTTTGGATTTAGGAATGCGTATTTAGGATTTAGGATTGCGAATTTAGAATTTAGGATTTAGTATTACGGATTTAGGATTGTTAATTTAGGATTGCGGATTTAATATTTAGGATTTAGGATTGCAGATTTTGAATTTAGGGGATTTAGGATTGCAGATTTAGGATATATGATTTAGGATTTAGCATTTAGGATTGTGAATTTAGGTTATAGGATTAATGATTGCGGATTTCAGATTTATGATTGTAGATTTAGGATTGTGGATTTAGGATTTAGGATTGCGCATTTATGATTTAGGATTGCAGATTGCCAATTTAGGATTGTAGATTTAGGATTGCAGATTTAGGATTTAGGATTTAGGATTTAGGATCACAGATTTTGGATTTAGCATTGCGGATTTAGGATTTAGAATTGCGGATTTATGATTTAGGATTTAGGAATTAGGAATTAGGATTTCGGATTTTGGATTTTGGATTTTGGATTTTGGATTGCGAATTTAAGATTTAGGATTGTGGATTTAGAATTGCGGATTTGGGTTTTAGGTTTTGTGATTGCAAAATTAGGATTTAGGATTGTAGATTTAGGATTTAGGATTGTGGATTTAGGATTTAAGGTTGAAGATTACGGATTTAGCATTTAGAATTTAGGATTACGGATTTAGAAATTTTGATTTAGGATTGTGGAATTAAGATTTAGGATAGCACATTTAGGATTTATGATTGTGGATTTAGGATTAAGTATTTAAGATTGCGGATTAAGGATCTAAGATTTCAGATTTAGGATTTAGGATATATGTTAGGATTGCGAATTTAGGATTTATGATTTCTGATTTAGGATTGAGGATTTAGGATTGCGGATTTAGGATTTAGGATTGCATATTTAGAATTTAGGGGATTTTGGATTGCGGGTTTAGGATTTAAGATTTAAGAATGCGGATTTAGGATTTAGGATTGCGGCTTCAGGATTTAGGATTGCAGATCTAGGATTTAGGATTTAGGCTTTAGGATTGCAGATTTAGGATTTAGGATTGCAGAAATATGATTTATAATTTAGGATTTATAATTTATGATTAATAATTTAGGATTTATAATTTAGGATTACTGATTGCAGATTTAAGATTGCAGATTGCAGATTTAGGAATTAGGAATTAGGATTGTTGATTTTGGATTTAGGATTACAGATTTAGGATTAGAGATTGCAGATTTAGGACTTAGGATTTAGGATTGCAGATTGTGGATTTAGGATTTAGAATTTATGTTTGCGAATTTAGGATTGTGGATTGCAGATTTAGGATATAGGATTGCAGATTTAGGATTGTGGATTTAGGATTACGGATTTAGGATTTAGGATTGCGGATTGCAGATTTAGGAGTTAGGATTGTGGATTGCGAATTTAGGATTACGCATTTAGAATTTAGGATTGCGTATTTAGGATAGTGGATTTAGGATTGCGGATTTAGGTTTTAGGATTACGGATTACAGATTTAGGATTATGGATTATGGATTTATGATTTCCGATTTAGGATTGTGAATTTAGGATTTAGGATTTAGGATTGCGGATTTAAAATTTATGGGATATAGGATTTAGAATTACAGATTTAGGATTTAGGATTACAGATTTAGGATTTAGGATTTAGGATTTAGGATTTATGATTTAGGATTCCGGATTTAGGAATTAAGATTCCGGATTTAGGACATAGGATTGTGGAGTTAGGATTTTGGATTTAGGATTTCGGATTTAGGACATAGGATTGCGGATTTAGGATTGCAGATTTAGGATTGCGGATTTAGGATTATGGATTTAGGATTTAGGATGTAGGATTTAGAATTTAGGATTGCGAATTCAGGATTTAGGATTACGGATTCAGGATTTAGGATTGTGGGTTGTGGATTTAGGATTTAGGATTTAGGATTGCGGATTGCGGATTTAGGATTGCGGATTGTGGATTTTGAATTTACGAATGCAGATTGCAGATTTAGGATTTAGTACTGCGCATTTAGGATTTAAGTTTACGGATTTAGGATTTAAAATTGTGGATTATATATTTAGGATTTAGGATTTAGGATTGTAGATTATAGATTTAGGATTTACAATTTTGGATTTAGGATTGCAAATTTAGGATTTCTGATTTGGATTTAAGATTGTGGATTAATTATTTAGTATTTAGGATTGCGGACTTAGGATTTAGGAATTAGGATACATAATTTAAGATTGCGGATTGTGGATTGTGGATTGTGGATTGTGAATTTAGGAATTAGGATTGTGAACTTAGGAATTAGGATTGTGAATTTAGGATTTAGCATTGTGAATTTAGGATTTTTTTTAGGATTGCAGATTTAGGATTTAGGATTGCGGATTTAGGATTGTGGATTTAGAATTTAGGATTTAGAATTTAGGATTTAGTATTTAGTATTTAGGAATTAGGATTTAGGATTGCGGATTTAGGATTTAGGATAGCAGATTGTGGATTTAGGATTGTGGATTTAGGATTGCAGATTTAGGAATGCGGATTTAGGATTGCGGATTTAGGATTTAGGATTGCGGATTTGGGATTTAGGATTGCGGATTTAGGATTTAGTATTGCGAATTTAGGATGTAGGATTTAGTATTGCATATTTAGTATTTAAGATTTAAGATTTAGGATTTAGGATTTAAGATTGTAGATCTAGGATTTAGGATTGTGAATTTTGGATTTAGAATTTAGGCTTGCGTATTTAGGATCTAGGATTTATTATTTTTTTGGTTCTAGGATTGCAGATTTATGACTTAGGATTTAGGATTACAGATTTAGGATTTAGAATTGCATATTTAGGAGTTAAGATTTAGGATTTCGGATTTAGGATTTAGGATTGCGGATTACGGATTTAGGATTGCGAATTTAGGATTGCGGATTAAGGATTGCGGATTTAGGATTGCAGATTTAGAATTTAGAATTTAGGATTGCGGATTTAAGATTTAAGATTTAAGATTTAAGATTTAGGATTTAGGACTGAGGATTGAGGATTTAGGTTTAGGATTTAGAATTTAGAATTTAGGATTTATGATAGCAGATTTAAGATTTAGGATTTTGGATTGCAGATTTAGGATTGTGGATTGTGGACTTTGGATTTTGGATTAGAAGTTAGGATTGCGGATTTTGGATTGCGGATTGCGGATTGCGGATTGCGGATTTAGAATTTATGATTGTGGATTTAGGATTGCGGATTTAGGATTGTGAATTTATGATTAAGGATTGCAGATTTATGATTTAGGATTGCGGATTTCGGATTTAGGATTGCGAATTTAGGATTTAGGATTGCGGATTTAGGATGTAGGATTGCAGATATAAGATTGTGCATTGTGGATTTAGGATTTAGGATAGCGGATTTAGGATTTATGATTACGAATTTAGGATTGCGGATTTGGAATTTAGGATTTAGGATTAAGTAGTACGAATTTAGGATTTAGGATTATTGATTTAGGAAAAAGGATTTCGGATTTAGGATTGCGGATTGCGGATTTAAGATTTAGGATTTAGGATTGCGGATATATGACTTAAGATTGCAAATTTAGGGGATTTAGGATTTAGGATTGCAGATTTACGATATATGATTTAGGATTTAAGATATAGGATTGCGGATTTAGGAATTAGGATCGTGGATTGTGGATTGTGGATTTAGGATATAAGATTGCGGATTTAGGATTTAGGATTTTTTTTTTGGATTTAGGATTGTAGATTGTAGATTTAGGATTTAAGATTTAAGATTGCGGATTTAGGATTTAATATTGCGGATTTAGGATTGCGGATTTAGGATTGTGGATTTATGATTTAAGATTTAGGATTTAGGATTTAGGATTGCGGATTTAGAATTGAGGATATAGTAATTAAGATTGCGGATTTAGGATTTAGTATTGCAGATTTAGGATTTAGGGGATTTAGGATTTAGAATTGCAGATTTAGGATTTATGATTGAATATTTAGGATTTAGGATTTAGGATTTAGGATTTCGGATAGCGGATTTAGGAATAAGGATTACGGATTGTGAATTTAAGATTTAGGATTGCGGAATTAGGATTTAGGATTGCAAAATTAGGATTTAAGATTGCGGATTCAGGATTTAGGATTTAGGATTGTGTATTACGGATTTAGGATTTAGGATTGCGGATTTAGGATTGCAGATTTAGGATTTAGGATTGCAGATTTAGAATTTAGGATTTAGGATTGTGGAATGTGGATTTAGGATTTAGGATTTACGATTTAGGATTGTGAATGATTTAGGATTTAGGATTTAGGATTGCGTATTATGGATTTAGGATTGCGTATTACGGATTTAGGATTACGGATTGTGAATTTAGGATTTAGGATTGCGAATTTAGGATTATGATTTAAGATTGCGGATTTAGGATCTAAGATTACGGATTGCGGATTTAGGATTGCGGATTTAGGATTTAGGATTTAGGATTACGGATTTAGGACTTAGGATTGTGGATTTAGGATTGCAGATGTAGGATTTAGGATTGCAGATTTAGGATTTAGGATTACGGATTTAGGATTGCGGATTTAGGATTGCGGATTTAGGATTTAGGATTGAGGATATAGAATTTAGGATTAAGCATTGTGAATTTAGGATTGTAGATTTAGGATTTAGGATTTAGGATTCAGGATTTATGATTGCGGATTTAGGATTTAGAATTTTAGATTGCGGATTTAGGATTGCGGATTTAGGATTGCGAATTAAGGATTTTTTATTTAGGATTAGGGATTTAGGATTTGGGATCGCGGGTTTTGGATTTAGGATTTAAGATTGTAGATCTAGGATTTAGGATTGTGAATTTTGAATTTTAGATTTAGAATTTAGGCTTGCGTATTTAGGATTTAGGATCTAGGATCTAGGATGACAGATTTATGATTTAGAATTTAGAATTACAGATTTGTGATTTAGGATTACGAATTTAGGAGTTAAGATTTAGGATTGCAGATTTAGGATTTAGAATTGAAAATTTAGTATTTAGGATTGTAGATTTAGGATTGCGGATTTAGGATTTAGGATTGCGGATTTAGGATTACGGATTTAGGATTACAGATTTAGGATTGCGGATTGTGGATTATGTATTTAGGATTTAGGATTACGAATTTAGGATTTAAGATTGCAGATTTAGGATTTAGAATTTAGGATTGCGGATTTAAGATTTAGGATTTAGGATTTAGGATTTAGGATTGAGGATTAAGGATTTAGGATTTACGAATTAGTATTGCAGATTTAAGATTTTGGATTTTGGATTTCAAGTTTAGGATTAAGGATTGCGGACTTTGGATTTTGGATTAGAATTTAGGATTGCGGATTTTGAATTTAGAATTGCGAATTACAGATTTGGGATTGCTAATTTAGTACTTAGGATTGCGAATTTAGAATTTAGGATTGCGGATTTAGGATTACAGATTTAAGAGTTAGGATTTAGGATTGTGAATTTAGTATTAAGAATTTAGGATTGCAGATTTAGGATTTAGGATTGCGGATTTCAGATTGCGGATTATGAATTTAGGAGTTAAGATTTAGGATTATGGATTAAGGAATTTAGGATTGTGTATAACGGATTTAGGAATTTGGATTGCAGATTTAGTATTTAGGATTGCGGATATGGGATTTAGGATTTAGGATTGCAGATTTAGGATATAGGATTGCGAATTTTGGATTTTGTATTGCGTATTTAGGATTTAGGATTGTGAATTTAGAATTTAGGATTTAGGATTACGGATTTATGATTGTTAATTTAGAATTGCGGATTGCGGATGTAATATTTAGGATTCAGGATTGCGGATTTAGGATTGCAGATTTCGAATTTAGGGGATTTAGGATTGCAGATTTAGGATTCCAGATTTAGGATATATGATTTAGGATTTAGGATTGTGGATTGTGGATTGTGGATTTAGGATTTAGGATTGCGGATTTAGGTTATAGGATTTATGATTGCGGATTCAGGATTTATGATTGCAGATTTAGGATTACGGATTTAGGATTGCGCATTTATGATTTAGGATTGCAGATTGTGAATTTAGAATTGCAGATTTAGGATTTAGGATTTAGGATCACAGATTTTGGATTTAGCATTGCGGATTTTGGATTTAGAATTGCGGATTTAGCATTTAGAATTTAGGATTGTGGATTTTGGAATTAGGATTTAGGATTGTGGATTTAGGGTTTAGGGTTGTGGATACATGATTTAGAATTTAGGATTACAGATTTAGGATTGCAGATTTAAGATTTAGGATTTAAGATTAGAATTGTGGATTTAAGATTTTGGATTTAGAATTACGGATTTAGGATTTAGAATTAAGGATTTCGGATTGCGAATTTAGGATTTAGGATTGCGTGTTTAGGATTTAGGATTGCGGAATTAGGATTTAGGATTGCGGATTTAGAATTTAGGATTTAAGATTTAGGATTTAGGATTACGGATTTAGGATTTATGATTGTTCATTTTGGATTAAGGATTAAGGATTTAGGATTGCGGATTTAAGATTTAAGATAGCGAATTTAGGAATTTAGGATTGCAGATTTAGGATTTATGAGATTTATGATTTAGGATTGCGGATTTAGGATTGCAGATTTAGGATATATGATTTAGGATTTATGATTGCGGATTGCGGATTTAGGAATTAGGATTGTGGATTTGGATTTAGGATTTAGGATTGCGGATTTACGATTTAGGCTTTAGGATTTATGATTGTAGATTTAGGATATAGAATTTAGGATTTAGCATTGCGTAGTTAGGATTTAGGATTATGAATTTAGGATTTAGGATTTAGTATTACGGATTTAGGATTTAGGATTGCGGATTTTGGATTTTTGGATTGCGGATTTAGGATTTAGGAATGCAGATTTAGAATTTAGGATTTAGGATTAAGGATTTAGGATTGTTGATTGAGGATTAAGGATTTAGGATTTAGGATTTAGGATTGCAGATTTAAGATTTAGGATTTAGGATTGCGGATTTAAGATTTATGAGTGCGGATTTAGGATTTAGGGGATTTAGGATTCCGGATTTAGGAATAAGATTTAGGATTTTAGATTTAGGATTGTGGATTTAGGAATTATGATTGTGGATTTAGGATTGTGGATTGTGGATTTAGGATATATGATTTAGGTTTGCGGATTTAGGAATTATGACTGTGGATTGTGGATTTAGGATTGCGGATTTAGTATTGCGGATTTAGGATTTAGGATTGCGAATTTAGGATTTAGGATTGCGGAATTTAGATTTAGGTTTGCGGATTTAGGATTTAACATTTAGGATTGCAGATTTAGCATATAGAACTAAGGATTGCGAATTAAGGAATTAGGATTGCGGATTTAGGATAGCAGATTTAGGATTTAGGATTATGATTTAGGATTTAGGATTGTGGATTGCGGATTGCGGATTTAGGATTTAGGATTTAGGATTGCTGATTGTTGATTTAGGATTGCGGATTTATGACTTAGAATTGCGGAATTAGAATTTATGATTGCGAATTTGGGATTTGGGGGATTTTGGATTGCGAATTTAAGATTTAAGATTTAGGATTGCGAATTTAGGATTAATGATTGCGGATTTAGGATTTAGGATTGCAGATTTAGGATTTACGATTTAGGATTGCGGATTGCTGATTTAGGATTGCAGATTGCTGATTTAGGACTTAGGGTTTTGGATTTTGGATTTAGGATTTAAGTTTAATGATTATGGATTTAGGATTTAGGATTTATGATTTAGGATTGCGAATTTAGGATTTAGGATTACGGATTGCGGACTTAAGATTTATGCCTGCGGATATAGGATTTAGGAATGTGGATTGCGAATTTAGAATTTCAGATTGTAGATTTATGATTTAGGATTGCGGATTTAGGATTTAGAATTGCGAATTTAGGATTCTGGACTTAGGATTTAAAACTTAGGATTTAGGATTGCAGATTGCAGATTTAGGTTTGTGGATTTAGGATTTAGGATTGCGGATTGCGGATTACTGATATAGAATTTATGATTGCGGATTTAGGATTGCGGATATAGGTTTGAGGATTTAGGATTATGGATTGTGGATTGCAGATTTAGGATTTAGGATTTAGGATTGCGAAAATAGGATTTAGGACTGCGGATTGTGAATTTAGGATTTAGGATTGCTAATTTAGGATTTAGGATTGTGGATTTATAATTTAGGATTGCGGATTTAAGATTTAGGACTGCAGATTTAGGAATTAGGAATTAGGATTCAGGATTTAAGATTTTGGATTGCGAATTTAGGATTTAGGATTGTGGATTTAGGATTGCGAATTTAGAATTTAGGTTTTATGGTTGCAAAATTAGGATTTATGATTGCAGATTTAGGATTTAGGATTGCGGATTAAGGATTGCGGATTTAGGATTTAGGATTGCGTATTTAGGATTTAAGATTTAGGATTACGGATTTAGCATTTAGAATTTAGGATTGCGGATTTAGGAATTATGATTTAGGATTGTAGATTTAAGATTTAGGATAGCAGATTTAGGATTTATGATTGTGGATTTAGGATTTAGGATTGCGGATTAAGGATTTAAGATTTAAGATTTAGAATCAAGGTTTTAGGATATAGGTTAGGAATGCGGATTTAGGATTTAGAATCTAGGATTTAGGATATAGTAACGGATTGCGGATTTAGGATTTAGAATTGCGGATTTAGGATTGCGGATTTAGGATTGTGGATTGTGGATTTAGGATTGCATATTTAGAATTTAGCGGATTTTGGATTGCGGGTTTAGGATTTAAGATTTAAGATTGCGGATTTAGGATTTAGGATTGCGGATTTAGGATTGCGGATTTAGGATTTAGGATTACAGATATAGGATTTATAATTTAGGATTTATAATTTAGGATTTATAATTTAGGATTGCTGATTGCAGATTTAAGATGGCAGATTTCAGATTTAAGAATTAGGAATTAGGACTGTTGATTTTGGATTTAGGATTACAGATTTAGGATTTATGATTGCAGATTTAGGACTTAGGATTTAGCGTTGCAGATTGCGGATTTAGGATTTATGTTTGCGAATTTAGGATTTTGGATTTTGGATTGCAGATTTAGGATTGCAGATTTAGGATTGTGAATTTAGGATTGCGGATTTAGGATTGCGGATTGCAGATTTAGGATTTAGGATTGCGGATTTAGGATTTAGTATTACACATTTAGAATTTAGGATTGCGTATTTAGGATTGTGGATTTAGGATTTAGGATTGTGGATTTAGGATTGCGGATTTGGGTTCTAGGATTACGGATTTAGGATTATGGATTGTGGATTTAGAATTTAGGATTTAGGATTATGGATTGTGGATTTAGAATTTAGGGTTTATGATTGTGGATTTAGGATTGTGAATTTAGGATTTAGGATTTAGGATTGCGGATTTAAAATTTATGGGATATAGGATTTAGGATTACAGATTTATGATTTAGAATTACAGATTTAGGATTTAGGATTTAGGATTACGGATTTAGGACATAGGATTGCAGATTTAGGATTGCGGAATTAGGATTATGGATTTAGGATTTAAGATGTAAGATTTAGAATTTAGTATTTAGGATTGCGGATTCAGGATTTATGATTGTGGATTTAGGATTTAAGATTTAGGATTGCGGATTTCGGATTGTGGATTTAAGATTTCGGGTTTACAAATGCAGATTGTTGATTTAAGATTGCGGATTTAGTATTGTGCATTGCAGATTTAGGATTGTGGATTATATATTTAGGATTCGGGATTGTAAATTGTAGATTTAGGATATAGAATTATGGAATTAGGATTGCAAATTTAAAATTTCGGATTTGGATTTACGATTGTGGATTAATTATTTAGGATTTAGGATTACGGACTTAGGAATTAGGATTTAGAATTTAGGATTGTGGATTTAGGATTGTGGATTGTGAATTTAGTATTTAGGATTGTGGATTGCGAATTTAGGATTTAGGATTACAGATTTAGGATTTAGGATTGCGGATTTAGGAATGCGGATTTAGGATTTAGGATTGCGAATTTAGGATTTAGGATGGCGAATTTAGGATTTAGAATTGCGGATTTAGGATTTAGGATTTAGGATTACGAATTTAGGATCTAGGATTTAGGATTGCGGATTTAGGATTGCAGATTGTAGATCTATTACAGATTTATGATTTAGAATTGCGGATTTAAGAGTTAAGATTTAGAATTGCGGATTTAGGAGTTAAGATTTAGGATTGCGGATTTAGGATTGCGGATTTAGTATTGCGGATTTAGGATTGCGAATTTAGGATTTAAGACTGTGGATTATGAATTTAGGACTGCGAATTTAGAATTTAAGATTGCAGATTTAGGATTCCGGATTTAAGATTTAGGATTTAGGATTTAAGATTTAGGATTTAGGGTTGAGGATTGAGGATTTAGGATTTGGGATGTAGGATTTAAGATTGCAGATTTAAGATTTTATATTTTGGATTGCAGATTTAGGATTTAGGATTGTGGACTTTGGATTTTGGATTAGAAGTTAGGATTGCGGATTTTGGATTTAGGATTGCGGATTACGGATTTAGGATTGCGGATTTAGGATTGCGGATTTAGAATTTATGATTGCGGATTTAGGATTGCGGATTTAGGAGTTAGGATTTAGGATTATGAATTTAGGATTAAGTATTGTAGATTTAGGATTTAGGATTTAGGATTGCGGATTTCAGATTTAGGATTACGAATTTAGGATTTAGGATCGCGGATTTAGGATTTATGATTTAGGATTGCGAATTTAGGATTTAGGATTTAGGATTGTAAATCCTAAATCCACAATTCTAAATCCTAAATACAAAATCTTAAATCCACAATTCTAATAATCCTAAATCCTAAATCCTAAATCCGCTATCCTAAATCTGCAATCCTAAATCCTAAATCCTAAATCAAGTATCAACCACCCTAAATCCTAAATCCACTATTCTAAATCCTATTTCCTAAATCCGCAATCCTAAATTCTAAATGCTAAATTCGTAATTCTAAATCCTAAATCCGCAATGCTAAATCCAAAATCCGTGATCATAAATCCTAAATCAGCAATCCTAAATCCAAAATCTGCAATCCTGAATTCACAATCTGCAATCCGCAATCCAAAATTCGCAATCCTAAATTCGCAATCCTAAATCTGAAATCATAATTTCTAAATCCACAATCCTAAATCCAAAATCCACAATCCATAATCCATAATGCACAATCCTAAATCCTAAATCATATATCCTAAATCCACAATCCTAAATCCCCTAAATCTGAAATCTTCAATCCTAAATCCTAAATCCGCAATCCTAAATCCTAAATCCTAAATCTTAAATCCGCAATCCTAAATCCTAAATCCTTATTCTTAAATCAACAATCATAATTCCTAAATCCGTACAACTTAATCCTAAATCCTAAATCCTAAATTCGCAATCCTAAATCATAAATCCTAAATCCGCGATCCTAAATCCTAAATTCGTAATCCTAAATCTGAAATCCGCAATCCTAAATCCTAAATCCTAAATCTACAATACTTAATCCTAAATTCATAATCCTAAATCCTAACTCCTAAATCCGCAATCCTAAATCCGCAATCATAAATTCTAAATCCGCAATCCTAAATCCGCAATCCTAAATCCGCAATCCTAAATCTTAACTCCTAAATCCGCAATTCTAAATCTTAACTCTTAAATCCGCAATTCTAAATCATAAATCTGTAATAGATCTACAATCTGCAATCCTAAATCCGCAATCCTAAATCCTAGATCCTAAATTCGTAATCCTAAATCCTAAATCCTAAATCCGCAATTCTAAATCCTAAATTCGCCATCCTAAATCCTAAATTCGCAATCCTAAATCCTAAATCCGCATTCCACCACTCACCCGCCTAAGGGGCTGGGCAAGCAGGAGGTCGTCTGCCTCCCCAGCTCGCCCGCCTAAGGGGATGGACAAGTTGGAGCCCGCCCGCCTCCACCACTCGCCCGCCTAAGGGGCTGGGCGAGCGGGAGTCCACCCGCCTCCCCAGCTCGTCCCCCTCACCGGATACTAATGACATCTTCGGCCCTAGGGGCCCACTCGGCGAATACAGGGTTGTACACAATCCCCGCTCTTTTCGAGTGGGTTACACGCTCGGAAAGAAAAGTCCAACCCTGCACATTCGGCGAGTGGTGCTGAGTGAAATTAAAAAGACTCCACATTGTCCCAGTAAAAATTTACTTAAGCCTCCCCGAGACGCCATCCTGCCCTGCCGGCTAGTGAGAGCCCGGCTAGCGGAGCCATCTCAGGGGAAAAAACACTTAACCTCCCCGAGAGGCCATCCTGCCCTGTCGGCTAGTGAGAGCCCGGTTAGCGGAGCCATCTTGGGGGAAAAACCACTTAGCCTCCCCGAGAGGCCATCCTACCCTGTCGGCTAGTGAGAGCCCGGCTTAGCAGAGCCATCTCGGGGGGAAAAACCACTTAGCCTCCCCGAGAGGCCATCCTGCCCTGTCGGCTAGTGAGAGCCCGTCTAGCTGGGTCATCTCGGGGAAAAACCCATTTAAGCTCCCCGAGAGGCCATCATGCCCTGTCGCTAGTGAGAGTCTGGCTAACAGAGCCATCTCGGGGGGGGGGGGGGGGGGGGAACCACTTAGCCTTCCCGAGAGGCCATCCTGCCCTGCCGGCTAGTGAGAGCCCGGCTAGCGGAGCCATCTCGGGGGAAAAAACACTTAGCCTCCCTAAGAGGCCATCCTACCCTGCCGGCTAGTGAGAGCCCGGCTAGCGGACCCATCTCGGGGAAAAAACCCACTTAGCCTCACCGAGAGGCCATCCTGCCCTGCCGGCTAGTGAGAGCCCGGCTAGCGGAGCCATCTCGGGGGAAAAAATACTTAGCCTCCCTGAGATCCCATCCTGCTCTGCCGGCTAGTTAGAGCCCGGCTAGCGGAGCCATCTCGGGGGAAAACCACTTAGCCTCCCCGAGAGGTCATCCTGCTCTGCCGGCTAGTGCGAGCCGGGCTAGCGGAGCCATCTCAGAGGAAAAAGTACTTTGAAAACTTCCGGCCACCGAGCGATCCTCGGCCTTGACAGCTTGGTGGGAGTGGCCAGCGGGCAAGTATCGGAGCTAAGTACCTTGAAAACCTCCGGACACCGAGCGGTTCCCGGCCCTGCCAGCTTGATGGGAGACTGGTCAGCGGGCCAGCATCGGGGCTAAGGACTTTGAGAACTTCTGGCCACACAGCGATCTTCGGCCCTGCCAGCTTGGTGGGAGCTAGGTCAGCGGGCCAGCATCGGGGCTAAGTACTTTGAGAACTTCCGGCCACCGAGCGATTCACGGCCCTGCCAGCTTGATGGGACACTGGTCAGGGGCCAGCATCGGGGCTAAGGACTTTGAGAACTTCCAGCCACCGAGCGATCCTCGGCCCTGCCAGCTTGGTGGGAGTCTGGTCAGCAAGCCAGCATCGTGGCTAAGTACTTTGAGAACTTCTGGCCACCGAGCGGTTCCCGGCCCTGCCAGCTTGATGGGAGCCTGGTCAGCGGGCCAGCATCGGGGCGGAGTACTTTGAAAACCTCCGGCCACCGAGCGGTTCCCAGCCCTGCCAGCTTGATGGGAGCCTGGTCAGCGGGCCAGCATCAGGGCTAAGTACTTTGAAAACCTCTGTCCACTGAGCGGTTCCCGGCCCTGCCAGCTTGATGGGAGTCTGGTCAGCGGGCCAGCATCGAGGCTAAGTACCTTGAAAATTTTCATAACATTGGTTATCATATTTCATGCAAGAAAAACTAGGCTTGAAAGTAAACCATCGTACAACATGGACTTAAGGAAAAAAACTAAGCATGGAGACCAGAACTTGGTCTCCTACTCCCAGACATGGTCTTCCTCGGCCCCCTCTGGTTTCTGTTGTTGCTGCATCGGACCCCTTACCTCCCTCATTTCCAAAAATGCAGGGCAGGCGGACGCCGCGTGACCTTCCTCCTCGTGGAAGTCACAGTAGGGTAACGCTACCCTATCCCCTCCTCTTCCTCTCCTTTCTGCTTTCCTGGCTCTCCTCCTTCTTCCCCCGCCAATCGCCTTGGTTTGCTGAGGTGGTGGGAGAGGTGCCTTCGATCCCTGCCTCCACCATGGGGGGTCGGGTCTCTCCTCTTGGAAGTTACCCTCTCCTTGGTCAATCTTCCTTTCGGAATCCTCCATACTCCCTCCCTGCTGCCTTGCCTCCGGCTCACTAAGCTTGGCCAACCTTTTTGCGAACTCCGGGTTGGCCTCCTCACTCTCAATTTCTTCCGCCTCCCTTTCCATCAGTTCTTCGAAGGATAGGGGAGTCTTCCGTTTTAAGCTCATCTTGAAGAACCCCTCCCGTAGCCCCACTATGAAGGCGAGCTGGAGGGTGAACGCAGGCACCTCCTGGGTGAGTAGGACCTCTTCCTGGAACCGGTCAACGTAACGAGCCAGCGACTCCCTTGGCTCTTGCCTAATCTTGAAAAGTGCCTTGACATCCTTCTTCCTCTTCTTTGACATCGAGAAGCGCAATAGAAAACTTCGGCGCAGATCCTCGAAGGCATAGATAGACCCCACGGGGAGCTGGTGGAACCAATCTTTTGCCTTCTCCTTCAGGGTGGTGGCAAAGAGTCGACACTGGAAGGCATCTGACATAGGCCTGACTGAGACCATGTCCTCGAACCACTGCAAGTGCAGGACGGGGTCATCCTTGTCGGAGTAGTAAGACATCTCTATCCCCTTGAACCCCTCTGGAATCGGGGCCAAAAGGATCAACTCACAAAAGGGATTTAAGATTTAGGATTAGAATTGTGGATTTAAGATTTTGGATTTAGAATTGTGGATTTAGGATTTAGAATTAAGGATTGCGGATTTAGGATTTAGAATTAAGGATTGCGGATTAAGGATTTAGGATTGCGTATTTAGGATTTAGGATTTAAGATTTAGGATTGCAGATTTAGAATTTAGGATTTAAGATTTAGGATTACGGATTATGGATTGTTGATTTTGGATTAAGGATTAAAGATTTGGGATTGCAGATTTAAGATTTGGGATTGCGGATTTAGGTTATGGGATTGCAGATTTCGAATTTATGAGATGTAGGATTTAGGATTGCGGATTTTGGATTTTGGATTTAGAGATTAGGATAGCGTATTTAGGATTTATGATTTAGGATTCAGGATTTAGGATTTAGGATTGCGGATTTAGAATTTGGGATTTAAGATTTAGGGTTACGGATTTAGGATTTAGGATTCAGGATTGCTGATTTTGGATTAAGGATTAAGGATTTAGGATTGCAGATTTAAGATTTAGGATTGCGGATTTAGGATATATGATTGCAGATTTAGAATTTATGGGATTTAGGATTTAGGATTTAGGATTGTGGATTGTGGATTGTGAATTGTGGATTTAGGATTGCGAATTTAGGATATATGATTTAGGATTTAGGATTACGGATTGCGGAATTAGGAATTAGGATTGTGGATTTGGATTTAGGATTTATGATTGCGGATTGCGGATTTAGGATTTAGAATTGCGGATTTATGTGTACAGATTTAGGGTTGTGGATTTAGGATTTAACATTGCGGATTTAGGATTTAGGATATAGGATTGCGGATTTAGGATTTAGGATTGCGTAAATAGGATTTAGGATTTAGGACTGTGAGTATTTTGATTTAGGATTTAGGATTATAGATTTAGGATTTAAGATTTAAGATTTAGGATTTAGGATTTACGATTTAAGATTTTGGATTTAGGATTTAGGATTTAAGATTGCGGATTTAGGATTACGGATTTAGGATTTAAGATTTAGAATTTAAGATTTAGGATTTAGGATTGTGTATTTAGAATTTAGGATTGCGGATTTAGGATTTAGGATTGCGGGTTTAGGATTGCAGATTTAGGATTTAGGATTGTAGATTTGAGATTTAAGGGATTTAGGATTTAGAATTGCAGACTTAGAATTTAGGATTGCGGAATTATATTTAGGATTGCATATTTAAGATTTAGGATTGCGGATTTAGGATCGCGTATTGCGGATTTAGGATTTAGGATTGCGGATTTAGGATTGCACATTTAGAATTTAGGATTTAGGATTGCGGAACGTGGATTTAGGATTTAGGATTTACGATTAAGGATTGCGAATGATTTAGGATTTAGGATTGCGTATTACGGATTTAGGATTACGGATTGCGAATTTATGATTTAGGATTGCGGATTTAGGATTATGATTTAAGATTGCGATTTAGGATTTAAGATTACGGATTGTGGATTTAGGATTGCAGATTTAGAATTTATGATTTAGGATTACAGATTTAGGACTTAGGATTGTGGATTTAGGATTGCAGATATAGGATTTAGGATTGCGGATTTAGGATTTAAGATGGCGGATTGCGACTTTAGGATTTAGGATTGCTGATTTTGGATTAAGGGTTTAGGATTGCGGATTTAGGATTTAAGATTGTGGATTAAGGATTTAGGATTGCGGATTTAAGAATGCGGATTTAGGATTTATGATTGCGGATTTAGGATTTAGGGGATTTATGATTGCGGATTTACGATTGTGGATTACGGATTTAAGATGCAGAATTTAGGAATACGGATTTAGGATTTAGAATTTAGAATTTAGGATTGTAGATTTAGGATTTAGGATTACGGATTTAGAATTTAAGATTTATGATTGCATATTTAGGATGTAGGATTTCTGATTCCGGATTTAGGATATAGGATTGCGGATTTAGGATATAGGATTGCGGATTTAGGATATAGGATTGTGGATTTAGGATATAGGATTGCGGATTGTGGATTTAGGATTGTGGATTATATATTTAGGATTTAGGATTACAAATTTAAGATTTACAATCATGGATTTAGGATTGCAAATTTAGGATTTTGGATTTGGATTTAGGATTGTGGATTTATTATTTAGGATTTGGTATTTAGGATTGCGGATTTAGGATTTAGAATTTAGGATGGCGGATTTAGGATTGTGGATTGTGGATTTAGGATTTATGAATGTGGATTTAGGATTTATGAATGTGGATTTAGGAAATAGGATTGCGATTTTGGATTTAGGATTTGGGATTTAAGATTGCGGGCTGTGATTTGCGAATTTAGGACTTTTTTTGGGATTGCGGATTTAGGATTGCGGATTTAGGAATGCAAATTTAGGATTGCGAATTTACGATTTATGATTGCGAATTTAGGATTACGGATTTAGGATTTAGGATTTAGGATTGCAAATTTAGGATGTAGGATTTAAGATTGCAGATTTAAGATTTAAGATTTAGGATTTAGGATTTAGGATTTAAGATTGTAGATCTAGGATTTAGGATTGTGAATTTTGAATTTTGGATTTAGAATTTAGGCTTGCGTATTTAGGATTTAGAATCTAGGATTGCATATTTAGGATTTAGGATTTTTGGATTACAGATTTAGTATTTTGGAATACGAATTTAGGAGTTAAGATTTAGGATTACAGATTTATGATTGCGAATTTAGAAGTTAGGATTTAGGATTGTGAATTTAGGATTAAGGATTGCATATTTATGATTTAGGATTGCGGATTTCGGATTTAGGAATGCGAATTTAGGATTTAGGATTTAGGATTGCGGATTTAGGATTTAGGATTTAGGATTGTGAAATTAGGATTTAGGATTGCAGATTTAGGATTTAGGATTTAGGATTGCGAATTTAGGATTGCGGATTTAGGAATGCGGATTTAGGATTGCGAATTTAGGATTGCAGATTGTGGATTGTGGATTTAGGATTGCGGATTTAGGATTTAGGATTGCGGATTTAGGATTTAGGATTGCGGATTTAGGTTTGCGGATTTAAGATTTAGGATTTAGGATTACGAATTTAGGATCTAGTATTTAGGATTGCGGATTTAGGATTTGAGATTTAAGATTTAGGATTTATGATTTAAGATTGTAGATCTAGGATTTAGGATTGTGAATTTTGAATTTTGGAATTAGAATTTAGGCTTGCGTATTTAGGAATTAGGATCTAGGATTACAGATTTAGGATTTAGAATTACAGATTTAGGATTTAGAATTGCGGATTTTGGAGTTAAGATTTAGAATTGCGGATTTATGAGTTAAGATTTAAGATTGCGGATTTAGAATTTAGGATTGCGGATTTAGGATTGCAGATTTAGGATTTAGAATTTAGGATTGCGAATTTAAGATTTAGGATTTAGGATTTAAGATTTAGGATTTAGGATTTAGGATTTAGGATTTAGGATTTAAGATTGCAGACTTAAGATTTTGGATTTTGGATTGCAGATTTAGGATTTAGGATTGTGGACTTTGAATTTTGGATTAGAAGTTAGGATTGCGGATTTTGGATTTATGATTGCGGATTACGGATTTAGGATTGCAGATTTAGGATTTAGGATTGCAGATTTAGAATTTATGATTGCGAATTTAGGATTGCGGATTTAGGAGTTAGGATTAAGGATTGTGAATTTAGGATTAAGGATTGTAGATTTAGGATTTAGGATTGCGGATTTCGGATTTAGGGTTGCGAATTTAGGATTTAGGATTGCGAATTGTGGATTTAGGATTTAGGATTGCGGATTGCGGATTTAGGATTGCGGATTGCGGATTTGGAATTTAGGATTTAGGATTAAGTAGTACGGATTTAGGAATTATGATTGTTGATTTGAGAATGAGGATTTCGGATTTAGGATTTTAGATTGCGGATTTAAGATTTAGGATTTAGGATTGTGGATTGTGGATTTAGAATTTAGGATTGCAGATTTAGGGGATTTAGGATTTACGATTTAGGCTTTGGGATTGCGGATTTACGATATATGATTTAGGATTTAAGATATAGGATTGCGAATATAGGAATTAGGATTGTGGATTGTGGATTTAGGATAAAAGATTGCGGATTTAGGATTTATGATTTAAGATTTAGGATTTTTTTGGATTTAGGATTTAGGATTGTGGTTTGTGGATTATAGATTTAGGATTTAAGATTTAGGATTACGAATTTAGAATTTAAAATTGCGGATTTAGGATTTAGAATTTAGGATTGTGGATTTAAGATTTAGGATTTATGATTTAGGATTGAGGATTTACGATTTACGATTTAGTATTGCAGATTTAAGATTTAGGATTTTGGATTGCAGGTTTAGGATTAAGGATTGCGGACTTTGGATTTTGGACAAGAATTTAGGATTGCGAATTTTGAATTTAGGATTGCGGATTGCGGATTACGGATTGCGGATTACGGATATAGAATTCATGATTACGGATTTAGGATTGCGGATATAGGATTGTGGATTTAGGATTATGGATTGTGGAATGCATATTTAGGATTTAGGATTGCAAATTTAAGATTTAGAATTATGGATTTAGGATTGCAAATTTAGGATTTTGGATTTGGATTTAGGATTGTGAATTTATTATTTAGGATTTAGTATTTAGGATTGCGGATTTAGGATTTAGGATTGCGGATTTAGGATTGCGGATTTAGGATTGTGGATTGTGGATTTAGGTTTTATGATTGTGGATTTAGGAATTAGGATTGCGAATTTAGGATTTAGGATGGCAGATTTAGGATTTGGAATTTAAGATTGCGGGCTGAGAATTGCGGATTTAGAATTTTTTTTTTTTTGGATTGCGGATTTACGATAATGATTTAGGATTGCGAATTTAGGATTACGGATTTAGGATTTAGGATTTAGGATTTAAGAATTAGGATTGTGGAATTAGGATTTAGAATTTAGGATTGTAAATTTAGGATGTAGGATTTAAGATTGCAGATTTAGGATTTAAGATTGTAGATCTAGGATTTAGGATTGTGAATTTTGGATTTAGAATTTAGGCTTGCGTATTTAGGATTTAGGATCTAGGATTGCAGATTTATGATTTAGGATTTTTGGATTACAGATTTAGGATTTTGGATTACGAATTTAGGAGTTAAGATTTAGGATTGCAGATTTAGGATTGCGGATTTAGAATTTAGGATTACGAATTTAGAATTTAGGATTGCGGATTTAGGATTGCGAATTTAGGAGTTAGGATTTAGGATTGTGAATTTAGGATTAAGGATTGCAGATTTGGGATTAAGGATTTAGGATTGCGGATTTCGGATTTAGGAATGCGAATTTAGGATTTAGGATTGTGGATTTAGGATTTAGGATTGTGAATTTAGGATTTAGGATTGCAGATTTAGGATTTAGGATTTAGGATTTAGGATTGTGAATTTAGGATTGCGGATTTAGGAATGCGGATTTAGGATTGCGTATTTAGGATTGCGGATTGCGGATTTAGGATTGTGGATTTAAGATTGTGGATTGCGGATTGCGGATTTAGGATTGCGGATTTAGGATTACGAATATAGGATCTAGGATTTAGGATTGCGGATTTAGGATTTGAGATTTAAGATTTATGATTTATGATTTAAGATTGTAGATCTAAGATTTAGGATTGTGAATTTTGAATTTTGGAATTAGAATTTATGCTTGCGTATTTAGGAATTAAGATCTAGGATTGCAGATTTAGGATTTAGGATTTAGAATTACAGATTTAGGATTTAGAATTGCGGATTTAGGAGTTAAGATTTAGAATTGCGGATTTAGGAGTTAAGATTTAAGATTGCGGATTTAGGATTTAGGATTGCGGATTTAGGATTGCGGATTTAGCATTGCGGATTTAGGATTGCGGATTTAGGATTGCAAATTTAGGATTTAGGACTGTGGATTATGAATTTAGGACTACGAATTTAGAATTTAAGATTGCAGATTTAGGATTTAGAATTTAGGATTCCGGATTTAAGACTTAGGATTTAGGATTTAAGATTTAGGATTTAGGATTGAGGATTTGGGATTTGAGATTTAGGATTTAAGATTGCAGATTTAAGATTTTGGATTTTGGATTGCAGATTTAGGATTTAAGATTGTGGACTTTGGATTTTGGATTAGAAGTTAGGATTGCAGATTTTGGATTTAGGATTGCGGATTACGAATTTAGGATTGCGGATTTAGGATTGCGGATTTAGAATTTATGATTGCGGATTTAGGATTGCGGATTTAGGAGTTAGGATTTAGGATTGTGAATTTAGGATTAAGGATTGTAGATTTAGGATTTAGGATTTAGGATTGCGGATTTCGAATTTAGGGTTACGAATTTAGGATTTAGGATTGCGTATTTAGGATTGCGGATATAGGATTTAGGATTGTGGATTGTGGATTTAGAATTTAGGATTGCGGATTTAGGATTTATGATTTAGGATTGCGAATTTAGGATTTTGGATTTTGGATTTAGGATTGCAGATTTAGGATTTAGGATTTAGGATTGCGGATTTTGGATTTAGGAATGCGAAATTAGGATTTAGGATTTAGGATTGCGGATTTAGGATTTAGGATTGTGAATTTAGGATTTAGGATTGCAGATTTAGGATTTAGGATTGCGGAATTAGGAATGCGGATTTAGGATTACGTATTTAGGATTGCGGTTTGCGGATTGTGGATTTAGGATTGCGGATATAGGATTTAGGATTGCGGATTGCGGATTGCGGATTTAGGATTTATGATTTAGGATTACGAATTTAGGATCTAGGATTTAGGATTGCGGATTTAGGATTTGAGATTTAAGATTTATGATTTAAGATTGTAGATCTAGGATTTAGGATTGTGAATTTTGAATTTTGGAATTAGAATTTATGGTTGCGTATTTGGGAATTAAGATCTAGGATTGCAGATTTAGGATTTAGGATTTAGAATTACCGATTTATGATTTAGAATTGCGAATTTAGGAGTTAAGATTTAGAATTGCGGATTTAGGAGTTAAGATTTAGGATTGCGGATTTAGGATTTAGGATTTAGGATTACGGATTTAGGATTGCGGATTTAGCATTGCGGATTTAGGATTGTGGATTTAGGATTGCGAATTTAGGATTTAGGACTGTGGATTATGAATTTAGGACTGCGAATTTAGAATTTAAGATTGCAGATTTAGGATTTAGAATTTAGGATTTAGGATTTAAGATTTAGGATTTAGGATTTAAGATTGAGGATTGAGGATTTAGGATTTGGGATTTAGGATTGAAGATTGCAGATTTAAGATTTAGGATTTTGGATTGCAGATTTAGGATTTAGGATTGTGGACTTTGGATTTTGGATTAGAAGTTAGGATTGCGGATTTTGGATTTAGGATTGCGGATTACGAATTTAGGATTGCGGATTTAAGATTGCGGATTTAGAATTTGGGATTGCGGATTTAGGAGTTAGGATTTAGGATTGTGAATTTAGGATTAAGTATTGTAGATTTAGGATTTGGGATTTAGGATTGCGTATTTCGAATTTAGGGTTACGAATTTAGGATTTAGGATTGCGGATTTAGGATTGCGGATATAGGATTTAGGATTTAGGATTGTGGATTTAGAATTTAGGATTTAGGATTTATGATTTAGGATTGCGAATTTAGGATTTAGGATTTAGGATTAAGGATTGCAGATTTAGGATATAGGATTTAGGATCGCGGATTTCGGATTTAGGAATGCGAATTTAGGATTTAGGATTTAGGATTGCGGATTTAGGATTGCGGATTGTGAATTTGGGATTTAGGAAACAGATTTAGGATTTAGGATTTAGGATTGCGGATTAAGGATTGCAGATTTAGGAATGCGGATTTAGGATTGCGTATTTAGGATTGCGGATTTAGGATTGGGGATTTAGGATTTAGGATTGCGGATTGTGGATTTAGGATTGCGGATTTAGGATTTAGGATTTAGGATTACGAATTTAGGATCTAGGATTTAGGATTGCGGATTTAGGATTGCAGATTGTAGATCTATTACAGATTTATGATTTAGAATTGCGGATTTAAGAGTTAAGATTTAGAATTGCGGATTTAGGAGTTAAGATTTAGGATTGCGGATTTAGGATTGCGGATTTAGTATTGCGGATTTAGGATTGCGAATTTAGGATTTAAGACTGTGGATTATGAATTTAGGACTGCGAATTTAGAATTTAAGATTGCAGATTTAGGATTCCGGATTTAAGATTTAGGATTTAGGATTTAAGATTTAGGATTTAGGGTTGAGGATTGAGGATTTAGGATTTGGGATGTAGGATTTAAGATTGCAGATTTAAGATTTTATATTTTGGATTGCAGATTTAGGATTTAGGATTGTGGACTTTGGATTTTGGATTAGAAGTTAGGATTGCGGATTTTGGATTTAGGATTGCGGATTACGGATTTAGGATTGCGGATTTAGGATTGCGGATTTAGGATTGCGGATTTAGAATTTATGATTGCGGATTTAGGATTGCGGATTTAGGAGTTAGGATTTAGGATTATGAATTTAGGATTAAGTATTGTAGATTTAGGATTTAGGATTTAGGATTGCGGATTTCAGATTTAGGATTACGAATTTAGGATTTAGGATCGCGGATTTAGGATTTATGATTTAGGATTGCGAATTTAGGATTTAGGATTTAGGATTAAGTTGTACGGATTTAGGAATTATGATTGTTGATTTAAGAATAAGGATTTAGGATTTAGGATTGCGGATTTAAGATTTAGGATTTAGGATTTAGGATTGCGGATTGCGGATTTAGGATTGAAGATTTCAGATTTAGGGGATTTAGGATTGTGGATTTAGGATATATGATTTAGGATTTAGGATTGTGCATTATGGATTATGGATTGTGGATTTTGGATTTAGGATTGTGGATTTAGAAATTATGATTTCAGATTTAGGATTGCGAATTTAGGATTGCGAATTTTGGATTGCGGATTGCAGATTGTGAATTCAGGATTGCAGATTTTGGATTTAGGATTGCTGATTTAGGATTTATGATCACGGATTTTGGATTTAGCATTGCGGATTTAGGATTTAGAATTACGAATTTAGCATTTAGAATTTAGGATTGCGGATTTAGGAAATAGGATTTAGAATAGTGGATTTAGGATTTAGGGTGGTTGATACTTGATTTAGGATTTAGGATTTAGGATTGCAGATTTAGGATAGCGGATTTAGGATTTAGGATTTAGGATTTAGGATTATTAGAATTGTGGATTTAAGATTTTGTATTTAGGATTTAGAATTGTGGATTTAGGATTTAGAATTAAGGATTGCGGATTTAGGATTTAGGATTTAAGATTTAATATTTAGGATTGCAGATTTAGAATTTAGGATTTACGATTTAGGATTACGGATTTAGGATTTTGGATTGTTGATTTTGGATTACGGATTAAAGATTTAGGATTGCAGATTTAAGATTTAGGATTGCAGATTTAGGATATAGGATTACAGATTTAGAATTTTAAGAGATTTAGGATTACGGATTACGGATTTAGGATTTAGGATTGCGTATTAGGATTTAGGATTTAGGATTTAAGATTTAGGATTACGGATTACGGATTTAGGATTTAGGATTTAGGATTCAGGGTTATTGATTTTGGATTAAGGATTAAGGATTTAGGATTGCAGATTTAAGATTTAGGATTGCAGATTTAGGATATAGAATTGCGGATTTAGGATATAGGATTGCAGATTTAGAATTTATGGGATTTAGGATTTAGGATTGCGGATTTAGGATTGTGGATTTAGGATTGCGAATTTAGGATATATGATTTAGGATTTAGGATTGCGGATTGCGGATTTAGGAATTAGGATTGTGGATTTGGATTTAGGATTTAGGATTGCGGATTGCGGATTTAGGATTGCGGATTTATGAGTACAGATTTAGGGTTGTGGATTTAGGATTTAGCATTGCGGATTTAGGATTTAAGATTGCGAATTTAGGATTTAGGATTGCGTGATTAGGATTTAGGATTTAGGACTGCGGATTTAGGATTTAAGATTTAGAATTTAAGATTTAGGATTTAGGATTGTGTATTTAGGATTTAGGATTGCGGATTGCGGATTTAGGATTGCGGATTTAGGATTTAGGATTGTAGATTTGGGATTTAAGGGATTTAGGATTTAGAATTGCAGACTTAGAATTTAGGATTTAGGATTGCGGAATTATATTTATGATTGCATATTTAAGAATGAGGATTGCGGATTTAGAATTTAGGATCGCGTATTACGGATTTAGGATTTAGAATTGAGGATTTAGGATTGCGGATTTAGGATTGCAGATTTAGAATTTAGGATTTAGGATTGCGGAACGTGGATTTAGGATTTACGATTTACGATTTAGGATTGCTAATGATTTAGGATTTAGGATTTCGTATTACGGATTTAGGATTACGGATTGCGAATTTATGATTTAGGATTGCGGATTTAGCATTATGATTTAAGATTGCAAATTTAGGATTTAAGATTACGGATTGCGGATTTAGGATTTATGATTTAGGATTACGGATTTAGGACTTAGGATTAAGGATTTAAGATTACAGATTTAGGATTTAGGATTGCGGATTGCGGATTTAGGATTTAAGATGGCGGATTGCGACTTTAAGATTTAGGGGACTTATGATTGCGGATTTAGGATTGCTGATTAAGGATTTAAGATGTATAATTTAGGAATACGGATTTAGGATTTATGATTTATGATTGCAGATTTAGGATTTAGGATTTATGATTCCGAATTTAGGATATAGGATTGCTGATTTAGGATATAGGATTGCGGATTTAGGATATAGGATTCCGGATTTAGGATATAAGATTGCGGATTGTGGATTGTGGATTGTGGATTATATATTTAGGATTTAGGATTGCAAATTTAAGATTTAGAATTATGGATTTAGGATTGCAAATTTAGGATTTTGGATTTGGATTTAGGATTGTGGATTTATTATTTAGGATTTAGTATTTAGGATTGCGGATTTAGGATTTAGGATTTAGGATTTATGATTTAGGATTTAGGATTTAGGATTTAGGATTGCGGATTTAGGATTGTGGATTGTGGATTTATGATTGTGGATTTAGGAATTAGGATTGCGAATTTAGGATTTAGGATGGCAGATTTAGGATTTGGGATTTAAGACTGCGGGCTGAGAATTGCGGATTTAGAATTTTTTTTTTTTTTGGATTGCGGATTTACGATAATGATTTAGGATTGCGAATTTAGGATTACGGATTTAGGATTGCGGATTTAAGATTTAGGATTGTGGATTTAGGATTTAGGATTTAGGATTGCAAATTTAGGATGTAGGATTTAAGTTTGCAGATTTAGGATTTAAGATTTAGGATTTAGAATTTAGAATTTAGAATTTAAGATTGTAGATCTAGGATTTAGGATTGTGAATTTTGGATTTAGAATTTAGGATTTAGGATTGCGGATTTAGGATTGCGGATATAGGATTTAGGATTTAGGATTGTGGATTTAGAATTTAGGATTGCGGATTTAGGATTTAGGATTGCGAATTTGGAATTTAGGATTTAGGATTAAGTATTACGGATTTAGGAATTATGATTGTTGATTTAAGAATAAGGATTTCGGATTTAGGATTTAGGATTGCGGATTTAAGATTTAGGATTTAGGATTGTGGATTGTGGATTGTGGATTTATGATTATAATTGCATATTTAGGGGATTTAGGATTTAGGATTGCGGATTTACGATATATGATTTAGGATTTAAGATATAGGATTGCGGATATAGGAATTAAGATTGTGGATTGGGGATTTAGGATAAAAGATTGCGGATTTAGGATTTAGGATTTAAGATTTAGGATTTTTTTATTTAGGATTTAGGATTGTAGATTATGGATTTAGGATTTAGGATTACGAATTTAGAATTTAAGATTGCGGATTTAGAATTTAAAATTTAGGATTGCGGATTTAAGATTTAGGATTTAGGATTTAGGATTTAGAATTTAGGATTTACGATTTAGTATTGCAGATTTAAGATTTAGGATTTTGGATGGCAGGTTTAGGATTAAGGATTGCGGACTTTGGATTTTGGACTAGAATTTAGGATTGCGGATTTTGAATTTAGGATTGCGGATTTAGGATTGCAGATTTAGGAATTACGGATTTAGGATTTAGGATTGCAGATTTAGTATTTAGGATTGCGGATATGAGATTTAGGATTTAGGATTTAGGATTGTGGATTGTGGATTGTGGATTGTGGATTGTGGATTGTGGATTGTGGATTTAGGATTGCGGATTTAGGATTGCGAATTTTCGATTTTGGATTTTGGATTGCGTATTTAGGATTTTGGATTTTGGATTGCGGATTTTGAATTTAGGATTTAGGATTACGGATTTAGGATTGTTAATTTAGGATTGCGGATTGCGGATTTAATATTTAGGATTTAGGATTGCAGATTTAGGATTTAGGATTTAGGAATTACGATTTACGATTTAGTATTGCAGATTTAAGATTTAGGATTTTGGATTGCAGGTTTAGGATTAAGGATTGTGGACTTTGGATTTTGGATAAGAATTTAGGATTGCGGATTTTGGATTTAGGATTGCGAATTACAGATTTAGGATTGCGGATTTAGTACTTAGGATTTAGGATTGCGGATTTAGAATTTAAGATTGCAGATTTAGGATTTAGGATTGTGAATTTATGATTTAGAATTTAGGATTGCAGATTTAGGATTTAGAATTTATGATTGCGGATTTTGGATTTTGGATTACGAATTTAGGAGTTAAGATTTAGGATTGCGGAATTAGGAATTAGGATTGTGTATTACGGATTTAGGATTTAGGATTGCAGATTTAGTATTTAGGATTGCGGATATGGGATTTAGGATTTAGGATTAAGGATTGTAGATTTAGGATTTAGGATTGCGGATTTAGGATTGCGGATTTAGGATTGCGAATATTGGATTTAGGATTACGTATTTAGGATTTAGGATTTAGGATTGCGGATTTAGAAATTAGGATTTAAGATTTAGGAATACGGATTTTGGATTTTGGATTGTTGATTTTGGATAAAGGATTAAGAATTTAGGATTACAGATTTAAGATTTAAGATTGCGGATTTAGGATATAGGATTGCAGATTTAGAATTTATGAGATTTAGGATTTAGGATTGCGGATTTAGGATTGCGTATTTAGGATTTAGGATTTAGGATTCAGGATTGCGTATTTAGGATTTAGGATTTAGGATTGCGGATTGCAGATTTAGAATTAAGGATTTAAGATTTAGGATTACGGATTTAGGATTTAGGATTGTTGATTTTAGATTAAGGATTAAGGATTTAGGATTGCAGATTTAAGATTTAGGATTGCAGATTTAGGATATAGGATTGCAGATTTAGAATTTATAGGATTTAGGATTGCGTATTTAGGATTGCGAATTTAGGATATATGATTTAGGATTTAGGATTGCGGATTGCGGATTTAGGAATTAGGATTGTGGATTTGGATTTAGGATTTAGGAATGCGGATTTAGGATTGGGGATTGTGGATTGTGGATTTATGATTACAGATTTAGGGTGTGGATTTAGGATTTAGCATTGCGGATTTAGGATTTAGGATTTAGGATTGCTGATTTAGGATTGCTGATTTAGGATTTAGGATTGCAGATTTAGGATTGCATATTTAGAATTTAGAAGATTTTGGATTGCGGGTTTAGGATTTAAGATTTACGATTACGGATTTGGGATTTAGGACTGCGGCTTTAGGATTGCGAATTTAGGATTTATGATTGCATATTTAGGATTTATGATTTAGGATTGCATATATAGGATTTATAATTTAGGATTTAGGATTGCATATATAGGATTTATAATTTAGGATTTATAATTTAGGATTACTGATTGCAGATTTAAGATTGCAGATTGCAGATTTAGGAATTAGGAATTAGGTTGTTGATTTTGGATTTATGATTTAGGATTTAGGATTACGAATTTATGATTTAAGATTGCAAATTTATGATTTAGGATTTAGAATTTAGGATTACGGATTTAAGATTTAGGATTTATGATTTAGAATTGAGGATTTAGTATTTACGATTTAGTATTGCAGATTTAAGATTTAGGATTTTGGATTGCAGGTTTAGGATTAAGGATTGCGGACTTTGGATTTAGAATTTAGAATTTAGAATTTAGACTTTAGGATTGCGGATTTAGGATTGCGGATTTAGGAATGCGGATTTAGGATTGCGGATTGCGGATTACGGATTTAGGATTTATGATTGCGGATTTAGGATTGCGGATTTATGATTTAGGATTTAGGATTGCGAATTTAGGACGTAGGATTTGGGATTGCGGATTTATGATTTGAGATTTAAGATTTAGGATTTAAGATTGTAGATCTAGGATTTAGGATTGTGAATTTTGAATTTTGGATTTAGTATTTAGGCTTGCATATTTAGGATTTAGGATCTAGGATTGCATATTTAGGATTAAGGATTACAGACTTAGGATTTAGAATTGCAGATTTAGGATTTAGGATAGCGGATTGCGGATTTAGGATTGCGGATTGTGAATTTAGGATTTAGGATTGTGAATTATGGATTTAGGATTGCGAATTTACAATTTAAGATTGCAGATTTAGAATTTAGGATTGCGGATTTAAGATTTAGGACTTAGGATTTAAGATTTAGGATTTAGGATTTATGATTGCAGATTTAATATTTAGGATTTTGGATTACTGATTTATGATTTAGGATTGTGGACTTTGGATTTTGGATTAGAAGTTAGGATTGCGGATTTTGGATTTAGGATAGCGGATTACGAATTTAGGATTGCGAATTTAGAATTTAGGATTGCTAATTTAGGATTGCGAATTTAGGAGTTAGGAGTTAGGATTTAGGATTGTGAATTTAGGATTAAGGATTGCAAATTTATGATTTAGGATTTAGGATTGCAGATTTAGGAATGCGAATTTAGGATTTAGGATTTAGGATTTATGATTGCGAATTTAGAATTTAGGATTTAGGATTGCGGATTTAGGATTGCGAATTTAGTAATGTGGATTTAGGATTGTGGATTTAGGATTGCGAATTTAGGATTGCGGATTTAGGATTTAGGATTTAGGATTGCGAATTTAGGATTGCGGATTTAGGATTTATGATTTAGGATTACAAATTTAGGATGTAGGATTTAGGATTGCGGATTTAAGATTTATGATTTAAGATTTAAGATTGTAGATCTAGGATTTAGCATTGTGAATTTTGAATTTTGGAATTAGAATTTAGGCTTGCGTATTTAGGAATTAGGATCGCAGATTTAGGATTTAGGATTACAGATTTAGGATTTAGAATTGCGGATTTAGGAGTTAAGATTTAGGATTGCGGATTTAGGATTTAGGATTGCGGATTTAGGATTGCGGATTGCGGATTTAGCATTGCGGATTTAGGATTTAGGACTGTGAATTATGGATTTAGGATTGCGAATTTAAAATTTAAGATTGCAGATTTAGGATTTAAAATTTAGGATTGCGGATTTAAGATTTAAGATTTAGGATTGTGGATTGAGAATTGAGGATTTAGGATTTAGGATTTAAGATTGCAGATTTAAGATTTAGGATGTTGGATTGCAGATTTAGGATTTAGGATTGTGGACTTTGGATTTTGGATTAGAAGTTAGGATTGCGGATTTTGGATTTTGGATTGCGGATTTAGGAGTTAGGATTGCGGATTTAGAACCTTATGATTGCGGATTTAGGATTGCGGATTTAGGAGTTAGGATTTAGGATTGTGAATTTAGGATTAAGGATTGTAAATTTATGATTTAGGATTTAGGATTGCGGATTTCGGATTTAGGATTGCGAATTTAGGATTTAGGATTGCGGATTGCGGATATAGGATTTCGGATTGTGGATTTAGGATTTAGGATTTAGGATTGGGGATTTATGATTTATGATTTATGATTTAGGATTGTGGATTTGGAATTTAGGATTTAGGATTAAGTTGTACGGATTTAGGATTTAGGATTGTTGATTTAGGAATAAGGATTTCGGATTTAGGATTTAGGATTGCGGATTTAAGATTTAGGATTTAGGATTGCGGATGCGGATTTAGGATTGCAGAATTAGGGGATTTAGGATTTAGGCTTTGGGATTGTGGATTTACGATATATGATTTAGGATTTAAGATATAGGATTGCGGATTTAGGAATTAGGATTGTGGATTGTGGATTTAGGATAAAAGATTATGGATTTAGGATTTAGGATTTTTTTGGGGGATTTAGGATTTAAGATTTAGGATTGTGGATTATGGATTTAGGATTTAGGATTTAGGATTACGAATTTAGGATTTAAAATTGCAGATTTAGAATCTAGGATTTAGAATTTAGGATTACGGATTTAAGATTTAGGATTTAGGATTTAGGATTTAGGATTGAGGATTGAGGATTTACGATTTACGATTTAGTATTGCAGATTTAAGATTTAAGATTTTGGATTGCAGGTTTATGATTAAGGATTGCGGACTTTAGATTTTGGATTAGACTTTAGGATTGCGGATTTTGAATTTAGGATTGCGGATTACAGATTTAGGATTTGGGATTTAGTACTTAGGATTGCGGATTTAGAATTTATGATTGTGGATTTAGGAGTTAGGATTTAGGATTGTGAATTTAGGATTTAGGATTGCAGATTAGCATTAGGATTTAGGATTTAGGATTTAGGATTGCGGATTTCAGATTTAGGATTACGAATTGAGGAGTTAAGATTTAGGATTGCGGATTTAGGAATTAGGATTGTGTATTACGGATTTAGGATTGCAGATTTAGTGTTTAGGATTGCGGATATTGGATTTAGGATTTAGGGTTGTGGATTGTGAATTTAGGATTGCGGATTTAGGATTTTCGATTGCGAATTTTGGATTTTGGATTTTGAATTGCGTATTTGGGATTTATGATTTAGGATTGCGGATTTAGAATTTAGGATTACGGATTTAGGATTTAGGATTGTTAATTTAGGATTGCGGATTACGGATTTAATATTTAGGATTGCGGATTTAGGATTTAGGATTGCAGATTTTGGATTTAGGGGATTTAGGATTGCAGATTTAGGATTGCAGATTTATGATATATGATTTAGGATTGTGGATTGTGGATTGTGGATTGTGGATTGTGGATTGTGGATTTAGAATTTAGGATTTAAGATTGCGAATTTAGGTTATAGGATTTATGATTGCGGATTTATGATTGCAGATTTAGGATTGCGGATTTATGTTTTAGGATTGCAGATTGCGAATTTAGGATTGCAGATTTAGGAATGCAGATTTATGATTTAGGATTCAAGATTTATGATCACTTATTTTGGATTTAGCATTGCGGATTTAGAATTTAGAATTGCGGATTTAGCATTTAGAATTTAGGATTACGTATTTAGGAATGCGGATTTAGGATTGCGGATTTACGATTTAGGATTGCAGATTTAAGATTTAGGATTTAGGATTGTTAGGATTTAGGATTGTTGGGATTTAGGATTGCAAATTATGATGTAAAATTGCTGATTTAGGATTTAAGATTTAGAATTTATGATTTAAGATTATAGATCTAGGATTTAGGATTGTGAATTTTGAATTTTGGATTTAGAATTTAGCCTTGCGTATTTAGGATTTAGGATCTAGGATTGCAAATTTAGGATTTAGGATTTAGGATTACGAATTTAGCAGTTAAGATTTAGGATTGCGGATTTAGGATTTAAAATTATAGATTTAGGATATAAGATATAAGATTGTGGATTTAGGAATTAGGATTCTGGATTTAAAATTTAAGATTATGGTTTTAGGATTTCGGATTTCGGATTTTTTTTTTAGAATTTAGGATTGTAAATTTAGGATTTAAGATTTAAGATTTTGGATTTAGGATTCAAGATTGCGGATTTAGGATTGCGAATTTAGGATTTAGGATTTAAGATTTAGAATTTAAGATTTAAGATTTAGGATTTAGGATTGTGTATTTAGGATTTAGGATTGCGGATTTAAGATTTAGGATATAGTATTTAGGATTGCGGATTTAGGATTGTAGATTGTAGATTTAGGATTTAAGGGATTTAGGATTTAGTATTGCAGACCTGGGATTTAGGATTGCGGATTGCGGATTTAGGAATTAGGATTGCGGATTGTGAATTTAGGATTTAGGATTGCGGAATTATATTTAGCATTGCCTATTTAAGATTTATGATTCCGGATTTAGGATTTAGGATCGTGTATTACGGATTTCGGATTACGGATGTAGGATTTAGGTTTGCGGATATAGGATTGCGGATTTAGGATTGCAGATTAAGAATTTAGGATTTAGGATTGCGGAACGTGGATTTAGAATTTAGGATTAAGGATTTAGGATTTGCGATTTAGGATTGCGAATGATTTAGGATCTAGGATTTAGGATTGTGTATTACGAATTTAGGATTACGGATTGCGAATTTACGATTAAGGATTGCGGATTTAGGATTGCGGATTTAGGAATGCAGATTTAGGATTGCGGATTTAGGTTTAGGATTGCGGATTTAGGATTGCGGATTTAGGATTACGGATTTAGGATTTAGGATTTAGGATTTATGATTTATGATTTAGGATTGCGAATTTAGGATGTAGGATTTAGGATTGCAGAATTAAGATTTAAGATTTAAGATTTAGGATTTAGGATTTAAGATTGTAGATCTAGGATTTAGGATTTATAATTGTAGATCTAGGATTTATGATTGTGAATTTTGAATTTTGGATTTAGAATTTAGGATTGTGGATTTAGAATTTAGGATTGCGAATTTTGGATTTAGAATTGCAGATATAGAATTTAGGATTGCGAATTTAGGATTTAGGATTGCAGATTTAGGATTTGGGCTTTAGGATTGCGGATTTAGGATTGCGGATTTAGGATTGCGGATTTAGGATTGCGAATTTAGGAATGCGAATTTAGGATTGCGGATTTAGGATTTAGGATTTATGATTGTGGATTTAGGATTGCTGATTTAGGATTTTGGATTTAGGATTTTGTGAATTTAGGACGTAGGATTTGGGATTGCGGATTTAGGATTGGAGATTTAAGATTTAGGATTTAAGATTGTAGAACTAGGATTTATGATTGCGGATTAAGGATTGCGGGTTTAGGATTTAGGATTGCGTATTTAGGATTTAGGATTTAGGATTCAGGATTGCGTATTTAGGATTTAGACTTTACGATTGCGGATTTAGAATTTAGGATTTAAGATTTAGGATTACGAATTTAGGATTTAGGATTGTTGATTTTGGATTAAGACTAAGGATTTAGGATTGCAGATTTAAGATTTAGGATTGCAGATTTAGGATATAGGATTGCAGATTTAGAATTTATAGGATTTAGGATTACAGATTGTGGATTGTGGATTTAGGATTGCGAATTTAGGATATATGATTTAGGATTTAGGAATGCGGATTGCGGATTTATGATTGTGGATTTAGGATTGCGAATTTAGGATATATGATTTAGGATTTAGGATTTAGGATTGCGGATTGCGTATTTAGGAATTAGGATTGTGGATTTAGATTTAGGATTTAGGATTGCGTATTTGGGATTGCGAATTTAGGAGTTAGGATTTAGGATTGTGAATTTAGGATTAAAGATTGCAAATTTAGGATTTAGGATTGCGGATTTCGGATTTCGGATTTAGGAATGCGAATTTAGGATTTAGGATTGCGGATTTAGGATTGTGAATTTAGGAATGTGAATTTAGGATTGTGAATTTAGGATTTAGGATTGCAGATTTAGGATTTAGGATTTAGGATTGCGAATTTAGGATTGCGGATTTAAGATTGGAGATTGCGGATTGTGGATTGTGGATTTAGGATTGCAGATTTAGGATTTAGGATTGTGGATTTAGGATTTAGGATTGCGGATTTAGGATTTATGATTTAGGATTACGAATTTAGGATCTAGGATTTAGGATTGCGTATTTAGGTATTGAGATTTAGGATTTATGATTTGTGATTTAAGATTGTAGATCTAGGATTTAGGATTGTGAATTTTGAATTTTAGAATTAGAATTTATGCCTGCGTATTTAGGAATTAAGATCTAGGATTGCAGATTTAGGATTTAGAATTACAGATTTAGGATTTAGAATTACAGATTTAGGATTTAGAATTGCGGATTTAGGAGTTAAAATTTAGAATTGCGGATTTAGGAGTTAAGATTTAGGATTGCGGATTTAGGATTTAGGATTGCGGATTTAGGATTGCGGATTTAGGATTGCAGGATTTAGCATTGTGGATTTAGGATTGCGGATTTAGGAATGCGGATTGCGGATTTAGAATTGCAGATTGTGGATTTAGGATTGCGAATTTAGGATTTAGGATTGCGGATTTAGGATTTAGGATTGCGGATTTTTGATTTATGATTTAGGATTACGAATTTAGGATCTAGGATTTAGGATTGCGTATTTAGGATTTGAGATTTAGGATTTATGATTTGTGGTTGAAGATTGTAGATCTAGGATTTAGGATTGTGAATTTTGAATTTTGGAATTAGAATTTATGCTTGCGTATTTAGGAATTAAATCTAGGATTGCAGATTTAGGATTTAGGATTTAGAATTACAGATTTAGGATTTAGAATTACAGATTTAGGATTTAGAATTGCGGATTTAAGAGTTAAAATTTAGAATTGCGGATTTAGGAGTTAAGATTTAGGATTGCGGATTTAAGATTTAGGATTGCGGATTTAGGATTGCGGATTTAGCATTGTGGATTTAGGATTGCGGATTTAGGATTGCGAATTTAGGATTTAGGACTATGGATTATGAATTTAGGACTGCGAATTTAGAATTTAAGATTGCAGATTTAGGATTGCGAATTTAAGATTTAGGATTTAGGATTTAAGATTTAGGATTTAGGATTTAGGATTTAGGATTTAGGTTTTAGGTTTTAGGATTTGGGATTTAGCATTTAAGATTGCAGATTTAAGATTTAGGATTTTGGATTGCAGATTTAGGATTTAGGATTGTGGAATTTGGATTTTGGATTAGAAGTTAGGATTGCGGATTTTGGATTTATGATTGCGGATTTTGGATTTAGGATTGCGGATTTAGGATTGCGGATTTAGAATTTATGATTGCGGATTTAGGAGTTAGGATTTAGGACTGTGAATTTAGGATTAAGGATTGTAGATTTAGGATTTAGGATTTAGGATTGCGGATTTCGGATTTAGGGTTACGAATTTAGGATTTATGATTGCGGATTTAGGATTGCGGATATAGGATTTAGGATTTAGGATTGTGGATTTAGAATTTAGGATTGCAGATTTATGATTTAGGATTTAGGATTGCGAATTTGGAATTTAGGATTTAGGATTAAGTATTACGGATTTAGGAATTATGATTGTTGATTTAAGAATAAGGATTTCGGATTTAGGATTTAGGATTGCGGATTTAAGATTTAGGATTTAGGATTGTGGATTGTGGATTGTGGATTTATGATTATAATTGCAGATTTAGGGGATTTAGGATTTAGGATTGCGGATTTACGATATATGATTTAGGATTTAAGATATAGGATTGCGGATATAGGAATTAGGATTGTGGATTGGGGATTTAGGATAAAAGATTGCGGATTTAGGATTTAGGATTTAAGATTTAGGATTTTTTATTTAGGATTTAGGATTGTAGATTATGGATTTAGGATTTAGGATTACGAATTTAGAATTTAATATTGCGGATTTAGAATTTAAAATTTAGGATTGCGGATTTAAGATTTAGGATTTAGGATTGAGGATTTAGGATTGAGGATTTAGGATTTACGATTTAGTATTGCAGATTTAAGATTTAGGATTTTGGATGGCAGGTTTAGGATTAAGGATTGCGGACTTTGGATTTTGGACTAGAATTTAGGATTGCGGATTTTGAATTTAGGATTGCGGATTTAGGATTGCAGATTTAGGAATTACGGATTTAGGATTTAGGATTGCAGATTTAGTATTTAGGATTGCGGATATGAGATTTAGGATTTAGAATTTAGGATTTAGGATTTAGGATTGTGGATTGTGGATTTAGGATTGCGGATTTAGGATTGCGAATTTTCGATTTTGGATTTAGGATTGCGTATTTAGGATTTTGGATTTTGGATTGCGGATTTTGAATTTAGGATTACGGATTTAGGATTGTTAATTTAGGATTGCGGATTTAATATTTAGGATTTAGGATTGCAGATTTAGGATTTAGGATTTAGGAATTACGATTTACGATTTAGTATTGCAGATTTAAGATTTAGGATTTTGGATTGCAGGTTTAGGATTAAGGATTGTGGACTTTGGATTTTGGATAAGAATTTAGGATTGCGGATTTTGGATTTAGGATTGCGAATTACAGATTTAGGATTGCGGATTTAGTACTTAGGATTTAGGATTGCGGATTTAGAATTTAAGATTGCAGATTTAGGATTTAGGATTGTGAATTTATGATTTAGGATTTAGGATTGCAGATTTAGGATTTAGAATTTATGATTGCAGATTTTGGATTTTGGATTACGAATTTAGGAGTTAAGATTTAGGATTGCGGAATTAGGAATTAGGATTGTGTATTACGGATTTAGGATTTAGGATTGCAGATTTAGTATTTAGGATTGCGGATATGGGATTTAGGATTTAGGATTAAGGATTATAGATTTAGGATTTAGGATTGCGGATTTAGGATTGCGGATTTAGGATTGCGAATATTGGATTTAGGATTACGTATTTAGGATTTAGGATTTAGGATTGCGGATTTAGAAATTAGGATTTAAGATTTAGGAATACGGATTTTGGATTTTGGATTGTTGATTTTGGATAAAGGATTAAGAATTTACGATTACAGATTGAAGATTTAAGATTGCGGATTTAGGATATAGGATTGCAGATTTAGAATTTATGAGATTTAGGATTTAGGATTGCGGATTTAGGATTGCGTATTTAGGATTTAGGATTTAGGATTCAGGATTGCGTATTTAGGATTTAGGATTGCGGATTGCAGATTTAGAATTAAGGATTTAAGATTTAGGATTACGGATTACGGATTTAGGATTTAGGATTGTTGATTTTAGATTAAGGATTAAGGATTTAGGATTGCAGATTTAAGATTTAGGATTGCAGATTTAGGATATAGGATTGCAGATTTAGAATTTATAGGATTTAGGATTGCGTATTTAGGATTGCGAATTTAGGATATATGATTTAGGATTTAGGATTGCGGATTGCGGATTTAGGAATTAGGATTGTGGATTTAGATTTAGGATTTAGGAATGCGGATTTAGGATTGCGGATTGTGGATTGTGGATTTATGATTACAGATTTAGGGTGTGGATTTAGGATTTAGCATTGCGGATTTAGGATTTAGGATTTAGGATTGCTGATTTAGGATTGCTGATTTAGGATTTAGGATTGCAGATTTAGGATTGCATATTTAGAATTTAGAAGATTTTGGATTGCGGGTTTAGGATTTAAGATTTACGATTACGGATTTGGGATTTAGGACTGCGGCTTTAGGATTGCGAATTTAGGATTTATGATTGCATATTTAGGATTTATGATTTAGGATTGCATATATAGGATTTATAATTTAGGATTTATAATTTAGGATTTATAATTTAGGATTTATAATTTAGGATTACTGATTGCAGATTTAAGATTGCAGATTGCAGATTTAGGAATTAGGAATTAGGTTGTTGATTTTGGATTTATGATTTAGGATTTAGGATTACGAATTTATGATTTAAGATTGCAAATTTATGATTTAGGATTTAGAATTTAGGATTACGGATTTAAGATTTAGGATTTATGATTTAGAATTGAGGATTTAGTATTTACGATTTAGTATTGCAGATTTAAGATTTAGGATTTTGGATTGCAGGTTTAGGATTAAGGATTGCGGACTTTGGATTTAGAATTTAGAATTTAGAATTTAGACTTTAGGATTGCGGATTTGGATTGCGGATTTAGGATTGCGGATTTAGGAATGCGGATTTAGGATTGCGGATTGCGGATTACGAATTTAGGATTTATGATTGCGGATTTAGGATTGCGGATTTATGATTTAGGATTTAGGATTGCGAATTTAGGACGTAGGATTTGGGATTGCGGATTTATGATTTGAGATTTAAGATTTAGGATTTAAGATTGTAGATCTAGGATTTAGGATTGTGAATTTTGAATTTTGGATTTAGTATTTAGGCTTGCATATTTAGGATTTAGGATCTAGGATTGCATATTTAGGATTAAGGATTACAGACTTAGGATTTAGAATTACAGATTTAGAAGTTAAGATTTAGGATTGCAGATTTAGGATTTAGGATAGCGGATTGCGGATTTAGGATTGCGGATTGTGAATTTAGGATTTAGGATTGTGAATTATGGATTTAGGATTGCGAATTTACAATTTAAGATTGCAGATTTAGAATTTAGAATTTAGGATTGCGGATTTAAGATTTAGGACTTAGGATTTAAGATTTAGGATTTAGGATTTATGATTGCAGATTTAATATTTAGGATTTTGGATTACTGATTTATGATTTAGGATTGTGGACTTTGGATTTTGGATTAGAAGTTAGGATTGCGGATTTTGGATTTAGGATAGCGGATTACGAATTTAGGATTGCGAATTTAGAATTTAGGATTGCTAATTTAGGATTGCGAATTTAGGAGTTAGGAGTTAGGATTTAGGATTGTGAATTTAGGATTAAGGATTGCAAATTTATGATTTAGGATTTATGATTGCGGATTTAGGAATGCGAATTTAGGATTTAGGATTTAGGATTTATGATTGCGAATTTAGAATTTAGGATTTAGGATTGCGGATTTAGGATTGCGAATTTAGTAATGTGGATTTAGGATTGTGGATTTAGGATTGCGAATTTAGGATTGCGGATTTAGGATTTAGGATTGCGAATTTAGGATTGCGGATTTAGGATTTATGATTTAGGATTACAAATTTAGGATGTAGGATTTAGGATTGCGGATTTAAGATTTATGATTTAAGATTTAAGATTGTAGATCTAGGATTTAGCATTGTGAATTTTGAATTTTGGAATTAGAATTTAGGCTTGCGTATTTAGGAATTAGGATCGCAGATTTAGGATTTAGGATTACAGATTTAGGATTTAGAATTGCGGATTTAGGAGTTAAGATTTAGGATTGCGGATTTAGGATTTAGGATTGCGGATTTAGGATTGCGGATTGCGGATTTAGCATTGCGGATTTAGGATTTAGGACTGTGAATTATGGATTTAGGATTGCGAATTTAAAATTTAAGATTGCAGATTTAGGATTTAAAATTTAGGATTGCGGATTTAAGATTTAAGATTTAGGATTGTGGATTGAGAATTGAGGATTTAGGATTTAGGATTTAAGATTGCAGATTTAAGATTTAGGATGTTGGATTGCAGATTTAGGATTTAGGATTGTGGACTTTGGATTTTGGATTAGAAGTTAGGATTGCGGATTTTGGATTTTGGATTGCGGATTTAGGAGTTAGGATTGCGGATTTAGAACCTTATGATTGCGGATTTAGGATTGCGGATTTAGGAGTTAGGATTTAGGATTGTGAATTTAGGATTAAGGATTGTAAATTTATGATTTAGGATTTAGGATTGCGGATTTCGGATTTAGGATTGCGAATTTAGGATTTAGGATTGCGGATTGCGGATATAGGATTTCGGATTGTGGATTTAGGATTTAGGATTTAGGATTGGGGATTTATGATTTATGATTTATGATTTAGGATTGTGGATTTGGAATTTAGGATTTAGGATTAAGTTGTACGGATTTAGGATTTAGGATTGTTGATTTAGGAATAAGGATTTCGGATTTAGGATTTAGGATTGCGGATTTAAGATTTAGGATTTAGGATTGCGGATGCGGATTTAGGATTGCAGAATTAGGGGATTTAGGATTTAGGCTTTGGGATTGTGGATTTACGATATATGATTTAGGATTTAAGATATAGGATTGCGGATTTAGGAATTAGGATTGTGGATTGTGGATTTAGGATAAAAGATTGTGGATTTAGGATTTAGGATTTTTTTTGGGGATTTAGGATTTAAGATTTAGGATTGTGGATTATGGATTTAGGATTTAGGATTTAGGATTACGAATTTAGGATTTAAAATTGCAGATTTAGAATCTAGGATTTAGAATTTAGGATTACGGATTTAAGATTTAGGATTTAGGATTTAGGATTTAGGATTGAGGATTGAGGATTTACGATTTACGATTTAGTATTGCAGATTTAAGATTTAAGATTTTGGATTGCAGGTTTAGGATTAAGGATTGCGGACTTTAGATTTTGGATTAGACTTTAGGATTGCGGATTTTGAATTTAGGATTGCGGATTACAGATTTAGGATTGCGGATTTAGTACTTAGGATTTAGGATTGCGGATTTAGAATTTATGATTGTGGATTTAGGAGTTAGGATTTAGGATTGTGAATTTAGGATTTAGGATTGCAGATTTAGGATTTAGGATTTAGGATTTAGGATTGCGGATTTCAGATTTAGGATTACGAATTGAGGAGTTAAGATTTAGGATTGCGGATTTAGGAATTAGGATTGTGTATTACGGATTTAGGATTGCAGATTTAGTGTTTAGGATTGCGGATATTGGATTTAGGATTTAGGGTTGTGGATTGTGGATTTAGGATTGCGGATTTAGGATTTTCGATTGCGAATTTTGGATTTTGGATTTTGAATTGCGTATTTGGGATTTATGATTTAGGATTGCGGATTTAGAATTTAGGATTACGGATTTAGGATTTAGGATTGTTAATTTAGGATTGCGGATTACGGATTTAATATTTAGGATTGCGGATTTAGGATTTAGGATTGCAGATTTTGGATTTAGGGGATTTAGGATTGCAGATTTAGGATTGCAGATTTATGATATATGATTTAGGATTGTGGATTGTGGATTGTGGATTGTGGATTGTGGATTTAGAATTTAGGATTTAAGATTGCGAATTTAGGTTATAGGATTTATGATTGCGGATTTATGATTGCAGATTTAGGATTGCGGATTTATGTTTTAGGATTGCAGATTGCGAATTTAGGATTGCAGATTTAGGAATGCAGATTTATGATTTAGGATTCAAGATTTATGATCACTTATTTTGGATTTAGCATTGCGGATTTAGAATTTAGAATTGCGGATTTAGCATTTAGAATTTAGGATTACGTATTTAGGAATGTGGATTTAGGATTGCGGATTTACGATTTAGGATTGCAGATTTAAGATTTAGGATTTAGGATTGTTAGGATTTAGGATTGTTGGGATTTAGGATTGCAAATTATGATGTAAAATTGCTGATTTAGGATTTAAGATTTAGAATTTATGATTTAAGATTATAGATCTAGGATTTAGGATTGTGAATTTTGAATTTTGGATTTAGAATTTAGCCTTGCGTATTTAGGATTTAGGATCTAGGATTGCAAATTTAGGATTTAGGATTTAGGATTACGAATTTAGGAGTTAAGATTTAGGATTGCGGATTTAGGATTTAAAATTATAGATTTAGGATATAAGATATAAGATTGTGGATTTAGGAATTAGGATTCTGGATTTAAAATTTAAGATTATGGTTTTAGGATTTCGGATTTCGGATTTTTTTTTTTAGAATTTAGGATTGTAAATTTAGGATTTAAGATTTAAGATTTTGGATTTAGGATTCAAGATTGCGGATTTAGGATTGCGAATTTAGGATTTAGGATTTAAGATTTAGAATTTAAGATTTAAGATTTAGGATTTAGGATTGTGTATTTAGGATTTAGGATTGCGGATTTAAGATTTAGGATATAGTATTTAGGATTGCGGATTTAGGATTGTAGATTGTAGATTTAGGATTTAAGGGATTTAGGATTTAGTATTGCAGACCTGGGATTTAGGATTGCGGATTGCGGATTTAGGAATTAGGATTGCGGATTGTGAATTTAGGATTTAGGATTGCGGAATTATATTTAGCATTGCCTATTTAAGATTTAGGATTCCGGATTTAGGATTTAGGATCGTGTATTACGGATTTCGGATTACGGATGTAGGATTTAGGTTTGCGGATATAGGATTGCGGATTTAGGATTGCAGATTAAGAATTTAGGATTTAGGATTGCGGAACGTGGATTTAGAATTTAGGATTAAGGATTTAGGATTTGCGATTTAGGATTGCGAATGATTTAGGATCTAGGATTTAGGATTGTGTATTACGAATTTAGGATTACGGATTGCGAATTTACGATTAAGGATTGCGGATTTAGGAATGCAGATTTAGGATTGCGGATTTAGGTTTAGGATTGCGGATTTAGGATTTAGGATTGCGGATTTAGGATTACGGATTTAGGATTTAGGATTTAGGATTTAGGATTTATGATTTAGGATTGCGAATTTAGGATGTAGGATTTAGGAATGCAGAATTAAGATTTAAGATTTAAGATTTAGGATTTAGGATTTAAGATTGTAGATCTAGGATTTAGGATTTATAATTGTAGATCTAGGATTTATGATTGTGAATTTTGAATTTTGGATTTAGAATTTAGGATTGTGGATTTAGAATTTAGGATTGCGGATTTTGGATTTAGAATTGCAGATATAGGATTTAGGATTGCGAATTTAGGATTTAGGATTGCAGATTTAGGATTTGGGCTTTAGGATTGCGGATTTAGGATTGCGGATTTAGGATTGCGGATTTAGGATTGCGAATTTAGGAATGCGAATTTAGGATTGCGGATTTAGGATTTAGGATTTATGATTGTGGATTTAGGATTGCTGATTTAGGATTTTGGATTTAGGATTTTGTGAATTTAGGACGTAGGATTTGGGATTGCGGATTTAGGATTTGAGATTTAAGATTTAGGATTTAAGATTGTAGAACTAGGATTTATGATTGCGGATTAAGGATTGCGGATTTAGGATTTAGGATTGCGTATTTAGGATTTAGGATTTAGGATTCAGGATTGCGTATTTAGGATTTATAATTTAGGATTGCGGATTTAGAATTTAGGATTTAAGATTTAGGATTACGAATTTAGGATTTAGGATTGTTGATTTTGGATTAAGACTAAGGATTTAGGATTGCAGATTTAAGATTTAGGATTGCAGATTTAGGATATAGGATTGCAGATTTAGAATTTATAGGATTTAGGATTACAGATTGTGGATTGTGGATTTAGGATTGCGAATTTAGGATATATGATTTAGGATTTAGGATTGCGGATTGCGTATTTAGGAATTAGGATTGTGGATTTAGATTTAGGATTTAGGATTGCGTATTTGGGATTGCGAATTTAGGAGTTAGGATTTAGGATTGTGAATTTAGGATTAAAGATTGCAAATTTAGGATTTAGGATTGCGGATTTCGGATTTCGGATTTAGGAATGCGAATTTAGGATTTAGGATTGCGGATTTAGGATTGTGAATTTAGGATTGTGAATTTAGGATTTAGGATTGCAGATTTAGGATTTAGGATTTAGGATTGCGAATTTAGGATTGCGGATTTAGGATTGGAGATTGCGGATTGTGGATTGTGGATTGTGGATTTAGGATTGCAGATTTAGGATTTAGGATTGTGGATTTAGGATTTAGGATTGCGGATTTAGGATTTATGATTTAGGATTACGAATTTAGGATCTAGGATTTAGGATTGCGTATTTAGGTATTGAGATTTAGGATTTATGATTTGTGATTTAAGATTGTAGATCTAGGATTTAGGATTGTGAATTTTGAATTTTGGAATTAGAATTTATGCCTGCGTATTTAGGAATTAAGATCTAGGATTGCAGATTTAGGATTTAGAATTACAGATTTAGGATTTAGAATTACAGATTTAGGATTTAGAATTGCGGATTTAGGAGTTAAAATTTAGAATTGCGAATTTAGGAGTTAAGATTTAGGATTGCGGATTTAGGATTTAGGATTGCGGATTTAGGATTGCGGATTTAGGATTGCGGATTTAGCATTGTGGATTTAGGATTGCGGATTTAGGAATGCGGATTGCGGATTTAGGATTGCAGATTGCGGATTTAGGATTGTGGATTTAGGATTGCGAATTTAGGATTTAGGATTGCGGATTTAGGATTTATGATTTAGGATTACGAATTTAGGATCTAGGATTTAGGATTGCGTATTTAGGATTTGAGATTTAGGATTTATGATTTGTGGTTGAAGATTGTAGATCTAGGATTTAGGATTGTGAATTTTGAATTTTGGAATTAGAATTTATGCTTGCGTATTTAGGAATTAAATCTAGGATTGCAGATTTAGGATTTAGGATTTAGAATTACAGATTTAGGATTTAGAATTACAGATTTAGGATTTAGAATTGCGGATTTAAGAGTTAAAATTTAGAATTGCGGATTTAGGAGTTAAGATTTAGGATTGCGGATTTAAGATTTAGGATTGCGGATTTAGGATTGCGGATTTAGCATTGTGGATTTAGGATTGCGGATTTAGGATTGCGAATTTAGGATTTAGGACTATGGATTATGAATTTAGGACTGCGAATTTAGAATTTAAGATTGCAGATTTAGGATTTAGAATTTAGGATTGCGAATTTAAGATTTAGGATTTAGGATTTAAGATTTAGGATTTACGTTTTAGGTTTTAGGATTTGGGATTTAGGATTTAAGATTGCAGATTTAAGATTTAGGATTTTGGATTGCAGATTTAGGATTTAGGATTGTGGAATTCGGATTTTGGATTAGAAGTTAGGATTGCGGATTTTGGATTTATGATTGCGGATTTTGGATTTTGGATTGCGGATTTTGGATTGCGGATTTAGAATTTATGATTGCGGATTTAGGATTGCGGATTTAGGAGTTAGGATTTAGGACTGTGAATTTAGGATTAAGGATTGTAGATTTAGGATTTAGGATTTAGGATTGCGGATTTCGGATTTAGGGTTACGAATTTAGGATTTAGGATTGCGGATTTAGGATTGCGGATATAGGATTTAGGATTTAGGATTGTGGATTTAGAATTTAGGATTGCAGATTTAGGATTTAGGATTTAGGATTGCGAATTTGGAATTTAGGATTTAGGATTAAGTATTACGGATTTAGGAATTATGATTGTTGATTTAAGAATAAGGATTTCGGATTTAGGATTTAGGATTGCGGATTTAAGATTTAGGATTTAGGATTGTGGATTGTGGATTGTGGATTTATGATTATAATTGCAGATTTAGGGGATTTAGGATTTAGGATTGCGGATTTACGATATATGATTTAGGATTTAAGATATAGGATTGTGGATATAGGAATTAGGATTGTGGATTGGGGATTTAGGATAAAAGATTGCGGATTTAGGATTTAGGATTTAAGATTTAGGATTTTTTATTTAGGATTTAGGATTGTAGATTATGGATTTAGGATTTAGGATTACGAATTTAGAATTTAATATTGCGGATTTAGAATTTAAAATTTAGGATTGCGGATTTAAGATTTAGGATTTATGATTGAGGATTTAGGATTGAGGATTTAGGATTTACGATTTAGTATTGCAGATTTAAGATTTAGGAATTTGGATGGCAGGTTTAGGATTAAGGATTGCGGACTTTGGATTTTGGACTAGAATTTAGGATTGCGGATTTTGAATTTAGGATTGCGGATTTAGGATTGCAGATTTAGGAATTACGGATTTAGGATTTAGGATTGCAGATTTTGTATTTAGGATTGCGGATATGAGATTTAGGATTTAGGATTTAGGATTTAGGATTGTGGATTGTGGATTGTGGATTTAGGATTGCGAATTTTCGATTTTGGATTTAGGATTGCGTATTTAGGATTTTGGATTGCGGATTGCGGATTTTGAATTTAGGATTACGGATTTAGGATTGTTAATTTAGGATGGCGGATTGCGGATTTAATATTTAGGATTTAGGATTGCAGATTTAGGATTTAGGATTTAGGAATTACGATTTACGATTTAGTATTGCAGATTTAAGGTTTAGGATTTTGGATTGCAGGTTTAGGATTAAGGATTGTGGACTTTGGATTTTGGATAAGAATTTAGGATTGCGGATTTTGGATTTAGGATTGCGAATTACAGATTTAGGATTGCGGATTTAGTACATAGGATTTAGGATTGCGGATTTAGAATTTAAGATTGCAGATTTAGGATTTAGGATTTAGGATTGTGAATTTATGATTTAGGATTTAGGATTGCAGATTTAGGATTTAGAATTTATGATTGCGGATTTTGGATTTTGGATTTTGGATTACGAATTTAGGAGTTAAGATTTAGGATTGCGGAATTAGGAATTAGGATTGTGTATTACGGATTTAGGATTTAGGATTGCAGATTTAGTATTTAGGATTGCGGATATGGGATTTAGGATTTAGGATTAAGGATTGTAGATTTAGGATTTAGGATTGCGGATTTAGGATTGCGAATATTGGATTTAGGATTACGTATTTAGGATTTAGGATTTAGGATTGCGGATTTAGAAATTAGGATTTAAGATTTAGGAATACGGATTTTGGATTTTGGATTGTTGATTTTGGATAAAGGATTAAGAATTTAGGATTGCAGATTTAAGATTTAAGATTGCGGATTTAGGATATAGGATTGCAGATTTAGAATTTATGAGATTTAGGATTGCGGATTTAGGATTGCGTATTTAGGATTTAGGATTCAGGATTGCGTATTTAGGATTTAGGATTTAGGATTGTGGATTGCGGATTTAGAATTAAGGATTTAAGATTTAGGATTACGGATTTAGGATTTAGGATTGTTGATTTTAGATTAAGGATTAAGGATTTAGGATTGCAGATTTAAGATTTAGGATTGCAGATTTAGGATATAGGATTGCAGATTTAGAATTTATAGGATTTAGGATTGCGAATTTAGGATATATGATTTAGGATTTAGGATTGCGGATTGCGGATTTAGGAATTAGGATTGTGGATTTGGATTTAGGAATTAGGAATGCAGATTTAGGATTGCGGATTGTGGATTGTGGATTTATGATTACAGATTTAGGGTGTGGATTTAGGATTTAGCATTGCGGATTTAGGATTTAGGATTTAGGATTGCTGATTTAGGATTGCTGATTTAGGATTTAGGATTGCAGATTTAGGATTGCATATTTAGAATTTAGAAGATTTTGGATTGCGGGTTTAGGATTTAAGATTTACGATTGCGGATTTGGGATTTAGGACTGCGGCTTTAGGATTGCGAATTTAGGATTTATGATTGCATATTTAGGATTTATGATTTAGGATTGCATATATAGGATTTATAATTTAGGATTTATAATTTAGGATTTATAATTTAGGATTTATAATTTAGGATTACTGATTGCAGATTTAAGATTGCAGATTGCAGATTTAGGAATTAGGAATTAGGTTGTTGATTTTGGATTTATGATTTAGGATTTAGGATTACGAATTTATGATTTAAGATTGCAAATTAATGATTTAGGATTTAGAATTTAGGATTACGGATTTAAGATTTAGGATTTAGGATTTAGAATTGAGAATTTAGTATTTACGATTTAGTATTGCAGATTTAAGATTTAGGATTTTGGATTACAGGTTTAGGATTAAGGATTGCGGACTTTGGATTCAGAATTTAGAATTGTGAATTTAGACTTTAGGATTGCGGATTTGGATTGCGGATTTAGGATTGCGGATTTAGGAATGCGGATTTAGGATTGCGGATTACGGATTTAGGATTTAGGATTGCGGATTTAGGATTGCGGATTACGGATTTAGGATTTATGATTGCGGATTTAGGATTGCGGATTTATGATTTAGGATTTAGGATTGCGAATTTAGGACGTAGGATTTGGGATTGCGGATTTATGATTTGAGATTTAAGATTTAGGATTTAAGATTGTAGATCTAGGATTTAGGATTGTGAATTTTGAATTTTGGATTTAGAATTTAGGCTTGCATATTTAGGATTTAGGATCTAGGATTGCATATTTAGGATTAAGGATTACAGACTTAGGATTTAGAATTGCAGATTTAGAAGTTAAGATTTAGGATTGCAGATTTAGGATTTAGGATAGCGGATTGCGGATTTAGGATTGCGGATTGTGAATTTAGGATTTAGGATTGTGAATTATGGATTTAGGATTGCGAATTTACAATTTAAGATTGCAGATTTAGAATTTAGAATTTAGGATTTCGAATTTAAGATTTAGGACTTAGGATTTAAGATTTAGGATTTAGGATTTAGGATTGCAGATTTAATATTTAGGATTTTGGATTACTGATTTATGATTTAGGATTGTGGACTTTGGATTTTGGATTAGAAGTTAGGATTGCGGATTTTGGATTTAGGATAGCGGATTACGAATTTAGGATTGCGAATTTAGAATTTAGGATTGCTAATTTAGGATTGCGAATTTAGGAGTTAGGAGTTAGGATTTAGGATTGTGAATTTAGGATTAAGGATTGCAAATTTATGATTTAGGATTTAGGATTGCGGATTGCGGATTTAGGAATGCGAATTTAGGATTTAGGATTTAGGATTTAGGATTGCGAATTTAGAATTTAGGATTTAGGATTGCGGATTTAGGATTGCGAATTTAGTAATGTGGATTTAGGATTGTGGATTTAGGATTGCGAATTTAGGATTGCGGATTTAGGATTTAGGTTTGCGAATTTAGGATTGCGGATTTAGGATTTATGATTTAGGATTACAAATTTAGGATGTAGGATTTAGGATTGCGGATTTAAGATTTAAGATTTAAGATTTAAGATTGTAGATTGTAGATCTAGGATTTAGCATTGTGAATTTTGAATTTTGGAATTAGAATTTAGGCTTGCGTATTTAGGAATTAGGATCTAGGATTGCAGATTTAGGATTTAGGATTACAGATTTAGGATTTAGAATTGCGGATTTAAGAGTTAAGATTTAGGATTGCGGATTTAGGATTTAGGATTGCGGATTGCGGATTTAGGATTGCGGATTTCAGATTTAGGATTGCGGATTTAGGATTTAGGACTGTGAATTATGGATTTAGGATTGCGAATTTAAAATTTAAGATTGCAGATTTAGGATTTAAAATTTAGGATTGCGGATTTAAGATTTAAGATTTAGGATTGTGGATTGAGAATTGAGGATTTAGGATTTAGGATTTGGGATTTAGGATTTAGGATTTAAGATTGCAGATTTAAGATTTAGGATGTTGGATTGCAGATTTAGGATTTAGGATTGTGGACTTTGGATTTTGGATTAGAAGTTAGGATTGCGGATTTTGGATTTTGGATTGCGGATTTAGGAGTTAGGATTGCGGATTTAGAACCTTATGATTGCGGATTTAGGATTGCGGATTTAGGAGTTAGGATTTAGGATTGTGAATTTAGGATTAAGGATTGTAAATTTATGATTTAGGATTTAGGATTGCGGATTTTCGGATTTAGGATTGCGAATTTAGGATTTAGGATTGCGGATTGCAGATATAGGATTTCGGATTGTGGATTTAGGATTTAGGATTTAGGATTGGGGATTTATGATTTATGATTTAGGATTGCGGATTTGGAATTTAGGATTTAGGATTAAGTTGTACGGATTTAGGATTTAGGATTGTTGATTTAGGAATAAGGATTTCGGATTTAGGATTTAGGATTGCGGATTTAAGATTTAGGATTTAGGATTGCGGATGCGGATTTAGGATTGCAGAATTAGGGGATTTAGGATTTAGGCTTTGGGCTTTGGGATTGTGGATTTACGATATATGATTTAGGATTTAAGATATAGGATTGCGGATTTAGGAATTAGGATTGTGGATTGTGGATTTAGGATAAAAGATTGTGGATTTAGGATTTAGGATTTTTTTTGGATTTAGGATTTAAGATTTAGGATTGTGGATTATGGATTTAGGATTTAGGATTTAGGATTACGAATTTAGGATTTAAAATTGCAGATTTAGAATCTAGGATTTAGAATTTAGGATTACGGATTAAAGATTTAGGATTTAGGATTTAGGATTGAGGATTGAGGATTTACGATTTACGATTTAGTATTGCAGATTTAAGATTTAAGATTTTGGATTGCAGGTTTAGGATTAAGGATTGCGGACTTTAGATTTTGGATTAGACTTTAGGATTGCGGATTTTGAATTTAGGATTGCGGATTACAGATTTAGGATTGCGGATTTAGTACTTAGGATTTAGGATTGCGGATTTAGAATTTATGATTGTGGATTTAGGAGTTAGGATTTAGGATTGTGAATTTAGGATTTAGGATTGCAGATTTAGGATTTAGGATTTAGGATTTAGGATTGCGGATTTCAGATTTAGGATTACGAATTGAGGAGTTAAGATTTAGGATTGCGGATTTAGGAATTAGGATTGTGTATTACGGATTTAGGATTGCAGATTTAGTGTTTAGGATTGCGGATATTGGATTTAGGATTTAGGGTTGTGGATTGTGGATTTAGGATTGCGGATTTAGGATTTTCGATTGCGAATTTTGGATTTTGGATTTTGAATTGCGTATTTGGGATTTATGATTTAGGATTGCGGATTTAGAATTTAGGATTACGAATTTAGGATTTAGGATTGTTAATTTAGGATTGCGGATTACGAATTTAATATTTAGGATTGCGGATTTAGGATTTAGGATTGCAGATTTTGGATTTAGGGGATTTAGGATTGCAGATTTAGAATTGCAGATTTATGATATATGATTTAGGATTGTGGATTGTGGATTGTGGATTGTGGATTGTGGATTTAGAATTTAGGATTTAAGATTGCGGATTTAGGTTATAGGATTTATGATTGCGGATTTATGATTGCAGATTTAGGATTGCGGATTTATGTTTTAGGATTGCAGATTGCGAATTTAGGATTGCAGATTTAGGAATGCAGATTTATGATTTAGGATTCAAGATTTATGATCACTTATTTTGGATTTAGCATTGCGGATTTAGAATTTAGAATTGCGGATTTAACATTTAGAATTTAGGATTACGTATTTAGGAATGCGGATTTAGGATTGCGGATTTACGATTTAGGATTGCAGATTTAAGATTTAGGATTTAGGATTGTTAGGATTTAGGATTGTTGGGATTTAGGATTGCAAATTATGATGTAAATTTGCTGATTTAGGATTTAAGATTTAGAATTTATGATTTAAGATTATAGATCTAGGATTTAGGATTGTGAATTTTGAATTTAGCCTTGCGTATTTAGGATTTAGGATCTAGGATTGCAAATTTAGGATTTAGGATTACGAATTTAGGAGTTAAGATTTAGGATTGCGGATTTAGGATTTAAAATTATAGATTTAGGATATAAGATATAAGATTGTGGATTTAGGAATTAGTATTCTGGATTTAAAATTTAAGATTACGGTTTTAGGATTTCGGATTTCGGATTTTTTTTTTTTAGAATTTAGGATTGTAAATTTAGGATTTAAGATTTAAGATTTTGGATTTAGGATTCAAGATTGCGGATTTAGGATTGCGAATTTAGGATTTAGGATTTAAGATTTAGAATTTAAGATTTAAGATTTAAGATTTAGGATTGTGTATTTAGGATTTAGGATTTAGGATTGCGGATTTAAGATTTAGGATATAGTATTTAGGATTGCGGATTTAGGATTGTATATTGTAGATTTAGGATTTAAGGGATTTAGGATTTAGTATTGCAGACTTGGGATTTAGGATTGCGGATTGCGGATTTAGGAATTAGGATTGCGGATTGTGAATTTAGGATTTAGGATTGCGGAATTATATTTAGCATTGCCTATTTAAGATTTAGGATTCCGGATTTAGGATTTAGGATCGTGTATTACGGATTTAGGATTTAGGATTTAGGATTGCGGATATAGGATTGCGGATTTAGGATTGCAGATTAAGAATTTAGGATTTAGGATTGCGGAATGTGGATTTAGAATTTAGGATTAAGGATTTAGGATTTGCGATTTAGGATTGCGAATGATTTAGGATCTAGGATTTAGGATTGTGTATTACGAATTTAGGATTACGGATTGCGAATTTAGGATTAAGGATTAAGGATTTAGGATTGCGGATTTAGGAATGCAGATTTAGGATTGCGGATTTAGGATTTAGGATTGCGGATTTAGGATTTAGGATTGCGGATTTAGGATTACGGATTTAGGATTTATGATTTAGGATTTATGATTTAGGATTGCGAATTTAGGATGTAGGATTTAGGATTGCAGAATTAAGATTTAAGATTTAAGATTTAGGATTTAGGATTTAAGATTGTAGATCTAGGATTTAGGATTTATAATTGTAGATCTAGGATTTATGATTGTGAATTTTGAATTTTGGATTTAGAATTTAGGATTGTGGATTTAGAATTTAGGATTGCGAATTTTGGATTTAGAATTGCAGATATAGGATTTAGGATTGCGAATTTAGGATTTAGAATTGCAGATTTAGGATTTGGGCTTTAGGATTGCGGATTTAGGATTGCGAATTTAGGATTGCGAATTTAGGAATGCGAATTTAGGATTGCGGATTTAGGATTTAGGATTTATGATTGTGGATTTAGGATTGCTGATTTAGGATTTTGGATTTAGGATTTTGTGAATTTAGGACGTAGGATTTGGGATTGCGGATTTAGGATTTAAGATTGTAGAACTAGGATTTATGATTGCGGATTAAGGATTGCGGATTTAGGATTTAGGTTTGCGTATTTAGGATTTAGGATTTAGGATTCAGGATTGCGTATTTAGGATTTAGGATTTAGGATTGCGGATTTAGAATTTAGGATTTAAGATTTAGGATTACGAATTTAGGATTTAGGATTGTTGATTTTGGATTAAGACTAAGGATTTAGGATTGCAGATTTAAGATTTAGGATTGCAGATTTAGGAAATAGGATTGCAGATTTAGAATTTATAGGATTTAGGATTACAGATTGTGGATTGTGGATTTAGGATTGCGAATTTAGGATATATGATTTAGGATTTAGGAATGCGGATTGCGGATTTATGATTTAGGATTTAGAATTGAGGATTTAGTATTTACGATTTAGTATTGCAGATTTAAGATTTAGGATTTTGGATTGCAGGTTTAGGATTGAGGATTGCGGACTTTGGATTTAGAATTTAGGATTGTGAATTTAGACTTTAGGATTGCGGATTTAGGATTGCGGATTTAGGATTGCGGATTTGGAATGCGGATTTAGGATTACGGATTACAGATTTAGGATTTATGATTGCGGATTTAGGATTGCGGATTTATGATTTAGGATTTAGGATTGCAAATTTAGGACGTAGGATTTGGGATTGCGGATTTATGATTTGAGATTTAAGATTTAGGATTTAGGATTTAAGATTGTAGATCTAGGATTTAGGATTGTGAATTTTGAATTTTGGATTTAGAATTTAGGCTTGCATATTTAGGATTTAAGATCTAAGATTGCAGATTTAGGATTTAGGATTACAGACTTAGGATTTAGAATTGCAGATTTAGGAGTTAAGATTTAGGATTGCAGATTTAGGATTTAGGATAGCGGATTGCGAATTTAGGATTGCAGATTGTGAATTTAGGATTTAGGATTGTGAATTATGGATTTAGGATTGCGAATTTACAATTTAAGATTGCAGATTTAAGATTTAGAATTTAGGATTGCGGATTTAAGATTTAGGACTTAGGATTTAAGATTTAGGATTTAGGATTGCAGATTTAATATTTAGGATTTTGGATTACTGATTTATGATTTAGGATTGTGGACTTTGGATTTTGGATTAGAAGTTAGGATTGCGGATTTTGGATTTAGGATAGCGGATTACGGATTTAGGATTGCGAATTTAGAATTTAGGATTGCTGATTTAGGATTGCGAATTTAGGAGTTAAGATTTAGGATTGTGAATTTAGGATTAAGGATTGCAGATTTAGGATTTAGGATTGCGGATTTCGGATTTAGGAATGCGAATTTAGGATTTAGGATTGCGAATTTAGGATTTAGGATTGCAGATTTAGGATTTAGGATTGCGGATTTAGGATTGCGGATTTAGTAATGTGGATTTAGGATTGCGGATTTAGGATTTAGGATTGCGAATTTAGGATTGCGAATTTAGGATTTAGGATTGCGAATTTAGGATTGCGGATTTAGGATTTATGATTTAGGATTACAAATTTAGGATGTAGGATTTAGGATTGCGGATTTAAGATTTAAGATTTAGGATTTAAGATTTAAGATTGTACATCTAGGATTTAGCATTGTGAATTTTGAATTTTGGAATTAGAATTTAGGCTTGCGTATTTAGGAATTAGGATCTAGGATTGCAGATTTAGGATTTAGGATTACAGATTTAGGATTTAGAATTGCGGATTTAGGAGTTAAGATTTAGGATTGCGGATTTAGGATTTAGGATTGCGGATTGCGGATTTAGGATTGCGGATTGCGGATTTAGGATTGCGGATTTAGGATTTAGGACTGTGGATTAAGGATTTAGGATTGCGAATTTAGAATTTAAGATTGCAGATTTAGGATTTAAAATTTAGGATTGCGGATTCAAGATTTATGATTTATGATTGAGGATTGAGGATTGAGAATTGAGGATTTAGGATTTAAGATTGCAGATTTAAGATTTAGGATGTTGGATTGCAGATTTAGGATTTAGGATTTAGGATTGTGGACTTTGGATTTTGGATTAGAAGTTAGGATTGCGGATTTTGGATTTTTGATTGCGGATTTAGGATTGCGGATTTAGGAGTTAGGATTGCGGATTTATAACCTTATGATTGTGGATTTAGGATTGCGGATTTATGAGTTAGGATTTAGGATTGTGAATTTAGGATTTAGGATTGTAAATTTATGATTTAGGATTTAGGATTGCGGATTTCGAATTTAGGATTGCGAATTTAGGATTTAGGAGTGCGAATTGCGGATATAGGATTTCGGATTGTGGATTTAGGATTTAGGATTGGGGATTTATGATTTATATTTAGGATTGCGGATTTGGAATTTAGGATTTAGGATTAAGTTGTACGGATTTAGGATTTAGGATTGTTGATTTAGGAATAAGGATTTCGAATTTAGGATTTAGGATTGCGAATTTAAGATTTAGGATTTAGGATTGCGGATTGCGGATTTAGGATTGCAGATTTAGGGGATTTAGGATTTAGGCTTTGGGCTTTGGGATTGTGGATTTACGATATATGATTTAGGATTTAAGATATAGGATTGCGGATTTAGGAATTAGGATTGTGGATTGTGGATTGTGGATTTAGGATTTTTTTGGATTTAGGATTTAAGATTTAGGATTGTGGATTATGGATTTATGATTTAGGATTACGAATTTAGGATTTAAGATTGCAGATTTAGAATTTAGGATTTATAATTTAGGATTACGGATTTAAGATTTAGGATTTAGGATTTAGGATTTAGGATTTAGGATTGAGGATTTACGATTTACGATTTAGTATTGCAAATTTAAGATTTAAGATTTTGGATTGCAGGTTTAGGATTAAGGATTGCGGACTTTGGATTTTGGATTAGACTTTAGGATTGCGGATTTTGAATTTAGGATTGCGGATTACAGATTTAGGATTGCGGATTTAGTACTTATGATTTAGGATTGCGGATTTAGAATTTATGATTGTGGATTTAGGAGTTAGGATTTAGGATTGTGAATTTAGGATTTAGGATTGCAGATTTAGGATTTAGGATTGCGGATTTCAGATTTAGGATTACGAATTTAGGAGTTAAGATTTAGGATTGCGGATTTAGGAATTAGGATTGTGTATTACGGATTTAGGATTTAGGATTGCAGATTTAGTATTTCGGATTGCGGATATTGGATTTAGGATTTAGGGTTGTGGATTGTGGATTTAGGATTTTGGATTGCGAATTTTGGATTTTGGATTTTGAATTGCGTATTTGGGATTTATGATTTAGGATTGCGGATTTAGAATTTAGGATTACGGATTACGGATTTAGGATTGTTAATTTAGGATTGCGGATTGCGGATTTAATATTTAGGATTGCGGATTTAGGATTTAGGATTGCAGATTTTGGATTTAGGGGATTTAGGATTGCAGATTTATGATATATGATTTAGGATTTATGATTGTGGATTGTGGATTTAGGATTTAGGATTTAGGATTTAGGATTTAAGATTTAGGTTATAGGATTTATGATTGCGGATTTATGATTGCAGATTTAGGATTGCGGATTTATGTTTTAGGATTGCAGATTGCGAATTTAGGATTGCAGATTTAGGAATGCAGATTTATGATTTAGGATTCAAGATTTATGATCACTTATTTTGGATTTAGCATTGCGGATTTAGGATTTAGAATTGCGGAATTAGCATTTAGAATTTAGGATTACGTATTTAGGAATGCGGATTTAGGATTGCGGATTTACGATTTAGGATTGCGGATTTAGGATTTAGGATTGTTAGGATTTAGGATTTAGGATTTAGGATTTAGGATTTAGGATTGCAAATTTATGATGTAAAATTGCTGATTTAGGATTTAAGATTTAGAATTTAGGATTTAAGATTATAGATCTAGGATTTAGGATTGTGAATTTTGAATTTTGGATTTAGAATTTAGCATTGCGTATTTAGGATTTAGGATCTAGGATTGCAGATTTAGGATTTAGGATTTAGGATTACGAATTTAGGAGTTAAGATTTAGGATTGCGGATTTAGGATTTAAAATTATAGATTTAGGATATAAGATATAGGATTGCGGATTTAGGAATTAGGATTGTGGATTTAAAATTTAAGATTGTGGTTTTAGGATTTTGGATTTCTGATTTTTTTTTTTAGAATTTAGGATTGTAAATTTAGGATTTAAGATTTAAGATTTTGGATTTAGGATTCAAGATTGCGGATTTATGATTGCGGATTTATGATTGCGGATTTAAGATTTAGAATTTAAGATTTAAGATTTAGGATTTAGGATTGTGTATTTAGGATTTAGGATTGCGAATTTAGGATTTAGGATATAGTATTTAGGATTGCGGATTTAAGAATTAGGATTGTAGATTTAGGATTTAAGGGATTTAGGATTTAGTATTGCAGACTTGGGATTTAAGATTGCGGATTGCGGATTTAGGAATTAGGATTGTAGATTGTGAATTTAGGATTTAGGATTGCGGAATTATATTTAGCATTGCCTATTTAAGATTTAGGATTGCGGATTTAGGATTTAGGATCGCGTATTACGGATTTAGGATTACGGATTTAGGATTTAGGATTGCGGATATAGGATTGCGGATTTAGGATTGCAGATTAAGAATTTAGGATTTAGGATTGCGGAACGTGGATTTAGAATTTAGGATTAAGGATTTAGGATTTGCGATTTAGGATTGCGAATGATTTAGGATCTAGGATTTAGGATTGTGTATTACGAATTTAGGATTACGGATTGCGAATTTAGGATTAAGGATTGCGGATTTAGGATTGCGGATTTAGGAATGCAGATTTAGGATTGCGGATTTAGGATTTAGGATTGCGGATTTAGGATTACGGATTTAGGATTTATGATTTAGGATTGCGAATTTAGGATGTAGGATTTAGGATTGCAGAATTAAGATTTAAGATTTAAGATTGTAAATTAGGAATTATGATTGTGAATTTTGAATTTTGAATTTTGGATTTAGAATTTAGGATTGTAAATTTAGAATTTAGGATTGCGAATTTAGGATTTATGATTGCAGATTTAGGATTTAGGATTGCAAATTTAGGATTTAGGATTGCAGATTTAGGATTTGGGCTTTAGGATTGCGGATTTAGGATTGCGGATTTAGGATTGTGAATTTAGGAATGCGGATTTATGATTTCGGATTTAGGATTTAGGATTTAGGATTGCGGATTTAGGATTGCGGATTTAGGATTTAGGATTGCGAATTTAGGACGTAGAATTTGGGATTGCGGATTTAGGATTTGAGATTTAAGATTTAGGATTTGAGATTTAAGATTTAGGATTTAAGATTGTAGATCTAGGATTTATGATTGTGAATTTTGAATTTTGAATTTAGAATTTAGGCTTGCATATTTAGGATTTAGGATCTATGATTGCAGATTTAGGATTTAGGATTACAGATTTAGGATTTAGAATTGCAGATTTAAGAGTTAAGATTTAGGATTGCAGATTTAGGATTTAGAATTGTGAATTGCGGATTTAGGATTGCGGATTTAGGATTGCGGATTGCGAATTTAGGCTTTAGGATTGTGGATTATGGATTTAGGATTGCGAATTTACAATTTAAGATTGCAGATTTAGGATTTAGAATTTAGGATTGCGGATTTAAGATTTACGATTTAGGATTTAAGATTTAGGATTTGGGATTTAGGATTTAGGATTTAGGATTGCAGATTTAATATTTAGGATATTGGATTACAGATTTATGATTTAGGATTGTGGACTTTGGATTTTGCATTAGAAGTTAGGATTGCGGATTTTGGATTTAGGATTGCGGATTAAAAATTGCGGATTTAGGATTGCGGATTTAGGATTGTGGATTGTGGATTTAGAATTTAGGATTGCGGATTTATGATTGTGAATTTAGGAGTTAGGATTTAGGATTGTGAATTTAGGATTAAGGATTGCAGATTTATGATTTATGATTTAGGATTTCGGATTTCGGATTTGGGAATGCGAATTTAGGATTTAGGATTTAGGATTTAGGATTGCGAATTTAAGATTTAGGATTGCAGATTTAGGATTTAGGATTGCAGATTTAGGATTGCGGATTTAAGATTTAGGATTGCGGATTTAGGATTGCGGATTTAGGATTGCGGATTTAGGATATAGGATTTAGGATTGCGGATTTAGGATTGCGGATTTAGGATTTAGGATTTAAGATTTAGGATTACGGATTTAGCATTTAGAATTTAGGATTGCGAATTTAAGAATTATGATTTAGGATTGTGGATTTAAGATTTAGGATAGCAGATTTAGGATTTAGGATTGTGGATTTAGGATTTAGGATTTAGGATTTAGGATTTAGGATCTATGATTTAGGATATAGGTTAGGAATGCGGATTTAGGATTGCTGATTTAGGATTCCAGATTTAGGATTTAGGATTGCAGATTTAGAATTTAGAGGATTTTGGATTGCGGGTTTAGGATTTAAGATTTAAGATTGCGAATTTAGGATTTAGGACTGCGGCTTTAGGATTGTGGATTAAGGATTTAGAATTGCATATTTAGGATTTAGGATTTAGGATTGCATATATAGGATTTATAATTTAGGATTTATAATTTAGGATTGTTGATTGCAGATTTAAGATTGCAGATTGCAGATTTAAGATTGCAGATTGCAGATTTAGGAATTAGGATTGTTGATTTTGGATTAAGGATTTAGGATTTAGGATTACGAATTTAGGATTTAAGATTGCAAATTTATGATTTACGATTTAGAATTTAGGATTACGGATTTAAGATTTAGGATTTAGGATTGAGGATTGAGGATTGAGGATTTAGTATTTACGATTTAGTATTGCAGATTTAAGATTTAGGATTTTGGATTGCAGGTTTAGGATTAAGGATTGCGGACTTTGGATTTATAATTTAGGATTGTGGATTTAGACTTTAGGATTGCGAATTTAGGATTTAGAATTGCAGATTTAGGATTGCGAATTTAGGATTTAGGATTGCAGATTTAGGATTTGGGCTTTAGGATTGCGGATTTAGGATTGCGGATTTAGGATTGCGGATTTAAGAATGCGAATTTAGGATTGCGGATTACGGATTTAGGATTTATGATTGCGGATTTAGGATTTAGGATTGAGAATTTAGGACATAGGATTTGGGATTGCGGATTTACGATTTGAGATTTAAGATTTAGGATTTAAGATTGTAGATCTAGGATTTATGATTGTGACTTTTGAATTTTGGATTTAGAATTTAGGCTTGCATATTTAGGATTTAGGATCTAGGATTGCAGATTTAGGATTTAGGATTACAGATTTAGGATTTAGAATTGCAGATTTAGGAATTAAGATTTAGGATTGCAGATTTAGGATTTAGGATAGCGGATTGCGGATTTAGGATTGCGGATTTAGGATTGCGGATTGCGAATTTAGGATTTAGGATTGCGAATTTACAATTTAAGATTGCAGATTTAGAATTTAGGATTGAGGATTTAAGATTTAGGATTTAGGATTTAAGATTTAGGATTTAGGATTAAAGATTTAATATTTAGGATTTTGGATTACAGATTTATGATTTAGGATTGTGGACTTTGGATTTTGGATTCGAAGTTAGGATTGGAACTTTTGGATTTAGGATAGCGGATTACGAATTTAGGATTGCGGATTTAGAATTTAGGATTGCGAATTTAGGATTGCGAATTTAGGAGTTAGGATTTAGGATTGTGAATTTACGATTAAGAATTGCAGATTTAGGATTTAGGATTGCGGATTTCGGATTTAGGAATGCGAATTTAGGATTTAGGATTTAGGATTGCGAATTTAGGATTTAGGATTGCAGATTTAGGATTTAGGATTTAGGATTTAGGATTGCGGATTTAGGATTGCGGATTTAGGAATGCGGATTTAGGATTTAGGATTGCAAATTTAGGATTGCGGATTTAGGATTTAGGATTGCGAATTTAGGATTTAGGATTGCGGATTCAGGATTTAGGATTTAGGATTTAGGATTACAAATTTATGATGTAAGATTTCAGATTGCGGATTTAGGATTTAAGATTTAAAATTTAAAATTTAAAATTTAGGATTTAAGATTTAAGATTTAGGATTTAGGATTTAAGATTGTAGATCTAGGATTTAGGATTGTGAATTTTGAATTTTGGAATTAGAATTTAGGCTTGCGTAGTTAGGAATTAGGATCTAGGATTGCAGATTTAGGATTACATATTTAGGATTTAGAATTGCGGATTTAAGAGTTAAGATTTAGGATTGCGGATTTAGGATTTAGGATTGTGTATTTAGGATTGCGGATTTAGGATTGTGGATTGTGGATTTAGGATTTAGGATTGTGGATTATGGATTTAGGATTGCGAATTTAGAATTTAAGATTGCAGATTTAGGATTTAAAATTTAGGATTGCGGATTTAAGATTTAAGATTTAAGATTTAGAATTGATGATTGAGGATTGAGGATTTAAGATTTAAGATTGCAGATTTAAGATTTAGGATGTTGGATTGCAGATTTAGGATTTAGGATTGTGGACTTTGGATTTTTGGATTAGAAGTTAGGATTGCGGATTTTGGATTTAAGATTGCGGATTTTGGATTGCGGATTTAGGAGTTAGGATTGCGGATTTAGAATTTATGATTACGGATTTAGGATTGCGGATTTAGGAGTTAGGATTTAGGATTGTGAATTTAGTATTAAGGATTGCAGATTTAGGATTTAGAATTTAGGATTGCGGATTTCGGATTTAGGAATGCGAATTTAGGATTTAGGATTGCGAATTTAGGATTTAGGATTGCAGATTTAGGATTTAGGATTGCAGATTTAGGATTGCGGATTTAGGAATGCGGATTTAGGATTTAGGAATGCGAATTTAGGATTGCGGATTTAGGATTTAGGATTGCGAATTTAGGATTTAGGATTACAAATTTATGATGTAAGATTTCTGATTGTGGATTTAGGATTTAAGATTTAAGATTTAGGATTTAAGGTTTAGGATTTAAGATTTAAGATTTAGGATTTAGGATTTAGGATTTAAGATTGTAGATCTAGGATTTAGGATTGTGAATTTTGAATTTTGGAATTAGAATTTAGGCTTGCGTAGTTAGGAATTAGGATCTAGGATTGCAGATTTAGGATTTAGGATTTAGGATTACAGATTTAAGATTTAGAATTGCGGATTTAGGAGTTAAGATTTAGGATTGCGGATTTAGGATTTAGGATTGTGTATTTAGGATTGCGGATTTAGGATTGTGGATTGTGGATTTAGGATTTAGGACTGTGGATTTAGGATTTAGGATTGCGAATTTAGAATTTAAGATTGCAGACTTAGGATTTAAAATTTAGGATTGCGGATTTAAGATTTAAGATTTAAGATTTAGGATTGATGATTGAGGATTGAGGATTTAGGATTTAAGATTGCAGATTTAAGATTTAGGATGTTGGATTGCAGATTTAGGATTGTGGACTTTGGATTTTGGATTAGAAGTTAGGATTGTGGATTTTGGATTTAAGATTGCGGATTTAGGAGTTAGGATTGCGGATTTAGAATTTATGATTACGGATTTAGGATTGCGAATTTAGGAGTTAGGAGTTAGGATTGTGAATTTAGGATTAAAGATTGCAGATTTATGATTTAGGATTGCGGATTTCGGATTAAGGATTGCGAATTTAGGATTTAGGATTGCGGATTGCGGATATAGGATTGTGGATTGTGGATTTAGGATTTAGGATTGGGGATTTATGATTTATGATTTAGGATTGCGGATTACGAATTAAGGATTTAGGATTAAGTAGTACGGATTAAGGATTTAGGATTGTTGATTTAGGAATAAGGATTTCGAATTTAGGATTTAGGATTGCGGATTTAAGATTTAGGATTTAAGATTGCGGATTTAGGATTTAGGATTGCATATTTAGGGGATTTAGGATTTAGGCGTTGGGCTTTGGGATTGCGGATTTACGATATATGATTTAGGATTTAAGATATAGGATTGCGGATTTAGGAATTAAGATTGTGGATTGTGGATTTAGGATTTAGGATTTTTTTTTTTGGATTTAGGATTTAAGATTTAGGATTGTGGATTATGGATTTATGATTTAGGATTACGAATTTAGGATTTAAGATTGGAGATTTAGAATTTAGGATTTAGAATTTAGGATTACTGATTTAAGATTTAGGATTTAAGATTTAGGATTGAGGATTGAGGATTTAGGATTTACGATTTAGTATTGCAGATTTAAGATTTAAGATTTTGGATTGCAGGTTTAGGATTAAGGATTGCGGACTTTGGATTTTGGATTAGACTTTAGGATTGCAGATTTTGAACTTAGGATTGCGGATTACAGATTTAGGATTGCGGATTTAGTACTTAGGATTTGGGATTGCGGATTTAGAATTTAGGATTGCGGATTTATGAGTTAGGATTTAGGATTGTGAATTTAGGATTTAGGATTGCATATTTAGGATTTAGGATTTAGGATTGCGGATTGCGGATTTAGGAATTAGGATTGCGTATTACGGATTTAGGATTTAGGATTGCAGATTTAGTCTTTAGGATTGTGGATATTGGATTTAGGATTTAGGATTGTGGATTGTGGATTTAGGATTTAGGATTGTGGATTTAGGATTTAGGATTGCGAATTTTGGATTTTGGATTTAGGATTGCGTATTTGGGATTTATGATTTAGGATTTTTTTATTTTTTATTTTTTTGATTTATGATTTAGGATTTATGATTTAGGATTGCGGATTTAGGATTGCGGATTTAGAATTACGGATTTAGGATTGTTAATTTAGGATTGCGGATTGCGTATTTAATATTTAGGATTGCGGATTTAAGATTTAGGAATGCAGATTTTGGATTTAGGGGATTTATGATTGCAGATTTAGGATTGCAGATTTATGATATATGATTTTGGATTTTGGATTTAGGATTGTGGATTGTGTATTTAGGATTTAGGATTTAGGATTGCGGATTTAGGTTTTAGGATTTATGATTGCGGATTTATGATTGCAGATTTAGGATTGCGGATTTATGATTACAGATTTAGGATTGCGGATTTATGTTTTAGGATTGCAGATTGAGAATTTAGGATTGCAGATTTATGATTTAGGATTCAGGATTTATGATCACTTATTTTGGATTTAGCATTGCGGATTTAGGATTTAGAATTGCGGATTTAGCATTTAGAATTTAGGATTACGTATTTAGGAAGGCGGATTTACGATTTAGGATTGCGGATTTAGGATTTATGATTTAGGATTGTTAGGATTTAGGATTTAGGATTGCAAATTTATGATGTAGGATTGCTGATTTAGGATTTAAGATTATAGATCTAGGATTTAGGATTGTGAATTTTGAATTTTGGATTTAGAATTTAGGCTTGCGTATTTAGGATTTAGGATCTAGGATTGCAGATTTAGGATTTAGGATTACAGATTTAGGATTACAAATTTAGGAGTTAAGATTTAGGATTTAGAATTATAGATTTAGGATTTAAGATATAGGATTGCGGATTTAGGAATTAGGATTGTGGATTTAAAATTTAAGATTGTGGTTTTAGGATTTCGGATTTCGGATTTTTTTTTTAGGATTTATGATTGTAAATTTAGGATTTAAGATTTAAGATTTCGGATTTAGGATTTAGGATTTACGATTTAGGATTGTGAATGATTTAGGATTTAGGATTTAGGATTGCGTATTACGGATTTAGGATTACGGATTGCGAATTTATGATTTAGGATTGCGGATTTAGGATTATGATTTAAGATTGCGGATTTAGGATTTAAGATTACGGGTTGTGGATTTAGGATTGCGGATTTAGAATTTATGATTTAGGATTACAGATTTAGGACTTAGGATTGTGGATTTAGGATTGCAGATTTAGGATTTAGGATTGCGGATTTAGAATTTAAGATGGCGGATTGCGACTTTAGGATTTAGGATTGCTGATTTCGGATTTAGGATTGCGAATTTAGGATTTAGGATTGCGGATATAGGATTTCGGATTGTGGATTGTGGATTGTGGATTTAGGATTGGGGATTTATGATTTATGATTTAGGATTGCGGATTAGGAATTTAGGATTTAAGATTTAAGATTTAGGATTACGGATTTAGCATTTAGAATTTAGGATTGCGGATTTAGAAAATATGATTTAGGATTGTGGTTTTAAGATTTAGGATAGCAAATTTAGGATTTATGATTGTGCATTTAGGATTTAGGATTTAGAATCTAGGATTTAGGATATAGGTTAGGATTGCGGATTTACGATTTAGGATTGATGATTTAGGATTGCAGATTTAGGATTGCAGATTGCATATTTAGAATTTAGCGGATTTTGGATTGCGGGTTTAGGATTTAAAATTTAAGATTGCGGATTTAGGATTTAGAATTGCGGCCTTAGGATTTAGGATTGCGGATTTAGGATTGCGGATTTAGGATTTAGGATTGCAGATTTAGGATTTAGGATTTAGGATTGCAGATATAGGATTTATAATTTAGGATTGCTGATTGCAGATTGCAGATTTAGGAATTAGGAATTAAGATTGTTGATTTTGGATTTAGGATTACAGATTTAGGATTTAGGATTGCAGACTTAGGATTTAGGGTTGCGGATTGCGAATTTAGGATTACGCATTTAGAATTTAGGATTGCGTATTTAGGATTGTGGATTTATGATTTAAGATTTAGGATTGTGGATTCAGGATTGTGGATTTAGGTTTTAGGATTACGGATTTAGGGTTATGGATTGTGGATTTAAAATTTAGGATTTATGATTGCGAATTTAGGATTTAGGATTGTGAATTTAGGATTTAGGATTTAGGATTTTTTTTTTTTTTAGGATTTAGAATTGCAGATTTAGGATTGTAGATTTATGATTTAAAATTTAAGATTGCGGATTTAGAATTTAGGATTTAAAATTTAAGATTGCGGATTTAGGATTTATGAATTAAGATTGCGGATTTAGGATTTAGGATTTAAGATTTAGGATTTAGGATTTAGGATTGCGTATTTAAGATTTAGGATTATGGATTTAGGATTGCGGATTTAGGATTGCGGATTTAGTATTTAGGATTGCGGATTTAAGATTTAGAATTGCAGATTTAGGATTTAGGGGATTTAGGATTTAGAATTGCAGATTTAGGATTTAGAATTGCAGATTTAGGATTTAGAATTGCAGATTTAGGATTTAGAATTGCAGATTTAGGATTTAGGATTGTTGATTTAGGATTTAGGATTGCGGATTTAAGAATTAGGATTGCGGATTGTGAATTTAGGATTTATGATTGTGAAATTAGGATTTTGGATTGCATATTTATGATTTAGGATTACGAATTTAGGATTTAGGATTGCATATTACGGATTTAGGATTGCGGATTGCGGATTTAGGATTTAGAATTGCAGATTTAGAATTTAGGATTGCGGAATGTGGATTTAGGATTTACGATTTAGGATTACGAATGATTTAGGATTTAGGATTTAGGATTTAGGATTGCGTATTACGGATTTAGGAGTTCGGATTGCAAATTTAGGATTTAGGATTTAGGACTGCATATTTAGGATTATGATTTAAGATTGCGGATTTAAGATTTAAGATTACGGATTGCGGATTTAGGATTGCGGATTTAGGATTACGGATTTAGGACTTGGGATTGTGGATTTAGGATTGCAGATTTAGGATTGCGGATTTATGATTGCGGATTTAAGATGGCGGATTGCGACTTTAGGATTTAGGATTGCTGATTTTGGATTAAGGGTTTAGGATTGCGGATTTAGGATTTATGATTGTGGATTAAGGATTTAGCATTGTGGATTTAAGATTTATGATTTAGGATTGCGGATTTAGGATTTATGATTGCAAATTTAGGATTTAGGATTGCGGATTTAAGATTACGGATTGAGGATTTATGATGTAGAATTTAGGAATACGGATTTAGAATTGCAGATTTAGAATTAAGGATTACGGATTACGGATTACGGATTTATGATTGCGGATTTAAGATTTAGGATTTCTGATTTCTGATTTCGGATTTAGGATTTAGGCTTGTGAATTGTGGATTGTGGATTTAGGATTTAGAATTTTAGATTGCGGAATTTGGAATTTGAATTTAGGATTGCGGGTTTAGGATTTAAGATTTAAGATTGCGGAGTTAGGATTTAGGATTGCGGCTTTAGGATTTAGGATTGCGGATTTAAGATTTAAGATTTAGGATTGCAGATTTAGGAGTGCTGATTGCTGATTTAGGATTGCGGATGATGTGTTTTGTGTGTTCATGAAACACAGGATTCTCAACGATGTGAATAACAACTTGACTTACCACAAAAGAGAACGTGAATCGGAGGCTTTGAGGGACAACGACGAAGGAGGGAAAGAAGAAGGAGAATCACAACAGAGGACGAGAATTCGGGGGCTTCGAGGGACAACGACGAAGGGGGGCACTATGACAGGGTAGATTGTGACGGAGAGGGGAACTATAATGGAGGCGGGCTACGACGAAGGGGGGACGACAACGGAAGAGGTGGAAGACAACCGAAATCGGGCCCTACACTGCCAAGTCCTCCTCTGTCGCGCGCTGCTCCATCGGGGCAATGGAGGGGGAGGCGCGCAAAAAAGGACGGGTCTTTGGGGAACGATGATGGAGAAGAGGAAGAAATGGAGGGTCACGACGGAGGACGGAGCTTCGGAGGCTTCAAGGGATGAAAACGGAGGGGGAGACAATGACGAAGGGGGCGACGACGGAGGAGGGGCAACAGAGGGAGGAATGATAGAGGGGGCTTCTGGGAGTGGGGGTTCTTTGGAGGAGGACGGTTAGGGGGGAGAGATGACGGGTGGAGGGGGCGACATAAGGATTGGGGAATTACGGGAGGAGGCGCGCAGGGCGGGGGGCGACATATGGATTGGGGAATGACGGGAGGAGGCGCGCAGGGCGGGGGGAGACAATGGATTGGGGAATGACGGAGAGGGGCGTGATGGAGGGGCACGGGAAAGGACGGGGTTTTGGTGCTTCATGGGATGACGATGGAGTGGGAGACAACAGAAGGTCGTAAACCAAATATTTGAGTTCTATGTTATTGTGATTTCTTATTTAGGTAATTTACTTTATTTTACAATCAATTTAGGTGTAGAATTTGCTGCTCTAACTAATTGTTCACAATCAATTTATGTTATTGTGTGATTTCAATTTAGGTGATTTCTTATTTTACAATCAATTTATGTTATTGTGTGTGTGTGTGTGTCGGGACACTACCGAGGCAGTGGTATCGTCGTGCGGGGCGCGGGGCTCTCCGTGCGCGCACTATCAATTGATCGAGCGGGCGAGTTTGTGCGGAGGTACTGTCGATGCGGAGAGCACCGAGCACGGGCGGTAGCCCCTGCGAAGATGCTCGTATTCTAGGGAAGATGGTCATATGTGATTATGTTATTAATTCAAGAAATTATTATTATAAAACCTAGTCATCTAAAGCTTAGGAATAATTGTGTGCATATGTAATTGTAAACTGAACATTAGAGATGAATGTGTAGTTTGGTTTTATAAGTAAGCATAATAACATAAATAACCGAAACAATAAATAATTCGGAAACCTAATTGCAAACGAAATTAATAAAAAAACAGAAATTGAAAACATACCAAGCAGGCGATCAGGAACGACGACCAAGCAGGGGAGCAGGAACGGGGAGCAAGCTGAGCGGCAATGGTTCTTGGACCTAGAAATCCGAGGCAGAAGGTATTCAAAAAGGAAAATAGAAATGAAATCGAAATCGAAGCCTAAGTTCTCTGCTGACAAAAATGGAATCGAAATCAGAACCGAAAATAATCGAATCGAACTCGAAAGAAATCGAAATGGGAAATCGGAAATGGGAAAGGAACTCGAAATCGAAATGGGAAAGGACCTCGAAATCGAAAAACAAAGTAAAAAAAACGAAAGTAAAAAACAAAATCAAAATCAAAATCGTAATCAAAATCGAAGAAGAAATTGCTGAGAGATGTTACCTCTCGAACTCCGATCAACTCCGACAGCGACACCAAGCAGAGACGATGACCTAGAAAAATAGTGTAAGAATTGAGGTATGTGCAAACTGCTATATGAAGTAGATTTCAGAGGATTAAGAGCAAAGTATTTAGATTTACAATTAAAAATAACACAGAACGTGAGGATTAGAACGCAATCTAGCAAATATGAGTTATCATAGAAATGGAAGCCTCTAAATGTAACGAATCTTACCAGAAAATGCAGCGGAAAAGAAGTTGGACTTCCATTCCAATTTATCTCCTGAAACTTGCAAGGAAAATATTTATTTTGCAACTTAACCCAATAATTTGAACTCAAAAAAACAATGCAATTAACATCTATAAAGTGCAGTTAGATGTAAAATAAGATTAAAAGGAACATTGAAACTCAAATAACTTCTTTCATACCTAATTAAAGCAGTATTTTATCATTAGAAAGTACAAAATGTAGATAAATATTGGAATTACTCCTAAAACAATAAATTCCTGAAACTACATGTGATGTTGAGCAACAACAAAGATTGCTTCGTCCCATGGAGGAAGCAAGTATGACTGAGGGAATCAGAACAACCATTTTTTCCATTTAAATTGTTCTACCTCATCTTTTGACATTGACATCTCCGGAAATTTTAATAATTCCGATCGATAACAAAGGAATCAATCTAATCCTACAAACTATTATAAAAATATGCTTTATAAATTAAACTGCTAGAGATATTTTATATCAACATGCAAATATTCGTAGAGATAGGAGGTTTACCTTAAGTTAGAAGCAAAAACCCATAACAAAAAAAACTGCAATCGATGGGCTTCCCCTCGCCAACTTCATATAAAATCTGCTTTATATATTAAACTGCTAGAGATAGTTTCTCCAACCTTACAGAAGCCCTCCAATTTAATCAAAGAGTGATAAACATGACGCCCTATTCACCAACATTACAGAAGCCAAATAACCTAGGGAGGAAATGGGGCATTAATAATTATATATAATTTATATGATATAAGGTATATATATCTACCTCCATTCAGCTGGCTTGTACAGGTTTGTATAAAATGTAGTCAGCAATGCAAATTATAAAATGTAGTCAGAAACACAAATTGTATGGGTTGTTAAATTAGTGAGACAGATAAGTGAGGAGGAGATATCTTTCTTGACAGGAGCAGAAAATACTTATGATGACAAAGCCAGGCATAAAGTTTTCCACCCAAATCTGAAATTGCTACTTGTTACTGAAAGCCCAAATCGTTGCACGAAGTTAGAGATGACCAGAAATTGTGAGAGCAGAAGAAGAATTGCAAGTTCAGAGAATCGCTTGGGTTGCTTGGAAACGGTCCCCAGCCATCCATGACGCACAGAAATGGAAAATCATCCCAACCCGGCAATTCATAAAGCAGCAAATGAAGTTAGGCTTACCAGAAAGTCTAAGGATGAGTTGGCCTCTTCTCTCCAGTCCGACATTTCCGCCCTTCTCTCGCCCGTGGTTTTCTCCCTAGGGCACGCCGGGCGACGAAGAGGGAGAGGAGATTGATTGAAATCAGGCGGCGAGAAGAGGATCGAACTCGATCGATCTACCAAAAATGGTGGACGACGATGCGACGGAAGCAGCGAGCTGCGGCTGTTGGAATACAGAGCGGTTGGTCGAAGCAGGAAGATCGCCGGAGTATGGTCGGAGTATCACTGGAGTTGAGGGGGCTGCGATGATGTAGATTTTTGGATGTCTGCGCAGCGGAAGTGGCGGAGGAGGAGGAAGGTTAATGGTTGTGGAAGTGCTGGAGTGCAACCTGGATCTTCGTCGGCGAGCAGGAGGAGGAAGAACCTCTCTATATCGGGCGCGAACTGGAGCTTTGTCGGGATGGAAGGAAGCCAGGCGTCGTCGATGGGCGCAAGGGACCTCTGCTAGGGCACGCAAAATGAATGCGAAGAGGCAGCGGATGGTTAAAAGCGATGGGTTTGGACCTCCGGCGTCGCGAGCCCAGGCGATGAGAAGCGGTGAGGGGGAGCGAGGCTTGCGGGAGAAGAAATGGAGCGCGAGGAGGATCGAGGCTCGCGGGAGAAGAAGTGGAGTCGTCTGCGTGTTTTAAATTAGGGCCATCACGCTTGCGACGGACAGCTTATACTATTCATACCCTAAATAACTTTATATATATGTATAGATGTATAGATATATTATATATCTTTATTATATAAACCAATATACATATTTGAAGGCACACCATAGATTAGATTTGGACCGTTGGATGGGGTTGCTTCAAGTAATGGCCGTCGGATTAAAGAGATCGGGTCTGCAATTAGCCAAACCTCCAAAAAAGCCAATCCCCTAACTCCCCAAAAACCCGACTCCTCTTGAACTCAAAAATTCGCGCATGCCGAGCTTCATTGCTTATGAGAATGGCGAGGAGCAGGGCTTTGATGGCGGTGGGGAGGAAGTGTGTGTGTGTGGTGGAGGGGGGCTTCACGGGCGCTGAAATAGGGCGGATCTTGACTGGAAGGGCGGCGATAGGGAGGAAGACACGGAAGAGGAGAGACGGGGAAAGGGATCCGGCGTCGAAGGAGAGGAAGAGGAGCTTGAAGACGGCGAGCCAGGCTAGCAAGAAGCCCGAGATGCCCCGCGGGTGGATGGAGGAGAAGGAGAATGGGAGGATGAAGAGCGGGGAGATGGCTGGGATGAGGGCGAAGAGGCGGAGGCGGCCAGGAGGGGTTCTTGTGACCACGAAGCGGGCGTAGGCCATTAAGGGAGATACAGATGTTGAGACCTTCAGGAGCGCTGCACTTCCAGATCGCCCGCCATCGTCTCCGGGAACTCAGGTCGTCAGCTGGGTGCCAGAAATCCTCTTTTAGGGAATGCGGAGTGCTGATGGACTGGACGAAGCGGAGACTACAGTGTTTACAAAATGAGATATTTCAGGCAGAAGCAGAGGCGGCCATCGTCTACGGGAACATCGATGCATGGACCCAAGGGCATCCGGATTATTCTCCACCGACCTAGCTTCGCAAAAAACGTCCACTCTCCCGACCGAAATTTCTCGCCTCTCACAATCCCTTCTTCCCGCGACTCTCAAGGTGATTCCTGCCGCCGACACCGAAGCAACCCGCAGACACCAACATAGAAGCTTACCGCTGCGATCGACGCCAATTCCCATGGTGAAGTCCGCCGCCACCGATGCCGACACAGAGGAAGACGCCGCATCCTAAAGCCGACCCCTGCCGCTGAAATATGCCAATCGACCCCTTCTTCATTAAGAGGACTAGATTCCTGCCACCGATGCATACCACAAACAACTACCGCTGATTTCTGCTTCTGCCCTAAATTAGTTGGTATTCCCTTCTAAGTATCATTGATTTTTCATGTAGACTTATTACAATTTATGCATTGCCAAGAGTGCACATCTTGCTTCTCTTCAACGTGTACTAGGTGAATGATGTTTTTTAATGGTGCTTACCAGATCGATCATTTTACTAGGAGTTATGTGCTCCATATTTTGGTAAAGTAAAATCATTTAACTAAAGAAAGGAAGGTAGAGATTCGAAAGAAAAGCTCAAGTTAGGTTTCATTTTACCTATTCTCCAATTCCTGAAGCAATTTTGAATTAACGAAGGTAGACTTTTTTGGATCTCCCTGATTCGGAGTGCTACTCAGTTCAAGCATTCTGCTGAAACCCTGTTCCGAAACCTCATTCTCAAAAGACGTATGACACATCTTCTCTTATCTGCAGTCTAAGGTTGTCGCCTGCAAATCCTTCACCTCATTCTATGGTTTCACTTACTATTTTAATTGTTTAGGAAGCATTATTGATGTTTTTTTACTTCAACATAAAGTATGTATTCCCAGAGCATTATGCATATACCACTATTTCTTCTAAGGGCAGGACTGATTGGAGGCGGGGGTTTGAGATTATGCCCATTGTTAGATTAATGTAAACCCTAACATGAAGTGGTTCTTTTCAGTGTATTTTCTGTCTGTGTTTGCCACAACAAATGTGCTTACATTCATACTCAAAGTTCTATTTGGCTTTGCAACTCAAACCTTCTGATTTTCTTCGCCTGATTGCGGCTGAAGGCCGCAGCGCTGCATCGAGAACGGGCGAAGCCCGCTTGAATGCCAAGAGGGCGAAGCCTGCTTTGTTGCGGGTGAAGCCTGCTTTGTTGCGGGCGAAGCCCGCAGCGACGCATCGAGAACGGGCGAAGCCCGTTCGAAAATGCTAGTATATATATATACACACACACACGAGTGACGGGCACAGGCCTCCGGCTCTACGTGAGTGCAATGGCGTGGGTGGCGACATTTGTGATGGGGGCAACATTTGTCGTAGGGGGGGGGGGGGGGGGGGGGGCATTTGTCGTGGGGGCGACATTCTTCGTGGGGGGGCGACATTCGTCGTGGGCGGCGACAATCGTCGAGGGCAGCGACAATGGTCGTGGGAGGCAACAATTGTCGTGGGGGCGAGATTGGTTTTAGAGGGCGACATTGGTCGTGGGGGGCGACAATTGTCGTGGGAGCGACAATTGTCGTGGGGGACAACAATTGTCGTGGGGGCCAACAATGGTCGTGAGGGGCGACAAATGTCGTAGTGGCGACAAATATCGTTGCGACGACAAATGTCGTGGGGGCGACATTTGTCCTGGGGGCGACATTTGTCCTGGGGGCAATATTTATCGTGGGGGGCAACATTTCTCATGGCATGCGACATTTGTCGTGGGTGGCAACATTCAACGATCGGCAATATTTGGCAACCCAAACAAAGATCTCCTTTGAACATCACGTTCTTCGTGTACACACTCTCATGACTCTAGATTGTGTAATTCTTGGCTAAACTCTGGTCGACTGTGCTAAAACACCTCGAGAGAAAGCTTCCATGATGTAGGACCTAACGGATGTTGCATCTAAGCGGGATAAACCCTCATCTAAACGGGTTGAGCTCATATCTAAGTGGGTTGCACCCGAACCTTAGCGGGCGCAACATCTTACGCATGTATTTGACTTATTCTAAATGCTTAATTAAGAATGAAAAATTGAAAATAGATGCAGTTATGATGGCCATACTATTTTGGAGCTAAATTACCCGTAATTAAGAATGAGAATAGATGCAGTTCTTATTTCAACAATAATTACTATAAAAAATTTCAACCCCATAGCTTTCAAAAAACTAACATTTGTCGTGGGCGGCACCATTTGTCGTGGGGGCGATATTTGTCGTGGGGCGACATTTGTCGTGGGCGGCGCCATTTATCGTGGGGGCGGCATTTGTCGTGGGCGGCGCCATTTGTCGTGGGGGCGGCATTTATCATGGGCGGCGGCATTTGTCGGGGTGGGCGACATTTGTCGTGGACGGCGACATTTGTCGTGGAGGGGCGACATTTGTCATGGAGGGGCGGCATTTGTTGTGGGCGGCGGCATTTGTCGTGGGGGTGACATTTGTCGTGGCGGAAGGCCGCATTCGACGGTGGCCGACGACATTCGTCAAGGCCGGCGACATTTGCGGGAGCCGCGACATTCGTCGGGGACGACGACATTCGTCGGGGGACGACGACATTCTGAATGTACAGAAAGCAAAAGATTATTTTTGTTGCACGATCAGGGCATACATACGCCATTATTGAGATATCCAGCTTCTGATAAGCAGGTACCCTTTCTTATCGGGGTAGTAGAATTCTCAGTAAAGGTCGATGCCCACGGAGCGGTCGATACGGTCCATTCTAGGCGACTTGAATCAGTTATGGCAAGGTACACACAAGGACCGTCCCCAATCCTCCTTTTAAGCCCACCAAAGAAGCTTCTAAAAGCTGTAACCAAGCATCTCCAGGATTATGACCAAGTAACACGTGATTTGTCGTTAGACAAAGCATAGGTCACCCCCAACCCTAGACTTCGCTTTGAGGAACTGAACCCACAGACTTTGAGGTTCCATAAGAAACCTCCAGGCTGTTTTCAGCAAGAGAACCACATTATGTAGCTCCATACGTTGCAAACCAAGACCCCCAAAGTGACGAGGTACACACTTCCCAGTTAACAAGGTGTACACCTCGTTTCTCCTCATGTCCACCCCAAAGAAATCCCTTGTGAACTTCTCAAATTCCTTGATCACATTGTCGCATAGTTGTTTGCATGAGATAGCTAGGCATAGCACTCAACACAGAATTGAGAAAGGTCACCCTACCCGCCATGGATGGACAGATGCTTGTTAGCCCAAGAATTGAAGCGAGCCTGCGTATTACTCAAGAGTGTCCCATATGTGTTTTTAGTCACTCGACCATTGATCATGGGAGCGCCTAAATCCTTACCAAGAATCCCACATTTAAAGTAGCCTGATTATGAGGAATATTCTTTGACACTAACATTTGAGATTTGGCAAGGCTCACCTTTTCGCCACTAGCTTCACAAAAAGAATTCCTTATATAAAGAACTGTCTCGTGGAGGCTTCACCAAACCAAAACACTCTCGCTCGGTACTTTCGCTAAACACATTTAAAGTAGTTTTAGACAAATAGTTTAAGCGTGCGTGTATATGTTTTGGGATGAAATCGCCGTGAAACGGCACAAGACTCCGCCCCTATGATACTTTAGCTTAATAAATATACTATGTTATTTCAATCTTGTTATAATGTTTATACAACAACAACAACAGAACCCATATAATTTAGCTTGTTATAATGTTTATACTTAAAAATAATCTATCAATTCATCCAAAACAAAATATTGGATGCATAATCATGGGAGAAGCACGGGAGGGGACGAACCTTTGCGGTGATCATCCACTTTTGCAAACTCTTCCCTTTCAAGACTGGTCTCCACCGACATTACGAAGAGCAAAGAGGATCCACCATCTGAAAAGAAAAGAAAATCAAAATGAATATAAGTACGGTCTCAAAGCAGATCTAAATTAGAATATATAAGAGCGTCAAAAATAGGTGTATACTCATAAATTTAAAAAAAAACAGAAGGGGACGAACCTTTACGGAGATCATCCACTTTTGCAAACTCTTCCCTTTCAATACTGGTCTCCATCGCCGTTACAAAGACCAAAGAGGGTCCACCATCTAAAAATATCAAAATGAATATATGTAAGGTCTCAAACCGGATCTAAAGTAGATTATGTAAGAGCCTCAAAAATAGATGTATACTCTTAAATATAAAAACATGATTTTAAAGGGTAAAGATGAAACCAAACAAACGTGATTGAATCAAGAAATAAAAAATAGTGGTTGTTTCCATCATAACAGGAAAACAATGATCAACAGAAAATCAATGATCAACATGAAACCGGTAATAGGTTGAAAAAATAATTTTGTATAAATACTTTTGAGAATGGAATCAATTAGGTGGTGGTGGTGGTGGCTTTTGAGAATGAATTTTATATTAAACAGGCACACCCACTGCTCGCAGCCCGAGGAGAGATGACGGGGGGAGGGGGCGACATAAGGATTGGGGAATGACGGGCGCGCAAGGCGGGGGCGACATATGGATTGGGGAAAGACGGGAGGAGGCGCGCAGGGCGGGGGGGCGATAATGGATTGGGGAATGACGGAGAGGGGCGTGATGGAGGGGCACGGGAGAGGATGGGGTTTTGGTGCTTCAGGGGATGACGATGGAGTGGGAGACGATAGAAGGTCGTAAACCAAATATTTGAGTTCTATGTTATTGTGATTTCTTATTTGGGTGATTTACCTTATTTTACAATCAATTTAGTTATAGAATTTGCTGCTCTAACTAATTGTTCACAATCTATAATTATGCTAACTCACAAGAAAACTTTGGATACTTAATAGTGTGTGTGTGTACAGGGGCGGAACTAGAATTTTAGCACAGCCCGGGCACAATAAAATTTAACATCCAAAATATTGGTGTATGTGAAAGTAAAACGACTATGTAATGCTATTATCTGTTTTAGTCTCCACAAATGAAAATTGCTACTATCTAAATGAAGAAAATAATATTACATGGCAAAATGTTGGCATTCTCAGGAAACATAGAACAAAATTTGCCCATTTTCTCCACAAAAACAAAAATCATATACTCGATTTTGAGGTAAAACTGTGCCAGATTCCAATACATGTAAAAAAACAAGTGAACAACTGAACACCTTACGATTCTCATAAGTTAAAAAAAAAGAATAAAAATTGAAACTTCAGAACTAAGTCTTCAGGGCATCAAAATCCATGAACTAACATGCATACTGATGATAAGATGGAAAAGGTCAAATCAAGAACCTGCAATGGAGAAAGAGAGTACCAACCTCGACTCTGGACAAAGAATCTACAATCGAGCAGACAATGCGGGTTTCCATTCACCATGTGTTGCTTCCTCCTCCCCCTCCCCTCTCGTCTCCATCGCAGGTCGCCTCCGACTCTTCGATTGAAGGGGAGAGAAGTGCCCTAGAGGTGTGCGATGCTCGAATTATTGCGGGCGTGAACGGCGGATTGATGAACAGGGAGCTGTAGCTGTTGCGCCATGATCGAGGAATAAGGGTTCCCTGGTTCTGAATGATGAGAGAGAGAGAGAGGAGGGAGGGAGGGGAGAGCGAGAGAGGGGGATAGAGAGAGATCGCAGTTGTAGCTAGTTGTTGCGCTTGCAGACTTGCCATGCTGAAGGAGGTCGACAACGACATTTCAGGGATGAAAGGACGTGATTGAGGCCTGAAGGAAAGCGCCAGGCAAAACATTTCCAAAATCACGCCCGGGCACGTGCCCGGGCATGTCTCTATATAGATCCGCCCGTGTGTGTGTGTGTATATATATATGAGCAGTCGTGCACGCGGGACCCCATGCGGGGAGACATTTGTCGTGGTGGCGACATTTGTCGTGAGAGCGACATTTGTCGTGGAGTCTTCATTTGTCGTGGGGCGACATTTGTCATGGGCGCGAGCGACATTTGTCGTGGGGCGACAAATGTCGTGGCGGCGACATTGGTTGTGGGGGTGACATATGTCGTGGGGGCAACATATGTTGTGGGGGCGTCATTTGTCGTGGGTGGCGACATCGATCGTGGGTGGCGACATTGGTCGTGGGCGGCGACATCAGTCGTGGGCGTTGACATCGATCATGGGCGGCGACATCGGTCGTGGGCGGCGACATCGGTCGTGGGAGGCTACTTCGGTCGTGGAGGGAGACATCGGTCGTGGAGGGAGACATCGGTCGTGGGCGGCGACATCGGTCGTGGGCGGCGACATCCGTCGTGGGCGGCGACATCCGTCGTGGGCGGCGACATCCGTCGTGGGCGGCGACATTCGGTGGGTGCTAATATTATTGTTAGATCATGAGTTTGTTTTAGACGCAAAAAATACATGAGTTTGTTTTTCATTTCGGATCTTTGATTCTTGCAAATAAAATATATTCAAAACAGAGTCAAAGCAATGCAAACATGTAGTCATGGGAGTTGACCGTTTTCAAAATCATTCATCAAATTGGGAACCAACTATGAAGGATGGTAATTAATAAGAAACAACTATTTACAAAGATAATCAACTATGAACCAACCAAAATTTTACAACCATGCTAAAAAGAGAAAAGAACCTTGCAGCAATTATTAAGCTCAATCAATTATTCAACATGCTGCAGCAGGCACTATTTCCAAATACAAAATCGAAAAATGTAACATGGAAATGCTCGAGCTGAAAATGCTAGAAAAATTATGGAAGGTTTAATGCAGTAGTTGTAGACTTTTTTGGAAATTTTGGAACACTGAAATCAAAGTGCATCATTAAAAATACATTCCATTTAAATCGTCAAGGAGAATATAACCAAAGTAGATGCTAGTTTCAAAATTTATAATTTGAAACTTTAAAAAAAGAATCTTGTCCATAGATAGTGGTTGGAAATACATCATTATAACCACATTAAGAGACCTTTATAATAGCTTTTTTCCAGCATTAATGTTAAATGCTCTTAATAAGAATACATCAATATATGCAATATTATATTCTTGTAAAAATGTAGTCAAAACCATGCAATTGAAAACTTTAAACGTGCTAAAGAGAGTAGAAGAGCTTAGAACTATATACAAAGATTTTTCTCCTAAAGCTCTGTAGAAGAAACATGAGAAATGAGCAAATCTGCAAATTTCTGTTCGAGAAAGCTATGATGTGATATTTGAAGCAAAAAAAAGAGATCGTTTTTTGTCACAGTTAAATCATTATGAAGGATAAAGAGTACACAATTAAATCAGTATGAAGCATAAAGAGTACACAAAAAGCATTGTGAACACAGTTAAATCAGTAAATAAGATTATATGAAGAAGGTAGTTAACTACAGGCTATATGAAGGAGGATACACCGAGCACAGTTAAACGAAGACAGTAAATCAGTAAAAAAGCATAAGATTATATGAAGAACTTACATTTTTCCTGCATTTTTTGTCACAGTTGCCGAGCAATAATAGAGGAAATCCAAATAAAATAAAATTTCAGGGACTTATATTGTTTGAACTCAGCCTTTTCAAATGATTCATGGCCAACAACTTGCTTGAGCTCTTCTCCCCACTCCAAGATGGTTGGTTCTTCTTGATAACTATTTCATGACTGCATCTATGGTAACAATAGATTTCATGAATCTATTTCTAAATAATTAATCAATAGATTTCATGAATGAATGTATGTATGGTAATTTGGGTTCCCTTATAGAGTTAGCAAAAAACTGTAAAGAGGAATGAATGTATGGTAACAACTGAAAGCAGTGATCGGTATGGTACATTTACTTCCTGGTAACAGCTGTGGATGGTGATCTTGTCTGCTGCAGTTCTTCTCCTGGTAAAGAGGAATGAATGTATGTTCAGCAAACTTGTAAAGAGAAATGCAGTGATTAATGAGCATGTTTTCCGTGAATGGCAATGCTAAAAGAAAACCCCAAAGATGCAACTGTTTTTTTTTCTCTGCTACTGGATGGTGATCTTGCCTGCTGCAGTTCTTCTCCAAGGGCAGGAAGCAGAGGGATGAAGGACAGAATCGGCCCTCTGCCGATCTGGGAGGCAGACACAATGCGGCAATCTGTAGATCTGGAAAAGCGCAAGGAAGAATCGATCTCCAAAGCCAAATGAATGTAAGGCAGATCGTCGGTGGCTGAAAGCAAAGGGATGAAGATCTCCTAACCGCAGGGAATATAATAGCTTAATTAAATTTTATTTACCTTCCTCATCTATGGCACCATCTTCAATAAGCTTTGGCTCAGACCTCCGGCGAGCACCACCGCTGATGTCGGAAAGTATACCACCGACGGAGGCCGGCCTTCTTGGCGATGTCGAGAGCCCAAGCCATGCCTTCATCTGCTACAAACCAAGTGAACCTCTCGTCATCATTATCTTCTCCCGCATTCCTTGCCATGATTGATATATGGCATGGGAATTCGTAATATCTGTTTTAGGAAGGCTTCTGCTACACATTAGTTGCTGAAGCTTCAGAAAGGCTACTGCTACACCAACTTAAACACCTAAAATTAGCATTATAAACATCAAAATAGTGCTAGATAAGGCCGAAATAAAGTTACATGTCCCAAAATGAAAGAGAAAAATGCTTCCTTAAGTTTCAAGTCCACACCCTTTGATGCAATCAAACACTCACAAATGATTTTATCTCTGCTTATCTACTGGATAGGAGGAAAATTCTCCAATTCTGAATCAAACCAACAGAGCAGTGGTCCATGCTAACAAACATAAGCAGCAGCCAATTCATGGTGGGTTCTTGAAAATGGTTCCAGAATAATACCTGTCTGTAACAACAGATGTAATTTTCACCCAAATTTGATAATGAAATTAATTTTCATCAAAATTGTCCATGATAAACATTACTGTCTACATAATCATCATGGAGGAAAATTAAATGAAGAATCGTAATCTTAAGAAACATTAAAGTTAAATGAAAATGAAATTAAGAACATTAATCTTAAGAAATACACATAAATCAAAATGGATTCTTTGGTCTGCCCTCTCTGATGTCTTTGGCTTTGATTTGAGGGCATGATTCCGCAGCAAACGTGACAGTATAGGGGGCCACTATTTCAGTGGTAATCTGTGAGCAGCCACTTTGTGCATTTATTGTCAAAGGTTCGGTCTTTCTCCTTTGAGAGAAGCCGCTTTGTGCATAGGGCCAAAGGTTAGGTCTGTTTCCAATCTTTCCCCGCCCATACCCCCAATGATTGGGGACTATATGGGTTTTGTTGTTGTTGTTGTTGTTGTTGTAATCTTAAGAAATATTAATCTTAAATAAACATCACAGTACGCGAACAAACACATACTGTTGCAATCCCTTATTCCCTTATTATACTTTCAACATATGCCTTGTTTCGTAGATGGAAATAACATTTTCAATTATCATGTAACCAAGGAAGAGCTAAAAATAATTGAGTAGAAGCTGGCAAACTATTTGTATGCCCACAACATTATAAATACAATATCCCTACACCCACAACTATAAATGAAGAAAAGGATGAAAATACTCTAAATCTCACTCTTCTACTTGTATTGAAACTCCTAAAATTGAATCATGTGTTATATGTTCTTTAAATAAATTATATACACAATATCAAAGAACAAATTTTCTAAAGATATATTAAACATGAGAACTTAATGGGAGAGATGATACCCGAAGAGGATCCTCTTGAAGTAATTGCTGCCTTGCTGAAGTGAGAGGAAGGTGAGCAGAATATGAGGTTGCATGACCTAGATAAACCAAGAAAAAAAAAGTCAGAATAATAACTCTGAAGCAGAATCACACTCCTCTAAGCCATGGAAAACCATAGATTCTTCTCCTCTAGTATCTGGGAAGCGGAGGAAGGAGTAATTTGGGAGGCAGAGGGAGGAGTAGTACAGAGTAAGCAGAGTAGAAGAAAAATGATGGCATATGAAAGATATACCTGCAGGCGATGGAGGTTGTCATGAGGAGGCAGAACGACGAGAGCCAAAACAGTCAAGAACGCAGAGGAAGATGAGCAGCGAGCGGGACTTGCAAGTGCCGACGGGGGAGAGGAGCCAAAATCTTGTTGCGATGATCAGGATGGAGGGCTTGACGGAAGATCAACGATTGTCTGCGGAAGAAGGTTGGAGGTCGACCGAGGGCTTCTTTTTTGGATAGGCAGAGGAGAACCGTCGAAGTTTTCCAAGCCGAAGTGTTGTGGAGAGCAGCGGTAGAAGAGATCGCAGCGCGGTTGAAGGTTTGCGGTCAGCGGGAGGGGAATATGTGTGGAGGAACAGCTAGTTTGGTGAAGAAGGCTAGGGAGCATCCGACTTTTGCTGGTGGTCGCAAGCTTTCGCTGCCGGCGAATCGATGGAAACCAAGAACGGTGAGTAGGATTGGTCTGATGGAGGAGAAGGACGGGCCGAGAGAAGGGAGGAGGAGGACGGATGCGGGAGGAAGGAATGTGGTGCGGGGCAGGGAAAGGGGCGGGAGGGATGAGGAGGATGTAAGGGGAGGGATCCATGGATCTCCTGCGATGCCCTACCTGCGCAGAAGAAATCGCAAGAAGGCTAGGGAGCATCCGACTTTTGCTGGTGGTCGCAAGCGTTCGCTGCCGGCGAATCGATGGAAACCAAGAACGGTGAGTAGGATTGGTCTGATGGAGGAGAAGGACGGGCCGAGAGAAGGGAGGAGGAGGACGGATGCGGGAGGAAGGAATGTGGTGCGGGGCAGGGAAAGGGGCGGGAGGGATGAGGAGGATGTAAGGGGAGGGATCCATGGATCTCCTGCGATGCCATACCTGCGCAGAAGAAATCGCAAGAAGGCTAGGGAGCATCCGACTTTTGCTGGTGGTCGCAAGCGTTCGCTGCCGGCGAATCGATGGAAACCAAGAACGGTGAGTAGGATTGGTCTGATGGAGGAGAAGGACGGGCCGAGAGAAGGGAGGAGGAGGACGGATGCGGGAGGAAGGAATGTGGTGCGGGGCAGGGAAAGGGGCGGGAGGGATGAGGAGGATGTAAGGGGAGGGATCCATGGATCGCCTGCGATGCCCTATGTAACAGACCGCTTGCCGCTACTGGGTTCGCCGGAGGAGGGAAATAAGAATGCTGCCGGAGGAGGGAGGGACAGCGAGGGACAAGAGAGAGGGAGAGAGAGATGGAGTGAAAGAGAGAGAAAGAGATAGAGGGATATAAAAGAAGAAAGAACTTTATTAATTTCATAATGACTATTACAACCTAATTACTGATTATTTATAATAGTGCTCTCAGTAATAATGCCGTTGGCATCATGTACAATGTAATGACCAAACTACTGTTTAATTATTTACTTCCTAAAGACATGTGGCGCCTCTATTGGCACCCGTTACACTCCATCCGCGCCCCTATAAAAGAATGTCGGGGTTTGTTTCCTTCGCCCAAACCCTAATCGCCTCTTTTTTCTTTCTTCCTCCGCAGCTGGCCGAGTGAGCTTCCCGAGGCCGAATGAGCTTCCCGAGGAGCTGGATCTGGATGCTCCCGTCGCCGGAGAGGGGGCTTTTGGGGGCTTTTGGCTGCTAGTAATGTCTAGTGGACCGGCGCTGCTTGATCGTCTATCCAGGGAGGGATTTGCTGAGATCTGCGGCTGTGCGGTGGGGTAATTTCTGGGTTCCCTCCTTGTTGATTCCTGCCTTTGTTTGAAGTCGAGTGCGTGTTGCCGTTGATTTTTCTGGTTGTTCCGTACTTTGTGTGGTTGCACTGTTTGTCTTTGTTTGGATTTCCTCTTCGTTTGGTTGGCCGATGATGTCGATGGTGCTCCTGGACCCTGATGGTGGTTCTGTAGGACCCGTTGGTGAGGTCACATGCTCCAGCGTTGGTGGTTCGTTTTCCTGCAGGTAACGCGTAATTAGCTTAGATGAAAATTTTAATTTCTTAAGTACCTGTGGGGGGATGTTTTGTATATTTTCCCAGGAGTTATCATCTGGAGATAAACCATTCCAGCTGAGCAATAGTTGAAGTTGGGGTTTATTGTTCACCCAGATTGTGCGCTCGTCCAGGACTTCGTTGATTTCATGTTCTGGATCGTTATGTGAATTTCCTGTAGTTAAAGGGTGATAAACTTTGGGTGTGTTAGTAAAGTATGGTTTAAGCATTGAAACATGAAATACCGGGTGGATTTTGGAGTAGTTAGGGAGTGTTGCGGAACGCTTAGGGCCCTTGGTAGACCGGTTCACTTGAACCGCCTCAGCTCGTGAGCGAGCTAAGCGCGCAAACAGTCAATTAGAGGTTCGTTGAGTACGCGGAGGCTTTTTAATGTGGAAAACCCGGAAAGGGTAAAAAACCACGTGGCCGGAGCTGTGCCGACCAAACTTCACTATCTTCTGGAGGAGTTACAACTTGGAAGCTAGAACTCGAGCGCGACAGGCCGCTGCTCGTTACAATACTTGGAGAAAGGGAGCTTCGAGGGTGACAGACCACCTCTCGAAAAACTAAGTCCTTTTCCCTTCTGAGACTGCTAGTCGCCTTTCTGGAAGTGAGAAGGCTAGTCGCCTTTCGGAAGTGGGAAGGCCGGTCGCCTTTCGGAAGCGGGAAGGCCAGTCGCGTTTTCCTTCTGAGAAATGCTCGTCGCCTTTCTGGAAGATGAAGATCCTCGAGTCCCGAAGGAGATCTTCAAGTCCCGAAGGAGATCTTCAAGTGCCGAAGGAGAATTCCGCAAAAGTCTGCAAGGAGCTCTCCCGAGTCCAGAAGTCCAGGTCCCCTCTAATGAAGCCATGGGGCTCCTTTTATAGTTTTTGCCGGGGGCGGCCCGGTAATTTTGCCGTTGGCAATTTCCATAAATGCTCGGTGGACGAATCATATTCTCCGGTTCGGGGCCCTCGGATCACTATTTTTCGTAAATGACCACCTTGCCCTTCGGGCAGCTTGGGCAGTTTGGGCAGTTCGGGCAGTTCTGTTGGAGGTGAAAAAGGCGACTAACTATTCCTGAAAAGTGAGAAGCCTGAAACCCAAAATGTGAGAAGCCGGAAAGACAAAAAGTGAGAAGCCGGAAAGACAAAAAGTGAGAAGCCGGAAAGACAAAAAGTGAGAAGGCTTCCCGACTGCGTTCAGAAACGTTCTGAGCGCGGGTTAGCGCTGAAGCTCCCCGAATGCGCAACGGGCCCCGGGAGATGCCTCGGACGGACGGTGAATCGAGGAGCCGCTCCCTAGCGAGCGGTTGAAGTCCTCCGGAGAGGAGCGGGCGCCGGACCGCACCCCTAGAAGGAGTGGGCACGGCCGCGCACCCCCGAGCGGGGAGGGTGCGGACTGGCCGCACCCCAAGGGGTGGGGTGCGGCTTGGCCGCACCCCACGGGGGGTGCTGCCTGGCCGCACCCCTTGGAGGGTGCGGCTTGGCCGCACCCCAGAAGGGGCGCGGCTTGGCCGCACCCCCTTGGGGGGTGCGGCTTGGCCGCACCCCACAAGGGGTGCGGCTGGGCCGCACCCCTTGGGGGGTGCGATTTGGCCGCACCCCCTTGGGGGGTGCGGTTTGGCCGCACCCCCTTGGGGGGTGCGTTTTGGCCGCACCCCTCAAGGGGTGCGGCCGGGCCGCATCCCCTTGGGAGATGCGGCACCCCCTTGGGAGATGCGGCACCCCCTTGGGGGGTGTAGCCGGCTCGTACCCCCTTGGGGGTGTGGTCGGCCCGTACCCCCCTTGAGGGGTGCGACTTGGTCGGCCATTCTCCTTGGGGGGTGCGAATGAGCCGGGCCCCCCCAAGGTGGTGCGGTCGGGACGCATTTGGGCTATCTCCTTGCGGCGAGGGGTGCAGCCCGTGTGCTGCCGTGCGCTTTTGCGCGCGGTTATGTACATATCTGGGGCTCGTGTGTGCTTCGATCACTACCCCCATCTCTCTTCTGCGAGGTTTCCTTTGGGCGCATCCTGAGGCCTTCACGGGTGTACAACATAAGCCCCCCAAACCTTCGGAGTCCGAGTTCCTGAGCGAGGAGTTCGAAGGTTTTGATTTTTCTTTGGCGGTTTTACCCCTTGTCCTCTGTGTGGCGCTTTTTCGGGTAGGAGTTGATGTCGGAGGGTGTTGGTTCCCTGAGATTGTCGTGGGCTTGCTGCCAGGTTCTGATATCCGCGTGGACTGTGGGGTTTCTGCAAAGTGACAGATTAGCTTGCGCGGTTCTGAGCCCGCGGCTTCTTTCACAATAGAAAATTTAGCTCGCGCAAGTCTGTGCTTGCGGCTTTCTTGCACGAGTCGGGCTCGCGGCTTGGCCGGTGAATAGCGTTTGTATTCAAACCGTGGGTGAACGCAGGGGGGGCAGGCCCCGACGTCACCGGGACTCGACGGCGGAGGAGAAGGGCGAACCTTCAATCGACGGCGGTGCAAAGTCCCCGGGGCAGGGCCCCGAAGTGGCCGGTGAATAGCTGGTGTATTCAAACCGTGGGTGAACGCAGGGGGGGGCAGGCCCCGACGTCACCGGGACTCGACGGCGGAGGAGAAGGGCGAACCTTCAATCGACGGCGGTGCAAAGTCCCCGGGGCAGGGCCCCGAAGTGGCCGGTGAATAGCTGGTGTATTCAAACCGGAGGCGTACGTAAGGGGGGCAGGCCCCTACGACGCTGGGACTTGACGGCGGGGGAGAAGGGCGGACCTTCAATCGACGGCGGTGCAAAGCCCCCGAGGCAGGGCCTCGAAGTGGCCGGTGAATAGCTGGTGTATTCAAACCGGGGGCGTACGTAAGGGGGGTAGGCCCCTACGACGTTGGGACTTGACGGCGGAGGAGAAGGGCGAACCTTCAATCGACGGCGGTGCAAAGCCCCCGAGGCAGGGCCTCGTTGTGGCCGGTGAATAGCTGGTGTATTCAAACCGGGGGCGTACGTAAGGGGGGTAGGCCCCTACGACGTTGGGACTTGACGGCGGAGGAGAAGGGCGAACCTTCAATCGACGGCGGTGCAAAGCCCCCGAGGCAGGGCCTCGTTGCAAAATTTTTCTTAAGTGTGTGAAGGTGTCAAAACATAGCTTTTCAATAAGAAATCATTCGGTGCACAGCTTTATGTAAGATAAGATAGGTGCACGAGTCTGAGCTCGCGGCTTTTACACAAATTATAAGATAGATTTGCACGAGTCAGAGCTCGCGGTTTGGTACAGAAATTGAAGATAAGTTTGCACGAGTTTGAGCTCGTGGCTTAGTACATGGTAGAGGTCCTGGGATCACTGGTAAAAGCGGCGCAGGTTTTGAGCGTTCCAGGTGCGTGGCAAAGTCTTCCCTTCCGCCGTCCTGAGTCTGTATGTTCCGGGTTTTACGACTGCGGTGACTATGTACGGGCCTTCCCAGGCCGCTGAGAGCTTGTCTCCTTGGGGACCTTTACCGGCGGCCTCGATGCTGCGTAGGACGAGATCTCCTACGCTGATTGGTCTGGGCTTCACCCTCCTGTCGTAGGTCCGGGCTACACGCATTTGGTAGAGTGCAGCACGGTAAGCAGCGTTGTCCCGGACTTCGGGGATTAGATCGAGGTTTTCTCGGAGCAGTCCATCATTCTTGTTGGGATCGAAGGTGAGTACTCGAGCACTCGGAACGCCGATGTCGACGGGGATGATAGCTTCGGTTCCGTAACAGAGGTTATAAGGTGTCTCTCCTGTAGGAGTTCTTTCTGTTGTGCGATATGCCCACAATACATTCGGGAGCGCGTCTACCCACTGTCCCCCGGCTTCTTCCAAGCATGTTTTCAGCCCTTTGAGGATGGTGCGGTTCGTGACTTCTACTTGTCCGTTGGCTTGTGGATGCGCCACGGCCGTGTGGCGCAGGTTGATTTTCAGATCCTCACACATCTTGGTGAAGGACTTCCCAGTGAATTGAGTGCCGTTGTCGGCAATGATCGTAGCCGGGATGCCGAAGCGGCAAACGATGCTCTTCCAGACGAATTGTTTGGCGTTTTCTTCGGTGATCTTGGCCAGGGGCTCTGCCTCCACCCATTTGGTGAAGTAGTCGATGGCTAGGATGATGAACTTCCTCTGTCCAGATGCTAGAGGTAGGGGACCGAGGAGGTCGATCCCCCACTGTGCGAATGGCCACGCACTCTGCAGCGTGGTAAGTGAGACCGGGGGTTGATGAGGCATGTTGGCGTGTAGCTGACAGCTTTTGCACCTCTGGACAAAGTCGGCCGCGTCCTTTCTTATTGTCGTCCAATAGAAGCCTTGACGCAGTATTTTCCGCGCTAATGCCTTCCCGCCTAGGTGCTCTCCGCAGACTCCTCCGTGTATTTCCCTGAGTACGTAGTCCGCCTCGCTTGCCGGCAGGCATTTCAGATATGGGCCTGAGAATGCCCGTTTGTAAAGCTCCCCGTCTATAATGGTGAACGATGCAGCCCGCATTCGCAGCCTTCGCGCCTCTAGGCGATCTTCAGGAAGGTGCCCTTGCTCCAGGTAGGCTCGTAATGGGGTCATCCAGGACGACTCCTCCTGGTGGATGGTTGTGATTTCCCATGGCCCTTGAATGCTTGGGATCACAACTTCTTCGATCCGGCGTCTTCGAGACTGGTAGTTGGAGGGTGAGGTGGCAAGCTTGGATAGAGCATCCGCCTTGGTATTCTGCTCTCGGGGGATGTGTAGGATCTGATATGATGAGATCTTTTGGAGAAGTGACTTTGCGAATGCGAGGTATTTCGCCATCTGCTCGCTCTTAGCCTCGTAATCTCCTTCAACCTGTGAGACCACGAGTTGGGAGTCTGTATAAATCATTAGGTTCTCAACTTTGCAGTCGATAGCGAGCCGGAGACCGGCGATCAGTGCTTCGTATTCCGCGATGTTATTTGTTGCGGGGAACTTTAGCCGGAGTCCGTAATCCAGGGTGATCCCTTCGGGGCTCATAAGGAGTAATCCTGCTCCGGCCCCTTCGGCTCCCGAGGCGCCGTCGACATAGAGGGTCCACCGGGTGCTAGCGGTGTCTTTGATGAGGGTTGTTTCTGGCGGGATGGTGTATTCTACCACGAAGTCGGCGAGCACCTGCGACTTGATGTCAGGGCGAGGCAGGAATTGGATGTCGAATTCGCCGAGTTCTATGGCCCACTTTACAAGTCTCCCCGAGACTTCCGGCTTCTGGAGGATCGCCCGTAACGGGAGTTGTGTCAATACCTTGACTGCGTGAGCCTGGAAGTAGGGTCTGAGTTTTCTAGCCGAGAAAACAAGAGCCAAGGCTGTCTTGTCTGCTGCCGGATATCTGGTTTCGGTATCGGTGAGGACTTTGCTGAGGTAGTAGATCGGGCGCTGCACTCCTCCTTCGTCCTTCACAAACACTGAGCTAAGAGCCGTAGGCGATACGGCCAGGTACAAGAACAGAGTTTCCCCGGGGGTGGGTTTTGACAGAAGCGGTGGCGAAGCCAGGTACTGCTTGAGAAGCTCGAAGGCCACCTGGCACTCGTCTGTCCATTGGAAACCTGAATGTCGCGCTCCCCGGAGGATTTTGAAGAAAGGGAGGTACTTGTCTCCTATTCGTGATAAGAAACGGGACAAAGCTGCGATCCTCCCGTTTAGGCGTTGTACTTCCTTAATTGAGCGAGGTGGCGACATATCCTCCAACGCCTTGATCTTCTCGGGGTTGGCCTCGATTCCCCGATGGGTTACCATGAAACCTAGAAACTTCCCCGCCATCACACCAAACGCACACTTGCTGGGGTTGAGCCGCATCTGGAAGCGACGGAGAAGCTGGAAGCACTTTTCTAAGTCTTCCAAGTGGTCGCGTCGGTGGACGCTCTTTACTAGCATGTCGTCCACGTAAACCTCCATCGTTTCTCCGATGAGGTCCTTGAAGACCTTGTTCATCAGCCTTTGGTAAGTGGCTCCGGCGTTTTTAAGGCTGAAGGGCATCACCTTGTAGCAGTAGACTCCCCGGTCGGTGCGGAAGGCGGTATGCTCTTCGTCTGCGGGGTTCATCCTTATCTGGTTGTAACCTGAATAAGCATCCATAAAGCTGAGTAGCTCGTGGCCTGCTGTAGCGTCGACGAGCTGGTCAATCCTTGGCAGGGGGAAACTATCCTTCGGGCAGGCTTGGTTCAGGTTGCTGTAGTCGACGCACATTCGCCATTTCCCCGAGGCCTTCTTGACCATGACCACGTTGGCGAGCCATGTGGGATATTCTGCTTCACGAATGAATCGTGCCTCCAGGAGCTTAGCTACCTCTTCCTCGATTGCTTTTAGGCGCTCGGGGGCGAAGTTCCTCTTTTTCTGAATCACGGGTCTGCAGGCGGGGTTGATGTTTAGCGAGTGAAAGATGACGTCGGGATCTACCCCGGGCATGTCCTCCGGGCTCCATGCGAAAATGTCCTCGTTCTCCTGCAGGAAGGTGGTGAACTTCTCTTGCTCTTGTGATGTCAAGAGTGACCCGACCTGAACAGTTCGAGTCGGGTCTCGCCGGGAGAGTGGTACTTCTACTATCCCTTCAACGGGCGTTCCTCGCTGCAGAGTCGCCTCGTCTCGCAGGTCGAAGTTATTGATGTTGAGAGCGGTCGCCCTTGCTGGCTGAGCCTGCTTCAGGTAGCAAGTCCTGGCTGCCTCTTGGTCTCCTCTTACGACTCATATTCCTGCGGCGGTGGGGAACTTCATAGCTAGGTGTGGAATAGAGGGGATTGCCCCGAAGATTGACTAGAGCGGTCTTCCGAAGATGGCATTGTAGGCGGAGGTGGACTCTACCACCATGAACTGGATGTTGTGCGTTGACTGTCTTGGAAATTCGCCCAACGTGACTGGGAGGATGATCATGCCTTGCACCGGGACGGGCCTGTTGTCGAAGCCGTAGACGGGCCCGGCTGCCGGACTAAGCTGGTCTTTGGTGAGCTTCATACTTTGCAAGGTGGAGAGGAACAAGACGTCGACCGAGCTTCCATTGTCGACCAGTATTCTCTTCACTTTAAAGCAGGGATCCCCGATCCCTGCGCTGATCACTAGCGGATCCTGGTGTGGAAGCCGCAACCCTCGTAAGTCTTCATCTCCGAAAGCTATCGTAATATCCTGCTTGAGTTTTTTGTCTTCGTGGTCTCTCATGGGCTGGGCGATCGAGAGGATCTGCGACGCCAGGACTAGCGGTCCGGCGATCGTCTCGATTTCTCCCACCATCGGCCTTCCTCCACCTGCGCCTCGGGGGGCGGGGGGCTGCTCTCCTGCCTCCCTAGGCTGCTGGGGCTGATTGGGGATCTGGCCTTGTAAGAATCTTCCCAGGAGTCCCTGGCGGATGAGGCGCTCAATCTCGTCTTTGAGCCTGGTGCACTCCTCGGTGGTATGTCCGGTTCCTCGATGGAACTCGCAGTATCTGGACTGGTCACCCCTCGGATTTGGCGGGGGTATCCGGGGCATGCGAAGTTCGGGGTTGTTCTGAATGGCGTAGAGCACGTTCGTTCTGGTGGTGTTCAGTGGGGTGTAGGTCCTGGGCGGCTGCGGTCCCAGATCCCTTCGGGGGTCACGCCGACGTCCGTCACCGCGGCGCTCCTCGCCGCGACGATCTTCTCGTTCGCGAGGGGCTTGATCTGTTCCCCTTTTCTTTCCTTGGCTTCCTTCGAACTGCCGACGGTGTGCTTCGATGGCCTCATCTGCAGCTATTTGCGCTTCGACCCTGTGAACAAGGTCGGGATAGCTTGGTACGGTTTCTCTCATGAGAGCCGAATAGAATCCACTTGGGCGGAGTCCTCCTAAGAAAACTCCTCGCAAGAGTTCGGGGTCAACCCCTGGGATCTGCCGTGCCTCGGTAGTGAAGCGTCGGAAGAAGTCCTTGAGTGTCTCTCCGTCGTTCTGGCGGATCCCAGAGAGATGGGAGGGATCCCGGACAATTCGGCGGTTGGCGATGAACTGATCCACGAACTGCTGCGCCATTTCCGTGAAGTTATTGATGGCCCCATTCCGCAGGGAATGGAACTAAGTGCGCGCTTGGCCTTTCAAGGTTGCCGGGAACACCTGGCAGAGGAGCTGATCAGGAGCGCTGTAGATCCTCATGACGGTGGTGAAGTGATTGACGTGTTCCAAAGGGTCGTCCGTCCCGTCGAATGTCTCGATGTTAGGAAGCTTGAAGCCATTCGAGATTGGATGAGCTAGGACTTGAGGCGACAGGGGGGAGCCCTGATGCGCGGGGCGGCGAGCGAGCGCGGCGCGTCGTCCTGCTTGGGCATACTCTTCTTCGATCATAGCACGTATTTCTTCGCGCGTAGTCCTTTCCGCTACCCGCTCAGGGGCAGCTCTTCTGAGGTGATGGCGACGGTGGCCAGCTTCCGGGCCTCCAGCCGGCGGGGCAAGGTGAGCGGAACTCGCCGCATTGGAGAATCCTTCTGAAGCCTCGTCTTCCTGGACGGCTTCTTGGTTCGGGACAAGGTTTAGAACTGGGGGCGGGGGCGCGTTCGGAGCTGGCGGCTGGACCGGAGCTTGAGGAGCCCCGAGATCCCTTACGAGAGCCAACATCTCGGCTTGGTGTTCTTCGATTCGCCGCATGCGCACTTCCAGCCCAGCTGCTGGTGCAGGGGGTGCCTGCTCTGCGGGTGGTGCGTCGACTTGCGAGGGGGAGGGAGCTGGGTCGACACGTCCCTCCAGCGCTGATCCCTCCGCAGTGCGAGTACTCTTCCTTGCCATTGCGGTTGACCTTCAAAAAGTTCTGGGAATGTTCCCACAGACGGCGCCAAACTGTTGCGGAACGCTTAGGGCCCTTGGTAGACCGGTTCACTTGAACCGCCTCAGCTCGTGAGCGAGCTAAGCGCGCAAACAGTCAATTAGAGGTTCGTTGAGTACGCGGAGGCTTTTTAACGTGGAAAACCCGGAAAGGGTAAAAAACCACGTGGTCGGAGCTGTGCCGACCAAACTTCACTATCTTCTGGAGGAGTTACAACTTGGAAGCTAGAACTCGAGCGCGACAGGCCGCTGCTCGTTACAATACTTGGAGAAAGAGAGCTTCGAGGGTGACAGGCCACCTCTCGAAAAACTAAGTCCTTTTCCCTTCTGAGACTGCTAGTCGCCTTTCTGGAAGTGAGAAGGCTAGTCGCCTTTCGGAAGCGGGAAGGCCGGTCGCCTTTCGGAAGCGGGAAGGCCAGTCGCTTTTTCCTTCTGAGAAATGCTCGTCGCCTTTCTGGAAGATGAAGATCCTCGAGTCCCGAAGGAGATCTTCAAGTCCCGAAGGAGATCTTCAAGTGCCGAAGGAGAATTCCGCAAAAGTCTGCAAGGAGCTCTCCCGAGTCCAGAAGTCCAGGTCCCCTCTAATGAAGCCATGGGGCTCCTTTTATAGTTTTTGCCAGGGGCGGCCCGGTAATTTTGCCGTTGGCAGTTTCCATAAATGCTCGGTGGACGAATCATATTCTCCGGTTCGGGGCCCTCGGATCACTATTTTTCGTAAATGACCACCTTGCCCTTCGGGCAGCTTGGGCAGTTTGGGCAGTTCGGGCAGTTCTGTTGAAGGTGAAAAAGGCGACTAACTGTTCCTGAAAAGTGAGAAGCCTGAAACCCAAAATGTGAGAAGCCGGAAAGACAAAAAGTGAGAAGCCGGAAAGACAAAAAGTGAGAAGCCGGAAAGATAAAAAGTGAGAAGGCTTCCCGACTGCGTTCAGAAACGTTCTGAGCGCGGGTTAGCGCTGAAGCTCCCCGAATGCGCGACGGGCCCCGGGAGATGCCTCGGACGGACGGTGAATCGAGGAGCCGCTCCCTAGCGAGCGGTTGAAGTCCTCCGGAGAGGAGCGGGCGCCAGACCGCACCCCTAGAAGGAGTGGGCACGGCCGCGCACCCCCGAGCGGGGAGGGTGCGGACTGGCCGCACCCCAAGGGGGGGGGGTGCGGCTTGGCCGCACCCCACGGGGGGTGCGGCCTGGCCGCACCCCTTGGAGGGTGCGGCTTGGCCGCACCCCACAAGGGGTGTGGCTTGGCCGCACCCCACAAGGGATGCGGCTAGGCCGCACCCCTTGGGGGGTGCGGCTTGGCCGCACCCCCTTGGGGGGTGCGGCTTGGCCGCACCCCACAAGGGGTGTGGCTGGGCCGCACCCCTTGGGGGGTGCGGTTTGGCCGCACCCCTTGGGGGGTGCGGTTTGGCCGCGCCCCCTTGGGGGTGCGTTTTGGCCGCACCCCTCAAGGGGTGCGGTCGGGCCGCATCCCCTTGGGAGATGCGGCACCCCCTTGGGGGGTGTAGCCGGCTCGTACCCCCTTGGGGGTGTGGTCGGCCCGTACCCCCCTTGAGGGGTGCGACTTGGTCGGCCATTCTCCTTGGGGGGTGCGAATGAGCCGGGCCCCCCCAAGGTGGTGCGGTCGGGACGCGTTCGGGCTATCTCCTTGCGGCGAGGGGTGCAGCCCGTGTGCTGCCGTGCGCTTTTGCGCGCGGTTATGTACATATCTGGGGCTCGTGTGTGCTTCGATCACTACCCCCATCTCTCTTCTGCGAGGTTTCCTTTGGGCGCATCCTGAGGCCTTCACGGGTGTACAACAGGGAGTTTTAATTTATACACCGTTTCTCCGGTTTTTTTGAGTATTTCATATGGACCGTAATATTTGAGCTGGAATCTAGCATGCACAGCAGTGTGCATAGATATTTGTTTATAGGGCGGGAGTTTGAGCAATGCCAGATCCCCTGGGACAAAACTCCAGTCCTGTCGATGCTGGTCGGCTTGGTTCTTCATGCGGTGTTGGGCTCGTTGCAGATTTGTTTGCAATTCCGCTAATACCTGTTTTTTGTCTTTGATTGTGTCTTCAATTACTTGTATCCTGCTTGTGCCTGTAAAAAAATTGAAGATTGAGGGTGGAGGTCGGTCGTATATTGCCTCGAAAGGAGACATGTCGGCTGATGTATGGAAGGGTTCGCAGAAACATAGAAGTTAGCGGGAATCGTGGGGCAACCATTTCCACCTACCGCCACCACGCGACCCGGACCGCGGCGGTACCCTGGAATTATAGTAATCCTGGGCCGCACGGCCCTCCCGGTCCATGAGGTAGGCGTAATCCCTCATCCTCGCAATGTGCACCTCCGGCGTCGTGACGGTCTCGTCGTTATCACGTTGTCTCGCGGCCCGGAGCCTCGCACACTCCTCCATCAGGACAGCATGCCTATCCTCGGCGGCCTCTCTATCCCGTCCCGCTTGAAGGCTGAGGTCCAGCAGCATCCGACCATGTTTCTGAAGCAACTCTGCGGTTCGCCGCTTCATCGTCTCAGGATCTCGCGGATCCCCCAAGAAGTCTTCCACTTGTTCGGGGAACGGGGACACCTCCTCATCCCCAAACTCGGAATCGGTGGGCGGATTCTCGGAATTCTCTGCAAAAAGGTTACATAACCTGTTTAAGTTCGTGTATGGCACGGGGACGCTAGAATGCTCACCCAGAGGAGGGCGAGAACTCTCAGGGCGGCCCTGGAAGATGTTTCCGTAGTGGGGGTAGAGGGATTTTCCCAAGCCAGGAGGGTAGGCCGCACTGTTGGTCGGCGAAATCTTTGGCGGCCGAGAGCCGCCAGTGTCCTCGCTCCCCAGAAGATTGAACCCTGGCATATCCACGGTTCTATCGGGAAGGGGCGGAGACAGAGGCCGCAAATCCTGGCGAGCCGGGGGCTTCTGGGGCGAGACTGTAAGAAGCAGGAAATAAGGAGCCGATGATCAACAGAAGAAGTCAATATGCGAGATTAAGGGCATACCCGCGACATTCTTGCCAGCGAGATCCGTGTCCGCCGGCGGACTTTTGAGAGATCCACCTTCAAGCTCGCCAACGTCCTTGTTCGGCAAAATCTCCTGCGAGTAAGAAGGAATCATATAGGCTAATTTATTGGCATGGTTGAAGAGATGGTCCAAACCTTCTCAGGGGAACGGTTATCGGGGGAAGAGTCCAGCAGTACGGAGTCGTCCCCAGTTTGGCGAACCGCTTTCGCCTTTTTTGCCGTCGGCGCCTGAGCGGGAGGCGGCCGGTTCATCCAGGCGGGGACTCTAGTCGTGGAGGGTAATCCGCCTGCCCTGGCAGCCTTTAAGCGAGCCCCAACCTCTTTGGAAAGCGACATCTCCCAACAGCTACGGTAAGGGAGAAAAGGAAAAAAAAGAGAAGGATGGTGCGCGTCACTGAGGCCCGGGATGATATTTATAACCCCCAGGGTGGGCCCTACCAAAGATTCCTGACAGATCATCAAGAGGCTGGCGAATACCAGGGGTTGGATGTTTCTTCGCGAGCCTGGGTAGCCTCGCGAAGAGCGGGGATTATGTACAACCCCGATATTCGCCAGGCAAGTGGGCACGGTTTGGGAAGACGAAGTGTATTCTATGTTCAACGAAGTTAAGAGGCGGTCTCGCTGAAGGCTCGCGAGATCGGACCTAGGCAGATAATCCCAAAGGGGGGAGGCTAAGCGAGACCTTGCGAGCCAGCGCCTCGCAAGCCGCTGGCAGAAGAGTCCTATGTTCGGCGAAAAGATGTGTTCGCCAAAATGCGTTCTATGCATGACAGCCAAGGGGCGGTCTTGCAGAAAGGCTCGCGAGACCGGGTCTCAGCGTTCGATGAACAACCAGTCTCAGCGTTCGACGAACAGCCAGTCTAAGCGTTCGACGAATTGTTTCTTGCGTTCGACGAACAGCTTGCTTCAATCCCGTCTCAGCGGTCGACGAATAGCCAGTCTCAGCGGTCGACAAACAGCCAGTCTCAGCGGTCGACGAACAACCAGTCTCAGCGGTCGGCGAACAACCAGTCTCAGCGGTCCACGAACAGTTTAACATTCTGTGTTCGTCGAGCTCGTCTGTGTTCAGCGAAATGATGTGTTCAACGAAATGGGTTCTGTGCATGATGAAGTCAAGTGGCGGTCTCGCAGGAAGGCTCGCGAGACCGGACCTCGGCAGATACCGCCGAAGGGAGGCCAGCGAGGTCCTCGCAGGTTGATCGCCTAGGAGAGGCATCGCGAGCAGGACTCGCGAGAGCTTCGGCAGTAGTGTTCTCGCAGTTTCTTGCCCATAGGCCGATGGGGCCAAATTACCCTTTTACCCTTGGTGGTCTGCCTTTAGCCTCTCCAAACAACGGAGTTTGGCTGTTAGCAGACCCATTTGGGGTGCGGATAGTAAAATCAAAAAGGCGGAATCCTGCTATTTGCAGGCCAGATCAGAAAATCTATAAATAAGACCTAAAGGGCGCCTTTGGAGAGGACTTCACATCAGCTTCTCTCTCCTCAGGCTCTCCTTGGCTGGCATTTCCAGAGTTCTCCAAGGTGCCCGAGTCTCAGCTTTGGCTTGGGAGGGGAAGCGCTCAACGATCTTCCGGGTTAGTGGAGGGACCTCCTTGCTGTGACTAAGGTCTTAGTCATTTTCCTAGTCTTCAGTCTATCTTCTCTGAGGGATCGGTAAGGGCTAGCTGCCCCTCATTTCGGTGAGGGCCCCGAGCTTCACAAGAGGCCGAGAAATCGGTTTCAACAGTTAACATATAAACTGTCATAATAAACTTCGATCACCTCTAAAATCGAGCCATATTTTTTAGTTATGGAGTATTATATCACTACACATTTTTTGGATATTTTCATGACCATTTTCACTATAACCTGCTATTATTAAAAGGCTTGAAGGTTGGACAAAGAATTGTTAGTTCCAGCTCTCCATTGATGGTTAACCACCTTCACACACAAGTTGTCTGTAGGACTGCCTCAACCAACCCTACAACTCCTGGAAGAGTACGCATCAAACAAATGAATCAAGGTATGCCCTCAATTAATTGAAGTTTATTTAAATTGAAAGAGTGGGGAAGAGACATGTGTTTTCCATCAACATCATTTTTTCTTAAAGAAGTCTGAGGAGGGTTTACTCTTCTTCATCTGGATTCATTTAAATTATGATGTGCATTATGTTTATAGTACACGCAAAATGTTTATTCCTGCAATAAGGAGTTTGAGGGGAATATATGTCTATTGTAGTGGTGAGATGAAATATTGATTGCAGACAAGGAAATATATGGTAGTTGATTGGTTGGAATTGGCTTTGGATGGAAGACTGCAGGTTGGCTAGGAGATTGTTGCGATGGTATTTTTGTGTGAACTATTATATGTTTGCATTAATCTTTCTTAAGTATTTTTAAGCTTTGTTTGTTTGAGATGATTTAGTGGTGTAATACCTTTTGAAATTAAGGTTGCCAATTATTTATAATTTTCTTCACCTAATCAAATGTTAGATGTTTCTTGATAATCAGTGAGTTGAGATGTTCTTGGATTCAGCATAAGATGGTTGATTTTAATAACTGATTGTTGGGGTGTATCAGTTAAGTATCCTACTTAATGGGTATTAGCAAATAATTTTATTTTTGGTTATGATTAGCTAATTTCAAAACATGTTCCTCATCATTCTCTTACTAAATTGTTTTCCAGTGTTTTAAGTTCGCTACTTTAGAGTGCTCCACATCATCGTCAATTGCACACACTGTCATCTGGCAATGATGCATACAAAGGTGCGCCATTCGTAAATTCTTATTAGCTGAATTTCTGGTTGTTTTCTCTTGATTCTACCAACTGGAATTTATGATATGTATTAGCTGAAATTCTTTTTGTTTTCTCTTGATTCTACCAACTTGAATTTATGATTTGTTGGCAGCGACAACAGTTATCAACTGTTTTCTAAGTTTTTGTTGCATTTTCTTAGTCGTTCATCTTCGTCAAATTTCATACAGGCAATCTAAGTTCTCTTAGTTGATGTTTTGCTTCACTATTTAGCAGTTTAATTCTTCTCAGACCACATTTACACTTTCTGTCTTCTAAACATAATGAAAAATCATAGAACTCCTCAACATAATTCAACATATGGCAATAGAAAACAACTGCAAAGTTCAAGATGACTTTTTTAAAATTAGGCACACTTGAACAAGGATCTATCGAAAAGTCGCCCACGACAAATGTCACTGCCCTCGCACAAATGTCGCCGCCCTCGCACCAATGTCGTTGTCCTCGCACTAATGTCGCCTTCCATGACCAATGTCGCCTCCCACGACCAATGACGTCGTCGACGACCAATGTCACCAACCTCGACCAATGCCGCCGACCACGACCAATGTCGCCGCCCTTGACTAATGTCGCCGCCCTCGACCAATGTCCCCACCCACACGACCAATATCCCCGCCCACGACCAATGTACCTGCCCACGAACAATGTCCCCGCCCATGACCAATGTACCCGCCCACGACAAATGTACCCGCCCACGACAAATGTCGCCTCCCACGACAAATGTCCTTGCCCACGACAAATGTCGCCGCCCACGATGAATGTCGCCACCCCCGCCGAATGTCGCCGCTCACACCGTTGCACTCACGTAGGGTCGGAGGCCCGTGCTGTTTCACTCGAGTACAAGGCGATTTTGATGCCCAAGGCGATTTTGAGATAGGCAAATGTAATTTTTGCTTTTGAGTAGAGTATCCAATCCATAAAGATCAAACTCTCTAACTACTTTATTAGGTGTAAAGATCCTCGACGTTGAGATTTTCGACACAAGATAGAATGTTGATTCTCTCCTCTACCTTGAAAGGTTGACTACTCCCAATGAATCAACTTGTTTCTTAGTATTGTAATCCGCACCTCAATGTTTGCCCAAGGTCGTCCCCAATTCGACAGAGAGTAGGCAGTTTTGAAATAACTCTATTATTTACGTCATCTGTTTCTAAAGGAAGCCAATCTGTGTTGCAAGATAAAAATACTTATTTTCCTGCTTAGCTTGCATGGTTACCCTCTACTTCTATTTCAGAAAGTTTGAAAGGTTGAAGAAGGATTCTCTCTTCTTCTTGTACTCATTCTTTGCCAAGATTACTAATCTTAAGCATTCAAGGATCTTGGTTCCCTGATAGTTATGATAAAAAATCTACCTATAATCTTGGACCTTAGCGGGCATTGAAGAAGGATTCGCCCGTGCTCGCTTTAGAGGGCATAAAAAATCTACCTATAATTCGCCCGTGCTCGCTGACTCTTAGCGGGCTGCGCCAACACGGGACCAGGCCAACACGGGACCCAGCTGGACCGCTGGCACCCTCCCAGCCTAGGCCCGCCAACACGGGACCCAGCTGACACCGGAAGGGTTCAGCCTAACCAGATGGTCTGTAGACCATGCACCTCTACCCCTCTCTGTCCCACCACAGGGCACAGTGGGTTGTTGGAGACCGCAGTCCCCCTTTGATGAGAATTGAGCCAGTTAAGCGGCAGCGCGTGGACTTCCCAGGAGGTCACCCATCCCGTGACCACTCCAGCCCGAGCACGCTTAACTATGGAGTACTTTCACTTCTCATCACCAATTGATCTGCAGCTCAATTGGTGATGAGAAGTGAAAGTACTCCATAGTTAAGCGTGCTCGGGCTGGAGTAGTCACGGGATGGGTGACCTCCGGGAAGTCCACGCGCTGCCGCTTAACTGGCTCAATTCTCATCAAAGGGGGACTGCGGTCTCCAACAACCCACTGTGCCCTGTGGTGGGACAGAGAGGGGTTGGGGTGCATGGTCTGCAGACCATCTGGTTAGGCTGAACCCTTCCGGTGCCAGCTGGGTCCCGTGTTGGCGGGCCTGGGCTGGGAGGGTGCCGGCGGTCCAGCTGGGTCCCATGTTGGCGGGCCTGGACCATTACAAAAAGTCATATCCTCTAGAATGAAGTGAAACTTGGGGTTTAGTCTTTAATTTCATTATTATGGCAGCAGGAATTTTCTGAGAATTTTTGGGGATTATTCCATGCTATAGTTAGCTAAGATTACATTTATGCCCTTTATGGTTTTTGTGCAAATAATGGGGTTGTATATGTCTGATAAATTTGAGATAAATCACAGTAGGTCATGATGCTAATATAAGCCTATGGTAATTTTATCAGAATTTTTGGAATGCTGTTAAACGGCATAGAATTTATGATGGCATTTTTGGTGATTTCATTCAACTGTAATTATAAATAATTCCCTGTGATAGAAAATTATGGAATTTTGGTAGACTCTATTTTTCATCATTATCATCATGATATAAATTTGGTAGGGCCAGTGGATGTGTAAAAATGGTAGCTCATGTTCAAAATGATCTAGCTGTAAATATTAAATGAATTTATTTATGGAGTAAATTAATTCATAAAATTGTAAACTTCTGGATTTTTGATGAATATCACAGCACATAGTTATGATAAAAAATTAGAAGTCATTTGGAAGCAATTTGACCAAGGTTCCAGCACATAGTTATGTCGTGGTCTGCGGATAGTGAAAACTCAATATGATGATTAGGTCAATAAAATCACATAGGAAATCAGTGAGATTTGGATTATAACAAGAGATGAGTATAGACCACTTAGAGGATGAAGAATTACTAGAGTAGATCACCATTCAAAAGAATGGTTGCTTAGAAGTGAGATGAAACCTAAGGCGTGAAAACACCTAAGTTATAAAGAGTAATGAGAGGGTGGAATTTTAGGTCAGGGTAGTCACCAATAACATTAATTGTCCTGGAAAGGGGTTGAGCATCATCCCATCACATACCCTAGTACCTTGCGAATCCTTCACCGGGTAGCCCTCGGGAAATCCAGGATTCACCATAAACTTCTAGGTATAACAATAATTAGACAAGAGTAGTCTAATTAGGTGATTAAGTAACATGGTAGACCCCATCCCGAGTTGGGGATGGGAGATTGTATACCAGGTCGGGATAGTCCTGCGAGCTGGAGGCTCGGGTGGTGATAAATTGCATGTGCATAGAAACTATTTAGTGGCGGGTCTTCGGTACGGGCCGATCGTCACACCGACGACAGTACGTTGACTTAGGCGGGTGTGATGTTGAGGGGCCAGTAGGTTGTTTATACTGCGGTCTGGAGGACGATCCCCAACAGGACTCACACCCGGCCTTTAAGACTGGTAGGTTCCAGCAAAGAGTACGCAATACTCTAGAGTGCACCAAGGACGTGTACAAAGGCGTATGGGAGGTCTAGGTCTGGTAATGTGTATACCCGCCTAGGGGTGGAGATGCCCGCTCCACCGCTACCGTAGCCACAACGGTAGCACCAGAGAGTTTAGCTAACTCCGAAAAGTGGGAACTAAAGGTCTGTGATCACAGAGTCGTGTGCGTGTGTTGCACTTGCTTGAATCATAATAAATCATGCATATTATATCATATCATACATAAACCATAGATATAATTACATAACCTTATCATATAAATTAGTATGGGCTCTTTTATATGATAAGGTATATTTATGGAAATCTTAACCTATAAGTTTGTATGGGCATTCATATAAGTTAAGGTACTCTTGGATGTTAGCTAGTGTTTACTTGTTCACGTACTTTCGCCGCACTGTTCTTATTTACTGCTCTTATTACTGCTCTTATTTGTCGCACTTACTTACTGCTCTTACTGTTTCATATTACGCACTGCTACTGCTTATACATGCTTCTATTTCATTGTTAGACATATATTTACTGTGCTAAAATAGTTGCCCTTTGTCACCTGCTTGTTACCTTCTATTTTGATGTCCTCCGTTTCCTTCCTCCCGCACGGTGCCTAGGAGTCGCGGGGGGAGGCGGGGATGACAACGGCTTAGTCTTTATGACTAACGGTAGGTTGTCCTTATCATTTTAGGTGCCGGAGCAGCAGCGCGACCAGTCGGACGAGGTGGCAGGAACTGAGGAGCAGGTGCCGCGCATCACATCCACTACGAGACAGGTGCTCGATGAGAGTAGTTTTGTTTTAGCTTCCGAATTAGTGATGTAGTGAGAGAGAGATTTGTGTACTACTTTATTCATTTGGACACGTATCGGGCTTAAGCCCTTCTCTCTTTGTGCTCATGCTGGACTTATATTTTGTTTAAATAAATTATCTGTGATGTGGACTTGCCTTATATATTCATGATTCTATACTCTATTGGCCTAATGCTAAATGATCGTACTAGCCGGCAGAATCGGCATCTTGCGGTGGCAACTGACCCGTGAGTTGATGTCACCCGTAAGGCGGCGGTTCTGGGCATAAGACCCGGGTTACCCTCCCGGAAGGGGGGAGGAGGTGGGGATCTTACAAACTGGTGTCACTTGAACGAACGATCATAAGAGATAGAAGTACACAACACTAGGCCACCCCGCTCGAGCTTTAGTTTGCGGACAAACTAAGCAGCGGAAGCTATGGTGTGCCCACGTGTGAAAATCACAGAAAAATAGTCCATTAAGCATTGAGTTAGGCCAATTCTAATACACCCCCTTCTTTTGTGTAGTCCCCGCAGTTCACCGATCCACGAGATACCGTCCTTCCTCCTCCGACTGCCACCCCTTTCCTGCAGACAGAGATGGGGCAAACCTTGACGGCTATCTTGCAAGCCTTCAGAGAGCAGCAGGTTCCAACCGCACAGGCGAACCCAGGGTCAAACTGGCTGAATGCCTTCAAAAGTTTGTCCCCTCCAGTGTACCACGGGACAGAGAATGCAGTAAGGACCGAGGAGTGGCTCGACTCTATCCAGGAGCTACTAGCAGGAATCAGCTGCCCAGTCAACAGAGCTGTATCCTTGGCGACGTCTGCCCTAGACGCTCATGCCAAAAGATGGCGGAAGTCGGTTCTGGACTCTACTTTTGCTGATCGGGAGATGTCGAGCATCTCATGGGATGAGTTCAGCGACGTATTTTTGGAGCTTTTCGTATCGGACACGGACAGGGATGAACTAGAAGAGAGGTTCTTGAACCTCCGCCAGGGGACTAGATCAGTGATTGAGTACCAAATGGAGTTCTCCCACTTGGCCAGATTTGCGGGGGTACATGACTTGGATGACAGGAAGTACGCCAAGAGATTCTATCGGGGCCTTAGAGATTCATTGAGGCAGGCTCTACTTTTCGTATCGCATAGCACGTCCACTCAGATCATTGAGATGGACAAGAAACTGGAGGCTGACCAGTTGATGGTACAGAGCAGGGGAAAGAGGCCGGCTGACGGGTCATACCATGGAGAGAGCAGTAGGGGCCCGCATCGGGGCAGGGTGATGAGTCACCGAAGAGGTAGGGGACGTCCTCGTCCCAACTTCAGGCCAAAATAGCAGCCTCCTGCAGTAATGGCCACTACTAGAAAATTGACTTTTAGCCACGCTCGTATTGCCCACGGCCATTTGCCGTGGCAAACAGTCAAATTCTCGTGGCTAAAAGTCTAAAATCGTGGCTAAAAGTCATAGAAAAAGAGTATTTGCCACAGAAAGAGCATGGCAAATACCTTTTTGCCACGCTCGTATTGGCCACGCCCTTTTGCCATGGCAGTCCATGGCTAAAAGTCTTTTGTCACGATTTTGGACTTTTAGCCACAGTAATTTGCCCTGGCTAAAAGTCAATTTTCTAGTAGTGGGCCCCTCCACCGTTACAGATCCGAGAGCCTGGGAGGCAAGATGATCGGGGCCGCCAGCAGGTGATATGCTTCGGGTGCCACCAGCCAGGGCACATCAGAGCCAACTGCCCTCAGCAGTTTCTTCCTCCTCCTCCTCCCCCTCCAGCAGCCCCTCCAGCACAGCAGGGCCGGGGCCGAGGGCGAGGACGAGGCCGAGGCTGAGGACCTCACGGTAGAGGCCGACGGCCAGAGCAGATGTATGCTCTAGATCTTGCATAGCCACGAAACCCCGAAGAAGTCATCACAGGTACATTAAGTTTATTGCAATTTTATTTCATATATAATAAATGTTGCAACTCCTACTAGAACACGTTATAACTTAGACAACAAAAACCTCAGGTATAGTCCTTATCAACGGCAAACCCGCTCATACGTTGTTCGACACGGGTGCTTCGCACTCGTTCGCATCTGTAGATTTCCTAGAAGGTCTGGATGGAGTGGAACGATTTGTCGGCTGCGATAGAAGGGTGCGTCTACCAGATGGGTCAGAGCTACTATCTTCCGCCGCTTGCAGCATGGAGGGAGAGATCGGAGGGAAGATATTCGATGTGCCGGCACACATTTTGAAGATGCCAGACTTCTAACTCATCTTAGGCATGACATGGCTGCACTGTAATCATGCTAGGATTGACTGCCCGAATAAAAGAGTCACCCTACGACATGGAGATTCTTATGTCGTGGTCGAAGGTATTAAACCCGTCTCCCGCCTCTTATTATCATCTGCACAGGTTGTGAAAGCCCACGAGCAGGGAGACGAAGTTTATATGATTTGTTTCGGGGTGACTGAGATGGAGGACTCGATAGAGGATATTCCGGTGGTTAGAGACTTCGCCGATGTATTCCCAGAAAAGTTACCCGGGCTGCCCCCGTCTAGAGATGTAGACTTCCGGATCCAACTGGTGCCAGGAGCAAAACCGGTATCTCGGACACCGTATAGGATGGCACCGAAGGAGTTAGCGGAGTTCAGGACTCAGCTACAGGAGCTGGTGGATTCAGGGTTCGTCAGACCGAGTTCGTCGTCGTGGGGAGCCCCGGTATTATTCGTAAAGAAGAAGGATGGGTCGCTGCGACTCTGCATAGATTATCGAGAGCTGAACAGGTTGAAAGTGCGGAACACATATCTGTTACCCAGGATCGACGAGTTGTTTGACCAACTGCAGGGAGCCTTCTAGTTCTCCAAGCTTGATCCGAGGTCCGGGTATTACCAACTACGGATTCAGGAGGAGGATATCCCGAAGACGGCTTTCATCTCCCGTTACGGTTTGTATGAGTTCACAGTGATGCCCTTCGGGCTCACGAATGCTCCCTCTGCATTTATGAGCTTGATGAACCGTATATTCGAACCCTACCTGGACAGATTCGTCATAGTGTTCATTGACGACATATTGATCTATTCCAAGACGAAGGAGGAGCATACCCATCACTTGACCCAAGTCTTGGGCAAGTTGCGGCAGCACCAGATGTACGCCAAATTCTCGAAGTGCCAATTCTGGCTACAAGAGGTAGCATTCTTGGGACACATTATCAGTGGAGCTGGGTTGGCAGTGGACCCAGCCAAGGTGCAAGCAGTAAAGGAATGGACGCAACCGAAGTCGACCTCAGATGTCCGCAGCTTCCTGGGATTAGCAGGATATTATCGCAAGTTCGTGCAGGGGTTATCGAAGATTGCACTTCCCCTCACGTCCTTGACGAAGAAGGATGTGGCGTTCACCTGGACCGAGAAGTGCGAGGCAACTTTCCAGGAGTTGAAGGACAGACTCACCTCATCCCCCATCCTTGCTCTTCCATCTGGGAAGGAGGGATTTTAGATCTACACCGACACATCATATCAGGGGATGGGTGCAGTTCTCATGCAGCATGGCCACGTGATTGCGTACGCTTCGAGACAGCTGAAGAAGCACGAGCAAAACTATCCAGTACATGATTTAGAGCTCGGAGCGGTGGTCTTCGCCTTGAAGGTGTGGAGGCATTACTTGTACGAGATTCATTGTGAGATCTTCTCTGATCACAAGAATCTCAAATACATCGACACTCAGAAGGATTTGAACTTACGCCAGCGGAGGTGGCTAGAGTTCTTATGCGACTATGACTATACCATGCTCTACCATCCGGGAAAAGCGAACACCGTAGCAGATGCTTTGAGCAGGAGGGCCGACACTTCTGGACCGGAGCCCCAGATGATGGCTATAGAGCTGGTGAGGATGTTGGAGGACATGCACATCACCTTGGTTTCTAAGGCGGATCCCGAAGCCCACAGAGAGTACTTGGCATCCCTGAGCATCACATGTGACATACGGGACCGCATCAGGGCTCAGCAGAGGCAGGATTCAGCATTGGAGCCTGTATTAAGAGCCTTGGAGGAGGGCAAGTCAGAGGATTATTCATTGCGCGACGACATCGTTCATTTCCGGGGCCATGTCTACATCCCTGCAGGAGCTGGGATCCGAGAGGACATTCTTAGGGAAGCACACTGCACTCGGTACTCAGTGCACCCCGGGATCTCCAAGATGACAACGGACCTGCGGAGAGACATGTATTGGCCCGGAATGAAGAAGGAGATTGTATCTTTCGTCTCACACTGCGAGACTTGCCAGTTAGTGAAGGCGGAGTGCAGGAACCCAGCAGGACTTTTACAGCCATTGCCAGTGCCGGAATGGAAGTTCGAGGACATATCCATGGATTTCATACATGGATTGCCTCGTTCCCACTTCGGGCACGATTCTATCTGGGTGATCGTGGACAGGTTGACCAAGGTAGCACGGTTCATACCGGTCAGGAAGGACGACTCAGTTGCGGTTCTCGTGAGGCTATTTGTGGAGCAATTCGTTAGGTGCCACGGCGTACCCAGGACGATTGTCTCAGACCGTGACGGTCGGTTGACCTCTAGGGAGTGGAGAGCGGTGCAGGCTTACTTGGGATCACAGCTCACTTTCAGCACTGCTTTCCATCCACAGACCGACGGGCAGACAGAGCGGACCAACCGGACTTTGGAGGACCTGCTACGGTTGTGTATATTGGATACGGGAAAGCCCTGGGAGAGGTTGTTGCCTATGATCGAGTTTTCTTACAACAACAACCACCAGAAAAGCATCAGGATGGCACCGTACGAGGCTTTATACGGTAGGAAGTGTCGGACACCACTCTCTTGGGTTCAGGATGCAGACCAGAGAGCACTCGGATCGGAGTTCGTCGAGGACACGGACGCTACAGTTCGGATAATCAGGGATAGGATGCTAGAGGCTCAGAGTAGGCAGGCCAAGTACTTCGATGCGAGATATTGAAAAGCGGAGTTCCAAGTGGGAGACATGGTGTATTTGAAGATACGTCCGGTGCATGGTGTCTCGCGGGTGCAAGGACACAAGAAGCTCAGCCCTTGATTTATGGGGCCTTACAGGATCCTGGAGCGGATCGGCCCCTTGGCTTACAGGCTGGAGCTGCCATATGAGTTGGCCAACTTGCACGACGTCTTTCACGTCTCTTCACTACGAAGAGCTCTACTCAGGCCAGAGCAGCACATCACATCCCCTTCGGGCCCGGTGGAGTCCGATAGATCAGCCCGCTTAGAGCCAGTCCGGATTGACGACACATCAGTCCGAGTTATGCGAAAGAAGAAGGTCCCCTTGGTCAAAGTGTTGTGGTCCAACCATGGTCGGGAGGAACATACATGGGAGCTGATGGATCTCATGCGACAACAGTACCCAGGACTCTTCACTCCAGGTATAACCTAAACCCCCTTGAGATTTATTTACTTACGTTGTGTAATGAACCCGTAGACCCGAGCGTAAATTTCGGGGACGAAATTATTTCTTTGTTTATTGGGATTTGTAACATCCCATTCCCTACTAGACCCCTTAACTTCAATTAGGGTGAGGCATGTGGTGAATGATGTGAGTTGGGCTAGGATGTGACCTTAGGACACATTGAGTTGAGTGAACTCACATGTGGCCCACTATAAGATTCAAGTCAACTTAGGTCAAACTAGCTCAATGTGAACTCACACTTGCAATTGACTCCACCAATAGATGATAAACACTCAAAGGAATGCTATGGACCCAAAAGTCCCATCATGGGGTCACCAATTGACCCAATTTGACTAAAGTCAAACTTGGGTCAACATAAGTCAATTCCTCACCAATAGGTTCAAATGAACCCCAAAACATGAAATTGACTTCACCCCTAGTCTTAGGACATCATGAAGGACCCAATTGACCCCAAAACCCCATCTTGGAGTCATCAATTTGACCAAACTGACCAAAGTCAACTTTTCCCCAATTTTGGTCAAAACCACACCTATTGGTCAAATTAGCTCACCTAGGTCTTCACCATGACTCAACCAACCTTGGGTAGTGTCATTGGACTCAATGTCAACACCTTGGACCAGTCAACCCACCCAATTGACAAAGTCAACTCAAAAGTCAACATTTGGTCAAAATAGCCTAAATTGGGCTTATTTGGATTTAAACCAAATGCAAGTGGACTAAGGCCCTCATCCAAGGCCCACTCTGAAGCCCATATGCCTAATGACCAGCTGTACAACTCGTATTCGCCGAGTGGGCCCCCCCAGCCAACTGGCGAAACCTGGGTCGTCCGGATCATTCGCCGGGTCACTCGCCCAGGCTAAGGAAGGTAAAAATGCCCCCGGGTTGGTGGGGGTAAGCTATAGGAGAGAAGGTGCTAGGCGAGTGGTGCCCTCACGGACCACTCGCCCAGAAGCATGGGCATTCGCCCAGCCAGGCGGGTGCCCAGCGAATGCTGCCCTCACGGACCATTCGCCCAAAGGGCTGTGAGGGGAAAATGACCATAATACCCCTGGTGGGTTGCAAATAGCCCTTCGGAACAGCGGAGTTAGGCTGTTAGCAGACCAATTTGGGGTGCGGTTAGTAAAATTAAAAGGCGGATCTAGGCTATTTACAGACCAGCCTAGGAAAACTATAAATAGACCCTTAAGGGCACCTTGGAGGAGATCCGATTTTAGAGAATCCTCTCCTCTAGGCTAGTTTTGGTGGGCAGCCAGTGCCCTCCAAGGTGCCCGGTTGAGCTTTGGTTTGGGAGGGGAAGCTCTCTAAGATCTTCCGGGTGTGTGGCGGGACCTCCTCGCTTCAGCCTTGGGTCTATTCCATTTTCAGCATCCACCGTCGGGAGAGTCTAGTGAGGGAGAAATAAGCATCGGCTACACCCCCAGTGGGTCCGAACTCAAGAGACCAGTTGCTGGTTTCAACATTTTTGGTGCGGTGAGCGTGGACCGTAGCCGGTGAAAGAAAATCCCAAGCTGGTTTCGATGACAGGAGATGGAGGAAATGGTTCTGACTCAGGTCACTCGCAGCCACCAGCGGCAGGGGAGTGGCTGGAGATGTTTGAGAAGTTCAAGCGAGAGGTCCTGCAGACGGTTCTCGCAGCAAGGACCGAGTGCGAGACCCCGGTGGTCCCAGTGGTCCCGCCTTTGCAGATTGGCGAGAACGCACCGGGGCAGCGGCCGGGGAAGGAGGTGCCAGCAGAAGGAAGTGCGCGAGACCTCCCCGGACGGCAGCTGTTCAACAGTCCGGCGAGTGCTGAGGTGTGTGAGTTGGTCCCGCGCGAGAGGACCACTCGCCGAGCAGGGGAAGGGAGCCCCTTTTGCGAGATGATCCTCTCGGCCCCAGTGCCAGAAGGGTTTCGTGGGCCGGAGATGTCCTACTACACCGGCAAGGAGGATCCAGTTGTGCACCTGCAGTGGTTCGAGGACATGACTTCAATCCTTCCCATGTCGGATTCTTTCCAATGCCGACTCTTCGCGACCACCCTGAAGGAGAAAGCAAGGGACTGGTTCCACCAACTTCCCACAGGTTCCATCTATGCGTTCGATGATCTGCGCCGAAGCTTCCGACTGCGTTTCTCGACGTCAAAGAAGAGGAAGAAGGATGCGGAGGCTCTCTTCAAGATCAGGTAGAGGGAGGGGGAATCCCTGGCCAAGTACGTGGACAGGTTCCAGGAGGAGATACACCTAGTGCAGGAGGTGTCGGGATTCGCCCTCCAGATGGCATTCATCGTAGGGCTGCGAGAGGGGTTCTTCAAGATGGACCTGAAGAGAAGACCTCCTGTATCCTTCGAGGAGTTGATGGAGAGAGCCGCGGAGGAGATTGAAGGGGAGGCAGCCAACCCCGAATTCTATAAAAGGTTGGCAAAGATGAGCGAGCCCGAGGCGAGGCAGCCAGAGGGAAGAAGGCGAGAGGAGCCCAGGGGCCAGGGGTTCGAAAGACCACCTCGGGTTTGGAGGAACCAAGAACCCAACAACAGGTTGGGCTGGAGGAACCAGGAAGGACCAGCGCGAGGTCAGGATGAAAGGTACCAAGGAAGGGAGGCAGGAGGAGTGAATCAGGGGTGGAGGCAGGGTCCCAGACCCCCTCACCCCCCGAGGGAGCAAGCCATGGCGGTAGGCCGAGGGAGAAGAGGTAGAGGAGCAAGAGGAGGAAGAGGAAGAGCTGGAAGAGAGGACAGGGTGGCGTTGCCTTACTGTGACTTTCATCAGGAAGAAGGTCACGCGATCGCCACCTGCCCAGAGTTCTTGGAAATGAGGGAAAGAGGACAGCCACGGCGGCAGCATGCCAGAATTGAGGAAGTGCTTCCAGAGGCAGAAGAGGACCGGTGTGAGGATAGGGCAGATACAGGAACCAGGGGGGGAATCGGGGTGATTCACGGTGGGGTTGGGATAGAGGCCTCTCGCAAGAGAAGCTTCCAGGCCTTGTTCCGAAGGGACGTCGCGTCGACTTCCCAGACCCCACCCCCCTCTGAGAAGCTCACCTTCTCCTCAGAAGATATGCCAGACTACGAAGACCCATTCTGCGACGCCCTGGTGATCCAGACAGCGATAGAAAACTTCACGGTCTCTCGGATCCTGGTGGACAACGGGAGCTCGGTGAATGTGATTTTTCAAAAAAGCTTTTGACGCGATGGAGGTAGAAAAGAAGAGAGTGCAGGCCTCCGACGGACCCCTATTTGGTTTCTCGGGAGAGCGGAAGGAGGTCGAGGGAGGCGTAGGTCTCCAGGTGACGCTAGGAGGAGTCCCAAGAAACTGCCGGTTCGTCATCGTGGACGCTCCAAGCAGCTATAACGCCATCTTCGGACGACCCCTCATCAGCGCCTTCTGGTGCGTGCCCTCATCGTACCATCAGTGCTTAAAGCTCCATAGTGGAGGAGTCCAGATCCGCGTCCGAGGAGATGCTAAGGTGGCGAGGCAGTGCTACGTGACTGCCGTCAACACCATTTCATGGATGGCGGATGCCGAAAAGATGGATGAAGAGATGGTAAGGCCGAAGGGCCCAGGAGAGGAAGTGGAGAAGAGAGAAGTAGGGGGAGAGGGCGATGCCCGAGAGGAGGTGTTGGAGGTCGTTCGTGAGGAGCTGGAGGTCGAGCCGAGGGAGGCGGAAGGAGCTGCAGGAAAAAAGGCCCGGGAGGAGGGGCGAGAAGCAAAGGGCCAGTGGGAAGAGCCAACCCGGCTCGAGGCGGCAGAAGAGGTGATAGAGATGGAGGTTACCACCCAGGCAGGAAGGGTGGAGAAGGTGCGGATCAGCGGGGGCCTCGGCCCGGAGGACCAGAGAAGGATGCTGGAGTGCATCCAGAAGAACATGGACATCTTCGCGTGGAGCGCAGCGGACATGCCAGGCATCGAGGCAGACGTGGCTTGCCATCGTCTCAACCTCGATCCAGAAGCCCGCCCCATCCGGCAGAAGAGAAGGACTATAGCTGACAAGCTCGAAGGACCGATCCGCGAGGAGGTGGCGAAACTCCTCGAGGCAGGTTTTGTAACGGAGATCCAGTATCCAGGCTGGGTCTCCAATGTCGTAATGGTAAAAAAGGCCGATGGCCGCTGGCGTATGTGTGTGGACTTTTCATTGTTAAATAAGGCATGTCCTAAGGATTGTTATCCCTTGCCTCGGATCGACACGCTGGTTGACTCAGCCGTCGGTTTTTCTGTGATGAGTTTTTTGGATGCTTTTTCAGGTTATCACCAAATAAGAATGCACCCCCCGGACGTCAAAGATGTCTCGTTCATCACCAGGGAGGGATGCTACTGCTATAAGATGATGCCCTTCGGGCTGAAAAATGCAGGAGCAACCTACCAGAAGATGATGGATCGGGTATTTAAGAAGCAAAGGGGAAGGAACCTGGAGGTCTACGTGGATGACCTTATGATAAAGAGCAAGTGTGTGAGCTCTCACATCCGGGACCTCGAGGAGACCTTCGCCACCCTACGCAAGTACAAGATGCGCCTGAACCCCCTGAAGTGTGTGTTCGGGGCCAGCAAAGGGAAGTTCCTCGGGTATCTTCTCACCCCCTGGGGGGTAGAACCTAACCCGGACAAGGTTAGGGCTATAATGGAGCTGGGGTCGCCACGGAACGCCAAGGAAGTTCAGCGCTTGACCGGAAGACTCGCCGGGCTGAACAGGTTTCTATCCCGGGCAGGGGAAAAATGCTCCCCCTTCTTCAAAGCGCTACGAGGAAATCCGAAGTTTGAGTGGACGAGAGAATGCGAGGAGGCCTTTCAGGCCTTGAAGAGCCAACTCACCAAGGCTCCGCTACTACAAAGTCCTAAAGAGGGGGAGGATCTACATCTATATCTCGGGGTCGGGGCGGAGGCCGTAAGCTCCGTCCTGGTTCGGGAAGAAGGCAAGAAGCAGCTGCCAGTCTACTACGTAAGCAGGGTCCTGAGGGAAGCGGAGCTCAGGTACCCAATTTTAGAGAAGTTGGCCTTTGCCCTGGTCATCGCAGCAAGGAAGCTCAGGCCATACTTCCAGGCCCATTCGATCCAAGTAGTGACGGATCATCCTCTCCGCCAGATCTTCGAAGGAGTGGAGCACTCAGGGAGACTCGCCAAATGGTCAATCGAGCTAAGTGAATTCAACATTACCTTTGTCCCTCGATTATCTATGAAGGCGCAGGTGGTGGCTGATTTCATGACAGATTTCGTGGCCGAGATGAAAGAAGACGGAGCCCCTCATCACATTCCGTGGAAGCTGCTGGTGGACGGGGCTTCGGGCAAGAATTCTCTCGGAGGAGGGGTGGTGCTGGAGAGTCCCCACGGAGTAAAGATAGAGCAGACGCTAGTGATACACTTCCCAATCACCAACAACCAGGCGGAGTATGAGGCTGTAATCGCCGGCCTGCGGTTGGCCTGGGAGCTCGGGGTCCATGACATGGAGGTCCTCACTGATTCCATGATAATAGCTTCTCAGATAAGGGGAGAGTTCGAAACAAGGGAACCTGTGCTCATGAAGTACTTAGCAAAGGTCAAAGGTCTCGTGGGGACGTTCAAAACTTTCTCCATCCGGCATGTCCCTCGAGAGGAGAGCACCCCGGCAGATCGGTTGGCAAAATCTGGTCCTCGAGCCGGAGGGACCCTGACGGACCTATTCCGTCCTTCGATCGAAGAGGGAGAGCTCATGGAAGTAGAACAGCGGTCCTCCTGGAAGGATCCCTTCGTCACCTTCCCTGCAACGGGAAAATTTCCGGAAGAAGTTCCGGACCAGAGGCGCTTCCGGTATAAGTCTGCCTACTACGTGCTCCATGAGGGTGACTTGTATCGGAAGACCCTCTCGGGCCTCCTGGCCCGATGCATCTCGGAGGAAGAGGTCACAAGGATCTTGGAAGAAGTCCACTCCGGCGAGTGCGGCAGCCACTCGGGGAGCAGGATGTTGGAGGCAAGAATAGTGAGGCAGGGGTACTTCTGGCCAACCCTAAGCAAAGACGCGACAGCCTTCGCCAAGAGATGCCAGAAGTGCCAAATGTTCGCCCCGCTTCAGCTCATGCCAGCTCAGAGGTTGAAGAGTATCACGGCGCCCTGGCCATTCGCCATATGGGGAATGGATCTGGTAGGACCCTTCCCCCAGGCTAGTGGGCAGAGGAGATTTCTCCTAGTCATGATTGACTACTTCACAAAGTGGCTGGAGGTCAAGGCGTTGGCTAAGGTCACCTCCCAGGTAATCCGCAACTTCGTATGGGGGGAGATCATTTGTCGACATGGGCTTCCGCATGCCATAGTCACGGATAATGGACCGCAGTTCGCAAGCGAGGAATTCATCAGCTTCTGTGGCCAGCTGGGGATAGACCTTAGGTTTGCGTCCGTCCACCATCCCAGGAGCAACGGGCAGGTAGAGGCGGCGAACAAGGTCATCGTGAACTTGCTCAAGAAGAAGGTGGAAAATCTCAAAGGCAATTGGGTAGAACAGCTCCCCTCGGTCCTATGGGCTTTAAGAACCACCCCCAACACCGCCACGGGAGAGACCCCTTTCAGGCTCTCTCACGGCTGCGAGGCGGTCATCCCCATAGAGTTCGAGATTACGACACCACGGGTAACGGTCTCCGCAAATGGAGAGGAAGATTGGAGAGCCGAGAACGAGGAGGAGTTGCGGCTCTCCCTCGACCTCATCGAAGAAGCTCGGGATCGAGCAGCCATCCATCAAGAAGAGGTCAAGCGGCGGATGGCCAAGTATTTTGACAGGCACGTCAGGATCAAGCAGTTCGAGAAGGGAGATCTGGTACTCAAGAAGGTCGACGCGGCTGGGAGATCCGCCGCGGTGGGAAAACTTAACCCAACTGGGAAGGCCCCTATGTCGTGGAAGAAGCACTAAAGTCTGGGGGGTATCGCCTTCAGAATGTGGAGGGCCAGCTCCTCAGCCACACATGGAGTGGCGACGACCTTAAACACTTTTATCCTTAGTACCATGTAATAATGCTGTTTTTTGAATGAAAGCATTTTGTTTAAACTATGTGTATGAAAATGATGCTACAGCTCGCAGAAGAGACCCTTGATGTTCCAGAGGTTGGCCCCGAGCAGACCCGCTGTCCAGGCTCTCATCTAGCTGGCAGGTCCGAAGGCTCACTCGGTGGCAGGTTCTATGTTCCAGAGGTTGGCCCCGAGCAGACCCGCTGTCCAGGCTCTCATCTAGCTGGCAGGTCCGAAGGCTCACTCGGTGGCAGTTTCTATGTTCCAGAGGTTGGCCCCGAGCAGACCCGCTGTCCAGACTCTCATCTAGCTGGCAGGTCCGAAGGCTCACTCGGTGGCAGGTTCTATGTTCCAGAGGTTGGCCCCGAGCAGACCCGCTGTCCAGGCTCTCATCTAGCTGGCAGGTCCGAAGGCTCACTCGGTGGCAGGTTCTATGTTCCAGAGGTTGGCCCCGAGCAGACCCGCTGTCCAGGCTCTCATCTAGCTGGCAGGTCCGAAGGATCACTCGGTGGCAGGTTCTACGTTCCAGAGGTTGGCCCCGAGCAGACCCGCTGTCCAGGCTCTCATCTAGCTGGCAGGTCCGAAGGCTCACTCGGTGGCAGGTTCTATGTTCCAGAGGTTGGCCCCGAGCAGACCCGCTGTCCAGGCTCTCATCTAGCTGGCAGGTCCGAAGGCTCACTCGGTGGCAGGTTCTATGTTCCAGAGGTTGGCCCCGAGCAGACCCGCTGTCCAGGCTCTCATCTAGCTGGCAGGTCCGAAGGCTCACTCGGTGGCAGGTTCTATGTTCCAGAGGTTGGCCCCGAGCAGACCCGCTGTCCAGGCTCTCATCTAGCTGGCAGGTCCGAAGGCTCACTCGGTGGCAGGTTCTAAATTCTCAAGAGATGATCTCAAGAGCATTCGCATAGACCACGCGCCGGAGAGAGGATCACACCCCACTCTCTTGACTACTTAAGAGAAACCCCGTGATACGCGAATGGTAAGGTTCACTTGGTAGCGAGAGATCGAAGGGGAACGACCGACCTAAGTCATCTTCGAGCATTCGCGGGATGGCCAAGACAGTCGCGTCACGACCCAACGTCCTAATGAGCCTAGCGAGGTGTGGCGGCGAATAAGAAGAATCGACGTCCTAATGAGCCTAGCGAGGTGTGGCGGCGAATAAGAAGAATCGGCGTCCTAATGAGCCTAACGAGGTATGGCGGCGATTGAGGAAAAAGCTGAGAATAATGCAAAGTGTAATCAATGAAGTACATCTTTTACAAGCACTCGCCGGTTCAAGATTACAATCAAAAGTATAAACGCAAAAAGAGGAAATACAAGAATCCCTTCTCAAGGATCAACAGACTTCTCGCTTGAAGATCCGCCGCTCTCGCCAGAGTCTGGGATAAGGGCGTCTTCTCGCGGCTCGACGTGGTCATCCTCAGGAAAGGGAATTGGGATGTAAAGCTCGGGGACGACTTGACGAGCGGAAAGGCGTTCGGCCTCCACCTTCAGGTATCCCGCTCGCCTCAGCACCTGCAGTGCATGCTTGACGGCATTCTGCGCATTCTCTTGCATCAGCTGCTCCAACTCGTGATGGGGATAAAAATGGCCCCCGCTCCCCGGGTCGAGTGCTGACGCACCAGCCTCTCGCAATCGCTGGACCTCGGCTTTGGCCAGACGGATTTCATCCTCAAGGCCGGCCACCCGAGCACGGAGCATCTCGGCAACCGTGGTATCCTGAAATTAATAACAAGGGTAGTAAGAATAAAGTTGTCAATCGGCAACAGGTCACTCGCGGGAAAGGAGAACATACCTCTGCGATAGGGCGGTTGGCGAGAAGAGTCTCCGCAGCCGCCAGCTTAGTCCTAAGCTCCATCGCCTCAGTAGAAGCAATGGACCGGGACTCCTCGACCGCCGCCAAGTCCCGCACCAGTTTGATACTCCGACGCGAAGACATGTGCGCGAGCTCGAGCGCCCGCAGCATGGCCCTGGCACTCTCATGGGCGAGAATCTGGGTCGTCTCGGCATCGTATACTTCGGCGTCTTCCCGGCCATAGAGGGCATACGCGATGGCGTAGGCCTCCCCGCTAGCAAGGTCGCTCTCTATCCACGACGGATGGAGGGTGGAGAGCGAGACCCGGTTCGCATTCCTGTCCCACTTGACCAAAGGAGCCCCCGAGGGGTCCATGTACTTCTCGCCGCTGGGGAAGTTCCGATGGTCCCTGGGAAGTGGGGGCGGCGGCAACGACGGTCCCGCGCGAGGGGTGGTCTCTCCTGGCGCACTCGTCCCCAGTGCTTGGATCTGAGCACTCGTCGCGAGGGTCTCGCCCGGGACCCCCTTCCCCTTGGCGGAAGGGGGGTTTTTGGATTTCTTGGAGGTGGAAGGGGTCGGCGCCGCTGGCTTGCGCTTCTTCCCGCCAGGCTTGGAGGAAGAAGGTTCCTCCCGGCAGGCATCCGCGGCGGCCTGTGCGAGAGAGAGGGTAGATCCGGAAGGATGCGGCGGATGGAGAGGGAAATGGCGCACACCTGCATAATATAACAAACGGTTCTAGCGAATGATGTAAAAATTACAAAGCGAAAGCGAATGAAGTCTCGAACGCTTACCCTCGCCCTGCGGAATAGGTGGAAGCGAGTTGACATTTCGCCGGAGATGGACGAGATCCATCCCGTGCTCCAGGATGTATTGGTGGAGTTTGGCCTCGTGCCCCCCTAGGGTCGGGGGGCGGAAGGTTGACTCCTCCTCCTGCACCGGCGCGAGGAGGGTGTTCCCTAGGTTCCCGCTTACGAAAATAAAGCGGCGAACCCAGTCATGGTTCTTGTTCGGGAGCCCGTAGTGCTTTAGGGGGCTCTGTCCCGAGAAGAACGAGATACCGTGGGTGCAGCGGAAGGTATAGAGCTTGCGGAAGACGGGTAGCGAGAACTCGATCCCCTCTTCTCGCAGGTAGCTCGCGTACCCGACCAGCATGGCGATGGAGTTGGGGTTGAGCTGGCCGGGCACGACCCCATAGTATCTGAAGGTCTGGCGGAGTTCCGGCCAGATCGGTAGGCGAAACCCCACCTCGAAGTGCTCTAGCGGGATCGCGAGAGCACAAGGCGAGATGGAATTCAGGCGCTCATCCGGCCTGGGCTTTCGCGCCTCGAAACCCGGCGGGACGTAGTCGGCGACGGCAGACAGGTAAGCCTCCTCAGAGAGGTCGCATGAATCGAAGACGTGGTTGGCGAATGCGCTGGCGCACTTAGCTCTACCTTCCGCATCGCCGCCCATTTTTGCGAATGAAGAAGAAAAGAGGAGCAGCAGACGAGGAAGAAGCGCGAGTGCTAGCGCAGGGAAAGGAAGCGGATGGTTAGGTATTTAATACGGTGGTTGAAAGACCTATTTATAGAGGGACTAAACGGCGTTTGGACTTTCGAGACCTCGGGTGTGCGGATAGCCATCGCTCCCTCCCGACACCTCGAAGCCTGAGCCGGTCCCTCTCGCCCATTAATGGCAAATGCCCTATGTCTATTCATTCCGCGGCTACGCAACGAAGTTGGAAGAGCATCCGGCTATAAGTTATCACTCGGCAAAACCCAAGCAAAGTTATGAGATACGAAAGATGAATAAAGAAGCATTCGCAAAGTATAGAAAAATTATTACAGATAAAAACAACGTTCGACATTCGCAGCATAATGTAAGAAAACAAAACAACAAGAGGGATGGACGTTGGGTAGGTCAGATCTCCTCCCAGACCCACCGACCTCGCTTTCGCGACCCAGCTTCCGTGGGCGCTCGCGGGCGGTAGTGCGCGAGCATACTGGTGATTTCCTGGGAAGCAAGGTGGAGTTGGTCCCGGGCTCGCGCGGCATGCCTTGCGGGAGACAACTCCCCTCCTTCACCCCCCAGCCGCTCCACCGCCGCGAGAAGATGCGAGTGACTTCGTCGAAGGTCCTTCAGCTCCCGTGTGACTCCCAGCCGCACCTCATCCACCTGACCAGCGACGTTTCGCTGGATATGGATAAGCTTCCCCAGGACCTCCGAGATCCGATCCTTCAGGGTCGCGTGATCCGAGGAATCACCCAGGAAGTCAGCGAGATCCCCAGGGGAAGGGAGAGGCGAGAGCATTCCCTCTCCCCCCTCGTAGTAGGAGTCGAAGGGGGAGACTTCTCGATAGCCTGCGGAATCACAACTAGGATTAGCGGTGATAAAGTATGCGAGTGCAATAGAGGCGGGTGAGTGAACTGACCTGGGATGGGATCCGGGTGACCCGAAGGACGAGACGAATGCGGGTGCGTCCCAAACAGCCAGGCGGGAGGTAAGACCTTTCTCTTTCCTGGACGGTAAGGCTGTGAAGAAGGGGCCGGAGCCTCCGCACGGTCATCAGCACAGAGATGCTGATCCAGCTCTCGCTCAGGGGAGACCCTCCGTTCATTCGCGGTGGCAGAAAGGTTCACCTGAGCAGGGGGACTGGGAGGAATGGAGTCCCGCAGCGGGACGCTAGTGTTAAGGGCTGCGAAAAGATAGTGGTTAGTAGCCGACAACATAAAAGGGAGTAGCGAGAAGGTTCACAACTCACGAGATTGGGGTACAGTCTCCCCAGGAGGAGGCGGAGGAGCAAGATCCGAATCGGGAGGAGGTATCTCGTCCGCGGGAGGTGGCACCACCAAACTGCTCAGAACGGCCCCATGGCCGTCCTCAGGTACCAAAACCCCCTGCGAATGGTCGGAATAAATGCAGGGTAAGGGACAGGAACCAAATGGAGATAAGAAGAATCCTCATACCAGCACCGCGGGGTCCGGAAGGGCATCCGCCAGCGTATCCGCCGGTGGAGTATCCGCCGGAGACTCCGAAGCAGTCTCGCCTCTCTGACGATTCAGCCGAATCGTCTTGGCTCGACGCGAGACATAGGGGGCGCTCGGATCCCGTTTAGACATTAGCCAGGGAGCAAATTTGGATGCTCTGGGGGCAGTCACAGCTTGGGCCGCAGCTAGGCGGTCGATCATCTCTCGCGAGAGGGGTTTCGCAGAAGGTTTGTGGAAAGACATTGGGAAGTGGAGGAACTCCGAGCCGAGATGAGAGAGTGGTCCAGGAAAACCTGACATGAGGGTATATATATAAGGTGGCGGTGGGACCCACGGAATCTTATGGATCCGGTCAGCGGGCACTCACCGAATACAGGGTTGGACTGTTCTTTACGATCGTAGGAACCGCTCGTAAAGAGCGGGGATTGTGTACAACCCGTATTCGCCGAGTGGGCCCCCCCAGCCAACTGGCGAAACCTGGGTCGTCCGGATCATTCGCCGGGTCACTCGCCCAGGCTAAGGAAGGTAAAAATGCCCCCGGGTTGGTGGGGGTAAGCTGTAGGAGAGAAGGCGCTAGGCGAGTGGTGCCCTCACGGACCACTCGCCCAGAAGCATGGGCATTCGCCCAGCCAGGCGGGTGCCCAGCGAATGGTGCCCTCACGGACCATTCGCCCAAAGGGCTGTGAGGGGAAAATGACCATAATACCACTGGTGGGCTGCAAATAGCCCTTCGGAACGGCGGAGTTAGGCTGTTAGCAGACCAATTTGGGGTGCGGTTAGTAAAATTAAAAGGCGGATCCAGGCTATTTACAGACCAGCCTAGGAAAACTATAAATAGACCCTTAAGGGCACCTTGGAGGAGATCCGATTTTAGAGAATCCGCTCCTCTAGGCTAGTTTTGGTGGGCAGCCAGTGCCCTCCAAGGTGCCCGGTTGAGCTTTGGTTTGGGAGGGGAAGCTCTCTAAGATCTTCCGGGTGTGTGGCGGGACCTCCTCGCTTCAGCCTTGGGTCTATTCCATTTTCAGCATCCACCGTCAGGAGAGTCTAGTGAGGGAGAAATAAGCATCGGCTACACCCCCAGTGGGTCCGAACTCAAGAGACCAGTTGCTGGTTTCAACAGCGAAGATCCGCTGTAGAATTAGCGTTGTAGAGGCGGACTTCATTTGGATCCGGCGTGATCAGATTCTCCTTCAGAAGTTTGCAAAACTTTGGTCGGACTTCAAATTTCGGCCAAGATAGCCTCTGGAATTCTGGCACTCTATCTCTCTATAATATCTCTCTAATGTCTATGTGAAACGAGAAGAGATGAGTCCTTTTTATAGCCTCAGCGCTAGCGCTTGCGCTATCGCTACCGCTGGCGATATCCCAAATTAGGACATATTTTGCGCGACAGAATCTTCAATCCGAGGAAACAATTCCTCCTTGCCAACTATGTGCGTCGCTACTGCCTGCGCTATCGGCTACCGCCAGGCGTTATCTTCTTCCATATGTGCTCCCGGAATTGCGCAATCATCGCTAGCGCCAGGCGCTAAGTGCTACTGCCGGCGCTAGTGGGAGTACTGTCTTCTGTTTTCATTTGTCGGAATTCGTCGGGAGTTCTCGAGAACATTCGACGAATTGACTTAGCCGAACAATTTCCTTCACAAGTCTGCCTTTTTGACTTCTGTCTGCGTTCGTCGATATTCGTCGGGAGTTCATGAGAACATTCGTCGAACGACAGCTAGCGCCTGCGCTAGTGCTACCGCCAGCGCTAGTGGAAGATTTGGATTTGATGGCTCAACTTTGGGGGCAACCTTCTTATGTAATCCTTGAGTCATGTGGACTTTGTTATCCTGCACACTTAAACACACAAGATCAAATACACATAGGTTTTGTTATTCTCAAACCTAGGAGATGCGGAAGACCATGTTCCAACAAACTCCCCCTTTTGATAATAACAAAACCATTAATGATAAATCAGAGCATTAATCTATATAAGCATGAAGAAACATACTTGTGTGTGTGAGAGAGTGATGACTTAGGATAATGAACGATTTTAGCATTTAGAATTGCTCCCCCTAAATACATGCTCCCCCTAAGTGAATGCTCTCCTAATATGTAAGCTATCATCTTAATTAAGCATTATTGTTTGATAGTAGATAACTATTTATCATGTTAGTTCTCCCCCTTTTGTTATTAGCAAAAGCGGGTAAGGAGACATCACCAAAAAGTTGATAATAAGATAAAAGCATGATCGAGCTTGTAGAGAATGAGAAAGAGTTTTAGAGTTATTTTCATCACAATATTGTCATAAATCAGAGTTTTTGCATAACCAAATATAAGGTAAATGTAAAGTTGCGAAATACTTAGAAAAACATCTTTTGTAAGACATGATAATTAAAAATATAGGAGTTTAATTTTATAAAGAAGATGTTTTGGAAACAGTTTAAAATCAGTAAGAAATTAACCAAGCATGAAATAATGATATCAAAACGATAGGACTATAATGTTATGTTAATTCATAGTATCAAAACATACTAAACATTGTAGAAAGCATGCTAGGTTATCTAGTGCATTTCATAAGTAAAGAATAGTATAGAATTAGCATTAAGATCCAATACTCATGAGAAGAAGTGTTATGGAAGATAATGATGTGTACATAAGTGTATTTTTTGTAGAGTGAACACATGTTGTAATCAAAAATACAAGTAATATGTAAAGTAAGAGTACAATAAAACACAGATAATTTTACTTCCACAAACTTCAATGCACAAAAAAATGTACAACTACCAAGGTGCTTTGCACACACAATGCTCATGAAGACTTATCAGGGTGCAAAGTAGTGCTTGGGGGATCACATAGTTTTATTCTTCAAGATTGATTTTCATTGTGATCCGGTGTACTTAAGAATAAGTGGTTTTTATTTTGAAAGAAAGTTATGGTTTGCACAAGATACTTTATTATTCTTTCCAAGGTGCTCAACCTCACAACGCTTATTAAGACTTATCAGTAGGTTCAAGTAGTGCTTGGTGGAGTTCTCTTTGTCACTTTATTTTATGATTTTTGTTTTGTACAAAGTTCTCTGAATACACTTGTTATGCAAACCAATATAATTTATGAGAAAGATAACCACTTTTCTTAATTTTTAAAAGTACAAATAAAGGAGTGTAGGTAAGATACTTGTGCAATTTTAATTCATAGTACTAATACAAAACATACACAAGCATTCTTAGATTAAGCACAAATGTAGACAATGCCAAAATAAGTTAGTGAATAAAGATCATTATCAAACATAAAACATTTACTCATACTTAGAGGCATGCTACGCATAGTTCTACACAACTGTTAATATAATTGATACACATGGTAATAGATATATCAAAGCATGATGAAAACAATGTTCAAAGAGTTTGAAAAAATAAATTGCAACATTATAGAAGTTCTAAAGAATAGATTAAATCATGCTTGATTTTCACAGGAAAATCCATTCAGTTTTTTTTTTATAGTTTTAGTGTTTTATATTTTTTTTATTTGATTTTATTTGATTTTATTTTGCAAAGAGACATAATCTTTAAAAAACAAAACATATTTTTTGTAATTTTGTATTTGATTTTTGCATAAGACAAAAGAGACTTACAAAAACATAATTTTTTTTTGTAATTTTAGTTTTTGTATTTTTGTATTTGATTTTTGCATAAAGAAAAACATATTTTTTGTAATTTGTCTTTTGTATTTTTGTATTTGATTTTTCAAAAATTAAATAGAATTAGAAGTGCAAAAATAGATAGTACATATAAAGTAATATATTTTTAGGAATTTTTCAAAATTTTAAAAATACAAAAAATCAAATATGCACGCTAGCGCCGGCGTTAGTGCTAGCGCGGGAAACAGTACACGATTTTTAATGATTTTGAAATTTTTAATTGTTGATCTTGATTAAGTGTCCCAATAGTAGTTTCATGCAGAAATCTCAGATTTTTAGGAGATGTTTTTGGTGGTTAAAACATGCAAAAATTGTGTTTTGTGAATGTGTTTTAACACGAAAGATCTAGGACACCTAACTCAAGTCATAATAATCGAAATCTTGCATCGGGAAGAGGTTTAGTAAATATGTCAGCGAGTTGAGAGTCCGTGCCAATGAAACTTACTTTTACATGCTCTTTCTTAATGTGATCCCTAATGAAATGATGACGAACATCGATGTGTTTGGATCTAGAATGGTGTACGGGATTATATGTGAGGTCTATTGCACTTTTGTTGTCACATTTAAGATCAATGTTTTTAAGATGAAATCCAAAATCCTTTAGTGTTTGACTCATCCATAATGCTTGTGCACAACAACTGCCAAGTGCGATATATTCGGCCTCCGTGGTGGAGAGTGCAACCGAAGATTATTTCCTACTAGACCAAGCAACTAAAGAGGGTCCTAAAAAGTGACAAGTACCGCTAGTGCTTTTTCGATCTAGTGAACACCCGGCGTAGTCCGAATCGGAATAGCCATGGAGTGTGAATGAATCATTGTGTGGGTACCATAATCCTAATTTAAATGACCCTAATAAATAACGAAAAATACGTTTTATCGCTTTTAAATGAGATTCTTTTGGATTAGCTTGAAAGCGAGCACATAAACATACGGCAAACATTATATCTGGTCTAGATGCACTTAAGTAAAGAAGAGATCCTATCATTCCTCTATATAACGTTTGATCAATTGAAATTCCGGATTCATCTTTTCCTAGTTTTAAAGAAGCACTCATAAGAGTAGAAGCTTGTTTAAGATTTTCAAATCCAAATCGTTTAAGCATATCGTGAACATATTTTGATTGGCAAATAAAGATACCATCAGTTCGTTGTGAGATTTGAAAACCAAGAAAATATGATAGTTCTCCTACAAGACTCATTTCAAATTCATTTTTCATCACTAAGACTACTTCATTACACAACTCTTCATTAGTGGCTCCAAAAATGATATCATCAACATATATTTGAAGAATAATTAGATCATTATTATTATGCTTAATGAAGAGTGTGTTGTCGGCACTTCCCATAACATAACCGTGCTTTAACAAAAATGATGTAAGTCGATCATACCATGCACGGGGCGCTTGTTTTAAACCATAAAGCGTTTTTTTCTAATTTGTAAACATGATTAGGGAATTTTTCATTTATGAAACCGGGGGGGTGTTCTACATAAACTTCTTCTTTTATAAACCCGTTTAAAAAGGCACTTTTAACATCCATTTGAAATAATTTTATTCGTTTAAAACTCGCAAATGCCAAAAATATTCGTAAAGATTCTAAGCGAGCAACGGGTGCAAAAGTTTCTTCAAAATCTACCCCCTCAATTTGAGAATAACCTTGTGCAACTAAGCGTGCTTTATTTCTTATAATCCTAGATTCACCATCTAATTTATTTTTAAAGATCCATTTTACGCCAATAATTGGATGATTATATGGTCTTTCTACTAGATTCCAAACTTTATTTCTTTCAAATTGTCCTAACTCTTCATTCATAGCCAAAAACCAAAATTCGTCATTTAAAGCGGTGGAAACGTTTTTAGGTTCGATTTCAGAAACAAAACAAATATTTGAAAACGTTTCATGAAGAGAGGATCGAGTTCTTACCCCAGTAGAAGGTTCCCCAATGACTAGCTCTTTTGGATGATTTTTTGAGAAGTTCAACACACTTGGAGGTACATATTCAACTTCATTTGACTTCTCCTCCTCTTCTTTGGACGGCTCTTCTTCGTCGTGCTCCAAAGATGGCAAAGGTTCATCATTTGTACCTGTAGAAGGCTTCTCTGCACATGGAATAAACTCATCAAATTTAACATTAATAGACTCTTCAACCTTACTCGATCTTTTATTAAATATTCTATAGGCTTTACTGGTTGAAGAATATCCAAGGAATATTCCTTCATCACATTTCTCATCAAATTTTCCTGAAGAATCTTTCGTATTAAGAATAAAACATTTACATCCAAATACTTTAAAATATGATACGTTAGGTTTCTTTTGAAAATATAGTTCATACGGTGTGAGATTTAGTGATGGGCGAAGCATAACTCTATTCATTACATAGCATGATGTGCTTACGGCTTCGGCCCAAAACGACTTAGGTAATTTATATTCAGATAACATGGTGCGTGTTAGTTCTTGGATCGTCCTATTTTTTCGTTCTACAACACCGTTTTGTTGAGGTGTGCGTGGAGCAGAGAACTCATGCTTAATACCTAACATTTCACAAAAAGATTTAAAATTTTCATTTTCAAATTCACCTCCATGATCTGAGCGAATGCACTTTATTTTTAAATCTAGTTCATTTTGAATACGAGTACATAATTTTGAGAATTCGCAAAACGCATCAGATTTGGAAGAGAGAAATAAGGTCCAGCAATATCTTGAGAAATCATCTATTAGAACGAAGGTGTATATTTTACCACCAAGACTTGCGGTGTTAACGGGACCAAAGAGATCCATATGAATTAGTTGTAATGGTTTTGAAGTGGAAATTTCATTTTTGCTTTTAAAAGATGATTTTGTAAATTTTCCTTTTTGGCATGGTGAACATAGTGAAGATAAATTTCCATTCAACTTAGGCAATCCTCTAATCAATTCCCTTTTTGCTAGTTTTAAGATAAGCTTTGTACTAGCATGACCTAAACGTCTATGCCATAGTTCTAATTCATCATTTTTGGTTATAAAACATTTTATAGATGATTTGGAAAGATCATGAAATGAAACTATGTAAACATTGTGAATTCTGGGTGCAGTTAGTAACACATCTTTTGTTTTAGGATTAACTATTTTGCAAAGATTAGTGGATGATTCAAATAATACGTCTAATCCTTTATCACATAGTTGACTTATAGATATTAAGTTATGTTTCAAACCTTTAACATAAAGAACATTTGAGATAAGAAAAGATTCGTTACCCACTGTACCAACTCCCATGATCCTTCCTTTACCGTTATCACCAAACGTTACGATCCCTCCTTTCCTCTTTTCTAGGCTAAGGAATTTTTCTTTGTTGCCCGTCATGTGCTTGGAGCAGCCTGAGTCCAAGTACCACACGTCCTCCGTTTCCTTAGCCTTCCTGCAAATCTAGAGAGAAGAGGAGAGTAAAGATCCAGATACCCAAGAGGTACCACCCATGGAGTAAGTGGATTTCTTAGGTACCCAGATTTGTTTTAAAGAACGTTGTTTTATATTCCTGCAAGAGCTAGACGTGTTTCCAAACTTAAGACAATTAGCACACGAAATAAAGGGAGTTGAGACCCTTTTCTGAGTTTCTACGTTGCTCTTGTTGGATGATGCTTGAATATTAGAAAAAGCAGAAGATTTTTTAAAACTTGAGCTACCGCCGGCGTTAGTAGCTAGCGCTGGGCGGTAGGGTACACTTTTATATCCGACCCCAAATTTTGCAGAACCATAGCATTGGTTTCCCAAAATCATATCCATGGATTTTTGACCAATCCCGAATTTTTTAATGGCTATATTGAGGTCATGATTTTGTTTTTTAAGAAAAGTATTTTCTTGTACAATCATAACACATTTGTTTTCAAATCCCTTTTTTTTATTTTGAATTTGTAAAAGAGAGGTTTTTAATTTTTCTCTCTAAGTCACCTTTTTCTTTTGCAATAGTTTTGTTTTGTGAGAGGGCTTTAGAAAGAGAAACTTCAAGTTCTTTTGCAAAAAATAAAGAGTGCTCACACTCTTGACATGAAACCTTTCTTTTTTCAAGGGAATTCACCTTTTTTGTGAGTTTATGATTTTCTTTGATAATAGATTCATTTTCACGATTTAATATAATATTATCTTTTATACTTTGATCATAGGATTTGCAAGTTAAAACAAATTCATCATAGAGATCTTCGAAAGTAGGAGGAATTACCTCAGTGTTGCTAAGAACACGGGTGTCGTCATCGTTGCTCTTCTCCATTAAGCATAAGTTTGCTTCCTCCTCGCTACTTGACTCAGACTCGTTTGACTCTTCAGAGGAAGAATCATCCCAAGTTGCGGCTTTTAGTACTTTCTTCTTCTCTTTTGCTTTGTGTTGTTCTTTTTGCTCCTTTTGATACTTTGGGAACTGGCTCTGAATGTGCCCGGTCTTTCTGCAGTGGTAGCACTCTGGTGGTGGTCATTCTTCTTCATCTTCGCTTCCTTTTTCTTTCCTTGATGAAGAGGAAGATCCCTTTCGTCGAGTATCCTTTTGGAAGTATTTGCGGAATGTGTTCCTTCTTTCCGGATTCCTGATGAACTTCCTGAAGTTCTTCACCAGGAGACCTTCTTCATCTTCATCATCATCTTCGATGCTCTCCTTCTTTGACTTTAGTGCTAGTGCCTTTTTCTTTGGCTCTTTGTTGTATTCATCGTGTTGAATCTGGAGTTCTACCTCATGGGTTTTGAGATTCCCAATAAGGTTCTCGATCTGAAGTGTTCTTAAGTTGTGCGACTCCGAGATGGCTGTCACCTTTGGATTGAACCTTGGTGGTAAGGAACGAAGAATTTTCCTCACCAAGTCTCCGTCTGAGTAGGTCTTTCCAAGTGCCTTTGAAGCGTTGACGATCTTGGTGAAGCGGGTGTACATCGAGTTAATGTCCTCTTCGGTATCCATCCTGAATTTTTCATATTCAGATTCCAGTTGGAATAACTTTGCATCTTTCACCTGCGATGTACCTTCGTGAGTTACGTCCAATTGATTCCAAATATCATAAGCAGTTGTACATGCAGAAATTCTATTAAATTCAGTCCTATTTAAAGCGCAATATAAAGCGTTCATTGCTTTAGCATTATTTTTACACCTTAGTTTATCATTATCGTCCCATTTATCTTTTGGTTTTGCTAATGTCGCCTCTCCCACTACAGTTGTAGGAGGAGAGTACCGAACTTCTACCATGTTCCATACTTCTACATCCATGGTCATAAGAAAACACATCATTCGATTTTTCCAGTAGTTAAAATCTGACCCAGTAAATAGAGGTGGTCGACTAACCCCTTGACCCTCAGGAAAAGCGAGATCATGAGACGCCATTATTCCCGGTTGTTAAGCCGATTGGAATAAAACCGCTCTGATACCACTTGTTGGATCGGTAGGCGCCCTTAGAGGGGGGGGGGGGTGAATAAGGGTTTTAAAAACTTTAGATATATTTTGAATAACTTTGAAAGAGCTTTGATTATTAAACTAAAGAAGATCAAGACATATCAAGTGAAGTAAAAGTAAAGGCATGATTTTATTAACTTGAGAAGCATGATTACAAAACTTGATCTCTTATCGAAGCTAGAAATCAAAGCTAATAGAAATAGACTCCTTTTTGTTTTCTATCCCGACTCGCTTCCCCACGAACCGGTGGCCCTAGCCTATCCTCCCCGGATTTGGCCTCAAGCCGCTCTAGCCAACCCTTCCCCGGATGTGGCCTTGAGCACCCCCTAGACCTAGCCTAGATCTAGTCGCCAACACGAGGCGAGTTTCCCGCTGAGTCCTACCCAGACCTAGTCGCCAACACGAGGCGATTTCACTAATCGTTTACAAGAAAAATATGAAATGAAAATAAATAAAAACTCCCTTCTGAAGACGGAGGCGAAGATCCGTTGTAGAATTAGCGTTGTAGAGGCGGACTTCGTTTGGATCCGGCGTGATCAGATTCTCCTTCAGAAGTTTGCAGAACTTTGGTCGGACTTCAAATTTCGGCCAAGATAGCCTCTGGAATTCGGGCACTCTATCTCTCTATAATATCTCTCTGATGTCTATGTGAAACGAGAAGAGAGGAGTCCTTTTTATAGCCTCAGCTCTAGCGCTTGTGCTATCGCTACCGCTGGCGCTATCCCAAATTAGGACATATTTTGCGCGGCAGAATCTTCAATCCGAGGAAACAATTCCTCCTTGCCAACTGTGTGCGTCGCTACCGCTTGCGCTATCGGCTACCGCCAGGCGTTATCTCCTTCCATATGTGCTCCCGAAATTGCGCAATCATCGCTAGCGCCAGGCGCTAAGTGCTACCGCCGGCGCTAGTGGGAGTACTGTCTTCTGTTTTCATTCGTCGAAATTTGTCGGGAGTTCTCGAGAACATTCGACGAATTGACTTAGCCGCACAATTTCCTTCACAAGTTTGCCTTTTTGACTTCTGTCTGCGTTCGTCGATATTCATCGGGAGTTCATGAGAACATTCGTCGAACGACAGCTAGCGCCTGCGTTAGTGTTACCGCCAGCGCTAGTGGAAGATTTGGATTTGATGGCTCAACTTTGGGGGTAACCTTTTTATGTAATCCTTGAGTCATGTGGACTTTGTTATCCTGCACACTTAAACACACAAGATCAAATACACATAGGTTTTGTTATTCTCAAACCTAGGAGATGCGGAAGACCATGTTCCAACATCATCAACATTAACATCAACATCATACGGTGGCGGATCTGGCAGTGGTGGAGGGTCCACAATGGTATCATCAACATCATCATTAACGTCCGCATCAACATCCGCATCAATCCTCCCCCGCTCAAAACCACTCATCACCGGCGAGTGGGCACGAAGGGGAAGGGGCAGCAGAATAGTAACCTGTATCAACCTGTCAACCAAAGAGGAAGTCGTGGAGACCCTAGAAAAAGCGTCAAGCAAAGAAAGTAAAATAGTTCCCACATCGACTCGTGACATACCTCCAGTGGGGGCCGAGGAAGACAGTGAATCAGTCATAAACTCACGTCCCAACCCAAGAGAAACTTTGGTAGACCCAAACGAGCAGGCAGTTATTGCAAGTGGCGGAGAAATAATAAGCGTTAAAATCGAATTATTGAACGCAGGGGAGGGGACTCCCCACACAGTGGAATGCTCCAAAAGAAAATCATGTTCTCCTAATTTCTTTAAAATCCGAAAAGGTTCAACTTTCCATAACGACTCAAAATTCTCTAAGGCGCCCGAAGGCCGCCATGCAGGGAGGAGATTCACCGGCTCTAAAACGAGGATATTCAAGTGTATGGCCCTTCCAAGTTGGCAAGCAAAACGTTTACATAATGAAGCTCGAGTGGCTAATGAATCACATGTACCCGTGGAGCTTGGTAGTTTATTATCCAATAAGTTTAAAATTTTTTTCTCCACATGATTAAGTGTGTCATATGGGGGCGCCGAACGTTCCTTAGGTGGGGCGGGCGTTAACACAATCATTTTACCATTAAACGTAATCGCATAAGTAGTGACCCGCCTGAAACATGCATAAGGACACGGACGATCCATTACATGTGACACTGCTAACGAATAAGTGACTGGCCCAAGCAGAGTGTTGATATCAGTAGCTTCAACAAGCTTATGTGGAGCTTGACTAACCGGGACAACATCAGTCGTAACTATTACACTTAATGTTTTCTATTCCTCAGGACTAGTTGTGTCCTTAGAGGGGATCGTAGGCCTTTTAGGCGGGGTGGCCTTCAGAATGATAAGCTGACCATTATGCTGGAATTCTAACGTGTTGTCATGGTCATCGTGGATGACCACATGGTCAGAAAGTCATGGGCGTCCTAGCAATACATGACAATCCTTCATAGGAAGGACATCACACCAAACACGCTCAGAATAGACTTTGATGGTGAGGGGCACCAAACATCGCCTAGACACTAAAACAGTGCTCTCGTCAGAACACACAAGCCGATAGGGACGGGGATGCGGCTCGGTGGTCAAATACATCCTCGTGATAGCATTTTCAGAAACGACATTCATGTGGCAAATGCTGTCGACAACTAGTTTGTACCACTTCTCACCGTGCTTAAAAGTTTTCAAAAATTTTCTTGTTATGTCACAGTCAAACCTAAACACTCTTGCAACGGTGTCCCACCCTTTATCTAACGCTCGAGGTTCAGTGTAATAACTTTTATTAGTGTGATGTGGCACTCTATCACGAGGAATAGTGGTTAGAATTCGGGGGGTCTCTCTAGTCATCCTAAGAGTGTGAACACAATACTCCATGTTATCCTTCAGCCCCTTAACCTCCCGGTTGAGGTCACGGATCGCAATCAACTCATATTCAGGGGGTCGTGGTGCAGTCATACGGGTAAGTGCAGGAGAATGCCCCGGACCTAACCTAGTAGCCATAATCTAGTGAAAACTAGGTGCTCAATAGCATAAATTTATAAAAGATGAATCATTTCCCGCTGATTTTCAAATATAAGATATTAGTTTTTTTTTATAAAATCTTGCTGGAAATAATGTCAAGATCTTCCATAATTTTTTTTTAAATATTTCAGATTTTAGGCCGCTATTCGCAGGCCAGATTTTAGAAATAGGTCCTATCCAGATATAACTTTATAACGGATAATTTTGGTTCAGCCTACTAACTAGGGCAAATAAAGTATTTTTTTGGATTTTAACTTGTGGTAATATATGTGAAATATGCAGGAATTTTTCTGACTTTTTTTTCTTCTAAAAACTGAGGTTTTTTTGCCGCTATTTGCAGACCAGATTTTAGAAATTTCAGGTTTTAGACTATGGAACATGCATAAACCAGAGAGGGTCGATATCCTATGTTGGAACAACCCTATTACTGATTTGGGATAGGATCACTATATGTTGATTAGGATTTGTATTGACCCCATTGTATAGTCTTAGGGTCAAGTTTTAGGCTGATTAGATTAGTCAAAACTTAGGAAAATTCAAGCTCAACAAATGGCGAGTTGCGTTCGACGAATGACCAGCTTCGTTCGACAAATTATTTTCAGCAGACTGAAGAAATATTTCCAGTTCCAGCACTCGACATTTTCCTAGCAGCGCTCGACAAATGGCTAGCAGCGCTCGACAAATGACTAGCGGCGCTCGACGAATTCTAGCCAGCGCTCGACAGATTCCTGTCAGAAGCTCAGAATAATATTCTCAGTTGGATATCAGTTCTCTGAACACAAATCGACAGAATAACGGTTATATTTATTTCTCCTTGGACGTATTCAGTCAGCCATGTAAGGATATCTTTCTTATTTTTTATATCCTTATATTCTTTCTATTCCAAGAATAAGAATAGCCGTTGACATTTAATGCCAAGACATCTTTCTCGACAAAAGGAATTGAAAGGACCTGCCAAAATCATTTTGGGTGGCTACCTGGTTCCAAGAAGGATTTAAGTCAGAAGAAGACATTCCTTAAAAGTGAGAAGATTTGAATTTGAATAAAGACAAGCTCTCAGAGAAGAAAAATGATCAATTGAGACAGTTGATTTTCTTACAGAAAACACAGAAAAACTTCACCATCTCTTAGTCTCTCTGTAATCACAGAACAAGGAGAACAGAAAAAGTTTCAGAAGAAGAAGAAGAAGAAAATATACTATTTCTTTCCAGCTTTCTTCTTCATCAAGGCAGCATCCTCTTCATTCTGAGAACAAGATTCAATCTCTCAGATCTGCTGCAAGATAAAGTTTTTCAAAGAGCAACAACCATCAGAAGATTAATTTCTTCCAGATAATCTGCTACAAAGACTTCTGGTTGAGAAAGCTCTATCCACTAACTGTAATCAACTCTCATCAGACAGGGGGAGCTTTCTGCTTCAACATCATTTGTCTTCTCTTAGATCATTGACAGAGAAGAACATTCTAAACCTTTTATCTCATCTTGTATAGGGTTAATTCTCCCTCCAAAAGTTTACTCAGTGGTGGCAAGACACCTTATCAAAAAAATCCTTGTGTGGTTTTTAAGCACCTTATCAAAAGCTTATTGGTGTGTGGACAACTTATCAAAAATTCCTTGGTGCCTGGGCACCTTATCAACCCTCCTAGTGGATTCCTACCAAGGGTGGTAGAAGAGTAGACGTACCCACATTTATTGGGGAACTACTATAGCTCCTTGTGGCTTCTGTGCTTGCTTATTTCTGTGTGCTTGTGCTGTGTGCTTTTTACTGTTCCTATTTTTATCTTTAATTCTCACTGATTACACATATACTTAAACTGTATTTTAAATTCCGTTATAAAACTAAACAAAAAGTTTTTAATACTCTATTCACCCCCCCCCCTCTAGAGTAATTTAAGATCTGGCCTCCACTTTCAATTGGTATCAGAGGGCTGTTGATTCTTTACAGGCTAACACCTGAATCACAAAGATCAACCAGATCTTAATTTTTCTAAGAGTTTCATTCTCTCTATTTTTATCTTACTTAAAACTCATGGCACAAAACAAGGAATATTCCAGCACAAGACCTCCTATGTGCAATCTCAACAAGTTTGCACTATGGAAAGCAAGGATTAAGCTCTATATGAACTCCATTGATGAAGAGATTTTTAATGTTATTCTAACAGGGCCTCCAGCACCTACATCATCAACTAGCACTGGAGCAACAACAGACAATACTGTTGTTCCACCTCCTGAGTGGACTGAAGCTCAGAAGAAGCAAAGAAATGCAGATGCAATGGCCATGAACATTCTGGCTCTAACAATGTCAGATGACATATTCCAGAAGGTTTTTGAGTGCACCTCAGCAAGAGAAATTTGGGAATCTCTCAACAACATGGTGGCAGGCTCAGCAGATGAAAGAAAAGATAGAAGATCTCATCTGATTTCTCAATATGAGAACTTCAAGAAGGGAGAATCAGAAAATGTTGCTGATATGTACAACAGGCTCAGCCTCATAATAAATGAGCTGAAGTCTCTGGACAAAGTGATCTCACTCACAGAGATTAATGACAAAATTCTTATGTGCTTCCCCAGCACATGGGACTACAGAATCTGGCCAATCAAGGAAGCCAGAAGTCTAAATGAGATCACCATTGAAGCTTTGTTGGGCAAGCTCAAGTCTTATGAGTAGCTTATCAAAGCTAGGGAAGCTGAAGAATCTACTTCATCTCCAGCACCCAAGAAGGAAAGAAGCACAACCTTCAAGGCTGCAGAAGATGAAAGAAAAGCTCCTGACAATGAGGAGTTTATGAATCTGTTTGCCAAAAGATTCTACAAGATGGCTAAGAAAGACATCAGGAAAAAGCTATCCAGAAGTCATGACAAGCCAAGGTATGACAAAAATCACTCTAATGAAATTATATGTTTTAGTTGCAGGAAACCAGGACACATTGCTCCTGAATGTCCAGAAATTCAACACAAGAAGGACAAGAAGGACAGAAGAAAAGAAGGGCTCCAGCAAATCTTCCTCCCACTCTCACAAAAATAAGGGAAGAGGATTTGTAGCAATCTCCTGGAGTGAAACAGAATCTGAATCAGAATCTTCATCTTGTTCATCTGATGAAGAAGAAACAAAAGAAAACAGCCAATGCCTAATGGCTATTTATGATTCAGACAGTGAGTCACAATCAGCATCATCATCCAGCTCTAGTGATGATGAAGAAGAAAAAATTTCTGCATGATGGCAATCAATGCCTCAACCAACAATTCTGATGAAGAGAAATCAGAATCAGAAACAGAAGATGATATTGATCAAGTATTATCTAGCTTTGATTTTACTTCTATTGAATTCAAAGATGATTTCAAAATACTTTGCCAAGACTTAATACAATCTGAGAAAGAAGTAATCTCTCTCAGAAATAAGTTAGTTGAGATGAATAATATAAGGGAAGAGAATGCAAGTCTTAAGAAAGATTTGGCTGCCTCCAGAGAACACATTACTCTTCTTGAGAATAAGTTATCTGAAGCCAAAAAGTTTGAAGAATCCCTCAATGGGAGAAGTATCAAACTGATGGACATCACAAGCACTGTCAATGCTAGATTTAACAATAGCAAACTGGGTTTGGGTGCTTCATCAAGTGAGTCATCTCTGATTAAGAGAAACATCCTCTCCACACCCATAAAATTCATTTCTGCTAAAAGCAAAGAGGCTGCAGAAAGACATAAAGATATTTCAAGCAAGTCTATTAAGGATAAGAGAATTCAGAAGAATTCGTCGAACGAAGCTCAACAAAAAGATTCAAATCTGTCGAACGGGGTTCGACGAAAACTGAGAACAGATTTTCAGTATAGTTATAATATGAACGGCAGTCGACGAATTTATTCAAATTCTTCGAACAAGCACTATACAGAAAACTCTAAGAATTCTAATCCTAAATATACTAAAACTCCTTTTACTGAGTGGACTATACCTCCAAGGAGATATCATCCACTAGGCTATAAGGATCAACCTGAAATGTCATTTATCTCTGAATTTTGTGGTAACATAAAAGGACCCAAGGTAGTCTGGGTCAAAAACTACTAGTTTATGTTTTTGTGGTTGCAGGTACACAGCTATCTAAGAACAAATAAAAAATGGTATTTGGATAGTGGTTGCTCAAAGCACATGACAGGAAACAAGGCCAACCTGAACAACTATAAGGCAAAGCTTGGACCCAAGGTGATCTTTGGAGACTCCAACTGTGGACAAACCAAAGGCTATGGCCAAATTAAAGTTGGAGCAGTGACATTCAAGGAAGTAACCTATGTCAAAGGTCTGAAGCACAACCTCATCAGCATAAGTCAATTATGTGATGAAGGTTATCAGGTAACATTCAATAAATCAGAATGTATTATTAAGTCTTCTGATAATATTATTGTTTTATCAGGTTTTAGGCAAGGCAACATATATTTGGTAAATTTCAATTCATCAAATTCAGAAATTTGTTTATTTAATGAGCTAAGCAAATCTAGTGAATTATGGCATAAAAGATTAGGACATGTAAATCTTAGGACCATTGCCAAACTATCTAAGGACAGTCTTGTTAGAGGTCTACCATCGGGATCATATAAGAAAGAAGGTCTTTGTAGGGCATGTCAATTAGGTAAGTAAACCAAAAATAGCTTTAAATCATTATCTAAAAGTGATTCACCTAGAATCTTATACTTGCTTCATATGGACCTTTTTGGACCTATAGCAATAAAGAGTTTAGGTGGGAAGTCTTACACTCTAGTTATTGTAGATGACTTCTCTAGATTCACTTGGGTGTTCTTTCTGAGAGAAAAGTCAGATAACTTTAAAGTTCTTACAGACTTTCTTAAGAGCATACAGATTGAGTACTCTACTGAAGTTGCATTGATCAGAAGTGATCATGGCACTGAGTTTGAGTCTCTTCTCATGCAAGAATTCTGTGAAATGGAAGGTATCAGGCATTGCTTCTCAGCTCCTAGAACTCCTCAACAAAATGGGGTAGTTGAAAGGAAAAATAGAACTCTAATTGAATCAGCAAGAACATTGCTTGCAGATGCTAACTTGCCCCTATCTTTCTGGGCAGAGGCTGTCAGCACAGCAAATTATGTTCTGAATAGAAGTTTGGTACACAAACTTAAGGGTAAAACTCCCTATGAATTGCTTAAAGGGAAGAAACCTAAAGTTGATTATTTTAGAACTTTTGGGTGTAGATGTTTTGTTCATAACAATGATAAGAAGTACCTTACAAAATTTGAACCAAAATCTGAAGAAGGAATCTTCTTAGGATATTCAATAGTTAGCAAAGCATATAGGGTATTTAATAAATCCTCTCTTAAAATAGAAGAGTCTATGCATGTTTCCTTTGATGAAACTAACATGTTTTACAAGGAGAAGAATTCTTCTACCAAGAACACTTTGCAGGTACCAGCTCTATGTGAAGAGCTTAAAGGGTTAAACTTACAGACAGGAGATTCACTACATCCATCACCTCAAACTCTTGAAGACAGTGAAGAAGAAGATCATCCAGATCTTGTTGATAACCTAAATCAAGCAACAACAGAACATCCTCCATAGGATGTAACAGCTGAATAAATTCCCAATGTGGATACTGCTGCTGAACTAACTCCAACTGTTGATCACATCATAGTTAGAGATCATCCAATTTCACAAGTGATTGGTGATATCACAGCAGGTGTTCAAACAAGGCATCAATTACACCAAAATCAGATGCATACTTGTTTCCTATCACAAGTTGAACCTCAAACCATAAAAGATGCAGAACAAGATCCAAATTGGATTCCTGCAATGCAAGAGGAACTCAACCAGTTTGAAAGAAACAAGGTTTGGATTTGGTTCCAAGACCGAAAGGCCATCCAGTTATTGCCACCAAGTGGGCCTTCAGGAACAAGCTTGATGATCAAGGCAATATTGTGAGAAACAAAGCAAGATTGGTAGCTCAAGGATATTCACAGGAAGAAGGCATAGATTATGATCAGACATTTGCCCATGTTGCAAGGCTTGAAGCTATAAGGATTTTCTTGGCCTTTGCTGCATTCAAAAAGTTCAAGGTGTATCAAATGGATGTGAAGAGTGCTTTTCTCAATGGAGACATCAAAGAAGAAGTCTATGTGGAACAACCACCAGGTTTCATCTCTCCAACTCATTCCTCCTATGTATTTAAGCTTAATAAAGCTCTTTATGGTCTCAAACAAGCTCCCAGAGCATGGTATGAGACTTTAGCTAATTTTCTCTTGGAAAACAATTTCTGTAGAGGCATAATAGACAAAACCTTATTTTACAAAGTACATAAAAGTCAAACTCTACTAGTTCAAATATATATAGATGACATTATCTTTGGTTCTACTGATTCAAATTTATGCAAAAGATTTTCCAATCTAATGCAATCAAGATTTGAAATGAGTAGTATGGGTGAATTATCATACTTCCTTGGTCTTCAAGTGAAGCAAACCCCATCAGGAATCTTCATTTCCCAATCTAAGCATGTTAAGGAATTAGTGAAAAGATTTGGAATGTCTGATTCCTCCACTATGAAAACACCCATGGCCTCTAATGATGTTATTAATACTGATGAATCAGGGAAACCTGTTGATCAGAAAATGTATAGGGCAATTGTTGGCTCTCTACTCTATTTAACAGCTAGTAGGCCAGATATAATGTTTGCTACATGTATTTGTGCTAGGTTTCAAGTTAACCCTAAAGAATCTCATCTTACTTTTCTAAAAATAATTTTAAGATATATAAAGGGTTGCCCTAATCTAGGACTTTGGTATCCAACTGCATCTAAATTTGAATTAACTGGATTCTCAGATTCAGATTATGCTGGATGCAGGGTAGACAGGAAAAGCACATCAGGAACTTGTCAATTTCTTGGTGATAGGCTTGTGTCTTGGTTTTGTAAGAAACAAATATCTGTGTCTACATCAACAGCTGAAGCTGAATACATAGCTGCTGGCAGTTGCTGCTCACAGATATTGTGGGTACAAAATCAGCTCCTAGACTATGGTGTCAACTTAAATAATTCAACTATATTTTTTGATAACACTAGTGCAATATCTATAGCACAAAATCCAGTTCTCCATAGTAGGACTAAACACATAGAAATTAGGCACCACTTCCTTAGGGATAATGTGGATAAAAACAAAATTTGCCTACAATTCATCTCTACTGATTTGCAAAGAGCTGATATTTTCACCAAGCCCTTGGATGAAAAGAAGCACATCTTCTTTATAAATCAATTAGGAATGATAGATGAAGACTCAATCTGATAAAGAATTAAATATTTCTATTTTATTCCATAAATTCGCCGAACGAAGAACGACGAATTTGAACCATTTGTCGAACAGCAATCGACAAAACCTGTTAACCTTAGAAACGATAAAGACAGTTTCATTTGTCGAACGATGGTCGACGAAAAAGGTGTTTTCGTACGGGGTCTGACAAAGAAATAAAGCCTTTTCGACTTCTAATTTTATTAGGTTTTGACGAACAGCGGCTTACGAATGCGCCCTCATTCTTTGACCCTTCTATTTAAGCTTTATTTTATCTTATTCTAAGTTTTGTGCCTACAGAAATCGTCTTTCCCTCCAGTTCCCCTCTGCACTTGATCTTCATTTTCTTTACAGGAACAATGGCGATTCCTCAGGCCTCTCTGCACTCAATGAAGTTTAACGCAGGCTTTGATATTGACATGGACTCTTTCGCACAGTCTGACCAAATATTCAAAGATATTCTTCAAATGCTGGAAGAACAAAATCTAAGGAAGTTTCTAAGCACCAGGCAAAAGATAGCTGTGGCAGAGATTAAGGAATGGGTTTACACTGCAAAACCAGTAGATGAAAGCTTGTCTGGAACAATCTCAGGTCATCAAGTCTCTCTCTCTCCCACCATTCTTTCTAAAATTTTTTGTTTTGAGAATGGTGATGATGACTTAGATATAAGCTCAAATGAATTTGATGAAGCTTTAGTCAAAATGGGTCATTTGACTGGAAACCCTAGCCACCTTCTGAAAAAGAACTTGTCTCAGGACTACAAGTTCTTAGCAGACATTGTTGGAAAAGTCTTGCTGGGCAAGACTTCTGGGCATGACTATATCAATAGGCACCAATTTCTGTTGATGGTGGCATTGATGGAGAAGAAGAAAGTCAACTGGGGATCAATTCTTTTTGAATTGATTAAAAAGAAAAATTCTAAAGATAGTGTAAGTTTTGGAAGAGTTATAGGGATTTTTCTGCAGAAAAGGCATCCAGACCTTCTGGTGTCACCAAAGGTGACAATAAATGCCAGCAAGAGGCTGACCTCAGCACACTTTGCTAAGTGGGATAGGGTAATTCCCAAAAAGAATACAGCAGCTGATGCCTCCAGGAAAATGAAAACTTCTGAGGACACAAGGACTGACCAAGTCACTCCCTCTACCCTTCCAAAAGTTCCTCCTTCAGTTCCTTCTCCTTCTCATATCCTATCTCCACCTGCTCAACAGTCTTCTTCACATTCTCATTCATCACCACCTCCTTCACCTATCAATGATATTCCACTTCTATCTCCAGAACCACAACCTACCACACCTCCATCTCCAATACATAATGAATATCAATCACCCACTCATTCCCCTAGTCCAATCAATCCAGATATTCCCACACATACTACCAACATCAGCAATATCTCTCCAATTCCTACAATCTCATCTCCATCCACTTCACAACCATCCTCTACTCATCCACCAGATTATCTATCTCTCAACATCACCTCCATCGCTGATCAGATTTTTGATCATATCCTTCCTAGAATAAGCCAACTCCTGGATGCAAAATTTGTTCCAGTTCTTCAGAGGCAATTTCTGCTCTATCTGCTAAGATAGCTTCTCTTCCTTCCTCTCCTGCTGTCCCTTCTTCTAGGGGCCTAGATTCAGGCTGTCCTGAAGCTAGGCAGGGGGAGATGTCCTATGAAGAAGCTCCAGAAACAGAAGCTACTCCAGAAGATACAGAAGCTACAGTTTTTGATACAGATATAGTTGATTCTTGTATAATATCAGATACACAAGTTATAGAAGAAATAAATAGTATATGCATTCATCCTTCTTCTGACCTATATAGTTTATTATCAAAATTTGATGTTAAATATACTTCAAGGGTATCACCAAAAGTGTACATAGAGGATTTATCAAAGGCTCTGATATGCCTTCCTCAGAAGACTCATTCTAATATCATAAAAAGTTATATCTCTTCTATTCCTTCAATCATTGATCAAGACATCCAGATGAAGGATCTTTCTGCAGAACATGAAGATGATCTTGCAGAATTCTTTGATGATATAGAAGATCACCCTACTCCACCAGATACAATAGTCTCAAATATTGTTTCCTCACCTCCAATTCTTGTATGGAATGAAGAACCAATGCCAAGCTTTGATGAAATCTGGAAATGATAATGATGATAATAGTGAAGCAATCAAAAGAATTGATGACTTATATAATAAGCCAATTTCTTCTTCTGACTCTGAAGATGATAATGATGATAATAGTGATTCTGATGATACATTATCAAAGAAAAGAAAGAAAAGAACAGCTAAGTCAAAGGCTGTTCCCAAGCCTCCAAATCCAAAGAATGACATTCCTCTTTATATTTTGTATAATGTTCCTCTTGATGAGAAAACTCCTCACTGAATGAAGCTCTCCAGAAATGAGAATAACAGGAGGAAGAAATTCAAAAAGACTGGCTACATCCCTGACAAACCTGTCAAGCACAATCATCCTCCTCCACCTCCTCCTCCAGCAGCTGGTGCAGCAGGATCAACAGGTGTATCATTCTCTTCTCAGAAGCAAAGCTCTCAACAATCAGGGAGACCTGGTAGTTCTAGTGGTTCTCAAACCTCTGGATCAGCCAGTGCTCCTCCTTCAAATAAATCAGCACTTGCCTTACAAGGAAGTCAAGCCATTACTTCATCTCAAATATCTTCAGAATACAAACTTCACATCTCTGATGGATCTCTCCACAGAGACAAAGTACCTCAAAAGGTCACTCAAGATAAAAATGATTCAGAAGATATTTATTATTCTCCAGATCCAGAAGAAGAGAAAATATGTCAGATGGCAAGACTGAAAGAAACAATTGCAGCTGCACAGATTAACAAGGCAAAAGCAGAAGGCAGAGACTTCTCAAATATCTCAACCATGTCAGAATACAGAAGGAAAGAACTTGAAAAGTACAAACCAATTAAAGCATTCAATGCTGGGGAATATATTGATATGCACCCAGAAGCATTTGTTCCTCATGTCAAAGAACAGAAAATTATTGGAGCTCAAGATCTGTTTCTCAGCAAAAAGCAATCAGAAGATCCTAACAGGAAGATCATATTCAAGCTACCTTCTCAGGACAGAAAGTCTTAAATTATTACTTATTTAGGACTGTAAAGTTTCTAAACTCAGAGCATCTTACTTTTATCTTATCTGATAATCTATTTAATTCTGTCAGATAAATTTCATTCTATCTTGCTCTGATGGTTATACTCTCTGTTATATTTATTCAATTACTTGTCAAATAGTATCCTAACCCAAATAGGGGGAGATTGTTGGAACAACCCTATTACTGATTTGGGCTAGGATCACCATATGTTGATTAGGATTTGTATTGACCCCATTGTATAGTCTTAGGGTCAAGTTTTAGGCTGATTAGATTAGTCAAAACTTAGGAAAATTCAAGCTCAACAAATGGCGAGTGGCGTTCGACGAATGACCAGCTTCGTTTGACAAATTATTTTCAGCAGACTGAAGAAATATTTCCAGTTCCAGCACTCGACATTTTCCTTGCAGCGCTCGACAAATGGCTAGCAACGCTCGATAAATGACTAGCGGCGCTCGACGAATTCTAGCAAGCGCTCGACAGATTCCTGTCAGAAGCTCAGAATAATATTCTCAATTGGATATCAGTTCTCTGAACACAAATCGACAGAATAACGGTTATATTTATTTCTCCTTGGACGTATTCAGTCAGCCATGTAAGGATATCTTTCTTATTTATTATATCCTTGTATTCTTTCTATTCCAAGAATAAGAATAGTCGTTGACATTTAATGCCAAGGCATCTTTCTCAACAAAAGGAATTGAAAGGACCTGCCAAAATCGTTTTGGGTGGCTACCTGGTTCCAAGAAGGATTTAAGTCAGAAGAAGACATTCCTTAAAAGTGAGAAGATTTGAATTTGAATAAAGACAAGCTCTCAGAGAAGAAAAATGATCAATTGAGACAGTCGATTTTCTTACAGAAAACACAGAAAAACTTCACCATCTCTTAGTCTCTCTGTAATCACAGAACAAGGAGAACAGAAGAAGTTTCAGAGGAATAAGAAGAAGAAAATATACTATTTCTTTCCAGCTTTCTTCTTCATCAAGGCAGCATCCTCTTCATTCTGAGAACAAGATTCAATCTCTCAGATCTGCTGCAAGATAAAGTCTTTCAAAGAGCAACAACCATCTGAAGATTAATTTCTTCCAGATAATCTGCTACAAAGACTTCTGGTTGAGAAAGTTGTGTCCACTAACTGTCATCAACTCTCATCAGACAGGGGGAGCTTTCTGCTTCAACATCATTTGTCTTCTCTCAGATCATTGACAGAGAAGAACATTCTAAACCTTTTATCTCATCTTGTACAGGGTTAATTCTCCCTCCAAAAGTTTACTCAGTGGTGGCAAGACACCTTATCAAAAAATCCTTGTGTGGTTTTTAAGCACCTTATCAAAAGCTTATTGGTGTGTGGACACCTTATCAAAAATCCCTTGGTGCCTGGGCACCTTATCAACCCTCCTAGTGGATTCCTACCAAGGGTGGTAGAAGAGTAGACGTACCCACATTTATTGGGGAACTACTATAGCTCCTTGTGGCTTCTGTGCTTGCTTATTTTTGTGTGCTTGTGCTGTGTGCTTTTTACTGTTCCTGTTTTTATCTTTAATTCTCACTGATTACACATATACTTAAACTGTATTTTAAATTCCGCTATAACACTAAACAAAAAGTTTTTAATACTCTATTCACCCCCCCCCCCCCTGTAGAGTAATTTAAGATCTGACCTCCACTTTCATCCTACGACAAGAGAAGGGAAAGGATGGTGTCAATTGAGGAATTGACACAACCTCGCTTTGATACCAAATTGATGTAGGTTACGACCCTTTGATGGCGACTCCTACAGACTACGCTTTAACGGGCTCTCTCTGATTTAATTTAATATGTGACCAAATCATCAAACCAAGCATTCCAATGTCCTATCACAGCAACTACGTGATTTATTTACCAATGATTTACGTAGTGACGGGTTGTTAGATCCGCGGAATAGTTAGATCTAAGGCGATAAGCCAAAGTCCACCAAAAACAAACCGACCCAGTCAAGCGCGACGTTGTCAAACAAAAAGAGATCCACCCAAATACAATCGATTCAAAGGGGGTTAGATCTCTCCCAATGAGAATAAAATGAGGATCGCCAATCCCCTCGAACGTAAAAGAAATTATCAAGAACACAAAAAACCGATGAAACAAACCACGAAATTCAAGAATATCGAAAAGCAACGCAAATAATTCCGTCCACCACAAGAATATCTAAGATGGAAAATCTATGGAGGTGGAAATGTTTGTTACCCCGCTTGGGATCAGATAATCCCCAAGCAATCGCTCGCCGATTCACTACTTCCGCGTATCCACCGGAGATGCACAACAAGGAGGGGATCTACTTCGCCGTCGTTGCCTTCCGCCGTAACCGAGTCCACGACGAATGCTCTTGGATCTGGAGGGGGGCTGATCTGAATATGTCAAAGAGTGGAGAGGATAAGGGGGGGAAGACGGGGAGGGAGAACACTAGGTAGAGAGAGGTTGGTCAAGAGGGGAGGAGAGGGCTGGCCGGCGGCCTAGAGGGGAGGAGGAGGGAGGAAGGCCTAGATTCGGCTAAGAAAAGAAGAGGGAAACCCCTAAGGGCGGCGGCCAAAGTGGGAGGGGGAAGATAGAGAAATTAGGTTAGGGGAAATTATTATTTTTTAATCATCCAGAATCTGAAATTAACATAGAGTTTGGCCTATTTATAGGCTCACACACATACGGCGGCTAAACGCAGCCCAACTAATTAAAATTCTAATGGACGGCTAAACGCAGGCCACTAAATAAACAGTCCAGAATTAAACATACAACAGAACATGACAAAATGAGCATATAAATAACTAAAAGGCTCTGGTTGGATCTATGGCGGATCTTAAACATCTTCAACAGCATCTCTATCATCCTCGTCATGTGGTGGTGGATCATCTTGATCATACGGTGACGTATCTGGCAGTGGTGGAGGGTCTACAACGGTTTCATTAACATCAGCATCATACGGTGGCAGATCTGGTTGTGGTGGAGGGTCCACAACGGTATCATCAACATCAGCATCAACATTCGCATCAACATCCGCATCAAAAGGGTTAGGTTCACCATCCAAGAGTTCGAGCGCATCAGTGTCTGCATGATAGTCCTTGCCGATGGCTTTATACATGTCGAAGGTAGTCATGACGTTGCCTAGACGGAGAGTTAACCTCCCCTTCTCGGCATCGATGAGAGCTCGTGCTGTGGAAAGAAATGGTCTTCCCAAGATAAGAGGAACTGCGACATCTGAAGCAATATCCATGATCACAAAGTCAGCAGGGAACACCAAGTCATTAACTGATACCGCTAGGTATTCGACAACACCAATGGGTTTCTTAATAGACCGATCTGCCAGCTGAAGATTGATGTTAGTGGGCCTCAAGTCACTAGATCCGAGTTCCCGAAAAATTGAAAGAGGCATCAAATTAATTGATGCGCCGGAGTCGCATAATGCCTGGTAGCAGCCAGAGTGCCCAATGGTGCACGGAATGGTGAAATTCCCTGGGTCCTTGCGTTTAACCGGCCAATGTGCAACAGCAAAAGTGACACCCTCAGTCAAGGTGGACATGGACTTGGAAGTCTCAAGGCGCTTGTTCAGAACAAGCAAGTCCTTTAGATACTTTGAATAGCTCGGAATCTGGATGAGGACGTCCAAGAGAGGAATATTAACCTGCACCCCTTTCATAAGTTCTTGAAATTTCTGGAATTGTTTTTCCTTCCTCGTATTCTTCAGTCTGTGCGGGAATGGGGGAGTAATAGATGGTTGAGCAGGGACTGGGCTACGAAGCAGTTGAGGGGTGTCAGAATCATCCTTTGGCCTATCTTCGCTTGATGGGTTTCACGGTCCTTCCTGAGGTTCATTCCTTCTGACGGGTTCCTCGGTTGACTTGCCGCTCCTAAGCTGCATGGCATTCAATGTCTCATTTGGGTGGACCATAATTGTCGAGACCATTGATATGATGTTCACAAACATGGACTGGAACCTCTGCAGAGCGCAGTTCTGGGCCTCCATGCATCACATGATGCATTCAGTGAAAACACGAAACTTATCCACAATGAGCTCGGGTGGGACGTTGTTGTCCAACGACGATGTAGTGGAGGTGATGTTCATGGCCTCGTTGCACCTCACGGGGGTACACCACATCCCACTGGTTCGCAAAACCTTTTCAACAATTTGCCACGCGTCAGAGCTTGACCTGCTAAACAACGATCCACCTGCGGCCACGACGAAGTAGGGTCTATACCCAGCCGATGCCCCAAAATAGAATATCTGAAGGCGTGCTAGATCTGTGAGGTTATGCACGAAACAGAACTTCTGAAGGGAAATGAATCTCTCCCATGCGTCAACCAATGTTTCGTCCTCGTCCTGCGTAAATGATAATAATCTATTGTGCATTTCCAGAAGGTAACAACGTGAATAGAATTTGCCGAGGAATTCCTCTTCCACTTTGCTCCAAGATTGGATTTTGTTTAATTGAATCTCCCGATACCACACCCGAGCTTTTCCTGCCAAAGAGAACGTGAACAACTGAATCCTGACTTTCTCTGAATCATCTTCAGCGTGCTGAAAAGTGCTGCAAACTTCAAGAAAGTTCTGCAAATGGGACAATGCATCCTCACTAGGGGTCCCCGAAAATAAGTTAGCCTGAGACACAAAAGTGATTAGCTCCGTAGATATTTCAAAACAGTTGTTGGCCATGTTAAGTAAACAGATAGAAAGAAGGCTATACGTATCCTAACAATCACACAAAGGCTAGCAAGAAACGAGAACACAAACAAACATATTAAACTAATTCCTGAGAAGGACGAATCATACACGCTTGCAGTCCCCGGCAACAGCGCCAAAAACTTGACGCACAATTTCAGCACCGCTAATTAGCAAGCGCGAAATGTGGTACGACGGCAGTGCACCGGTCGCTGTCAAGTAATAAAAGTAGGGAGAAATTCCCCCGAATATCGTTCTCAAAGGATCGCAAGTTGGGTAATTTGATTTGCTTATTCGGAAATTAATTATAAGGATTACTAAGTTAACAAAAAGGGAGTTTGGTTGGTTTTGAAAAGACAAGAAGAAGAAAAGCTATATTAACTATGCGGGTCGCAATCACCGCTTCGCTTGATGGATGGGGTTATTGCAGGCCGCGATGTCGTGCTTCGTTCAGCGGATGGACGGTGAGCACATGAGGGAAGTGAGTGCTAATGGTGTTTGAGGGTCGAAGGCACCTCTTCACTCTCGCCTCTAGCTTTTACTAGAGTGAGCAAGCTAGAACACGTGTGTGGAAGTGGAGCGGGGGCGGAGCGCATCACAGCAAAGCATCAAGCGAGAAATAAAACAAGAGCATGCTTCCATTCATAGACAAATAGAGATTACTCTAGTTCAATACAATAGTTAAGCATACATTTCCAAAAGAGAGAGGGTAGAGGAAACCACGAGATGAGAAGCCTCGCCGTAGATCTTGGCCGGAATGGGGGGTTGTCAAGCCTCCTCCGAGCTCAATCCTTGGTTGCTTCCGGGGTTCAGAGGCTATCACTACCTCCAAACGTCATCCGTCTTCTTCTCAGAGTTGGGTCTCTTCCACCTGGCCCAATGGAGATGCCACACCTTGAAATACTTGTTGCAGATGGCGGGGAATGCTTCCGAGACCCTTGATGGAGCTTAGGATCGATGGATGAAGCTTTCCCAGGTAGGAGGTGGATGGATGGAGCTTGGAGAGGGAAAATGGCGGAGCTTGCGGAAGAATTCATGCCCAAAACTGTGTTGAATGCCCTAGAATCGCGGAGCCGGTCTTTAAATACGGAGCAGAGTAAACACTATGCACGATCAGTGGCGCACGACCAGTGGTCGTGCGCGAAGGAATGCTTATGATCGTGCGCGGTCAACCTGCAGCATATGGGGAAGATAGGAGATTAACACACGGTCAGTGGCGCACGACCATTTCGTGCGCCTGATCGTGCGAACCGCTCTATCTGGTAAGGGGAATTAACGCACGACCAGTGGTCGTGCGCCTGATCGTGCGCGAAGGAAAACGCACGATCAGTGGCTTTTTAGGCCAAATTCACCCCACACCATTCCGAGCGTTCGCATGATCCTTGTACCTGCATGAAAAACATATAGACCACTGATCCGTGCACACCACAGGATCCACAGAATAGGCATAAAGTAAAATATAACGAAATCACGCCACGAAGAGGGTAGAGAATGCACTATAGTTGAGATTATGAAATGCTATCAATATAAGCATAGATGAGTAGTAAATGAGGTGCAAAGGACAGATAGACAACCCAGATGAGTCCCAAAATCAGTGTAAATATTGGACTCATCACTCGACAGAAAGGTTATATTCGACGTTGCGTCGAGAATGTCTCGACGCAGTGTACTCGACGTTGCGACGAGATGGTCTCGACGCAATTCTTGTACTCAACGTTGCGTCGAATTGTTATGGCAATACATGTTAAACTCCAATTAAGTTTCTGGTCTGCGGATAATGTGTTTTATGTCTTGAGTATAAAACGGGAAACGATTAGGTTTCCGAGTGAGATAATCCTTTTAAAAAACTATCAGGGCCGAAGCAGAAGGGTTCCGCATAGCTCTCGACATTCTGTGAGATCACTACTGTCGCCTCTCCCTGTCGTCGAATTTAGTAGTTCGTGGGAGACGAAGAGGGCATTCTTCCTCCATCCCAGATCCCTTGTTGGACAAGAGTTGTGGGGCTCTTCTTCACTGTGTGCACTCCTATATAGGTGCTGATCCATTTCAACACTTGAAACTCAGAGTTTGGTCTTGGGATTAGATCTTGGAGCATCTTGATTGAGTATTGACTCAATCCCCTTCAGGTATATTGCAATGTGTTGCTTTATTTATTTCTTGATTCATGAAATCGCAAGGTCCGAAACTCTTTTCGGTTGTTCTTGTTTGTTTCTTTCCGCTACGCACGTCTAATGTGTCGTTATAGAAAACCCAACAGACCTCCCCGAGGAAAGGGAGTCCGGCGAGCCGGTCGAAAAGGTCGCCAGGATCTCTTCCCTGCCCGTGTCGATAAACCACTGGAACTTTGGTCTCGGCCAAAGGCACACTGACGAGTCCGGCGAGTACCTGCTCTACTGGAATCCCGAGGTCAACAAGGCCACCATCTCCACCCTCCTCCCCTCTTAGGTGGAGCATCCAACGGTCAACGGGCAGGCATTCTCGCTCTACTTGGGACTTTATGGTCGCGAGGATGCCTCAGTCTTCAAGGCCGAGACCGCGAGGACCCTGGCGTACGAGAGTGTGCGGGCCCAGCTCCTCTCTCTAGAGCTTGCCCACATGATGGGTCGGCGCTGCAACGAGGAGCTCGACTATGCCTACAAAGACTTTGCTGCCTAGATCACGAGTCTAAAGGAGAGGTTGCTCGCCTCTGACGAGCTTCTCCCCGACTATCAGGATGGAGTGGTAAGTCTTCGAGCTCTCGCTTACGTCCTATTCTAACAACGCTTCTTTGGCTTACCTACTTTCTTTACAGGATGCCGAGACCGCCCGGGATCTTCGCGCTCGCATCTCCAGCCTGGAGAATGAGGTCGCCGGGTTGAAAGCTTACAACCAGGAGCTGATCCGCGCCGCCGTCTGAAGAACGACCAACGAGCCAGGGAGGAAGAATGTCGAGATGCTTCCATCACCGCGGCGCGGTACATCTTTTGGGCCATGCAGCGAGCCGGTCTGCTGTCCGCCGAGGCGGCCGATTTGACGATCGAGGATGTGGTCCCAGAGCTGTTCACGCCAGCCCCGCCTCCTGCAGACAATGAGGATGAGCCATCCGCCGGCGAATCTTAAAAAGGACTTGTATTTTTATTTTTTGTATTTTTGGCTGGCGAGATCGCCGCGACATCTGTAACTGATTAGTGAAATAGAAATGGAATTTTTTGCCCACCTATTCACTGTGTTCTCATTTTCTATGTATGCTACTTTTTTCTCGCATTTATATTGCTTTACGCCTTCGCCATTGCATTCGTCGTGCTCGCGCCCGTCTACCGCGTAGTCGCCCAGCTTAGGCTTAGAACGCGTATCCACCACATTAGTTCTCATCTTTTTTGTCTACTTTAAGGTCGTGAGTACCTTGGATCAGCCCTCCGGATCTCCATCTCACGAGGGTTGAACATTTCCCCCCTTTTTTGACTTCGGCGAGCGAGATCCCTACATGATCCCACGCATTGTCCTTGGGGATTGGAATGATCTTTTTATACTTTCCCCTTTATTCTCTGCGAGGACCCCATTCCCCGGGAGGCCTTCTGCACGCGGGATGAGCTCCCCCCCCTTCTGGTCGTGCGAGATCACCCCTTCTCGCCGTGCGAGAAGACTCTTTTCTGGCGCCCTACTAGCCTCTTCGTGAGATCAACCCGACCCACCGGCTAATGGGAGCCCGGCAATAGAATCATCCGGGGCCTTCCAGTATTAAAGAACTTGCTACCTTGTCAGCCTCTCCAGAGATCAACCTGACCCACCATCTATGAGAGCCCGGCAGCAGAATCGATCTGGGGCATTCCAGCACCGAATAACTTACAACCTTGCCAGCCTCTCTAGAGATCAACCTGACCCACCGTCTATGAGATCCCAGCAGCGGAATCGATCTGGGCATTCAAGCACCAAAGAACTTGCTACCTGCCAGCCTCTCCAGAGATCAACCTGACCCATCGTCTATCAGAGCCCGGCAGCGGAATCGATCTGGGGCATTTCAGCACCAAAGAACTTGCTACCTTGCCAGCCTCTCCAGAGATCAACCTGACCCGCCGTCTATGAGAGCCCGACAGCGGAATCGATCTGGGGCATTCCAGCATAAAAGAACTTGCTATCTGTCAGCCTCTCCAGAGATCAACCTGACCCACCGTCTATGAGAGCCCGACAGCGGAATCGATCTGGGGCATTCCAGCACCAAAGAACTTGCTACCTTGCTAGCCTCTCCAGAGATCAACCTGACCCACCGTCTATGAGAGCCCAGCAGCAAAATCTATCTGGGGCATTCCAGCACCAAAGAACTTGCTACCTGCCAGCCTCTCCAGAGATCAACCTGACCCACCATCTATGAGAGTCCGGTAGCGGAATCGATCTGGGGCGTTCCAGCACCAAAGAACTTGCTACCTGCCAGCCTCTCCAGAGATCAACCTGACCCACCGTCTATGAGAGCCCGTGATCGGAATCGATCTGGTGCATTCCAGCACCAAAGAACTTGCTACCTTGGCAGCCTCTCCAGAGATCAACCTGACCCACCGTCTATGAGAGCCCGACAGCGGAATCGATCTGGGCCATTCCAGCACCAAAGAACTTGCTACCTTCCAGCCTCTCCAGAGATCAACCTGACCCACCGTCTATGAGAGCCCGGCAGCGAAATCGATCTGGGGCATTCAAACACCAAAGAACTTGCTACCTTGCTAGCCTCTCCAGAGATCAACCTGACCCACCATTTATTAGAGCCTGGCAGCAGAATCGATCTGGGTCATTCCAAAACCAAAGAACTTACTACCTGCCAGCCTCTCCAGATATCAACCTGACCCACCGTCTATGAGAGCCCGACAGCGGAATCGATCTGGGGAATTCCAGCACCAAAGAACTTGCTACCTGCCAGCCTCTCCAGAGATCAACCTGACCCACCGTCTATGAGAGCCCGACAGCGGAATCGATCTGGGGCATTCCAGCACCAAAGAAAGGACGCTTGAAGATTTCTGCTTAGAAACAATTTCAAAGCTGATATAAGAAGGGCAAGACATACAAGTCAATTACTAAAACTTTTATGGATAGAATCGTTTCAAGTCGTCCCCACTCCTGGCCCGGCCGAGAGGTACCCCTTCCACATCCTGGAGGTGATATCCTCCTGACTTGAGCACTTAACTTACAATGTAAGGCCCCTCCTAATTAGGGTCAAGTTTACCTACCGCGGCTCCTCTCCCAGCCGCATCAACCTTCTTCAGGACCAAGTCCCCTTTCTCAAACTGTTTTATTCTGATATGTTGGTCAAAGTATCTGGCCATCCGCCTCATGACCTCCTCCTGCCGAATGGTGGCGAGATCCCGGAGTTCCTCCACTAGGTCCAAGGATAACCTTTGCTCCTCTTCGTTCTCCGCCCGCCACTCGTCATCACCTTCTCCCGCGGTGACTACCCGGGGGACTTCACCTCGAATTCTATGAGAAGCACGGCCTCTGACCAATGATACAGTTTGAAAGGGACTCCCCTGTGGCCGTGTTTGGAGTAGTTCTTAGGGCCCAGAGGACCGAGGGCAGCCGCTCTACCCAGTTGCCTCTGAGGTTCTCGACCTTTTTCTAAGTAAGTTCACAATTATTTTGTTTGCCGCCTCCACCTGCTCATTGCTCCTCGGGTGGTAGACCGATGCAAATCGAAGATCTATTCCAAGCTGAGTGTAGAAGCTGACGAACTCATCGCTGGCAAACTGGGCCTGTTGTCTGTCACCATGGACAATGGGAGCTCATGCCTGCAAATTATTTCACCCCATACAAAATTTCTTACCACTTGGGATGTCACCTTGGCTAGCGCCTTTACCTCTAGCCACTTGGAGAAGTAGTCTATCATCACTAGCAGGAACCTTCTCTGACCACTCGCCTGGGGGAAGGGACCAACCATGTCTAGCCCCCATATCGCGAAGGGCCATGGAGTTGTGATGGTCCGGAGCCTCTGAGCTGGGAGAAGTTAGAGTGGAGCATAGATCTGACACTTGGAGCACTTCTTTGCGAACTTTGCCGCATCCTTGCTGAGGGTAGGCCAGAAATAACCTTGTCTCAGCACCCTTCCTTCCAATGTCCTACTCCCCGAGTGGCTGCCACACTCCCCTGAGTGGATCTCCTCCAAGACCCTCTGGACCTCCCCCTCGGCTACACAACGGGAGAGGAGTCTGGAAAGGGTCTTACGATACATCCCACCTGCGTGCATGGAGTAATAGGCGGATTTGTACCTGAGCCGTCGCTTGTCCACCTCCCCTTCGGGGAACTTCCCCGACGTCAGAAAGGTGATGATGGGACTCATCCACGACTCTTGCTGGTCTATCTCCATCAGCTCTCCTTCCTCGATGGATGGTCAAAAGAGCTCTGACACCGTCACCCCTGCCCGGGGACCGAACTTGGCCAGGAGGTCTGCAGGAGTGCTCTCCTCCCTTGGCACATGATTGATGGAGAAAGTGCGAAACTGTCTGATGACCCCCTTGACCTTCTCCAGGTAGCGCTGGAGGGTGGGCTCCTTTGCCTCAAACTCCCCCCTGATCTGGCACACCACCACCATTGATTCCGTCGAGACCTCTACGTCTTGTACACCTAATTCACGGGCCAGTCGCAGGCATGCTATCACGGCCTCGTACTCAGCCTGGTTGTTGGTGATTGGGAAATGAATGATGATGGCATGCTCAATCCTTGTCCCTTGTGGGCTTACCAGGATTACCCCTCCCCCGAGGGAGTGCTTCCCTGATGCCCCATCCACTAACATCTTCCAGGCCTCCGAGTGGGACGCCTCCTACTCCTCCACCTCGGTGACATAATCTGCCAGGAAGTCTGCCATCGTCTGCGCCTTTATTGATAACCTTGGTCAAACGAGATTTCAAACTCGCTTAGCTCCACGGACCACTTGGCTTCTGCTCCTCCAGGATGAGCTCACCGATGACCTTGACCTTTTCCACCACCCCCGCCGGGGTGGTGACCTCAAGCTCCACGACCTTATCAATGGCCTCTAGTCGGGACTGCTCCCCCCAATCTTCTTCCTTCTCCTCGTCGCAAGCCGACGCTTCGACATTCTCCTCTCTTCTTCCTTCTCGAACCTCTGTTAACTCCCCTGCCCCTTCCTCCAGGGCTTCTCCTTCCTCTTTTCCCTTCTCCTCTTCAAGCCCCGCCGGCTCTCCCATCTCCTGATCCCACTCTTCCGCATCGGCCATCCACGAGATGGTGTTCACGGCAGTCACGTAGCACTGTCGGGCCACCTTCGGATCTCCCCTTATCCGAACTTGGACTCCTCCATCATTGAACTTAAGGCAATGGTGGAAGGTGGAGGTGACACATCGGAACGCACTGATGAGTGGCCGTCCGAAGATGGCGCTGTAGCTGCTGGGGGCATCCACTATGATGAAGAGGCAATTCCTAGACTGCCCCCCCCCCCAGGACTACATGGAGTCCCACTCCACCCTCTACCTCCTTCCTCTCCCCGGAGAATCCAAACAACGGGCCATCTGAGGCCAAAACCCTTCGTGCCTCCACCTGCATCTCGTCAAACGCCTTCTTAAAGATGACGTTGACCGAGCTCCCGTTATCCACAAGGATCCGGGAAACTGTGAAGTTCTCGATCGCCGTTTGGATGACCAGTGCATTGCAGAATGGGTCTTCATGACCCGGCATATACTTCTAAGTGAATGAGATCTTGTCCGCTGGGGGAGGGGTTAGGGATGTCGAAGCTACGCTACGACGGTACATGGTGTGGAGGCTGGCCCTCCGGGTCGCCTCAATCCCTACCCCCACCCCCCCACCCCCCCATGGATCACCCCGACCCCCCCTCGGGCCCCCACATCGGCCCGGTCTTCGCACATCTCATCCTTCTCATCCTGAGGCAGGACCTCCTCGATCCTCACCGACCACTGCTCCCGCAGCGTTGGTACCCTGGCCTCTCTCACTTCCAGGAACTCCGGGCAGGTGGCTGTTGCATGCCCTTCCTCCCGATGGAAGTTACACTACGACAACGCCACCTCCCCTCTCTCGGCCTCCACCCCCTATTCCCCCTCCTTCTTCCTGCTCATGCTCCTGCTCCCTCTCTTCTTCCCCTTCATCCTCTTCCTCGCCTGATTGTCATGGCCTGCTGAGGTGGGGGAGGCATATGCCTTGGACCTTGCCTCCATCCCAACTGATGGGGTCTTCCCTGACCCCCATGGAAGTTACCCCCTCCCGGGGCGTAACCCCTCCCTTGAACCTGCGCTCCTCCGCCTTGATGCCTCCACCCCACCTCTGGGGCCCTGGGCTCTTCTCTCTCCGCACTTCCTGCTGCTTGGCTTCTGGCTCACTGAGATTTGCTAGCCTCTTAGTGAGCTCTAGATTAGCCTCCTCTCCCTCAATCTCCTCCGCTAGCCTTTCCATCAGCTCCTCGTAGGAGACTGGGGCCTTGCCCTTCAAGCTCATCTTGAAAAAACTCTCCCTCAGCCCTACCGTGAAGGCGAGCTGGAGGGCAAACCCTGGCATCTACCGTGTAAGCAGAACTTCCTCCTAGAACCGGTCCACGTAATGGGCTAGCGACTCCCCCGGCTTTCGTCTGAATCATAAAGTACATTTTTTAGGGATTCCTAGGGCTACCGCCGGAAAGTCCGCGGCTTTCGTCTGAATCAACGAGGATGGTCTCACCTTTCCGCAGAGGGTCCTCATCTTTGGGGACGGGAACTGGAACGAAGACGTCCGGCACGACCTGGCGGGGAGAAAGCGTATCAGCGCCTTCCTTCAGGTATCCGGCATCGCGAAGTACTTGCAGCGTGTGCTCCGCGGTATCTTGCGCACTCTCCTGCAGTAGCTCCTCAAACTCATAGTCGCAGTAAAAATGTTTCTTACTCCCTTCCCTAAGGGTCAAGGCCGCCGCGTCTCGCAAGCGCTGGACCTCGGCTTTAGACTCTCGAACCTCGTCCTCCAGTCCAGCCACTCGCACGTGGAGCATTGCGGCACTGGTAGTGTCCTGCGAAAAGGGAGATAGTAAGACGGGGAGAAGAAAAGTGAAAACACAAATGCTTTCGGGAGATCACGTACCTCCCGAACGGGGCGACTGGCAAGAAGGGTCTCGGCCGCCTCCAGCTTGAGCTTCAGCTCCAGGACCTCGGCGGAAGCGAGGGATCGAGTAGTCTCCACGTCGCTAAGGTACCGCGCGAGGTTGACGCTGCGGCGCGAAGACATATGCGCGAGCTCGAAGGCTCAGAGGAGAGCTCGCGTGGTCTCGTGAGCGAGCACCTGGGTCTTCTCAGCATCAAAGACATTTGCGTCGTCTCTGCCGTAGAGAGCGTAGTCGATGGCATGGGCTTCACCGCTGGCGACCTCGGTCTCGATCCAGGAAGAATGGAGGGTGGAGAGCGATACCCTGTTTGCATTCCTGTCCCACTGAACGAGCGGGGCTCCTATGGGGTCCACAAACTTTTCTCCGTGCGCGAAATTTCGATGATCCCTGGGCAGCGGCTTCGAACGAATCTCCTTCTGCGGAGCCGAGGTCCCGGTCGGAGCATTCGTGGCAGGTGCCTCGACGAAGGTTCCCTTACCCCTTACGGGTGGGGGGCCTTCTCTTTCGCGGAGGGGGATGTTTTATCCTTCGCGGAGGTAGGGTTTTCAATTTCTTAGACGAAGAGGCGGGAAGGGGAGCATCTGGCTTCCGCTTTTGGCCGCCAGACTTAGAGGGTGACAGGTCCTCCCGGCAGAGCTCTGCGGCGACCCGCGCAGCGGATAGGGAGGGTCCCAATGCCATCCCCTCCGGATGAGGGGATGGAGCGGGAAGTCGCGCACACCTGCATCCATAAGAAGTTCACTCAGCGGAAAAGTGAGGGGGAGAGGCGAGTTTGAGCGCGCTGAAACTACCCAAACTTACCTTCGCCCGGAGGAATAGGCGGGAGCGAGTTGACGTTTCGCCGGAGATAGACCATGTCCATCTCGTGCTCCAAGATATACTGATGAAGCTTGGCCTCGTGACCGCCCAACGGCGGGGGTTTCAAGGTCGACTCCTCCTCTTGCACCGGCGCGAAGAGAACGTTGCCGAACTTCCCGCGGGCGAAGACAAAGCTGTGAGTCCAATCATGGTTCTTGTTTGCAAGACCGGCCACCTTGAGCGGATTCTGGCCCGAGAAGAAAGTCGTCCCGCTCTTCGCCCGAAAGGTGAAGAGCTTGCGGAAGACGGGTAGGCTAAACTCTATCCCCTCCTTGCGCAGGTAGCAGGCGAACCCCACCAACATGGCAATAGAGTTCGGATTGAGCTGGGCGGGGACGACTCCGAAGTAACGAAGCGTCTGGCGAAGCTCCAGCCAGATGGGGAGGCGGAAGCCCGCCTCAAAGTGCTCCAGCGAAATCGCGAGGGTGTCAGGGGCGAAAGTATTGATGCGGTCGTCGGGCCTGGGCGGGTTGCGGAAATGGCCAGCGGGATGTAGTCCGCGACGGTGGTCATATATTCCTCTTCGGTAAGATCGTAGGGGTCGAAATCCTGCTGAGCAAACACACTCGCGCACTTGCCCCTGCCATCCGGTTCGCCACGCATCTTGCGAGAGCAAGGAAAATCCGAGGTCGCACAGATAAGAGAAGGGCGAGTGCTTGCGAGGGGAGAGAGATGGGTGGTCAAAGTGAAACGTAATAAATGAAGTTGATAGAGTCAACTATTTATAGAGAAGTGAAAAATCGGGGGATTTCCTAAGCAGCGGGTGTGCGGATAGTGACCACGCTTCTCCGACGCCTCGAAACCCGCGCCAAGACTTCTCGCCCGTTAGTGGCGAAGGCAAGACGAATGGTCGCCCGGAGGGAAGTAAGACAGCTAAAAGTGATTAGATGGCGTGCGAGACGCCAATATTCGGTGGAAGTGTAAAAAGTTATAAGAAACCAAGGCGGAATAGGAAGGAAAAAGAGCCATTCGCAGAACGCAGTCAGAAAATTATTACAGAATCAAAAGAGTTTAACAATGTCTTTGTGAAACGCTAGCAGCGGAGCCAAGGGAGCGAGTGTCGGTAGGCTAATGCTCGATCCAATGCCATTGACACCGACCTCGCGTCCCCGCCTCCGGAGGCATTCACGGGGAATAATAAGCGTTCATAGCGGTGATTTCTTGGTTAGCCAAATGCAGCTGGTCCCTGGCTCGCGCGCGTGCCTCCCGGGAGAAAGTTCCCCGCCCTCGTCGCCCAGGCGCTCCACCTCAGCAAGGAGACGCGCACAGTCCCGGCGAAGAGACTTCAGCTCGCGCCTTGTGTCGATCCGTTGCCCATCCAGCTGTCCTGTGAGGTCTCGCTGCATGAAGATGAGCTTGCCAAGCACCTCCTTCATTCGCTCCTTCATGGTTTGGGCGTCGGAAGGGTCACCTAAAAAATCCGAAAGCTCTCCAGGGGAAGGAGGCGGCGAGACCACTCCTTCTCCTCCCTCATAGTAGGATCCCATAGGGGAGGTCTCTCGATGACCCGCGAAAACAAAAATGTTGGTCTTGATAGGTTAAAGGGTCACATCAGAGCGAGTGAGCTCACTAACCCGACACGGGCACGTCTTGCTTGGGAGGGGGGAGCGTGGAAGGCTGCCCCTCGAATAAGCTAGTGGTAGGATGCAGAGATTTCCCTCTCCCGGGGCGGTAAGGCACCTGGTTGGCGGCTGGATGAGTACGGCCAAGGTCTCGGCCCGGAGAGCCCCCGTGCCCATTCGCGGAGGTAAGAGTTCCCTGGCAAAGGGGAGAGCGGCGAGGGGTGGAAGGCCGTTCTGCGGCATCAGGATTAAGGGCTGCGAGAATTAGCGATCAGATGCAAGAAATATGCGGAAGAATTACGCTATTTACCGATTACCAGCTTGCTGCAGGGTCTCGCCCCGAGTGTTCAAGGGAGCAAGGCTCTCTTCAGGAGGGGGTCCCGCATCATCGGGCGGAGGCATTGCTATTTTCTTCAGATCGGTCCCGTGATCTTTCTCGAGAGTCGATGCCTCCTGCGAATGGTTAGCAACCTGGTAATGACGCTGTCTCGAGGGTCAACAGGGGGATCAAAGGAAATGAGAGTACCTGCAACTGCCTATCAGGAGGAGGGTTATTTGTAGGATGAGGGGATTCCGAGGCGGACTCGCCCTCCACCCAGTCCCGCCGAACCGCCAAGGCTCTCCTAGAGCGGAAGGGAGAATTATGGTCCTTCTTTGAAGAGCGCCAGGGGGCGAACCGGGCAGCTTTAAGGGCATTTTTCTCCTGGGACGCGGCCAAGCTATCCAGCATCTCTTGCGAGATCGGTTTCAAGGATGGTCTCATGAAGGCCATCTCAAGGCGGCGAAAGCTCAAAATGTAGGAGGAATTTATGCCGTAGGAAAGAGAACGCTCCAGAGAAAATGCCCGAGGCAGGGACATATATAGCACAGCGGTGGGACCCACAAGAAGATTTTGTCCAGCTCAGCAGGACACTCCTCGAATACCGGGTTGGGTTGTTCTTTCCGAGCGTAAGGTCCGCTCGCAAAGAGAGGGGATTGTGTACAACCCTGTATTCGCCGAGTGGTCCCACCCCAGACTCAAGGTCGACAGAAGGAGAAACGGGTGGTGCAAGTAAGCATTCGCATAGCCCGAAGGGGGCTTTCGCCCGAAGAGCCGAGGAAGAACTCACTGGCGAGAAGGCTCTGGAGTGCGGATAGATAGGCGATTGGGGGTCGAAGCCCCGCTCGCTTGGGGGATCAGGAAGAGGCGAGTGGAGCCTCCACGGACCACTCGCCCATAGTAAGTGAATGGTGTCTTCACGGACCACTCGCCCGGGGAGGCGAGTGGTGCCCCCAGGGAGCACTCACACAAGGGGATCTGAAGGGGAAATGACCCAGATACCCCTTGTGGGTTGTCAATAGCTCCCCAGAACAACGAAGTTAGGCTGTTAGAAGACCAATTTGGGGTGCGGTTAGCAAAACCAAATGGCGGATTCATGCTATTTGCAGACCAACCTAGAAAAATCTATAAATAGACCCTTAAGGGCACCTTGGAGAGAGGCAGATCATTTTAGCTCTCTCCTCCTAGGCAAGTTTTGGTTGGCTGTTAGTGCCCTCCAAGGTGCCCGACTGAGCATTGGTTTGGGAGGGGAAACTCTCTTAAGATCTTCCGGGTGTGTGGCGGGACCTCCTCGCTACAGCCTTGGGTCAGTTCAAGATTTTCCGTCCACCGTCAAGAGAGTTTAGTGAGGGAGAAGTAGGCACCGGCTACACCCCCCTGTGGGTCCGAACTCAAGGGACCGGTTGCCGGTTTCAACACTAATTGTTTGTAATAATATAAAAAATTATAATAATACCTACAAATTTAAATATATTAAATAATATAAATTAAAATTATTCTATATCAAAACATTTTATGTATGTATTTATATAAATACACACACGAGCATCTTCGCACGGGCTTCTCTCATGCTCGATGCTCCTGGCAACCTTCGGCTTCATACAAGCCAGCTTCCAAGCAATCTACCAGCTCGTCCCCGCACCCAACACTCGCGCACCCTCGACACGTACTCAAAATCAAACAACAACCATGGTGCTCCAGCCTCCAGGCGGGGGCCGCGAGTCATGGGGCGGGGCCGAGCTGGTGGATTGTGTGGAAGCAGGGCGGTAGAAGGTCGCCCAAAGCATCGAGTATGGGCGAAGCTCGTGCAAAGATGTTTGTATCCTAGAGAAGACATAGTAGAATGCATAGTCGTGCGACTCTCTTAACGCACTGGTGCATCCGCTCGTGCGTGTTCATCGCTTGTCGACCAGACATCCAAGTGATATGATGACCACGCACCGACGGCCTGATCGCGTGTGAACACAATGTACGGATGATCACGGGCGTTCACTCTCAACCCTTGATCATTCAGGTGAATGACTCTATAACTTACGGTCGTGTGAATCTCTTACCGCACGGGCGCTGACGTGCATGCGTGCTCATATCGACCAGACATCCAATCGATATGTGATATGCTCGTCTGTGCACAAAACAAATGGATGTTCACTGATGTGCGCTCACAAATTTCAAACCGCTGCCGCCGCAACCGGAACCGGCGCCGTCCTGACCGGACCCCCGCGTCGGGGTCCCAGGAGGCTGGAGACCCCGGCGCGGGGGGTCCGATGTCGGTCCGGCATGGACACCACCGCATGCATGGAGCCCTGACCGCAGGTGTCACGGGCAGGGCCACCCCCGGCGGTGCCCTTGCCACACTGAGGCCAGACCACCAGCGCCGGGGTGGCGGCGTCCGGGCACTTGGTGCGGAGGTTCGGTCAGGCGTGGGGGTCCAGTCAGGCGCGGGGGTTCGGCACGGGGACACCGAATAACTGTGTTAGCGCCAGCAAAACCATAATTTCACCGTGATTGAATGACACATCCACGAAACTACGACCGACTGCCTGCCCGCTCCTCAGTCCCCCTGCTTTCAGAACGCCGGCGTCTCTCTTCTCTGCGTCCGGGTACTCCGCCACCACCTAATTTCGCAACCAAGGTCATCCTGCTCCGCCGGTTAACTTCAGCTTTTCGATTTCATTTTTGTTTTCGATTTCAGTTTTTTACTTTATTTTGATTTCCGTTTTTTATTTCACTTTTGATTTCGTTTTTGATTTCGTTTTTTTTTCAGTTTTTATTTCATTTTCGATTTCAGCTTTTCGATTTCATTTTCCATTTCAATTTTTGATTTCAGTATTTGTTTTTGATATCGTTTATGAATTTCTAGGTCGCCCCAATTTTATTTCCCGCCGTCCACTCCGGAATCCACATCGCTAGCCAGTGTTGCTTCGCCTTCTGACCGGCATTCTTCGATCACGGTATACTTACTCTTTACCTCTATCGCTCATTTTGCCCCGAAGCTTCGGTTCTCCTCCCTTTCTGCTCTCTTCTTCCTCGCCTACGATCGACTGCCTGCCCGCTCCTCAGTCCCCCTGCTTTCAGAACGCCGGCGTCTCTCTTCTCTGCGTCCGGGTACTCTGCCACCACCTAATTTCGCAACCAAGGTCATCCTGCTCCGCCGGTTAACTTCAGCTTTTCGATTTCATTTTTGTTTTCGATTTCAGTTTTTTACTTCATTTTGATTTCCGTTTTTTATTTCACTTTTGATTTCGTTTTTGATTTCAGCTTTTTGATTTCGTTTTTTTTTCAGTTTTTATTTCATTTTCGATTTCAGCTTTTCGATTTCATTTTCCATTTCAGTTTTTGATTTCAGTATTTGTTTTTGATATCGTTTATGAATTTCTAGGTCGCCCCAATTTTATTTCCCGCCGTCCACTCCGGAATCCACATCGCTAGCCAGTGTTGCTTCGGCTTTTGACCGGCATTCTTCGATCACGGTATACTTACTCTTTACCTCTATCGCTCATTTTGCCCCACTTTACAATAGGAAATTTGTCATGTACCCGAATATTTTTGGGTAGCTTGCCAAGACTGTCATTCCCATGTCTCCTTTAAAGCTTGCAATTAGTGCGTGTGATGACTTTGTCTATGGGTAGGTGTTGGCTGCCCGTTTGTTATAACTCTAGCTTTTTCGTGGTTCATACCTGCTTTGCTTCTGTCTTCCTGTCCACAGATGCCCTGGAGAAGTTGAGCAGAAGAAGCCTTCGATTCCAAATCCTCCGAGAGGGCAAGCAATCTTTATCATCATTTTTGGTCTTCACAGTAATTTATTTTGGCTGTTATCTTTCTTCATTCACAAAAAAAACATGATTTTTATTGCATGTAGGAGGGATGTATATTGAGGAAAATTTTAAATTTAATATTTTTTTTCTTTTTGTGTGTGTGGTTTGTTCTGACTTTATCTTCCAAGATGTGCGAGAGCAGACTCTCTTTCGCTGAGATTAGGAGCTTAGGGAGGAGGAAAAAAGTACTTATGGATAGAGAAGAAAGTTGACTTTTGTACTAAATTTTCTTTTAATTGAGAGTTCTAAGGAAATTATTTGTTATTTTCTTAATTAGGGGGGATCGTACCACCATAAATCCTTCTGGTAACTTTGCATTGACGATTAGGATATGTCCAAACTGGAAATAAATGCAATTGAAGTAGGGCACGTTAGGAGTATGGACGATTCTGCAGGACAGTCGTGGCACAAGAACACACAAGAACGCACAATCAATATATAGAAGAAAACGCTCGGTAATCCCACCGATGCACAAACACACCGTTTATATATTAATGTAGTGCATTGAAATACAAATGGGTGAAGAAATGAGCGTTTGATGAAAACACCGCGAATGCACTGGCCTCAAACGATCCGCAGTAGAATGAGCATTTTTTGATTGCAATCCGCGTAGCTGGCACTTAAGGTTCATCCAGGAACCTTCGACATCGATCCACAACGTCCGAACACCACCACGACATCCAGGAATCATATCTTCGCCCCCAACCTTTCTTTCTCCTCGCTCGATGCACCGCCTACCTGCCGGCTTCTCCCCGCTCTGCGTCCGGGTACTCCGCCACTACCGGATTTCGCACGGTAAGCTTCATGTTCTTTTTTATTTATGATTTCGTTTGGCGTTTGTTTTTTATTTCGTTATTTATTTACTTTTTGAGTTCTACATAAAATCTGTAGCTCGCCTCTGGAATCCACATCGGTGGACACTGTGATGCGTGCGAGGTTTTGGCGGGAGGGCTGATTGTAACTCAAGTGTTTTGTGGGGGGTATTTCTGTCTTTGTATGTGCCAATTATATAAGGCAAGGTTGGAGAGGGTTTAGGTTATGTTATGTTTTGTTGTGTTGTTGGCTGCCAGCGAGAAGGAGGAGCTCCCGACAGTTGTGTGTGGGTTGATCGCCTGTTCTGGGTTCGGCCCATAGGGTGTGTGTTTACTTGGCGCAAGTTCTTCTAGCTGTTGTATACCTTGCAGCTTGTATCTCTGTTTTGTTCTTGTATCTCTGTTTTGTTGTAAGTCTTGGAATCATATCAAGTGCTTGGGGGAAGTGTATTCCTGTTGTTGTTGTAAGTTCTGTTTGGCCCTTTTATTGAAGAGTTTAATTTGGATCTTATCACACTGCTACTTCGGCTTCTGCCTCCTCACTCCCTTGCTTCCGGAATATCACAACGCCGACTTCTCCTTACTCTGTGTCCGTGTACTCCGCAACCACCGTATTTCGCACGGTAAGCTTCATGTTCTTCATGATTTTTTATTTCGGTTATGGTTTGTTTTTTATTTCTTTTTTTTTTCGTTATGCCTATATGAATCCTCTTTACCTCTATCTGTCCACTTCTCTCCCTCTCTTTCTTTATGAGGAAGTTTCTGCTCTATGTTCACTTGAGTGATTGTATTTCTGCTATGATCAGATTTATGACTGGAAGGGTTTGAAGGTTTCTCTTTTTTCTGTAGCATTGGTTGAGCCCAGCTGAATCTAATATTTTGGTTTGCTGTTTTTGGAGAAGTTTAGTGTTGCTGCAGTTTTGTTTGTTATTGAAGCATTATAATAACCTATGTAGCACGGGGATGGAAACGGGATACGGGATACGATACGAAACGGATACGGGAAACGTGATTTTAAAAAAATACGGATACGAGAAACGTTTTTAAATTTTTTTTAATTATTTTAATATAAGTATTAATTAATATAAAAAAAATACAATTAACAAACTAAGGTACCATCCCAGTCACTACATTCAATAAAGAATAATTGGCACACAATCATGTTGTTTAGGCACAATGGGAAAGATTAGGCTAGGAGAAGGTATTGGATATCGCAGTAAGAGAAAAATATGAAGAATAACTCATGCAATCTATTCCTTGAGGTATCCAAAAGCACAAACATTATTTATAGTGCCTACAAGTACACATTTTAGTTTGATTTATTTATTATCAATACAGATTACTCAAGAGTCAATCTACAACCCCGATATTCGCCAGGAAAAGGAACGGAGCTCGCCGGAGGGCGAGCGAGAAGGGTCGGCGAGACAGGCGTTCGCGTAAGAGTTCGTCGAACTTCCCCGGCCTCGTCGACCATGCCCCTGTTCGGCGGAATCATCTGAAGTCGACGAAGTGTTATATGCTCATCAAAGGGATGGTCTCGCAACAGGAGTTGCGAGATCCAGACCTCGACAGATATCTTCGGGGGACTAGGTCCGGCGAGGGCTGACAAACCAATACCTCGCAGACCGCTGGTAGGGGAGACCTATGTCCAGTAAGGTGTCCGGCGAAATGTGTTCAGTGGGCGGCCAAATCAGAAGAAGGTCTCGCTGGAAGGCTCGCGAGATCAGACCTCGGTCGATATCGCCAGGAAGCCAGCGAGGTCCTAGCAGGGCGATCGCCTAAGAGAGGCATTTCGAGTAGGGCTCGCGAGGAGGCCCGCGAGAATGTAAGATCTCGCAAGAAGGTCCTCGCAGCCCCTTGCTCATAAATCAATAGGGTCAACTTACCCTTTTACCCTTGGTGGTCTGCCCTTAGCCTCTCCAAACAGCGGAGTTTGGCTGTTAGCAGACCCATTTGGGGTGCGGATAGTAAAATCAAAAGGCGGAATCCTGCTATTTGCAGACCAGACCAGAAAATCTATAAATAGGACCTTAAGGGCACCTTTGGAGAGGACTGGACTTCAGCTTCTCTCTCCTCATGCTTTCTTTGGTTAGCATTCCTCGAGCTCTCCAAGGTGCCCGAGTCTCAGCTTTGGCTTGGGAGGGGAAGCGCTCAACGATCTTCCGGGTTAGTGGAGGGACTTCATCGCTGTGACTAAGGTCTTAGTCAGTTTCTTAGTTTCCCGTCTGTCTTCTCCGAGGGATCAGTAAGGGTTAGCCGCCCCTCATTTCGGTGAGGGCCCCGAGCTCCACAAGAGGCCGAGAAATCCGTTTCAACATTTTGGTGCGGTGAGCGTGGAGTGTGGCCGGTCCAAGAAAGTTCCAAGGAGCAGGCATGACAGGAGGCGAGGATCAAGGCGAAGGGTTCAGCGAGCCACCACAGGTGGTGACACCGAGGATGTTCGCGGACTTCAGGAGGGAGGTGCTCGACACCTTCGGGCTCGCGGTCGCGGCGATGCGAAGCGAGTTCGCGACCCCAGCACCTCAGGCGACCCTTCCCCCAGCAGCGGTTGGCGAGAACTGTTGGAGCATGCGTTTCGCACTCCTCCGGTTTGATAATAACAAAGTCTCGTTTGTATTTGATTCTATTTTTATTAATGGTGTGCAGATAACAGGTATGAGATGTTCACATTTCTGCTGGAGCTAAAATTGAATGTGGGAAAATTTCACTGTCGGAAAATTCCGACAGCCACTGTCGCCCAGGCGACAGCAGAGAAGTTACAACTACTTCCCTCCACGGCAGATCGACGAAAGGCAGTTTTGAGCTGTCGGAAATCCGACAGCGATGTCGCCCAGGCGACAGCTCGGAGGTTACAACAACTGCCCACGACTCCACCCACGACCGGCAGTTTTGCGCTGTCGGAAATCCGACATCGATGTCGCCCAGGCGACAGCTCGACGGTTACAGCAACTGCCCGCACGACGGCACTCCAGCGGCAGTTTAGCGCTGTCGGAAAATTCCGACAGTCACTGTCGCCCAGGCGATAGTGAATTTCTATAAATTGGTTCCTTTGGTTCGTGCATTCCAAGCTTTGGAGAATTCCAGTCCCTTCCTGAGTGCATACGAATCAGAGAGCTCCAGAACCTCTTCAACTCCCATTTTTGCAAAGAAGGATTGAAGATTGAAGACGAGATCGGGCGCGCTTCTACATCATCGATCATCTCGAGGCTTTAACAATCCGTTCAGAGATCTGATTTTCTAGGGAGTTGTTCTTTTCATATTGTATTTTCATACTTTTCATTTTGTATTGGTAGAGAAATCGTCGTCTTGCGTGCGGCGTCTAAGTCCTTGCGCGGCTTAAGGGAAAATCGCTTCCTTGTGCGGAGCGTCCAAGTCCTTGCGTGGCTTGGTGGGAAATCGTGGCCTTGTGTGCTACGTCTAGATCTTGGGAAGATCTAGAGGATAGGCTTGGGCTTGGTCTTGGGAGAGACAAGCGATAGCCTTCCGATCCTTGGGAGAAGGATTGGTAAACCAAAATTTTAGAATTTTTTATTAACATAATTGTGCCTTGATCTTAAGCATTGTTAAGATCATTTTTATTGTACTCAAATTTCATGATTAATATAATTATGTCTTTTTCTTTAATTACATATTTGGTGGCATAATCTTTATCTTAGAAATTTGTGTTTTGGTTTAATTCTAAAATTGCATTGGTTTGAAAGTATTTATAAGTAATTTTTTAGTAAAGTAAAATCTCTTTAAAAAATTACTAAGTAAAAATTAATTTTTAGACACACCCTTATTCACCCCCCCTCTAAGGGCGTCATACGATCCAACAAGTGGTATCAGAGCGAGGTTACTCCAAAACGGTTTTACCACCGGGAGTAATGGCGCACAACGATCAGGCGTTCGTTGAGGGGCAAGGAATTAGTAGGCCACCACTTTTTACGGGCACAGACTACAATTATTGGAAAACACGTATGCGTTGTTTTCTAATTGCGCTAGATATAGAAGTCTGGAATATGGTAGAATCTAGTTACACTTCTCCAACATTTGTTGTAGGAGATGTAACCATGGATAAGCCCAAAGACAAGTGGGATGACAACGATAAATTAAAATGTAAGAACAACGCAAAAGCCATGAATGCTTTATTTTGCGCACTAGATCGCACTGAATTTAATAGAGTTTGTGCTTGTAATACTGCATTTGAAATTTGGAATTTATTAGAAATCACTCATGAAGGTACTTCGCAGGTAAAGGATTCAAAGCTATTTCAACTGGAATCTGAATTTGAAAGGTTCAAAATGGAGGTAGATGAAGAGATTGATACGATGTACACACGATTTACAAAAATCGTGAACGACTCAAAGGTGCTAGGAAAGGTGTTCTCAAATGGAGATTTGGTAAGGAAAATCTTAAGATCACTTCCCCCGAAGTTCAATCCTAAAGTGACTGCACTTTCCGAGTCACATGATCTTAAGACCTTACAATTGGAGAGCCTCATTGGGAACTTGAAATCTCATGAAGTTGAATTAAAAATTCAACAACAAGAGTATATGGAGCCAAGGAAGAAGGGATTGGCTCTAAGATCAAAGAAGGAAGAAACTAGTGATTCTGAGGAGGATGAAGAAGATGAGGAAAGTTTATTTGTTAAAAAATTTAGAAAATTTATGAAAAATCCGGAGAGAAGGAATTCGTTTAAGAAGTATTTTAAGAAGGAGACCTTTAGGAAGAAAAAAGGAAAGGAAAGCGATGAGGAGGAAGAGAGACCGGCACCGGAGTGCTATCACTGCAAGAAGTTAGGACACATTCGAAGCAAGTATCCAAAGTACTTGAAAGAACTTAAAGAAAAGAAGCACAAAGGGTCGAAGAAAGTGTTGAAGGCGGAAACCTGGGATGATACTACTTCTGAGGATGCAGGCAGTTCCGATTCAAGTAAAGAAGAGGAGGCCAACATATGCTTAATGGGAAAGAGCGTCATATCTGATGACGAATGCAGTGTCCAAAGCGACACTGAGGTAACTCCTCCAACCTATGATGAATTGTTTTCTGAATTTTTAAAGACTTGCAAATTTTTTGAAAAAAGCTTAAAAGACAATGATCTTCTTAAATCTGAAAATGACATTTTACTTAAAGAAAACAAAAAATTGTTAAGGGAAATTAAGACTATTGGAAAAATAGATATCTCTTGCCAAGAGTGTGATCACTTTTTGGGAAGAATTAATGAACTTGAAGAATCTCTTTCCAAATCTCATTCTACAATAAAAATTCTTACTAACAAGAATGAGATTTTAGAGAGAGATCTGAAATCTTCAATCTCCAAAGTCCATGAGGGAAAGAAATCTTTTGAACGTAGATGCGTAAATCTAGTATCCGAGAATACACAAATGAAAAATCAGATTCATGACTTAACACTAGCCATGAAAAAATTTGGAATGGGCCGAAGATCACTGGATATGATCTTAGGATACCAACGCCATGGATCTGGAAGGTTTGGGCTCGGATACACATCTGGAAGCTGTCGCCCGGCGACAACCACTGTCGCCGGCGACAGTGAAAAGTCCAGAAAATTCACTTTTAAAAATTCTAAAATTAATGAATTGTTAAATACTGCATCCTCATCCAGTAAAAGTCCAGAAAAGTTATACTCCTCTAAATACATTACATATGCCAAATGCAATAGATTTGGTCACACTACGGACTCTTGCTGGAAGGAAGGAAAAACTAGAATTAAACAAATCTGGGTGCCTAAGGCTTCTACCTATACTATGGGTGGAACCACTTGGGTAACCAGATCTTTACTCACCTCTTCTTTCTAGGTGTGTTGGCAGGCTAAGGACAAAGAAGACGTGTGGTACTTGGACTCGGGTTGTTCAAAGCACATGATGAGCAATAAAGAGAAGTTCCTTAGCCTAGAGATGAAGAAAGGAGGAGTTGTTACATTCTGTGACAATGGAAAAGGAAAAATCATCGGCATCGGTGTTGTGGGTAACAAAATTTTTTCAATTTCAAATGTTTTATTTGTAGAAGGATTAAAGCATAATTTGATTTCTATTAGTCAATTATGTGATAAGGGTTTAAATGTTTTATTTGAATCTTCTACAAATTTGTGCAAAATTATTAATTCCAAAACAAATGAGATTGTTTTTACCGCACCTAGATGTCATAATGTATATATGATTAAATTTCTAGATTTTTCAAATTCTACTTTGAAATGTTTTCTATCAAAAAATGATGAATTAGATTTATGGCATAGGCGACTTGGACATACTAGTGCCAAGTTAATTACAAAACTTTCAAAAGATAAATTAATTAAAGGTTTACCTTTGTTAAATGGAAATTTATCTTCTTCACTATGTGTGCCTTGCCAAAAAGGAAAATTTTCAAAATCATCTTTCAAAAGTAAAAACATTATTTCTACCACTAGGCCACTTCAATTAATACATATGGATTTATTTGGGCCAATTGGAATTTCTAGCTTAGGAGGTAGAAAATACACATTTGTATTGATTGATGATTATTCTCGTTTTTGTTGGACTTTATTTCTAACCTCCAAATCCGATGCATTTTCAAAATTTTCAAAATTATGTTTGCGTATCCAAAATGAATTTGAGTTAAAAATTAAACGCATATGATCAGATCATGGAGGAGAATTTGAAAATGAAAAGTTTATTTCTTTTTGTACGGAGTTAGGAATTAAACATGAATTTTCTGCTCCACGCCTCGTGCTTGGTATGATCGATTAACTCAATATTTGTTAAAGCACGATTATAAAATAGGAAGTGCTGATTCTACACTCTTCATTAAGCAAATTGATCATGATTTAGTTATTTTACAAATTTATGTTGATGATATTATTTTTGGAACCACTAATGAAGAGTTGTGTAATGAAGTAGTTCAAATTATGAAAAATGAATTTGAAATGAGCATGGTTGGAGAACTTTCATATTTTCTAGGTTTTCAAATTACACAAAAGCATGATGGTATTTTTATATGTCAAACCAAATATATTCATGATATGTTAAAAAGATTTGGATTTGAAAATCTTAAGCATGCAAACACTCCTATGAGTACTTCACTAAAATTAGGAAAAGATGAAAGTGGTGTTTCAATTGAACAAACCCTTTATAGAAGTATGATAGGGTCTTTATTGTATTTAACCGCATCTAGACCTGATATTATGTTTGCCGTTTGTTTATGTGCTAGATTTCAAGCTAATCCTAAATAGTCACATTTAAAAGCGGTGAAACGTATTTTTAGATATCTCATAGGAACATCAAAATTAGGCTTATGGTATCCTCATAATGATTCCTTTATTTTGCATGGTTTTTCGGATTCTGATTATGCAGGATGATCTTTAGATAGGGAAAGCACTAGTGACACTTGTCACTTTATCGGCCCTTCACTTATTTCATGGTCGAGTAGGAAACAGAATTCTGTTGCCTCTCAACTACCGAGGCCGAATATATTGCACTAGGTAGTTGTTGTGCCCAAGCTCTTTGGATGTCACAAACGTTAGAAGATTTTGGCATACAACAAAGTAGTGTAGAATTAAAGTATGACAATAAAAGTGCTATAGACTTAACTAACAATCCCGTATTACATTCTAGATCTAAGTATATAAACGTCCGACATCATTTTATAAGGGATCATATTAAGAAGGGTAATATAAAAATCAACTTTATAGGCACGGAAAATCAACTAGCGGATATATTCACTAAGCCGTTACCGGATTCCCGTTTTTCTATGCTTAGGCTAGAATTGGGAATTCTAGACATTTCACAATGAATATATCACTATTTAAAGCCTATAAAATTAAAAAAAAAATTATCAAAAAACATAAACAATTTAAAAAGAAAAAGCCTAAATTTTAAAAATCAAAACATAAAATTTCACAAGACTTAACATTCAACATCATTAATATTACATCAATATTGTTCAAATAAAAACAGTAAAAAAAACATAAGGATCAAGTTCATTAAACAAGAAATAGAAATCTGAAGAAATTCACTGTCGCCCAGGCGACAGTGGATGTCGAAAATTTCCGACATCTCCCAGCAGCAGCAACCTGATGAAACTACTCTGAATCTTCATAACCAGCCCCGCTGCTCTCTGGACAATCTTCTGGAGGTCCTCGTCTCACGGCTTTACCACGGCGAGTCCGCCTTACCGATTGGCGTGGCGGTTCTTCGTCCGGAACTTGCCATTCGGCCTCTTCCTCCGGAGTTGGCTTCAACTTCAGACCTTTGACGAGAAACTTCATAAACTTCTGCATTCGACTACGGTCCTTCTTCACTTCCCTCTTGTGATCCTCTAATGAATCACGTAGATCATCAATGGACTCCCTTAGTGAACTTCCCCTAGAAATGGTCGGCTCTCTAATCTCAATCCCCGGATGGGCTTTTCTCTGCGGCTTCTTCACTTTCATTGAACCCGTATAATATATCTCCGGATAACAATCATCCAAATAAGAACCTTGCACTATCCATCTGTACTTCTTATAGAGTACACGCTGAATTACCGCCCCCATTGGCAGCGTATGAACCTTCACCCATCTTGGATGCTTTAATCTATACGCATACCTAATCTGGGAGAGTATGAAGTCCGCCACATCAAAAAGCTCATCCTCCATAATGTAGTATGTAAAGAGGGTCAACTGAGTCGTAATACTTCTTGTATCTCCACTCTTCAACATCACTGAATTCCTTAATATATCTTGAACTAAGAAAGCATCCGGAGTGAGTGACGTAACTTCAGTGGTAAGAGTCTTCTTTTGATTCCCATGTAAACTCATGTTTACAAGGGTCCAATCTCTATCCTTTCGATAACTCTCCACTATATCAGGCATATTTTCACTCATCACTAATCCGAATTCCTCTCTTAGATCAACATGTGTTATTTCCACATGTTGACCTTGGATCCTTGATCTAACTCCTCCATTCAATTCAGTGAAATTTGGGTCTTCCAAATGGTTATAAAATTCACGAATGAAAAAGGAAGAAAACGCATCTGGTGTGATTATTGATAGTATACCTGCATTCGCAAGCCGATCATAGATATGATCATGCTTCGGTGAATCAAATTCAATATATTTCGCAACTCCAACAATAGCTTTCTCCACCCCAGGAAAAACTTGATATGAACTATGTGCATCTTCCGAAGTACTCCTTCGAGCTTTGGAACTGGAAGCCATTATGCAAATAACAAAAAAAATTAGATTAAACATGTGTTGTGCACTGGAACACTGTCGCCCAGGCGACAGTGACTTTCGGAAATTTCCGACAGCTCTCCAAGTGAACTTCTCTCGAAATTTTTTACATACACTTCCAGATCTACTCAAAATCAAGATTATTTCCACAACAAGTTTAAAATAAAATTAATTAATATGTTTTTAAAATCAAAATCTTCTTCATATCATTACTATTCATCATCTTCAACCTTCTTTAAAAATGAAAATCTTCCATTTTCAAAATTAAAACTATGAACAAAAGCAAACCCTCAACCACAAAAATCACACAATCATAACATTTTTAACAAAGATCCAACAAGATCCACTTGATTTTAAACTAGATCTACACTTTTAAAAACAAAAAAAATTCAAAAACCTACACCATTCATCATAAGTCAACATGAAAACTACATTTTCCTTCTTCTCTACTATCAACATCACTAATCCCTAAAAAATTTTGAGTTAAAAACATAAAAATCAAAAATCCATACCTTAGATCTAGAGTTGTCGCCGACTTCCGACAGCCTTCTCTCGCTCTACAATCCAGAAAAATGAAGCACAATAGGGTTTGACTCGGTCCAAAGCCCTATTTATAATTTTGGTTGTCGCATAGGCGACAGTGACTGTCGGAAATTTCCGACAGCTCCAATTTCGACAAAATTTCAATTTTTGGTCCCTTGGCTGATTTACAATAGTTATATGTCATTATTACTGCTTCACCTCATGACTTGATGACAAACCATGTGCTTTTTTATTTAAAAAAAATGACTCTTACATGATTATATGATTACATTTCCAAGCTATCATTGTATTGACACTCCTACTTAGTTGTTTAGACCATTGGAAATTGTTTTCGCATGCCTCTAAGTATGAGAAATTGTTTATCTATCATAATGAACTATCACGTTCACTTCTTTTGATCAATACGTATGTCTTTTTATTTAATATATACATGGATCATATTTGCTTTAACATAATAAAATAGCACTTCTTAAATACAACTTTTAACCTTGATTTGTTAGCACAACAAAATTACACCATCTTTTGCATTTCAAGTGAATTCGGAGATCCTTGGTCAATTACAAAAAAAAAATCAATATATCAAAATTTAGATATCACAACATCTGTGATCAAAAAAAAATTTAAAATAAAGACAAGGATACTCCACCAAGCACTACTTACCCTCCTGATAAGTCTTAATGAGCATTGTGAGGTTAAGCACCTTGGAAAGAATTGTAAAGTGTCATGTGCAAAAGAACAATGGTTTTCTATTCATCTTGTGCTATATCTTCAAAGTCAAAGTTGACTTTATATGCTTTTATTATGTTCTACATTTCAATGATCATGTAAATTAAATAATTTCATATGTTTGATCTAAGTATCACATGTACACATCATTATGTTATATAAACATTCATCTCATGAAAATTGGACCGAAAATATTCCATAATTCTATACACTTTTGTGTCTTTCTATGATACTTTCAAAACATTCCCTTAAGAACTACTCTTTTATCTAATATTAACTTTTGCTAATATCAAAAGGGGGAGAATTAAAAGTATAAAAAGAAAAATCACAAATCTATTACACCTAAATATTCCACCTACACAATACATCATATATTTAGGTGGAGAATATATTTAGGGGGAGCATATATTTAGGGGGAGCATTCATTTAGGGGGAGCTTTCATCTAGAGGTAGATTATTTATTTTTAAGAAAAATATATCATGTTATTTTTGTGCACACACCAAAGGTTAAAATCAACAATCTAAATAGACATGATTTCTTTTTATACGGATTTGTTATTATCAAAAGGGGGAGATTGTTGGAGCATTCGTTTCGCACTCCTCCGGTTTGATAATAACAAAGTCCCGTTTGTATTTGATTTTATTTTTATTAATGGTGTGTAGATAACAGGTATGAGATGTTCACATTTCTGCTGGAGCTAAAATTGAATGTGGGAAAATTTCACTGTCGGAAAATTCCGACAGCCACTGTCGCCCAGGCGACATCAGAGAAGTTACAACTACTTCCCTCCACGGCAGATCGACGAAAGGCAGTTTTGAGCTGTCGGAAATCCGACAGCGATGTCGCCCAGGCGACAGCTCGGAGGTTACAACAACTGCCCACGACTCCACCCACGACCGGCAGTTTTGCGCTGTCAGAAATCCGACATCGATGTCGCCCAGGCGACAGCTCGACGGTTACAGCAACTGCCCGCACGACGGCACTCCAGCGGCAGTTTAGCGCTGTCGGAAAATTCCGACAGTCACTGTCGCCCAGGCGACAGTGAATTTCTATAAATTGGTTCCTTTGGTTCGTGCATTCCAAGCTTTGGAGAATTCCAGTCCCTTCCTGAGTGCATACGAACCAGAGAGCTCCAGAACCTCTTCAACTCCCATTTGTGCAAAGAAGGATTGAAGATTGAAGACGAGATCGGGCGCGCTTCTACATCATCGATCATCTCGAGGCTTCAACAATCCGTTCAGAGATCTGATTTTCTAGGGAGTTGTTCTTTTCATACTTTTCATTTTGTATTGGTAGAGAAATCGTCGTCTTGCGTGCGGCGTCTAAGTCCTTGCACGGCTTAAGGGAAAATCGCTTCCTTGTGCGGAGCGTCCAAGTCCTTGCGTGGCTTGGTGGGAAATCATGGCCTTGTGTGCTACGTCTAGATCTTGGGAAGATCTAGAGGATAGGCTTGGGCTTGGTCTTGGGAGAGACAAGCAATAGCCTTCCGATCCTTGGGAGAAGGATTGGTAAACCAAAATTGTAGAATTTTTTATTAACATAATTGTGCCTTGATCTTAAGCATTGTTAAGATCATTTTTATTGTACTCAAATTTCATGATTAATATAATTATGTCTTTTTCTTTAATTACATATTTGGTGGCATAATCTTTATCTTAGAAATTTGTGTTTTGGTTTAATTCTAAAATTGCATTGTTTTGAAAGTATTTATAAGTAATTTTTTAGTAAAGTAAAATCTCTTTAAAAAATTACAAAGTAAAAATTAATTTTTAGACACACCCTTATTCACCCCCCCTCTAAGGGCGTCATACGATCCAACAAGAACGCCCCGGGGGGAGGGCCGGAAAGGAAGTCGCAGGAAGTTCAGTTCAAGACATAGAAGGGCGAGTACTGTTCGCCAGCCCAGCGAGTTCAGTGCCGGTGAGCTCCGTGCCAGCGAGCTCTGTGCTGGCGAGCGCTGTGCAGGCGAGCGCGCGCCTAGAGGGTATGGCGACTGTGGGAGCGGTTCAAGCGAGTGCCGTTCCCGCGAGCGCGACCCCCGCGAGCCCGAGTCTGGCGAGAGAGCTGGGGGTCGCATGGAGCGAGAAAGGGTGGCAGAAGGGGGAAGTCCCTTCTGCGAGTTGGTACTTTATGCACCTGTTCCGGCAGGATTCGGAGAGTGGGACAAGGTGTACTACAACGGCAGGGATGACCCTGTCCAACATCTCCAGTCTTTTGAGGACTCGGTCTCCATCAGGCCGATGTCGGATGCTTTCAAGTGTCGGATCTTCGCCGTCACTCTTAAGGAGAAGGCCAGGGACTGGTTTCATCAACTCCCTACAGGGTCGATCTACGCCTTCGAGGATTTGCGCAGGAGCTTTCTGTTGCGATTCTCAACTGCAAAAAAGAGGAAGAAGGACGCCGAGTCCCTCTTCAAGGTGAAGCAGGAGCCGAAAGAGTCGTTGGCTCGGTACGCGGATCGGTTCCAGGAAGAAGTGCTACTCACTCAGGAGGTGCCTGGGTTTGCACTCCAGCTCGCTTTCACGGTCGAGCTGAGGGAAAGTTTCTTTAAGATGGCTTTGAAGAGGAAAACCCCCGTCTCCTACGAGGAGTTAATGGAGAGGGTGGCGGAAGAGATTGAGAGTGAGGAGGCCAACCCGGAGCTCACCAAGAGGCTAGCAAAGCTCAGTGAGCCGGAGGTCAGGCAACAGGAGGTAAGAAGAAGGGAAGACTCAGGGCCCTGGAGGGGGAATGGAGGCAACGTGCCGAAGGGATGCAAGGTCAAGGAAGGGGTTACGGCCCGGGAAGGGGTAACTTCTACGGAGGACAAGGAAGGCCCCACCAGTTGGGGTGGAGGCAGGGTCCGAGGCAGTTGCCTCCCCCACCTCAGCAAGCCATGGCGATCAGGCGGGGAAGAGGAGGAAGAGGAAGAAGAGAAGAGGCTAGAGAGGAAGCAGGGGCAGGAAGAAGGAGGAGGAATAGGGTGGCGGAAGAAGAAGCAAGGGAGGTGACGTTGTCGTATTGTGACTTCCACGATGAGGAAGGTCACGCGACGGCCACCTGCCCAGAGTTCCTGGAAACGAAGAGGGGGCGAGAGCCCACGCCGAGGCAACCGCAGCAAGTGAGGATTGAAGAGGTCGAGCCTCGAGGGGATGAGGAAGAAAGGTGTGAAGACAGAGTTGACGTGGGGAGTAGAGGAGGGATCAGAGTGATCCATGAGGGGGTAGGGGTGGAGGCAACCCGAAAGGCTAGCCTCCATACCATCTACCGGCGGAGCGTAGCCTCCACATCCACTGCTCCACCCCCAGCGGAGAAAATTACCTTCTCCCAGAAGGACATGCCAAGCTATGAAGACCCATTTTTCGATGCGCTGGTCATCCAGACCGCCATCGAAAACTTCACCGTCTCCCGGATCCTAGTTGACAACGAAAGTTCGGTCAACGTCGTCTTCAAGAAGGCGTTTGACGAGATGAAGGTGGAGGCCCGGAGGGCGTTGGCCTCAGATGGTCCCTTATTTGGTTTTGCGGGAGAAAGGAAGGAGGTAGAGGGTGGAGTGGGACTCCATGTGACTCTCGGAGGGCAGTCCCGGAACTGCCGCTTCGTGATAGTGGATGCCCCGAGCAGCTATAGCGCCATCTTCGGACGACCTCTCATTAGTGCGTTTCGGTGCGTCCCATCCACTTTCCACCAATACCTCAAGTTCAACGCGGGAGGAATCCAGGTCCGGGTCCGGGGAGACCCCAAGATTGCAAGACAGTGCTATGTGACAGCTGTCAACACCATCGCCTGGATGGGAGAAGCGGAAGAGTTCGATAAAGTGATGGAGGCGGCAGGAACCGGAGGAGAGAACGGAGTCGAGGAGAGGATAGAGGAAGAGGAAGTCCAGGCCCAGGAAGGGGTCGCTGAGAGGCCCAGGGTGGAGAGAGGAGAAGAAGAGGAGAAGGGAGAGAGTGCCCGGGAAAGAGGGGCGGAAGAGTTGATGATGGTAGGGGAAGCAGAGACGGAGGAAGGAGCTCAAGCACTCGCTTGCGGCGGAGAGAAGGATAGTGCTTGGGAAGGGCAGTCTAGGCTGGAGGCCGTAGATGAGGTCTTGGAGCTTGAAGTCATCACTCAGCTTGGGGTGGTGGAAAAGGTCCGAGTCAGCGGAGAGCTCAGTTCGAAGGAGCAGGCCGAGATCCTGGCCTGCGTACAGAAGAACGTGGGCGTCTTCGCTTGGAGCGCCGCGGAGATGCCCGGGATAGATGCGGATGTGGCTTGCCACCGCCTCAACCTCGACCCCGGCACCCGCCCCATCCGCCAGAAGAAAAGGGCCACGACGGGCAAGCTGGAGGGACCAATCCGCGAGGAGGTGAAAAAGCTCATACAAGCAGGTTTTGTATCGGAGATCCAGTATCCAGGTTGGGTCTCCAATGTAGTCATGGCGAAGAAGGGAGGAGGTAAGTGGCGCATGTGTATCGACTTTTCACTTCTTAATAAATCATGCCCGAAGGATTTCTACCCCCTGCCCAGAATCGACGCGCTGGTTGACTCAGCCGTTGGTTTTTCTGTAATGTCTTTCTTAGATGCTTTTTCAGGTTACCATCAAATCCGCATGCACCCCCCGGAAAACAAAGATGTCTCTTTCATCACGGGGGATGGATGCTACTGTTATAAGATGATGCCCTTTGGGCTCAAGAATGCAGGTGCTACTTATCAAAGGATGATGGACCGGGTCTTTCGCGAACAAAGGTGAAGAAACTTGGAGGTCTATGTCGATGACCTCATGGTAAAGAGCCGGGACCTTGGGTCTCACCTCCGAGACCTTGAGGAGACGTTCGGGACCCTACGGAAGTATAAGATGAAACTCAACCCCTTGAAGTGTGTCTTCGGGGCTAGCCGAGGGAAGTTCCTAGGCCACTTGCTCACCCCGGCAGGGGTGGAGCCGAACCCGGACAAGGTCAAGGCGATAATCGAGTTGGCGTCGCCTAGAAGCCCGAAGGAAGTCCAAAGCCTCACGGGGAAGTTGGCCGGACTCAGCAGGTTCCTCTTCAAGGCGGGAGAGAAGTGTGCACCCTTCTTTAAGGCGCTAAGGGGCAGCAAAAAATTTGAATGGACTTCGGAATGCGAGGGAGCCTTCCAGGACCTAAAAGAGCAGTTTAGGGCCTTCAGCCCAGCCACCTCGCCCTCCAAGTCCTTGATGCGAGCATCGGCTCTCCCGGCGGCCTCGACATCCTGCAAATGAGTTCAATTAAAGAGGAGAAATCGCCAAAGGTAAGGAAGATAAGGAAGTCTAGGTGACTCACCACACTGCCCTCCGCGGCGAGCAGCTTCTCCTTCAGCTGCGTGTTCTCGGCAAGAACCCCCTGGTAGTCCCTCGCGAGCTCCACATTCTGAAGCTCCAGCTGTAAGCAACGCCTCCCCGTCATGTGGGCTAGCTCGGCAGAGGGCAGCTGAGACCTCGCACTCTCGCAAGCAAGGGTTCTCGCGGTCTCATCCTTATAAGACCCCGCGTCCTCGCGACCATAAAGAGCGAATGCGAGGTCGAAGGCATGACCGCTGACAGTCTCCTTCTCCACCCAGGAGGGGAGGATGGAGGAGATATCCACCCTATTGGTCTCCGGCTTCCAAGTGACGAGGAGCTCGCCAGTCTCGTCCCGGCGCCTCTGGCCGAGGCCGAAGTTGTAGTGGTTCACCGGGATGGGGAGGACGGAGGTTCTGACCGCCTCCTGGCAGGGCTCTTCGTCCTCACCCTCCCCCCCCTCGAGAGGCCGATAAGGTCGAACTCGTCAAAGGCGGCCTCGCGGGGCTCCTTGCCCTTCGAGGGAGCGAGCGAGACCGCGCTCTTCTTGCTCCTCTTCTTTGGCGGAGATTTCGAAGGGGCGGCGTGACTACCAGAAGCCCCCGATCTCTTGCGAGAAGAGGGCTCACCCGGAGTGACGACGCCTCGGCAAGCTTCCGCCCCCATGGTAGCGAGAGCCATGGTAGCGTCGGTTTTTAGGTTGCTCGCGTAGGGGGGATGGATGGGCAGATCTCGCTCGCCTAGAAACAAACATTAAAGTTTTGATAAGTACGATATGGTAGCGAATAAAGACGTAGGTGTTGGGCGAGATCTTTACCTTCCCCGGCGAGAACCGGAGGCAGCGAATCGAGATTGCGGCGGAGATAGACGACCTCGAAGTTCTTCTTGCAGAAGAACTGATGGAGGAGTGCGTCGTGGCCGCCGAGGGCGGTGGGCCGGTAGGTGGTCTCGCTATGTTGAACCGGCGAGAGGGGAATGTTACCGAAGTTCCCCTTGACGACAGCGAACTTCTGGGCCCAGAAGTGGGCCTTGTTGATGGTCTCGACAACCTTCGGACCCGTGCCCACGAAGTAGGTTGTCCCATCTTTGTAGGCGCGGAACGAGAACAGCTTCCGGAAGACCGAGAGGCTGAACTCGATGCGCTCCTCACGAAGGTAACAGGCGAAGGCTGTGACCACCGCCATGGCATTAGGTGTGAGCTGGCCGGGAACCACGCCATAATGCTTGAGCACCTGACAAGCAACGAGAACAGGATTAGTCCACATGGCGAGCGAGACTCTAGTGGCAAAAAAAAAATAGGGAGTAAGCGAGAGCGATTATTACTTGGCGAACTTCCAGCCACAGGGGAAGGCGCAGACCGACCACGAAATGGGCGGTAGGAATGGCCAACTCGTCGACCAGCGGGTCGTTGATCACGTCGTCCTCGCTAGGGCGGCGTGCCTCGAACGGGGGGGGGGGGGGGGTGACGTAGTCGACGACCACGCTGAAGTACTCCTCATCGGTCAAATTACAGCTGAAGAAGCTATGCTCGGCGAAAGCCTTCGCGATCTTTCGCCGACCCTCCGACTCAGCGTCGCCGCCCATTCTAGTCACCTGCGAGAAAGGAAGAAAAGTGGGAACAAGAAGAAGCGGGAGCTCTGGAACAGGGGAGGAAGAAGGTCGAGAGTAAATGTGGTGGTTGGCTCAGTTATGGCCGCCTATTTATAGCCAAAGCAAAATGGCGGGAAGAAGTCCAAGCGCCGGCGGACGCTGATATCAGCAAAAACATCACACCATGTATGCGGGCGAGAGAGACCTGCGGGGTCAGTGCAAACAACATTTCTGCAGGATACGTTTAGCGAGGACAGAGGGTCCTCGCGAGCACAATATAGCAAAAGTAAAATAGATTCATTGATAGCGAGCGAGAAACCATAAAAGATAATGATACTTATTGTCAAGAGAAATAAAAGCCAGCATGAGTGGCGAATATGCGAGTCACGAAACGTAGCGAGATTGTTCAAAGACGACGACAACTATTACAAACAATTTCACGAAATAGCAGCTAGCGAGAATCGTGGGGGAGCCATTTCCACCGGCCCCCACCCCGCGACCCGGACCTCGGCGGTACCCTAGAATTATAATAGTCCTCTGCCAAACGACCCTCCCGGTCCATGAGGTTCGCTTGCCAGAGCCTCGCACATTCCTCCATCAGGACCGCGTGCCTATCCTCCGCGGCTTCCCTATCCCGTCTCGCCTGCATGTTGAGGTCCATCAGCATTCGCCCATGCTTCCCCAATAACTCCGCGGCCGGCTGTTTCATCATCTCCGGATCTCGCGGATCCCCTAAGAATTCCTCCACCTGGTCAGGAAGGGGGGACATCTCGTCGTCGCCCAGTTCAGAATCGGTATGCGGGTTTTCAGCATTGTCTGCAAGATTTTGTAGAGGTTAGATGGCGAGCGTGAGTTCGCACAGGATTTCGGCGAGGTCAAAATGCTTACCGAGAGGGGGGCGAGAAGTTGAAGGACGGCCCTGGAACACGTTACCGTAGTGAGGGTAGAGAGATTTGCCCAGGCCGGCGGGATAAGCTGTGCTGTTGGTCGGGGGAATCTTTGGCGGCGCGGAGCCACCGGTCTCCTCGCTCGTCAGGAGCTGGAACCCGGGCTTATCTATGATTTTGTCTGGAGGAGGCGGAGACGGCGGCCGCGACGCCTGGCGGACCGGGGACTTCAGGGGCGAGACTGTAAGAAATGAGGAACGGAGGTCATATATAGTTGACAAGAAATATTACGGTACGCGAGATTAAGATCATACCGGTGACATTTTTCCCAGCAAGGTTCAGATCCGCCTGCGGACTCTTGCGAGACCTCTCAGCGGGTTCTCCAATGTTCTCGCTCGACAAAGCATCCCGCGAGTAGAAATGAATGAAGAGCAATTTATTGACGTGAACTGGAGTAGCTCATACCTTCTCAGGGTGGCGATTGTCCGGGGAGGAATCCAGCATCACGGAGTCGTCTCCGATGCGACGAGCCGCCTTCTCCTTCTTGACTTTCGGCGACTGGGCGGGGGGCGGCCGGTTCATCCACGCGGGAACCCTGGTCGTGGAAGGTAGTCCGCCGGCTCTCATCGCCCTCAGGCGAGCCTCTGCTTCTTCAGAAATCGGCATCCCCAGGCAGCTACAGTATCAGGCAAAGGGAGAGGAAGGGAAGTAGTAGTGCACGCCACTGGAGGCTCGGGATGATATTTATAGCCCACAGGGTGGGTCCCACCAAAGATTCCCGACAGGGCATCAAGGAGCGGGCGAATACTAGGGGTTGGATGATTCTTCGCGAGCACAAATGTCCTCATAAAGAGCGGGGATTGTGTACAACCCCGATATTCGCCAGGCAAAGGAACGAAGCTCGCCGGAGGGAGAGCGAGAAGGGTCGGCGAGACAGGCGTTCGCGTAAGAGTTCGTCGAACATCCACGGCCTCGTCGACCATGCCCCTGTTCGGCGGAATCATCTGAAGTCGACGAAGTGTTATATGCTCATTGAAGCCAAAAGGATGGTCTCGCAACAGGAGTTGCGAGATCCAGACCCCGGCAGATATCTTCAGGAGACTAGGTCCGGCGAGGGCTGACAAACCAATACCTCGCAGGCCGCTGGTAGGTGAGACCTATGTCCAGTAAGGTGTCCGGCGAAATGTGTTCAGTGGGCGGCCAAATCAGAAGACGGTCTCGCTGGAAGGCTCGCGAGATCAGACCTCGACCGATATCGCCAGGAAGCCAGCGAGGTCCTAGCAGGGCGATCGCCTAGGAGAGGCATTGCGAGTAGGGCTCGCGAGGAGGCCCGCGAGAATGTAAGATCTCGCAAGAAGGTCCTCGCAGCCCCTTGCTCATAAATCAATAGGGTCATCTTACCCTTTTACCCTTGGTGGTCTGCCCTTTGCCTCTCCAAACAACGGAGTTTGGCTGTTAGCAGACCCATTTGGGGTGCAGATAGTAAAATCAAAAGGCGGAATCCTGCTATTTGCAGGCCAGACCAGAAAATCTATAAATAGGACCTTAAGGGCACCTTTGGAGAGGACTGGACTTCAGCTTCTCTCTCCTCAGGCTTTCTTTGGTTAGCATTCCTCGAGCTCTCCAAGGTGCCCGAGTCTCAGCTTTGGCTTGGGAGGGGAAGCGCTCAACGATCTTCCGGGTTAGTGGAGGGACCTCCTCGCAGTGACTAAGGTCTTAGTCAGTTTCTTTGTTTCCCGTCTGTCTTCTCCGAGGGATCAGTAAGGGCTAGCCGCCCCTCATTTCGGTGAGGGCCCCGAGCTCCACAAGAGGCCGAGAAATCGGTTTCAACAGTCAAGATTGGGCCTACAAGTACACATTGAGAACTAATATCATAATATGGAATGATGATCATCAAACTCTTCACATAAACAAGATCTTCTTTGTCATTAAATTAATAAAATGATTTTGTAAGGAGAAGAAATTATTTATAAGAGTTAGCCACCATTTAATATGAGGTGTGACTGCGTGCCTGACGACGTGAATAAAATTGCGGGAAACGCGTATCCCGCAAGGGGGATACGCGTTTCCCAATTAAATTTTTTATTTAATTTAAATATTGCGTTTCCTACGTTAGGACACATTTTGGAAACGCGTTTCCGCGTGTTTCCGGACGTTCCCCGTATCCGATACGCGTTCGAACCGATACGCGAAGCATTTTTATGTATCCGTGCTTCGTAATTAATAACTGAGCAATAATTGATGAATGAACACATTTATATAGCATACACTTCAAAGAACTACAATGAGTTTTAACATGTGTTCTCGAGAGTTGCACAATGTATTATAAAATGGTAAAAGATCTACCTGCCCCACCTTTGTCATTTTGCCCCACTTTACTTTATTAATTTTCTGCTTTATTTTGCCCCCCGTTACATTACGAATTTTCTGCTTAATTCATGTATTATCAGTATTTAGCTCTCAAGATTGATGAACGAAACAGTAATTAGTAGTATATTTACTTTATATGTGGATACGACTTTGAACCACTTCGACTTTGTTCATGTTATCTCTTGCATTGTGTTCATTGTACTGCATCAAATTCTTCCATCAACTCATTGCCGGCACCAAACTCATGCCAATACTCCTCCTCCTCAAGCAGTCATGGAGACAATCCTCCTCCTCCTGCAATGGTCACGCAAATAAGTATGCCAATCCTCCTCCTGCAGTCATGAATATTTTGTGATAATGAGTTCCATGGTATGAGTATATTTTTTCTAACACTAGGTGCTACACTGCATGTCGATCTGCAGAATTGCCATACAAAACCAATTTGATTTGTGAGCTGACCCACTGCTTTGTATGTCTATCTGCTGGATGAATTGCCCATACCAAATGATTAAAGAATACCACTATTTGGAGCAATATTTTGAATAGACCTCGGAGTTCTAGGTATCTCTAAGTTTTGTTGCTCCATAGAAAGTCACACGAATTGTGTTTTTTTTTTGTAAATTGATGTTAGCCTCTCATAATTGTTTTTATACTCACAGGATGATCATGTTTTTACACTCACACGATGATGTTAGCCTCTCTAATATTCGAATTACTGTGCTTAGGCAAAATTATGAAGATTGCGGGTAAATGTTAGTTTATTTATGTTTAACATATTTTATTGTTATTTTTATTTAGGCTTTGAGTGAGAGAATATCGAAAGCTATAAAGTGATGTTTCCGATGACTACTCTGTCGTCAAGGCGGTGATGTCGGTTCTTTATTTTCGATTCGGGATTGTTTTCATTTTGAACGTTATTTTTGTTGTGAAAGAGTTTTGATAGACTTTGTGCCCCAATTTTGAAAACAATGTCGCGTATTCTCCTATTTATTGATTTTCATGGCTGCCAGCTCGATCTTCTGGCAAGGGGAGGAGGGAGAACGAGAAAGCTGATTAAAACTAGGGGAAGCGGACGTGGTGGAGAGGACACTGCGTGCAAGATGGATATTGCTACTTTGATGCGCGTGCTTCGGTCTCGGAATGTTGTTCACAAATCGGTGTAAGTGTTATCAATCTTTTTGAATCTCCACTGCAATTTCTGACACCCTTAGGGACATCTTTCGAAAATTCTCTCTGCTTTGTTTAGCTGGCTTCATTAGATTCAATGGGCCCAATAATTTGCTCCATTCTTTTGTTAATTTTTTTCTTATAGATTCTGGTCACTACCACATTCAAATTCAGAAACCATCTCCAAGCGGCGGCAAGCACAGGAACTTCAGGCAGTCTCCGATGATTGCATAACCAAGAGGGTTAGAACATCCATTTATACTATTTCTCAATACATGGCAGTTGTTTCTGCTTCACCTAATTTTTTTATATGATAATAGAAGCCTGGACAAGATAAGGATGTAATGGGAGAAGTCACGAGGACCCATGAAGCCATACAGTGAGTAGAAGACTTCTGATCTGGTTGCTATCAAATGTAATCGATTTTCTCAGAGTTCTCTTTCTCTCCAAATCTGATCCCTGTTAGATCTTTGGATAAGCCAATTTTGACATTTCAGATGGAGTTGACTGCTACGAGCAGTTCTCACGAGCTGATGGGTTCTAATGGTTCGCCAAGCATTACTGTGACCGGTCATCAGCGGACGAAGGTTTAGTTGTTATAGGGATTAACACAACATTTAGTACCAGGATGACTGCTGATAGAAAGGTGAGCAGAAATACGATACCATCACACATGATCATTATTGCATGAATTTTGGATTCACATTTGTGTGTGTTTATTTTGATCTTCATTGCATTATTCATGAACTTTGCTCTTTATGCAAGATTTTTGTTCCTGCATTGACAAATTTAGGATGCCATGATAATATGGCCATATGAATAACATTTATTGTCTTTTGGAATCTTCGGAGGGGCTGACGTGGAGGCCGCTTCTTAGGGCTCCACCAAATGTGCGAGATTGCATGCGCATACTTCATTGTTATTTTTATTTAGGATTTGAGTGGCACAATATCAACACCTATAAAGTGATGTTTCTGGTGACTGCTCCGCCGTCAACACGTTGATGTTGCCGATTATTTCTTTTATTGCTTCGATTCGGGTTTTTTTATCATTTTTAATGTTTTTGTGTTTTGAAAGAGTTATGATAGACCTCCTGCCCCTATTTTGAAAAAATGTCATTAGATTCTTGGATATGATGACGAAAAAAAAACCATTCGCTATGAGTACACTTAACATTCACCACGTACTCAATACTGTCACAGTAAATGCTAATTCAATAACTATATGAATTTTTTAGTGCTTGATTTATTTCCTTAAATGCTCAATACTGTTACATTATATGCCATCATGAAATAAGCATAGCTTTTAAACTCGCTAAATCAGATGGCTGGAATATTACATACTCAGAAAATTATTTTTGTATAGACCTTCAAGGAAGTGTGGCAAACGTCCCGCATCAATTGTTAGACTAGCCCATCGCCCTATGGAGCAATTTCCTTAGATGTCCTATATTACTTTCTAAATTTTTTTAATACATGCGTTCGTGGTTCTCTCAATCTCTATGCATGCTCAACCCAACCTCTGATTCCATCCTTGAAATATCTGTTGCTAGGCCAGTTGATTCCATCTTTGAAATCTCTGTTGCCAAGCAATGTGCACTGGAAGGAAGAGTTGAACGTGCTGAATTGCAAATGTGCACTCTCCCTTCAATTCGATCTGTTATTCTGCAGATATTTCTCCCTGCTGGTAAATATTTCCCCTTTTTAATAACTGCAATTATCCACGCGTATTTGCATGCAACTCATTTTTGTCATAGGTTTGCTTCAGTGGTTGAGTCTTAGGGTTTATTTGATGCGTCTTCTTTGCTTATGGGATGATCGTATATATCATATCGAAATTAAACTATTAAACATCTATTTGAGTAAACATGGAAAGCTTGAAGTATTTAATATTTATGATCGTATGGTTTATTTGCTACCGCTTTGCTTCCTGTATATATGATGATGCGCATATATATTACCTTCCTTATTTGTTGTCTTTGTTGTGTGTTCAGCTTGATGGAGTTTGAGATTTTATCTATATTTATGCATGACTTCAAGAAGTATTTACGATCCAAGGACGTTGTTTTTTTAAATGGGGTTACGCAACAAATGTATATATAGAAGCAAGAAGTATTTATGTATGACTTTATAAGAATAAGTGTATTGATCTCTTTTGCATGATGCATCAATTACACGTAATGATTATGTATTCAAAGTTAGAGAAAGGCATCATGCAGAGAACCGATGTGTTTCATAATTATGATTAAGTTTTTCTTATTATATCTGATATACGAGCATCTTCGCACGGGCTACCGCCCGTGCTTGATGCTCTCCGCATTGACAGTACCCCAACAACGACGGTACTTACGCCCAAACTCTCCCGCTATATGTCGCTCGGTAAATTGACAGTGCATGGGTGGCCCGCGGGCCCTGCGCGACAGTACCGCCGCCTCGACAGTGTCCCAGCACGAAGGCGCTCCCCCGCTCGCGAACCCTCGTGCGCACAAAAAAATCATTACATCCTCACTGACTCATCTATGGATATATTATGTTGTAAAATTATATTTTTTAATAAACACTAATCCTTATGATGATTACATCCTCACTGCTCATCTATGGATATATTATGTTGTAAAAATATATTTTTTAATATCTCTGTTCATCTATAGATATATTACACCCCATTGGTATATATTACATTCATAAACATTAATCGTTATGATGATTACTTTGTAAAATTGTATTTAGCTCTGTGTTGTAAGTTTGAGAATTATGTAATCATGTTATGATTTACTTTTGCTTCTTCCCTGTAGACGAAATAAACAAAGTAGATTTGCCCCTAAATTCATATTGTTTGATTTTCCATTCAGAGATAATATTGAAGCACTAATCCTTATGAATGTTTCGTCTGCTGCATTTACCTCTGTAAAATTACATTTACGCATTGCACTAATCCTTATGAATGCATTTATAAAATACGTCCCGATTTTTTTGTGCGCACGGGAGGTCGCGAGCAGAGGGAGTGCCTTCGCGCCGGGACACTGTCGAGGCGGCGGTACTGCACTACCGGCATAGGCTTCATACACACTACCGACATAGGAAGTCCAAGACGACTCAACTACGATTTGTGGTGAATGTTTGTGTTCTACCACATCAAAATCATGGAGCTTTCGCTAAGTACTCCAAGAGATCCCATAATCTCAATCCCCGCAACACGATGATGCATTTCACGGAGACATTCTCCGACACACATACTAGACTTAACCTAAATGCAACGCTAAATCAAGCATCACCGATCCGGGACAACGGCCACGGGTAGACTTCACACAAAATGCCTAAATCCGTACGACTACTGAATTTCTACATGCAATATATGTCGGGGACGGACACAATCGACCCGGGGTTCGTATGAACCAATGGAATTCATGACTAATTAGTGGAGGAGACACCTTCTATGCAAGCATATAAAAATATGAATGGACAAAACACGTCCTAAGACCGGGAAGGAGAATCGTTACCCTTGTAGATTTCTTGGACGCCATGGAACAAAAGTGAGACGGATGGAAACGGTCGCAAGGGATTCCTCTCCGCGGATCCAGACTCGGCTCACAATTCGGAGCTCCGGAGCTCCTCCAATGGCGGGATCTACCTCTTCTTCCTACTCTCTCAATCCAAACCTAGCCAAAAAGCTCCCAAAAGAAAAGTGAGGGTTGGATGGAGACCCTCAGCCACTTTAGGACTGATGGATAACCAATTTTGGCCATTTGATCAAGTTCCAAAAGGAATCAACGACCACAATCGCGCACTTAAAAATCTGGATCCGTCAGCTATCGTGCGACGGTAGTATCTTTCCGCGACGCAGTATCGATTCAGTGCTCACTCAGCGCCGTTTCGCCCAGGAAAAGAGGCTACCGCTGGCGGTAACACATACCGTGCGTCGCTAAGTCACAGAGCTCATTTTCACTTTCTAGAGGGGTAGAGGCGGTAGGGGCTACCGCTCACGCTAGCTCCGCGGTAGCTATTGAGTCCGATATATATAGTGTTTTCGGACTCATCTGGGCTAGTTTTCACGCACACACTTCACTTTTTGCTCATTATTGCTTATATTTCACTGGTTCACTCTACTCGCATGAAGTGCACATTTGGGCTCATTGTGGTGTGCAATTGCGCGCTTTATTGTTGGGGGTAAGCACATTGTGCTCTCCATTCTTTTTCTGGTGTTTAGTGGGCAGTTCTCCTATGATGCCCAATATCATTCTTGTAGGAATCGCACTGTCGTGCGTTTTCTTCACGCACGATCGTTTCGATCATATGATGCCTATAACGCCCAATAACGGTGATCTGCCCCTGCCGTACGATTTGTTCTCGCACGGGTTGTTCTGTATGTGTGTGATCAAATCGCACGACCTTGCCTTTTTTGTCTAAATATTTAATGAAATTAACGCCCGTGTGTTTTCTTCACACATGATTGGATTCAACCATGCGCGAAGGAAACACACGATCTTCCTTTGATAGCCTGATTTCAAGCGCTCTGTCGATGTCCGTGCGTTTTGTTCTCGCACTGGCTGTTTTGCCCGTGCGTGATCAAAATTGCACGGTCTCCTGCAGTGCCAAGCTGGGCGATTTCTGCGCGTTAATTATTGCACGAACCATGCACGGTCGTGCGTTCGACCGTACGTGCCTATTTTTTCTGACTGTTTTCTATTTAAGCTGCAGATTTCGCCCTACTCGGGATCGATCATCTTCTTAAGCCAATTTCACCGCAAGAGGAGATCCAGCTCCATTTTTCTTCCGCCTTCTATGAGGGCTTTGCCCTAGGCCGCCTCCATCATCCAAAAGCTTCCAATGTGAGGATTCTAGCCCTAAGCTCTATCAAGGAAGGAGATCCTCGCATTTAACGTGTCCGGATACTATACCAGAGAAGTCGGGCACATTAGGAGGTGGTGACATCCCTCTCGTACCCCGAATGTAGTTTATGATCAAGGATAGAGCACAGATTGACAACCCGACGACTTCCACCTTCGATCTACAGCAAGCCTTTGGATTCAGTTGTATTTTATGTCTCTTTCTCCTCTTGATTTGGTATTTGTAGGCTAGATTATCTATATTTTGATGATGAGCACAATAAACTTTGATTATGTAGGCGATAATAGGCAAGGGGAGGCTGACCCGCGTCGTGCGTGTTGGGTACGACAACTTGAGCAACGTGGCCGGATACTACGCCTAGATATGTTCATATCATTTACTTTATGTCCTGTCATCACGTGCATTTAGGACCTTAAGTGAATTAAATCAAGTATTTTTCGCTGCAATTACGTATATTTTCTTGGTGGGCTAGTTGATCCACGAAGTGAGAGACACAGTTCTTACCCCAAACCCTCATAAATGATTTCAAATGATGATCTATCATGTGAACATGTTTTGATTAAATAAGTAATAGGTTTCCGCCTGAGCATCTGTAGTTGTCTCCTGCATGACGTGGCATCATGACGCGTATTTTCTCTTACTCTAATATTCCTAAATTTGGAGAAAATGCGGGTTGTGACAGTTGGTATCAGAGCTAGGTTGTTCGACAAGTCGGTCGGGCAACAAATTCTGATATAGTAGTTGTTTTGGTTTCATTGCATACACACACCGATGTGTCATCAGTACGCCTTGGCCGAAGCATGAACACTACACTCATAGCATGATAAGAAGTATACATGGCATATTATGTAGTATGAGATGCATAATATGTGTTTGTATATGGATCCACCATAGGTGGCAACATGTGACGGTTATGTAGTATGAGATGCATAACCATCATCACATGGATGCCCATTAGCATGTTTTCTTTTTCGTTACATGCAATATTATGTAGTATAAGATGCATAATATTTCATGTGTACGCCACTCATAACATGCATTAAGGCCTTTATTAGAATGCATATCACAACATACATTACATATCATTGCATAAGCACACGTGCGAAGTTAAAGACTTATATGATGACACACGTACACCCATGATTTCAAAATGAACAGAAAATTCATGCATTCATGCCCTTTGCACATGAATCAAGAGGGACGATGTAGTATCGTTCCTGAATTTAGCATATCATCATGAAAATCCCATAGCAAGGTGGTTGCAATGGCAAGTATCTGTACATGTATGTTCTGAACCAAGCAGTGTAGTTCTAGTGTAAGGTTAAGTTTTAATTATAGGTTTATGCGTATTAGCAGAGATGGTGCGTAAGCGAGTTGCGACTAGGTCGACTCCCCAGTCGGAGGGCGAGTCATCCGGAGCGCAGAGTGAAGCTTTGATCAAGAGTTACGCCAGAGCAATGAAGCTCTGGCTAGGCAGATGGTTGCGATGCAATCGCAAGTTGAGGCGTTGTTGTCTGCAGGTGCTAGGCAGCAACCTGCGGTGCAGGCCCCCATAGTAGGACAGATAGTACCTACTCCTCCTGCTCCCTTGGTACCCCCTGTAGAGATACCTCTGGAAATGAATTTCATATCGCACTTTCAGCGATTAGGACCCCCTACGTTTGGCGGAAAAGCTGATTTCATGGCTTTGGATGACTGGATAGTTGCCATCGAAGATATTTCTAAGTACTCGGGAATCTCTGCGGGCCAAAATTAGATGATGGTCGCCACTTACCAGTTAAATGGACTTGCTAAGAGCTGGTGGATTAGGGAAAGGGAGAACCTCGTAGAGGGGTGTTCGTGGGAGTCGTTTAAGGCGGTGTTGTTAAAGAAGTTTCTGTCGTCGGTCGTGCAAGACCGTTTGATGAATGAGTTTCTGCACCTGAAGCAGAGGTAACTTACAGTTAGTGAGTATGAGGTTGAGTTCAGAAAGTTGAGCAGTTTTGCTCCAGGCTTAGTAGCTTCTGAGGCAGGAAGAGTGAAGCGATTCCTGGGAGGACTTCGAAGTGATTTTCAATAGTTAGCTGGTGCTGGTAGATTGGAGAACTATGTCGAGGCAGTGGATGCAACTTTAAAAATCGAGTCCATCGACAACGCCGGGATTAGAGGCGCGTTGATGAGAAAGGGCAAGAGAAAGGTTGAAGAGGGGGAAAGCCCCAAGGTATCTGGCCCTGCTTCAAAGAAAAGGAGTGGCGAAGTTTGCAGTTTCTGTTGCCGCCCGTGCCATCCAGTTGAGAAGTGTTTCAAGAGGAAAAGAGTTCAGAAGAAGCAGCAAGTGTTGGCAATCCAGGGTGCTCCGAAGGGTGAGGTACTCTGCCAGTTGTGTAAGCAGAAGGGGCACGATGTGGCCTAGTGTTGGACCAAGGAGAAAGTCTGCTTCCAGTGCGGACAAAAAGGGCACATGAAGTTTCAATGCCCGCGAGTTCAAGCCCCATTGCAGCCATATCCGCTTCGAGCCTTGCCGTCGCCGCAGCATCAGGATAAAGGAAGAGGAAAGCTGAACGTGTTAATCCAGGAGCAAGCGCAGTCTTCGACCCAAATGATCGCAGGTTAGACCTTAAGCCAGCTGTTTAGTCTTGATTCCTTTTAGTTTCGCTGTATTAGACTAGTTTCTTTTTCGCGCTTATAGGGAGATTTGAGGTAAAGAATCGTTGGGCGCGTGTTCTGTTCGATTCGGGTGCTACCCATTCGTTCTTAGCAAGGACTTTCGTCGAGCGTCACCGTTTGACCCCTGAGCTGGGCAACGATTCATTCCTCGTTTAGTTCCCTTCTGGTGATTTGGTATTCTCGAACCAGTGCGTCCAAAGTTGCCCCGTTCTCTTAGGAGATTTCTTGACTGTTGCTGATCTCAAAGTGTTGGACCTAGAAGACTTTGACGTGATTTTGGGTATGGACTGGTTGTCCAGTTATGATGTGGTCATCCCATGAGCATTTTTGGGTCTCCGTACCAGTGTTCCCCGATAATTTCTGTGGTATGTGCTCGAAAACTGTTAATTTCTGGTTGTTTGGCTTACCTTGTTTCTGTAGTAGAAACTGTTACTGGATCGCTATGTATTGAGGGTGTTCCGGTGGTGCGAGAGTTTCTTGATGTATTTCCCGTCAGTCTTCCTGGCCTTCCGCCTGTTAGAGATGTGGAGTTCGTTATTGATCTTGAGCTTGGTACTCGTCCTATCGCTGAGGCACCGTACCGTATGGCCCCACGCGAGTTAGAAGAGTTGCGAACTCAGTTAGATGAGTTGTTGCAGTGTGGTTTTATTAGGCCGAGTTCTTCGCCCTGGGGTGCTCCAGTTTTGTTCGTGAAAAAGAAGGATGGTTCTATGAGGTTGTGCATAGATTATAGAGAGTTAAACAAAGTGACCATCAAGAACAGGTATCCGTTGCCGAGGATAGATGATCTGTTTGATCAGTTGCGTGGTAGCACGGTGTTTTTGAAGATTGACCTTCGATCAGGCTACCATCAGTTGAGGATCCGTAAGTCGGACGTTCCCCGGACTGCCTTTCATTCCCGTTATGGTCATTTTGAGTTTCAGGTTATGTCTTTTGGCCTGACGAATGCACCCTCTGCATTTATGGACATTATGAACCTTGTGTTCAAGGATTTTCTAGATCTTTTTGTTGTGGTATTCATCGATGATGTGTTGGTATATTCCATAAGTGCCGAGGAGCATGCTACGCGTTTGCGCTTAGTATTGTCGACTCTTAGAGAGCACAAGTTGTATGCGAAGCTGAGTAAGTGCAAGTTCTGGCTTCCTCGGGTATCCTTTCTGGGTCATGTGGTGAACAAGGATGGAATTACTATAGACCCCACTAAGATTTCTGCTGTGTTGGATTGGAAGACGCCTTCAACGCCTAAGGAAATAAGGAGTTGTTTAGGGTTGGCTGGGTACTACAGGAGATTTGTTCAAGGATTCTAAGTGTTGTCGACACCTTTAACTAAGTTTACCCAGAAGAATACCGCTTTTGTTTGGAGTGATAAGTGCGAAGAAGCCTTTCAGGAATTAAGGAGGCGTTTGTGCAGTGCTCCTGTGTTGGCCTTGCCGATCGAAGGAATAGAGTATGTTGTTTATGTGGACGAATCTCACATTGCACTAGGGTGTGTTTTGATGCAAGAAGGAAAGGTGATTGCCTATGGGTCCAAACAATTAAAGGTTCGTGAAAATAATTACCCTACGCATGACGAATTTGCTGCAGTGATTTATGCTTTAAAGCTTTGGAGAAACCTATTATATGGAGTGTCATGCAAGATTTATACGGATCACAAGAGTCTGAAGTATGTCTTTACCCAGAAAGAGCTGAATTTGCGCCAGCGCAGGTGGTTGGAGTATGTTGCGGATTATGAGGTTGATATCCTGTATCATCCGGGTAAGTCTAATTTGGTGGCTGATGCCCTGAGTAGAAAGACCGCGCATATCTTCAATCTTTCCGTGCAGTCCTTAGTAGAAGAGTTTATGTTGATGGATATTTTAGTCGGTAGTTGTACCATGCCTTCGAGCTTAGAGGCTGAAGAGCCTTCTTGGATTACCCTTACGAGATTGCACCAGAAGGAAGATCCTGACTTGCAGCATCTCCGGAATAGGACGGAGAAGGGAGAATTACCAGATTTTTCGATCGATGATAAAGATACTTTGAAGTACCGAGGTAGGTATTGTATCCCTGCGTTGGATGATATTCAGGCAAGGATCTGTAGTGAAGCGCATGATTCAAGTGTTTCCTATCATCCTGGTTCCACGAAATTTTACAAAGACCTGAAGCAGATCGTTTGATGGTCAGACAAAAAAGAGTAAATCAAATTTTGGAAGATATGATAAGGTTCGACGAATTGGGAAGGCCCCTACATTGTCTTCGAGGTATTAAAAATAGGCGGGTACCGTCTGCAAAATATCGAGGGAGAACTCCTAGGAAACACATGGAGTGGAGACGACTTGAAACGTTTCTACTCCTAATATCAATGTAATACCTAGTACATTTTTGTTATGCTAAGAAACGATAACACTTTCCGTTGGAAACTCGTAGCGCTTCATCACCTAGACGACAGATACCGAGTAGTGAGGTCATTCTATGTCCTCGAGTAGAGAGTTGTCGTAGACCAGGTCGTAGCACTGGGCTCCTCCCCTGCAGGCTGGCTACTTTCCCCCTCGAGTGAGTTCTATGTCCTCGAGCAGAGAGTGGTCGTAGACCAGGCCGTAGCACTGGGCTCCTCCCCTGCAGGCTGGCTACTTGCCCCCTCGAGTGAGTTCTATGTCCTCGAGCAGAGAGTTGTCGTAGACCAGGCCGTAGCACTGGGCTCCTCCCCTGCAGGCTGACTACTTGCCCCCTCGAGTGAGTTCTATGTCCTCGAGCAGAGAGTCGGCGTAGACCAGGCCGTAGCACTTGGCTCCTCCCCTGCAGGCTGGCTACTTGCCCCCTCGAGTGAGTTCTATGTCCTCGAGCAGAGAGTTGTCGTAGACAAGGCCGTAGCACTAGGCTCCTCCCCTGCAGGCTGGCTACTTGCCCCCTCGACTGAGTTCTATGTCCTCGAGCATAGAGTTGTCGTAGACCAGGCCGTAACACTGGGCTCCTCCCCTGTAGGCTGGCTACTTGCCCCCTCGAATGAGTTCTATGTCCTCGAGCAGAGAGTTGTCGTAGACCAGGCCGTAACACTGGGCTCCTCCCCTGCAGGCTGGATACTCGCCCCCTCGAGTGAGTCCCATGTCCTATAATATGTTGAAGCCCTATTATGATCCCAGGAGAAGGTGAAGAAGTGTGCGAGGCGGGTACCACCGTTATCCTTCCAACGCGAGACCGACATAGTCGTTATCTCGCCGCCTCGCAAAAAAACATAGCGCGAGTGCGCGAGCACCCGACACAGCGAGTCCTCCGCCGACCCTTTCGCATCCTTTGCGAATAAGGGAGGCCCGGACGCCAGACCCCTGTGCGAATCATAGCTACGGGCAGGTACACCTTAAGAACGAGCACGATAGAAAAAAGAAAAATAAACTCATTGCAATAATAAAGGTAGCACAACCACAAAATGAACAAAGGTTAAAGCACCTATTCGATAGAATGAAAGGGGCGAGTACGCCAAAAAAGTCGTGCAGAAATGTTTCTTCTTACATTATAAAGAAACGGAAAAGAAAGTCGCTTAGTCGTTATGGCCCTCTTCCTCTGATCCGCTGGAGGAGTCCTCGCCTTGGGTCCCCGCCAGGGGTGGGCTCGTCACCTCGCGGTATAGTTCTGGAAGGAGGTCCGCGAGATCAACTTGGGCCCCCTCTGCGGTGAGCATAAATCGGCGCCGGAGACGCTCTCGCACGAACACTGCGGTCGCAATCGACAGCTTCCTGCGTGTCTCGACGACTTGGGCAGGAGTTAATAGGAGGAGGGTTGGCGCAATCGACGACTCCCCCCGGCTCTGGTGGCGAACTTCCTCTATCTCGGATTTGGCCTCGGCGAGGCGATTACCGAGGTAGTCGACCTGACGCTGCGAGGCGGCGAGCTGCTCCTCCAACTCAGATATCCGTGTCACCAGCGTCATCGCGGCCTCCTGATAAATAAAACGTTAGTCAACGATAAGGTAGGCGAGAAAGACGGGGGCGAGTAAGACCCCGTACCTTGGGAGGAGGGGCCTCCTTAGCCTGGAGCTCTGTTAGCTCTTTATCCTTCTCTGCTATCCACTTCTCCAGCTCCACGTAGGTGACGCCCAGGTCGTGGAGCCGCCTGTTCGACTGGATCCCCCGTCGCGCCGTCTGGTGAAACAGTTCGGCAGTCTGGAGGGCGGAGCGACAGCTAAGGTTGGCCAACTTGTGGATAGGAACCTCCGCGAGTACCTCAGCGTCATCGCGCCCATACAACCCAAAAAGCATGTTGAATGCCTGATCGCCAACCTCCTCAAAATCCTCCCAGGAAGGGAGGAGCGAACTCACCGAGATCCTGTTCGCCTCATGGTCCCATATCAGAAGAGGATTCCCTCTGGAATCCTTACTCCTCATCCCCAACCCATAATGTGGATGAGTAGAGGGGTCGGGAGGCGGGCTCGCCGGAGGGTGAGAAGTGGAACCCCTTGTCTTCTGCTTTTTTCGCCTTTACTCGCTTGTCGAAGCGACTGCGGGGTCAACCCGACCCTTGCCCTTGTCCTCTGGTGATGCCGTCTCGCTGTCCACCGCGACCACCACCCCCGCGAGGGGTCCCTCTAGGCGGGGATCGCTCGATCGTGGTCGAGAGGCATGATGGGGAGGACGAGTGGGGATGACACGTTCCCCTGCAAAGGAGAGCGAGACAGTTAACAACTACCCCTACCAAGAGTGGGTGACCAAAGTCGCACGATGAGTATTATCTAGGACTTACCCGATCCCGGGTCCACAAAGATGAGCACGATGAGTATTATCCAGGACCTCAACAACGATGCACCGGACCATGACCTCGGCGGCGCGTGCGCCGAGGGTGACGAGCCCTCCAGGTGATGTCGTGGGCCACGCGCAGGTCTTCACGAGCTCTCTCCAAGATCTCTTCGCTCTAACAGATGCCATCCTCGCCTCGCCTGATATGCTCCTCCAACAGGGAGGCCTCCCCCACGGTGCCTGCCACTTGCGCAAACTGGTGTAGGTCATCCTCGGTGGCCTTTTGGCGAGTCTCCGCCTCATACAACCTCGCCTCCGCATCGGTCATCCGCTCAAAAAGTCTGTCTTCACCCTGCAGATGTAGTTGGAACTCCTCCACCTCGGCGAGGCGGTCCCCAAGGTCGACCAACTGCTCATTCACCTCGGCGGGCGGCATGACCATCAAGAAAGAATCGTGGGCTCGGAGGACAGCTATCAGACGAGCCCACGACTCAGGGTTAAAAGCAGGAGGGTGCGTGAGAAATTCCCTCATGGGAGTGGACGTCGTAGGCGGCGGTGACCCCGACAAAGACTGCATAGATGGCTGATGACTGGAGGAGGCAGACCTATGGCTACCTGAAAGAAAAAGGTCAAGCGATGGAGGCGAAGGCGAGGAAGAGAAGATTAGGCAGGGCGAGTACCTGCGGGAGCGACACGAGTATCTACCAGAGCGCCACCCTCCCCCTGGAGCCGCGGTGGATCGACCCGAGGCATCCCGGCGGAGGCAGAGAATCGAGAAACCACGCCCGTCCCCCCGGGTCTAGGGGATATTGTTACAGATCTCCCCCCGAAGGAGGGCTGGGAAGGCGGGATGAGAACCATTCCAGCGTGTCCCGGAACAGTAGAAGACACCGCCGCCAGATCCTTGGAGGGCATCTCGCCCGGACGTGCAGGTGGGAGAATACGGTCGGAAGGCTCTGCAGAAGCGAGAAGAATCCTGAGACAGGCCTAATTCGAGTAAGCGAGAAGGTGAAACAGAATGGTTCAATAACCCCACCTGGTATCTCGGCAGGATGAGTACTTTGTGTCAACTGACAATTGTGGCATACCTTCATTGCCTATAAGCATGTGGTAAGACAATTGTAGTAATTTTCTTTGTTTGCATTTCATTGTTTGATTGTTTTTTTTATCCTCAATTCATATGCTATTCCTGTCCAATCCTGAGTGCAATGCTTCAATTGGAATTTGATGATAATAGCTTTGCCAAGATCTGCATCTTATACATAAATATGTGGGTACCAGTACATGCACACATCCCATGGCATCTAATTAGAGCACACAATTTTCTAAGTTACATTTCATAAAAGTCATGGATTTGTTTGAGCAAATTCTTTCTCCTTTCTCTAAAATGGGTGCATTTTCATCTCTCAATCGCCGAAGATAAGTGTGGTGGTTCGATTGTTCTAATAGCTGAAGATAGATGTGACGGGTCGATTGTTCTAATTGATAGAAACATTAATTTTCTCTTATATTTTTCATTATTTACATGGAAGAAAAGTTAAACATTTTTTATTGTTTTCTTTTACCAATTTTATGTAGCAGAATGGTATCCATGGAAGCTCTTTAATTCTAATTTTCTTGGTAAATGGAAGACCTGAAATCATTTCTTTATGGTGCCCTTTTATACGAGTTTTTATTACTATTCAGCATTTCATACCATTCTGCATAGGGAAGTTTTGATAGAGTGGCAATCTTTGTTGGATATGCAGTTTTTCATATATGGAGATTTCATATATTTTGTTTTTTGTTTTGTTTTTTTGATGAGAAGGTGGGAGATCGAGGACTGGAGCAGGGGAGACGATGAAGGATGTGTCGAAGAGGAGCTTTCGAGCAAGCAAGTAGACGGTGAAGCGCACTGCGGAGGCAGCCGCCTAGGTGGCGGAGAAGCCGGTGGGAAAGCTCCAGTGAACCATCTCCAAGACTCCAACTTTGCCCAATAGGAGCATGTGCGCCGTAAACTTTATTTCATCCCAATTTAATAATCTTGCTTTCCAATATTGCACACTTTTTTTAATATATTAGTTGCAAAGCTGGCATTCTTCATCTAAAAAGCAATCAGCCATGGAGCTATTCACTTGAACTTTTCAAGCAGGAGACATGGAGCTGCAAGTGTTTAGGTTTACATTCAGGTTCCCTACAAACATCCGTTGATTTTTTTTCCTCCAAGCAATCTATTTTCATTGATATTTTTTTGTATCTAAGGATCCAGTTTTGACCAAACTTTCTAATTTAATTTACTCTATCTAGCAGAGATTAATAACTGCTGCCTTTAAACTTAAAAAGCAACACTTCGTCTGAACTGGAGGGGGCTCCAACCACAAACAAAGGCAACAGTGACAAATAAACTTTAAAGGGCTTCTTACTATAACATAAAATCTCTCCATCGAACTAGACTTCTTCCAGCCCGAGCTCCAATTTTTTCTCTAAACTCTTCTTATAAACAAGAGTTACCGATAGTTTTTCATTCTATAGGTGAATTCACGATGATGGAACTTGCAGAAACGGCCAAGGAGGTAACACTTTTGCTTAAAGCTATTGGTATAATTTGACAATTATAGCTCCGTCAATACATGTAGAAGAAGTTGTCAGTTTATTATTATTTTCCTTTTTATTTTCGCTGCAATTGATCAACCCAGATGTCGCTGTGAAGATAGAGGACAACGATGATCCTCGCCAGAGAAAACCCGACATCACAAAGGCTAAAGATTTAGTTGGTTGGGAGTCTAAGGTCATTCTTATAGACGGCTTGCCCCTCATGGAATAAGACTTCATGCAGAGACTTGCTGTGCTCAAGAATCAATTCAAATAAATTATCTCTTCATAATATCATGACAATATATTCAGATTCTCTGCAAAGTGCAGTTATAATGATAACTTTAGAAGTGCTACTAATCTATCTCAGACATTCAAGGTGAATTCAATGGCCTGGATAAACTATTTATATATTGCTATTATTGTTTGTTTATTTTATCTTGGCTTAATTATATATATGAGCAGCTCTATATATAATGTATATTAGGATCTTGAGAATTACAATTTCAAGATTATCGAATTAATTTGTTTATTTAAATTTTTACAAGACATATGTGAGTTACTTTTGTTTGTATTAGAGCTCTCACATGTCTTATAAAATGAGCTCTCATAGGTCTTATAAAAAACTTTAGCTCATGTAATCACTAATATAATACATGAGATATAATAATGAAAATTTTTTATAAGTCATGAGCTATATAGATTTAAGCTTTCAGCTCAAAATACATGTTTTTTTATTTTTTTAATAAAACGTCATCGGGAAGGTTGTCGATGTCGATATGTTGCTGGCCACCGAAAGTTGTCACCCATTGAAAGTTGTCGTCCGACTAATGTTGCCGCCCGCCGAATGTTCGCCGCATGAGGCGACATTTTTGAAAATTTCTATGCGCGCACAATCCGCTCAAATGCGCGCGGGGGAGGGGGTGGGGGGGCAACCCTCTCATATGCGGGCGCAGCCCACTCAAATGCGTGTGCGGCCAACTCATATGCGGTCGCAGCTCACTTAAAAAAAATCTGAAATTAATTTCTTCAAAATATGATTTGACTTTTTAAATATATGGTTGGATTATTCAACTTCCTCTCATTTCACATATTAATGAGATGATTGAGGATTTAGAGTAATCTATTTTCTTCTTATGAAAACTTCCAGCGAAGTCCGGGCGCATTCTTTCAGGCTTTTCCCCCGCTAAATGTCACTGCTCTCGCCGAATGTCGCCGCCCCCGCACAATGTCGCCGCCCCTTTAACAATGTCGCCGTACCCGCATGAATTGCCAACATAGGGGCGTAGCAGGTTGAATGCAACCGACTCATATGCGGGCGCAGCCCGCTAAGAGTCAGCGAACACGACAGATGTTTACTAATTAGTATAAATATCTCCCACGACAAATGTCACCTTCCGGGTACTGTGACGCCCACGACAAATGTTTACTAATTAGTATAAATATCGCCCACGACAAATGTCACCGCCCACGACAAATGTCGCCGCCCACGACAAATATCGTCGCCCACGACAAATGACGCCGCCTACGACAAATGCCTCGCCCACGACAGTTGCGGGCGCAACCCGCCCGAATGCGGGCGTAGCCCGCTAGGAGTCAGCGAGCATGGGCGTAGCCAAAAACCAAACCTTCGTATATGATTCCCAAAAGCCACTGCTACACTCCAACGCCACTGCTACACGCCAACATCACTACTCCTCGATTGCTGCCAGCCTCCTCTACATAAAACATATATGCTTCCTCCTTGACAGATCCTCGCCCCCTCCAAAGCTCCTCCCCGACCCCCTCCAAAGCTCCTCCCCGGCCTCCTCCATTGCTCCACCTCGACGGCTCTTCCTCGGCGGCACATCGGCTCCTCCTCGGCGGCACAGCGGCTCCTCCTCGACACAGCCTCGCCTCCTCCAAGCTGCTCCTCTCCCGCTCCCACTCAGGTGCTTTGCGCGCTTGAAGTTGCGGGCATTACATGTCATCTCTGCCTTTACAGATAGAGGTTGCGGGCATCCCGACGAGAGGAGGTTATCTCCCTTGCCTGAAGTCGTCGTCGTCTCCCTTGCAAGAAGCCGCCGCCGTCACCATGGCCAGAAGCCGCCGTCGTCCTCGCCATAAGCCGCCGCCGCCGCCATCACCAGAAGCCGCCGCCGTCGCCCTCGCAAGAAGCCTGCTTTTGTGGTAGAACACGCCCCAAGACGTCGTCTCCCTCCCCAAAAGCATTACTTCCGCTCAGAACTGCTCAGAACATCCCCTCCCCTCTCCTTCTCCATTCTATATGATCTTTGTTTCTTCCTCCTGCTTTCTATTTTGATTTCTCCATCTTCTACTTCAGAGAAAAACCACAAATGTCAATAGTTGTTGCTGATCTAATGTCATTCTTCAAAATCGGTAAGCCTCCATTGCTTCGCATATTATTTTTCTTTTTCCTTTAGGACAACTCCATCTTCTCTTTCAGAGAAAAATTGGGAATGTCAATGGACGCTGTTGATCTCATGTCATTCGTCAAAATCGGTAAGCTTCCACTGCTTCCCATAAGATTTTTCTCATTCCTATCTAACTCTTCTTCTCCTTCAGTTGATTCATCACCCTTCTTTTCTCAATCTCCACAGAAGCCTTCTCTTTTTGGTGTGGTATTCACCTGAACCTAAACAAGAACCAATCATTTCAGAGGCTTTAAAAGAGCCTTTTATTCTAAAATCTTGCTTTTCAGTTCCCAGATAGAACTTCAAGCATGGTTGGTCATTAGTTCGAAAAAGTAGGAGCATAATCACAGGTAACTGGTGTCTTTACTTTCTGGACAATTAGATTGCTTTTGTATGGTTGGCTCACCTTTCCAATTACCCTTTCATGTTTGGTAGTTCCCAAATTTTAATGTTTATTTGCTTTCAAGTGGATTATTTAAGTTGCATGCTCCATATTCCCCGCATGTTTCATTCTCACATGGACGTCAATATTACAGTACTTGGTTTACCTTTTGTCATTTCATATTTTTCCATATCTTATAATTAGTTATTTATTTAATAAAAAAGAGAGCATGGTAAAGGAAAAGTTAACGGATTATGACCAGTTCATTATATTCTATTGGTATTCCCGTTTAGTGTTGACTTGGGCCTTTAAATGATAAGCCCCATATTGATTGGTAGTTTAAAAGGCTATGTTAATTGTAGTTCAACACATTAACGTGGCATACGAGGCGCATCCCGCTCATATGTGTGCGCAACCCGCTCGAACGCGTGCGCAGCCTGCTAAGAGTCAGCGAGAGGCCGCCCGAGAACATCAAATACAAACCGACAAATTCTCCTTGGGTGCGAACGGGTGAAGCCCGTGAGCACCCAAGGCAACCATGAGCATGGAGCACGACCTGTAGGCCGTGCGAAGATGCTAGTGTATATATATATGTATATCTATATCTATACTATTCTAAAAAGAAATATGATGGGCTGCGAATAGCATGAGATCAAAAATCCCCAAAAAATTTGGACCGTCCAGATATGGTCTCATAATTTCAGAACCGCTCGATTTGTCTGCAAATAGCCAAGATCTAATTAAACAGGTCTGCGAATAGCCACATTTCCAAATCCAACAAACCGCAAACCTCAAAAAATCCCGATCGCAGCCTTGCCCCCCCTTGCCGTCAGGGCCACCGCCGCCGGTGGCCCTGCCGGAGCGCCGTCGGACCAACCCCGACAGGTTCGACGGGGTCCGGCGACCTCGCCGGTGGGCTCTGGTCAGGGCGGAGGTGACTCCGGCGGTGGCGGCGGCGTCCGGCAAGGGGGGGGGGGGTCGGTTCTGTAAAAAAAACTAAAAAAATTATATAATATATATAATAACATAATATATATATTATATATATAATACAATATACATATACATTAATATATTATAAATTACAGATTTTTAAAAAATTGCAAAAAAAATTCCTCCCTCAGTTGCCCCTCCTCCGTCGTCGCCCCCTTCATCATTGTCTCCCCCTCCGTTTTCATCCCTCAAAGCCTCCGAAGCTCCGTCCTCCGTCGTGATCATCCATTTCTTCCTCTCCTCCGTCATCGTTCCCCAAAGACCCGCCCTTTTTCGTGCGCCTCCCCCTCCATTGCCCCGACGGAGCAGCGCGCGACAGAGGTGCGTTTGGCAGAGTAGGGCCCGATTTCAGTTGTCTTCCACCTCCTCCGTTGTCGTCCCCCTTTCGTCGTAGCCCGCCTCCATTATAGTTCCCCTCTCCATCATAATCTACCCTGTCATAGTGCCCCCCTTCGTCGTTGTCCCTCGAAGCCTCAGAATTCTCGTCCTCTGTTGTGATTCTCCTTCTTCTTTCCCTCCTCCATCGTTGTCCCTCGAAGCCTCCAAATTCACGTTCTCTTTTGTGATAGTCAAGTTGCTATTCACATCGTTGAGAATCCCAAGTTTCATGAACACACAAAACACATCATCCGCAATCCTAAATCAGCAATCCTAAATCCTAAATCTGCAATCCTAAATCCGCAATCCTAAATCCGCAATCCGCAATCCTAAATCCTAAAGCCGCAATCTCAAATCCTAAATCCGCAAGCTTAAATCTTAAATCCTAAACCCGCAATTCAAAATCCCATAAATTCTAAATCTGCAATCCTTAATCCTAAATCCTAAATCCGCAATCCTAAATCCGCAATCCTAAATCAGCAATCCTAAATCCTAAATCTTAAATCTGCAATCCTAATCTAGATCCTAAATCCTAAATCTTAAATTCTTAATCCGCAATCCGCAATCCTAAATCTTAGATCCTAAATCCTAAATCCTCAATCATAAATCCTAAATCCTAAATCTGCTATCCTAAATCTTAAATCCACAATCATAAATCATAATTCCTAAATCAGCAATTCTAAATTCTAAATGCTAAATCCGTAATCTTAAAACTTAAATCCTAAATCCTAAATCCGCAATTCTAAATCCTAAATCTGCAATCATAAATCCTAAATATGCAATCCTAAATCCTAATTTTGCAATCATAAAACCTAAATCCTAAATCCACAATCCTAAATCCACAATCCACAATCCACAATCATAAATCCTAAATCCTAAATTCACAATCCAAAATCCAAAATCCACAATCCACAATCCACAATCCTAATTCCTAAATCTTAAATCCGCAATCATAAATCCTAAATTATAAATCCGCAATCATAAATCCTAAATCCTAAATTCGCAACCCGCAGTTTTAAATCCTATTTCCACAATCCTAAATCTTAAATCCGCAATCCACAATCCTTAATCCTTAATCCGTAAACCTATATTCTAAATCCTAAATCTGCAATCCTAATTCTGCAATCCTAAATCTGCAATCTTAAATCTGCAATCCTTAATCCGCAATCCTAAATTCGCAATCATAAATTCTATATCCGTAATTCACAATCCGCAATCCTAAATCCTAAATTCTAAATTTGCAATCCTAAATCATAAATCCACAATCCTAAATCCTAAGTTTTAAATCCTAAATCCAGAATCATAAATCTGCAATTCTAAATCCTAAATCTTAAATCCGCAATCCGCAATCCGCAATCCTAAATCATAAATCTGCAATCTTAAATTCTAAATCCGCAATCCGCATTCCTAAATCCTATATCCACAGTCCTTAATCCTAAATCCTAAATCCTAAATCCGCAATCCTTAAACCTAAATCCTAAATCCTATATTCGCAATCCTAAATCCTAAATCCAAAATCCAAAATCCATAAACTTAAATCCGCAATCCTAAATCCAAAATCCAAAATCCAAAATCCTATGTCCTAAATCCTAAATCCGCAATCCTAAATCTGCAATCCTAAATCCTAAATCTGCAATCCTAAATCGTAAGTCCTAAATCCGCAATCCGCAATCCAAAATCCGCAATCTTAAATCCGAAATCCTAAATCCTAAATCTGCAATCCTAAATCCTAAATCCGCAATCCTAAATCCACAATCATAAATCCTAAATTCGCAATCCTAAGTCTTAAATCCTAAATTCGCAATCCTAAGTCTTAAATGCTAAATTCGCAATCCTAAGTCGTAAATCCTAAATTTGCAATTCAAAATCCCTTAGATCCCAAATCCGCAATCCTAAATCCTAAATCCGCAATCCTAAATCCGCAATCCTAAATCCGCAATTCTAAATCAGTAATCTGCAATCCTAAATCCTAAATCCGCAATCCGCAATCCTAAATCCGCAATCCTAAATCCTAAATCCTAAATCCACAATCCTAAATCTGCTATCCTAAATCCTCAATCTACATTCCTAATCCAAATTCCTAAATCCGCAATCCTAAGTTCTAAATGCTAAATCCGCAATGCTAAATGTTAAATCCTAAATCCGCAATCTTAAATCTAAAATCCGCAATCCTAAATCCTAAATCCTAAATTCGCAATCATAAATCCGTAATCCTAAATCCTAAATCCGCAATCCTAAATCCACAATTCTAAATTCTAAATCCTAAATCCACAATCTACAATTCTAATACCTAAAAACGCAATCCTAAATCCCAAATCCTAAATCATATATCCTAAATCCACAATCCTAAATCCTAAATCCACAATCCTAATTCCTAAATCCGCAATCCTAAACCTTAAATTCGCTATCCTAAATCCAAAATCCTTAATTCTAAATCAGAAATCCTAAATCCTAAATCCATAATTCTAAATCAGAAATCCTAAATCATAAATTCGCAATCCTAAATCCGCAATCCTAAATCCTAAATACGCAATCCTAAATCCTAAATCCTAAATCCGCAATCCTAAATCCGCAGTCCTAAATCCTAAATCCGCAATCTTAAATCCTAATCCTAATCCTAAATCCTAACTCCTAAACCCACAATCCTAAATCCTAAATTCGCAATCCTAAATACGCAATCCTAAATACTAAATCCTAAATCCTAAATGCCCAATCCTAAATCCTAAATCAAAATTCCAAAATTCGAAAACAACAATCTTAAATCCTAAATCCACAATCCACAATCCGCAATCCTAAATCCTAAATCCGAAATCAGAAATTCTAAATCCTAAATTCGCAATCATGGATTCTAAATCATAAATTCCTAATCCGTAATCCTAAATCTGCAATCCTAAATTTAAAATCCTAAATTCTAAATTTGTATTCCTAAATCCTACATCATAAATCCGCAATCCTAAATCCTAAATCCTCAATCCTTAATCTGAAATTCGCAATCATAAATCTTAAATCTGCAATCCTAAATCCTAAATCTGCAATCCTAAATCCTAGATACTGAATCCGCAATCCTAAATCCTAAATTCTAATCCGCAATCCTAAATCTTAAATCCTAAATCCGCAATCTAAAATCTCCTAAATTCTAAATTCGCAATCCTAAATCCTAAATCAACAATCATAAATCCTAAATCCGGAATCTTAAATCCGCAATTCTAAATCCGCAATCATAAATCCGCAATCCTAAATCCGCAATCTGCAATCATAAATCCTAAATCTGTAATCCACAATCCTATATCCGCAATCCTAAATCCACAATCCGCAGTCCTAAGTACTAAATCTGCAATCCTAAATCTTAAATCAACAATCCCAAATCATAAAGCCGCAATCCCAAATCCTAAATCCGCAATCTTAAATCTTAAATCCTAAACTCGCAATCCAAAATTCTCTAAATTCTAAATCTGCAATCCTAAATCCGCAATCCTAAATCCTAAATCCGCAATCATTAATCATCAATCCTAAATCCTAAATCTGCAATCCTAACCTAGATAATCCTAAATCTGCTATCCTAAATCTTAAATCTACAATCCTAAATCATAATTCCTAAATCCGCAATCCTAAATTTTAAATGTTAAATCCATAATCCTAAATCTTAAATCTTAAATCCTAAATCCTAAATCCTAAATCCGCAATCATAAATTCGTAATTCTAAATTCTAAATCCGCAATCCTAAATCCTAAATATGCAATCCTAAATCGTAATTTTGCATTCATAAAACCTAAATCCCAAATCCGCAATCCTAAGTCCTAAATCCGCAATCTGCAATCCTAATCCGAAATCCTAAATCAGTAATCTGCAACCTAAATCCTAAATCCTAAATCCGCAATCCTCAATCCACAATCTGCTATCCTAAATCCTCAATCCACATTCCTAATCCTAATTCCTAAATCCGCAATCCTATGTTCTAAATGCTAAATCCGCAATGTTAAATGTTAAATCCTAAATCCGCAATCCTAAATCTAAAATCCGCAATCCTAAATGCTAAATTCACAATCCTAAATCCTAAATCCTAAATCCGCAATCCTAAATCCTAAATCTACAATCCACAGTCCTAATACCTAAATCCGCAATCCTAAATCCTAAATCCCAAATCCTAAATCATATATCCTAAATCCACAATCCTAAATCCTAAATCCACAATCCTAATTCCTAAATCCGCAATCCTAAATCTTAAATCCTAAATTATATTCCTAAATCCGCAATCCTAAATCTCATAAATCCTAAATCTGCAATCATAAATCCTAAATCCTAAATTTTAAATCTTAAATTCGCAATCCTAAATCCAAAATCCTTAATCCTAAATCAACAATCCTAAATCCTAAATCCTAAATCCTAAATCCTAAATCCTTAATTCTAAATCAGAAATCCTAAATAATAAATCCGCAATCCTAAATCCATAATTATAAATCATTAATACGTAATCCTAAATCCTAAATCCTAAATCCTAAATCCGCAATCCTAAATCCGCAATCCTAAGTCCTAACTCCTAAACTCACAATCCTAAATTCGCAATCCTAAATCCGCAATCCTAAATTCTAAATCCTAAATCCTAAATCCTAAATCCTAAATCCTAAATCCGCAATCCTAAATCCAAATTCCAAAATCCTCAACCAACAATCTTAAATCCTAAATCCACAATCCTAAATCCTAAACCCGCAATCCTAAATCCTAAATCCGATGTCCTAAATCCTAAATTCGCAATCATGAATTCTAAATCCTAAATTCATAATCCTAATCCTAAATCCTAAATCTGCAATCCTAAATTCTAAATCCTAAATTCTAAATCCTAAATCCTAAATCCTACATCCTAAATCCTAAATCCACAATCCTAAATCCTAACAATCCTAAATCCTAACAATCTTACATCCTAAATCTGCAATCCTAAATCCTATATCCGCAATTCGCAATCCTAAAACCTATATCCGCAATCCGCAATCCGCAATCCTAAATCCTGTATCCGCAATCCTAAATTCTAAATCCTAAATCCGCAATCCTTAATCTTAAATCCGCAATCCTAAATCCTTAATCCTTAATTCTAAATCTACAATTATAAATTGTAAATCCGTAATCCTAAATCCTAAATCCTAAGTCCTAAATCCGAAATACGCAATCCTAAATCCTAAATCCTAAATCGTAAATCCGAAATCCGCAATCCTTAATTCTAAATCCTAAATCCGCAATTCTAAATCCTAAATTCACAATCCTAAAGTCACAATCCTAAATTCACAATTCTAATCCTAAATCCTAATTCTGCAATCCTAAATCTTCAATCATAAGTCCTAAATCAATTCTAAATCCACAATCCTAAATTCTAATTCTTAAATCCACAATCCTAAATTCTAAATGATAAATTCGCAATGCTAAATCCTAAACCGGCAATGCTAAATCCAAAACCCGCGATCCTAAATCCTGAATCCTAAATCCTAAATCTGCAATCTGCAATCCTAAATCCGCAATCTGCAATCCTAGATCATAAACCCGCAATCCTAAATCCTAAAACCGCAATCCTAAATCTGCAATAATAAAACCTAAATTCGCAATCATAAATCCTATATCCTAAATCCGCAATCCTAAATCCACAATCCACAATCCTAATTCCTAAATCCTAAATTCTAAATCATATATCCTAAATCCGCAATCCTAAATCTGCAATCATAAATCCTAAATCCGCAATCATAAATCCTAAATCCGCAATCCTAAATCATAAATATTAAATCCGCAATCTGCAATCCTAAATTAACAATCCTAAATTCGTAATCCTAAATCCTAAATTCGAAATCTGCAATCGTAAATCCTAAATCCTAAATACGCTATTCTAAATCCTAAATCCAAAATTCGCAATCCTAAATCCTAAATCCGCAATCCTAAATCCACAATCCATAATCCACAATCCTAAATCATAAATCCCAAATCCTAAATCCCATATCCGCAATCCTAAATAATAAATTTGCGATCCTAAATCCGTAATACGCAATCATAAATCCTAAATCCGCAATCCTAAATCTTAACTTCTAAATTCGTAATCCTAAATATGAAATCCGCAATCTTAATTCCTAAATTATAAATCTGCAATCCTAAATCTTAAATTTACAATCCTAAATCCTAACTCATAAATTCGCAATCCTAAATTCGCAATCCGCAATCCGCAATCCAAAATCCGCAATCCTAAATCTGTAATCCTAAATCCTTAATCCGCAATCCAAAATCCAAAATCCGCAATCCTAAATTCTAATCTAAAATCCAAAGTCCGCAATCCTTAATCCTAAATATGCAATCCAAAATCCAAAATTTTAAATCTGCAATCCTAAATCATAAATCGTAAATCCTAAATCCTAAACCCTAAATCATAATCCTAAATCATAAATCCTAAATCCTAAATCTTAAATCCGCAATCCTAAATTCTAAATCCTAAATCTGCAATCTTAAATCCTAAATTCGTAATCCTAAATCCTAAATCCATAATCTACAATCCTAAATCCTAAATCCGCTATCCTAAATCCTATATTCGTAATCCTAAATTCTAAATCCAAAATCCAAAATCTGCAATCCTAAATCCTAAATCTACAATTCTAAATCCCAAATCTGCAATCCTAAATCTTAAATCCTAAATTCGTAATCCTAAATCCTAAATCTGTAATCCTAAATTCTAAATCCTAAATCTGTAATGCTAAATCCTAAATCATAAATATGCATGACTAAATTCTAAATCAAAAATTCAAAATTCACAATCCTAAATCCCAGATCTATAATCTTAAATCCTAAATCTACAATCTTAAATCATAAATCCTAAATCTTAAATTCTTAATTCCAAATCCTATATCCTAAATTTGCAATCCTAAATCCTAAATCTGCATTTCTAAATTCTAAATCCTATATATAAAATCCGCAATCCTAAATCTGCAATCCTAAATCTGCAATCATAAATCTAAATCCCCAATCCTAAATCTCAAATCCTAAATCCTAAATCCTAAATCTTAAATCAGCAATATGCAATCCTAAATCCGAAATCCTTAATCCTAAATCTACAATCCTATTTCCTAAATCCTAAATTCTTAATTCTAAATTCGAAATCCGATATCCGAAATCCGCACTAAATCCGAAATACGCAATCCTAAATCCTAAATCCGCAATCATAAATCCTAAATTCGCAATCCTAAATCCTAACTCCTAAACCCACAATCCTAAATCCTAAATTCGCAATCCTAAATTCTAAATCCTAAATCCTAAATTCTAAATGCGCAATCCTAATTCCTAAATCCAAATTCCAAAATCCGCAATCCGCAATCTTAAATCTTAAATCCACAATTCTAAATCCTAAATTCGCAATCCTTAATCCTAAATTTGATATCAGAAATCCTAAATCCTAAATTCGCAATCATGAATTCTAAATCCTAAATTCGTACTCCATAATCCTAAATCTGTAATCCTAAATTCTAAATCCTAAATTTTAAATCCGTATTCCTAAATCCTATATCCTAAATCCGCAATCGTAAATCCTAAATCCTCAAGCTTAAATCCGAACGCCGCAATCATAAATCTTAAATCTGCAATCATAAATCATAAATCTGCAATCCTAAATCTGCAATCCTAAATCCTAGATACTAAATCCGCAATCTTAAATCTTAAATCCGCAATCTTAAATCATAAATCCACAATCCTAAATCTTAAGTCTTAAATCGTAATCCAAAATTCCTGAAATTCTAAAGTCACAATCATAAATCCTAAATCAGCAATCTTAAATCCTAAATCCGCAAGCCTAAATCCGCAATTCTAAATCCACAATCCTAAATCCACAATCCACAATCCACAATCCGCAATCCTAAATCCTAAATCCTAAATCCGCAATCCTAAATCTTAAATCTGCAATCCGCAATCCTAAATCCTAAATCCATAATCCGCAATCCTAAATTCTAAATACGCAATCCTAAATCTTTAACTCCTAATCCCACAATCCTAAATCCTAAATTTGCAATCCTAAATACACAATTCTAAATTCTAAATCCAAAATCCGCAATCCTAAATCCTAAATCCACAATCCAAAATCCAAAATCCAAAATCCAAAATCCAAAATCCAAAATCCGCAATATAAAATTCTAAATCCACAATCAACAATCCACAATCCTAAATCCGCAATCCTAAATCCTAAATCCGGAATAAAAAATCATAAATCCTAAATCCGCAATCATAAATCCTAAATCCGCAATCATAAATCCTAAACCCTAAATCCGTAATCCTAAATCGTAAATCTGCAATCATAAATTCTAAATTCTAAATCCTAAATCTGTATTCCTAAATTCTACATTCTAAATCCTTAATCCGCAATCCTAAATCCTAAATCACAATCCGCACTCCTAAATCCTAAATCCAAAATTCGCAATCCAAAATCCAAAATCCAAAATCCTAAATCTGCAATCCTGAATCCTAAATCCTAAATCTGCAATTCTAAATCCGCCATCCGCAATCCTAAATCCTAAATCTTAAATCCTCAATCCTAAATCCTAAATCATAAATCCGCAATCCTAAATCCTAAATTCGTAATCCACATTCCACAATCCACAATCCGCAATCTATAATCCTAAATCCTCAATCTACAATCCTAATTCCTAAATCCTAAATCCTAAATTCGCAATCCTATATCCTGAATCCTAAATTCGAAATCCGAAATCCTAAATCCTTAATTCACAATCCTAAATCCGCAATCCTAAATCCTATATCCGCAATCCTAAATCCTAAATCCTAAATCCTAAATCCTAAATCCTAATTCCTAATTCCTAAATCCTAAATCCTAAATCCGCAATCCTAAATCCTAAATCCACAATCCTAAATCCTAAATCTGCAATCCTAAATCCTAAATTCTAAATCTGCAATCCTAAATCCTAATTCCACAATCCTAAATCCTAAATCCGCATTTCACAATCCTAAATCCTAAATCCGCAATCCTAAATCTGCAATCCTAAATCCTAAATCCTAAATCCGCAATTCGCAATCCTAAATTCTAAATACGCAATCCTAAATCTTTAACTCCTAATCCCACAATCCTAAATCCTAAATTTGCAATCCTAAATACACAATTCTAAATTCTAAATCCAAAATCCGCAATCCTAAATCCTAAATCGACAATCCAAAATCCAAAATCCAAAATCCGCAATCTAAAATTCTAAATCCACAATCAACAATCCACAATCCTAAATTCGCAATCCTAAATCCGGAATCAAAAATCATAAATCATAAATCCGCAATCATAAATCCTAAATCCTAAATCCGTAATCCTAAATCGTAAATCTGCAATCATAAATTCTAAATTCTAAATCCTAAATCTGTATTCCTAAATTCTACATTCTAAATCTTTAATCTGCAATCCTAAATCCTAAATCCTAAATCCTAAATCACAATCCGCACTCCCAAATCCTAAATCCGAAATCTAAAATTCTAAATCTGCAATCCTGAATCCTAAATCCTAAATCTGCAATTCTAAATCCGCAATCCGCAATCCTAAATCCTAAATCTTAAATCCGCAATCCTAAATCCTAAATCCTAAATCCTAAATCCGCAATCCTAAATCCTAAATTCGTAATCCACAATCCTAAATCCGCAATCTATAATCCTAAATCCTCAATCTACAATCCTAATTCCTAAATCCTAAATCCTAAATTCGCAATCATATATCCTGAATCCTAAATTCGAAATCCGAAATCCTAAATCCTAAATCCTTAATCCACAATCCTAAATCCGCAATCCTAAATCCGCAATCCGCAATCCTATATCCGCAATCCTAAATCATAAATACTAAATCCTATTGTTGGTGCCAAAAATGGTACCTCCAAAATTCACACTAAAGGGGGTGGGAGAAAACTGCGAAGTGTAGGTTACTGAGACAGAAGATGCTGAGGCAAAAGGAAAACGATCACAAAAAGGCGATCACGAAGAAATGAGACCGCTTACACAGGTTGTAAGCTGAAGCCCCGGAGCCAAAAGTCCTTTTTCCTGGTACCCCTACCCCTCTATTTATAGACGAGGGGGCTGCCCAAACGGGCAGAACTAAAAACTACGGGCTGCCCGGGATACAGGAGAGCCAGGGCAGGGAGAAGGGGTGCAGATAACAAAAAATAAGAAAAACAAGTAGACCGCTCAATCTAGCGGTCTCGCACTGCTCTGACCGCTTGACTCTCAGAAACTCTTAATTGAGAAAGCAGCTGGCGATCCGGGCGGTCACACAAACGGAGACCGCTGAGATCGGGAAAAAAGTGCCATGAGAGGAGGTCGCGGGCTTTCTGGGCAAACACCTATATCCTAAATCCTATATCCTAAATCCTAAATATGCAATCCTAAATCCTAATTTTGCATTCATAAAACCTAAATCCCAAATCCGCAATCCTAAGTCCTAAATCCGCAATCCGCAATCCTAAATCCGAAATCCTAAATCAGTAATCTGCAACCTAAATCCTAAATCCTAAATCCTAAATCCTAAATCCGCAATCCTCAATCCACAATCTGCTATCCTAAATCCTCAATCCACATTCCTAATCCTAATTCCTAAATCCGCAATCCTATGTTCTAAATGCTAAATCCGCAATCCTAAATGTTAAATCCTAAATCCGCAATCCTAAATCTAAAATCCGCAATCCTAAATCCTAAATTCGCAATCCTAAATCCTAAATCCTAAATCCGCAATCCTAAATCTTAAATCCTAAATCCACAATCCACAGTCCTAATACCTAAATACGCAATCCTAAATCCACAATCCTAAATCCTAAATCCACAATCCTAATTCCTAAATCCGCAATCCTAAATCTTAAATCCTAAATTATATTCCTAAATCCGCAATCCTAAATCTCATAAATCCTAAATCTGCAATCATAAATCTTAAATCCTAAATCCTAAATCATAAATTCGCAATCCTAAATCCAAAATCCTTAATCCTAAATCAACAATCCTAAATCCTAAATCCTTAATTCTAAATCAGAAATCCTAAATAATAAATCCGCAATCCTAAATCCGCAATCCTAAATCCGCAATTCTAAATCATTAATACATAATCCTAAATCCTAAATCCGCAATCCTAAATCCGCAATCCTAAATCTTAACTCCTAAACCCACAATCCTAAATTCGCAATCCTAAATCCGCAATCCTAAATTCTAAATCCTAAATCCTAAATCCTAAATCCTAAATCCGCAATCATAAATCCAAATTCCAAAATCCTCAACCAGCAATCTTAAATCCTAAATCCACAATCCTAAATCCTAAACCCGCAATCCTAAATCCTAAATCCGATGACCTAAATCCTAAATTCGCAATCATGAATTCTAAATCCTAAATTCATAATCCGTAATCCTAAATCCTAAATCTGCAATCCTAAATTCTAAATCCGTATTCCTAAATCCTACATCCTAAATCCTAAATCCGCAATCCTAAATCCTAACAATCCTAAATCCTAACAATCTTACATCCTAAATCTGCAATTCTAAATCCTATATCCGCAATTCGCAATCCTAAAACCTATATCCGCAATCCGCAATCCGCAATCCTAAATCCTATATCCGCAATCCTAAATTATAAATTCTAAATTCGCAATCCTTAATCTTAAATCCGCAATCCTAAATCCTTAATCCTTAATTCTAAATCTACAATTATAAATTGTAAATCCGTAATCCTAAATCCTAAATTCTAAATCCGCAATTCTAAATCCTAAATCCTAAGTCCTAAATCCTAAATACGCAATCCTAAATCCTAAATCCTAAATCCTAAATCCTCAATCCTTAATTCTAAATCCTAAATCCGCAATTCTAAATCCTAAATCCACAATCCTAAATTCACAAGCCTAAATCCACAATTCTAATCCTAAATCCTAATTCTGCAATCCTAAATCTTCAATCATAAATCCTAAATCAATTCTAAATCCACAATCCTAAATTCTAATTCGTAAATCCGTAATCCTAAATTCTAAATGATAAATTCGCAATTCTAAATCCTAAACCGGCAATGTTAAATCCAAAACCCGCGATCCTAAATCCTGAATCCTAAATCCTAAATCTGCAATCCTAAATCCGCAATCTGCAATCTGCAATCCTAAATCATAAACCCGCAATCCTAAATCCTAAAACCGCAATCCTAAATCTGCAATAATAAATCCTAAATCCGCAATCATAAATCCTATATCCTAAATTTGCAATCCTAAATCCACAATCCACAATCCTAATTCCTAAATCCTAAATCATATATCCTAAATCCGCAATCCTAAATCTCATAAATCTGAAATCTGCAATCATAAATCCTAAATCCGCAATCCTAAATCATAAATATTAAATTCGCAATCTGCAATCCTAAATTAACAATCCTAAATTCGTAATCCTAAATCCTAAATTCGAAATCTCCAATCGTAAATCCTAAATACGCTATTCTAAATCCTAAATCCAAAATTCGCAATCCTAAATCCTAAATCCGCAATCCTAAATCCACAATCCATAATCCACAATCCTAAATCATAAATCCGAAATCCTAAATCCCATATCCGCAATCCTAAATAATAAATTTGCAATCCTAAATCCGTAATACGCAATCATAAATCCTAAATCCGCAATCCTAAATCTTAACTTCTAAATTCATAATCCTAAATCTGAAATCCGCAATCTTTATTCCTAAATTATAAATCTGAAATCCTAAATCTTAAATTCACAATCCTAAATCCTAACTCATAAATTCGCAATCCTAAATTCGCAATCCGCAATCCAAAATCCAAAATCCGCAATCCTAAATCTGTAATCCTAAATCCTTAATCCGCAATCCTAAATTCTAATCTAAAATCCAAAGTCCGCAATCCTTAATCCTAAATATGCAATCCAAAATCTTAAATCTGTAATCCTAAATCATAAATCGTAAATCCTAAATCCTAAACCCTAAATCATAATCCTAAATCCTAAATCCTAAATCTTAAATTCGTAATCCTAAATTCTAAATCCTAAATCTGCAATCTTAAATCCTAAATTTGTAATCCTAAATCCTAAATCCATAATCTACAATCCTAAATCCTAAATCCGCTATCCTAAATCCTATATTCGCAATCCTAAATTCTAAATCCAAAATCCTAAATCTGCAATCCTAAATCCTAAATCTACAATTCTAAATCCCAAATCTGCAATCCTAAATCTTAACTCATAAATTCATAATCCTAAATCCTAAATCTGTAATCCTAAATTCTAAATCCTAAATCTGTAATGCTAAATCCTAAATCCTAAATCATAAATATGCAAGCCTAAATTCTAAATCAAAAATTCAAAATTCACAATCCTAAATCCCAGATCTACAATCTTAAATCCTAAATCTACAATCTTAAATCTTAAATCTACAATCTTAAATCCTAAATCCTAAATCCTAAATCTTAAATCCGCAAACCTAAATCCTACATCCTAAATTCGCAATCATAAATCCTAAATCCTAAATCCGCAAGCCTAAATCGTAAATCCTAAATCCACAATCCTTAATCCGCATTCCTAAATCCACAAGTCTAAATCCGCAATCCTAAATCTTAAATTTGCAATCCTAAATCCTAAATTCACAATCTTAAATTCTAAATCCACAATCATAAATCCACAATCCAGAATCAACAATCCACAATCCGCACTCATAAATTATAAATCTTAATTCATAAATCCTAAATCTGCAATCCTAAATACTAACTCCTAAATCCTAAATCCTAAATCCTAAATCTTAAATCCTAAATTCTTAATTCCAAATCCTATATCCTAAATTTGCAATCCTAAATCTGCATTCCTAAATTATAAATCTGCATTCCTAAATTCTAAATCCTATATATAAAATCCGCAATCCTAAATCTGCAATCCTAAATCTGCAATCATAAATCTAAATCCCCAATCCTAAATCCCAAATCTTAAATCCTAAATCCTAAATCTTAAATCAGCAATATGCAATCCTAAATCCGAAATCCTTAATCCTAAATCTACAATCCTAATTCCTAAATCCTAAATCCTAAATTCTTAATTCTAAATTCGAAATCCGATATCCGAAATCCGCAATCCTAAATCCGAAATACGCAATCCTAAATCCTAAATCCGCAATCATAAATCCTAAATTCGCAATCCTAAATTCTAAATTCTAAATCCTAAATTCTAAATGCGCAATCCTAATTCCTAAATCCAAATTCCAAAATACGCAATCCGCAATCTTAAATCTTAAATCCACAATTCTAAATCCTAAATTTGCAATCCTTAATCCTAAATTTGATATCAGAAATCCTAAATCCTAAATTCGCAATCATGAATTCTAAATCCTAAATTCGTACTCCGTAATCCTAAATCTGTAATCCTAAATTCTAAATCCTAAATTTTAAATCCGTGTTCCTAAATCCTACATCCTAAATCCGCAATCATAAAACCTAAATCCTCAAGCTTAAATCCGAAATCCGCAATCATAAATCTTAAATCTGCAATCATAAATCCTAAATCTGCAATCCTAAATCTGCAATCCTAAATCCTAGATACTAAATCCGCAATCTTAAATCTTAAATCCGCAATCTTAAATCATAAATCCACAATCCTAAATCTTAAATCTTAAATCGTAATCCAAAATTCCTGAATTTCTAAATTCACAATCATAAATCCTAAATCAGCAATCTTAAATCCTAAAGCCGCAAGCCTAAATCCGCAATTCTAAATCCGCAATCCTAAATCCATAATCCACAATCCTAAATCCGCAATCCTAAATCCTAAATCCGCAATCTACAATCCTAAATCCTAAATCTACAATCCGCAATCCGCAATTCGCAATCCGCAATCCTAAATTCTAAATACGCAATCCTAAATCTTTAACTCCTAATCCCACAATCCTAAATCCTAAATTTGCAATCCTAAATACACAATTCTAAATTCTAAATCCAAAATCCGCAATCCTAAATCCTAAATCCACAATCCAAAATCCAAAATCCAAAATCCAAAATCCAAAATCCAAAATCCAAAATCCAAAATCCAAAATCCGCAATCTAAAATTCTAAATCCACAATCAACAATCCACAATCCACAATCCTAAATCCGCAATCGTAAATCCGGAATAAAAAATCCTAAATCCTAAATCCGCAATCATAAATCCTAAATCCGCAATCATAAATCCTAAATCCGTAATCCTAAATCGTAAATCTGCAATCATAAATTCTAAATTCTAAATCCTAAATCTGTATTCCTAAATTCTACATTATAAATCCTTAATCCGCAATCATAAATCCTAAATAACAATCCGCACTCCTAAATCCTAAATCCGAAATCCGCAATCCAAAATCCAAAATCCAAAATCCTAAATCTGCAATCCTGAATCCTAAATCCTAAATCTGCAATCCTAAATCCGCCATCCGCAATCCTAAATCCTAAATCTTAAATCCGCAATTCTAAATCCTAAATCATAAATTCGTAATCCTAAATCCTAAATTCGTAATCCACAATCCACAATCCGCAATCTATAATCCTAAATCCTCAATCTACAATCCTAATTCCTAAATCATAAATCCTAAATTCGCAATCCTATATCCTGAATCCTAAATTCGAAATCCGAAATCCTAAATCCTTAATCCACAATCCTAAATCCGCAATCCTAAATCCTAAATCCTAAATCCTAAATCCTAATTTCTAATTCCTAAATCCTAAATCCGCAATCCTAAATCCTAAATCCGCAATCCTAAATCCTAAATCCGCAATCCTAAATCCTAAATTCTAAATCTGCAATCCTAAATCCTAATTCCACAATCCTAAATCCTAAATCCTCATTTCACAATCCTAAATCCTAAATCCTAAATCCGCAATCCTAAATCTGCAATCCTAAATCCTAAATCTGCAATCCTAAATCCTAAATCCTAAATCCGCAATCCTAAATTCTAAATACGCAATCCTAAATCTTTAACTCCTAATCCCACAATTCTAAATCCTAAATTTGCAATCCTAAATACAAAATTCTAAATTCTAAATCCAAAATCCGCAATCCTAAATCCTAAATCCACAATCCAAAATCCAAAATCCAAAATCCGCAATCTAAAAGTCTAAATCCACAATCAACAATCCACAATCTACAATCCTAAATCCGGAATCAAAAATCAAAAATCCTAAATCCGCAATCATAAATCCTAAATCCTAAATCCGTAATCCTAAATCGTAAATCTGCAATCATAAATTCTAAATTCTAAATCCTAAATCTGTATTCCTAAATTCTACATTCTAAATCCTTAATCTGCAATCCTAAATCCTAAATCCTAAATCACAATCCGCACTCCTAAATCCTAAATCCGAAATCCGCAATCCAAAATCCAAAATCCTAAATCTGCAATCCTGAATCCTAAATCCTAAATCTGCAATTCTAAATCCACCATCCACAATCCTAAATCTTAAATCCGCAATTCTAAATCCTAAATCATAAATCCGGAATCCTAAATCCTAAATTCGTAATCCACAATCCACAATCCGCAATACTAAATACTAAATCCCAATCCTAAATCTGCAATCCTAAATTCGCAATCTTAAATCCGCTATCTGCAATCCTAAATCTGCAATCCACAATCCTATATCCACAATCCGCAATCCTAAAACCTATATCCGCTATCCGCAATCCTAAATCCACAATCCACAATCCTAAATCCTAAATACGCAATCCTAACTCCTAAACCCACAATCCTAAATCCTAAATTGTCAATCTTAAATCCGCAATTCTAAATCCTAAATCCTAAATCCTAAATCCGCAATCCTAAATCCTAAATCCTAAATCCTAAATCCTAAATCCGCAATCCTAAATCCTAAATCCTAAATCCAAAATCCAAAATTCAAAATCCATAATCTAAAATTCTAAATCCACAATCCACAATCCTAAATCCGCAATCCTAAATCCTATATCCGGAATCAGAAATCCTAAATCCTAAATCCGCAATCATAAATCATAAATCCTAAATGCGTAATCCTAAACCCTAAATCTGCAATCCGAAATTATAAATTCTAAATTCTAAATCCGTTCCTAAATTCTAAATCCTAAATCCTTAATCAGCAATCCTAAATCCTAAATCCCATAAATCCTAAATCTGCAATCCTAAATTCTAAATCCCATAAATCCTAAATCTGCAATCCTAAATTCTAAATCTACTATCCTAATTCTTAAATCCACAATCCTAAATCCTTAATCCACAATCCTAAATCCGCAATCTTAAACCCTTAATCCAAAATCAACAATCCTAAATCCTAAAGTCGCAATCCGCCATCTTAAATCCTAAATCTACAATCCTAAATCCACAATCCTTAGTCTTAAATCCGTAATCCTAAATCATAAATACTACATCCACAATCCTAAATCCTAAATCCGCAATCTGCAATCCTAAATCCGCAATCCGAAATCCTAAATCCGCAATCCGCAATCCTAAATCCGCAATCCGTAATCTTAAATCCTAAATCCGCAATCTTAACTCATAATCCTAAATCTGCAATCCTAAATCCTAAAATCGCAATCCGTAATTCTAAATCCGCAATACGCAATCCTAAATCCTAAATCTTAAATCATTCGCAATCCTAAATCGTAAATCCTAAATCCACATTCCGCAATCCTAAATCCTAAATTCTAAATCTGTAATCATAAATCCTAAATCTGCAATCCTAAATCATAATCATAAATCCATAATCATAATTCCGCAATACTAAATCCGCAATCCTAAATCCTAAATATGCAATCCTAAATCCTAATTCCGCAATCCTAAATCCTAAATTCAAAATCTGCAATCCTAATTCCTAAATCCGCAATTCTAAATCCTAAATCTGCAATCCTAAATCCTAAATCTGCAATTATAAATCTTAAATCCCCCAAATCCTAAATCTGCAATCCTGAATCCTAAATTCGCATTACTAAATACTATATCCTAAATCCGCAATCCGCAATCCTAAATCCTTAATCCGTAATCCTAAATCTGTAATCCTAAATCCTATATCCCATAAATTTTAAATCCGCAATCCTAAATCCTAAATCCACAATCCTAAATCCTAAATCTGAAATCTTAAATCCTAAATTCTAAATCCACAATCCACAATCCTAAATCCTAAATTCGCAATCTTAAATCCTAAATTCTAAATCCACAATCCACAATCCTAAATCCTAAATCCGCAATCATAAATCCACAATCCTAAATCCTAAATCCACAATCCTAAATACGCAATCCTAAATCCTAAATGCTCAATCATAAATACGCAATCCTAAATCCTAAATGCGCCATTCTAAATTCGCAATCTACAATCCTAAATCCTAAATCTACAATCCACAATCATAAATCCTAAACCCGCAATCCTAAATCTTAAATCCACAATCCTAAATCCTAACTCCTAAACCCACAATCCTAAATCCTAAATTCGCAATCCTAAATCCTAAATCCTAAATGCGCAATCCTAAATCCTAAATCCAAATTCCAAAATCCGCAATCCGCAATCTTAAATCTTAAATCCACAATTCTAAATCCTATATTCGCAATCCTATATCCTAAATCTGAAATCAGAAATCCTAAATCCTAAATTCGCAATCATGAATTCTAAATTCTAAATTCGGACTCCGTAATCCTAAATCCTAAATCTGCAATTTTAAATTCTAAATCCTAAATTTTAAATCCGTATTCCTAAATCCTACATCCTAAATCCGCAATCATAAATTCTAAATCCGCAAGCTTAAATCTGAAATCCGCAATCATAAATCTTAAATCTGCAATCATAAATCCTAAATCTGCAATCCTAAATCCCAAATCCTAAATCCGCAATCCTAAATCCTAAATTCGCAATCCTAAATCAGTAATTTGCAATCCTAAATCCTAAATCCGCAATCCTAAATCCGCAATCCTAAATCCACAATCCACAATCCTAAGTCCTAAATCCACAATCATAAATCCTAAATCTGCTATCCTAAATCCTCAATCCACATTCCTAAATTCTAATTCCTAAATCCGCAATCCTAAGTTCTAAATGCTAAATCCGCAATGCTAAATGTTAAATCCTGCATCCGCAATTCTAAATCTAAAGTCCGCAATCCTAAATCCTAAAGTCGCAATCCTAAATCTTAAATCCTAAATCCGCAATCTTAAATCCTAAATCCGCAATCCTAAATCCTAAATCCACAATCCACAATCCACAATCCTAATACCTAAATCCACAATCCTAAATCCCAAATCCGCAATCATATATCCTAAATCCACAGTCCTAAATCCATAATCTACAATCCTTATTCCTAAATTCGTGATCCTAAATCTTAAATCCTATCATATTCCTAAATCCGCAATCCTAAATCCCATAAATCCTAAATCTACAATCATAAATCTTAAATCCGTAATCTTAAATCTTAAATCCTAAATCTTAAATCCGTAATCCTAAATCCGAAATCCTTAATCCTAAATCAACAATCCTAAATCCTTAATTTTAAATCAGAAATCCCAAATCCTAAATCCGCAATCCTAAATTCGCAATCCTAAATCCTAAATACGCAATCCTAAATTCTAAATCCTAAATCCGAATCCTAAATCCTAAATCCGCAATCCTAAATACGCAATTCTAAATCCGCAATCCTAAATCCGCAATCCTAAATCCACAATCCGCAATCCGCAATCCTAAGTACTAAATCTGCAATCCTAAATCTTAAATCAACAATCCTAAATCCTAAAGCCGCAATCCCAAATCCTAAATCCGCAATCTTAAATCTTAAATCTTAAATCCTAAACTCGCAATCCAAAATCCTCTAAATTCTAAATCTATAATCCTAAATCCACAATCCTAAATCCTAAATCCGCAATCATAAATCAGCAATTCTAAATCCTAAATATCTGCAATCCTAACCTAGATCCTAAATTCGAAATCTTAAATCCTTAATCCGCAATCCTAAATCCTAAATCCTAATTCCACAATCCTAAATCCTAAATCTGCTATCCTAAATCTTAAATCTACAATCCTAAATCCTAATTCCTATATCCGCAATCCTAAATTTTAAATGTTAAATCCATAATCCTAAATCTTAAATCCTAAATCCTAAATCCTAAATCCGCAATCATAAATCCGTAATTCTAAATTGTAAATCCGCAATCCTAAATCCTAAATATGCAATCCTAAATCCTAATTTTGCAATCATAAAACCTAAATCCCAAATCTGCAATCCTAAATCCGAAATCCTAAATCAGTAATCTGCAATCCTAAATCCTAAATCCTAAATTCGCAATCCTAAATCCTCAATCCACAATCTGCTATCATAAATCCTCAATCCACATTCCTAATCCTAATTCCTAAATCCGCAATCCTATGTTCTAAATGCTAAATCCGCAATGCTAAATGTTAAATCCTAAATCCACAATCTTAAATCTAAAATCCGCAAAGCTAAATCCTAAATTCGCAATCCTAAATCCTAAATTCGCAATCCTAAATCCTAAATCCTAAATCTGCAATCCTAAATCCTAAATCCGCAATCCTAAATCCTAAATCCTAAATCCACAATCCACAGTCCTAATACCTAAATCCGCAATCTTAAATCCCAAATCCTAAATCATATATCCTAAATCCACAATCATAAATCCTAAATCCACAATCCTAATTCATAAATCCGCAATCCTAAATCTTAAATCCTAAATTATATTCCTAAATCCGCAATCCTAGATCTCCTAAATCCTAAATCTGCAATCATAAATCTTAAATCCTAAATCTTAAATCCGCAATCCTAAATCCAAAATCCTTAATCCTAAATCAACAATCCTAAATCTTAAATCCTAAATCCTTAATTCTAAATCAGAAATCCTAAATAATAAATCCGCAATCCTAAATCCGCAATTCTAAATCATAAATACGTAATCCTAAATCCTAAATCCGCAATCCTTAATCCTAAATCCGCAATCCTAAATCCTAACTCCTAAACCCACAATCCTAAATTCACAATCCTAAATCCGGTATCCTAAATTCTAAATCCTAAATCTTAAATCCTAAATCCTAAATGCGCAATCCTAAATCCAAATTCCAAAATCCTCAACCAGCAATCTTAAATCCTAAATCCATAATCCTAAATCCTAAACCCGCAATCCTAAATCCTAAATCCGATATCCTAAATCCTAAATTCGCAATCATGAATTCTAAATCCTAAATTCGTAATCCGTAATCCTAAATCCTAAATCTGCAATCCTAAATTCTAAATCCTAAATTCTAAATACGTATTCCTAAATCCTACATCCTACATCCTAAATCCGCAATCGTAAATCCTAACAATCCTAAATCCTAACAATCCTACATCCTAAATCTGCAATCCTAAATCCTATATCCGCAATTCGCAATCCTAAAACATATATCCGCAATTCGCAATCCTAAAACATATATCCGCAATTCGCAATCCTAAATCCTATATCCGCAATCCTAAATTCTAAATCCTAAATCCGCAATCCTTAATCTTAAATCCGCAATCCTAAATCCTTAATTCTAAATCTACAATTATAAATTGTAAATCCGTAATCCGTAATCCTAAATCGTAAATTCTAAATCAGCAATCCTAAATCCTAAATCCTAAGTCCTAAATCCTAAATCCTAATTCCTAAATCCTAAATACACAATCCTAAATCATAAATCCTTAATCCGCAATCTTTAATTCTAAATCCTAAATCCGCAATTTTTAAATCTAAATCCTAAATCCGCAATTCTAAATCATAAATCCACAATCCTAAATCCACAATTTTAATCCTAAATCCTAATTTTGCAATCCTAAATCTTCAATCATAAACCCTAAATCAATTCTAAAGCCACAATCCTAAATTCTAATTCTTAAATCCGCAATCCTAAATTCTAAATGATAAATTCACAATTCTAAATTCTAAATCCGCAATGCTAAATCCAAAACCCGCGATCCTAAATCCTAAATCCGAAATTCTAAATCTGCAATCCTAAATCCGCAATCTGCAATCCTAAATCATAAACCCGCGATCCTAAATCCTAAAACCGCAATCCGAAATCTCTGCAATAATAAATCCTAAATCCGCAATCATAAATCCTATATCCTAAATCCGCAATCTTAAATCCACAATTCACAATCCTAATTCCTAAATCCTAAATTCTAAATCATATATCCTAAATCCGCAATCCTAAATCTACAATCCTAAATCTGAAATCTGCAATCATAAATCCTAAATCCGCAATCCTAAATCATAAATATTAAATCCGCAATCTGCAATCCTAAATTAAAAATTCTAAATTCGTAATCCTAAATCCTAAATTCGAAATCTGCAATCGTAAATCCTAAATCCTAAATACGCTATTCTAAATCCTAAATCCAAAATCCAAAATTCGCAATCCTAAATCCTAAATCCGCAATTCTAAATCCACAATCCATAATCCACAATCCTAAATCCTAAATCCCAAATCCTAAATCCCATATCTGCAATCCTAAATAATAAATTTGCAATCCTAAATCCGTAATACGCAATCATAAATCCTAAATCCGCAATCCTAAATCTTAACTTCTAAATTCGTAATCCTAAATCTGAAATCTGCAATCCTAATTCCTAAATCATAAATCTGCAATCCTAAATTTTAAATTCACAATCCTAAATCCTAACTCATAAATTCACAATCCTAAATTCGCAATCCTAAATTTTAAATCCGCAATCCTAAATCCAAAATCCGCAATCCTTAATCTGTAATCCTAAATCCGCAATCCAAAATCCAAAATCCAAAATCCAAAATTCTAATCTAAAATCCAAAGTCTGCAATCCTTAATCCTAAATATGCAATCCAAAATCCAAAATCTTAAATCTGCAATCCTAAATCATAAATCGTAAATCCTAAATCCTAAACCCTAAATCTTAATCTTAAATCCTAAATCCTAAATCCTAAATCTTAAACCCGCAACCCTAAATTCTAAATTCTAAATCTGCAATCTTAAATCCTAAATTCATAATCCTAAATCCTAAATCCATAATCAACAATCCTAAATCCGCTATCCTAAATCCTATATTCGTAATCCTAAATTCTAAATCCAAAATCCTAAATCTGCAATCCTAAATCCTAAATCTACAATTCTAAATCCCAAATCTGCAATCCTAAATCTTAACTCCTAAATTCGTAATCCTAAATCCCAAATCTGTAATCCTAAATCCTAAATCATAAATCTGTAATGTTAAATCCTAAATCCTAAATCATAAATATGCAAGCCTAAATTCTAAATCAAAAATTCAAAATTCACAATCTTAAATCCTAGATCTACATTCTTAAATCCTAAATCTACAATCTGAAATCCTAAATCCTAAATCTTAAATCCGCAGACCTAATCCTACATCCTAAATTCGCAATCATAAATCCTAAATTCTAAATCCGCAATCATAAATCCTAAATCCGCAATCGTAAATCTTAAATCCGCAATCCTAAATCGTAAATCGTAAATCTGCAATCCTTAATTAATCCGCATTCCTAAATCCACAAGCCTAAATCCACAATCCTAAATCTTAAATTTGCAATCCTAAATCCTAAATTCACAATCTTAAATTCTAAATCCACAATCCAGAATCCACAATCCTAAATCCGCACTCATAAATTCTAAATCTTAATTACTAAATCCTAAATCCGCAATCCTAAATACTAAATACTAAATAATAAATCCACAATCCTAAATCCAAATCCTAAATCCAAATCCTATATCCTAAATTTGCAATCCTAAATCCATAATTCTAAATCCTAAATCTGCTTTCCTAAATTCTAAATCCTATATATAAAATCCGCAATCCTAAATCTGCAATCATAAATCTAAATCCCCAATTCTAAATCCCAAATACTAAATCCTAAATCTTAAATCAGCAATATGCAATCCTAAATCCGAAATCCTTAATCCTAAATCAACAATCCTAAATCCTTAATCCTAAATCCTAAATTCTTAATTCTAAATTCGAAATCCGATATCCGAAATCCGCAATCCTAAATCCGAAATACGCAATCCTAAATCCAAAATCCGCAATCATAAATCCTAAATTCGCAATCCTAAATCCTAACTCCTAAACCCACAATCCTAAATCCTAAATTCGCAATCCTAAATTTTAAATCCTAAATCCTAAATTCTAAATGCGCAATCCTAATTCCTAAATCCAAATTCCAAAATCCGCAATCCGCAATCTTAAATCTTAAATCCACAATTCTAAATCCTAAATTTGCAATCCTTAATCCTAAATTTCAAATCAGAAATCCTAAATCCTAAATTCGCAATCATGAATTCTAAATCCTAAATTCGTACTCCGTAATCCTAAATCTGTAATCCTAAATTCTAAATCCTAAATTTTAAATCTGTATTCCTAAATCCTACATTCTAAATCCGCAATCATAAATCCTAAATCCTCAAGCTTAAATCCAAAATCCGCAATTATAAATCTTAAATCTGCAATCATAAATCCTAAATCTGCAATCCTAAATCTGCAATCCTAAATCCTAGATACTAAATCCGCAATCTTAAATCTTAAATCCGCAATCTTAAATCATAAATCCACAATCCTAAATCTTAAATCCTAAATCGTGATCCAAAATTCCTGAAATTCTAAATTCACAATCATAAATCCTAAATCAACAATCTTAAACCCTAAATCCGCAAGCCTAAATCCGCAATTCTAAATCCGCAATACTAAATCCACAATCCACAATCCTAAATCCGCAATCCTAAATCCTAAATCCGCAATCTGCAATCCTAAATCCTAAATCTGCAATCCGCAATCTCATATCCGCAATCCTAAATCCTAAATCCACAATCCGCAATCCTAAATTCTAAATACGCAATCCTAAATCTTTAACTCCTAATTCCACAATCCTAAATCCTAAATTTGCAATCCTAAATACACAATACTAAATTCTAAATCCAAAATCCGCAATCCTAAATCCTAAATCCACAATCCAAAATCCTCAATCTAAAATTCTAAATCCACAATCCACAATCCACAATCCTAAATCCGCAATCCTAAATCCTAAATCCGGAATCAGAAATCATAAATCCTAAATCCGCAATCATAAATCCTAAATCCTAAATCTGTAATCCTAAATCGTAAATCTGCAATCATAAATTCTAAATTCTAAATCCTAAATCTGTATTCCTAAATTCTACATTCTAAATCCTTAATCCGCAATCCTAAATCATAAATCCACAATCCGCACTCCTAAATCCGAAATCCGAAATCCGCAATCCGTAATCCGCAATCCGCAATCCTAAATCATAAATCCGCAATCCGCAATCCTAAATCTGCAATCCGCAATCCTAAATCCGCAATCCGCAATCCGTAATCTTAAATCCTAAATCCGCAATCTTAACTCATAATCCTAAATCTGCAATCCTAAATCCTAAATTCGCAATCCGTAATTCTAAATCCGTAATACGCAATCCTAAATCCTAAATCTTAAATCATTCGCAATCCTAAATCGTAAATCGTAAATCCTAAATTCACATTCCGCAATCCTAAATTCTAAATTCTAAATCTGTAATCCTAAATCCTAAATTTGCAATGCTAAATCATAATCATAAATCCATAATCCTAAATCCGCAATCCTAAATCCGCAATCCTAAATCCTAAATATGCAATCCTAAATCCTAATTCCGCAATTCTAAATCCGAAATTCAAAATCTGCAATCCTAATTCCTAAATCCGCAATCCTAAATCCTAAATATGCAATCCTAAATCCTAAATCTGCAATTATAAATCTTAAATCCCCCAAATCCTAAATCTGCAATCCTGAATCCTAAATTCGCATTCCTAAATACTATATCCTAAATCCTACATCCTAAATCCGCAATCCTAAATTCGCAATCCTAAATCCTAAATCCTAAATCTGTAATCCTAAATCCTATATCCCATAAATTTTAAATCCGCAATCCTAAATCCTAAATCCACAATCCTAAATCCTAAATCCGCAATCTTAAATCCTAAATTCTAAATCCACAATCAACAATCCTAAATCCTAAATCCGCAATCATAAATCCACAATCCTAAATCCTAAATCCACAATCCTAAATACGCAATCCTAAATCCTAAATGCGCAATCCTAAATACGCAATCCTAAATCCTAAATACGCCATTCTAAATTCGCAATCTACAATCCTAAATCCTAAATCTGCAATCCGCAATCCGCAATCATAAATCCTAAACCCGCAATCCTAAATCTTAAATCCACAATCCTAAATCCTAACTCCTAAACCCACAATCCTAAATCCTAAATTCGCATTCCTAAATCCTAAATCCTAAATGCGCAATCCTAAATCCTAAATCCAAATTCCAAAATCCGCAATCTTAAATCCTAAATCCACAATCCTAAATCCTAAATCTACAATCGTAAATCCTAAAACCGAAATCAGAAATCCTAAATCCTAAATTCGCAATCATGAATTCTAAATCCTAAATTCGTATTCCATAATCCTAAATCCTAAATCTGCAATCCAAAATTCTAAATCCAAAATTCTAAATTCGTATTCCTAAATCCTACATTCTAAATCCTACATCCTAAATCCGCAATCATAAATCCTAAATCCGCAATCCTTAATTCAAAATCCGCAATCATAAATCTTAAATCTGTAATCCTAAATCCTAAATCCGCAATCCTAAATCCTAGCTACTTTATCCGCTATCCTAAATCCTAAATCCGCAATCCTAAATCTTAAATCCTTAATCCGCAATCCAAAATCCCTTAAATCCTAAATTTACAATCCTAAATCCTAAATCAGGAATCATAAATACTAAATACTAAATTCACAATCCTAAATCCGCAATCCAAAATCCGCAATCCTAAATCCGCTATCTGCAATCCGCAATCCTATATCCGCAATCCGCAATCCTAAATCCTATATCCGCTATCCACAATCCTAAATCCTAAATCCACAATCCTAAATCCTAAATACGCAATCCTAACTCCTAAACCCGCAATCCTAAATCCACAATCCACAATCCTAAATCCTAAATCCGCAATCCTAAATCTAAAATTCTAAATCCGCAACCCAAAATCCCTTAAATCCTAAATTTGCAATCCTAAATCCTAAATCAGCAATCCTAAATACTAAATACTAAATCCGCAATCCTAAATCCGCAATCCTAAATTCGCAATTCTAAATCCGCTATCTGCAATCCTAAATCTGCAATCCGCAATCCTATATCCGCAATCCGCAATCCGCTATCCGCAATCCTATATCTGCTATCCGCAATCCTAAATCCACAATCCTAAATCCTAAATACGCAATCCTAACTCCTAAACCCACAATCCTAAATCCTAAATTCTCAATCTTAAATCCGCAATTCTAAATCCTAAATCTGCAATCCTAAATCCTAAATCTGCAATCCTAAATCCTAAATCCGCAATCCTAAATCCAAAATCCGAAATCCGCAATCTAAAATTCTAAATCCTAAATCCACAATCCACAATCCACAATCCGCAATCCGCAATCCTAAATCCTAAATCCGGAATCAGAAATCCTAAATCCTAAATCCGCAATTATAAATCATAAATCCTAAATGCGTAATCCTAAACCCTAAATCTGCAATCCGAAATTCTAAATTCTAAATCCTAAATCCGTATTCCTAAATTCTACATCCTAAATCCTAAATCCGCAATCCTAAATCCTAAATGCCATAAATCCTAAATCTGCAATCCTAAATTCTAAATCCCATAAATCCTAAATCTGCAATCCTAAATTCTAAATCCGCAATCCTAAATCCGCAATCCTAATTCTTAAATCCTCAATCCTAAATCCTTAATCCACATTCCACAATCCTAAATCCGCAATCCTAAACCTTTAATCCAAAATCAGCAATCCTAAATCCTAAAGTAGCAATCCGCCATCTTAAATCCTAAATCTACAATCCTATATCCACAATCCTAAGTCCTAAATCCGTAATCATAAATCCTACATCCACAATCCTAATCCTAAATCCGCAATCCTAAATCTGCAATCCGCAATCCTAAATCCGTAATCCGCAATCCTAAATCCGCAATCCGTAATCTTAAATCCTAAATCCGCAATCTTAACTCATAATCCTAAATCTGCAATCCTAAATCCTAAATTCGCAATCCGTAATTCTAAATCCGCAATACGCAATCCTAAATCCTATATCCCATAAATTTTAAATCCGCAATCCACAATCCTAAATCCACAATCCTAAATCCTAAATCCGCAATCTTAAATCCTAAATTCTAAATCCACAATCCTAAATCCTAATCCGCAATCATAAATCCACAATCCTAAATCCATAATCCTAAACACGCAATCCTAAATCCTAAATGCGCAATCCTAAATACGCAATCCTAAATCCTAAATGCGCCATTCTAAATTCGCAATCTACAATCCTAAATCCTAAATCTGCAATCCGCAATCATAAATTCTAAACCCGCAATCCTAAATCTTAAATCCACAATCCTAAATCCTAACTCCTAAACCCACAATCCTAAATCCTAAATTCGCAATCCTAAATCCTAAATTCTAAATGCGCAATCCTAAATCCTAAAACCAAATTCCAAAATCCGCAATCCGCAATCTTAAATCTTAAATCCACAATTCTAAATCCTATATTCGCAATCCTAAATCCTAAATCTGAAATCAGAAATCCTAAATCCTAAATTCGCAATCATGAATTCTAAATCCTAAATTCGTACTCCGTAATCCTAAATTTGCAATTTTAAATTCTAAATCCTAAATTTTAAATCCGTATTCCTAAATCCTACATCTTAAATCCGCAATCATAAATTCTAAATCCGCAATCTTAAATCTTAAATCTGCAATCATAAATCCTAAATCTACAATCTAAATCCTAAATCCGCAATCCTAAATCCTAAATCCGCAATCCTGAATCAGTAATTTGCAATCATAAATCCTAAATCCGCAATCCTAAATCCTAAATCCGCAATCCTAAATCCACAATCCTAAATCCTAAATCTGCAATCCTAAATTCTCAATCCACATTCCTAAATTCTAATTCCTAAATCCTAATTCTTAAATCCGTAATCCTAAATCCTTAATCCACAATCCTAAATCCTAAATCCGCAATCCTAAACCCTTAAACCAAAATCAGCAATCCTAAATCCTAAAGTCCGAATCCGCCATCTTAAATCCTAAATCTACAATCATAAATCCACAATCCTAAGTCCTAAATCCGCAATCCGCAATTCGCAATCCTAAATCCGTAATCCGTAATCTTGAATCCTAAATCCGCAATCTTAACTATAATCCTAAATCTGCTATCCTAAATCCTAAATTCGCAATCCGTAATCCTAAATACGTAATACGCAATCCTAAATCTTAAATAATTCGCAATCCTAAATCGTAAATCGTAAATCCTAAATCCACATTCCGCAATCTTAAATCCTAAATTCTAAATCTGTAATCCTAAATCCTAAATCTGCAATCCTAAATCATAATCCTAAATTCGTAATCCTAAATCCGCAATCCTAAATTCACAATCCTAAATCCTAAATATGTAATCCTAAATCCTAATTCTGCAATCCTAAATCCTAATTCTGCAATCCTAAATCCTAAATTCAAAATCTGCAATCCTAATTCATAAATCCGCAATCCTAAATCCTAAATCTGCATTCCTAAATCCTAAATCTGCAATTCTAAATCCTAAATCCCCCAAATCCTAAATCTGGAATCCTAAATCCTAAATTCGCAATCCTAAATCCTAAATCTGCAATCCTAAATCCTAAATCTGCAATCCTAAATCCTAAATCTGCAATCTTAAATCCTAAATCCGCAATCCAAAATCCTAAATTATAAATTCACAATCCACAGTCCTAATACCTAAATTCGCAATCCTAAATCCCAAATCCTAAATCCATAATCCACAATCCTAATTCCTAAATCCGCGATCCTAAATCTTAAATCCTAAATCATATTCCTAAATCCGCAATCCTAAATCCCCTAAATCCTAAATCTGCAATCATAAATCTTAAATCCACAATCCTAAATCTTAAATCCGCAATTCTAAATCCGAAATCCTTAATCCCAAATCAACAATCCTAAATCCTTAATCCTAAATCCTTAATTTTAAATCAGAAATCATAAATTTGCAATCCTAAATCCGCAATCCTAAATCCGCAATACGCAATCCAAAATTTGAAATCCTAAATCCGAATCCTAAATCCTAAACCCGCAATCCTAAATCCGCAATCCTAAATCCTAACTCCTAAACCCACAATCCTAAATCCTAAATTCGCAATCCTAAATTCACAATCCTAAATTCTAAATTATAAATCCTAAATGCGCAATCCTAAATCCAAATTCCAAAATCCGCAATCCGTAATCTTAAATCCTAAATCCATAATCCTAAATCTTAAATCTGCAATCGTAAATCCTAAAATCGAAAACAGAAATCCTAAATCCTAAATTTGCAATCATGAATTCTAAATCCTAAATTCTATTCCGTAATCCTAAATCCTAAATCTGCAAACTTAAATTCTAAATCTAAAATTCTAAATTCGTATTCCTAAACCCTACATTCTAAATCCTAAATCCGCAATCCTAAATTCGAAATCCGCAATCATAAATCTTAAATCTGCAATCCTAAATCCTAAATCTGCAAACCTAAATCCTAGATCCTAAATCCGCAATCCTAAATCCTAAATCCGCAATCCTAAATCCGCAATCCTAAATATTAAATTTTAAATCCGCAATCCAAAATCCCTTAAATCCTAAATTTGCAATCATAAATCCTAAATCCTAAATCAGCAATCCTAAATCCTAAATACTAAATCTGCAATCCTAAATCCGCAATCCTAAATTCGCAATCCTAAATCCGCTATCTGCAATCCTCAATCTGCAATCCGCAATCATATATCCGCAATCCTAAATCCTATATCCGCTATCCGCAATCCTAAATCCACAATCCTAAATCCTAAATACGCAATCCTAACTCCTAAACCCACAATCCTAAATCCTAAATTCTCAATCTAAAATTCACAATTCTAAATCCTAAATCCGCAATCCTAAATCCTAAATCCTAAATTCTCAATCCTAAATTCGCAATCCTAAATCCAAAATCCAAAATCCAAAATCCGCAATCTAAAATTCTAAATTCTAAATCCGCAATCTAAAATTCTAAATCCTAAATCCACAATCCACAATCCTAAATCCGCAATCCTAAATCCTAAATCCGGAATCAGAAATCCTAAATCCTAAATCCGCAATCATAAATTATAAATCCTAAATGCGTAATCCTAAACCCTAAATCTGCAATCCGAAATTCTAAGATCTAAATCCTAAATCTGTATTCCTAAATTCTACATCCTAAATCCTTAATCCGCAATCCTAAATCCTAAATCCCATAAATCCTAAATCTGCAATCCTAAATTCTAAATCCCATAAATCCTAAATCTGCAATCCTAAATTCTAAATCCGCAATCCTAAATCCGCAATCCTAATTCTCAAATCCATAATCCTAAATCCTTAATCCACAATCCACAATCCTAAATCCGCAATCCTAAACCCTTAATCCAAAATCAGCAATCCTAAATCCTAAAGTCGCAATCCGCCATCTTAAATCCTAAATTTACAATCCTAAATCCACAATCCTAAGTCCTAAATCCGTAATCCTAAATCATAAATCCTACATCCACAATCCTAAATCCTAAATCTGCAATCCGCAATCCTAAATCCGCAATCCTAATTCCGCAATCCGTAATCTTAAATCTTAAATCTGCAATCTTAACTCATAATCCTAAATCTGCAATTCGCAATCCGTAATTCTAAATCCGCAATCCGTAATTCTAAATCCGCAATACGCAATCATAAATCCTAAATCTTAAATCATTCGCAATCCTAAACCGTAAATCGTAAATCCTAAATCCTAAATCCACATTCCGCAATCCTAAATCCTAAATTCTAAATCTGTAATCATAAATCCTAAATCTGCAATCCTAAATCATAATCATAAATCCATAATCATAAATCCGCAATCCTAAATCCGCAATCCTAAATCCTAAATATGCAATCCTATATCCTAATTCCGCAATCCTAAATCGTAAATTCAAAATCTGCAATCCTAATTCCTAAATCCGCAATCCTAAATCTTAAATCTGCAATCCTAAATCTGCAATTATAAATCTTAAATCCCCCACATCCTAAATCTGCAATCCTGAATCCTAAATTCGCATTCCTATATCCTAAATCCGCAATCCTAAATCCGCAATCCTAAATCCTAAATCCTAAATCCTTAATCCGTAATCCTAAATCTGTAATCCTAAATCCTATATCCCATAAATTTTAAATCCGCAATCCTAAATCCTAAATCCACAATCCACAATCTTAAATCCGCAATCTTAAATCTGCAATCTTAAATCCGCAATCTTAAATCCTAAATTCTAAATCCACAATCCACAATCCACAATCCTAAATCCGCAATCATAAATCCACAATCCTAAATCCTAAATCCACAATCCTAAATATGCAATCCTAAATCCTAAATGCGCAATCCTAAATACACAATCCTAAATCCTAAATGCGCCATTCTAAATTTGCAATGTACAATCCTAAATCCTAAATCTGCAATCCGCAATCATAAATCCTAAACCCGCAATCCTAAATCTTAAATCCACAATCCACAATCCACAATCCGAACTCCTAAACCCACAATCCTAAATCTTAAATTCGCAATCCTAAATCCTAAATCCTAAATGCGCAATCCTAAATCCAAATTCCAAAATCCGCAATCCGCAATCTTAAATCTTAAATCCACAATTCTAAATCCTATATTCGCAATCCTAAATTCGCAATCATGAATTCTAGATCCTAAATTCGTACTCCGTAATCCTAAATTCTAAATCTGCAATTTTAAATTCTAAATCCTAAATTTTAAATCCGTATTCCTAAATCCTACATCCTAAATCCGCAATCATAAATTCTAAATCCGCAAGCTTAAATCTGAAATCCGCAATCATAAATCTTAAATCTGCAATCATAAATCCTAAATCTGCAATCCTAAATCCGCAATCCTAAATCAGTAATTTGCAATCCTAAATCCTAAATCCGTAATCCTAAATCCTAAATCCGCAATCCTAAATTCACAATCCACAATCCTAAATCCTAAATCCTATATCTGCTATTCTAAATCCGCAATCCACATTCCTAAATTATAATTCCTAAATCCGCAATCCTAAGTTCTAAATGCTAAATCCACAATGCTAAATGTTAAATCCTAAATTCGCAATCCTAAATCCGCAATCCGTAATCTTAAATCTTAAATCCGCAATCTTAACTCATAATCCTAAATCTGCAATTCGCAATCCGTAATTCTAAATCCGCAATCCGTAATTCTAAATCCGCAATATGCAATCATAAATCCTAAATCTTAAATCATTCGCAATCCTAAATCGTAAATCGTAAATCCACATTCCGCAATCCTAAATCCTAAATTCTAAATCTGTAATCATAAATCCTAAATCTGCAATCCTAAATCATAATCATAAATCCATAATCATAAATCCGCAATCCTAAATCCGCAATCCTAAATCCTAAATATGCAATCCTATATCCTAATTCCGCAATCCTAAATCGTAAATTCAAAATCTGCAATCCTAATTCCTAAATCCGCAATCCTAAATCCTAAATCTGCAATCCAAAATCTGCAATTATAAATCTTAAATCCCCCACATCCTAAATCTGCAATCCTGAATCCTAAATTCGCATTCCTATATCCTAAATCCGCAATCCTAAATCCTAAATCCGCAATCCTAAATCCTAAATCCTTAATCCGTAATCCTAAATCTGTAATCCTAAATCCTATATCCCATAAATTTTAAATCCGCAATCCTAAATCCTAAATCCACAATCCACAATCTTAAATCCGCAATCTTAAATCCGCAATCTTAAATCCGCAATCTTAAATCCGCAATCTTAAATCCGCAATCTTAAATCCTAAATTCTAAATCCACAATCCACAATCCACAATCCTAAATCCGCAATCATAAATCCACAATCCTAAATCCTAAATCCACAATCCTAAATACGCAATCCTAAATCCTAAATGCGCAATCCTAAATACACAATCCTAAATCCTAAATACGCCATTCTAAATTTGCAATCTACAATCCTAAATCCTAAATCTGCAATCCGCAATCATAAATCCTAAACCCGCAATCCTAAATCTTAAATCCACAATCCACAATCCACAATCCGAACTCCTAAACCCACAATCCTAAATCTTAAATTCGCAATCCTAAATCCTAAATCCTAAATGCGCAATCCTAAATCCAAATTCCAAAATCCGCAATCCGCAATCTTAAATCTTAAATCCACAATTCTAAATCCTATATTCGCAATCCTAAATTCGCAATCATGAATTCTAGATCCTAAATTCGTACTCCGTAATCCTAAATTCTAAATCTGCAATTTTAAATTCTAAATCCTAAATTTTAAATCCGTATTCCTAAATCCTACATCCTAAATCCGCAATCATAAATTCTAAATCCGCAAGCTTAAATCTTTAATCCGCAATCATAAATCTTAAATCTGCAATCATAAATCCTAAATCTGCAATCCTAAATCCGCAATCCTAAATCCGCAATCCTAAATCAGTAATTTGCAATCCTAAATCCTAAATCCGTAATCCGTAATCCTAAATCCGCAATCCTAAATCCACAATCCACAATCCTAAATCCTAAATCCTATATCTGCTATCCTAAATCAGCAATCCACATTCCTAAATTATAATTCCTAAATCCGCAATCCTAAGTTCTAAATGCTAAATCCACAATGCTAAATGTTAAATCCTAAATTCGCAATCCTAAATCTAAAATACGCAATCCTAAATCCTAAAGTCGCAATCCTAAATCTTAAATCCTAAATCTGCCATCTTAAATCCTAAATCCGCAATCCTAAATCCTAAATCCATAATCCACAGTCCTAATACCTAAATCCGCAATCCTAAATCCCAAATTCGCAATCATATATCCTAAATCCACAATCCTAAATCCATAATCCACAATCCTAATTCCTAAATCCGTGATCCTAAATCTTAAATCCTAAATCATATTCCTAAATCCGCAATCCTAAATCCCATAAATCCTAAATCTGCAGTCATAAATCTTAAATCCGTAATCCTAAATCTTAAATCCGTAATCCTAAATCCGAAATCCTTAATCCTAAATCAACAATCCTAAATCCTTAATTTTATATCAGAAATCCTAAATCCTAAATCCTAAATTCGCAATCCTAAATCCTAAATACGCAATCCTAAATTCTAAATCCTAAATCCGAATCCTATATCCTAAATCCGTAATCCTAAATCCGCAATCCTAAATCCTAACTCTTAAAGCCACAATCCTAAATCCTAAATTTGCAATCCTAAATTCTAAATCCTAAATCCTAAATGCGCAATCCTAAATCCTAAATCCAAATTCCAAAATCCGCAATCCGCAATCTTAAATCCAAAATCCACTATCCATAATCCTAAATCTACAATCGTAAATCCTAAAACCGAAATCAGAAATCCTAAATCCTAAATTCGCAATCATGAATTCTAAATCCTAAATTCGTATTCCATAATCCTAAATCCTAAATCTGCAATAAAAAATTTTAAATCCTAAATTCTAAATTCGTATTTCTAAATCCTACATTCTAAATCCTACATCCTAAATCCGCAATCATAAATCCTAAATCCGCAATCCTAAATTCAAAATCCGCAATCATAAATCTTAAATCTGCAATCCTAAACCCTAAATCTGCAATCCTAAATCCTAGATACTAAATCTGCAATCCTAAATCCTAAATCCGCAATCCTAAATCTCAAATCCTTAATCCACAATCCAAAATCCCTTAAATCCTAAATTTGCAATCCTAAATCCTAAATCAGCAATCCTAAATACTAAATACTAAATTCATAATCCTAAATCCGCAATCCTAAATCCGCAATCCAAAATCCGCAATCCTAAATCCGCTATCTGCAGTCCGCAATCCTATATCCGTAATCCGCAATCCTAAATCCTATATCCGCTATCCGCAATCCTAAATCCTAAATCCACAATCCTAAATCCTAAATACGCAATCCTAACTCCTAAACCCACGATCCTAAATCCTAAATTCTCAATCCTAAATCCGCAATTCTAAATTCTAAATCCTAAATCCGCAACCCTAAATCCTAAATCCTAAATCCGCAATCCTAAATCCTAAAATCCTAAATCCAAAATCCTAAATCCAAAATCCGCAATCTAAGATTCTAAATCCTAAATCCACAATCCACAATCCTAAATCCGCAATCCTAGATCCTAAATCCGAAATCAGAAATCCTAAATCCGCAATCATAAATCATAAATCCTAAATGCTTAATACTAAATCCTAAATCTGCAATCCGAAATTCTAAATTCTAAATCCTAAATCCGTATTCTTAAATTCTACATCCTAAATCCTAAATCTGCTATCCTAAATCCGCAATCCTAAATCCTAAATCTGCAATCCTAAATTTTAAATCCGCAATCCTAATTCTTAAATCCGCAATCCTAATTTCGAAATACGCAATCCTAAATCCAAAATCCGCAATCATAAATCCTAAATTCGCAATCCTAAATCCTAACTCCTAAACCCACAATCCTAAATCCTAAATTCGCAATCCTAAATCCTAAATTCTAAATGCGCAATCCTAATTCCTAAATCCAAATTCCAAAATCCGTAATCCGCAATCTTAAATCTTAAATCCACAATTCTAAATCCTAAATTCGCAATCCTTAATCCTAAATTTGAAATCAGAAATCCTAAATCCTAAATTCACAATCATGAATTCTAAATCCTAAATTCGTACTCCGTAATCCTAAATCTGTAATCCTAAATTCTAAATCCTAAATTTTAAATCCGTATTCCTAAATCCTACATTCTAAATCCGCAATCATAAATCCTAAATCCTCAAGCTTAAATCCAAAATCCGCAATTATAAATCTTAAATCTGCAATCATAAATCCTAAATCTGCAATCCTAAATCTGCAATCCTAAATCCTAGATACTAAATCCGCAATCTTAAATCTTAAATCCGCAATCTTAAATCATAAATCCACAATCCTAAATCTTAAATCCTAAATCGTGATCCAAAATTCCTGAAATTCTAAATTCACAATCCTAAATCCTAAATCAACAATCTTAAATCCTAGATCCGCAAGCCTAAATCCGCAATTCTAAATCCGCAATACTAAATCCACAATCCACAATCCTAAATCCGCAATCCTAAATCCTAAATCCGCAATTTGCAATCCTAAATCTGCAATCCGCAATCCTAAATCCTAAATCCACAATCCGCAATCCTAAATTCTAAATACGCAATCCTAAATCTTTAACTCCTAATTCCACAATCCTAAATCCTAAATTTGCAATACTAAATACACAATACTAAATTCTAAATCCAAAATCCGCAATCCTAAATCCTAAATCCACAATCCAAAATCCAAAATCCTCAATCTAAGGCTGCGTTTGGTTTGGCTTATAAGCTCCGGTGCGGCAGAAACGAAACGAAGTTATTGGCGACAGCATTGTTTGGCGCTGCTGATGGACGAAACGGAGGTTATTAATTACCTCCGTTTCTTTGTTAAGGCGGGACGCGGGTTGAAGGGCCAGTCCAGCCGCGCCGGAACCGCTCAATAGGTTTTCCTGCAGCCGCGATTCACTCCCAGGCCTCGCGCGCGACAGAACTTCTCTTCCCCGGCGGTCCATCCTGGTGTCGATCGCTTAGGGCTCGCTCTCTCCCCTTCGACGCCTCCGTCCTCGTTGAAGCTACCACATAGGGCGTGCTTGGAAGCCGTCCATTCTCCTGCCGATCGCCTAGGGCACGCTCTCTCTCCCCTGTTCAAATCGGCAAGAAAAAGCTCCTGTATTCAGATCTCCCCCTTCACGAAGAATCACCAAGCTACTCCATTGCAGATCTGTGTGTGCTTGCAAGCTTTACCGTGGATCTCCTCTATCGATCGGCCACCAGTGCGGAGGTATAAATTTTTTTCCTCAATCCCATTTTTTCCTCATTCTCATGGTGTGTGTGTGTGATTGTATATATGATTGTATATGACTGTGTGTGTGGTGTATTTGTGGTAGCTGTGTATGTGGTGTGTATATGTGTGTGTGGTGTATGTATGTTGTGTGTGTGGTGTGTGTGTGTGTGTTTGCTGTGTGTGTATGTATATATGTATGTGTATGTGTGTGTGTGTATTTTATGTGTGTGTGTTATATGTTTTGGTGTGTGTGTGTGTGTGTATTTTATATGTGTGTGTTTGCTGTGTGTGTGTGTTATATGTTTTGGTGTGTGTATTTTATATGTGTGTGTGCATTGTATATGTGTGTGTGTGTTGTGTGTGTGTTATATGTTTTGGTGTGTGTTTGTTTGTTTGTTATATGTTATATGTATGTGTGTGTTATATGTTTGTGTGTGTGTGTGTTATATGTTTTGGTGTGTGTTTTTTGTTATATGTATGTGTGTGTTATATGTTTTTGTGTGTGTGTGTTATATGTTATTGTGTGTGTTTGTTTGTTATATGTTATATATATGTATGTATGTATGTGTGTGTTATATGTTTATGTGTGTGTGTGTGTGTGTATGTGTATATATATGTATGTGTGTGCTGTGTGTGTGTGTGTATATATATATATATATGTATGTGTGGCTGTGTGTGTGTGTATGTGTATATATATATGTGTGTGTGTGTGTATATATATATGTTATTGTGTGTGTATATTTTTGTGTGTTTGTGTGTGTATGTGTATATATATATGTGTGTGTGTGTGGCTGTATATATATATGTATATATATGTGTGTGTGTGTGTATATATATGTTTATGTGTGTGTGTGTGTGTGTGTGTGTGTATATATATATATGTGTGTGCTGTGTGTGTGTGTATATATATATGTATGTGTGGCTGTGTGTGTGTATGTGTATATATATGTATGTGTGGCTGTGTGTGTGTATGTGTATATATATGTGTGTGTGTATGTATATGTATGTGTGTGTGTGTCTATATATATGAGTGAATGTGTGTGTGTGTATATATGAGTGAATGTGTGTGTGTGTATATATATGTGTAGGTGTGTGTGTGTGCTTACATATATATATATGTAGGTGTGTGTGTGTGTGCTGTGTATATATATATGTGTAGGTGTGTGTGTGTGCTGTATATATATAAATGTGTATGTGTGTGTGTTTGTATATATATGTGTAGGTGTGTGTGTGTGTGAATATATATATGTATGTGTGTGTGTTTGTGTGTGTGTGCTGTGAATATATGTATGTATGCGTGTGTATATATATATATGAGTGAATGTGTGTGTGTGTGTGTGTGTGCTGTGTGCTTGTATATATATGAGTGAATGTGTGTGCTGTGTATATATGAATGTGTGTGTGTGTGTGCTTGTATATATATATATATGTAGGTGTGTGTGTGTATGTATGTATATATGTGTAGGTGTGTGTGTGTGCTGTATATATATAAATGTGTATGTGTGTGCTTGTATATATATGTGTAGGTGTGTGTGTGTGTGTGAATATATATATATGTATGTGTGTGTGTTTGTGTGTCTGTGCTGTGAATATATATATATATGTATGTGTGTGTGTATATATATATGAGTGAATGTGTGTGTGTGTGTGTGTTGTATATATGAATGTGTGTGTGTGTGTGTGTGCTGGTATATATGTAGGTGTGTGCTTGTATATATGAATGTGTGTGTGTGTATGTATGTATATATATGTAGGTGTGTGTGTGTGTGCTTGTAAATATATATGAGTGAATGTATGTGTGTGTGCTTGTATATATATGTGTAGGTGTGTGTGCGAATATATATATGTATGTGTGTGTGTGTGTGTATATATATTTATGTTTGTGTGTTTACATGTTTATATGTTTACATATGTTTATATGTTTGAATTTTTTTTTAAGATGGGTAAGGCGAAAGACGGTGGTGTGTCTGCTATTTGGGATGCAAACGATGTTCTGATTTTCTGCGATATATGCATCCATGAAATAGAGCTTGGTAACCGACCCACAACCCATTTTAGTAAAGAGGGCTGGTTAAATGTGACTACAAAATTTCAACTACAAACTGGAAAAAAGTACGATAAAGTTCAAATGAAGAACAAATGGGATCATTTGAAGAAGGAGTGGAAAATTTGGAGTGAGCTAAAACGTGGGTCCACTGGTTTGGGTTGGAATCCGACTACAAAGACTATAGATGTTTCGGACGAGTGGTGGACTGAGAGATTGAAGGTATTCATTTATTTAAAAATGATGATTTAACTTTATGTTCAATTATTTGCCCTTCCTAATTTGTGTTATAATATTGTAGGTTGTCTCAGCAGCCAAAAAGTTCAGATATGCGGGCATCCCCCCTGAGTTAGAGGAACGATTGAGCAGGATGTTCGATTCAGTTATTGCATGTGGACGTCATGCTACCATTCCTGACTTAAGGAGTAATCCACCAGAGTCTACCGACGAGAGAGCGTTGTCCGGTGGGGAGAATGACATCCAGGAGGATGATGTTGCACCACCTCCCCCCGAGGTCACATCGGCGCGGAAGAGGAAGAAAGGAAAGAGAAGTGCCACCAGCTCCGTCTTAGAAGATCTGGCAGAATCTTCAAAGACCATCAGTCGATGCATTCAGGAGCATCCAAGGAGCAACCCTTACACTATTACTCAGGCATTAGAGCGGTTAAGTGGATACCCCGACGTTGTAGCGGACGAGAAATTCTATGACTTTGCCATCACATTTCTGTTGGACAAAGGTCATAGAGAGGCATTTATGTTCCTACCCGAGGGTATGAACATAAAGTGGATTTATAACCGCTACAATGGTGGGGGGTAGAATTATTCTGGTTAGGGTCATGGAGTTTGAGACTGTTATTTTTATTTATGATGTTGTGTTTGGATATTTCTAGTATTCCTACTGTTACTACTGTTAGACTGTTATTACTGTTTGACTGTTACTGTTATTCTGCTACAATGTTGGATAGATAAAGTATTTGTATGTTTCTGCTAGACTGTTTACGACGTTTTATGTTATTGTTGTTGTGGTTAATGTCATGTCTTTTGTGTATCAGAATATGTCTACCAATGACTCAGATGATTCAGAAGATAGCTTTGAGGCTATTCAAAATTATGCGATCGCACATCATCAAAATGTGGTAGCAGCATGTTTGCCCAGAAAGCCCGCGACCTCCTCTCATGGCACTTTTTTCCCGATCTCAGCGGTCTCCGTTTGTGTGACCGCCCGGATCGCCAGCTGCTTTCTCAATTAAGAGTTTCTGAGAGTCAAGCGGTCAGAGCAGTGCGAGACCGCTAGATTGAGCGGTCTACTTGTTTTTCTTATTTTTTGTTATCTGCACCCCTTCTCCCTGCCCTGGCTCTCCTGTATCCCGGGCAGCCCGTAGTTTTTAGTTCTGCCCGTTTGGGCAGCCCCCTCGTCTATAAATAGAGGGGTAGGGGTACCAGGAAAAAGGACTTTTGGCTCCGGGGCTTCAGCTTACAACCTGTGTAAGCGGTCTCATTTCTTCGTGATCGCCTTTTTGTGATCGTTTTCCTTTTGCCTCAGCATCTTCTGTCTCAGTAACCTACACTTCGCAGTTTTCTCCCACCCCCTTTAGTGTGAATTTTGGAGGTACCATTTTTGGCACCAACAGAACGAACACGCGACCTTCAGATTCGAAGTGTTAGGTGAAATTCAGACTTTCAAGATGGCTGATCGCCGTAGGGGTCGTCCTTTGCGGTCTCCCAGTGTTCACCCTTCCGATCACAATCCGTTAGAAGCGATGGAGCGCCGTTTCGAGCTTCGCGTTGAGCAGGCTCTCCGCGAGGCCGCCCGAGCCAGGCAGGACGCTGCCGCTGTGCAGCAAGAGATCGCGCGGTCTCAGCAGGAGGCCGCTCGAGATCGAGAGGAAGTTGTTCGGACCCAGCAGGAGTCCGCGAAGCAGATCGAGGCCATGAACCAGGTTCTGGCCGCGATCTCCCAGAAGATCCTTCCTCAGACCCCCCAGCTCGCGACCCCTGACCGCATGGCAAGCGGTCACCCTAGCAATCATCCCGTTTTTCAGCCCGCAGCTCCTCAGCGATCTCAGCATGAGGAGTTCGCCGCCCGTCGTAATTCTTTCCGAGCCGCAGCCCAGGGGCCTCCGGCTCAGACTTTGAATTTCGAAGAAGGGTTTGCTTACCCTCAAGATCCTCCAGCTCCTTTTCTTCCTCCAGGACCTTCTGTTTTTGGGGAGCCTTCCCCCTTTACTGATGAGATTCGTCGGGATCCAATTCCTCATGGATTCAGAGAGCCCCGTCTTCCTGTGTATACAGGAGAGACCGACCCGATGTGTCATCTCCAAGCTTTCGAATCTGCCGTTGCCCTCAGGACCATTTCAGATGGAGTGAGGTGCAAGCTGATGGTTACCTCCTTCGATGGGTCAGCCATGGAATGGTTCTACAAGCTGCCAAGTCAATCTATCCCAAGCTTTGCCGCCTTGAGGCAAGAGCTCCTCCTGAGGTTCGCCACCGCAAAGAAAAGGAAGAGTGGTCCTGCGACCCTCTTCAAAATTAAGCAAGGAGACAACGAGACTGCAGCGCATTTCGTTGATCGCTTTCAGAAGGAGATCTTGGGAGTCAGAGACATGGATCCCGAGCTCTATATGGTGGCTTTGATCAGCGGCCTGCAGGAGGGTCCTCTGAAGTTCAAAGTCACAACCAAGGAGCCTAGCTCCTATCAGGAGCTGATCAGCATTGCCAATCGCTATATAGAAGGGGAGATCAACAACCCCACCTATGTTAGCAATCTGACCAACAGAGCCACTCAGAAAGGCTCTACAGGATTCTATCCTGCGGCATCTTCCTCGAAACCTCGGCAAGAGCTTCCACCTCCGGCCCCGAGAGGTAAGAATTACCGAAACAACCGCTTCAATCGAGGTAATCAATCTTTCCCACCTCAAAATTCATTTCCTCAAACTCCCGCTACTCCTGCTCCGCAAGTCACCCCCATCCACCAGATCCAGTATGCTCAACCTCCTATTCTACCCGTTCCTTCATTTTACAATGAATCCCAAGAGTCCTTCACAGACTTTGGTGTTCCCATGAATGAAGTGCTTCAAATCCTTCAGAAGCAGCCCTTTTTTAAGAGGCCAGCTCCGCTGAATTCTGATCCGAAAACCAGAAACCCTACTCTCTACTGTGAGTATCATAGAGATAGGGGTCATTTGACAGAGGATTGCAGAGCTCTCCGCCTATTTTTAGAGAAACTATTAAAGGAGGGAAAGCTCCGCGATCTCATTCAAAAGAATGATCCTGCCAAAGCTTCAACCCCCAAGGCCAAGGAGGTAGCAGAAGTTCACTGGGAGTGCGAGGAAGTAGATGATGTTGGTCATCTGGGCAACATCGGTTTTCCCAACGAGTGCGTGGATGCTAATGATGAAGGTGCCTTGGGCAACCTATTCTGCATCCATGGGGGTACAGGGCCGGAGTCCTCGAGAAAAGCAAGTCTGAAGAGGGTTTACCAGTCAGAGGTTGCTGCTACCTCTTCGGCTCCGGTTCGAGGGACGGTCACTTTTGGAGATGAAGATCTTCCTCAGACCGCGAATCCCTTTGATGATGCAGTCGTCATCAAAGCAGTAATCGAAAATTATACGGTGGAAAAAATTCTAATAGATACAGGAAGTTCAGTTAATGTGCTCTTCAAACCCGCCTTCGAGGCGTTGAAGACAGGTAAAACTCTCCTTTCAACTGAAGGCCCCCTCTATGGTTTTTCAGGAGAAAAGAAAGAAGTGGAAGGGCTCGTCACCCTTTCTGTGGTTCTGGGAGGGATAGTGAAGTTGGTCAGATTCATAGTCGTTGACGCTCCCAGTAGCTACAACGCCATCTTTGGAAGACCCTTCCTAAATGCCTATCAAGCCATCGTCTCAACCTACCATCAAGCGGTGAAGTTCGCCTTGAATGGCAAACAACACCGAATCAGGAGCGACCCAAGGAAGGCCAGGGAATGCTATGTGAAAACGGTCAACATGATCGTATCCTCTCCTCAAGAAATCATGATGGCTGAATTAATCGAAGCTCCTGAACAAGTTCCAGTTGCAGAAGAAATTGAGGAGGATGCAAGAGACGGAGTTCGCTTGGAACCTGCCCAAGCAGTCCAGAAGGTCCAAATCAGCGAGGAAGATGAGGGCAAGGGCCTCTCCATCAACGCTGAATTATCTGAAGCTGACAAGGGGCAGCTCATCTCTTGTCTTCTGCAAAATTTAGATATCTTCGCTTGGTCGGCAGACGACATGCCTGAAGTGAATCCAGATGTTGCTTGCCATCACCTCAACATCAGCCCAAATGTCATCCCAATCCAGCAGAGGAAGAGGACTGTTGCAACCACTCTGGCTCAACCTATCCGTGAGGAAGTGGAAAAGCTCCTGAGGGCGAAGTTCATCCAACCGATCCAATATCCTGAGTGGGTGTCGAACGTTGTAATGGTAACCAAGCCAGGTGGAAAGTGGAGGATGTGTGTCGATTTTACTAAACTCAATAAAGCTTGCCCCAAGGATTGCTACCCCTTGCCTCAGATAGATTCTTTAGTGGATTCTGCGGTAGGTTATTCTTTTATGAGTTTTTTAGATGCTTTTTCAGGTTATCACCAAATCAGGATGCATAAACCCGATATACCGCACACTTCGTTTATCACAAATGATGGTTGCTTCTGTTATCTCGTGATGCCTTTTGGGTTGAAAAATGCTGGAGCAACTTACCAAAAAATGATGGATACAGTTTTCAAAAATCAGAAGGCAAGAAACCTTGAGGTATATGTCGATGACCTCTTGGTGAAAAGCAAATCTTTCTCCTCTCATCTCAAAGATCTCTCTGAAACTTTTGCAACCCTACGAGCCTTCAATATGAGGTTGAATCCATTGAAGTGTGTTTTCGGAGCAAACAGAGGTAAATTTTTGGGTCACCTCCTCACCCCAGAAGGGCTAGAACCTAATCCAGACAAGGTAAAAGCTATCTTGGAAATGCCACCTCCCAGAACCCCAAAAGAAGTTCAACAGTTGGGAGGGAGAATGGCAGGCTTGAGTCGATTCATCTCCCGGTCAGGAGATAAAAGTGCATCGTTTTTTAAAACTCTCCGGGGAGGAGCCAGGTTCGAATGGACTCAAGAGTGTGATAATGCTTTCAATCAGCTTAAAAAGCAGTTGACTTCAATTCCTTTACTCCAAAGTCCGCGAGGAGGGGAAGATCTTTTTCTTTATTTGGGAGTTGGCATCGATGCTATAAGCTCTGTTTTGGTCCGAGAGGAGAAAAAGAAACAATTTCCAGTTTACTATGTAAGTCGAATTCTGAAGAGTGCGGAGACTCGCTACCCGATCCTAGAAAAGCTAGCTTTGATGCTTGTAATTTCAGCAAGAAGACTAAGACCGTATTTTCAAGCTCATTCGATTTTAGTCATCACTGATCTTCCATTGAAGAGTGTCTTGGAGAAGCCGGAGCATTCAGGCAGATTGGCAAAGTGGGCAATTGAGCTCAGTGAGTTTGACATATCTTATGTTCCAAGGATAGCAATCAAAGCTCAAGTATTAGCAGACTTCATGGTGGATGCTAAAGAAGTTGAATCGCAGAAGGGGATCAGAGTACCCCTTGCCTGGAAAATCTTCGTGGATGGAGCCTCAGGGAAAAATTCTTCCGGGGCAGGAGTTATCTTAATCAACCCAAATGGAGTAAGGCTGAATCAAGCGCTGAAGTTCTATTTTCAAGTGACAAACAATCAAGCGGAATATGAGGCTTTGCTAGCCGGTCTCAAGTTTGCCAGGGAATTGGGGATTGATGATGTCGAAGTTTTCACAGATTCTTTGGTGATGGCTTCTCAAGTAAATGGGACTTTCGAGACTAAGGATAGTATCTTGAAGCAGTATTTGACTCTGGTAAAAATTGAGGTTGGGAAGTTCAAAAGCTTTACTATCAATCATATCCCAAGGGGTGAGAATGTGGAAGCAGATGAGTTGGCAAAATTTGGGCTTCTTTCAGGGGGAACAACTTCGGAATTGTTTCGCCCGGCAATTGAGGAAGGAGAGATCATGGAGATTGATCAACATCAGTCTTGGATGGATCCGTTTGTTCTTTATTTTTCAACCGGAGAGCTCCATTCTTCAATAAAGGATAGGAAAAGGTTTAAACGGAAAGTGGCTAACTATTATCTTGTTGCAGGAGTGCTTTATAGGAGAACTTTCCTTTCACCACTAGCACGGTGTGTTTCGGAGGAGGAGATTCCAACGGTCCTTCAGGAGGTCCATTCTGGAGAATGTGGAAGTCACTCTGGAGCCAGGACATTGGAAAAAAGAATTCTGAGGCAAGGCTACTTTTGGCCCCAGATGAGGAAGGACGCGGAGAAATTTGCTAAGAAATGTGTAAAATGCCAGAAGTTTGCTCCTCTCCAAAATCAGCCGGCTCAACAGCTTAAGTCAATAGCAACTCCATGGCCATTTGCAGTTTGGGGAATGGATTTGATTGGGCCTTTTCCTATGGCAAGCGGGCAACGTCGATATATAATAGTTATGATCGACTACTTCAGCAAGTGGATAGAAGCCAAGGCATTGGCCAAAATTACCACTCAAGCCGTGAAAAACTTTATTTGGGGAGAGATAGTATGTCGACACGGGATTCCAATGGCAATCATCACGGATAATGGTTCTCAGTTCAACAATTCAACTCTTGTTAGTTTCTGCAAGCAAATTGGCATTGAGCTACGTTTCGCTTCCGTGCATCATCCTAGAAGCAATGGGCAGGTAGAGGCCGCTAACAAACTCATCATAAATCTCTTGAAAAAGAAGGTAGAAAACGTTAGGGGCAACTGGGCAGAACAACTACCTTCCGTCTTATGGGCCTTGAGAACAACTCCGAGTTCTGCTACTGGGGAAACCCCGTTCAAATTATCACACGGTTCCGAAGCCCTTATTCCGGTAGAATTTGAAGTGAAAAGTCCAAGAGTATTATTGGCACAACAAAATCAAATCGAGTGGATGGAAGAAAATGACGAAGAGTTAAAATGCAACCTTGATTTAATTGAGGAATTAAGAGACACTGCAATCATTAGACAGGAAGAGGTGAAAAGAAGAATGGCAAGGTTGTTCAATAAAAATGTAAGAACCAAAGAATTCGCTGTTGGAGATCTAGTCTTGAAGAAAGTAGATACAGCGGCAAGAGCTGGTTCAGTTGGAAAGCTTAATCCAAATTGGGCAGGGCCGTTCGTGGTAAAGAATGTGCTTAAAAATGGGGCTTACCATCTCCAAACTTATGAAGGAGAAGAGTTGCCTCATTCTTGGAGCGGAGATGATCTTAAGCTTTTCTTCTCTTAACATGTGCGTATCTAATTCACTCATTTTCTGTTCCTAACTCTTTTCTTTTCCTAAATATCACGCAGGTATCACCAATACATTCGCAATATAAGTAATGGATGACAAGTCCTAAAAATAAGATGATTTTTGAAAAGCCAAAAACCTGTCAAGTGAGATATCGACGGATCCTACCATCTTCCCCCTTGACTTGTTAGCTCGACGTGTAATTCTGCCAGGACCACAGATGTCGGGGAGATTTCGAATCTGTGTAGCAGTAGCTCGCCAAGCTCGAGCGGTGGAAGTTTAGGATACCGGGTCCTTGCTGACATCTGGCACACCTCAGCGTTTCAAGGAGGTCTAGGTGGCTGGCTCAGCTCTGTCAGGCATCAAAAAGGACATTGCTACAATCTTAATGATCTTTCAGGGAAAGCAATGTCGGTGTAGCCTCCGCGGCATGACCACACCTGCCCTACTGATCATTTCGGTTGTAACTCTCGAATACTCGTTGAAGCGTGGTTAGGTAAGGGGCGGCAAGAAACATCTATGACCGTCACCTGAACCTTGGATTGGCAAATTTGCAACAAACTCAGCAATCCGTTAAGAAAAGGAGTGTCGGTATAGCCTCCGCGGCATAACCACACCATCCCTTTGGATCATTTTCAAGATCCATCCCTCTATTTTTTCCATAAAGGTCTTATTCACTCGTGTTGGGATCGGCCGGTCAGCAGTTTATGAGACCGCATATTCTACTCTCTTACAAAGAGCAATCTTTTATAATCGTCGGATGAAATTTTTCAGGATAATTGAGGTCGCTATTTGGAAATCTCCTGTGCCAGCTTAATAGAGTTCGGCCGGTCTCAGTAAGATCGAGATTCCGATATTCCCTGTTATTCAAAGTTACATGGAGTATGCATGATGCTTTGTTTCCCGTCGAATAGAATTTTCCTCAGAAAGGGCGGTCTGAATAAAATATGATCGCTGATCCGAAGATTTATGAATTCTTTTTACAATCGTGGTTATCAACGGGTCATCAAATGGATTTCTTGTCAGTTAGGCGCCGATCACCCAGAGTTCAATAAGTTCAAGTCATCTTCTTGTGGTTTCCTTATATCGCGACCTGTGTAATAAGAGACCGCATAACTATTTTGAATAAGATGGTTATTTTCTATCATAGGTAAGTTGCAGATTTTCTTTCAGTGATCTGGTTATCTCAAGACCGCAGAATAATTTTTTATGCAAAATCAGTCTTTTAAAATCTTTGGTGTTTTTTCCAAGAGATCGCCCAAGTTCCTTAAATGATTGATATAAATTATGATAAATCCAAGGCATTGAGATCGAATGCCAAATTTAAATTCAGAAGAACAGATAAATACATACATCCGAAACGAACTTATTCACAGGTAAAATCCAGCAAATATCAAATCTATATATATATTCTGGAATGTCAATTACAATAAGACCGCTCGGTCTCCAAAAAGGAAAAGGGATTACAATTCACTCTCTCTTTGATCTCTTGGAAGACCGCTCGCTTAAAGAAGTAGAATCAGTGTCTGCAGAAGACTCTTCCGATTTACTGAGAGGAATTCTGGATCCAGAGCTAGAACCCGAGCTCGAGTCCTGGCCTTGAGTATAATGGCTTCCGCTTGCCTCATCTTCGATCACCACGTCTTCCTCTTGACCCGCGGACTCCTCAGCAGTTGCAGACTGCTCTTCAATCCTCTGTGCCGCATCAGGGAAGAGATCGGCAAATGTAACATCCTTGTATTCTTCAGTAAAACCACCCCGAGCTCGAACTTCATTCAGCACTTGTTCGGCGGTCTCCTTAATATGATGCATCATAGCCCTCTGAAAAGCCGGGTTTTCAGGGTCATAAGCAGCATTGTCAGATTGCTGCAGAAGATATATGAGTTAGACCGCGCGATCGTAGGTAACACATTCATAAAAATATTAAATAAGATTCTTACTCTTCTTTCTTCTTGCAAGGCGGTTATTTCATCTAGAGCGCTGCGAAGAGATCGCCCCATATGATGATTTAAGATCGCGCTCCTGGCGGTCACCTGGGCACAGAGGTCGGGGAGAGTATCGGTCTCTATATTTAATATTTCATTTGTATTTCTTTTTCCATATAGAGCCGAAGTGACCGCATATGCATGGCGGGTCACTTTCCCACTCCATGAAGGGAGATCGGTGGAAACCTTCACAGAACTTCCTTTGGCCGCCCATTTCAGGAGAGGTTTTCCTTTGATATCTTTCATTTTTCTCTTAAAACCGATCAAAGGAAAACCTCGCTCGGCGATCTCAGAAGTGGAGCCAAACACGTCGGCCTCGCGCTTCAGCCTCCTCTCTCGCTGAGTGAGAGTTTCTGCTGCCGGGGAAACAGGACCCTGTGCAGGAACCGCAAAGGTCGCTAAAGGGAAAAAGAAAAAAGGAGTTAGGAAAAGAATTCAGAAGGAAATTATTCGAGACCGCAAGAAAAACTTACTTTCAGCAGGGGTGATCTCCGCGATCTCAGGCCAGATCGCTAGATAATGAACAAGATCGATTCTTTTACCCGCCAAAAAGGCCAGAATCTTCAGCTCTTCCTCTGAGACCGCCTTTATCTTCTTAAAAATGCTATCAGGTCGCGGAGAGGGCGAGCTCTTGAGACCGCCAAGGTCACCTTCAAAGACAAGAAATCTTTCTGTCCAGAAAGAAATCTTGTTAGGAAGATTGAGAATTTTTATCCCTTCTGCTGAGAAGTACATCAGCCCTTTGAATTCTTCCTTTTTCTTGCCTTCCTTCAGAACTTTTGCAGTGAAAGTCGCGCGGAACAGGTTCATCGTAAAAGTCACTCTTACCGATCTCAAGTAATTTATGAAGACATTAACGAGACCGATCGAGTTTGGAGGCAACTGAGCGAGCACAAAACCATAATACTCCAAAATCTCTAGCCATTCCCAGGGGAGGGGAATTCTCAACCCTAGCTCAAAGTGATCGATAGGGATAACAAACTTTCTTTCTTCTCCAAAGTTCAGTCTTTCCTGTTCAGCTGGCGGTCTTACAACTATTTGTGTCTGGATCATATGCTTCTTAATAAATTCAATATATTCATCCTTGGACAAGAGGCTTTGCTTGTGATCAGAGCTCAAGAAAATATTAGCAGAAGAGGCACGAGCGGACACCATTTTTCGAGGTCGCCGAGACCGGTGTTTAGCACGCATACAAAAGGATATGAAATGAAGAATATGAAGACAACTATTTATAGAGGTCAAAGGGTCATTTCGTAATCATTACCTTCTGCAGATCGTCCAGCAAGAATCTCTCAGACCGCTCGATCTAAGCAAGGCTAAGTGAAGACATTTCGTTCTTGGCGATCTCAAATAAATTAAGTAATAGCACCAGTAATAGATTTTCCATGCATAAAGAAATTGAAATCAAAGAATACCGCACAAAGCATAAAATAAAAAGGTCACAGAACAGGTGGAGCATTAATAGTAAAAATATTACAAGGCAGAATATTTAAAAATTCAGAGACCGCTCGGTCTCAAAATAAATGTTCATCTCCTAAGAGGCCTGTTTCTCCCTACATGAGCGGCGACATCTTGCATGTCATTCACCGCGGCCATAACCGACACCAGGCTGTGATTAGCCTGCATCGCAGACCGGTGGATTTTCGACATCTCCTTGTCCACTTGCTCCATGGGAATCAGCACAATCTCAGGTTGCGGTCTCTCCGCTGGATGATCGCTGGAGGCGCCCGGTCGCATCGTTATTTTTCCGTGACCGCTCCTCAGCCTCTCATTTTCCATGGACAGCGCCGCAGCTTTCCCCTTATAATATTCAGCCTCCTTTTCAGCCTTCTTCAGAGACCGCGCGATCTCGGCAACCCTCAGCTCGCATTCTTCGCGAATTTTCCTCTCATTGGAACGTAATTTTTCTTCGAGGTCGCGGATCTGATCGTTCTGAATCCGCTCCCTCATCAGCATAGAACGAACATCCTCGAACATAGGGTTGAGGATGTTGGTCAGCTGAGGGGGGATCTCAATGCGCTGAGGAAGCTCTCCCTCCTCGATCTCAACATTTTCATTATCTGCGGTCACAAGAGATGGGTTACTTCAATCAAAAGCGTACAATCAAATAAGCTTTTTTGAATAAACAGAAAAGTACTTGGAAAGAAGTTAAGATCGCGGTCACGTAAATCTCTTCTGGTATCTCTAGTGACCGCGGGATCTGCGGTCAGAGAAAGACGATCCGATCCCCTTAAGCACTCCAGATCCATTCTTTCCAAATCTCTTTTCTGCGATTTTTCCCCCTCTTTCCTTCTCCTTTTTAATTCTTCATTACTTAAGAGGATGTCATCGGTCTCAATAAAAACGATCCCATGTTTTCTTTCAGGAGAAGCAGGGCGAACTGTAGGTAATGAAAGGAACTTGACCGGCTGAGGAATCATTTTATACTTACCAGACCACAAAATCGAGACCGCCGCCGCACGATCCGTTGCAGCCTTGATTAAACGGTCTCCCTGAAGAGAATCAGTTGGGAGACCGCTAGAAAGTGCAGCCTTCTCCTTGGCGATCTGCAATCTCTCCGCGATCTCCTCCTCAGAATTTTTATTCTCTGCGGTCTGCAAGACCGCAGCCTTTTCCTTCTCATTAGCAATCAGGGCCGCTCTTTCCTCAGCAATTAGACCTGCCTTCTCTTCGGCAGCCCTGAGCACCTCTTTCTCCCGTTCCTCCTCGGCGGTCTTAGCCGCTTCCTTTTTCCTCTCCTCTTCTTCTCTCTCCCTTTTTCCTTTTTTCTCCCTTTCCTTGTCCTTTTTCTTCTCATCAGCCTTTTTCTTCTTCATCTCCTCTTTCTCCTTCTTTTTATCTTCCTCCCTCGCCTTGATCACTCTGTCAGCGATCTCCTTCTCCTTATCAGCGATCTCCTTCTCGACAGCGGCATATCTAAGAGTTGAAGCCTCAAAGGGATCCAACACCTGCAACGACGAAAAAGACGAATTGTTAGATGAAGCCTCATCAAGATAGGCGATTAATTCGGAATCATCCTCTCTTGACAAAGCTGAGATCGCAGGAGGGAAGAAGGGATCGCCCTTAACGCTCACCTTTGAAGTTTCCGCGATAATATCCGGATCGGTAGATTCAGACAGTGTGATCGCCCCCGGAGCGATCACATCTTTTTCATCTTCATTTTTTCTGCTTCTTTTATAAGTTAAACTTGAAGGGCTCAAATCTTTTCTCTTCTTGTTCCCAGCAGCTCCCACGTGATCAGCAATTTTTTGTCTTAGAGATTCTGCTTCGGCATGTTTTTGATGCAGACCGGCCAAAATGGTTTCGGTAGATGCGGTCTCCGGTGGCTTGGAAGCTGTTTGATCAAGTATTTCCAGGGTTTTCTGGCAGTCAAAGGAAATTGAAAAGTCAGATAATTTCAACACAGGATCTGAAGAAGTTTTAGATGGCTCAGAAATGATAGAGACCGGCACAACTGAACCCTCCGGAAGTTCAGATTTCTTCGGAGATCGGGCGGTCCCCTTCGAAGCGCTCGCTTTCGACAAGATTTTTGGCACCCTCTTCCCTTTTTTCGAGCTAACGTTTTCCTTTTTTCCTGGAGAATTCGCTTTTGATGGAAGAGTTTTTAAAAGGTCAAGTATGGTCATCTTTGCAGGAGATCGCGCCTGCCGACTTTTTCAGTGACCGCTCGAGGATTGAGTTTTTCACAATATCTCGGAGCATGGAGATATCAGCCGGTATTTATAGAACGAGATGCATTTATGACGGTCGCGGTCTCCGCGGTCAGAGTTAACATTTTCGAAGTTCCAGGCGAAACTTAAAAATGTGCGGGGATTATGTTTGCCCAGAAAGCCCGCGACCTCCTCTAATGGCACTTTTTTCCCGATCTCAGCGGTCTCCGTTTGTGTGACCGCCCGGATCGCCAGCTGCTTTCTCAATTAAGAGTTTCTGAGAGTCAAGCGGTCAGAGCAGTGCGAGACCGCTAGATTGAGCGGTCTACTTGTTTTTCTTATTTTTTGTTATCTGCACCCCTTCTCCCTGCCCTGGCTCTCCTGTATCCCGGGCAGCCCGTAGTTTTTAGTTCTGCCCGTTTGGGCAGCCCCCTCGTCTATAAACAGAGGGGTAGGGGTACCAGGAAAAAGGACTTTTGGCTCCGGGGCTTCAGCTTACAACCTGTGTAAGCGGTCTCATTTCTTCGTGATCGCCTTTTTGTGATCGTTTTCCTTTTGCCTCAGCATCTTCTGTCTCAGTAACCTACACTTCGCAGTTTTCTCCCACCCCCTTTAGTGTGAATTTTGGAGGTACCATTTTTGGCACCAACACAGCAGTTACTATCTTAGCCGAAAGCAGTTCTCTTTTCAACCAACCAGTACCTTGCATGACTTCGAAGCAAACAAGTCATAAATGGGTAGGAGAAATGCTAGCAGGTTCGACAGTCCGGTTTCATAATTCATTTCGGATGTCCCAAGATATTTTTATGGATCTATTGCATATCTTGGAGGAGAAGTACGGATTTCACGGGACAAGACGGACTGCATCTAGAGAGATTTTGGCACTGACCTTGGACATACTGTCTCATAACGAGGTCATGAGGAAGACATGTGAGCGGTTTCAGCACTCGACAGAGACTGCTAGCAGGTTTTTTGGAGAAGGCATTCGCGTGTTGATACTACTGGCGGCCGAAGTGATTCAACCATTAGATAGATCTTTCAGTAGCACACCGCCAGAGATTCTGTATGACACACGTTACATGCCATTCTTTAAAGATTGTGTCGGTGCAATTGATGGAACACATGTTCATGCATGCGTACCTGTTCGTGATCAAGTACCGTACATTGGGAGACATGGCATGCCAACACAAAATGTGATGGCTGCTTGTGATTTCAACATGTGTTTCATGTTTGTTATGCCAGGTTGGGAAGGCTCTGCGCATGATAGCCGCATTTTCAATTATGCGCTTCGGGATCCCCGTTACAAATTTCCTCATCCACCACCAGGTAATAAGATTTCTACTCCATTTTTTATACTTCTCACCTTTGAAGCGTAACAAATTTTGATCCTGGTTTTCAGGAAAATATTACTTGGTGGACTCTGGGTATCCGCTACAAAGGGGATACTTGAAACCATATCCAGAGACACGTTATCATCTCCCAGACTTTGCTCGTGGCGGGCGTGCACCGGAAGGACGCCGAGAGATATTCAATCACGCGCACTCATCCCTTAGAAGTGTCATTGAAAGATCGTTTGGGATTTGGAAGAAAAAGTGGGCCATATTGCGTGATATGCCGAGCTACAGCTTCGCCAAACAAACCGATATTGTGATGGCGACAATGGCACTGCATAATTTTATTCGGAGGCACCCGTCGCGGAGGGATATTGATTTCAATGAGTTCGAGCAGGGAGGTGGTGATGAGGGGGTGAGCACACAAGGGCATCAAGTAGTTTGTCCTGATACAGCAGGCGGGGTAGATGAGATGATCACGTTGCGTGAAAATATAGCGCAACAGTTGTACACTTCTAGATCTTAGATGGTGAGATGAATTATTGGTATTTATATCTATTATAGTCAGTATTATCAAGATTGTGTGTTTTATGGAACAACAATTTTTTTTTTCTAAAACTCCATTTTACCCAAACAAAATTTATAAAACTCCATTTCAATAAGCACTGAAAACTCCATTTCACCCAAACAGTTTTTTAACAAAACTCCATTTCTCAGAAACAGCTCTTTTTCAAAACTCCATTTCTGATCAGCAGCTTTTCATCAGCAACAGCCCAACCAAACGGACCCTAAAATTCTAAATCCACAATCCACAATCCTAAATCCGCAATCCTAAATCCTAAATCCGGAATCAGAAATCATAAATCCTAAATCCGCAATCATAAATCCTAAATCCTAAATCCGTAATCCTAAATCGTAAATCTGCAATCATAAATTCTAAATTCTAAATCCTAAATCTGTATTCCTAAATTCTATATTCTAAATCCTTAATCCGCAATCCTAAATCATAAATCCACAATCCGCACTCCTAAATCCGAAATCCGAAATCCGCAATCCGTAATCCGCAATCCGCAATCCGCAATCCTAAATCATAAATCCGCATTCCGCAATCCGCAATCCTAAATCTGCAATCCGCAATCCTAAATCCGCAATCCGCAATCCGTAATCTTAAATCCTAAATCCGCAATCTTAACTCATAATCCTAAATCTGCAATCCTAAATCCTAAATTCGCAATCCGTAATTCTAAATCCGCAATACGCAATCCTAAATCCTAAATCTTAAATCATTCGCAACCCTAAATCGTAAATCGTAAATCCTAAATCCACATTCCGCAATCCTAAATCCTAAATTCTAAATCTGTAATCCTAAATCCTAAATTTGCAATCCTAAATCATAATCATAAATCCATAATCATAAATCCGCAATCCTAAATCCGCAATCCTAAATCCTAAATATGCAATCCTAAATCCTAATTCCGCAATCCTAAATCCTAAATTCAAAATCTGCAATCCTAATTCCTAAATCCGCAATCCTAAATCCTAAATATGCAATCCTAAATCCTAAATCTGCAATTATAAATCTTAAATCCCCCAAATCCTAAATCTGCAATCCTGAATCCTAAATTCGCATTCCTAAATACTATATCCTAAATCCTACATCCTAAATCCGCAATCCTAAATCCGCAATCCTAAATCCTAAATCCTAAATCTGTAATCCTAAATCCTATATCCCATAAATTTTAAATCCGCAATCCTAAATCCTAAATCCACAATCCTAAATCCTAAATCCGCAATCTTAAATCCTAAATTCTAAATCCACAATCAACAATCCTAAATCCTAAATCCGCAATCATAAATCCACAATCCTAAATCCTAAATCTACACTCCTAAATACGCAATCCTAAATCCTAAATGCGCAATCCTAAATACGCAATCCTAATCCTAAATACGCCATTCTAAATTTGCAATCAACAATCCTAAATCCTAAATCTGCAATCCGCAATCATAAATCCTAAACCCGCAATCCTAAATCTTAAATCCACAATCCTAAATCCTAACTCCTAAACCCACAATCCTAATCCTAAATTCGCAATCCTAAATCCTAAATCCTAAATGCGCAATCCTAAATCCTAAATCCAAATTCCAAAATCCGCAATCTTAAATCCTAAATCCACAATCCTAAATCCTAAATCTACAATCGTAAATCCTAAAACCGAAATCAGAAATCCTAAATCCTAAATTCGCAATCATGAATTCTAAATCCTAAATTCGTATTCCATAATCCTAAATCCTAAATCTGCAATCCTAAATTCTAAATCCTAAATTCTAAATTCGTATTCCTAAATCCTACATTCTAAATCCTACATCCTAAATCCGCAATCATAAATCCTAAATCCGCAATCCTTAATTCAAAATCCGCAATCATAAATCTTAAATCTGTAATCCTAAATCCTAAATCTGCAATCCTAAATCCTAGCTACTTTATCCGCTATCCTAAATCCTAAATCCGCAATCCTAAATCTTAAATCCTTAATCCGCAATCCAAAATCCCTTAAATCCTAAATTTACAATCCTAAATCCTAAATCAGGAATCATAAATACTAAATACTAAATTCACAATCCTAAATCCGCAATCCAAAATCCATAATCCAAAATCCGCAATCCTAAATCCGCTATCTGCAATCCGCAATCCGCAATCCTAAATCCTATATCCGCTATCCGCAATCCTAAATCCTAAATCCACAATCCTAAATCCTAAATACGCAATCCTAACTCCTAAACCCGCAATCCTAAATCCACAATCCACAATCCACAATCCACAATCCTAAATCCGCAATCCTAAATCTTAAATTCTAAATCCGCAATCCAAAATCCCTTAAATCCTAAATTTGCAATCCTAAATCCTAAATCAGCAATCCTAAATACTAAATACTAAATCCGCAATCCTAAATCCGCAATCCTAAATTCGCAATTCTAAATCCGCTATCTGCAATCCTATATCTGCAATCCGCAATCCTATATCCGCAATCCGCAATCCGCTATCTGCAATCCTATATCCGCTATCCGCAAAACTAAATCCCCAATCCACAATTCTAAATCCTAAATACGCAATCCTAACTTCTAAACCCACAATCCTAAATCCTAAATTCTCAATCTTAAATCCGCAATTCTAAATCCTAAATCTGCAATCCTAAATCCGCAATCCTAAATCCGCAATCCTAAATCCAAAATCCGAAATCCGCAATCTAAAATTCTAAATCCTAAATCCACAATCCACAATCCTAAATCCGCAATCCTAAATCCTAAATCCGGAATCAGAAATCCTAAATCCTAAATCCGCAATCATAAATCATAAATCCTAAATGCGTAATCCTAAACCCTAAATCTGCAATCCGAAATTCTAAATTCTAAATCCTAAATTCGTATTCCTAAATTCTACATCCTAAATCCTAAATCCGCAATCCTAAATCCTAAATGCCATAAATGCTAAATCTGCAATCCTAAATTCTAAATCCCATAAATCCTAAATCTGCAATCCTAAATTCTAAATCCGCAATCCTAAATCCGCAATCCTAATTCTTAAATCCACAATCCTAAATCCTTAATCCACATTCCACAATCCTAAATCCGCAATTCTAAACCTTTAATCCAAAATCAGCAATCCTAAATCCTAAAGTAGCAATCCGCCATCTTAAATCCTAAATCTACAATCCTAAATCCACAATCCTAAGTCCTAAATCCGTAATCCTAAATCATAAATCCTACATCCACAATCATAATCCTAAATCCGCAATCCTAAATCTGCAATCCGCAATTCTAAATCCGCAATCCTAAATCCGCAGTCCGTAATCTTAAATCCTAAATCCGCAATCTTAACTCATAATCCTAAATCTGCAATCCTAAATCCTAAATTCGCAATCCGTAATTCTAAATCCGCAATACGCAATCCTAAATCCTAAATCTTAAATCATTCGCAATCCTAAATCGTAAATCGTAAATCCTAAATCCACATTCCGCAATCCTAAATCCTAAATTCTAAATCTGTAATCATAAATCCTAAATCTGCAATCCTAAATCATAATCATAAATCCATAATCCTAAATCCGCAATCCTAAATCTTAAATATGCAATCCTAAATCCTAAATTCAAAATCTGCAATCCTAATTCCTAAATCCGCAATCCTAAATCTTAGATCTGCAATCCTAAATCCTAAATTTGCAATTATAAATCTTAAATCCCCTAAATCCTAAATCTGCAATCCTGAATCCTAAATTCGCATTCCTAAATACTATATCCTAAATCCAATATCCTAAATCCGCAATCTTAAATCCTAAATCCTTAATCCGTAATCCTAAATCTGTAATCCTAAATCCTATATCCCATAAATTTTAAATCCGCAATCCACAATCCTAAATCCACAATCCTAAATCCTAAATCCGCAATCTTAAATCCTAAATTCTAAATCCACAATCCTAAATCCTAATCCGCAATCATAAATCCACAATCCCAAATCCATAATCTTAAACACGCAATCCTAAATCCTAAATGCGCAATCCTAAATACGCAATCCTAAATCCTAAATGCGCCATTCTAAATTCGCAATCTACAATCCTAAATCCTAAATCTGCAATCCGCAATCATAAATTCTAAACCCGCAATCCTAAATCTTAAATCCACAATCCTAAATCCTAACTCCTAAACCCACAATCCTAAATCCTAAATTCGCAATCCTAAATCCTAAATCCTAAATGCGCAATCCTAAATCCTAAAACCAAATTCCAAAATCCGCAATCCGCAATCTTAAATCTTAAATCCATAATTCTAAATCCTTTCCTAAATCCTAAATCTGAAATCAGAAATCCTAAATCCTAAATTCGCAATCATGAAGTCTAAATCCTAAATTCGTACTCCGTAATCCTAAATCTGCAATTTTAAATTCTAAATCCTAAATTTTAAAACCGTATTCCTAAATCCTACATCTTAAATCCGCAATCATAAATTCTAAATCCGCAATCTTGAATCTTAAATCTGCAATCATAAATCCTAAATCTACAATCTAAATCCTAAATCCGCAATCCTAAATCCTAAATCCGCAATCCTAAATCAGTAATTTGCAATCATAAATCCTAAATCCGCAATCCTAAATCCTAAATCCGCAATCCTAAATCCACAATCCTAAATCCTAAATCTGCAATCCTAAATTCTCAATCCACATTCCTAAATTCTAATTCCTAAATCCTAATTCTTAAATCCGCAATCCTAAATCCTTAATCCACAATCCTAAATCCTAAATCCGCAATCCTAAACCCTTAAACCAAAATCAGCAATCCTAAATCCTAAAGTCCGAATCCGCCATCTTAAATCCTAAATCTACAATCATAAATCCACAATCCTAAGTCCTAAATCCGCAATCCGCAATTCGCAATCCTAAATCCGCAATCCGTAATCTTGAATCCTAAATCCGCAATCTTAACTATAATCCTAAATCTGCTATCCTAAATCTTAAATTTGCAATCCGTAATCCTAAATACGCAATACGCAATCCTAAATCTTAAATAATTCGCAATCCTAAATCGTAAATCGTAAATCCTAAATCCACATTCCGCAATCTTAAATCCTAAATCTGTAATCCTAAATCCTAAATCTGCAATCCTAAATCATAATCCTAAATCCGTAATCCTAAATCCGCAATCCTAAATTCACAATCCTAAATCCTAAATATGTAATCCTAAATCCTAATTCTGCAATCCTAAATCCTAATTCTGCAATCCTAAATCCTAAATTCAAAATCTGCAATCCTAATTCATAAATCCGCAATCCTAAATCCTAAATCTGCATTCCTAAATCCTAAATCTGCAATTCTAAATCCTAAATCCCCCAAATCCTAAATCTGGAATCCTAAATCCTTAATTCGCAATCCTAAATCCTAAATCCTAAATCCTAAATCTGCAATCCTAAATCCTAAATCTGCAATCTTAAATCCTAAATCCGCAATCCTAAATCCTAAATTATAAATTCACAATCCACAGTCCTAATACCTAAATTCGCAATCCTAAATCCCAAATCCTAAATCCATAATCCACAATCCTAATTCCTAAATCTGCGATCCTAAATCTTAAATCCTAAATCATATTCCTAAATCCGCAATCCTAAATCCCCTAAATCCTAAATCTGCAATCATAAATCTTAAATCCACAATCCTAAATCTTAAATCCGCAATTCTAAATCCGAAATCCTTAATCCCAAATCAACAATCCTAAATCCTTAATCCTAAATCCTTAATTTTAAATCAGAAATCATAAATTTGCAATCCTAAATCCGCAATCCTAAATCCGCAATACGCAATCCAAAATTTGAAATCCTAAATCCGAATCCTAAATCCTAAACCCGCAATCCTAAATCCGCAATCCTAAATCCTAACTCCTAAACCCACAATCCTAAATCCTAAATTCGCAATCCTAAATTCACAATCCTAAATTCTAAATTATAAATCCTAAATGCGCAATCCTAAATCCAAATTCCAAAATCCGCAATCCGTAATCTTAAATCCTAAATCCATAATCCTAAATCTTAAATCTGCAATCGTAAATCCTAAAATCGAAAACAGAAATCCTAAATCCTAAATTTGCAATCATGAATTCTAAATCCTAAATTCTATTCCGTAATCCTAAATCCTAAATCTGCAATCTAAAATTCTAAATCTAAAATTCTAAATTCGTATTCCTAAATCCTACATTCTAAATCCTAAATCCGCAATCCTAAATTTGAAATCCGCAATCATAAATCTTAAATCTGTAATCCTAAATCCTAAATCTGCAACCATAAATCCTAGATCCTAAATCAGCAATCCTAAATCTGCAATCCTAAATATTAAATTTTAAATCCGCAATCCAAAATCCCTTAAATCATAAATTTGCAATCATAAATCCTAAATCCTAAATCAGCAATCCTAAATCCTAAATACTAAATCCGCAATCCTAAATTCGCAATCCTAAATTCGCAATCCTAAATCCGCTATCTGCAATCCGAAATCTGCAATCCTAAATCTGCAATCCGCAATCATATATCCGCAATCCTAAATCCTATATCCACTATTCGCAATCCTAAATCCACAATCCTAAATCCTAAATACGCAATCCTAACTCCTAAACCCACAATCCTAAATCCTAAACTCTCAATCTAAAATTCGCAATTCTAAATCCTAAATCCGCAATCCTAAATCCTAAATCCTAAATTCTCAATCCTAAATTCGCAATCCTAAATCTTAAATCCAAAATCCAAAATCCGCAATCTAAAATTCTAAATTCTAAATCCGCAATCTAAAATTCTAAATCCTAAATCCACAATCCACAATCCTAAATCCGCAATCCTAAATCCTAATTCCGGAATCAGAAATCCTAAGTCCTAAATCCGCAATCATAAATTATAAATCCTAAATGCGTAATCCTAAACCCTAAATCTGCAATCCGAAATTCTAAGATCTAAATCCTAAATCTGTATTCCTAAATTCTACATCCTAAATCCTTAATCCGCAATCCTAAATCCTAAATCCCATAAATCCTAAATCTGCAATCCTAAATTCTAAATCCCATAAATCCTAAATCTGCAATCCTAAATTCTAAATCCGCAATCCTAAATCCGCAATCCTAATTCTTAAATCCATAATCCTAAATCCTTAATCAACAATCCACAATCCTAAATCCGCAATCCTAAACCCTTAATCCAAAATCAGCAATCCTAAATCCTAAAGTCGCAATCCGCCATCTTAAATCCTAAATTTACAATCCTAAATCCACAATCCTAAGTCCTAAATCCGTAATCCTAAATCATAAATCCTACATCCACAATCCTAAATCCTAAATCTGCAATCCGCAATCCTAAATACGCAATCCTAAATCCGCAATCCGAAATCCTAAATCCGCAATCCGTAATCTTAAATCTTAAATCCGCAATCTTAACTCATAATCCTAAATCCACATTCCGCAATCTTAAATCATTCGCAATCCTAAATCGTAAATCGTAAATCCTAAATCCACATTCCGCAATCCTAAATCCTAAATTCTATATCTGTAATCATAAATCCTAAATCTGCAATCCTAAATCATAATCATAAATCCATAATCATAAATCCGCAATCCTAAATCCGCAATCCTAAATCCTAAATATGCAATCCTATATCCTAATTCCGCAATCCTAAATCGTAAATTCAAAATCTGCAATCCTAATTCCTAAATCCGCAATCCTAAATCCTAAATCTGCAATCCTAAATCAGCAATTATAAATCTTAAATCCCCCACATCCTAAATCTGCAATCCTGAATCCTAAATTCGCATTCTTATATCCTAAATTCGCAATCCTAAATCCTAAATCCGCAATCCGCAATCCTAAATCCTTAATCCGTAATCCTAAATCTGTAATCCTAAATCCTATATCCCATAAATTTTAAATCCGCAATCCTAAATCCTAAATCCACAATCCACAATCCTAAATCCGCAATCTTAAATCCGCAATCTTAAATCCTAAATTCTAAATCCACAATCCACAATCCTAAATCCTAAATCCGCAATCATAAATCCACAATCCTAAATCCTAAATCCACAATCCTAAATACGCAATCCTAAATCCTAAATGCGCAATCCTAAATAAACAATCCTAAATCCTAAATGCGCCATCCTAAATTCGCAATCTACAATCCTAAATCCTAAATCTGCAATCCGCAATCATAAATCCTAAACCCGCAATCCTAAATCTTAAATCCACAATCCACAATCCGAACTCCTAAACCCACAATCCTAAATATTAAATTCGCAATCCTAAATCCTAAATGCGCAATCCTAAATCCAAATTCCAAAATCCGCAATCCGCAATCTTAAATCTTAAATCCACAATTCTAAATCCTATATTCGCAATCCTAAATCCTAAATCAGAAATCCTAAATCCTAAATTCGCAATCATGAATTCTAGATCCTAAATTCGTACTCCGTAATCCTAAATTCTAAATCTGTAATTTTAAATTCTAAATCCTAAATTTTAAATCCGTATTCCTAAATCCTACATCCTAAATCCGCAATCATAAATTCTAAATCCGCAAGCTTAAATCTGAAATCCGCAATCATAAATCTTAAATCTGCAATCATAAATCCTAAATCTGCAATTCTAAATCCGCAATCCTAAATCCGCAATCCTAAATCAGTAATTTGCAATCCTAAATCCGTAATCCTAAATCCTAAATCCGCAATCCTAAATCCACAATCCACAATCCTAAATCCTAAATCCTATATCTGCTATCCTAAATCCTCAATCCACATTCCTAACTTATAATTCCTAAATCCGCAATCCTAAGTTCTAAATGCTAAATCCACAATGCTAAATGTTAAATCCTAAATCCGCAATCCTAAATCTAAAATACGCAATCCTAAATCCTAAAGTCGCAATCCTAAATCTTAAATCCTAAATCTGCCATCTTAAATCCTAAATCCGCAATCCTAAATCCTAAATCCACAATCCACAGTCCTAATACCTAAATCCGCAATCCTAAATCCCAAATTCGCAATCATATATCCTAAATCCACAATCCTAAATCCATAATCCACAATCCTAATTCCTAAATCCGTGATCCTAAATCTTAAATCCTAAATCATATTCCTAAATCCGCAATCCTAAATCCCATAAATCCTAAATCTGCAGTCATAAATCTTAAATCCGTAATCCTAAATCTTAAATCCGTAATCCTAAATCCGAAATCCTTAATCCTAAATCAACAATCCTAAATCCTTAATTTTAAATCAGAAATCCTAAATTCCTAAATCCTAAATTCGCAATCCTAAATCCTAAATACGCAATCCTAAATTCTAAATCCTAAATCCGAATCCTATATCCTAAATCCGCAATCCTAAATCCTAACTCTTAAAGCCACTAATCCTAAATCCTAAATTTGCAATCCTAAATTCGCAATCCTAAATTCTAAATCCTAAATCCTAAATGCGCAATCCTAAATCCTAAATCCAAATTCCAAAATCCGCAATCCGCAATCTTAAATCCAAAATCCACAATCCATAATCCTAAATCTACAATCGTAAATCCTAAAACCGAAATCAGAAATCCTAAATCCTAAATTCGCAATCATGAATTCTAAATCCTAAATTCGTATTCCATAATCCTAAATACTAAATCTGCAATAAAAAATTTTAAATCCTAAATTCTAAATTCGTATTTCTAAATCCTACATTCTAAATCCTACATCCTAAATCCGCAATCATAAATCCTAAATCCGCAATCCTAAATTCAAAATCCGCAATCATAAATCTTAAATCTGCAATCCTAAACCCTAAATCTGCAATCCTAAATCCTAGATACTAAATCTGCAATCCTAAATCCTAAATCCGCAATCCTAAATCTCAAATCCTTAATCCGCAATCCAAAATCCCTTAAATCCTAAATTTGCAATCCTAAATCCTAAATCAGCAATCCTAAATACTAAATACTAAATTCACAATCCTAAATCCGCAATCCTAAATCCGCAATCCAAAATCCGCAATCCTAAATCCGCTATCTGCAGTCCGCAATCCTATATCCGCAATCCGCAATCCGCAATCCTAAATCCTATATCCGCTATCCGCAATCCTAAATCCTAAATCCACAATCCTAAATCCTAAATACGCAATCCTAACTCCTAAACCCACGATCCTAAATCCTAAATTCTCAATCCTAAATCCGCAATTCTAAATTCTAAATCCTAAATCCGCAACCCTAAATCCTAAATCCTAAATCCGCAATCCTAAATCCTAAAATCCTAAATCCAAAATCCTAAATCCAAAATCCGCAATCTAAGATTCTAAATCCTAAATCCACAATCCACAATCCTAAATCCGCAATCCTAGATCCTAAATCCGGAATCAGAAATCCTAAATCCGCAATCATAAATCATAAATCCTAAATGCGTAATCCTAAATCCTAAATCTGCAATCCGAAATTCTAAATTCTAAATCCTAAATCCGTATTCTTAAATTCTACATCCTAAATCCTAAATCCGCTATCCTAAATCCGCAATCCTAAATCCTAAATCTGCAATCCTAAATTTTAAATCCGCAATCCTAATTCTTAAATCCGCAATCCTAATCCGAAATACGCAATCCTAAATCCAAAATCCGCAATCATAAATCCTAAATTCGCAATCCTAAATCCTAACTCCTAAACCCACAATCCTAAATCCTAAATTCGCAATCCTAAATTCTAAATCCTAAATCCTAAATTCTAAATGCGCAATCCTAATTCCTAAATCCAAATTCCAAAATCCGCAATCCGCAATCTTAAATCTTAAATCCACAATTCTAAATCCTAAATTCGCAATCCTTAATCCTAAATTTGAAATCAGAAATCCTAAATCCTAAATTCGCAATCATGAATTCTAAATCCTAAATTCGTACTCCGTAATCCTAAATCTGTAATCCTAAATTCTAAATCCTAAATTTTAAATCCGTATTCCTAAATCCTACATTCTAAATCCGCAATCATAAATCCTAAATCCTCAAGCTTAAATCCAAAATCCGCAATTATAAATCGTAAATCTGCAATCATAAATCCTAAATCTGCAATCCTAAATCTGCAATCCTAAATCCTAGATACTAAATCCGCAATCTTAAATCTTAAATCCGCAATCTTAAATCATAAATCCACAATCCTAAATCTTAAATCCTAAATCGTGATCCAAAATTCCTGAAATTCTAAATTCACAATCATAAATCCTAAATCAACAATCTTAAATCCTAAATCCGCAAGCCTAAATCCGCAATTCTAAATCCGCAATACTAAATCCACAATCCACAATCCTAAATCCGCAATCCTAAATCCTAAATCCGCAATCTGCAATCCTAAATCCTAAATCTGCAATCCGCAATCCCATATCCGCAATCCTAAATCCTAAATCCACAATCCGCAATCCTAAATTCTAAATACGCAATCCTAAATCTTTAACTCCTAATTCCACAATCCTAAATCCTAAATTTGCAATCCTAAATACACAATACTAAATTCTAAATCCAAAATCCGCAATCCTAAATCCTAAATCCACAATCCAAAATCCAAAATCCTCAATCTAAAATTCTAAATCCACAATCCACAATCCACAATCCTAAATCCGCAATCCTAAATCCTAAATCCGGAATCAGAAATCATAAATCCTAAATCCGCAATCATAAATCCTAAATCCTAAATCCGTAATCCTAAATCGTAAATCTGCAATCATAAATTCTAAATTCTAAATCCTAAATCTGTATTCCTAAATTCTACATTCTAAATCCTTAATCCGCAATCCTAAATCATAAATCCACAATCCGCACTCCTAAATCCGAAATCCGAAATCCGCAATCCGTAATCCGCAATCCGCAATCCTCAATCCGCAATCCTAAATCATAAATCCGCAATCCGCAATCCTAAATCTGCAATCCGCAATCCGCAATCCGTAATCTTAAATCCTAAATCCGCAATCTTAACTCATAATCCTAAATCTGCAATCCTAAATCCTAAATTCGCAATCCGTAATTCTAAATCCGCAATACGCAATCCTAAATCCTAAATCTTAAATCATTCGCAATCCTAAATCGTAAATCGTAAATCCTAAATCCACATTCCGCAATCCTAAATCCTAAATTCTAAATCTGTAATCCTAAATCCTAAATTTGCAATCCTAAATCATAATCATAAATCCATAATCATAAATCCGCAATCCTAAATCCGCAATCCTAAACCCTAAATATGCAATCCTAAATCCTAATTCCGCAATCCTAAATCCTAAATTCAAAATCTGCAATCCTAATTCCTAAATCCGCAATCCTAAATCCTAAATATGCAATCCTAAATCCTAAATCTGCAATTATAAATCTTAAATCCCCCAAATCCTAAATCTGCAATCCTGAATCCTAAATTCGCATTCCTAAATACTATATCCTAAATCCTACATCCTAAATCCGCAATCCTAAATCCGCAATCCTAAATCCTAAATCCTAAATCTGTAATCCTAAATCCTATATCCCATAAATTTTAAATCCGCAATCCTAAATCCTAAATCCACAATCCACAATCCTAAATCCGCAATCTTAAATCCTAAATTCTAAATCCACAATCAACAATCCTAAATCCTAAATCCGCAATCATAAATCCACAATCCTAAATCCTAAATCCACAATCCTAAATACGCAATCCTAAATCCTAAATGCGCAATCCTAAATACGCAATCCTAAATCCTAAATACGCCATTCTAAATTCGCAATCTACAATCCTAAATCCTAAATCTGCAATCCGCAATCATAAATCCTAAACCCGCAATCCTAAATCTTAAATCCACAATCCTAAATCCTAACTCCTAAACCCACAATCCTAAATCCTAAATTCGCAATCCTAAATCCTAAATCCTAAATGCGCAATCCTAAATCCTAAATCCAAATTCCAAAATCCGCAATCTTAAATCCTAAATCCACAATCCTAAATCCTAAATCTACAATCGTAAATCCTAAAACCGAAATCAGAAATCCTAAATCCTAAATTCGCAATCATGAATTCTAAATCCTAAATTCGTATTCCATAATACTAAATCCTAAATCTGCAATCCAAAATTCTAAATCCTAAATTCTAAATTCGTATTCCTAAATCCTACATTCTAAATCCTACATCCTAAATCCGCAATCATAAATCCTAAATCCGCAATCCTTAATTCAAAATCCGCAATCATAAATCTTAAATCTGTAATCCTAAATCCCAAATCTCTAATCCTAAATCCTAGCTACTTTATCCGCTATCCTAAATCCTAAATCTGCAATCCTAAATCTTAAATCCTTAATCCGCAATCCAAAATCCCTTAAATCCTAAATTTACAATCCTAAATCCTAAATCAGGAATCATAAATACTAAATACTAAATTCACAATCCTGAATCCGCAATCCAAAATCCGCTATCTGCAATCCGCAATCCTATATTCGCAATCCGCAATCCTAAATCCTATATCCGCAATCCGCAATCCTAAATCCTAAATCCACAATCCTAAATCCTAAATACGCAATCCTAACTCCTAAACCCGCAATCCTAAATCCACAATCCTAAATCCTAAATCCTAAATCCGCAATCCTAAATCTTAAATTCTAAATCCGCAATCCAAAATCCCTTAAATCCTAAATTTGCAATCCTAAATCCTAAATCAGCAATCCTAAATACTAAATACTAAATCCGCAATCCTAAATCCGCAATCCTAAATTCGCAATTCTAAATCCGCTATCTGCAATCCTAAATCTGCAATCCGCAATCCTATATCCTCAATCCAATCCGCTATCCGCAATCCTATATCCGCTATCTGCAATCCTAAATCCTCAATCCACAATCCTAAATCCTAAATACGCAATCCTAACTCCTAAACCCACAATCCTAAATCCTAAATTCTCAATCTTAAATTCGCAATTCTAAATCCTAAATCTGCAATCCTAAATCCTAAATCCGCAATCCTAAATCCGCAATCCTAAATCCAAAATCCGAAATCCGCAATCTAAAATTCTAAATCCTAAATCCACAATCCACAATCCTAAATCCGCAATCCTAAATCCTAAATCCGGAATCAGAAATCCTAAATCCTAAATCCGCAATCATAAATCCTAAATCCTAAATGCGTAATCCTAAACCCTAAATATGCAATCCGAAATTCTAAATTCTAAATCCTAAATCCGTATTCCTAAATTCTACATCCTAAATCCTAAATCCGCAATCCTAAATCCTAAATGCCATAAATCCTAAATCTGCAATCCTAAATTCTAAATCCCATAAATCCTAAATCTGCAATCCTAAATTCTAAATCCGCAATCCTAAATCCGCAATCCTAATTCTTAAATCCACAATCCTAAATCCTTAATCCACATTCCACAATCCTAAATCCGCAATCCTAAACCTTTAATCCAAAATCAGCAATCCTAAATCCTAAAGTCGCAATCCGCCATCTTAAATCCTAAATCTACAATCATAAATCCACAATCCTAAGTCCTAAATCCGTAATCCTAAATCATAAAACCTAAATCCACAATCCTAATCCTAAATCCGCAATCCTAAATCTGCAATCCGCAATCCTAAATCCGTAATCCGCAATCCTAAATCCGCAATCCGTAATCTTAAATCCTAAATCCGCAATCTTAACTCATAATCCTAAATCTGCAATGCTAAATCCTAAATTCGCAATCCGTAATTCTAAATCCGCAATACGCAATCCTTAAATCCTAAATCTTAAATCATTCGCAATCCTAAATCGTAAATCGTAAATCCTAAATCCACATTCCGCAATCCTAAATCCTAAATTCTAAATCTGTAATCATAAATCCTAAATCTGCAATCCTAAATCATAATCATAAATCCATAATCCTAAATCCGCAATCCTAAATCCGCAATCCTAAATCTTAAATATGCAATCCTAAATCCTAAATTCAAAATCTGCAATCCTAATTCCTAAATCCGCAATCCTAAATCTTAGATCTGCAATCCTAAATCCTAAATCTGCAATTATAAATCTTAAATCCCCTAAATCGTAAATCTGCAATCCTGAATCCTAAATTCGCATTCCTAAATACTATATCCTAAATCCAATATCCTAAATCCGCAATCCTAAATCCTAAATCCTTAATCCGTAATCCTAAATCTGTAATCCTAAATCCTATATCCCATAAATTTTAAATCCGCAATCCACAATCCTAAATCCACAATCCTAAATCCTAAATCCGCAATCTTAAATCCTAAATTCTAAATCCACAATCCTAAATCCTAATCCGCAATCATAAATCCACAATCCTAAATCCATAATCCTAAACACGCAATCCTAAATCCTAAGTGCGCAATCCTAAATACGCAATCCTAAATCCTAAATGCGCCATTCTAAATTCGCAATCTACAATCCTAAATCCTAAATCTGCAATCCGCAATCATAAATTCTAAACCCGCAATCCTAAATCTTAAATCCACAATCCTAAATCCTAACTCCTAAACCCACAATCCTAAATCCTAAATTCGCAATCCTAAATCCTAAATCCTAAATGCGCAATCCTAAATCCTAAAACCAAATTCCAAAATCCGCAATCCGCAATCTTAAATCTTAAATCCACAATTCTAAATCCTATATTCGCAATCCTAAATCCTAAATCTGAAATCAGAAATCCCAAATCCTAAATTCGCAATCATGAATTCTAAATCCTAAATTCATACTCCGTAATCCTAAATCTGCAATTTTAAATTCTAAATCCTAAATTTTAAATCCGTATTCCTAAATCCTACATCTTAAATCCGCAATCATAAATTCTAAATCCGCAATCTTAAATCTGCAATCATAAATCCTAAATCTACAATCTAAATCCTAAATCCGCAATCCTAAATCCGCAATCCTAAATCAGTAATTTGCAATCATAAATCCTAAATCCGCAATCCTAAATCCTAAATCCGCAATCCTAAATCCACAATCCTAAATCTGCAATCCTAAATCCTAAATCTGCAATCCTAAATTCTCAATCCACATTCCTAAATTCTAATTCCTAAATCCTAATTCTTAAATCTGCAATCCTAAATCCTTAATCCACAATCCTAAATCCTAAATCCGCAATCCTAAACCCTTAAACCAAAATCAGCAATCCTAAATCCTAAAGTCCGAATCCGCCATCTTAAATCCTAAATCTACAATCATAAATCCACAATCCTAAGTCCTAAATCCGCAATCCGCAATTCGCAATCCTAAATCCGCAATCCGTAATCTTGAATCCTAAATCCGCAATCTTAACTATAATCCTAAATCTGCTATCCTAAATCCTAAATTCGCAATCCGTAATCCTAAATACGCAATACGCAATCCTAAATCTTAAATAATTCGCAATCCTAAATCGTAAATCCTAAATCCACATTCCGCAATCTTAAATCCTAAATCCTAAATTCTAAATCTGTAATCCTAAATCCTAAATCTGCAATCCTAAATCATAATCCTAAATCCGCAATCCTAAATTCACAATCCTAAATCCTAAATATGTAATCCTAAATCCTAATTCTGCAATCCTAAATCCTAATTCTGCAATCCTAAATCCTAAATTCAAAATCTGCAATCCTAATTCATAAATCCGCAATCCTAAATCCTAAATCTGCATTCCTAAATCCTAAATCTGCAATTCTAAATCCTAAATCCCCCAAATCCTAAATCTGGAATCCTAAATCCTAAATTCGCAATCCTAAATCCTAAATCCTAAATCCTAAATCTGCAATCCTAAATCCTAAATCTGCAATCTTAAATCCTAAATCCGCAATCCTAAATCCTAAATTATAAATTCACAATCCACAGTCCTAATACCTAAATTCGCAATCCTAAATCCCAAATCCTAAATCCATAATCCACAATCCTAATTCCTAAATCCGCGATCCTAAATCTTAAATCCTAAATCATATTCCTAAATCCGCAATCCTAAATCCCCTAAATCCTAAATCTGCAATCATAAATCTTAAATCCACAATCCTAAATCTTAAATCCGCAATTCTAAATCCGAAATCCTTAATCCCAAATCAACAATCCTAAATCCTTAATCTTAAATCCTTAATTTTAAATCAGAAATCATAAATTCGCAATCCTAAATCCGCAATCCTAAATCCTAAATACGCAATCCAAAATTTGAAATCCTAAATCCGAATCCTAAATCCTAAACCCGCAATCCTAAATCCGCAATCCTAAATCCTAACTCCTAAACCCACAATCCTAAATCCTAAATTCGCAATCCTAAATTCACAATCCTAAATTCTAAATTATAAATCCTAAATGCGCAATCCTAAATCCAAATTCCAAAATCCGCAATCCGTAATCTTAAATCCTAAATCCACAATCCTAAATCTTAAATCTGCAATCGTAAATCCTAAAACCGAAATCAGAAATCCTAAATCCTAAATTTGCAATCATGAATTCTAAATCCTAAATTCTATTCCGTAATCCTAAATCCTAAATCTGCAATCTAAAATTCTAAATCTAAAATTCTAAATTCGTATTCCTAAATCCTACATTCTAAATCCTAAATCCGCAATCCTAAATTCGAAATCCGCAATCATAAATCTTAAATCTGCAATCCTAAATCCTAAATCTGCAACCCTAAATCCTAGATCCTAAATCCACAATCCTAAATCTTAAATCCACAATCCTAAATCCGCAATCCTAAATATTAAATTTTAAATCCGCAATCCAAAATCCCTTAAATCCTAAATTTGCAATCATAATTCCTAAATCCTAAATCAGCAATCCTAAATCCTAAATACTAAATCCGCAATCCTAAATTCGCAATCCTAAATTCGCTAATCCTAAATCCGCTAATCTGCAATCCGCAATCATATATCCGCAATCCTAAATCCTATATCCGCTATCCGCAATCCTAAATCCACAATCCTAAATCCTAAATACGCAATCCTAACTCCTAAACCCACAATCCTAAATCATAAATTCTCAATCTAAAATTCGCAATTCTAAATCCTAAATCCGCAATCCTAAATCCTAAATCCTAAATTCTCAATCCTAAATTCGCAATCCTAAATCCTAAATCCAAAATCCAAAATCCGCAATCTATAATTCTAAATTCTAAATCCGCAATCTAAAATTCTAAATCCTAAATCCACAATCCACAATCCTAAATCCGCAATCCTAAATCCTAAATCCGGAATCAGAAATCCTAAATCCTAAATCCGCAATCATAAATTATAAATCCTAAATGCGTAATCCTAAACCCTAAATCTGCAATCCGAAATTCTAAGATCTAAATCCTAAATCTGTATTCCTAAATTCTACATCCTAAATCCTTAATCCGCAATCCTAAATCCTAAATCCCATAAATCCTAAATCTGCAATCCTAAATTCTAAATCCCATAAATCCTAAATCTGCAATCCTAAATTCTAAATCCGCAATCCTAAATCCGCAATCCTAATTCATTAAATCCATAATCCTAAATCCTTAATCCACAATCCACAATCCTAAATCCGCAATCCTAAACCCTTAATCCAAAATCAGCAATCCTAAATCCTAAAGTCGCAATCCGCCATCTTAAATCCTAAATTTACAATCCTAAATCCACAATCCTAAGTCCTAAATCCGTAATCCTAAATCATAAATCCTACATCCACAATCCTAAATCCTAAATCTGCAATCCGCAATCCTAAATCCGCAATCCTAAATCCGCAATCCGCAATCCTAAATCCGCAATCCGTAATCTTAAATCTTAAATCCGCAATCTTAACTCATAATCCTAAATCTGCAATCCTAAATCCTAAATTCGCAATCCGTAATTCTAAATCCGCAATACGCAATCATAAATCCTAAATCTTAAATCATTCGCAATCCTAAATCGTAAATCGTAAATCCTAAATCCACATTCCGCAATCCTAAATCCTAAATTCTAAATCTGTAATCATAAATCCTAAATCTGCAATCCTAAATCATAATCATAAATCCATAATCATAAATCCGCAATCCTAAATCCGCAATCCTAAATCCTAAATATGCAATCCTATATCCTAATTCCCGCAATCCTAAATCGTAAATTCAAAATCTGCAATCCTAATTCCTAAATCCGCAATCCTAAATCCTAAATCTGCAATCCTAAATCTGCAATTATAAATCTTAAATCCCCCTACATCCTAAATCTGCAATCCTGAATCCTAAATTCGCATTCCTATATCCTAAATCCGCAATCCTAAATCCTAAATCCGCAATCCTAAATCCTAAATCCTTAATCCGTAATCCTAAATCTGTAATCCTAAATCCTATATCCCATAAATTTTAAATCCGCAATCCTAAATCCTAAATCCACAATCCACAATCCTAAATCCGCAATCTTAAATCCGCAATCTTAAATCCTAAATTCTAAATCCACAATCCACAATCCTAAATCCGCAATCATAAATCCACAATCCTAAATCCTAAATCCACAATCCTAAATACGCAATCCTAAATCCTAAATGCGCAATCCTAAATACACAATCCTAAATCCTAAATGCGCCATTCTAAATTCGCAATCTACAATCCTAAATCCTAAATCTGCAATCCGCAATCATAAATCCTAAACCCGCAATCCTAAATCTTAAATCCACAATCCACAATCCGAACTCCTAAACCCACAATCCTAAATCTTAAATTCGCAATCCTAAATCCTAAATGCGCAATCCTAAATCCAAATTCCAAAATCCGCAATCCGCAATCTTAAATCTTAAATCCACAATTCTAAATCCTATATTCGCAATCCTAAATCCTAAATCTGAAATCCTAAATCCTAAATTCACAATCATGAATTCTAGATCCTAAATTCGTACTCCGTAATCCTAAATTCTAAATCTGCAATTTTAAATTCTAAATCCTAAATTTTAAATCCGTATTCCTAAATCCTACATCCTAAATCCGCAATCATAAATTCTAAATCCGCAAGCTTAAATATGAAATCCGCAATCATAAATCTTAAATCTGCAATCATAAATCCTAAATCTGCAATCCTAAATCCGCAATCCTAAATCCGCAATCCTAAATCAGTAATTTGGAATCCTAAATCCTAAATCTGTAATCCTAAATCCTAAATCCGCAATCCTAAATCCACAATCCACAATCCTAAATCCTAAATCCTATATCTGCTATCCTAAATCCTCAATCCACATTTCTAAATTATAATTCCTAAATCCGCAATCCTAAGTTCTAAATGCTAAATCCACAATGCTAAATGTTAAATCCTAAATCCGCAATCCTAAATCTGAAATACGCAATCCTAAATCCTAAAGTCGCAATCCTAAATCTTAAATCCTAAATCTGCCATCTTAAATCCTAAATCCGCAATCCTAAATCCTAAATCCACAATCCACAGTCCTAATACCTAAATCCGCAATCCTAAATCCCAAATTCGCAATCATATATCCTAAATCCACAATCCTAAATCCATAATCCACAATCCTAATTCCTAAATCTATCCGTGATCCTAAATCTTAAATCCTAAATCATATTCCTAAATCCGCAATCCTAAATCCCATAAATCCTAAATCTGCAGTCATAAATCTTAAATCCGTAATCCTAAATCTTAAATCCGTAATCCTAAATCCGAAATCCTTAATCCTAAATCAACAATCCTAAATCCTTAATTTTAAATCAGAAATCCTAAATCCTAAATCCTAAATCCTAAATTCGCAATCCTAAATCCTAAATACGCAATCCTAAATTCTAAATCCTAAATCCGAATCCTATATCCTAAATCCGCAATCCTAAATCCGCAATCCTAAATCCGCAATCCTAAATCCTAACTCTTAAAGCCACAATCCTAAATCCTAAATTTGCAATCCTAAATTCGCAATCCTAAATTCTAAATCCTAAATCCTAAATGCGCAATCCTAAATCCTAAATCCAAATTCCAAAATCCGCAATCCGCAATCTTAAATCCAAAATCCACAATCCACAATCCTAAATCTACAATCGTAAATCGTAAAACCGAAATGAGAAATCCTAAATCCTAAATTCGCAATCATGAATTCTAAATCCTAAATTCGTATTCCATAATCCTAAATCCTAAATCTGCAATAAAAAATTTTAAATCCTAAATTCTAAATTCGTATTTCTAAATCCTACATTCTAAGTCCTACATCCTAAATCCGCAATCATAAATCCTAAATCCGCAATCCTAAATTCAAAATCCGCAATCATAAATCTTAAATCTGCAATCCTAAACCCGAAATCTGCAATCCTAAATCCTAGATACTAAATCTGCAATCCTAAATCCTAAATCCGCAATCCTAAATCTCAAATCCTTAATCCGCAATCCAAAATCCCTTAAATCCTAAATTTGCAATCCTAAATCCTAAATCAGCAATCCTAAATACTAAATACTAAATTCACAATCCTAAATCCGCAATCCTAAATCCGCAATCCTAAATCCGCTATCTGCAGTCTGCAATCCTATATCTGCAATCCGCAATCCTAAATCCTATATCCGCTATCCGCAATCCTAAATCCTAAATCCACAATCCTAAATCCTAAATACGCAATCCTAACTCCTAAACCCACGATCCTAAATCCTAAATTCTCAATCCTAAATCCGCAATTCTAAATTCTAAATCCTAAATCCGCAACCCTAAATCCTAAATCCTAAATCCGCAATCCTAAATCCTAAAATCCTAAATCCAAAATCCTAAATCCAAAATCCGCAATCTAAGATTCTAAATCCTAAATCCACAATCCACAATCCTAAATCCGCAATCCTAGATCCAAAATCCGGAATCAGAAATCCTAAATCCGCAATCATAAATCATAAATCCTAAATGCGTAATCCTAAATTCTAAATCTGCAATCCGAAATTCTAAATTCTAAATCCTAAATTCGTATTCTTAAATTCTATATCCTAAATCCTAAATCCGCTATCCTAAATCCGCAATCCTAAATCCTAAATCTGCAATCCTAAATTTTAAATCCGCAATCCTAATTCTTAAATCCGCAATCCTAAATCCTTAATCCACAATCCTAAATCCTAAATCCGCAATCCTAAACCCTTAATCCAAAATCGGCAATCCTAAATCCCAAAGTTCGAATCCGCCATCTTAAATCCTAAATCTACAATCCTAAATCCACAATCCTAAGTCCTAAATCCGCAATCCTAAATCCTAAATTCGCAATCCGAATCCTAAATATGCAATATGCAATCCTAAATCCTAAATCTTAAATCATTCGCAATCCTAAATCGTAAATCGTAAATCCTAAATCCACATTCCGCAATCTTAAAACCTAAATTCTAAATCTGTAATCCTAAATCCTAAATCTGCAATCATAAATCATAATCC